>CM064864.1:13222115-14472115 GCA_032719365.1 Prinsepia uniflora | reverse complement strand
TTCTGGTGATTGACCCGATTGGTTGATCACGGGTCGATGGGTCGTTTGGGGATGTGTCGAGGTTGATTTTTGTCACAGAACCTAAATTGGATAGTTATTTAACATGTTAGGATCAAATGGGATCGAAATCGAGTAAGAATTGATGGGTATTCAACCGGGTCAAGCCGCGGGTGGCAGGCCCGTATTGCAGACAAACGGGTGAAGGTGCTGACACTGTAGCTACAGTGTTAGGCGCGTGACTTTCACGCGCAGCCACTTTGGGCGGCGCGTGAGGGCGCGTTGGACCTTATCTCCGATCACGATCAACATGACTTTTGTTCCTCTCATCATTCTGAACATTTTTGGTGAATTAACCAGGTTGATCTGGGATAGTTTTGATGGGTCAGTTTAAGGTCGGTTGTCTCGGGAAACGTGTTGGACGGTTTCCCCGAGCCGGTTTCTGTTTCGAGTTATTTGGATAAATGTTTAAGACTTGCTGTGACCCTTACGTATGATTTGGACTGACAGGAATTGTACGATAATCCCGGTACAAGTTCGTACGCACAGTTTCACCACGGGATCGTACTGTGAGTGGGCCCGATTTCATTAAACCCTTGCATGCTTAAATGTTTTCTGATTTACTTATATGTTCACATGATGGAATCAATAAATGGTATTGATGATATTGGAATTTCGGTTATGGCACGTTTCACAGTATTTGGGCATGAGACCCGTTTGATGAAACGTAACGATCGGTTCAGATTTTACCTATGTATACATATATGTTTTGCATGTGGATATCAATAAAATGTATTTGGTACTGCACTGTATAGATCCTTCCATATTATATTGTCTCCTCCGGATGAGGTACCCCGGAGTGGTCACGGACGTATAGAACGTCCAGCGTCCATGACGCTAAGCATCGGGGATGCTGTAACCGAACAGGGTTCGGGGATTGAACTCGGAGTTAAGACCCGAGTGGCACACGTAGCCTTGTGATTGTGACCTTATTGGACGTCAGGGACGTCAGACATCGGGGATGTCGGGATTGGAGTGTATAGTGCAGTGGCTAAAATTATGTTTATGGTAATATTATATGCCTTATGGTTTATATTATATGATTGATGGTTTTAAATTCGGTGACATGCATGTTTGGAAAACGGAGGGGTAAATTATATGTTTTACTTATCAAATGATTTTATAAACTTGAGTTTCGGTCCACTCACCCTTATTGTTTTGGTAACCCCTCCAGGTCGTGCTAATGAGGTAGAGGAGGAACTTGAGGCTGAGGCATAGATCCACTTCTGCGTACCTGAACCCCTGTTGGGTGGTGTACCCGCAGGTTTATGTTAGAGTCGTGCTCGCAACTTGTCGTTTGGATTTCATCCCTTGTCTGACATCTGTTTAATTCGGATTTGATGTATAACTTTAATTTGGTTATTTATGCATTTGATGTTTTTTAGGCTAAAAATGGTATGAATTTTTGGGTGTCAGACGGGAGCAGGGAACGTCCCCTTGTGGTCCCTGTGGGATCGGGGCGGGTCCTGTCAAATAGAATCTGATTACTTTAATCCAATCAATCTGGACCCTTGGATGAGTGACAAGTGTCACTCATCCCCTACACTCCCTAAAACAAGGATCTGTGTTGGCCATTTGCTTAATTAATTAATTTTCTCTCCTCAAATCCTCACCATTGATTCTAAGCTCAGAATCAATCCTGACCATTGATCTCATCTGCACATTTTGATTTAAACCATCAGACCATACATTCTCACATTTTCATTTCTCTCAAAACCATGTAAACACTCTCACTCTCTGAACAAACACTCCACCATCTCTCAGCCTCAACCCACACACCAGGCAGCTCCAGACCACTCTCAGCCACCCCCAGACGGCCACCACCACCTCACGGTCGCCCTGCACGGCCGGGAAAACCCCCAGACCCGAGAAGGAACCAAACAGCCCAAACCGTCCTAACCGTCCAAACCTTCACCCCTGGACTCGAACTAACCTAGGGTTAGGTTAACTGCAACCTTGGGACTACTCAGAACAGGACTGGACGGCGTACGAAGGCGACACGGCGGCGGTAAGTCTGAAAACCCGAGAAGGCCCGATTTTCTTCCCTGCTTCGAAACGTTTGTTTTTAACGTTGAAATTGTTTGGTTGCTTTTGAGACATACTTAAGGGACCTAGACGACCATTTTGGACCAAGACCCGTGGCTGGAAACTCGATGACTCGCCGGAGAAGATAACCAGAACCGGCAGCCAACCTTCCCGTTGATTTTCAGGTAGTTTCTTCAACCTAAAATCTAGTTTTGTTTGCACAGAACCATAGAACATGTTGAGACGAGTTCATAGGATCAAATCTCAACAGAAATGGTGGTCGGGTTGATGAGAACTGATCGGGTTGAACCGTGGGTCTGCGGTGACCCGGTTCTCAGACCCGGTTACTGTAGCTGATGACGTCATCATGCTGACGTCAGCAGTGACGTCATGATGGCGTCATCATGTCAGAAAACAGTCAGACCAGGGACCAATGGGCTGCTGACACGTGTCCTCTGACACTGTCAGTGATGACGTCAGTAGTGAGGTCATGCTGACGTCAGCAGTACTGTTACGATCTAGGATCTGAATTGTGATGTTGTGCGCTTTAGGCATGGTGACGATCTAGGAACGTGATGTTACTTGTCGGATGACGTAGTGATGGATCTGGATCGTGATCTTGATGATCCAGATAGATGGAGAGTTTATCACTCTTACTTGGATGTTTGAGTTGAGGATGTAGGGACTGAACTCTTTTCGAAATGAGTCCCATATGGTTTGTTACTCAGGTGAGTAGGTTTCCGAAGTGGTCGGATTTTGTCAAACTTAAACGTGTGGATTGGCTTCCCTATGAAGTCAATCGAGTGTTTTGAGCAGGTAACCGATAGGTTCGGTTTTGGTACGTCTCGGTAGACATGAACGAGATTTTAGATTTTGGAATCGAATTTCTGGGTGACGATTCAGGATTCGATTTCGAAGCTCGAAAGTGGATTACTGGATTTGGGTGCGGAATGATTATTCCAATGCTAGCTTACCGGAATAATGATTTCGGATTCGAATTTGGAAATGGATATTGGGTCGGAGTTTTGATCTGTCTGGTACAGAATCTGACAGATGGACTCTAGAGTAATTAGAACGTGTTTGGCCACGACCTAGGTGGTTGTAGGTGGATTGATGGATAGATGTACGTACAGGGTACGTTGGACGAGGATTGATACTGGATAGGCTGAGTGGTGTCTAGTGATGGTACATAGGATGTACCAGTGGTGTGTGATTAAACGTGATGGTAATTGGCTTGGTTTCGATATCATTTGTTTGGTTGTGATTATCAACTGGACATTGGATACCGTGCACTGAGCAGAGTGATTTTGTCGGGTTCAATGGTGTGAGCAGGTGCTCTTAGCCATGGGTGGCTAGTGGAACCCTAGTATTGAGATGTGTGATCACTGCTGGGCTGGCATTCAATGTGTTCCAGTTACACCACTTGATTGAGTAATTTGACGGTATACGTACACTCAGGATAAGTGAGTTGGTGGTTAGTGTAACAACGAGTAGCCTTGTGTGATGTTATCACGCCAAGATATTTCCAGCGTCATAGTTCGCTGACGGAGTCGGCGGTTATGGACATTGAGATTAATATATGTCGCAGGATTGGGCTTTGACAGGACCTGTCCCAACTGGACCTCGATAACTGTGCCCGATCCTGCTCCCGTCTGACAAGTCAACTGAAATCCCGAAAGTACCCTTCAGCACCCGTCAGACCAGGGATAACTGCACTGATTTCTGCTCATGCCTCCGCCTCGTAATCCGCCCCGAGTATCGTGCCACAGCCTGGAGGGTCATTAAAAACAAAGGTGTGAGTGGACAAAAATATATTCGTTAGAATACATTTATAAAAGACATCCTTTACCCTCCAGTTTTACAAACCATGCATGCATAGGGAAAAACACATAAATCATTTAAATCATTTTATAAAATCCGTTCACCATAATAATAAAGCATATAACTCGGGAATTACACATCCGAGGATCCTTTGGGAATTACACATCCAGAGTCGCCATCCAATGCTGGGAATTACACATCCAACCTCACCGGGAATTACACATCCGGTCCCTCCAGGAATTACGCATCTGGAGTCATCAAACATCAATACACAATCAAAAACATTATGTCAAATCAAGCATCAAAACCATGTCAAAACCACTATCACGGGGTCATATGCCCAAATCTCATTTCTCGTCAATCCGTAAAATCATTAAATAAGTCACTACACGAAAATCCTTAAAATCATATCCAAAAACATCACAAATCCATTAAATCAATTTCCCAACTCATAATCCAAGCCAAAACCAATCACAAATCCTGGGCCTTCGCCCAAAACAGTCATTTCACATTTTCTCAAAAAACGTGCCCGAAGCACCAATTAAAATAATCATTAAATCTCAAAATAATCATGTCAAATCATTGCAATTCAAATCATGCCATAAATCATATAAAACATTTAACTATGCATGCATATCAATTTATAAAACAAACGTCCACTCACACACCGTCCAACTGCTCGTTTCCCGCGCTGCACGCGTTTCCGTAATTTCCGACACTTGCTCGGAATCTCGAATCCTGTCCACAATCATTATTCAAGGTTACTAACAAGTCAATTTACATCATCTAATTTTCCCATAATTTTCTGGGAATTTAATATTAATTAAATACGTAACTTAAATCTTCGGACCCTCGAAACATTATCGAGATGGTATCCGATTGATTCGAAACCAAAACCAAAATGATCGTTACACTGTATAGAATAAAACACCTGTTGACCACTTTCCCAGAACAATCACCACGCGCCCTCACGCGCCGCCGCAAGCGGCTGCGCGTGAGTTCACGCGCCCTGCTACAGTGACAGCTACAGTTCCCTTCCTTACCCGTTTCTCTGATAAACGGATCCTACGACCCGCGATCAAACCCGATTAGTTCTTCACCAATTCGAACTCAATTTTACCGTTTCTTTCACTCATTAGCCTCAAGTTACTATGGATTAAGGGTTTGTAAACTTAATTTCGTGAAACCATGCCCCAAAGTCCACGACTCAACCTCGAAACCCGGCGGGTCACTAATCGAGTTCCACCCCAGTTCATGTCATATCATTAAATTGATCATACAGGAAGTCTCCTCTCTTCATTCTAAGCATGAAACTGAAATCAATTTCAAGAATTTATACCTCCAAGTTATCGAACGCAAGCTCCAAGTTCCATGGAAGTCGCAGCGTCTGTTCTTGCTGATTCCCTGTCAATTGCCTTCCTTTTTGTTATGGTTCGACTCGTCTTAGTCCCAGAAAGCTCAATCCACAGTCAATTTCACCCCTCAACGTCTGCAAGAGCGAATTCGATATTTATATTTTGGCTGGGGTTTTCGGGTTTCTCATTGGGGTTCTAGGTCCATTGTCTTTCAATTTTCACTCAATTCCCTCGCATAAATCTCTCTGTTCAACCTCAGTTCAACAATGGAATCGTGATCAAGCAATTTGGACGAATTGGACTACACAAGGTGGACGGGTTCTTGTTCTCTGTTTTTCTTCTGTTCAATATGAACAGTGCACAGGTTAATTATAAGGTAACCAATTAATTAGTTAATTAAGGCAACGAAGTGCCACATCTTACCACTAATCTTATCCTTATGTTGACAAGTGTCACCACATAATCAATCCTCATCCAATTAGGCTGAATCAGCCATTTAATTAACCAATTATTCCAGCTGTGGATTCAGCATTCTAGAACCATAACTTTTTCGTCCGGGCTCCGATTGACGCATGCCGCCTGTCTACGGATTCAGCGTCCCGAGACCTATCCAACGGTCTTCCCGGAAAGTCCAAACCAGGTCCCGATCAAAAAGTCAATTTTCGGCCCCTTTTACCAACTTCCACACGTCATAACTTTCTCCTCGAATACCGGAATTGGACGTGCTACCTGTCTATGAACTCGTGACGTCCCGTACTACGTCACGGTCATCGGTCAAAGTCCGTTTGACTGCTCAAATTAAAAGTCAACTTTTTGTCCAATTCCAGGGGCAAAATTGTCATTTTCCCCAAAGTTTCCAATTTTTCCTTTTTCTAATTTCCGGGTCATTACAGGCTTGCCCTGCAAAATGAGATCATGTGGTTGATCTTACGCTACTTTGAGCGAGTGGCAGTAGGGGGTGTTGTCACTGTTTAGTCGATGGTTGGAGCTTTACTAGGGTGGTAAAGCTTCGTGGTGACAGTTTGGCTGGTAGTGTCAGCATGGACTGGCAAGTGAGATTTGGTGACTCCCAATGGGAGCAGACGTAAGGATGTATTAGCGATGGAAAGGAACCGACAAGCTGAAGGAGTCAGTTAAATGGTAAAATTGACAAGGATCAGGTGATCAATTTCACTCGCGGTGTTCGAGTGTGGTCGGTACGGTGAGAGACCGTGATGGGACATCTGAGTACAGACAAGTATGGTGGGTGTACAAGTGTACACAAATGTGAGATCGAAATGTTTTCCACGAGGTGGATGTGGAGTAAGGATATTTGGTAATTTCGAGGACGAAATTATTTAAGAGGGGAAGGTTGTAACGACCCGTCCCGAGTATCGGGATTTAATATTATTTAATTATGATTTAGAATGACTAATCTAGGATTAATTGAGTGAAATAGACGAATTGTGAAAAATGACCGTTTTTCCCCTAGGCGAGGGCAAAATGTTGACTTTTTGATTGGGCCGTCAAATGGACTTTAACCGATGACCGTGGGTAGTTCGGGACGTCACGAGTTCATAGACAGATGGCACGATAGATTCTGACGTCCGAGGAAAAAGTTATGACGTTCGGAAGTTCAATGGCATTTTCGTAATTTGGACGAAAAGGGAAAAAATGTTGACTTTTTGATCGGGAGGTCCGATGGCCGAGGGCCAAGGATCGTTAGGAAGGTCTCGATGCCCTGAGTCCGTAGACAGCCGGCACGCGTCAATCGGAGTTCGATTGACCAAGTTACGGGTCTGGATGCCTGAGGGGCATTTTGGTAATTTTCTGCACAAGGGTAGAATTGTAATTTCACTGGGTGTTGTTTGAACGGTCACTATAGCACCGTGAATGGGAATCATGACCAGTGCACGGGTGGAATTGTTTATGGGGCAAATTGATGGGCTAAACTATTGTTTATGTGTTATTGGATTGTTTAATCATGTATGAGTGTGGTGAGTGGGATGCGGGTGAATGTGGGCAGTGCATTCCTTGCTGTTATGTTTCTGAAACAGGAAGAAAAGCAGAGTGCTTCCCACACATGATCAGCCTTTCCAGGGCCCAACTGAGTGGAATTGTGAGCATGAAAGGGTTTAAGGGACTGAGTGAAGTGTTCTGAGATTGAGAAAGGAAGAAAATGAGTGAAAATGGTGAGGGAATGTTCAAAAACCCGAAACTAGTTTTTGATGAGTTCAAATTCGAATTTCGGTTTTTAGGCCAGCCCAAGCCTAATTGAGGTCCGAAATAGCTTCCTGGAACTTTACTGAGTCGATCCAAATCAAATGTGGCAAGTTTCGAAGCTCCTGGAGCCATGGACAAACGAGGTGGATGGCCGGAAAATTCGAGCTTAGAGTCGTGGTGATTGAGGTGAGTTCTTGTGAAATTAATTTTGAAATCATCTTTAGGGTGAGTATACGAAGCTTCCTAATTAATCTATTGAAAGGAAACGGTGCATGTGTGATGAATTGGAATCTTGAACCGAATAAGACTTGTGTTCAATTAAGGTAGTTGTAGGCCGTGTCGACTTGAATGAATGACACAGAGATCTAATTCAATGTGTTGCGAGTCTATCTGGGTGATCAATTGATGAAATTAGGTTGGAATTGACAGGAATCTGGCCGGGTCAGGTCTCGGGTAATCAGACCCGTTTACCAATGGAAACGGGTGAAGACGATGACTGTAGCAGTCACTGTAGCAGGCGTGTGGCTTTCGCGCGCAGCCACTCACGGCGGCGCGTGACGGCACGTGGGCACGAATCTCGAGGTGAGGCCAACATGACTTTTGTCCTATGCAATGTAACGAACATTTTAGCGTCGGTTTCGTGTCAATCAGACCCCGTTCCAACATTGTTCGGGATGTCCGAAGGTTTTAAATCCAGTTTAAAAATAGTTAAAGATTCGGGAAATTTACGGGACTTTAATAGGATGTTAATGAAGAGGTTAGTGACCCTCTAATGTGATTTGGATAGGATTGGGAGTCCCGGTGATAGTGGTGTGGCCCAGGAAGGCCTATGGCAAGCGTATCGAGGCACACGGTTAAACGGTCTGTGAGTGGACTTTGGTTTTATAAATTCTATGCATGCTTAACTGTTTTATATGGATTTTGATTGTGATTGTATGATGTGATTTGGATATTGACAAATTATACGGTTTCACGTATTTCGAGGTGATTTACGTGCTTGCACGTAAATCGAGGTTTTCCGGTTTTACACTGATTTTCCATACTTATAATTTTGGGTATGATTTCATGAAATGGTTTTGAAATTGGAAAGAGAAACTTGGGCATGAGGCCCAAAGGTTTTGGAAACCTCGGACTTGGAGTCCAATTGCTTTATGAAATCGGGTCAGGGGCCCAGTTATTTACGAAATCGGGCTGAGACCCATTTGAGTTATATTATCGGGCCAGGGGCCCAATTGAGTTATGATTTTGGGTCGTGGGCCCAGTGGTTTACAGAATCGGGGCATGAGGACCTGTTGGGTTATGAATATGGTTTCGGGTCTGGGACCCTATGTTTTATAAATATGATTTCGGGTCAGGGACCCTAAATGGAATTGTAATGTTGTGTAATGTTTTGAATAAACTGGTTCCATATACCATCTTGATATGAGGATATGTGAAGGTCTCCTCCAGGTGTCGGGGACACTGGAGAAATCACGGTGCATTGCCTGCGAGGGGTCATTGTACGGAGCTACCGGACCGTATAGTGACTCAGGAGAAGGATTGCTATAATTAGACGTCTGGGACGTCAGGCATCTGGGATGCTGTACCCGGAGTGGGTTCGGGGATTGGACTCGGGATTGAGACCCCAGGTAGCACGCGTAGCTTATGGTTATACCGTGAAACGTGACGTCTGGGGCGTCAAGCGTCTGGGACGCTAGGCATCTGGGATGCCGGAGATGGTAATGTGGTAAATATGACCATGCTTATGAAATGTGGGATGCTATGAAATGGTTTTTCGGTTGGATTTATGGTTTACGGTTTTGGGCTAAGGCCCTAATGCCTTGTTGAGCAAATGTTTTGGACTACTGGTTTTCGTGGCATGCATACGTTTTTATGGAGGGCATAAATGTCTTATGAAATGTGTTATTAAACTTATTTATTTTCGTCCACTCACAGCTTTTGTTTTTAATGCCCTTCAGGTTGATTCCGGATGCGACTACAGCAGAGACTGGGACATCGCACACCTCCTCCATCGATCCTTGCGCACTCTGGAAGCCCCGTTTGGGCAGTGGCATCAGGTTATCCCTTGTCTGACACCTCTTGTCAGACGGGAGCATGACACATTCCACGGTAATCCCGGGGGAATTGGGATGGGTCGTGTCATCGAAGGTTTAAGATTTTAATTTAATTACATTGAAAAATCCCGAAAAATTTGGGGAAATTAATGTAAGCTTAATGAAAGTATTTGTGACCCAAATTGTGATCTTTGACAGGCCAGAACATTCCTGAGGCAGCCGAGGAGCGTACGGGACGCGACTGACGCGTTCGAACTTCGTGAGTGGACTTTTGATTTCTAACCGAGCATGCATAACTTTTTTTACTTACTCGTGTTTCTATATATGATTTTATGTTATAATTATGATATTCCTGCTTTACGTGAGTACACGTTTTTTCGATGTGATTTATTGTATTTTACGTATTTCGAGACTATGGTTTCTCCGGTGTTTTGATGATGGTTCGATAAGTGATTTTCTATGATTTGTGCGTATCACGTTTTAATGATATTTTGATTATGATTTGGTATTTGAACGTAGAATTCGGACATAAGTCCTATTTCGATAAAATGTGATTTCGGATTGGTTTTGAAATTTGAATTCTGATGGATTCTGGACTCTTTGTGAATTACAAATGGTTTTGGGTTTAAAGACCCGGTACTATTGCTGGATCTGGTTTTGGGTTTAAAGACCCGGTTAACTGATGACGGGGGAGGGCCCTTGATTGAGATCGGTTAAGTTTAAAGACTCGGTCACTGTGATGTCCCCCGAGGCCTACTGATTGTGTTTTGAGTTTAAAGACTCGTTGATATCCCGGGAAGGCCTGATATATGAGTTTAAAGACTCGGATAGATCCAGCAGATTTTATCCGTTGATGTTACATTCGGTTTTACATGATTTTATAGTTATCTTCTATATGGTTTCCATACGGTTCATATAAGTGTTTTCGGATACTTAGTTATGCATCTGTGTTTTGAAAATGGAGAGTGAACCCTGATTTCATTAAAACTGTTTTCCATAACCATTTGTTTTAGTCCACTCACATTTTTCTGTTCTAATACCCTCCAGGTCGTGGTACAAGTTTTGGGGGCTAACGCAGAGGCAGAGGCAGAGACATAAAGTTTTCTCGTTGTGGGGGTAGTTAGCTCACAGAGTAGGGTTTTATCCTTATCTTGTTTTGTAACTATGCTCTGTGATACTGTTGACTTGTTGTACAGTTGGTTGTATCGTACGTTCTCCCTGGTCTGACAATGTATGTGGTGTAATTATTGTGTGGTTATTTTGGTTATTTATGTTCGATTGTCAGACGGGAGCAGGATTTTTCCCAGTTATAGAGGCGATAATCAGGGTGGGTCCTGTCATTATGTACTATTGAAGTGTAACTATCGTGTATCGACTTTTAAAATCAGTTGATGGCGATGTAAAGTAATATTTAACTTCTTTTTCTAACTCATTTATTCTCTTCAATGAAAATTTAGTATTTAAAACTTCACATACCTATCATTTTGAAAAAATAAATAAATAAATAAATTCTCTAAAAGGGGGAGATAATGTTAAGAAGTCTTTGTGTTTGTATAGGAAAGAAAATCATATCGGATTGTGATTAATGTAGTTAGTAGTTACCTTTAGGTGTACTCTCCTAGTTCCTAAGTTCCCTTGACATGCAAGGAACAATGTAATCTCTATATATTCTTGTTTCAATGTAAATTAAAATCATTCCAGCTCAATATATTTTTCTACATGGTATCAAAGTAGGTTTAACGTAGCATGTCTCTTTCCTTACATATTTCTTCCTCTATCGTCCTCATCATAGCCGGCAACGATGAAGTCACCCCTCCAGGGAACAGCAAAGACATTGTCCTTACAGACACATATTTTTTGCACCATTCAGACCACCCAAGTCTTCAGCTTGTCACCATCCGTCTCAACAGCCACAACTCCAATTCGTGGAGTCGAGCATTCAAAGTCTCTCTCGACGCCAAGAATAAACTTGGCTTTATCAATGGAAGTCTCAATGCCCCTTTTGTAGACAAGAGACCAGACGTATTTGCATCATGTCAGTGATGTAACGACATGGTCCTCTTCTGGACATGGTGTAACGACCCGAAAATTCGAAAAAGGAAAATTTAGAAAATTTGAAGGAAATGACAATTTTGCCCCTGGTTATAAGGGTCGAAAGTTGACTTTTTGATCGGAACGCTTTTTGGACTTTCCGAGGAGACTGTTGAGTAGGTCTCGGGATACTGAATCCACAGACAGGCGACATGCGTCAATCGGAGGTCGGATGTGAAAGTTACGGGTCTGCGAAGGCGAGGGGCATTTTGGTAATTTTGAAAGGTAAGGGCAAAATGTTGACTTTTAACTCGGACAGTCAAACGGACTTTGGCTAATGATTGTGACGTAGTTCGGAGCGTCACGAGTCCGTAGACAGGCGGCACGTCGAAATCGAACATCGAACGGGAAAGTTATGGTCACTAGATTGTAATCGGTTAAACTTACGTCCCGGGATTTCGATTAAAATAATAATAAAATATTGAATAGTGATCGATGATTGTGGACACTTGGATGAGTAACAAGTGTCACTCATCCTATGTTTTTAGGACCATAAATTGTGGATCATGTTTCCCGTTGATCCATTTGATTAATCCCTCATCATCATCCTTAATCATCATTTCTCCTTCATTATTAGTCAGCTCCACTGTTCTTCTTTGAACCGTGAAAACACAAAAACAGAAGTTGAGTGTGTGACTTCCTTCCATAGCCAATTCCTTCCACAATTAAACTTGAGAGGGAATATCAGGGAATAGAGATTATGGGAAGGAATTAAGAGGACTGATATGGAGAGGTAAGTTGAGGAAACCTCAAATCCGAAATGCTCAAAACCGTATGAATTCAAATTCTTCCAAAAAAATCGAATTTGAATTTTTAGGTCCTGAAACTTCAAATTGAGCTTGAGTTGAGCTTTATGGGATTGCCTCGATCAAGATCACCTCAAGAATGAAGGGAATTGGTATCCATTTGGCTCTGAACGCACCTGGTGACAGAGAAAAAATTCGAAGGTTGAGTCGTGATCTTGGAGGGATTAAACGATGAAATTGAGTTGGGAAATAAGTTTATCATAGTCCAATGAAGCTTTTGGATGAATCAATTGAAGGAAAACTGGTGGGATTGATGAACTTCGAAGGTTGAACAGTGCCCAGATGTTCTTCGAAAGTTCATCTTCAAATTGAAGGATTAAGGTAAGAAATCATGTAATTGAGTTTACAGAACTTTAATTGGACCTAAAACGATGATTTTGGCTTGATTAATTATGAAAATCAACTGAGAATTGACAGGGAAAGAGTCGGGTCGTCTCGCGGGTTGCAGAACCCGAATTTCAGATAAACGGGTTGGGACGACGACACTGTAGCAAGCGCGTGGTGGTCACGCGCAGCCACTCACGGCGGCGCGTGAGGGCGCGTGAAGCCTTGTTTCAAGGTGAGGTCAACATGACTTTAAATCCTCTCAGTGTAACGAACATTTTGACACTCGTTTCGAGGAAATCAGATATCGTTTCGATAAAGTTCTGTGTATCCGAAATTTTGATTTACGTGTTAAATACGTATTTAAATTTCAGAAAAATTGGGGAAAATTATATGAGATATATTGAAGTGTTAGTGACCCTTGATAATGATCTTGGACAGGAATTGTGATTTTCAGAATTTACGAAAAAACGTGCAGCTCGGAAGTAGGCCGTTTAGACGGTGTGTGTGAGTGGACTTTGTTTTCTGACCGTGATGCATGCATATATGTTTTAAATGGTTTATTATATGATTTGATATGATTTGACATGATTGATGTTTCGATCCGGTGATTTCTCAATTTTCTGGATTATTATATTATTTTTGGCACGATTTTCGAGAAATTGTGAAATTGATGTTTTGGGCGTAGGCCTGGGATTGAAAATGATGTTTTGACTCAGATTATGAGTCAGTGATTGATTTTATGGATTTACGTGAAAGTGGAAACTCGGGTTTACGGTTGCACGGATTTACGTGAAATTGAGATTTTGGGCTTGAGACCCAATGGAATTGTGATTTTGATTGGATTTGTATTTCCATGTGATTATATGATGGTATTCATGGTTTTTTTCGGATTTATGGAATAAATTGGGACTTTGGTTTTCCAGATTTGAGGAAACTATATTTTGGGGCTGAGACCCTGTGTTGATAATGATTTGAGTTTTAAACGCAACTGTTTTCACTGGTTTTCATGATGGTGATGTGTTGCGGATATTCAGGGTTTTCAGATGGAAATGTGTTTTCCCCGAAGTGCACCCTGTATTGTGGATATTAGGGCTTCCGGTTGGGAATGTGTTTTCCCCGGAGTGCACCCTTAAGATAACGCTCGCCTCCGAGAGGGATGTGTTTACCCCGGAGAGGTCACATAGCACGGTCTGTTGTCGTGCAGCCGAGGGAGGCTCGACTCAGATCAGATGTGCTGGATTATGTGGAGATCGATCGGTGATGTGTTCACGACGATCTGGATTGTTGGATGGTGATGTGTTCACAGCTACATGCTCGGATTTTGAGCGGTCCTTGAGCCTATTTGATTTGCACGCGTTGCAGAGATAACGTGACTAATGAGATTGGATATGGAAATAAGTCCCGTGGATTTATTGAGATTTGAATTGACTTGATGAACATGAGTTTCAAGGAAAATGTGGACATGGAATTTAGAAACATATTTTGATTTTTATGGGTCCACTATTCGTACTTGATTGATTTCACACTATTACTCATGTTTTATGATATGCATGCATGTTTGTGAAAACTGGAGGGTAAAAATGTGTTTTGGTATATGTATTTATAAAAGTTTGCTTTGTCCACTCACACCTTTTCTATTTTATTGACCCTTCAGGTCGTGGCGCGATGATCGAGGTTATTCGAGATGTGGAGGTATGAGTGGGCACAGGTGCAGTTATCCCTTGTTTGGCAAGTCTTGGAGGGTAATTTCGGAATCTCAGTTGACTTGTCAGACGGGAGCATGACCGAGCACGGTTATTTACGTCCTTAGGGGACGGGTCCTGTCATATGGAACTCACTCGAACTTGACATCCATCACAACGTCTTGTACGCTGCAATCGCTCATGAAGTTGGGATCGATCTCCAGGAGCGTTTTTCTCAAAGCAACACCCTCCAAATACGAAGTGAAATTGCGTCCTTCCATCAAGGTCAACTCTTTGTCAATATGTATTACACAAAGTTGAAAACTCTTTGGGATGAGCGATATCATGCTGAAAAGACGTGCTGGAAAAAACATGGATACCCCCTGGTCATCCACGCCACAATTCTAATTCCAAACCACGGAATGGGTCCACCAATAACTGTGGTGCCACCCCCCGCAACACTGCTCCTTCAACGCACCAAGTGGAGTCCACTTCGGCTCTTACTTTGTAGAACATTCAACATGCCACGCCCAACTTGTCCAAGTAGCAGTACAACCAAATCCTCTCTGCCCTACAAACATCTACCACCAATGGCAACACCACCACCACGACATCACCTCAAGCTCTTGCTACCTTCGCTTCCTCCTACTCCACAAGTTTGCTACTAATTGCTCCATGTCGATGGATCATCGACAGTTGAGCAATAGACCACATCAGATCCTCCTCTAATTCCTTGCATCACATTGTCCATAATCCTTCTCTGCAACCTGTTTCATTACTAAGTGGGGAGAAGGCTCCCATTGTTTCCACTGGCACCCTTACTTTGAGTCATCACCTAGAATTACACGACGTGTTATATGTGCCCACTTTTCACGTTAATCTTTTGTCTGTAAGTAAATTTATAGCAGCTCTTAATTGTTCCATAACCTTTTTCTCCCCATGGTGTATTTTGCAGGACTTGGTTTCGAAGATGACAATTGGTGTGGGAAAGTGACAAGAGGAGAACATTGTATTTCGCCTCCACAAATCCATCTACGGTCTCAAACAAGCCTCTCGTCAATGGTTCACCAAATTCACAACTGTAATCCTCGCAGCAGGCTTCACTCAATCTAAGATTGACTATTCCTTTTTCACTCGTAAGGAAGGCACATCATTTATTGCATTATTGATATATGTTGACGACTTCCTGATTATGGGGAATGATTCGAATGCTATTGCCTCCCTCAAACAATTCCTTCATGCTCGTTTTCACTTAAAAGGCCTTGGAGGCCTAAAATACTTCTTAGGCATTGAGGTTTCTCGTTCATGCAAAGGAATCAATATCTCCCAGCATAAACATGCCCTTGAGATCATCAAGGATTGTGGGTTCCTTGGTGCTCTACCTGTTGAGTTCCCCATGAAGGAAGAGAAGCTCTCAGACAAAGGTACCATTCTGGCAGACCCATCCAAATATCGAAGGCTCGTGGGACGTCTAATCTACTTGACAATTACTAGGTCAGACATTACATACTCTGTGCATGTTTTGAGCCGTTTCATGCATCTGCTGAGACAACCACACACGGATGCTACCCTTAGAGTGGTACGATATTTAAAGAACACACTAGGACAAGGTTTGTTCTACTCATCTGATGCTAAGTTAGACATGGTTGCTTACTGTGATTCTGATTGGGGTGGTTGTCCCATTACTCGTCGTTCTACTACGGCTATTGTGTATTCTTGGGTACATCCCTAATTTCTTGGCAAACAAAACGATAGAAAATCGGGTCAAGATCTTCTGCTGAAGCCGAGTACAGATCAATGACAGGGACGTCTAGTGAAATTACATGGCTACGTTACCTTTTAGAAGATCTACGGCTACCATATAAAGGTGCATCTCTCCTACTCTGCGACAATGAAGCAGCGGTGCAATGCACATTGCAGCTAATCCATTTTTTCATGAGCGCACTAGGCAAATCGAGATGGATTGTCATTTCATTCAAGAAAAGATACTGGACAGCACCATAATCATTGGGCATGTTGGTTCCTCAGGGCAACTTGCTGATTTGTTCACAAAGCCCCGTGTAAAGGATAAGTTTTCTCTTTCGGTAAGCAAGTTGGGAGTTCTTGATATCCACTCTCCAACTTGAGGGGAAGTGTTAAGAAGTCTTTGTGTTTGTATAGGAAAGAAAATCATATCGGATTGTGATTGATGTAATTGGTAGTTACCTATAGCTGTACTCTCCTAGTTGCTAGGTTCCCTTGACGTGCAAGGAACAATGTAATCCCTATATATTCTTGTTTCAAGGTAAATTAAAATCATTCAAGCTCAATATATTTTTCTACAGATAACAAATTAGCAATGGCAATAGACGTTTGGAAGGTCAAAAGCAAATGCAATTGTTTCTAATTGGTGGCCGATTTATACAAATATGATTCGCAGGTTGTATTTATTTACAAGTATAAATAGAAGCTAGTACTACTGTTGCTGCCTCTAATAAACCCAATTAAGTGAATCAACAATTCACAACTCACAGGGAAATTGCCTTGCAATCAGACTTTCTCTGCAACGATGAATTGCGTTCAACTCGAAAATCGAAAAAATTATGCCTTTGGCTTGCCTCAGACACCAACAAAATAGCTAGCCGGGCACAGGAAGATGTTCCAACAGTTGAACTAGTCAGAGTTACTCTGCCTTTTGTTATATTACATCTGTAGTTGAACTTGAATATTTTGTTAAAGTGCTAACCGGCTGGGCTCCGCTTTCAGAAGATTTTCCAGCGACGGTCAGCCGATATGGATGAGGATGCTGAATTATTACCAACAGAGACTCCTTAGAGCTTTCATCACAAGGTGAAGTTGGCTGCAGAAGTTCAAACACACGAAAAACTCTTAGGAAGCAGATATGACTACGTAAAGAGCCGAAAGGACGTAGATCAAGTTCTTTTTTACTCACCACTCCAATGTGCCATTCATGATTAGTGAAATCTTTGAAACTCTCTGCATCCATTTCCTGAAATTCGATGATTTGGGATTGTCAAGAAAGAAAAACGAAACCAAAATATGGAATTATACTGCCACAGTTCCGCTTCTTAGTTCCTTATTTCTTTGTTGGAATCGAATTTCAGAGCCATGTCAAAGCATAAGCCATAATCTCTAGAAACATCAGCATGCATATGTTCACACAACCTTCAATATTCAGCCACACTTACAATGCTATAAATCGGAGGCACCACTAGCTCCCCTTTAGATTTTAAAGTTGGCATAACAGAAAATCGTGGTGCCAAGTCCCTTGACCTAAACGTCCACCTGCATGAGACAGTCAGGGAGTTACAACAATCGGAAAGCTGGAAGAGAACAGCTTTGATGAGTTAAAAGCACATCGATAGTACTGCATTGGGAAGGTAAGCATACCCTATGTATACGAAGATGCAGAATTGTGCCCATTCTCGAACTAACAAGCGAATCCAGTAATTCTCTGATGAGTCATCCATGTTAATGTATATCTGAGAACCAGAAAGGTTTTTTCACATTAATTATCTGCACATAATTCGAATTGTTTATCTAATTATAAGCACTAAAGTCGAAGATATCATACCACAGTCTCTGCCATGGCTACTATCTGCATCGCACCTTGAAATTTTCTGTATTCGACATAAGAATATAGCATATGACATTGACATCATCTCTAAATCGGTAAGCATATCTTAGAATACAAGAAAATAAAATGGGAGTGGGAATTTTGAAATGTAAAATACATACTTGAACATGATGTACTTTGTATAGACTGCATCATGCATTGCATGAACATCCTCGTTATCTATAAAACTTAATTGCTCACGCAACACTAATAGATTCTGAGATATATGGTGAAATATCACGTAGAATGAAATGCAATAGTTAAGCAGCAGCAGAACCTGGATCATGGCAGAACAGAAAATTAGTACACAATGATAAAAATTGGAACAATAACAATTAAGGAAGTAGTTCCTGCCTATTTACCAGGCCAATCATTTACAGATTAGTCAATCAAAGAAACTCACAGAGAAATAAGGTACAGAAGCTCTGTAACCGACAAGAGTCAAGTAAAAGACGCATCCTAGGGAAGCAGTGGTGCGTCTCTCGGTTACTGAAAGGCGCTCACACATTATGCAGTAACCATGAGAGATGAGTAAAAAAGAGACAAAAGAAGCTGTCTGAAATATCACTCCCGTTACATACACGCCAAACGACATCCATAGTGAGCATATTTGGAGATGAAAGCATGAATACCTGCAAAAAGGACAGTTGCAGGACAGTTCAAGTTTGGTGCGGGTGACAAAGGAAACAACAGTAGAATAATCATGACAAAGAAGGCCTAAATGTGCTCCTCTTCCATACACATATAAACATTAAAAAAAAAAAACAATTTATCATATAACACCTACAGCTTAGTATAGGGCTCTCTTTTACTATTGGCCTCAATGACTTTCAGATTGACTAAAATCCATCAAAGGAGATCTTTACACTGCCAATGTTTCCTTTGTTCCTTTTTAATTGATAAGTAACATCATATTAGCTACAAAAGCTGATGAAGTGTATTGAATATCTTCAAGTGATTGTTTTAATCCCTTAAACAGAGAAGGTTCTTCATAAAGAGATAAAAGAAACATTTTTGTACATGCATTTGCGTCTTTTCATACAAAGAACGGCATCAAGAGAAACGAAGGAACATACCAGAAGAGGAAAGACAATGTAAGTTGCAGGGCTTTAATTAATGGAACAGATGCGAGCGTCCATTGCAAATTATTCGTCTGCACTAGTTAAACAACAAAGAAAACAAAAAGGTTATAGGAAAATAAGTTACTGCATCATAACCCGAGGAAGAAAAATAGAATCAAACATGTTCAATACAAAAACGCGCTTCTAGATCATTGAGAACCACAATTCATGAAAATTTACATGAGCTTCCCTCTCAAGAAAATAACTTTATTAAATAAATATCTATGAGGTGCTAAAAAACAGAATGTTTTGGTCAATTAAACCAATCAAAATTCTATTCTACTTGGCAACAATTTTCATCCACATTGCTATAACCAAACGAACACAAATGTTCCAGAACCATATAATCCATTCTCTCTAAAGATAAAGATATACACAGGCTGTATAAACATATGTAAACAGTAAATACCGTTTGCTCTTAATGAGCATATACAAAAAAAAATTCCAAGTAACCACTAACCAAACAGGAGGAAGAGATCAAATATCGAAACCGATTCCCAATACAAAACGAAAAACACCCATTGTTTGGTTCTCAAGAGAGTGAGCTACGAAGGTCATTAATGGTTTTCGTATACACAGTAAAAAATAACTACAATATGTGAATTCGTTAAGCCAGACAGAGGACGGAGCACATAGCACAGTCCAAAACCTTTCAAAATTTTCTCTTAAAACCCAAATTACACGTTAAATCCTAAAAATTACCAGAAAAAACAATCAAAAAATAAAATTTAAATTACATTTCCAAAAGAATAAAAGTGGAAATGAACGAAAAAGTGACCTGGAGATGGCGGTTTTTATAGGTGTTGATGGTCCAAGAGCAAGCGGAGACGAACCAGATTGACAAGAAGGCCAAGTAAACCGACGGCAGAGACCGATACGACTCGTCGAGTCCAATACGATGCACTCCGACACTCTCGAATTCGTTCATTCTGCGAATCGGAAGCTTAATCATAAAAATGAAAAGCCTTTAAGCTCCCTTCCAATTTGATTTTTCAGTTTTTCCGTTATGCTTCGCTCTCTGGGCTTCTGTGCTTTATATATCCCCTAGGCTGACACCATAAACGACACCGTTTTCGTATTTTCCACTAATAAGCTCACACTATTTTCAAAAGGTAATTAATAAAACAAATTCCAAATTGCTAAATGTGAAATGTGAATGTTTTGAGCTTATTTTGTTTTGTTGAATGATAAATGTGTCCTTTTTGAGAATAATTTTTTTTACATTTATGTTCGAAATGAAGAAATATAAGGATTATAGCCGAATTATTGTCAATTTTATTTTTTTTTAAGTTGAATTTATAAGTACTTTTATTTCGTATTTTAAACGACACAATTAATTCGCTTTTAGATTGGTGTACTAAATTAAACAAGATTATTAGCAAGAGGTAAAGAAGATGGGCAAGATTTGAGGAGAATGATGAAGTTGGACATCCTCTCTCGTGGTGTCAATGTGTCATACAACAAACCCACTCCCCCTCAAAGTCTCCTTATTAGTAGGCCTAATTGTTGGGATCAACTAAATCCCTGAAAAGCCATGAAAATCTTCTGTTACTATTTATAAGGGCTTCGAGGGTTTTTAGAAGAGCCTACACTGCATGAATCTCATGGGGACAATTTCTTTCAGCTCTAAAACCACAAGGACGTGGAGACCACTCTTTTGTTCAATAGTCGTTAATAACTAATAGCATTATTATTTCTTAAATATCCTATGGATATGGTAGGTAACGCTGTCCGATTGTCGTTTAAAACAAATTTACACATAGAATTTTACATAATCGTTGATTGCGATTAATATATGGTTGAGTAAAGAGAAATTATTGTAAGAAATAGTGAAAACTTTAGCATGTGCCACGGTAATGTTGTTCGTTTGTCGATCAAAACCGGTTTTTTAAAATAGAATTTTATATGATGAATGATTTGGATTAAGTATGAATAAAGAGAAAAGAGAAAATATTGTTAGAAATAATGAAAAATGATTGTGGGTGTTTACCAAATCAGCATGATATAGGAGCATATATGGCCAACTACTATGCAAGTAGATAGGCAACTGATATTGACTATTTTGAATGCTTCCACGAGAGCCGTTATGAGCAAAATTTTGGGTTATATGCTTTGGATTATGAGATTTTAATTTAATTTGGTCATTTTATGTGTAAAGTAGGTGAACAAACTCACAAATACATAACTTGTTTTATTTCCTAATTTACTCATATATGCCACGCTAAATGTTTCCCTTGGTACACAACACTACTTCCTTATTGTCAGACTCCACAAGAGAATATAAGTAGCCTCGGTTTATCGCTAGTTTGCAACCCTCCATTAGAGCCCATAATTCAGTTTCACCTATAGAGTTTGCCCCTCTAAATTTGCAGCATCCAACCACAAAAGTGTCATTGTCATTCCTAATTACCACACCAATTCCCGCCTTCTTTGTCTGAGGATTCCACGTTGCATCCACGTTTATTATTACAGATCCATCTAGAGGAGGACACCAGTGTTGAGCCCAAGGTAGATAAAAGGGTCTCTGAGGTTGTGACCATCGTGACTTGGCAATCGATGTTGTCCAGAAGTTCTAGCTAAAATTCTTGAGGCCTTAATTACTCTCCCAGGGCTAAAGCGTTTAACCTCATAGGTCACAAAACATCGATCTTTCCAAATTTCCAGCATGTTGAAGCAACAAGTGAGAGAAACAGATCTTTATCCATACCAAAATCATCATTTCAACAGCCACCAGGTGAGCTAACCATGCATGCAGTGAGGTAATAACTTAAAGGGTAGACATGATAACTTAGCACTCTCCCAAACCAAGATCATTGGGCATAGTGGCAGAGGAGTAGCAAATGTTCACTTGAATTCTAGTGTTCATTACAAACGGGCAGATAAGGGATTGGCCTAAGTGTCTGTGAAGGGGGTTAGCCTTGGTAGGAAGGTAGCCTTTCACTACTTTCCAAAGAAAGGGTCTAACCTTAGGAACCATCATAAGATCCAAATTATGGACCAAATTTCCTTGGGCACATTTGAAGAGCTAAAAGGGTGGCTACTTCTCAAGTTTGGGTGCAGAGCTCGAAGATGATGATAGGCTTGACGCCGATTGAAACACATGTGAGCGAATACTCGTTACCATGGTCAGTGGGTTGGTATGGAGGGTAACCTGGACTGACGAGTTGTGGTTGTATCGCCAATATGACATTTTAGTTCTTTGATACCATCTTGATAAACGACAAAACTGATATTTTACTTGCGGAGGAAGTCTTCAGGGATAGCTCTGATTTCACTAGACGAGGTTTAAGTTGCAAAGAGTGGTTAGTGCATCTTGGGCATCATTTACAGTCATCCAATCGATGACTGTTCTCTTGAGATTTTACTTGGACTATTTGGATTGCGTAACTTGTATATATTTAAATTTGGAATGGAGGATGTTATGGTAAGTATGGTACCACTAGGTGGATTTGTCATGATCTTGCTTATTATTGTCTCTATCATCGCTTTGTTAGCTTGTTTATGTTTCGTTTTGGTTCTAGTGTCTACTCACATATGTTGGTTTGTACTCTCCAGGTCATAGAGGCGCCGAGACTAGGGGGATGCATCACCTGCTGCTTTGTCAATGTAGAATTTTTGTTGAAATTGTAAATGTAATTTAACTTAGTGTGTTTTGGATTGTTTGGAACTATAATTTAGTTTTGAATCCTTCGTCTAACAGGTGGAAGGTGGTTTGACCAAAACGAAAAGTTTTGATTAGATTGATGTAGTTATTTGAGGAATTAATTTTAGATTTTAGGTGTTATCAAATGGAAGCAGGACTTCTCATGGATTTCGGGAAGATATTCGAGAAGGGTCATGTCACCTTCTCTCTCTAGCCGCCCCCCCCCCCCCCCCCCCCCCCAAAAAAAAAAAAGATGAACTCATGAACATCGTCGCCAACCCCCAAAATGATACCAACTCACCGTTATCTCAAGGTCAAGTTTGTTGCTTAGTAAGAGGCATCAAGGTCGTTGGTTTCTTTTACACCATGATTTGACGGAATGCGCATGTGGAAGAAGGAAAAAAGGAAGAGGAAGTTTGCGAAGAGAGCGAGAATGAAGGTCTAGCAGAGGAGTCAATAGAGAAAAGGGGAATTCAAAGAGAGGCCGAGAACTCCAAGGAGAGTCAAAGTCTCGAGACTGTTTTTTTTATCAGGTAAGAAACTCGGCAGGTTTACTCTTGCCTTAACCTGATATTGATGGGTAATTTTTTATCCAGTTATATCCTGCCCATATAACTAACCCATGTGCAGGGGTGGACCGACCAAGAGGCAAGGAGGGTCACTTGACCCTCCCCCCACCGGAGAAACCCTCAGGCAAATAAGTTTTTGACCCCCTCCGCTCTTGCTCTAGCCTCCTCTGCGCTGGACTGCCCCCAACCCAACGGGGAAGATGACCCCTGTTTTTTTTTTTTGCTAGAGGTTCAAAACGACGTCGTTTCACTTAACCCTCCCAATCTTCTTAAAAACGACGTCGTTTTCGCTGTTTAAGTTTTTTTTTTTAAAAAGATGAAGGACGACTCCCTGCCTGCAGCCCGCACACCTTCTGCCGTTCTGCGTCTCGCACTCTCGCTCTCGGCTTTCCTCGCCTCCCAAATCTCAACCTTCTTTGGCCGACATCTTCTCCCCTGCCTCTGCGAAAGTCCGTTCCCACGACCGACCAGGCCACCACGGCACCACAGTCCACAGGTCCACCGTCCACAGTCGGCTCTGCCTCTGCAACGAGCTAGTGAACCAGCTGTCAGGCTCCAGCAATCTAGCCGTCCAGCCTCCAGGCTCCCTGCTCCAGGTCGTCTCCCTCTCCTTGAGTTTGTCTTATATTCTTGTTTCCTTGAGAATGAAAAATTGATGAACTGGGTTCTCGAAATGTTCATGAAATTGATGATCTATTTTGATTTATATAAAGGGTACTAACATCTTAATTAGCATCAACAAACTGTTTTGAATTTTTCTCAGCAATGAAGGATATTAACATCTTAATTAGCATCAACAAGTTGTTTCGAATTTTGCTCATTTTGGAACGGGAATATGCGGGCACAGATTTTGCACCTAGATTGACTCCCTCAAACAAAATTTCTGGGTCCGCCACTGCCCATGTGTACCCACTACCCAAGCTATGGATATATTTTTTTATGGGTAAAAATATATTGAAAGAGGAAAAAACCACAAAAACCAGCACAAAAAACAGCAACCAAGGACAACACCACACGGGCCCTAAAACCCGCAACAAGTCGAGATCTAGGGAACAACTACATCACAGGGATCCTCCACAACCTAACTAACTGGACATTATTACTATTGGTTAATTTAAACTTTACAAAAGCACAGACGTATACGATCATCTCCATGATTTGGTTGCCACAGGCATAAATTAGGTACACAAGAGCCACTAGCACAAAAAAGATTTAATGCTAGCCTTGAAGTGATTCGTAAATAACAACAAGAGTACATCAAATGCTTCCAAAGATACAATTGTTCATTTGCCTCCAAATATAATAAACAGAGCCAATATGTTGATTATGATGACAAGGTAATTATCTCTCCAAAGCACCGCAACATCATCCAAAAATGAAGGCCAAAGAGGATGCGCCATGGAACACCACATTTAAACATAAGATCCAAATTATGGACCAAATTTCCTTGGGCACATTTGAAGAGCTAGAAGGGTGGCTACTTCTTAAGTTTGGGTGCAGGGCTCGAAGATGATGATAGGCTTAACGTGGATTGAAACACCTGTGAGTGAATACTCGTTACCATGATCAGTGGGTTGGTGTGTGGGGATAACCTGAATTGACAGAGTTGTGGTTGTGTCGCCAATATGACATTTTAGTTCTTTGATACCATCTTGATAGACGGCAAAACTGATATTATACTTGTGGATGAAGTCTTCAGGGATAGCTCTAATTTCACTTGACTCGGTTTAAGTTGTTAAGAGTGGTTAGAGCCTCTTGGGCATCATTTACGGTCATCGAATCTGACAGGAGCCGTCCCAATTGGACCTCGATAACCGTGCCCGGTCCTGCTCCAGTCTGACAAGTCAACTGAAGTCCCGAAACTATCCTTCAGCACCTATCAGACAAGGGATAATTGCACTGACTTCCGCTCATGCCTCCGCCTCGAGATCAGCCCCGAACATTGTGCCACGGCCTGGAGGATCATCAAAAACAGAAAGGTGTGAGTGGACAAAAATATATTCGTTAAAACACATTTATCAAAACACATTGTTTACCCTCCGGTTTATCAAACCTGCATGCATAGGGAAAAACATATGAAACACCAACACTGGTCTTCCAGCCAAACCACATAACAAGTTAAATCCCAGCTCTCAGGCCAAAACATACGAACACATAATCACCTGGTCATACAGACCAGAACTCGTACTCAATACCAGTACGTAATCACAATCAACATCAAACAGTACCATGCACAAGGTCACAATCAAGTACTCAATCAATCAATCAATCTGCACTATTCACAAGTGCACAAACCATCACACTGTCACATCTGCACTACGCGTAGGCCATAACCCGTGCCTCAGTCGTTTGGGAAGTCACCCCGAGCTCCGACTGTCCCGACACGCATCACCCCGAGCGTTAGCCGTCTGGGAACACCCCAAGCCTCGGCTATCTGGGAATATATCTCACCCCGAGTACCAGCCGTCTGGGAACACCCCGAGCTCCGGCTGCCTGGGAACAATCACAATCATATCCCCGAGCTCCAGTCGTCTGGGAACACCCCTAGCTTCGACCGTCTGGGTATTCACAATCACAATCACAATTAAAATCATCCCGGGATCATATCCCAAAACATCTCAATCAAATCCTTGACTTCAAACCAAGTCAAAATCATTACCAACCGGGACTCAAGCCCAAATACCCTTTATACGTAAATCCGTAAAATCACAGGGAAAACATTATAATAATCCAGAAATCATTCTTAACTTATCAATTCATCAAAATATCCATTTTGAAATCATTTTGACTCTGGGCCTAGCCCAAAATATCATTTGCACATTTCCTCGAAAAACGTGCCCGAAAGATCGATTAAAATATTCATTAAATCATAAATAATCATCCCAACAAATCATAACATCATTGCAAACCAAATCATGCAATCAATCATGTAAAACATTTAGCTATGCATGCATCATGGTTTATAAAACAAACGTCCACTCACACACCGTCCAAACCGCTAGTTTCCCGCGCTGCACGCGTTTCCGTAATTTCCGATACTTGTCAGGAATCTCGAATCCTGTCCAAAATCATTACTCAGGGTCACTAACGACTCAATTTACATCCTACTAATTTCTCATAATTTTTCGGGAATTTAATATTAATTTAATACGTAACTTAAACTTTCGGACCCTCGAAACATTATCGAGACGGCGTCCGATCGACTCACAATCAAAACCAAAAATGTTCGTTACATTAAATAGGATAAGTTTCATGTTGTACACACATCGAGATTCCCCCTCACGTGCCCCCACGCGCAGTCGCAAGCGGCTGCGCGTGGGTGCCACACGCCTGCTACAGTGCTGTGAACAGTTTCCTTCCTCACTCGTTTACCTGGTAAACGGGTCCGGTTAGCCCGCGATGCAACCCGACTGGGATCCTGTCCATTTCCAGCCAATTTCTGCAATTGATTACTCTAATTGCATCGTTATAGACCTAATTTAAGTTCTGTAATTCGAATTACATCAATTCCTACCTCAATCCCGTTGACTTTGAGTTTGAATGATCAAAGAACTTGCCATCGTTGTTCATCGTCGAATTGCAACAATTCCCATCAAATTTGTGAAATTGATGCATTCAGAAGCATCGTGGGACACTGGGAAACATGCTTGCAATATCAATTTCATCGTTCTAGACCTCCAATCCATTCGACTCAAGCTCGAATTTTCGAAACCTTCCTTGCCTCTGTTCTAAGCCAAAACAACCTCAATTACTTCGAATTTCATTGAGTTCGACTCGTTTCAATGTCAGAAGACTAAATCTAAGGGTAATTTCACTCAGAAACATCTACAAATTCGAAATCGATTTTGAGGCCCTTTAATGGTTTTTCGGGTTTTCTGGGTTCCTTTCAATGGGTTTAAACTTCATTCTCCTCCGTTTTACTTCTCTTTGTTTTCCTCTCAATCTTAAATTCTCACTTGGGTTGTAGCTAGTGCTGGTGGAATCGATCAAGAGACATGGTCTATGTTCTTTGTTTTTTGCTAACTATATACTAATTATTCAAACATTAATCCTTTCAAAGTCATTTAATTAATCAAGTGCCACTAACCCACATGTAATTGTGACAGATGTCACTCCCCAAATCAGATTAGTCACCCTTATACTGACTCATCACAATTATCCCAGCTGCAGCAAATTACCATTTTACCCCTACTTGGAAAAATTACCACAATGCCCCTCATGGTTCTAGACCCACAACTTTTTCGTTCAGACTCCGATTGACGCATGCCGCTTGTCTACGGATTCAGCGTCCCGAGACCTATCCAACGGTACTTCCGGAAAGTCCAAATAATGTCCCGATCAAAAAGTCAACAAATGGCCCCCTTTTAACCAATTTACCGAATTACCCTTCACTTCCGCACGTCATAACTTTTTCCTCGAATGTCGAAATTGGGCGTGCCACCTGTCTATGAACTCGTGACGTCCCGAACTACGTCACAGTCATCGGTCAAAGTCTGTTTGACCGCTCAAATAAAAGTCAACCGTTTGCCCAATTCCAAGGGCAAAATCGTCCTTTTCCTCAAATTTCCGTGTTTCG
Source organism: Prinsepia uniflora (assembly GCA_032719365.1). NCBI lineage: Eukaryota > Viridiplantae > Streptophyta > Magnoliopsida > Rosales > Rosaceae > Prinsepia > Prinsepia uniflora. Next base: position 14,444,170 of record CM064864.1, on the reverse strand, counting down.
AATTTCCGGGGCATCACAGAATCGGTGACTATTCTCTTGAGATTTTACTTGGAGTATTTGGATTGTCTAACTTGTATATATTTAAATTTGGAATGGAGGATGTTATGGTAAGTATGGTACCACTAGGTGGATTTGTCGGGATCTTGCTTATTATTGTCGCTATCATCGCTTTGTTAGCTTGTTTATGTTTCCTTTTGGTTCTAGTGTCTACTCACATATGTTGGTTTGTACCCTCCAGAGGTTATAGAGGTGCCAAGACTAGGAGGATGCATCACCTGCTCCTGCGTTGTCGATGTAGAATTTTCGTTGAAATTGTAAATGTAATTTAACTTAGTGCGTTTTGAATCATGAAATTTAAGTTTATATTGAATGATTGATTTTCTTTAATTTATAGTCAGATGATACTTGGAAAAAATGCTTTATAGTAAAAATAACTATTATTTTTGTTTCATTGCATAATTTGTCAAACACAGTAAAAGAATGAAATATTTGAAATCTTATTGTTATTCCAGCTTCTTTTAAATGCTAAAATGCAATTCTTAAATTACTTCCACTTTGAAATAGAAAAATAAATAAATAAAATTTATTATCTCTCTGACATTCCAAATATCCAAAAGGTGCCTAAAGAGTCTTCCACATAGAACCCGAGGAGAAACGCCCATAATCATCTTTGCCCATCTCTAAAACTGACCCTTAATTTTAATTCCTCACAACTCCAAAATATGAGAGAAAGGAATGTTAAAAATCATGCAACTACTTAATCCAAAAAACACTAAAGCCTAAAATCTCAACGGTGCTTTTTTGAAAAGTATTTTTACTTTATTTTCATATTAAGTAGTTAACTTAAAGATATTTTTTGTAAAAACAGCTTTCAAAAACAACATACATACTGTTTTGTTGCCAAAAATCCTTTACATTTCAAAAAAACAATTTTTTTTTTACCAAATGTTTTCATACTACTTCACGTTCAAATAAAACTATTTCTTAAAAAAAAAAAAAAGCCTTAATCTCATTACCCCAAAATGATGAGATTAATCCCAACAGAGCGATGAGGCTAAAGGTGCTTTCGTAACTATTTCTAACCACAAATTGCACTCAGCTACTCGGTTCGTCCCAAACTCCATACTTTTTAGCTTGCACACCAACTAAATCAAGAACCACATGATGATACTAGCGATGTTGAGAAAATTGGCAGAGGTAAGTCAGCGTTAAGCCCATGGGCTGGCCTGCTATCTTCAGCCACAGTTGGCCCACTTTGAGTCTACGATACTGCATGCAAATTTTTAGAGTGGTACATTTGGTTTTACTTACAGAGGCATGCATGAATGAGATGCCAAACAAATGTTCACCAAATTGGCAACAAACGTGGTATGGCATGATTCAGAATTAAATTCAGATATCGATCGGTGGAATTATCATCCACTTTGTAAGTTTTGATTTACACATTGCGTATGTTGACGGCCGGTTTGAGCAGTTAAATTTTTTTTGTTCTTTTCTTTTTTGCTTTTTACCTCGCGCTAACTTCAAAATTATTTGAAAATACAAAACAGGAAGATGGATGAGGATATACTCGTTAGAGAACGAGTTATTTAAATGGCAGAGAGATTCATGACTATCTGTTTTTCACCCATAAAATCACAATGCCTATAAACCAAAAAATTATCTGACTAATTGCTTAAGGCTCAGGGTTTGTGTTCTGGCACCCCCACCCGACCCCTCTTTCTTCCAGAAACTTTTGAAAATCCTAAACGCTAAATGGTACGTCAAACTCCAGAAACTTTTGTATCAAATGAATATACATACATTATTTTTTTATACATCCTAACTGCTCTATAAATATATAATATGTATAGTTATTAGTTAGTTGGCACGTCCTTAATTAATTACAAAAAATAGTGCAACCACTTGCCAATTCATTAACCTTTTAGGCATTCAAGTTTAGAGAGTAGAACATATTTTCAAAGGGGAAGTAGAAGACTCCACATCCATATGTCTAATGTCTTGTTGGTTTGCTTCTTGGTCGACAGTTTTTGAGATAATGTTATTGGTGTTCTTTGAGGTGTTAGGTTGGAAATTTGTTTAATGCATGCATGTAAAACAGAATAATAAAGAAAAAGAAATTGTCAAGCAATACCAAATATCTTAGAAATTAATTCATACAAATACGATCGTTCTTCTTCACGTGGTTGAAAGTTCAAACTGGAAAATTATTTCCACTACACGTACACTTGCTTTTGATTGCGTCTTGATTTCCTTTTACCAATGGCGGAACTACCTTGGAACCAGAGGGGTCGCTGGCTTCTCTTGTAGTTTTTCTAATTGCATCATTACTTGTATACGTACGTATGTGCAAAATATGCATCTACTTAAACATGAAGCTCTGCATATTTGCTTGTGCGTTGTGAAATGCTTGCAATTGAATTCATGGACGTACGTTGCCCGTTGCAATCAAATCTCTCTGGAAGTACGTAGACGTTGTTTCCCAGCTACAAATTAGTAGGATGATATTAACAGATTTAATCCGCCGTCCGCGTGCTCTCTCCAGCTGTCATCTCCAGGATTCAGGCATGCGCAACCGCAATACTCTCATTTTCAATTTTGATTCCGTCGTAAACAAATTAAATTAATAAATTATAGAATATTAGGGTTTTTTTAATCAGCAAAGCATATTCATTATTAAGAACCAACAATTACGTACAGAGAATGAAAACACAATAATACGAACAATCTCAAAAAATGGGATAATATAAGAAAATTACGTAAAATTAAAAACTTTAGAAGTTATTTTCATTTTCAGAATTTTATCATTTTTTATCTTTTTAATTATTACTGTTTTTTCGTCATTCTTTTTGTTTTACCTTATATCTCATACACAAAAAATAATAATATGAAAAATCAAATAATCACCGAATCATCATTAACTTTTGGTCTAGAATCTAAACTTAAAACAAATTAAGTTTGGGCCCGAGCTAATATTATTTAAGTGGAAGAGCTTGTACCTTTGAAGTACTGATTTAGTATCAATATTGTAGCTATAAAAAGGAATATACATATACCCAACAAAGAAAAAAGAAAATGGTGTCGCTAATTAGGGTTTATCATGTGCTTATTTGGGTGATGATGATGAATGAACGAATGATAATAAATAAGTGATAATAATAATTAATTTGAATGAAAGTGGGAATGGGGCTCTGAAGAATTACGAAGCAACGGACAAAAGGAACGGACCTAAAACGGACAAAAGAAAATGAGGGAGACGTGGACAAATGAGGTTTGCACAAAATTCAATTGAACGTTGCTGCCCCCACTTTGAAAATGCTGTTTGCCCGCCGCCCCCCACAATTCACATGTAGGTCTCCTAATGGTAATACCACGTTACCACCTACACATGACCCATTCCTGTTAAGAGGATAGTACGATAAGGTATTATCAATGTAAAATGTAAATATTTTTCTATTGTATTATGATTTTTATTTTATACATAAAGATTATTAAATGATGTGCAATTTAGTTATAATATATCTTGTTTCTTGTAGAGAAGATATTTTTATATGACATTAAGAAAGCAAAAAACTCTGATTTTAACACAACGTAGTTGAATATAAAAATTGAATATAAAAATTGAATATAAAAAAGAAGTTTTTAACCATTCAAATTACAAGGTAAGATAGAAATTAGATATTAGAGGCGATCGTGTAAAGTCAAATTTGTCTGCTAAGAGTAAAATTGAATGTTTTAACAATTTTAATTAGAAACAGGAGACAAAAACCAAAATAAATCCCCAAAAAAAAAAAGCTTTTAGGAATGAAATTGTTAGTGTGGCTTTGTCATTGTTATTGCTAGTGAAAATTAGTAAAGGTAGGTTAAGGGTCATTGTGGGGAGGAGCGTCGTAACCCGATCCCCTATCCAATCTGCTAAAAACCCCATTACATTTCTCTCCCTTCTCATTTTCTCTCTCTCTCTCTCTCTCCCTCTCTTATATATATATAGTTGCATAAATCAATAACATCATTTTACATTGTCTCAGCTGCCTCATTGTTTTCTGTGCACAATTATCATCCATTGGGTAAGGTCTGAATAATATGTTAGCAATGGCAACAGAGCGCAACAATTCATCAGAAGCTGAGAGCACCAGCCACTCATCATCATCTTTGTTGCTGCACGCTCACTCCAATTTACCCAACTCCAACCCCAAAACCAAAAATCCCAAAACCCAAAAGGCCACCAGCTCACACTCACAGCCGCAATTCAAGAGAAAGAGGGTTGATGACAACAACAGCAGCAAGCATCCAGTTTACAGAGGAGTTCGCATGCGAAATTGGGGTAAATGGGTGTCCGAAATCCGCGAGCCACGAAAGAAATCCCGCATCTGGCTCGGCACATTTTCAACTCCTGAGATGGCAGCCCGCGCGCACGACGTGGCCGCCCTCAGCATTAAGGGCAATTCGGCCATTCTGAATTTTCCAGAACTGACCGAGTTGCTCCCACGGCCCGCATCCCTTAAACCTCAAGACATCCAGGTTGCCGCTTCCAAAGCGGCCGCCATGGTTCACTTAACCTCCACCACAACAACATCGTCAACAGCATCCTCATCATCATCGTCATTGCTGTCATCACACTCGGAATCCGAGGATCTGGGTGAAATTGTTGAGTTACCTAACATAGAGGGAAGCTTTGACTCGGCCGAGTCAAGGAACGATTTCATATTAGTGAATGATTCAGTGGATGGGTGGGTGTATCCATCACTGGGGATCGAAGGAGGTGAGTTTATCAATATGTGGGGTTTCTTCTCATCAGACGACACTGCCAGCTGATGGAACTTATTCATTTATATTCTTCACTTGAGCAAAAAGTCACCGATACTAAACTCAGAGACTCCCAGTCCATTGAAAGTGAAGGAGGAGTGTGCATAGCTAGCTTCTTTTAGGTGTTTCATCTTTTAGCCGAGTGGTGATTATGGTCCTTTGCAATTCATTGTGCAAGTTGTTTGGCTACTTTTGTCAACTGGTCACAACTGTCACTGTAATATAATTCACACAATTTAGTGCTAGCTAGCTATATATTTATATCTTTCTCTACAATTTGCTGATGATGTAGGCAATATATTTTCATTTTTGTATTTAAGTTTGAATGCGGATTAATTAATCTGTTAAGGACTTGCTAAGCACATTTGTGGTAATAATAAGCCAAATATGTAATATGTAGTTAATTTTATCATCTCCAACCTAATCATCAACATAATCACCACATTCACTGCAAGAAATGTAATGAGTGTGATGTTTGGTGGCCTTTGCTCCCGGAATTTAGTGGTCAAAAGGGCTAATTTACTATTTGTTAGGAATTGAAATTTAGTGATGTAATGTTTTAGTTTAGGATTAGTTTAGGTTGGTTTTAGGATATTAGCTTGGAAATATTCTTACCATACTTATCGCTTACATCGATAAGATTAAAGTCAAATGTCTCAACTTTCCTAACCAATAATCTCGCTTGTACCAGTAGAGGAAATATATAATATGAAATTATGCAGGTCAATTAAAGTATGAATACCCTAAACCATTAGTAGCGGTTTGAATAGAAATGATTTCATTTGTAATTTTCAAAAATTTAATACGGAATTCAAAATCACTCAAAAATTGTGGAATTGTCGTGTGACCCATAATTCTTGAAATGATCAAATTGTTCATGACAATAATACTAATGACGTGTAGTCACCCACACATTAAATAATTTATTTACCAGCTAAATATGGTATTTAATCGGGTTAAAAGTTTCCGTAATATTAATATTATCCCCGAGAGTTAATTGTCATTATTCTTAATAATGAACAATTAATATTAATATTAAATCTCAATAATTATCATTATTATCATAATGAGTCATTATTATAATTAATAAATAATATATTTTATGAATAGTATATTATTTATTAATTACAAATTCAACTAAGGGTGACAATTTTTGACACGACTCGAAACCCGCACGAAATTTATCCGGGTCAACTCGCACAATTAAAATTTTGAGTCATTTTTGGGTCAACCCGTTATGACCCATTTATTAAACGGGTGGGTTTCGGGTCAACCTGTTAACCCGTATAATGACCTGTTAACCCGTTTAATAAATGGGCAGATTTCGGGTTAACAAGTTAACCCGTATATTGGCTTATATATTGACACATTTAATAAACGTGTCATTACTAACTCATATATATACCCATTTACCTACCTAAATATCTATTAAATCTTATAATTTAAATAGGTTAAATATGTTAAACGGGTTAAATGGGTCAAACGGGTCATAGGTTAATTGGGTTTTGAGTATGACCTATTTATTAAATGGGTTAAAAGGGTTACACGAGTCATTAATATGTCGGATTCGGGTTGGACATTCTTGACACGATTATTAAATGGGTCGGATTTGGTTGGGCATAAATGGGTAAAACAGAATTCATGACATGACACGAATCTGACACAACACGACCCATTGTCACCCCTAAATTCAACCGACTAATCAAAACGCTCTGATGCTCCAAAGGATTTCTTATAAATACCGGAGCTCATTTCATTTTCAAGGTAATTCGATTCAACGCTACTTAAACTCTTAAGATTTCTCTTTCAAAGTTGACTTAAGCATTGGAACGTTTTTTGTCGAACAACTCCCGAGCCTCGAGTTTGAACGAACGATAGCTTACTGTTTACTGTTTGCACGGATCTAAAAGATTTTTGAGTGAAATGACGGATTCTACTTCAACAGTATCGAACTATTAAGATTTTAATGGTTTAAATTTAGATATTGTCATTATCCGTTCGAACCATACCATGTCCACTTCTAATATTGGTTATCGATCTCGCTCTTATGAGTGTATATATTGAATGCACTGTGATAATTTTAACACATATATATATATATCAAACAATTTACACCTATGATAATTTCAAATTTCATACGTACAATTAGTATATTATATCTGAAATATATATACACCATAACTTTCTTACCTAATTGAACTTTAATTTGGATTTTGAATTACTATTTCCTAGTGGTTTATTGCTTTTTGGCCTGCAATTAGGGAGTAATAGTTTGGATGATGATGATTATGAGTGTTACATATGTCGTCTTCTTGAGACAAATTGTAAATTGTACCGTTGGAAGTTTTAGAAGTTTCTTGTCATTGCAAACTACGAATAAATGTACCGTTGGAAAATTGCAATGATTGTACAATCGAACTGGCTTCTTATGCATACGGGACAAACATACGACAAAAAATTTCACCATGCTCGAAAAAATAAAATTTTAGATGGGCCCATAAAATATAGGATATGCGTCATACGGGACAATAGGTAAAGATTTTGATTGCGTGAATTATATACTAAGGAAGATTTTAAAGAAACCTATCCAACCAGATTATTCATATATATAAAAATAACGTAATCTCTTTATTGATGTAGATTTTTATTTTGTTTACAACATAGTTGCTATAATAGTGTTTACAGTAAAATCCTAATAATATAATATTTGATAAATTAATATTTTTGGTTAAATAATATTTTGACTAAATCTTGAGTTAAGAATAACATGCTAAATTAATAATTCGATAATCTATAAGATTATATAAAATTTCCACATAGGTCTAATTCTTATTAATTAATATTTTGTTAAACCAATAAAAAATTTTGGTCCCAAGACTATTAATTCATAAAAGTTTATATATATTAATTATATTATATATATGTTAAATATATATTATATATATGTGTTAAACATAATATATAAAACAAATAATTTAAAGCCATTGTATATAGAAATTGGTTAAAATAACCATTCCAAAAGCTTTAAAGACCTAAAAAGACGAGTTCATCAAATACCTTCAGATTAAAAAAAATGCATAGCTCCTAAAAAGACAAAAAGTATTATGAAAGCGAAACGTCGTCGTTTAAAAGACCTAAGAATTCTGTTTTTGCGGGCCTGTCTTCTTCATCGCAGAGCTACCTTTATACGTCGTAGGACGAAAAAGGGCGTCTCTTTCGCCTTCTCAGCAAGGCGTACTCCAAAAGGATAAATCATCAATCTCTTATGCGCGTCGGGTTATTATCCCCTAGAGGCGTGCCTGAGTAATATTATAAAAAACACTGCACAAAGATACATTAAGGGGAATGAAGGGCAGAGTTCAAGTAAGGGCTGGGGTCAATCCACTGATACAATAGAAGAACATCCGGTGACCGGAGGGTCAAGCGACCTTCCTTGTCCCTTCTTGGGTCCGCCAATGGCTCTCACCATGTTAATAAGCTACCAAATTTTAGGATTTATCAATCTTGTGAATTTTTTTCACGGATCAAATATGTAAGTTGATTTTCACACTACAAATTTTTTTCAATTATAGGAAAGAGGGAAATTTTTGGAAAAAATTTCATACAATATATCATTAGAGTTCGAACTTGAGACCAATCGACTACTACACATGACAGGACCTGTCCCAACTGGACGTCAAAAATCGTGCCTGGTCCTGCTCCCGTCTGACAAGTCAACTAAAGGCTCGAAACTACCCTTCAGTGCTTGCCAGACAAGGGATAATTGCACTGATTTCTGCTGCTACCTCCGCCTCTCGATCAGCCCTAAACGTTGTACCACGGCCTGGAGGGTCATAAAAACATAAAAGGTGTGAGTGGACAAAAATGACATTTGATAAAAACGTTTACCAAAACACATTCTTACCCTCCAGTTTTCACAAACGTGCATGCATATCATAAAACATGAGTAATAGTATGAAATAATTCAAGCATGAACAATGGACCGATAAAATCAAAACATGCTTTCCCATGGTCCATAAAACTCATGTTCACCAAATCAGTTCATGCTATAAAGCATCAAAACCCGGCTCTCAGGCCAAAACATGTGAAACATAATCACCTGGCCACAAAGACCAAAAACCCGTACTCGATACCGGTACGTCATCACAAACAACATCAATCAGTACTATTCACAAGTGCACAGTCAATCAATCAATCCAATCAATCCGCACTCCTCACAAGTGCACAATCTATCACACAATCACAACTGCACTACGCGTAGGCCAATATCCAGCCGCATTCTCGGGATCAGACACCTCTGGGCTCAACCCTCGGGCTCAGTCACATCTGGGCGAACACATTCCCAGGCTCAGACACATCCGAGTGGTACATCCAGGCTCAGTCACATCCGAGAAGCTGGCTTACCATAGGATCAACTCACAATCCTATAATCATATCCCCCAAGCTCCGGTCGTCTGGGTGATCCCCCTAGCTCCAACCGTCTGGGCATTTCACAATCACAAGGAAAACCATCTCGGATTACATCCCAAAACATTTCAATCAAATCTTGACTTCAAACAAGTCAAGATCATTCCTTGGCTTCAAACCAAGTCAAGATCATTCCTTGACTTCAAACCAAGTCAAGATCATTCCCGACTGGGTCTCAAGTGTAACGACCCGTCCCGAATATCGGGATTTAATAATATTTAATGGTGATTTACTAATCTGGGATTAGTTGGGCGATTTCGGACGAATTGTGCGAAATGACCGTTTTGCCCCTGGGCGTGGGCAAAACGTTGACTTTTAATTCGGATGGTCGATTGGACTTTGACCGATGACCGTGACGTAGTTCGGGACGTCACGAGTTCATAGACAGGTGACACGTTCGATTCCGACGTTCGTGGTGAAAGTTATGATGTACGGAGGTCCAGGGGCATTTTCCTAATTTGGACGATATAAGGGTGAATGTTGACTTTTCGACCGGGATGTCCGATGGCCGAGGGCCAAGGACCGTTACGTAGGTATCGTCGATACGAATCCAATGACAGGCGGCACGCATCAATCGGAGTCCGTATGACCGAGTTACGGGTCAGGATGCGTGAGGGGCATTTTGGTAATTTTCTGCACAAGGGCAGAATTGTAATTTCACACGGGGGGGTACTGTTTCATTGCACTGGCCGTGTAGTGGATACTTTTTGCGATCGATCCCTTGATTGTTTATCAATTAAATGGCTGGATTGGGACGGTTTGAGGTGGAATTGCACGTGGGGATTGTGCTGGCATCGATTGCACGACATGGCACTGGGTTTTCTATTGTTTTGGGACAGTGCAGGGGAACATTACACAGTGGAAATTGGATACTTTTGGATGCCTTTAACGGCTAAATTGAATTAAAAGAATGAAGAGTGAGTCGTGGGCAGTCCACTGAGATTGAGAGAGGGAAAATTGGAGTGGAAATGGTGGTGGAATGCTCAAAAACCCGAAACTGGTTTTCTGGGAAATTCAAATTCGAACTTCCAGTTTTAGGCCAGCCCAAGCCTAATTGTTGATGGATTAAGCTTTCTGGAACTTCAACGCGTCGAACAAGATCAAATGGGGCAAGCTTGGGAGCTCCTAGGGCCGTGAACGGACATGGTGGACGGCCGGGAAACTCAAGCTTGAGTTGTGACGATTGAGGTATTGTCGAGTTCAATTAATCATGCTAATTAGTTCGTATTAGTCCTTATTAACTTCCTGTGAAGTTATTTTGATAATGGTTAAGGATTGGAGGAGTTTTGGTGATCGGCCCGTTTTGGGTGATCACGGGTTGTCGACACGATTGATCGATGGTTGATGCTAATCATGGACACAGAACTGAAATTGGTGGATTGATGATTGTTGTAGGATCAAGAACGGATTGAATTGATATCGAATTGAGGGTGATTGAACCGGATCCTATCGCGGGCTTTCCAACCCGTTTACCAGACAAACGGGTGAAGAAGGAACACTGTAGCAGTCACTGTAGCAGGCGCGTGGCTTTCACGCGCAGCCACTCACGGCGGCGCGTGACGGCGCGTGGGCACGAATCTCGAGGTGAGGTCAACATGACTTTTATCCTATACAATGTAACGAACATTTTGGGTTTGGTTTCGTGTCGATCGGATCCCGTTTCAATATTGTTCGGGATGTCCGAAGGTTTTAAATCGAGTTTAAAAATACTTAAAAATTCGAGAAATTTACGGGACTTGAATAGGATGTTAATGATGAGGTTGGTGATCCTCTAATGTGATTTGAACAGGATTGGGAGTCCCGGTGATAGTGGTGTGGCCCGGGAAGGCCTATGGCACGCGTATCGAGGCGCTCGGTTAAACGGTCTGTGAGTGGACATTGGTTTCATAAATTCGATGCATGCATAACTGTTTTTATGATTGTTATAATTATGATTAAATGATTTACATTGGATATCGGTGAATTTTAAATGATTTCACGTATTTTGAGGTAAATTACGTATTTGCACGAAAACCGAGGTTTTCTGGATTTGCACCGATTTCCATAAATGTGGTTGGATATGATTTCATGAAACGGTTACGAACTTGAATAATGTAAAATCGGGCCAGGGGCCCAGTTGAACTATGAAATCGGGCCAGGGGCCCAGTTAACATGTGGATCGGGCCAGGGGCCCAGTTAACTTGTGAAATCGGGCCAGGGGCCCAGTTGATTTCTACATGTGATTGCGGGTCGGGGACCCTAAAATGGAATTGAATAAATGTTTTCTGGTTTACATTTTATATATGTTCACATGCTGGAATCAATAAATGGTTTTGATGATATTTCGGTTATGGCACGTTTCACAGTATTTGGGCATGAGACCCGTTTGATGAAACGTAACGATCGGTTCGGATTTTACCTATGTATACCTATATGTTTTGCATGTGGATATCAATAAAATGTATTTAGTACTGCACTGTATAGATCCTTCCATATTATATTGTCTCCTCCGGCGAGGTACCCCGGAGAGGTCACGGACGTCTAGAACGTCCAGCGTCTAGGACGCTAAGCATCGGGGATGCTGTACCCGAACGGGGTTCGGGGATTGAACTCGGAAATTGAGACCCGAGTGGCACGCGTAGCCTTGTGATTGTGACCTTATTGACGTCAGGGACGTCAGACATCAGGGATGTCGGATTGGAGTGTATAGTGCAGTGACTAAAATAATGGTTATGGTTTATATTATATGCCTTATGGTTCATATTACTGGATTTATGAAATAACTCTTGGATTTACTTTTGGAAATTGAAACTATGCTTTGGTTTCCGGGCTAAGGCCCTAATGGTTATTTCTAAATAAATATGGGATTATTGGTTTTTGGTGCATGCATATGATTTTACTGAGGGGCATAAATGTCTTATAAATGTTTTTAACAGACTTGTTTATTTTCGTCCACTCACAGCTTTTGTTTTTAATGCCCTTCAGGTTGATTCCGGATACGACTGCAGCAGAGATTTGACCATCGCACACCTCCTCCATCGATCCTTACGCACTCTGGGCCCGTTTGGGCAATGGCAATCGGTTATCCCTTGTCTGACGCCTCTTGTCAGACGGGAGCACGTCACATTCCATGGTAATCCCGGGGGGATTGGGATGGGTCGTGTCATCAAGCCCCAATTAACATTTACACGTAAATCTTTAAAATTACATTTTACAATAATAAAATAATCCAGAAATCATCATTGACTCACCAACTAAGTCAAAATATCATTTTAGAAATCTTTTTGACTCCGGGCCTAGCCCAAAACATCATTTGCACGTTTCACATAAAACGTGCCCGAAAGACTGATTAAAATAATCATGAAATCACAGGAAATCATACAAAATCATCAATTTCATCATATTCACATGTGACTCCAAATCCAAGTCAAAATCACTATCCAGTTAGGTCTCACGCCCAAAATATCATTTTCACGTGTAACACCCTGGAAATTCGTAGATTGCAATATTGTAAAATATGGAATGAAATGACATTTTTACTCTTGTGAATGATTAGGTCAAATTGTTGACTTTTTTATTGGTGGGTCAACCGGACCTTGACCGATGGCCGTGACGTAGTTCGGGACGTCACGAGTCCATTGACAGGCGGCACGTCCAATTTGGACGAACAGGGGAGAAGTTGCGACGTTCGGAAGTTCAGGGGCATTACCGTAATTTGGACAAAATGGGAAAAAAAAGTTGACTTTTTGAAATACCGTGAATTTTCACACGACCCGAAGACCGTTGGATTCGTCTCGATGCCCTGAGTACAACGATAGGCGGCACGCGTGAAACGAACATCAGATGACCAAGTTACGGGTCACGGAAGTTGGAGGGCATTTTGGTAATTTCTGCCATGAGGGCATTTTGGTCTTTTTGCACGGTTACTGTAGCAGCAACCGTGAAAGCAGGGTACACGGCCATGCCGTGGTGTTTGTGGGCGTGCAATTGTTTAAGCCTTAGTGGACTGTTTGTGGACATTGTTTATGTAGTTTGAGGTAATGAGAGTGTTGTTTGAGGCCGAATTAGTGCACGGGTAGGAATTAAATCGTGGTTTGAGCTCTGTGTGCGGGGGGCAGAGTTCAGTGAGGCCTGTGAGTGTCTCCCATGGGTGTTGGCCTCCTTGTTCGATTAACCGCGCTAGGGGAGTGAGAGACGGGTTCAGTTGGCATCAGTTGAGGTTGAGAGACTGTGAGAGACTGAGGGGAAACCGTGAAGAACAGTTTCGGGTTTTGGGGGGGAAATTTCCGAATTCGATTCCTACGGGTTTTGGGACCAATCCTTGCACTGTGGAAACCTTCTGGGAGTGACAGAAACTTGTGCGTGCAGTCATTGAAGGGGAATGATCGTTGTGTGCCCAGGAACCCAAGTTCCAGTTCAGAGAAAACCAGTTTGGAGGGAAAAATCCAAGTTCAATATCTACGGCCTATTGGACGAAACCAATCACTGAGTGAGCTTTCTGGGTGCATTTGGAACTTTTCCATATCGGAATCGACGGCAACCAGCCACGGAGGAGCTGGGACGGTGACCGCCGTGTGCAGAGGAAATTGCAGTGTTTGGACGGCTACTTCCAAATAATGTTTCATTCAATAAGATGGTTCCATTTGGTTAGTCTGGGTCCTCTAATGCTCCTGTATGATTTAATTGGACAATAGAGATAGTTTGGAGGAGTTCTGAGGTTTGACCCGTGAGGCTGTTCGGGTTTGGTTAGGACGATTTAGGGCTTGTCGAGATGATTAGAGAACTAGGAACTGTAATTAAAAGATGTTAGAACATGTTAGAATCAAGAATGAATGAAATTAAGTAGAAATGGAGGGTTATTTAACCGGGTCACACCGCGGGTTGAAGACCCAAATTACAGTAAATCGGGCAAAGACGACGACACTGTAGCAGTGTCACTGTAGCAGCGCGTGACTTTCACGCGCAGCCACTTTGGGCGGCGCGTGAGGGTGCGTTGAGCACTATCTCGGATCACGGTCAACATGACTTTTAATCCTTTTATCATTTTGAACATTTTCTGTGAAATAACCATGTTGATCTGAGATAGTGAGGAAGGTCAGTTTAGGGCCGGATGTCTCGGGAAGCGTGTTGGCCGGCTTTCCAGAACCGGTTTCTGTTTTGGACTTTTTAAGGGTATTTTAAGGACCTATAATGACACTTGTGTGTGGTTGGAAATGACAGGAAACTTACGTTAATTCCGGAGACAAGTTCATACGCGCGTTATTCACATCGGGAGCGTACTGTGAGTGGGCCCGTTTTTATTAACAGTTGCATGCATAACCGTTTTCATTTCTGTATATCTATATGTGTGCGTGAATCAATAATGGATTTTGATTATCTCGATTTACGGCTGTGACACGTTTTAACGGTGTTGGGCTGGGACCCGTTTTACGGAAATTGAATACTGTTTTATATGATATATATACATATTTATGTATGCATGTGGATATGATAACTATCTTGGGTACTGCACTGTATAATCCACCGTATAATACTGTCTCCTCCGGATGTGGTACCCCGGAGCGGTCACAATGCATTCCCTGCGAGGAGTCATGCTACGGAGGTGCCGGACCGTAGGATGACTCAGGAGCAGGATTGCTATGATTGGACGTCTGGGACGTCGAGCGTCTGGGACGTCGAGCGTCTGGGACGCTAGGCATCTGGGTTGCCATAACCGAACTGGGTTCGGAGTTTGGACTCGGGATTTGAAACCCCGGGTGGCACGCGTAGCCTTGGGACTGTGACCATTATTGGACGTCAGGGACGTCGGACATCTGGGATGTCAATATCGGATGTGTATGGTGCAGTAGCTGGGTTTATATTACATTTCTGGCTTAATATGATGCTTGTGATATATTACATGTATTTATGGTTTTTAAATACTGATGCATGCACGTTTGGAAAACAGAGGGGTAAATTATATATTTTACTTATTATACTGTTTTTACAAACCTGAGTTTCGGCCCACTCAACTTTCATGTTTTGGTAACCCCTCCAGGTCGTGTTGCTGAGGTTGGTGAGGACCCCGAGGCTGAGGCATAGATTTTGTACTGCGCACCTGAACCCCTGTCGGGTCGGATCACCCGCAGGATTTTCCTTTCTAGTGTCGTGCTCGGATTTTGTATTTTGGATTGTATCCCTTGTCTGACATCTGAAAAATTTGGGTTATGTATGACTTTATAATTCAGACATTTATGCATTTAAGTTTTTAAGGCTAAAATTGGAATTTTCGGTTCGGGTGTCAGACGGGAGCAGGGCACGTCCCCTTGTGGTCCCCGGGGGATCGGGGCGGGTCCCTGTCATCACGCAAATCCATGCGTTCACAACCTCAGTTGCCATTTTCATATAAATCCATGAAATCGATCCTTGACTCATACCCGAGTCAATACATCATTTTCAATCCCTGACTCATAATCCGAGTAAAAACATCATTTTCAATCAATTTCAATCCCGGACTCATAATCCGAGTCCAAACATCAATTTCATAATTTCTCAAAAATCGTGCCAAAATATAATAATATAATAATCCATAAAATCGAGAAATCACCGGATTGAAACATCAATCATGCCAAAGCATATAAAATCATATAATAAAGCATTTAAATCATATATGCATGCATCACGGTTAGAAAACAAAGTCCACTCACACACACCGTCCAAACGGCCCGCTTCCGAACTGCGCGTTTTTCCGTAAATTCTGGAAATCACAATTCAAGTCCAAAATCATTAATGAGGGTCGCTAACATCTCAAAATTCCTCATATAAATTTTCCCCAATTTTTCTGGAATTTAAATACGTATTTTAAACGTAAATCAAAATTTCGGATACGCGGAACTTTATCGTCCGATTTCCTCCAAACCAGTGTCAAAATGTTCGTTACACTGAGAGGATTCAAAGTCATGTTGACCTCACCTTGAAACAAGGCCGCACGCGCCCTCACGCGTCGCCGTGAATGGCTGCGCGTGAAACCCACGCGCCTTGCTATAGTGTCGTCGTCCTCGCCCGTTTCACTGCAATTCGGGTCCTGCAACCCGCGAGACGACCCGATTCATTTCCTATCAAATCAACACTGATTCTTTCAATTGAACATTCAATTAGCTTCGATTTAAGTCTAATTAGAGGTCTGTAATCTTAATTTCTCTAATACTTACCTCAAATCAAACGATTCGAAGATGAACATCGAAGAACATCTTGGCACTGTTCACCCTTCGAAATTCATCAACCTCACTCGATTCCTTTCAATTGATCCACCCAGTAGCTTCACTGGATCATGAGAAACTGTTTCCCCATTTCAATTTCTTCGTTTGATCACTCAAAGATCACGACTCAACCTCGACTCAAGCTTACTGTTACCAGGCCCGTTCAGAGTCAATTGGGCCTTGATTTCGTTCGTTTTTTATGTGGATCGACTCGTCACAACCTCAGGAAGCTAAGTCCAAGCTCAATTTCGATCCACAAGACTCAACTCTCAACAATCGAATTTTCCCCCCAAAATTTCTAAAATTTGATTTCCAGATTCTAGCTCTCTCTCAATCCCTGTGTTTCCCTTGTTAATTTTGTCTCTCAAATCACTCAATTTTCTCCTCAAAATCGGTTGTGGAAGGGAGCTCAATTCTCTCAATTTCTGCTTCCAATTTGTTCACGGTTTGAAGATAAAGAAGATGATTAATGGGGATTAAAATGATTAAGGGTAATTAATAAAAAATAAAATAGAAATGATGATGTTTTCCCCAAAACATGGAGTTGATTTTAGGCCTTAAATCAAGGGATGGGTGACACTTGTCACTCATCCAGGTGTGCTCAATCATCGGTCACTATTCATAATAAAATAATATTTTAATCGAAATCCCTGTTTGTTCGATTAATCGAATTCCCGGTTTGTTCGGTTAATCGAATTCGTTCCCGTGACCACAACTTCGTCGTCGAATCTTCGATTTCGGTATTGTAACAACCCGTCCCGAGAGAAGGTGTGATTAGTGAGATTAATCTGTGGTTAGTTGGTCCCGATAAAAATGACGATTTTGCCCCTGGTTTGGGCAAAATAGTTGACTTTTAGTTCGGGTGGTCAAATGAGGGTTGATCGGTGACCAGGACGTAGTTTATGACGTCACGAATCCATAGGCAGGTGGCACGCCTGGTTCCGACATCCGAGGAGGAAATTGTGATGTTCGGAAGGTCGAGGGCATAACCGTAATTTGGGTAAATTAGGGGGAAAAGTTGACTTTTTGAATAATCGAGTTTTGGGTAGGTTGACCTAGGATGGTTAGATAGATTTCGTCGTCCTGAGTTCGATGACAGGCGGCACGTATTCATCGGACTTACGAGACGAGAGTTACGGGTCTAGGAAGTTTCGGTAAAACCGTAAAAATGTGTAAAACATGAGGGTATTTTGGTCTTTTTGGCTTTTGGGGATTTGTGCAGAGAGAAGCAAGATGGACGGCTGGGGTTTAAGCAGGTGGGATAAGGATGGACTGGATTGTGACACATGGCATTTGTGTAGTGGGTTCTGGGGGGTTCTTCTGTGTGTGTGCGGTCCTAAATACTTGGGTGAACCCGTGTGTGCGTGTGTGGTTCTTCGACAAGCGCAGAGAAACAGAGTGAGCTTGTGAGGGAGAATTGAGGAAGGATCTTGGCTGGTGTTGAGTGCGGGTGAGTGAGGGAGAGACATGGAGGTCAGTGTGAGCTGGTGGTGGTGACTTGGTGGTGCAATCGTGCATGGCGGCACGGCGGAGGTGCGGAGGAGTTTGGGGAAACAGGGAGCCTGAGAGTTCGAGGTGGTGGCTACGCCGTGAGGTGAGGCAAACCAAGGCAAGGGGAGGCTGAGGAGGTTGCAAGGAGTCCAACGATCACAGTGGTAGGCGGCGGTGCGCACGGCGGAGCTGCAACCGAAGGGTAAGTCTTCCTGCTCTGTTTTTCCCGTGATTTTCATTTGGAAAGTCGTGGGTCTGGGCTGAGAGTCGAGAGGATTGGAGGTCGGGATATTGTTCAGGGAGGTCCTAGGTGTCGACTAGGATGGTCGCTGTGACGGGGGTGTCCACGGCGGAGCTCGGGCGATGATGAGCACTCTGATGCTCTGTTTGGCCGTGAAATTCAAACGGTGAGTCGACGAGTTTGGAGGTGAGTCGAGGGTAACAGAGGTTTGGTCTAGGTTCAGTGAGGTCTTAGGGACCGTCTGGTGTCACCACCGTGACGGGAGGTGACCGGAGTAGAGGAGTCGTGAAACAGGGGGACATTGGCCGTCTGGTTTTGAGTTTAGTCGACGGGCTAGGGACAGTGTCGAGGTGAACGGAGTTGGGGAATCGATAGGGTTGGTCTGGACGAAGCTGCAGGTGAAAGAAGGGGCTGAAATGGTGGCCGGACGGTGGAGAATGCTTCTCGCCGGTTCAAGCTACGGCGGCCGGTTCAGTACAGTGCGGGAGGTTGAAGATGGCACTGTAGCTGGCGCGTGAGTGCCACGCGCAGCCACTTTGGGCGGCGCGTGGGGGCGCGTGCGGCGGCGGATGGAAAAGTGATCAACATGGATTTTGGTCCAGGAGCTATCGTGAGTTCAATGGAGTTAGTTTCGGGTCAATCGGAAGTCGTTTGAGTTTAGTTCCGCGAGGGTGAATGTTTAGGGTCCCGGGTTTTAAGTCTTTGGTTCGAGGAATTTTAAGGAAATTAGGTAGTTGTTTCGTAGATGTATTAGTGACATAATTTGACGGTGTTTGACAGGATCGGGATTTCCCGAGGAAGCCGAGGAACGGGCTGGACGTTCGGGACGCGAGTAGGGCTCAGTACTGTGAGTGGACCCTTTCCTTAAACTCGATCATGCATAACTGTTTTTATATACGTTTTTGATGGTTTTACTTAAGACACTATGTTTATTGCATATGTTATGGTGGTTTTACGTGATTATACGTGATTGAGATGTTTGCACGTTTTTCGAGACGTTTTTGGGATTTTGCACGTTTTTCGAGAGAATGCTGGTTTTCGGATTTTGATGCCACATTTGGGGATTTCCACCTATAAAGGTTTTCTGAAAATGATAAATGGGTTATGAAAATGGATATTTTTCCGGATTTGGGTTCGGAATGACGGTTCTGAACGCCGGAAGGGCTTCGGACCGGTGATTTCGGATTCGGGTTTGGATGAGGATTTGGTAAATGGTTTTCAAATGGTTTTGGGATTGGATTTGCTGGATCTGGATATTGGGTTTAAAGACCCGGATATATGTGACGGGGGACCGGCCGGATTGGGTTTAAAGACCCGGATTGAGTTTAAAGACTCGGGAGTTTAAAGACTCGGATATATTGATTTCCCCCGTAGGCCTTGAGTTTAAAGACTCGGGAGTTTAAAGACTCGGATATGATTAAGGCCTGGATTGAGTTTAAAGACTCGGGAGTTTAAAGACTCGGATAGGTCCAGCAGGTTCGATCGGGAAATGAGGATTTGATACGGTTTCTGATACTCATGCTATGGTTTCTTATGATATTTTATAGTGTTTCTGTTTCTTCTGATGTTTTATAATGATTATTTTATAACTGTGTTCATAACTGTTGGTTATGCATGTGGTTTCAAAACGGAGGGTTAAACTCGGTTTTCATATAAAGTGGTTTTGAACTTTTTGTACTTTCTGGTCCACTCACATTTTCTGTTTTGAATTGCCCTCCAGGTTGTGGAGCTAGCGCGGGGTCTTAACGTCGAGGCAGTGTCTGAGGCATCGAAGTGACGAGCGGGATTTTCGAGTGCTTAAGTTTTCCTCCGCGTGTGTGTATCTATTGTCGGATTTTGTTTCTTTGTATTTTTGTACTAGGCTCTGTAAACGATAACTTCGGGATCTTTTGTTTAATTACTCCTGCGTCTGACTGGGTTTGAGTGAGTTTTACTTGAGTTTTGTGTCGGGGAGTCAGACGGGAGCGGGATTTACCTCGGGTTTCAGGGTGAAACCGGGGTGGGTCCTGACATGCATGCCGCCTGTCATTGGATTTGTATCGACTCGACCTACGTAACAGTCCTTGGTCCTCGTCCATTGGACTTTCGGGGTCAAAAGTCAACATTTGGCCTCTTTTCAACCAAATTACCAAAATACCCCTCAACTTTCAAACGTCATAACTTCTTCCTCGAATGTCGGAATCGAACGTGCCACCTGTCTATGAACTCGTGACGGCCTGAACTACGTCATAGTCATAGGTCAAAGTCCGTTTGACCGCCGAACTAAAAGTGACAGGACCCATCCCAATCCCCCTGGGATTACCGTGGAATGTGCCCTGCTCCCGTCCAACAAGGAGTGTCAGACAAGGGATAACCAAGAGCCACTGCCCAACCGGGGCATCCAGAGTGCGCAAGGACCGATGGAGGAGGTGTGCAATGTCCCAGTCTCTGCTGCAATCGCATCCGTAATCAACCTGAAGGGCATTGAAACCAAAAGCTGTGAGTGGACAAAACCAATAAGTTCATCAAATACATTTATAAGACATTTATGCCCTCCAACAAAAACATATGCATGCCACGAAAACCAGTAACCAAAACGTTTGCTCAACCGAGCCCTTAGGGCCTTAGCCCAAAAACCGTCAACCAAAAACCAAGTGTGGGAACTCAGCCCAAAACAGTGGAATACCACAACCATACATATTAAAACCATGTGGGCCACCGCCCAAAGCCATAAATATAAATCCATAAATCCAAAACCATTTAGGGTCCCTGACCCGACATACCATTTCATAACCAATAATCCATTTTTACCACATAACACATATCCAACCGAAAAGCCATTTCATAGATCCATTAATCCATATTTTACCATTACCATCACCAGCATCCCAGATGTTTAGCGTCCCAGACGCTAGACGTCCCTGACGTCATATCTCACGGTTTAATAAGCTACGCGTGCTGCCCGGGGTCTCTCCGGGTCCATATATCTGACATCCCTGATGTCTGACGTCCCTGACGTCAATCATAGCAATCCTGCTCCTGAATCATCATACGATCCGGCTGCTCCGTATAATGACCCCTCGCAGGCAATGCACCGTGACTTTCCCAGTGTCCCAGACATCTGGAGGAGACCATCATATATCCTTGTATCCAGATGGTATATGGAAAACAGTTTTATTAAATCCTTTTATCACATCATTACAATGGGCCCTGCCCGAAATTTCCATAAAACCATGTAATTCCATTTAGGGTCCCTGACCCAAAATCACAATTATTAAATGTAGGGTCCCTGACCCGAAATCGCCATTATAATCCAATTGGGCCTCATGCCCGATTTTATGAACCACTGGGCCCACGACCCGATTTGTAAATCAACTGGGCCCGCAGCCCGACTTATAAACCCACTGGGCCCACGACCCGAATTCACAAATCAACTGGGCCCCTGGCCCGATAACATAACTCAAATGGGTCTCAGCCCGATTTCATACCAACTAGGCCCCTGGCCCGATTTCATTAACCAACTGGGCCCCCGGCCCGATTCTCAAATGGACTCCAAGTCCGAAATTTCCAACATAATTGGGCCTCAAGCCCGAGTTCATATTTCCAATTTCAAAACCATTTCATCATATTATATCCAAGTCATAAATATGGAAAATCCATGTAAAACCGGAAAACCTCGATTTACGTGCAAGCACGTAAATCGCCTCGAAATACGTGAAACCGTACAATTTACCAACAACCAAATCAACATCACACAATCACAACCATAATCCATATAAAACATTTAAGCATGCATAGAATTTATAAAACCAAAGTCCACTCACAGACCGTTTTAACGGTATGCCTCGATACGCGTGCCACCGGCCCTCCCTGGCCACACCACTATCACCGGGACTCCCAATCCTGTCCAAATCACATTAGAAGGTTACTAACCTCATCATTAACATCCTATCAAAGTCCCGTGATTTTCCCGAATTTTTACTTATTTTTAAACTTAAATTAAAACCTTCGGACATCCCGAACAATATCGAGACGGTGTCCGATCGACACGAAACCAATTCCAAAATGTCCGTTACATTAAATAGGACAGAAGTCATGTTGACCTCACCTCGAGATTCGTGCCCACGCGCCATCACGCGCCGCCGTGAGTGGCTGCGCGTGAAACCCACGCGCCTGCTACAGTGTCACCAGCCCAACCCGTTTGTCTGGTAAACGGGTCCTTTAACCCGCGACACAACCCGGTTCAATGTCCATCAATTCAGCCTTAATTCCTTCAATTGATCAATCAGTTAGTTTCGTTCTTAGTTCAATTACAGGTCTGTAACATCAATTACACGATAACTTACCCAAATTCCCACGATTCGATGATGAACACCAAGAACACCCAGGTTACTGTTCGTTCATGGAATCCCCTCAATGGCTGCAGGTTTCATCCAATTGATGATCCCAGAAGCATCAACGAACCCTGAGGAACAATTCCCCCATATCAATTTCGTCCATCGAAGCCTCCAACTTCACGACTCAAACTCGAATTTCCTCCTCTGTCACCAAGTGTGATCAGAGCCAAAACGTTGCCAATTCTTCTTGTTTTTGATGTGGATCAACTCGTCACAACCTCAGGAAGCTAACTCGAGCTTCAATTCCACTCCTCACGGCCCAAATCTTCCAATTCGAATTTTCCCTCTAATTTTCCCGAAATCCAAAATCCAAAATTCAACCCACACTCAATCCCTCGTGTTTCCCCGTTAATTCAATCATCTTAGTCTCTCAGTTTTCTCTCAGGAACGGCAGAGAGAGGGAGCCAATTCTCCCAATCTGATTCCCCCAATTTTGTGCATGGTTTAGGAACAAAGAAGAGGAAATGAGGGAGAAAATGGAGGAAATGATGAAGGATAAATGATGATGTTGTAATGATGGTGTTGGG
This sequence comes from Prinsepia uniflora, assembly GCA_032719365.1. Lineage (NCBI taxonomy): Eukaryota > Viridiplantae > Streptophyta > Magnoliopsida > Rosales > Rosaceae > Prinsepia > Prinsepia uniflora. Next base: position 14,421,045 of record CM064864.1, on the reverse strand, counting down.
AGGGAAACATGGAGCTGGAAACAAGGGATGGGTGACACTTGTCACTCATCCGGATGTGCACAGTCAACGGTCACTATTCACTATTATATTATTATTTTAATCTGAGCCTCGGTTCGTTAGTTCGTTTCCTTGACCATAACTTCGTCGTCGAATCTCCGATTTCGGCATGCCGCCTGTCGTTGGATTCGTATCGACGAAACCTACGTAACGGTCCTTGGCCCTCGTCCATCGGACCTCTCGGTCAAAAAGTCAACATTTGGCCCCTAACATGCCAAATTACCAATATGCCCCTCGACTTCCGAACATCAAAACTTTCTCTACGAATGTCAGAATCGAACGTGCCACCTGTCTATGAACTCGTGACGTCCCGAACTACGTCACGGTCATCGGTCAAAGTCCATTTGACCGCCCGATCAAAAAGTCAACATTTTGCCCACGACCAGGGGCAAAACGGTCATTTTGCACAATTTGTTCGATTCCGCCCTACTAACCACCGTTCAACCTCACTAAACGAGATTAGTGACTAATATAATCCCGGAATTCGGGACGGGTCGTTACAAAAAGTCAACATTTTGCCCACACCCAAGGGCAAAACGGTCATTTTGCACATTTCGTCCGATTTCACTCAACTAATCCCAGATTATTCATTCTAAACCATAATTAATTAATATTTAATCCCGATTCTCGGAACGGGTCGTTACAACACAAATTACTTACTTGCACTCAACTTATTTATTATGAATTTTTTTTTTATTTAATTAATCAAATTTCAAAATTTACCCTTTTATAGAAAATTTTAAAATCCCACGTACCATGGTTATGGTTGGATATTACCCTTTTATATTATATATTTTGTATTTAACAACCATTTTTTTTTCGTACTTGAGACCAATTATTTATAAGTCAACTCTAAAATTAATTGAACTAGACTCACTTAGCGTATTTAACAACCGTTAAGTAACACTTATGAGTTTAAGCTATTTTTAAAATAAAAAAAATTATTTGTTATTGTTTAAAAGTCAATTAGGGGATTTTTTTTTTAAGTATTCAATCATGTTGTAAAAATTTATTAACTATAAATTAGAAGGATTCCTATAAACTAGTGTGAGGAGAAAAGTCAAACAAAATTTGTTAGATCTGAAAGTCAAACAATTTTAAATTCCAATTTAAAAATAAATTATAGGTACATTTTCACAAATATGACGTAACTTTCGAGAGCATCAATTTGACTTTAATATTTAAGTACCTAATCATTTAGAATTGTGAGCATAAAATAACACGAAATTACTAACTACTTAATTAATACGAGTTATTATTTCTTATTCACACAATTTACTACTTAACATAGTAAACATTATTTCTGATTTACACAATTTACTGTTATATTAGACATGCTTACAAATCTTCGTTTGTAAGACACTATATCGATGAGTGGCTGAAATTTATACGACACCCGATAGAATGCGATGGATTGTATTATGCTCTGTGAATATATATATATATATATATATATATATATAAACTCACCATATACCCTACAACAAAACGTCAAAACACCACATATGCGATTATTTTCGTACGTAATTTTTCTGGCGTTTTCTTGCAGTTATGTAGAGCTTTAAACATCAAAATAGCATGTGTACTAGATCAACAAAGCAGTTCCAACCTCTTTCCTTATTTTAATATGACTATATTTTCCAATCTTACATATACTTTGAATTTAAAGCAACTTCACCTTTACACTAAATTTGAAACTTGCTATATAAATTATATTTTAGTACCCTTTACTTCTTTAAATGTTTCACTCTTATATCACCGATACATTTTCAATAGAATTTGCATTAGCTGATGACTTGACGTGCATTGGCACTCCCGAAAAATGAATCTCAATGTGAATTTAGGTAAAATTACTTAATTAGTCATTGATTATCTCTCATACCTAATATTTCCCACTGAAATACTGAGCAAGGAATAACCAAAAGCTAATTATGCAAATATTCCTAACGTCACCGTGCATAAGTTTTTTCTATGAGGTCCCAACATACGTCATGTCATCAATTAATATAAATTCAGCCTATATATCTCACTGATATATTTTCAGTAGAATTTGCATTAACTAATGACGTGACGTGCGTTGTACTCCCTAAAAATGAATCTCAATGTGAATTTAGACAAAATTACTTAGTTAGTCATTGATTATCTCTCATACCCAATATTTCCCGTCGAAATGCTGGGTGAGGATTAACCAATAGCTAATTATGCAATTATTCCTAATGTCACAGTGAGCAATTTTTTTTAATGAAGTCCCAATATACGTTATGTCATCAACTAAGATAAATTCAACCTAAAATATGTCATTGAAATAAAAATGAAATATTTTAAAAAACTAAAAGTAATAAAATGTAACTTTTGAAAAACAAATCAAAGTAGGAAAGTTTACTTTGTCCTCGAATTTATTGACAAAACCAATTGAACAAAAACTTTGTACAACAATAAATAAGCAGAGACAGGGCAGTTGAAGTTGGGCACGATGGTTAATGAAAGCAGTCACAATACAATGATACATTACCACACATGTATATTGTATACATGACATTATATAAAAACTTGAGCTGCTAGATCATATGTCAATGTCAAAGTTTACTTTAGGGGGACAACCAGGCATTATTAAACAATTGGGGTGAGCACGAGAACAAGCTATTTCATTGGGGACGACAGAAAATGGCACAATATGACCATACTTTTCTATGATACTTCTCTTACAATATTAAAAAATAGGACCAGCGTGACTGTGTCACACCCTCATTGCTCACTCCAAGTCTTTTTTTTTTTCTTCGTTAATATATATCAAGGACTTTTTTTTCCTTCAAAAAGAAAAAAGAAAAAATACAATGACTTGTTACTTGGTCTATTCTTATAGCAATATACAATTTTCTCAATATTATAATTATTCTCATTATAATAATAATAATAATATTTTAGTCGCATTTGGTGATGAATAGTTCTTCGTAATACTCAATGAATTTTACCCATGACGACATTTGATTATCTACATTTTTTATTGTGACATTTTACCACTTACATTTATTTAATTTGTGGCCAATAATCACTTACTATTACTATTAAATCATGTTATGTTATCAAATGAAGTTGATACTCAATATTTATATAATATAATTTCTCTCTTCTAATATTCGTTTTTAAAAAATTATGTTACACTTTAACAGTCAAAGCATGTATGTTTTTCCAGATTATTTTGGTCAAATTAGTTATTATGACTGTTCATAATACTCAGCATCGTCAACTATATTGTTTTCTCTGTTAAATAAGTTCAAATTCCCTCGAGAAAGATCGGACATGATTCTTACATTACTGTATTTTTCATGGAAAAAATTTCTTGTTGGGCACAATTATGTGTAACGATGTATGTAAATTTTTCTTTAACATTGGAAAAAAAATATTTATATGTGCTGACGTGCAGCGATAACAAATTTTTTTAATTGAATCTGGTAAAAAAAAAAAGTGTTTTTACGGAATAAAATTAATTTTTAAAACAAAATTTATCAAAAAAATAATAATGCATTGGAGAGACAATGGTTAATTTTAGGGTTTCTACAATACAAATGTTCTAAATTAATGATCTTCTAAACAAATGAACATCCCTAATTATTGATTATTGGACCCCCTCTTCCTATATATATACACTAAAGTTCTTCTTGGAAGTTGGAGTGATTCACAATCACATAATTATGAACAGATCCATAATCTCGTAATTATGAACAGATCCATAATCACATAATTATATGTGAACTTTTTATATTATTAATTATTCGTAGAGATATAAATAGTGAAGCGCGGGCGATTTGCAGTTTCAAATCATAGCCCGCCTACCATGCTGGTTAGTTCACTCGTAAATCTATTGGATGAGCTTAATAATTTGCATAATTCGACTATAACTCACCATATATAATTCATGGTGCTGATTATTATTGGTGGGTGCAATGCCTTAATCAGCAGTCTCCTTTTCCTAAAGCAGCTCTCCTCAAATTAACCTCAAACCAGCCTCTGTATACAATGCAAATTAGTGTGCTTTCATCAATAATGGCTATGTCAAGTTGGATGATTCAGTAATAGTGTTGTAAAACATGTGGGGGGTATATATTCACACATTAATAACATGATAACCAAACCACAAATAGGTTCGTTCAGTGGCTAGGGTGTTCCTAATATTAGTATAAAAGTTCGATCATTTGTTAGTGCGTCTTTGATTGTGGTCAAGGTGTGCGCTGAAACGCATATGTCAATTTTCTGCTACATACAGAAGAGAAAATACTACCATCAGAATATGTGGGACTTACAATATAATCAGTGTGATATACCTTCTATTTATTTTATGATAACAGATGCACTGAAATATGTGTATGAATCTTCTTTTGTTGTATATAAAAGAGAAAATACCACTATATGAATACTTGGGAGTTACAATATTGTCACTGGAGATGGGAGAGAAATGCTACAAGATACTAGCGGTTAATGTTACACTCATAAATAAGAAGCACAAACCTCCCTAACCAACTGGCGCCCATGGCCTAATGGATAAGGCGCTTGACTTCTAATCAAGCGATTGTGGGTTCGAGTCCCACTGGGCGTGCTTGTTTTTTCCATTTTTAACATTCATTATTAATAACCTGTCGCTTTCTTGTTGCCACTTTCTAATTGTTCCATTATCTCCTATGCAGGCCTACCTTATTGCTATATTTGACCCCAAAAAAAAGGGGAAAAAAAAAACTTATTGCCTTACATTCCTATAAAGTAGGTATATTTATATAAAAAAATAGATGCATTTAATATTATATCAATTTAGGTATATTTATATAAAAAATAGATACATTTAATATTATATCAATTTAGTTATTATTATTTTTGGATGTGATACTCTTTTTTCTTCAGCCGTTTGAAATAATAAAATTTTGATGAGGTCATCTATTTAACTTTTATTATAAGATATATATTTTTTAGTATTAATGAATCCTTTTTTCCTCACTAATATAGAGATGTGAGAGTAATTTATTGATAGAGTTTTTATTTTATTGATATTTTTTTAATTTTTTTTTTATATTGAGAGAAGTTTTAAGTTTGAATCTTTTAATCTCATTCATAGAAAAAAAAACTGTAGGAATGATTCAAGACCGATGCTATTGTCATTCTTCGGATCTGAACCATTTTCCTAATCCACAAAAAAATTAAAATAAAATAAAACCTACCTTACTCAACCCATCCACTAATGATTATTTTACTTTCCTCCCCTATGGATTTGAATGTGCTCAACAATGATCTCCCTCCCAATGGGAAGCATTAATAAGAATTTTGTTAAAACGATTGTATACCAGCTAATATATCTACTAGAAATATTATTATATATAAACTTTTTCTTAATATAAAAATTACAAAAAATATAATTACATAATACACATAATATAAACTTTTTCTTAATATAAAAAATATAATTACATAATACACATTAGTTGTCGATCTCGTTTTTTATAAAATTGAATTCAAACTTCTATATAACGTATAGAAAAATATATTACTAAATTATAGTACTAAGTCGCATGAGAGTGTAAAACAATATACAATAAGAAACACCATTTTCGATGATTTGGATAGAAAATCGTCAATCAAATGAGTTTAAATTGTTCTTTGTCCAAGTAGACACTCTATAGGCTTTAGAAGTGACGAGCAAATAGATGAGCCAAACATTAATTTCTTAGCCTCGAGTCTTGTTTGGCAAGAAGGAAATTGAGTTCAGCTGTAATAGCCATTGCCATTAAAATACCAAAAAGAAAAATAGTACGTCCTTACAATTTTTTTTTATTTAACACCAACTTTCTTAAAGTAGAAATTAATAAAGAGCTAAACAACGCTAGTTTTGGCAATGGCTAAACCATATTATTAATTATAATTCGAAATCTTCTTAGTGTTAATTATCCAATATTGTTATAATAATGATTTACTCTTTTTTATATCCTAAATAGAATTTATGTATATAATTAATTGAACAGCATCGCAGTAATACGCAAGCTATATTATCCTATTAGTATTAGTGAAATTTTCTTAAGGATGATTATACTTTTATTTTTTCAAAAGAATTTGTTGCTAATATATATATATATAATGTTATGGTCAATGTATATACTTACATAATTCATCTAAAGTGTACCAAAGAGAAAAAAAAAAGTCATAATTAATCATAATAATCGAAATATTGATTGAATTGCTCTCGAAATCAAATCAAAGGAAATCATAATTAGTCATATTAATCATATTACGTAATCTCCTAATCAAATCTTAATAATCGAATACCTACAATGCAAGGACATGAAATTAAAAAATAAACGTTATTTTTTTAACATGATTTATTTAGCATTATTGTCAGAATAGCAATAGCAATAATATGATGAGTTTCCAATGTATGTATATGGCATTAACATTGGGTTGAATAAGTAGGTGAGGTGTAATATCGTCCTCCCATTTCATGTATTTTGTGCGGTCGAATAAGTGTCACGCCTCACCATCTCTGAGTTGTAGATTACTGGCCATTAGATTACCAGTCCACTCCATGGTTCCCGTGCATGGAAGCCTGGTCGTAGCTACAATCAGGATATAACCTAAGAGGATTTGAACTCAAAACTAACCGGGAGCACATCGAACTTGAGAATGCTCTAACTACTGGATCAACCTGTTATGATTCTTAAGTTTGATTTGTTGAAAATGACTCATATGTGCCCTATCACTATATTCTATTTTGTTAGATATGATTGGGGTTGGGCACTCCATCATATGATTGAAAACCATCTCTTTATGACGATGACATTTATTTATTCGAGAAATCACCAATTTCATTTATTTATTCGAGAAATCACCAATTTCTTTTCAAAAGTGATCCAATTTTTATGCTGGGAACATCTTCTATTTATTGGGATAAAAATCTTCCCAATAAATAGAATTTGAGTCAAATATTGTATTGATAATTGTGTTTAGATAATTAGGAAATCCTACTCTTCACGATGTTGACGCGTTAAAGTAAATTTAAGGATCAATTCGACTTGAAATCACTTGTGAAGTACACAAATTATATAAACCTTTTCATTTACTCTTCAAAGCTTGAATTCTAGACACGAGTTAACCATTTATCTCACAATTGTGTCTCATTATTGAGTAATTGTTTCAGGTTGATGTCTAGGCAGATGGATTCTTTGTTCAATAACTAAGAAACCATGCAATCCACTTTTAATCATCTCACAATTTCACATGTATTAAGTAAATGCAACTATAGTACTAAAAAAGAGAATATAACGCGGTTGAATTTATAATTCATTTTTATATCTGTCTCTGAATCACGTTGTTGCTAGTTGAAGTGGACATAGATTTTGATGGTTCATGTCGACCTATGAGTTCGCTCATGATCATGACACACTTGTGTTTGGTGGTTTTGTTCTTTGTATGTTCCAGGGTACAAATAATAGATGGCTAAAAAAGCAGCCTCATATGATTGTGACAATATCGTTTTGCGGAAAAGCTAGGAAGGTACGTATGTTTTCTGTTTGGATGACCGTTTTGCATCTCACATTTTTTTTTTTATCGCTATTGATTGGAGAATCTTTGTTATGTGATGAACTCATGTCATGGATATGGCTCAGCACAACTGCACAATGAAGTTGAAGATGCGTACACTTGTACCACACGCATAAGATGCAATAATGTAAAACCCGTCGTTTTTGAGATTTTCTTTTGGATAAGATTTATCGCATTGTTTTTCGTGACTATGTAAATTTGTGAAATAAACGAAAACTACCACAAAATATGTAAAAAGTAAAAATAAAAATGTGAACAAAACTGCTACCGAACGGCGCCCAACTCATTGTATACATTACCAAAATTGATAATTGTAGTGATGCATACAGGTTTCCTTGGTTGCACAAACAATCAAAGTGTGCCTGTGCCTAATCAATAGTTGTACAGATACTAAAGGGAACAAGAAAATCATCTCACAAGTCCTTTTCAAAATGATCAGGAGAGTTTGCAATTTGCACCCAAAAAAATCAGCCTACTGGGGAACAGCAAAGGAATTACCCTCCCGACTTAGAACATAATCAGACTTCCAAAGAATCAGAGCCCATCACGGCTCCCATTCTCGTAACATAGTCGAGGAGCAAGAGGGATCTCCGAGGCTTCACGCTTCCCAAGAGACGAGGCATAATCTTCTAAACTTTGGGAGCTAAGGATATAGCAATCTTGGAATACGATGCAGAGACCATGGTAAACAGAAGCAATGCTGTGACTACCTACACACTTGAACCAGACTCAGAGTGGCAGGATTGATGCTAAATTCTTAAGGAACAACGGGATTGATTTCGTACCTGCATCAACATAGTAAAGAAAAAGTGTTCAGCCAATTGGTTGCTAAAAAGAGAAATAATTGTGCCCGGAGGCACGTTATAGAAACTAGAGTGAAAACTCGTTGTCAGGCGATGGTGAATCATGATCCCCGAAAGGTGACCAATGCCTTACATTATCCAAATCCTACAGAAATATTCTTCAGAAACAACACCAATGTAAAAATATCTAGGAAAAGAGAAGAACAAAATCCAGCTGGAGTTGAACATCATCTTGTGCAGGTTAGTCATTACCAAGTCCATAGATGATATGCAAGTCCTATATACAAACACCCAAAAATCGAATGCAAAGTGCATGATCACTAGCAGTTACACTATATTCCCAACTCTGCGCCCCCCCCCCCAAAAAAAAAAAATCATGAGTTGAGATCCTTGCAGGTGACGAGACAATTACTACTGAGATTACAAATGTGTAATTGATGCCAGAATTAAATTGCTGATTAAAATAATTTATTCATCCAAAATGATAATCTAAAGATACAAAGCAAGTTCTCCATACGGACAAAGATCAACTATGTACAAGTCATGACATGTCTTAATTGGAGTGAATACTCAGCTTTCAAGAAAGTGCTGTGCTGATACTGGCTGGTGATTATTTTGAAGAAAACTATTTAGTCTAAATAGCTTAGAATTTACAGATTAAAGATGGAAACGCTAAATTAAAATAATTGTTCTAATCAACTTCTCAAACAATCCTCAAACACCTACCAATCTTAACTACCTAAACACCATTCTGTATCAGGAATCTTTGTATCAATACTTAAACAGTTAAACAGCATCAAACAGGAATATCCCTATCTATGGCGGATTCAAAAGTTGAAAAGAACTTCAACAGGATTTCTGAATTGTAACTTTCTCGCTCTCAGTCTTGATTTCCAGCATATCAACGTAAATAACAAGCATATTACAAAAATACAGAGTAGGACAGAGAGGAAATGCTTACCATATGGTATACAGACTAGAAGCACTTGGGCACTCCAAATAGCTTAGTTCTCGTTTGTACTTGAAAGAACGAGTCTTTGAAATTTTTTGGATAGGTCTTGATAAATCTGAATTTCTGTTGGCTTAACTAGTTGAATTGCAGTCTTTAAATGTTGCATTTTTACTTCTGAGGCATCGAGGCTCTCCTGATAGCATAAATAAACCCGAATTAATGAACAGGTTCAGAAAAAAGAGAAATTCATTCAATTAGGAATCATCAAACCTCCATTGCTGCAATGGCTGCTTCCCGGCATATTAATGATATATCAGCCCCAGTACAACCTTCTGCTAGATGAGCAAGTTCATATATGTTGACATCAGAACTGCATGGAATCTTTCGTAGATGGATACAAAATATCTCTTCTCGATCATTCTCATCTGGGGGTCCAACATATAGCAGCCGGTCAAAACGTCCTGTTCAAAAAAATAAATTATCTTGTTAGGAATGATATTTAAGTTTAAAGAGATAAACAGATGCTTAAAAATCAGCCAAGCGAGATTGCTACCTGGTCTAAGAAGGGCACTATCAATCTTGTCCGGCCTATTTGTAGCACCGATAACTGTGACGTTAACTCTTTCGTGTAAACCTAATTTTTACATTGTATAAAGATTCTATAAATTGTCTGTGCAAAAGCCTCAGAAACAAGAAAGAAAAAAAAGGGCTTATAAATGTGCATACAATATTTCAAATTTGTTACCAACCATCTAGTTCAACAAGCAGCTGACTCATAACCCGATCTGAAACTGAAACTCCATCACTTTCCTTCCCACGAATTGCAGCAAGCCCATCAATTTCATCAAAGAATATGATTGCTGGGGCATTAGCCCTAGCCTTAGCAAACAGGGATTTCACAGCCTTCTCAGATTCACCAACCCATTTGCTAAAAAGTTCTGGACCCTTCACAGCAAGGAAGTTTAGCCGTGCCTCAGAAGCTACAGCACGAGCCATGAGGGTTTTGCTGCACCCTGGAGGACCAAACATCAGGACCCCTGTTGGGGGCCGAGTCCCTATACGCTTGAATGCATCCTGGTGTTTTTGAGGCCATATTACTGCTTCCATTAACTGGTTTTTGACCTCCCTTTGACCACCAACATCTTCCCAATTAACCTTCGGAACCTCAAGGATTACCTACAAGTTTAAAGGAACCAGTTAAGGCTAAGAACATACATATATATATATATATATAATGAGAAAGTTATCTACATATATATATATATATATATATCTAATGAGAAAGTTATCTAATTATAAATGACTGCCTGGAAACAAGGAAGTATGAACCCTACCTCCCGCATGGCACTAGGCATCACTCTCATCTTGGCCTTTTCAAAATCTTCAAAAACTACTTTCAAAATACGTTCTTCTTCAATTCCATTCAGAAAATTATCATCATCTGCATTTGTTTGCTTGAAATGCACAGATGTCTCCGAAGAAAAATCCAAATTTGAGATAGATCCAGATGTGGAATTTGAGTAATCTGTTGATGCGTCTGTTGCATATTTTGAGCAATCAGGTAATATATGACCGTTAGAACAATCTTCATAAGCAATAGATGTTTGGTGCAAAGAACCATCGGAGCTTGTAGGTGTGACAAAACGCCTAAGACAGTTGAAAGCTGCCTCGTTGCATAGGGCAGCTAGATCGGCACCTACAAAACCATGTGTAGCAATAGCAAGATGTTGGATTTGCTCATCTGAAAGTATGTGCTCCATTTCACCGACAAGGGTATGAAGTATCTCTAGACGTTGCTTGGGAGAGGGTACACCTGAATGCCAAATTTCAAAAGAAGATATTATATTGATGTCCGAAAAGTGAAAACTAGCCCTACCAACCAGTACAAATAAAATGATGGTGCAACATAAATATCCGCTTCCATCTACTTTTTGAAACACATAAATATGCATGAATGATACTCAATACTGTTATAACAATAGCATGCCAACAACAACCCCAAGACAACGATAGATTTTATTTACACGACACAGCTAGCTTTCGTACTAACTACCCTTCTCATGTGGAGAGTTGGAATTCTCCTCTTATATAGTCACCTATTACACACAAAAATGTTAAAAAAAATCAATAAACTAAATCAAATAGTAGAAGAAGAGAAGGTTGTTTAGTATTACCTATTTCAATTTCCCTGTCAAGTCTTCCAGGCCGTCTGAGTGCAGGTTCAATGCTATCAGGTCTGTTGGTAGCGGCAATTACAAGTACTCCCTCAGTTCTACTAACCCCATCCATCAAATTCAAAAGTGTAGCAACCATTCTTTGAGATAGCTCTTCACCCCCATCTTTCCTTGCAGGTGCAATAGCATCTATCTCATCAATAAATACCTGTGGACAGAATCCATTAGAGGAAAGTCAGTAGAGAAAGTGATACGCAACCTACAAGTTTCTCAAAGGCAGAACCTTGATTGTGGAATGAAAATTAAATGAACCCTATTCGCAGATATGTATTCATTGAAGGATACAGTTAAATTGCTAACATTTTATTACTAAGTAATGATCACATTTTAGTTCTGCTTTTGAGTCTTTGAAAGGCTACTTTCATACAATGCTTTATTAATCAAAACCTTCTAAATTCAATAATTGTTTCAAGCAAGTATTAGGTTGATTTATAGCTTAGCAAACTTCCAGAAAATTAAGCTTTCCCAAATAATTGTTTATTCAATCAAGCCCTTGTTTTCTGTAAGGTTTTTGGTATAATTCAAGGAGAGGACCTTTACAGTATTCAGTTACATTCTCAAAGAATAAGTTGATTCAATGTTCTTGGGAAAGCTTTGACATAAGAGTGTATGTCAAACACCAGTGGGTGTACGGATTTGATATACAAAGGTAATCATCTGTGTTAAATTAATTTAAATTCCAACTTTACTAAGAAGCATATAATTACCAATGAAAAATGACAACAATTTTGAACCCTGAAGCCAAATTGGTAATTTGTGAGAATATTAGGGAGTTTTACCACTGGAAAAAAAAAAAAAGCACAATCAATTTTTTGGTCAGTACACATCACTATGTCCATAGCAAAGGACTCCAAGCTTATGTAATTTTCTGAGTAGTAAATTCCCAACGTATACGTCTCTATAATTTTCAACACACACAATGGACTAACAATCACAATTTCAACTTTCTGTTAACTTTAAAATTTTCTTTTTGTGTGCCATGCTTATTTGAAACTTTTAATAATATATTTATACTTAGGGAGATCACATTAGGGTGCATAATGAGTAAATGCCTAGGCCTGTGTCAATAATGCACATGAACAAACTAAAATAGCTTTTGCCTACTGAACAGTCCAAAATTGTATGTTTGCATAGTTCGAAACTTAAGTTTATGACCACATGCATCAGTGTTAAAGTTCTAACCAGATAATGATAATGTAGCCTTAAAATACAAGGCAAAATAATTAAAACATGGAAGAAACCTAACCACAGAAGGTGCAGCTTGAGTAGCAGATTCAAAAACATCACGCAGAGCTTGCTCACTTTCTCCATAGTATTGACTCACAACTTCAGGTCCATTGACAGAAAAAAATTTGATGCCAGCATCACGGGCACATAATTTAGCTAAAGTAGTCTTTCCCGTACCAGGAGGACCCTGAAGAAGCACTCCCTTTGTAGTTCGTAAACCAAGACTAATTAAAAAAGATAAGCATGAATGAATGTAATAAAAGAAGAAATAACTTATGAACACACAAAAACCATGTGTTTCAACCAAGTGAACATGCTAATCGGTGTGCTCCTGGAAGACATAACTATAATTCTTAATTTTTCCAAAGATGGTTATATTTCCTACATACAAAATCACTAAATATATGCATCAGATGCCACTGCAATGCCTTATTCAATGGGAATATCTAGAAGGTCCATCATTGGTAGTTGACATATTCCATTCGTATAATGTTCTAATTAAACATACAGCTTGTATATTTTAGCATTATAATGGTCTTTATATCAAAGAATATTCCAACCACAAGCAGAAGTTGTAGATAAGTGAAAAAAAGTGCGGAATGCCCAAAGTGTAGTATCACATTTAAAACACTGTTACAATGTGACGCAAAAATAAACTGTCATATGACATACCTTGACAAAGAGTCCATAGAGGAGAAAATTATGATGTCCTTCAAAACTGCATATTCTTTAGAAAGACCACCCAATCTTGAAATGTTCTTACATAAATGAGCTATAGAATCATCCCGGTCCACACCAGATAGATTGCTTCTCTGTGGAGTCTCAGATTCTGGTTTTGATGGCAAATAAAAACATACTTTGGTTTCTCGCTTCACTAGAAAAGCATCATTTTCACCTTGTACAAATTCAGAAGCCTCATTTAGCAAGGCAGGTTTAGCATTATCGTTTGACAAACTTTGAGCACCAATCACTTGGAGTAAACAAAGCTGTGAAAGCATTGGGATGATCACAAAATTTCCACGAAGAAGATACCGAGAATATAACCACGTCGTAGCACATGTCTGCAGAAGTCTTTTTGTATTGTCATCCCCTAAAACCTCTGCAACATTAAAAGAATCAACAGATGGTCCATCTGTAATGGGTAAACTCACTACTGACTCCTCCCGTCGAGGTGAAGTTACTGGACTACTATTATACACACTTAGCTTTGATCTATTCAATGGTGTCTTAGGAGATCCAACCATTCCATTTTCAGCAGATATGTTGACAGATGAATTTTTCATAATTAATTTATTGCTAGAATGAAGCAGCTCCAAATCTAACTCCTTGCAGTCATGTACCGAGAGGCAATTAAATTTAGTGCTACTTGGTTTTCCTGCATTACATAAAAGACCAGGATGGAATCGATTTTGTACAGGGTGGATGAATATTACCCTGCCAGATGCAGGACAACCCATTGAATTCGAAAGATTTGAAGACAATAACACTTCGGTCTTTGTGACCTGAGATGAAGACATGAATAAGAGTAAAGACAATGTTAGCGGGTACAAAAGGGGAACTCATTGTTGCAACAGACTTACTCAAATGAATTAACCATTATCATTCCAAACTCCAGAGCTACATAGGCAGAAAAGGAACATATTAATTAATCAAAAAGGTTCCAAAGAAAATTGCACCCAACTAATTTGATAATTAGATTTTATGATACTCATAACACGATGCCATTTCAAAATTCAACAATACAGTTCAACGAGTAAAGAAGTGAAGTCAGGAAGAATTCATATTACAATCACCAGAGCAGATCATAGAGGACATCAGTTCGTTCGGAGATTAGTAGTTACCCAGTACCGGAAAGAGGACTTACTGTTAAGAGTTAGACACACACTAATCTAAAGCCATATGTTTCAAGCTTTATTGCATAGTAAAGCTTCTGCTAAGCCTTTTTCTTTTTACTCAAGACCATCTTTCACAATTCAGATATCAAATATAGTTCTAGATAGCAAAATAGGAAAATAAAAAAGTAACCCAGTTGCCATTCGAACCTTAGAAGAAGGAAAAATTGTTGCAAGAGCAAAGTACTTCCCTGCTTCATCATTCAATTTTCGACAAGCCTCAACTCCAAAACGCATAGCACATTCATCAGCTAATGAGTTGAGAGGAAAGCTATCTGAAAATCTACTCTTCAAGCAAGGAAGGGACACCTGGCAATCGCACCAGTTCAAAACAATGGCACAGTTAAAAACCAACAACTAAAATAATAGAAATTAAATTTCTTTGTGAAAGAGAAGATGAAAAGGTTGAAACTTACTGATACAATAGAGCCAGGAGTGAAGGAGGAGGCAACCATGGAAGGCTCAGACAGCCAAATTTTACAGCTTTTGGGGTCATCGTGGACATCCGTGACTCGGCCAATGAAAGCAGACTTACTAATCAAAGATGGGTATTTGATGGAAGCTTGTTGAAGGGAGCTTGCAAAATCCTCTTCAGAAGCTTCAAAATTAAGCGACCCAGTTGAAGACAAAATGTCAGAATTCGATAGCCTTGATTGGGTCTTTGAATGCTTCTTTCCCTTTGAAGAAGGCATCTGTGAATACAAGACTGAGCAGGTGTAAGATGTGAGAGAAACTTACGCTGATGGGTGTTAGAAACAGAGAGATACAGACTGAGAGAGCAAAGAGAAAGAGACTGAAAGAAAGGGGCGCGCTGGTGGAGAACTTAATTCGGTGGCTTGTAGGTTCTTTCGTTTATTTTATTTTTACTTTTATTTTTTAGTAAGGTTCTTTTATTTATTTGACAAAATAAATTAATGGCTTAATATTCCTTCTTAATATCATGTAAATCTCAAAATGCCTTATAAATATTATTTTGTTGATTCAAAATATCTCTTGAATGTGGTTTTCGTCTCAAAATGCCATCTAGACATCTAATTTAACAGATTTTTGTTAAAATGAAAAGATAAAATTATTCAAAATTTGAGTGTGAAGGTATCATGAGTGAAGTTAAATTTGTAGAGCTTAATTCATTGGGATTTTGAATTTTTTTTAAGGAAAAATTACAAATAAACCCTTAGATTATAGGACTCACCACAAATACATATCCAAACTATAAAAAAATTCAAATAAGTATCAAAACTATATGATCACCTACATTTAACTATCTTCGTCAAGTTTTCTATTCATTTGGTAGTCAAAATGTCACATGTCAAACATTTTTCCCCGTCAGCAATTGATGTGGCAAAAAATAGAGGAATATTTTTGGAATTTCAAAAATCCTAAAATAGAAGACTTTGCCTAGAAACCCTAAATCAAAAACGGCATCCCTTTCCCCTAATTCTATTTCCCAGCCCCCTCCACCCAAATCGAATTTGTAGCCCCCCTCCACCCAAATCGAATTCGCATCCCCCCCCCCCCCCCCCCCCCCCCCCCCCCAAATCCATTTGTTGACCCACCCGCAACAACTTTGGATTCGTCGACCTCAACTCATCGGACCTCCTAGTTTTCTCCGTCGGAAGCTCCATCTCCGTCCTTTATGCTCGTTCAATGCAGCTCATTGTAACCCTTCCTATGCCCTCTAGCTCCCACCTTCTCCTGGCCGCTGGTGACCACCAAGGCCGCATTGCCCTCCTCGGCCCCACCTCAAGCCCCCAGTCCTCTGGTTCGACTCATACTCCTCTTCTTCCAAACTCGCCATCCAGAACCTTGATTGGGTTCAGGCTTGGCCCGACCTCTACCTCTTCGTTTCAATCTCTAGACTCTCATCGCTATCCATCTACAACAGCTCTACCAGCCGATGCTTCTGGAAATACGATGTCGAAACGGAGATTCTGTGATGCATTCAACGTGAACCTTTCGATTCACGACATTTCTACGTCATTGAACTTAAAGGATTTTTGCTTCGGTCACGGTGTTGGCGAGACGACGTCGTTATTAAGGAGCTTCAGGTTCAGACCGACTTCTTCAAGTTGCTGAAGCTAGAGAGAGATGAGGCACATTCTCTTCGTCACGTTCCCAATAAAGCTGGTGGTGTTTGATTTTCAGTACGAGACGACCCTATTTTTTGCAGTTTTTCTTCGCGACCACGACAAGTTTCTCGATGTGTTGCCTCATCCCAATCACAAGTTCCTCAATTGCACTTATCTGGATGGAAAGCTCAGTACTTAGCACCAAAAAGAGTAAGTCCTCCAAACATTTGATTAATTTTTGGGTGGAGGAGGAGAGAGGGGGCTGGGAAATCGAATTGGGTGTGAGGGGAGGCCGTTTTCAATTTAGGGTTTCTAGGAAAAGTCTTCTATTTTTTTATCTTTGAAATCCCAAAAATGCCCCCTATTTTTTGTAATTAACCGTCCCAAATTACAGGATTAGATTAGTGACTAATCAAGGATTAGTGAGGTTAATCCGTGATTAGTTGGGCGAAATCGGGCGAACAATGCAAAATGACCGTTTTGCCCTTAGACGTGGGTAAAATTTTGACTTTTTGACTGGGAGGTCCGAGGGCCGAGGACCATTACGTAGAACGGGTCGATACGAATTCATAGACAGGCGGCAGTCGAATTCGGACGTTTGATGAAGAAGTTATGGTTCACGGAAGTTTCGGGTCACTATTGCACGATTTACGAAACGGGGAGCTTTTGTATTCAAGTGGGCCCAGATATTTTAAGAAGGCCCAATGGATGAGTGACAAGTGTCACCCATCCATTGTACAACCCAAACACGCTCATGCATATCACCCCTTTCATTTTCTTTGTTCTTCCCCGATCTCACCCAAAACCAATACCCCAAAACCCTTTCCTCCCATGCTTGAGTGAACTTAAGAGATTGAGTGAGAGACATGGAGATGCTGGGGAGCTGAGGTATGGAAGGGAGGCACCTGAAACGCCGTGGACAACGACGTGGAGGAGAAAAGCCGACAAGGTATCGGTTTGGCCCATTTCCTTTGATTTTTGATTTGCGATATTATGGACGGTTTTAGGTAATTGGAATGGGTTATTTAGGTTGCTAAGGGAGTAATAAGGTGGTTTTGGTGAAGGTTAGGGCTAAGGAACCCCTGAGGAAAATATGGGGAAGTCGAACCGTGGAGAGGAAATCGGGTGGATGGATTTTTGTAGGTTTTAGATCTTTTTGTTTACATATTTAGATTCCTAGGATCAAAGTAGGAAGATTGGTGGAAAGAAGGAAGAAAAAGGACGAAAAAATAGGAGGATAGGGACCTGGACCGGTCACGCCGGTCCAGTTGGACCGGATTGTAGGGAATCGGCTGGTTTGGACCGGTCTGAGGTTGAAGATGACTGAATAGTGCCCGGTGCGTGGGCTTCACGTGCAGGGGCTTCAGGTCACGCGTGGGGGCACGTGGGACACATTTTGGGGATGCTTCCAACACACGAAATCATCTATTCGATGTAACAAACATTTTGGAACTGGTTTCGTGTCAATCTAACATCGTTTCGATAGGTTTCATGGTGTCCGAAGGTTTAGGATCAGGATTAAAAATAGTTAAAAATTCCATAAAATTACGAGGCTTTAGTGAGAGGTTAATAAGGTAGTTAGTAACCCTCTAAAGTGATTTGGACAGGTTTGGGAGTCCCGATGACGATGATTGGCCCGGGAGAGCCGTATGGCACGCGTATCGAGGTGGCAACTCGGACGGTCTGTGAGTGGACCTTGTTTTCTAAATTGATACATGCATAAATGTTTATTTTATGTTTTAATACATGTTTTGTGATGCCATGAGTGCGTTTGTGTGTGGTTACGTATTGGCACATATTTCGAGGTTTCGGCCTTATACGGTGCCTATACGGGTTTGTAGTTCTACGATGGTTTAAATGAAATGGTTTTGGATTTAAAAAGGATAAACCCGGGCATGAGACCCATTTGGTTTTGTCTCGGGCATGTAGCCCTATAGGTGACCTACGGGTCTGAGTCGTGGTCGCGGCGGGTGCTATGTGCACGGCGACGGACGATACGACGCTCACCTACGGACTGGGATGTGTTCCTTCCGGAGAGGTCACAATGCACGATCCGTTGTCGGAAAACCGATGGAGGCTCAACTTCGGTGTGCTAACGGTTCAGGATATCGATCGGGGATGAGTGCACCATGATCTTGTGGTGGTAGCGTCGGTTGATACGTTCACGGCGACATACTAGGATTGAGGGCGGTCCTAGACGGATGGTGGCACACATCACTACGATTGGAGTCGTGACTGACCCTGAGATATCGAGCATGATGCCCTTGAAAGGTTTTTATGGTTCATGATGGTTTATGAGGACCAGACATGAATGTTTACGTTATATATATATATATATATATTCATATACCTTCCTTATTTGGAATGTCTCCTCCGGGGAGGGTCGTTGGCCTGGGTGAACCCCGGAGTAGTCACGGAGCATTAACTGAGTGGAGTCGCCCCTGTTGGGTACCTTACTTTTAGGAGGGCTTGGATTATAACCTCAGGGAGGGTCATTGATCCATGGACATTGACCTGGGTGGACCCTGAGAAACTTGGGATTGAGACCCCAAGTAGCACGCACATAGCTTTAGATACCGTGACAGGATGGGTTATGTGATTTATATGTATATACTATATGATATGTGATGTGTACAGGTTTTGGGCTGAGTCCCACATGGATTTGGGCAGTGGCCCGTATGGTTAGTTTCATTAAGGTTTTGGGCTTAGTTCCCATATACGGTTCTTTTGGATAAATGGTTTTTGAATGCATGCATGCTTTTTAGTGAAGGGTACAAATGTCTTCGATGAAAATGTTTTATTAAATGATTTGTTTTGTCCACTCACAGTTTTTAAATGTTTTGACTGCCCTTTAGGTTGACAGCGGATGTGGGCTGTAGTAGAGACCGAGATATCACATACTTCCTCCGGATCCTGACGTACTCTGAAAGCCCGAGAGGGCTAAGGTTGAAATTTCCCTCGTCTGACACTCCGTATCAGACGGGATCAGGGTCGTCCCGCGTTAATCCCAGGGGGATTGGGACGGGTCCTGACATTTTTTGCCTCATTAGTCGTTGACTGGGCAAAATGTTTGACACGTGGCATTTTGACGATCAAATGGATGGAAAACTTGACGAATGTAGTTAAATATGGGTGGTCATATAATTTGGATTCTTATTTGAAATTTTTTATAGTTTATATATGCGTTTATGGTGAACTCTACAGTCTGAGAGCTTAATTGTAGTTTTTCCTTCTTTTGACTTTCTTTAGAATGGTCAAAACTATTAAAATTAATCAGAATGAAGAGCACTTTTCCCTGGCTTCCATATACAATACCCTTCTTTACTTCCAAATTAAAATTCCATAGCTAAATTACATGAGTTAGACATCCTAAGCCATACAAGCAACTAGGGATAAAAACATATCGAGCATATCATAAACATGAAAAGCTCCCATTGATTCTAAAAAAATTCTGAAATTCAACAAATTTCAAACTTTAAGCCATGATGCCAGTGTGACCCTATTCGAGTGGTTGTACTCCCAGAACTAAAGAGGCAAAACTTTTTCTACAGAACATCAACATCCTACGATGAGTTACTTAGAGCCTCCCATTTTCCAGGACGATGAAATGGCTAAGGCAGTTCCATCAAGTGATTGTAGTATGTCTGTGGGACCATAAATCACCAAAAAGTTGTGGAGCTGCCATGTGGCCCATAATTCTCATAATTTCGATACTACCCTTGGTATAGTAGATGACGGCATCACACAGTCTTCGCATTAATTTAATATATTTATTAATTAATCAGATCAATATCAATAATAAACAATATCTTCACGAGTTATTTCTTATTATTTATATAGTTAATAATAATGATTTCTCTCTCTAGAATCACCTATTAAACACGATCTCTTTCAACCAATCAGACGCCCACAAGACTCCATTATAAATATAGGGCCTCCCTCACCTCAAAAGGTAATTCAAAACTCATACCGAAACTCTGCTGGTTTATTTCTCTCGATTAAACTGACTTTGACATTATAGTGTTTTTGGTTGAACCATCCCCCGAGCTTCAACCTTAACCCCATTTATTTTTTGTTATTATGTGTAGGGATCAAGAAATAATTCTACAAGTCTGAACGATTTCTACATCGGTAATGTCCTTTAGATTAATATTGTTATCATCTATCATTGGCTTAAGACCCCTGCATAATTCTCAAGATTTCACTATTTTAGGGAATTTTGGACCAAGTGGAGATAAAGAAAATGTAGGCAGCACCACTTTTTGGGAAGATACATCTATAGCCCTTGATTGTGATATGAACTGATTTTGAGATTGTGGCTCCTTGTTTTCAAGCAATGAAACATCAAATACAAAAGGGTTTGTATTGTAGTTGTGAGCCGGTGAACTTTTCCATTCTGGGGAATAAGATGAAGACCATATGGTAGAATTGAAATAACTGGAATTGGCAATATGAGCTATCTTATGCTCTTTCCATAAGCCAATCTTATGAACCCCATCTCCAATGTCTTGAAGAATATTGGTTCTCATTAACAAAATTAAGAGGAGAATCTAACTTTCTTGGTTTAAAGCCAACAATTCGAGGAACAGGTGTCTGAATATTCTGCCAACCTTTCTGACTCATCCAGCAGTTTTGTTCCAAACTGTTAATCTTCAATGCTTGCATGTTTGATCTGCTAAAATCTGGTTTATTTGGAGTCTCTCTGATGGATTTCCTTTGGAACTCTCTAAATGAAGAGCATAAATCCCCCTGCATGTGATTTCCAAGTTTTCCTCCATGCATCCCACTTAAATCACAAGTGCCTATGCCAGAATTCTAGGTGGAGTTTGTGTAACAACTCGAACCGTATTTAATTTGTAATTTCGGAAATTTAATGTAAAATGATCGTTTTGGCCCTAATAAAGGGAAAAATGTTGACTTTTGACTTGGGTTACCTTTTGGTTTTGACCAATGATCGTGACGTAGAACGGGATGTCACGAGTCCGTAGACAAGCGACACGTCAAAATCGAACTTCGGACGGAAAAGTTATGGGTCACGGAAACAAATTGACACTATTTACGCAAAACGAGACGGGTGTACAATTATTCTTATCCAATTGGCCAAAATATCTGGTGGAACTAATGGATGAATGGCAAGTGTCACCTATCCCATTGGCCCATCCTCCCATGCATTTGGATCTATTTTGATTCATGCATCCCCTCATTTCTTTTCAATTGTTCTTTGTGCAAACAGAAACCACCCAACCCAAAACACATAAACACCATAACTCTATTTCTCCATCATATCTACCGTTCATCTGCTGGAGTCTGTGAGTGAGTCAGACAAGAGTGAGAAGACAAGGGCAACGGTGAGGCTGTGCACGGCGGAGACACGGTGAGAAGGTGAGAAACCCAAAACACCCATTTTTGGTTCAAAATTGGAAAACCACTTTTTGACGTGTTGAGGGATTTGATGGACTCTAACCTATTCTAAGGACTAAGGCAATCTCAGTGGGCTTGATTTCAAGGCAAGGGGTGGCCGGAGTTGAGAGAAAATGGAGGAGGAAATTTTTGGCTACTGTTCATCGATCGAAGGTATATTTCTAGTATGTTTTTCATGGTTTTGATCACTTGAGACGAGTAAGTAGGAAGAAACGGGAACTAAAATGGTTGGGAAATAAGGGTTTTAGGACCGAGTCGGGTCCCGAGTCTAGGCAACCCATTTACAAGGATCAGATTGGAGGTCAAGGACGATGATGTCATCAGCTGATGTCATCACCCTGTCAGACTATTAGAAATGTGGCCCAATAGGAGAATGACACATGTCACATGTCAGTGCCTAGTCAACACTGACATATTAGTGACGTGGACCAATCAGAGGGTGCCACGTGTCACTAACATGTTAGTGACGTGGACCAATCGGCTGCTGACATGTGGCACCTATCAGGTCTAAAAAGGTGTCAGACCTGACAGCTGTCAAATGACGTCAGTAGTGATGTCAGCGTTGACTTTGACCGTTGACCTGATGTCAGCGTTGACTTTGACTTTGACCAACGCATGAGGGCACGTGGGCATGAATTTCGAGGTGGGACCAGTGCCATTTTAAAGGTTCCGACGATTCGGATCTAATGATGGTGGTTTCAAGTCGATTAGAGATCATTTGATAGGTTAAATTGGGGTTTAAATCCTCAAGAAGCGTGTTCGGGATGCGTTTCCTGGTTAAGACTATTCATAGGTTTTAGGTATGAACTTATAGAGTCCGTTAGTGACCTTTGGATATGTTTTGGACAGGCCAAAAACTGTGACACGGCCCACACTCAATCCCTCGGGATTAAGGGCTAAGTCATGCTCCCGTCTAACTTACGCATGACACGAAGGCTAAACCGGCGTCCAACCTCCATATGACACGTAAGTTGGACAAGGGATTCTCAATCCAACCGTCCCAAACGTATCCGGACTTCCCAGAGTGCGACGAATCTACTGTGGATCGCGGGTGTGATGTCTCCGTCTCTCTCTACCAACAGCCCGCACCGCAACAACCTGGAGGGTATCAAAAACACAAAAGACTATGAGTGGACAAAAATAAAGAATAAGTTCCAAAACAGTTATCAGAAAACACAATTACATTTATACCTTCAATTTAAAAACCAATGCATGCATATCAAACCATTCCATAAAACCATTCTATATTCAAGTTATTCAAACCATTTAAGAAAACCAAACCCATTGCCTTTTCTCAAATACCGGGCCTCAGCCCAAAACCATCAAAATCCATATCATCCGGGCATAGCCCAAAACATCGGAAAACTAGTAGTGCAAACCATCATCATCAAATCTCAGTGAAATCCAAAACACATTTGAAACCACATTTCCATTCATCGAACCTGCTGGATCTATCCGAGTCTTTAAACTCAATCCAGGCCTCAATATAATCTGAGTCTTTAAACTCCCGAGTCTTTAAACTCAATAGGCCTATGGGGGAAATATCAATATCCGAGTCTTTAAACTCCCGAGTCTTTAAACTCAATTTGGGTCTTTAAACCCAATCCGGGCCCGCCCCCGTCATAATCACATTCGGGTCTTTAAACCCAATAACCAGATCCAGCAAATCCAATCCCAAAACCATTTGAAAACCATTTTCCATATTCTTGTCCAAATCCGAATTCGAAACCACCATTTCGAATTCCCAACCGAATCCGAAATCAGCATCCCGAATCCCAATCCGGAATCGTATTCATCATCCATTTCCGAATTCGAATCTGAAACCATCATTTCGTAAGCCGGCATCCGGAATAACCATTCCGAACCCAAACCCGGAAATCTACTTTCAAGTTTCAAACATCGAATCCAAAATCGTCATTCTGAAATCCGATTCAAAAACCTGAAATCACATTCTTTAAAACCACTTTTCTAAACTGGGCTTCAAGCCCGAAATCACTTTTTCCAAAATCCATTAGAAATCATTGAAATCAATTCATATATCGAATCCCAAAAGCAAATCATTAAAACCATGGTCAAATCACAACATCGATCGAAATCTCGTAAAGCGTATAATTTCGCAGATACCTCGAAAAACGTGCAAAACCGTAAACCATCAAGATCATAAATCAAATCATAGAATCATGTATAGAAAACATATATTCATGCATCAAGAGTTAAAAATCAAAGTCCACTCACAGACCATTTTTGCCGCTGCCTCGATACACGTGCGCTTACGCAGTTCCCGACTAATCCGTTATCACCGGCTTTCCCGAACCTGTCCAAATCTCATAATAAGGTCACTAACTACTTTATAAAGCTTCTACTAAATCCCCGTAATTTTTCCGTATTTTTAACTATTTTTAACCGAGGCCTAAAACCTTCGGACATCCCGAAACAGATCGAGACGATGTCCGATCGACTCGAAACCAATCTCAAAATATTCGTTACATTGAATAATCTAAAAGTCGTGTTGGGACCTTCCTCAGAAGGCGTGCCACGCGCCCACATGCGCCGCCTGAAGTGGCTGCACATGGGCATCACGCGCCTAAGTCACTGTTCATCGTCTTCCTTAATCGACCGGTTTGAACCGGTTTGCAAATCCGGTCCAACCGTGAACCGGCGTGGGCAGTTTCCTGCTTAATTTTAGTCCAATTTCATTCCTCTTTCTACCCTTAGCTTCGTCCCAACATTTATGATCGATCTAGCTAATCACAATGTGGAATAAAACACTAAACAATACCTTCCAAGTTCGAACCAAAACCCAGAAAATTTTAGTTTCTGTTCCCGGCCAGCACCAGTCTTCTCAGGGCACGACTTCGCATCCTAGGCTCAAAAGTGACGTCCTACAACGGTAAGGATCATTAGAATGCCTCGACAGTTCCCCAAAACCATCGATTTCCAATTTGAACAATTTTGGAAAACAGAGAACCCGACGTCTTTACCTGCTTCCATCTCTCCGCCTTGACTTCCACCGTAGTTCTCAAGGTCCAAGAAACAATCCTCAACCCTCTAAGTACCACCACAGATCGGTTTTCGACTGGTTTGATTTCTTGAGGTTCCTGGCCGTTTACGGTTCCTCTCTGTTTCTAAGTTTTTTTCTCACCTTTCACACACACTCAACATTTACTTTACCTTTAACACGATCACACAATCACAATTCAACTTCTGGGCATTCACTCAAGCACCATGAATTCATACGATTCACACACACTGGAATTGATCGATGTACTCTCGGTCTCTGTTTTTCCCCTCAAAATCGTATCAAACTTTAAATCCCCGTGTTCAAATTGTGAGGCGGTGACAAAGGTTCCACAACCTTCCAGTATAGGCCACGTGTCCTCAATCTGATGGGCACACTCTCCCAAACATCCAAGTGGCCCACGCTAACTGGGCACAGATACCTAGGCACAGAAATGACCAAAATGCCTTTTATTGCGCAATTTACCATTTTGCCCTTCATAATCCCTGACCCATAACTCTACTTCCTGAACTCCAAATGATACATGCCGCCTGTTGTTGGAATCAGGGACTCGAGACCTACCTAACGGTCCTTGAGTTACGTGAAACATTCATGTCGTTTAAAAAGTTAACAAATTGCCATTTTTTAGCTAAATTACCGAATTACCCTTGAACTTCCGAACGTCATAATTTCCTCCTCGAGTGTCGGAATCGGACGTGCCACCTGTCTATGAACTCGTGACGTTCCAAAATACGTCACGGTCATCGGTCAAAATTCTTTTGACCACTCGATCAAAAAGTCAACATTTTGCCCATTTCTAGGGGCAAAATCGTCATTTCGCACCGTCCGTCCGAATACATCCAACTAATCACCGATTAACTTCACTAATCCATCATTAACAACTAAGCTAATCCCAGTTTCCTGGACGGGCTGTTACATACTGTAACTTAGCTTCAGAAAAATTTAGACGGTTTGATTGCGCTACAAGGACTGTTAGTGAGTGAGCTTTTGATTTCTAAATGGATTGCATGCATAACTGTTTTCACTATATTACTATATGATTGGATTTGGATTACTCTAGATATTATTGGTGGATGAATTATACGTATTATGTTGTTTTAGGCATGAGACCCGTCTGGATATTATTATGTTTGGTTTTGGGGAGTAAAACAAGGATTTCAATTGTTTATATTGTTGCACTATACATACCGACCTTTTGGATTGTTGTCTCCTCAAGATGACTTGGTACCCTAGAGTGGTCACGACACATTGCCTGAGAGGGGTCGCTCTACGTGAGAAACCGTAGAGAGACACAGGATCAGGATTGCTTTAGACATTTGGGATGTCATACCCCGGACTGAGTTCGAGGAAGGGCTCAGAGTAGGACCCCGAGTGGCACGCGTAGCCTTAGGACTGTGACATATAGGACGTCAGACATCTGGGATGTCAGGGTCGGGATATACGATGCACTATTATGATGGTTATATATATATAAATATTCTATTGCATATGATTATATGATTTTACGATTCAGTTATGATTCCATATATTTTGACTAGAATGCATGCATGTTTGAAAACGGAGGGGTAAAACAGTATTTTATTATCTTATAATTGATTTTGAACTATTGTTTATTTTCGGCCCACTCACACTTTCATTATTTTCTTGACCCCTCCAAGCCGTGACACCGAAGTAGCGGCTGATCCGGAGGCCAAGGCATAGTAGTTTGTTGTTGTGCACCTGAAAACCCGTTCTGGGTATGTTGAGCACCATTTTGGTAAACTGACATTTGTTGACACGGCCCATCCCAATCCCCACGGGATTACCGTGGGATGTGCCATGCTCCCGTCCAACACGAGGTGTCAGACAAGGGATAACCAAAAGTCACTGCCCAAACGGGGCTTTCAGAGTGCGCAAGGATCGATGGAGGAGGCGTGCGATGTCCCAGTCTCAGCTGCAGTTGCATCCGTAATCAACCTGAAGGGCATTAAAACCAATAAAAGTTGTGAGTGGACGAAAATCATTAAGTTCATAAAACACATTTATAAGACATTTATGCCCTTCATTAAAACGTATGCATGCATCGAAAACCAGTAACCAAAACATTTGTTCAACCAAGCCATTCACATCCATACATACAAAACCATGTGGGCCACCGCCCAAAACCATGAACATAAATTCTACCGAAAAACCATTTCATAGATCCATTAGTCCATATTTACCACATTACCATCTCCGGCATCCCAGATGCCTAGCGTCCCAGACGTCATATCTCACGGTATAATAAGCAACGCGTGCTATCCGGGGTCTCTCCGGGTCCATATCTCTAACATCCCAGATGTCTGACATCACAGACGTCTAATCATAGCAATCCTGCTCCTGAGTCACTATACGGTCTGGTAGCTCCGTACAATGACCCCTCGCAGGCAATGCACCGTGACTTCCCCAGTGTCCCAGACACCTGGAAGAGACCATCACATATCCTCGTATCAAGATGGTATATGGAAAACAGTTTTATTAAATCATTTCACAACATCTCAATGGGCCTTACCCGAAATCTCCATAAAACCTCACAATTCCATTTAGGGTCCCCGATCCGAAATCACATTTATAAAACATAGGGTCCCAGACCCGAAATCACATTTATGACCCAACTGGGCCTCATGCCCGATTTTGTGACCCATTGGGCCCACGACCCGATTTTTATAAACCACTGGGCCCACGACCCGAATTCGTAAATCAACCGGGCCCTTGGCCCGATAATATAACTCAAATGGGTCTCAGCCCGATTTCGTAACAACTGGGCCCCTAGCCCGATTTCATAAAGCAACTGGGCCCCCGGCCCGATTCCGTAACTCAAATGGACTCCAAGTCTGAGGTTTCCAAAACAATTGGGCCTCAAACCCGAGTTCATCTTTCCAATTTCAAAACCATTTCATCATATTATTCATGAAACCACAAACACGTAAAACCACAATAAAATCATCAGTCTCAATATATGTGCAATACGGAAAACATCTCGAAATACGTGCAACATACGTGAAATAAATAATCACAATCATCATAATGGAAATCACGTATATAAAACATATAAAACCGTTAGGCATGCATAGAATTTATAAAACCAAAGTCCACTCACAGACCGTCCAAACATTGCGCCTCGATACGCGTGCCATATGCCTTCCCGGGCCACACCACCATCACCAAGACTTCCAAACCTATCCAAATCATACCCAAAGGTTACTACTAACCTATACAAGTCCATATTAAGAACCCTAAAATTTCCCGGAAAAGTCAACGTGTCCCGTACACGTTTCTCGAGGTGAAAAATCTCGATTTGACCAACTTAACGATTTCCGATCGACCCGAAACCACCGCCATTGGATCCGGATCGTCGAAACCTTTAAAATAGTCCTGGTCCCACCTAAAAATATGCTCCCACGCGCGGGTCAAAGTTTAGTCAAATGTTGACCAAAAAGTCAACGCTGATGTCATCATGAACAGTAATTCAACGGGTAAAAGTCAACGAGTCAACTCCCCGGCGACCGAGTCAACTCGCCGAAATTTCTCGCCGGAAAACTCCATTGATGCCCCAAACTTCAAACTTCGATATCTCACTGGTTGCTCAACCAAATTCGACGTTCTACCTATGTAAATCCATCTACTCGAGCCAAGGATTCTAAATATCAACCCAGAAATTTCAGAAAGTACCTGGATTTTAAGTTATGGCCATTCAAAGTTTCGGCCAGAAATCCAATCATCATTTCGGCCACCTCCAACGTCCAAATCCGTCCCAAATTGCACCTACAAGCTCGTGAGAACTCAAAGAATATCATCCGAAGCTTAGAATCGATCAACACCATCAAAATCAAAAACCCAAAATTTGAATCTCACGGTTTACCTTCCAAAATTCTGGCCACCGTGCATGACGGTCCTTGCCGTGGCCACCATTGGGTTCGTCTCAACATCCTCTCCAACTTTCATTCACGGGTCATAAGCAAAGGATGAAGATCAAGGGGGGTTGTAGAGCGTGTTTCTCACGGCTCACTTCTCTCAACTCTCCCTTGTGTTTGCTCACGGTTCAAAGAACAGAGAAGAAGAATGTTTGATTGATGAGGAATGAGAATGGTGAAGGATGATGATTAAAAACGGATTAAGGGAAACATGTTCCACAAATTAGGGCCTCAATCAAGGGCTGAGTGACACTTGTCACTCATCCAAGTGTTCACCAACACTGGTCACTATTCAATAGTTTAATAATCTGTTAATCGAAATCTCGGTTCGTTCTATTAATCGATTTCGTTCCCGTGACCACAACTTCGTCGTCGAACCTCCGATTTCGGCATGCCGCCTGTCTACGGATTCATATCGACTCACTCTACGTAACGGTCCTTGGCCCTCTTCCATTGGACCTCCCGGGTCAAAAGTCAACATTTGGCCACTTTTCAACTAAATTACCAAAATACCCATCGACTTCCGAACGTCATAACTTTTTCCTCGAATGTCGGAATCGAACGTGTCACCTGTCTATGAACTCGTGACGTCCTGAACTACGTCACGGTCATCGGTCAAAGTCCATTTCACCGTCTGATCAAAAAGTCAACATTTTGCCCACGACTAGGGGCAAAACGGTCATTTTGCATCGTTCGTCCGATTTCGCCCAACTAATCACCGATCAACTCTAATAATCATGATTAGTTACTAATTTAATTCTAGAATTCGGGACGGGTAGTTACAACCTTCCCTCCTTAATTAATTCCGTCCTTGAAATTCCCACCGATCTAATCTCAAACGTTCTTCCCTCCTTAATTAGTTTCATTCTCGGAATTCCAACTATCCTGATTCCACAAACACCCCGTGGAAATTACAATCGACCTCGCAACACATGTACACTCTTACACCAACTAATCAGAACAAAACTTGTCTGCACCCAAACGTACCATTAGTATTCATGTCGTATCGACTACATTCGACCCCGTCGAATGACTGAAACCACCTGTTTCGAATTGACACTACTTGTCAAATCTACCATTTCGTTGACGCAACAACTCGACGGTTCCTTTCTCAATCACCAATCTATCCTGGTATCTACTCTCACTAGGAGTCATCAGACCTCACTCAACAATCCACGTTGACACATCCCGACAATCTGCCACCACTCGGCAGTTGTCAGTCGAAAACTGACACTATACTCACTCGTGGCTACACAATCCACCAACTTACTTGACTCAAATATACACTTACCAACATTTCACTCGACCCGTGTGTAATTAGACCCATCAGAAATACCATGACCCATTGCATAGTATTCAATGTCCGGTCCTCGACCTCGACTAATCCAATGGTATCGGAACCAATCTGACTACCAACACGCTCACCGACATACCTCGGGTATAACCCGTATACCGTCACCAGGCACCATAAGTCTGCAAAGTATCGTACCTCGAACCATGTACAAAGTATACACATCTATCCATCGACCAGACTACTACCACCTAGGTCATAGCCAAACATGTTCCAATAATGGAGTCCAATTGCCCAATCCAGCATTAGACAAATCGAAACTCCACCCATCATCCAGTTCCAAATCTAAATACGAATCCGCAATTTCGTAAGAAATCCTGAATCCAAACCCAGACATCATATTTTTAATCCCTTTCCAAATCCGAATCCAAAATCATTATTCCGTAAGCTAGCATTTGGAATAATCATTCAGCACCCAAATTCGGAAATCCACTTTCAAGTTCCAAAATCGAATCCTGAATCGTCACCTAGAAATTTGATTCCAAAACCTGAAATCTCGTTCACGTCTACCAAGACACACCAAAACCGAACCTATCGGATACCTGCTTAATACATTCGATTGACTTCATAGGGAAGCCAATCCCACCACCCGTCATTTACGACCCACATACCAAAGTAAGGGTGATAAACTCTCCCCCTATCTGGATCATCAAGATCACGACCCAGATTTGACACTGCGTCCCTGACTATAAACTTCACGATCCTGCTCTACCTAGGATCCACACAGTTAACTACTAGATTCCAAACCCTAGGGTCTTACACCTTCAACTAATCTGCATACTGTCACAATGTTTGACAACCAACTCCCACAACTAAACAGATCAATCAACGACGAGACACGCCGAAACTGTGGGTTCTCACTGATTACCTCGTATCGATCCTTGCCATCCCACCCAGGAAAAACCAAGGATGATCCAAAACGATGACGCCAATACTCATCCAACGTGGATGCAAACAAAACTCGCTACACTCACCACGCCATGTAACCCAACATCGTCTGCCACCAAGCAGAAAATGAAAAATCTTGTTTACCTAACTTCGAAATACGTAACTCCTCCTGATGACCCCAAAACACACATGGGCCCACCAACCAATACACGCTCAACGTACTGGTAACTACAATCAACGTCTACTACGCACATCCAAAATGATGTAATTCAATACTATTTCGTTCTCATATCTCAACCTTTACAGGTTCAACACTCGGTTCTCCAAGTTATTCACAATCACAAAATCCCACATCTATACCACCAATGGTTTTCCTCGTCGTTTCCAATTTCAGTAATTTCTTTGTACTTTCTGGGGATATTAGAAACATACAAACACACCAATCTCGGAGTTGACAACAACTCCCCAAATCCACTAATTCTCATGACGTAGGGGACGTCATCCCAAGATTCCTCCTGTCTCAATCATATCTTTTTATCCACTCATCTCTTGTCATTTCATCACTGTTGGGACTTATCCCAACACCTCACAATCTCCGCTGGATCTTATCCAGTACATGACTCAACCACTACTGAATCTCAAATACCGAACATGTCCATCATGACAGAGTCACATCCCAATTCGTGGCTCATCGTCATCACAATCACCGATACCAGCACCAGCGCTGGTACCAGCACCAACGCACTATCATCGACACTTGTATCAGCACACATGCATCCATACTAGCATCAGCACAAAAGTACCAACATACAAACATCCACACTAGCACACCGTGTGCAATTCTGACAACCCTGGATCTCCGCTCATACCGAGCGACGATCCCGAACCTCTACTCGTACCCCACAACTATGGGTACCACCATTCTGACAATCCACATGAGGATAATGAACGTTCCCTGATCCTCAAGTACTGATACCACATTAAATACCCTCGATAACCAGTCATCTCCACACGACTACCGACCAACAATCATCGATATCGAGATCCGTATCCACACATCACACTAATACCCGGTCTAACTCGGGATTCCATATCTTACCTCATACCGTACCCATGGATCGAATCCCAAAGTTCTAACTAGACTCACTAGAGTCCTCCACATGGTCATCCATGACCTTCGCTGCTCGTCGCAGTACAAGTTCTCATCCACTAGTGTAAGACCCGTGTCCTGGAGGGAACGGTGAACAGTCCCACATTCCTGCGAGGGGAAATGGTCTGGGAGAGGATGGTGGTGTGCCTTAAAGGTGTAGGCACACACCTATCTAGCATGAGGCCTTTTGGGAGCTCAGTGGCTTTGGGGGGGATTGGAACCCCAAAGTTAAGCGAGTTGAGGCTGGTGCAATTCCAGATGGGTGACCCCCTGGGAAGTTGCACCGTGAGCTCCCGAAAACAAAACCGTGAGGGTAAGGGCAAAGATGCCCAAAGCGGACAATATCGTGCTAGATGAATCGGGACCTGACAGAAGAGGGTCGGGTCCTGACAATTTGGTATCATAGCCAGACCCCGACCAGGAAGTGTGCCAGCGAGGACGCTGGGCCCTAAGGGGGGTAGATTGTAAGACCCGTGTCTTGGAGGGAACGGTGAACAGTCCCACATTCCTGCGAGGGGAAATGGTCTGGGAGAGGATGGTGGTGTGCCTTAAAGGTGTAGGCACACACCTATCTAGCATGAGGCCTTTTGGGAGCTCAGTGGCTTTGGGGGGGATTGGAACCCCAAAGTTAAGCGAGTTGAGGCTGGTGCAATTCCAGATGGGTGACCCCCTGGGAAGTTGCACCGTGAGCTCCCGAAAACAAAACCGTGAGGGCAAGGGCAAAGAGGCCCAAAGCGGATAATATCGTGCTAGATGAATCGGGACCTGACAGAAGAGGGTCGGGTCCTGACAACTAGTCACAATTAAGGTTCACCTTTTTAATCCATCATAAGGGTTCCACAATCACACCCTATGGTTCCACTGAACCCAACTGCTCTCTGTAATATAATCCACAACCCGACCGACCCCGCGGTCCTGACATCGTATAGACGTCAAATCCAATCCTACCATCAACTCAATGTGCGTTCCACCACTAAGGTCATCGGCTAACTTCGATGTACCAACATCCCTCACCCTAGCAATCACCACTAGGGTTCACATTTTAGACCATTACTCAAATGGGGTTCCTCGAACCCAATTGCTCCTAGCAGCACAAAAATCTAATATCACATGACCGAACCGATGGTCCCACATTACCAGTTGATCACATACAATCCTACTTGGGTCGAATCACGTTAACGCACGGCGTATCGGGCCAATCATACTCTATCCACTATTCAAACCCAAAAACTATCTATCAGGTTGATAACGAACTGCAGTTTAAAGAGACATCACACCCTCGACCTGCGCGCACAGAGAGCAAACCTGGCTCTGATACGATGTTGACACGACCCATCCCAATCCCCCCAGGATTACAGTAGGATGTACCATGCTCCCGTCCAACACGAGGTGTCAGACAAGGGATAACCAAAAGTCACTGCCTAAATGGGGCTTCCAGAGTGCACAAGGATCGATGGAGGAGGCGTGCGATGTCCTAGTCTCTCCTGCAGTCGCATCCGAAATCAACCTGAAGGACATTAAAACCAATAAAAGCTGTGAGTGGACGAAAATCATTAAGTTCATAAAACACATTTATAAGACATTTATGCCCTTCATTAAAACGTATGCATGCATCGAAAACCAGTAACTAAAACATTTGTTCAACCAAGCCATTAGGGCCATAGCCCAAAAACCGTAACTCAAAACCAAGTGTGGGAACTCAGCCAAAAACTGTGGAATACCACATCCATACATACAAAACCATGTGGGCCACCGCCCAAAACCATAAACATAAATTCAACCGAAAAACCATTTCATAGATCCATTAGTCCATATTTACCACATTACCATCTCCGGCTTCCCAGATGCCTAGCGTCCCAGACGTCATATCTCACAGTATAATAAGCAACGCATGCTGCCCGGGGTCTCTCCGGGTCCATATCTCTGACATCCCAGACGTCTATTCATAGCAATCCTGCTCCTGAGTCACTATACGGTCTGGTAGCTCCGTACAATGACCCCTCGCAGGCAATGCACCGTGACTTCCCCAGTGTCCCAGACACCTGGAGGAGACCATCACATATCCTCGTATCAAGATGGTATATGGAAAACAGTTTTATTAAATCATTTCACAACATCTCAATGGGCCTTGCCTGAAATCTCCATAAAACCTCACAATTCCATTTAGGGTCCCCGATCCGAAATCACATTTATAAAACATAGGGTTCCAGACCCGAAATCACATTTATGACCCAACTGGGCCTCATGCCCAATTTTGTCAACCATTGGGCCCACGACCCAATTTTTATAAACCACTGGGCCCACAACCCGAATTCGTAAATCAACTGGGCTCCTGGTCCGATAGTATAACTCAAATGGGTCTCAGCCCGATTTCGTAACAATTGGGCCTATGACCCGATTTCATAAAGCAACTGGGCCCCCGACCCGATTCCGTAACTCAAATGGACTCCAAGTCCGAGGTTTCCAAAACAATTGGGCCTCAAGCCCGAGTTCATCTTTCCAATTTCAAAACCATTTCACCATATTATTCATGAAACCACAAGCATGTAAAACCACAATAAAATCATCAATCTCGATATACGTGCAATATGGAAAATATTTCGAAATATGTGCAACATACGTGAAATCAATAATCACAATCATCATAATGGAAATCACATATATAAAACATATAAAACCATTAGGCATGCATAGAATTTATAAAACCAAAGTCCACTCACAGACCGTCCAAACGATGCGCCTCGATACGCATGCCATATGCCTTCCCGGGCCACACCACCATCACCAGAACTTCCAAACCTGTCCAAATCATACCCAAAGGTTACTACTAACCTATACAAGTCCATATTAAGAACCCTAAAATTTCACGTAAAAGTCAACGTGTCTCGTACACGTTTCCCGAGGTGAAAAATCTCGATTTGACCAACTTAATGATCTTTGATCGACCCGAACCACCACCATTGGATCCGGATCGTCAAAACCTTTAAAATAGTCCTGGTCCCACCTAAAAATACGCTCCCACGCGCGGGTCCAAGTTTTAGTCAAATGTTGACCAAAAAGTCAACGCTGACGTCAGCAAAGTCAACGCGGACGTCATCATGAACAGTAAGTCAACGGGTAAAAAGTCAACGAGTCAACTCGCCCGTCAACGAGTCAACTCGCCCGTCAACGAGTCAACTCCCTGGCAAAAACCCAAAATTTGAATCTCACGGTTTACCTTCCAAAATTCCGGCCACCGTGCATGACGGTCCTTGCCGTGGCCACCATCAGGTTCATCTCAACATCCTCTCCAACTTTCATTCACGGGTCATAAGCAAAGGATGAAGATCAATGGGGGTTGTAGAGCTTGTTTCTCACGATTCACTTCTCTCAACTCTCCCTTGTGTTTGCTCACGGTTCAAAGAACAGAGAAGAAGAATGTTTGATTAATGAGGAATGAGAATGATGAAGGATGATGATTAAAAACGGATTAAGGGAAACATGTTCCACAAATTAGGGCCTCAATCAAGGGATGAGTGACACTTGTCACACATCCAAGTGACACTTGTCACTTGTCACTCATCCAAGTGACACTTGTCACTCATCCAAGTGACACTTGTCACTCATCCAAGTGTTCACCAACACTGGTCACTATTCAATAGTTTAATAATCTGTTAATCGAAATCTCGGTTCGTTCGGTTAATCGATTTCGTTCTCGTGACCACAACTTCGTCGCCGAACCTCCAATTTCGGCATGCCGCTTGTCTACGGATATCGACTCGCTCTACGTAACGGTCCTTGGCCCTCTTCCATTGGACCTCCCGGTCAAAAGTCAACATTTGGCCCCTTTTCAACTAAATTACCAAAATACCCCTCGACTTCCGAACATCATAACTTCTTCCTCGAATGTCGGAATCGAACGTGCCACCTATCTATGAACTCGTGACGTCCTGAACTACGTCACGGTCATCGGTCAAAGTCCGTTTGACCGTTTGATCAAAAGTCAACATTTTACCCACGACTAGGGGCAAAACGGTCATTTTGCATCGTTCGTCCAATTTCGCCCAACTAATCACCGGTCAACCCCACTAATCATGATTAGTTACTAATCTAATCCCGAAATTCGGGACAGGTCGTTACATTTGTGCTCACGTTTTGTAGTGCATTATCCCTAATCTAACAATGTGGAACCGTAATTTGGTTATGTTTAACTTTAATTGAATTTAAAACTCGTTAAGGGTATTCTCGGCTTTCTTTAGGGTTGTTGACAGGACCCGCCCCGATCCCACAGGGACCACAAAGGGGACGTGCCCTGCTCCCGTCTGACACCCAAAATTCATACCAATTTTAACCTCAAAACATCAAATGCATAAATAACCAAATTAAAGTTATACATCAAATCTGAATTAAACAGATGTTAGACAAGGGATGAAATCCAAAATTACAAGTTGCGAGCACGACTCTAAAATAAACCTGCGGGTAAACCACCCAACAGGGGTTCAGGTACGCAGAAGTAGATCTATGCCTCAGCCTCAGGTTCCTCCTCTACCTCAGTAGCACGACCTGGAGGGGTTACCAAAACATTAAGGGTGAGTGGGCTGAAACTCAAGTTTATAAAATCGTTTAATCAGTAAATCATATAATTTACCCCTCCGTTTTCCAAACATGCATGCATTAGAATTTAAAACCATAAATCATATAGTATAAACCATAAGGCATGTAATAAAATCATAAGATAAATTTTAGCCACTGCACTATACACTCCGATCCAGACATCCCCGATGTCTGACGTCCCTGACGTCCGATAAGGTCATAGTCTCAAGGCTACGCGTGCCACTCGGGGTCTCAATCCCGAATTCAATCCCCGAACCCTGTCTGGGTACGGCATCTCAAATGCCTAGCGTCCTAGACGCTCGACGTCCCTGACGTCAAATAAGCAATCTTGCTCCTGAGTCATTTTACGGTCCGGTTCCTCCATAGAATGACCCCTCGCAGGCAATGCGCCGTGACCACTCCAGGGTACCACATCCGGAGGAGACAGTATCACAAGAATGGATCTATACAGTGCGTACCAAATACATTTTATTGATATCCACATGCAAAACATATATAAATAGATAAAATCCAAACCAATCTTTAAGTTTCACCAAAACGGGTCTCAAACCCAAATACCGTGAAACGTGCCATAATCATAATTTCAATATCATCAAAACCGTTTCTTGATTCCAGCATGTGAACATATAAGTAAATCGGAAAACATTTAAGCATGCAAGGGTTTAATGAAATCGGGCCCACTCACAGCACGATCACGCGGTGAACCTGCGCGTACGAACTTGTACTGTGATTATCGTACAATTCCTGTCAGTCCAAATCACATGTAAGGGTCACTACAAGTCTTAAACATTTATCCAAAAAGTGCGAAACAGAAACCGGCTCAGGGAAGCCGTCCAACACGTTTCCCGAGACAACTGACCCTCCCAAACTATCTCAGGTCAACATGGTTAATTCATCAAAAATGTTCAGAATGATGAGAGGAACAAAAGTCATGTTGATCGTAATCAGAGATAAGGTCCAACGCGCCCTCACGCGCCGCCCAAAGTGGCTGCGCGTGAAAGTCACGCGCCTAACACTGTAGCTACAGGGTCACCACCTTCACCCATTTGTCTGTAATACGGGCCTGCCACCCGCGGCTTGACCCGGTTGATTACCCATCAATTCCTACTCGATTTCAATCCAATTTGATCCTAACATGTTTATTATTCTTCCAATTTAAGTTCTGTGACATTAATTTGCCTCGACAAGTCCTTTAACTGGCCATTCGACCCGTGATCAACCAAACGGGTTGATCATCCCAACTCACTGGTTTCCAAACCATAAACAAATTAACCTTCCAGGAAGCATCAAAGGACTAAAACGAACTAAAATAAACGATCAATTGTGCCTGAAAGTACCTGAAGGTTGTCGTCCCAAGCTCTGTAATTTCTCTGAAAACGGCAGCCTCCGTCCCAGCTCAACTGTGGCTGGTTCCCCTAGATTTCGATGTGGTTGAGTTCCAAACACTCCCAGAAGACTAAACCAGGCCTTGGTTTGGTCCAACAATCACCAGAAATCAAAACCCGAATTTCCCTCCAATTTTCCAGAAATGGTTTTCTCTGGTTTTCCTCTCAAATTCTCAGTCCTCACAGCAGCAAAGTGAAGCACACTCAATTCTTATTCAGTTTAAACAATCCATACCAGCCAACAGCTCGTGGAAGCCATACTGTCCACTGAAGAATGTTTCCCGCAAAGGTTCGAATCTTTGAAATTAAAAATAGTGGCTTTGCTGGATGTATCCAGCCATGTGCTGATGTCCAAAGGGCTTAAACAAATCTCAGCTTTCCAACTCACACACTGATTAATCAATTGGGACACAGAACCACCGCACATGGTGGTGCCGCCCATGTTCCCCGCGGTTTGCTACAGTAACCAGGGGTAAAATGACCAAAATGCCCCTGGTTCAAATAATTACCAAAATGCCCCTCACTTCCTAGACCCGTAACTCAGCCATACGAAGTACGATTTCGGCGTGCCGCCTGTCTACGGACTCAGGGCATTGAGACCTACCTAATGGTCCTTGAGTCATGTGAAAATTAGTTGTCAAACGAAAAGTCAACATTATCTCCCCAATTGTCCAAATTACGGTAATGCCCCTGAACTTCCGATAGTCACAACTTTTTCCCTGATCGTCCGAATTGGACGTGCCACCTGTCTATGAACTCGTGATGTCCCGAACTACGTCACGGTCATTGGTCAAAGTCCATCTGACCCACAAATCAAAAAGTTAAAAATTTGGCCATACCATTCACAAGGGTAAAAACGTCAATTCATACATTAAATTACATTATTATAATCCTTGAATTTCCGAGGTGTTACAGTTGTTGTCAGATAGGAGCAGGGCACATCCCCAGGTAGTGCCAAGGGAATCGAGATGGGTCTTGTCAATTTGCATAAACACAGTGATGCAGCCACTTCCTCGACAATACTACTAGAAGACACTTGAGGCAAGCCCATCTTAAAAAATTCAAGATGAAGTGCTTTATTTAACTTTGAATAATGCTATTTGGACACACTAAATTGACCATATTTCGTGGCCATGTTGATATGGCAATCAATGAATGATCTAATATAAATATAAAATAATTTTATTTGTTAAAATAACATTATTCATTGATTGCCACATCAACATGGTCACTAAATGTGGTCAATTTGGTGTGTCCAAATAACATTATTCAACTTTACTTCTACTGTAAGAAAATTAAATCTCATACAATTTAATGAATTAAGCTCCGCAAATTTAACTTCAATCGCCTTCACACTCAAATTTTGGGAAATTTTGCCCCTTCATCTTAACAGAAATCTATTAAAATAGATGTCTAGGGGACATTTGGAAACGAAAATCGTGTTCAGTAGGTAGGGGTGGGCATAAATCTATCAAAATTGTTAACCGATCCGCTTCAAACTATTATTTATCCAACAGTTTAGGTTTGACCCGATAAAAGTAAAACGGGTTGAGAATTCAAATTGCTCCGTTACTAAAGGTTTGGATTTGAACTTTCATTTTTGAAATCCGTTAAATGCAAATTGGATTTGAAAGAATATATTAATTTTAAAATCTATGATTAATACAAAGTAAAAATAATTAAAATAAAAAATACCCAGATATATCTAGATAAATACTTGTATATCCAGATAAGACTATAAGAGTATAATAAAAGATTATTAAGTGGTAATATTTGTTTGATAAATTCTAATATAGTGGTAATATTTGCAATCTAATCTTTAGCAAGTTTAATATACAAAATTGTGAGTATTGATTATTCTGTTGTTTTTTATATCCTTAATTTTTTTTTAAATATGCTTATTGTTTATTTTTTTTTATGCATAAACAGTTTCAAAATGTTTTGATCTAAACCGAACCGTTAGTAACCGTTTAGATTGAAAGTGTTTTTTTTTCTAATTTTAGAAAATTTAAACCGTATCGAATTATTAAAATTTTAACGGTTTGGATTCGAATATTGCCAATATTCATATTGAACTACACCGTGTCCACCTAATAGGCGTCTTCAGTCAAAATAATGTTTATGGAGCATTTTGAGATTTAACTTGATGTTTCGGGGCCATGTTAACTAAAAAACCTAAAATAATTATTATTATATGAATGGACAGCCTGAGTTTTGGTGGATGTCACGACCCGAGCCATCTAGTACAATATTGTCCGCTTTGGGCCCAACCCTCACGGTTTTGTTTTCGGGAGCCCACGTGCAACTTCCTAGTAGGTCACTCATCTTAGGATTGCACAGGCCTTAACTCGCTTAACTTTGGAGTTCCCAAGGAATCTAAAACCAGTGAGCTCCCAAAAGGCCTTGTGTTAGATAAATGTGTGCCCACACATATAAAACACTTCACCTTTCCCTCCCCGAGCGAAGTGGGATTGACAGGACCCATCCCAATCCCCCCGGGATTAGTGCGGGATGACCCTGCTCCCGTCTGACACGAAGTGTCAGACAAGGGATATTTTCGTCCTTTGCCCTCCCGGGATATCAGAGTACGCCAGGATCCGGAGGAGGCATGTGATATCTCGGTCTCTGCTACAGTCCACATCCGATGTCAACCTGAAGGGCAGTCAAAACATTAAAAACTGTGAGTGGACAAAACAAGAGTTTATAAAAGCATTTCATAAGACATTTGTACCCTTCACTAAAAAGCATGCATGCATTGGAAAACCATTTAACCAAAGAAATCATATATGGGAACTAAGCCCAAATCAGATATAAACTAAGGTCGAAAGGACCAAAATGAAAACGACCATACGGGTCACTGCCCAAATCCATACGGGACTCGGCCCCAAACCATAAAGAAACCAAGTAAACGAGCCACTGCTCAAATCCTGTGCACACCTGTACACACCACATATCATATATCATATATCCATCACATACATATATATAAGTCACACAGCCAATCCTGTCACGGTATCCAAAGCTACGCGCGCGCTACCCGGGTCTCAATCCGAGTCATCTCAAAGTCAAGGTCAATGTCCGCAGACCACTAACCCTACCCGAGGTAATAGTAACCATAGCCTTCCTGAGAGTAAGGAACCCAAATGGGGGGTGACTCCACTCAGTCGGTGCTCCGTGACTACTCCGGGGTCCACCCAAAATATCCACCCAATCAGATTTTGTCGAAACGTCCCCGTCTCGAAGTTCGTGCATAGTGAAATCGAACTTCCGTGACCCATATAACTCTCCCGTTTGAAGTCCGATTTCAGTGTGCCGCCTGCCTATGGATTCGTATCGTCCTTATCTACGTAACGGTCTTTGGCCCTCGGCCATCAGATCTTTTGGTCAAAAAGTCAACATTTGACCACATCTAACCAAAATTACCAAAATGCCCCTAAACTTTCGAACATCATAACTTCCTCCTCGAATGTCGGAATTGAACGTGCCACCTGTCTATGGACTCGTGACGTCACGAACTACGTCACGG
Source organism: Prinsepia uniflora (assembly GCA_032719365.1). Lineage (NCBI taxonomy): Eukaryota > Viridiplantae > Streptophyta > Magnoliopsida > Rosales > Rosaceae > Prinsepia > Prinsepia uniflora. Next base: position 14,378,968 of record CM064864.1, on the reverse strand, counting down.
TCATCGGTCAAAGTCCATTTGACCGCCCGATTGAAAAGTCAACATTTTGCCACCACTAGGGGCAAAACGGTCATTTCGCATCGTTCGTCCGATTTCGCCCAACTAATCGCCGATTAACCTCACTAATCGTGATTAGTCACTAATCTAATCACGGAATTTGGGACGGGTCGTTACAACCTTCCCTCCTTAATTAATTTCGTCCTCAAAATTCCAACCGACCTAATCTAACCGTTCTTCCCTTCTTAATTAGTTTCGTTCTCGAAACGCCAACTATTCTGATTCCACATCCACCTCGTGGAAGGTGGAATCGACCTCGAAATACGTGTACACTCGTACACCAACCAACTAGCACAATACTTACTCGTCTGCAACCAGACGTACCACTAACGCTCATGTCGCCTCGTCTACATTCGACCACGTCGAATAGCAGAAGTCGTACGCTCCGAACTGACACCACCTGTCAGTATCAGAGTAGCCCAAGTATCCTATGATCGACCCACTTGTCAAATCTATCCTTTCGCTGACATAAACAACTCTACGGTTCCTTACTCAATCACTAATATATCCTGACGTCTGCTCCCACTGGGAGTCATCAGACCTCACTCAACGATCCACACTGACACCTCCGACAGACCGTCACCACTTGACAGTCGTCAGTCGAAAACTAACACTATACTCCCTTGTGGTTATACTAACCACCAACTCACTCAACCAGAGTATATGCATACCAACAAAACACTCGACCTGTGTGTAACCAGGCCCATCAGAACTACTATGACCCAATACATAGTATCCAATGTCCAGTTCACGACCCCGACTAATCCAATGGTATCGGAACTAAGCCGACTACCAATACACTCACCAATATACCTTTGGTATAACCTATATACCATCACTAGGCACCACAAGCCTATCCAGTATCGTACCTCGAACAACGTACAAGGTACATACAACTACCCATCAATCAGCCTACAACTACCTGGGTTGTAGCCAATCACGTTTCTACTATAGAGTCTATTTGTCCAATCCAGTATTAGACAAATCGAAACTCCGACCCATTATTTATTTCCAAATCCGAATCCGAATCCGCAATTTCGTAAGAAATCCCAAATCTAAATCCAGAAATCATATCCATAATCATGTCCAAATTCGAATCCAAAATCATTATTCCGTAAGCTAGCATTTGGAATAACCATTCCGAACCCAAATCCATAAAGGAAAATCTACAGTCAAGCTCTAGACTCAAATCCTGAATCGTCACCCAGAATCCGATTCCAAAACCCAAATACAGAAATCCTCTTTCAAGTTCCAAAATCAAATCCTGAATCGTCATCCAGAAATCTGATTCCAAAACTCGAAATACCGTTCTCGTCTACCGAGACGCACCATATCCGAACCTATCAGATACCTGCTCAAATGATTACACATTACATCTGATTGACTTCATAGGGAAGCCAATCCCAACATCCACCCATCTCTAACACTGACCATATCCGACCACGTCGGAAAACTACTCATCGGACAACTACTCAGGCGAGTAGTAAGCCATATGGGATTTACCTCGAAAAGAAGTTCAGTCCCATCATGCTCCACTCAACATCCAAGTAAGAGTAATAAACTCTCCACCTATCTGGATATCCAAATCATGATACAGATCCAACACTACGTCAACCGACCATAGACGTCACGATCGAGGATCGTCACAACGCCCAAAGTCCTAGACCATTTCCCACATCTAAATAGATTAGTCAACGACGAGACACGCCGAGACTGTGGGTTCTCACTGATTACCTCGTACCGATCCTTGTCATTCCACCGAGGAAAATCAAGAATGATCGAATAATCCATCCTACGTGAATGCAAACAACACTCGATGCACTCACCACGTCAGGTAACCTGACATCGTCTGCCACCAAGTAGAGAATGAGGAATCTCAGTCACCTAACTTCGATATACTTATCTCCTCCAGATGATTCAGAACAGATCCTGGGTCCACCAACCAATACACGATCAGTGTACTAGTGGCAACCAACAACATCTATATCTTCAACGTCATCTACCACCATCAATTATGGTAGAACCTGAGAAGTCACCCAAAATGACTACGACATACCCAATACCAAAGCGGAAAACCCGCATTCCATTCGTCACCGCAGTCGCACCCTCTCGCGATTTCGAAGTTCCAACAAGATTGGAAACAACATACCCGGACATCAACCACGTGTCCATCACTAATTAAACTCTATCCGTGATCCACTCCTGAATCACAGATACCGAACATATGCCTATTCCGACAGTGTCACTTCCCGATCCGTAACTCACCGTCATCACGATCACCGGCACCAGCACTAGTACCAGTATCATCACCTGTCAGCATCAGCACAAAGTGTGGAAATCAGACAATCCTGGATCTCCGCTCATACCGAACGACGACCCCGTACCTCTGCTCGAATAGGAGAAACTCTGTCTCCGTCGTACCCAACAACTCTGGGTACAGTCATCCTGACAACTCATACAGGAAAAGCAAACGTCACCTGAACGTCACCGATCCCCAACAACCGTAACTACAACCATCCTCGGTAGTAGTGCCTGCCACCTACTCGTGCAGACATAACTACCGGACTTCGTTATATCCAGACTCCGTATCCAACGGAACCAATCGCCCGTATCAACTACTCTGTATCCCACTCAGGGATTCCATCGACAAGTACCAACCCTGATAACTTGTCCAAATCAAACTCTACCAGTCGTAACCCGACTAAGCCAATGCCGTCTACCAGGTCACCCGCGACCTTAGTTGTACCAACAGTCCATCACAACTGAAGTAGCACGACAACCAACTCGGTCTAACCGATACGCACAACTCTGATTGCGAAGTGCAGTCCCAACACAAGCTGACATGACTAGACCGACTAACGAATCCAAATTCGAATAGTCGTCCAAGTCAAACCACTCGTCAACTCACATTTTCGAATCATACACATACGGTAGGGTTCCACGATCACCCCTAGAGTTCCGCAGAACCCAACTGCATAAGGCAGTAAAATCCACGATCTAACCGACTCCGCGGTCTTGACATCGTAATGACGTCAATCCAATCCTACTAACTATCGTACCGGCACCACAACATCGGTTGACCACGAACTGTAGCCCATTGAGATATCACATCCTCGACCTGCGTACATACTCTAGGAGCTACACGGTTGCTCGAATAGAGACAACCCCGCTCTGATACCACGTTGACAGGACCCATCCCAATCCCCCCGGGATTAGTGCGGGATGACCCTGCTCCCGTCTGACACGAAGTGTTAGACAAGGGATATTTTCGTCCTTTGCCCTCCCGGGCTATCAGAGTACGCCAGGATCCGGAGGAGGCATGTGATATCTCGGTCTCTGCTATAGTCCACATCCGATGTCAACCTGAAGGGCAGTCAAAACATTAAAAACTGTGAGTGGACAAAACAAGAGTTTATAAAAGCATTTCATAAGACATTTGTACCCTTCACTAAAAAGCATGCATGCATTGGAAAACCATTTAACCAAAGAAATCATATATGGGAACTAAGCCCAAATCAGATATAAACTAAGGTCGAAAGGACCACAATGAAAACGACCATACGGGTCACTGCCCAAATCCATACGGGACTCGGCCCCAAACCATAAAGAAACCAAGTAAACGAGCCACTGCTCAAATCCTGTGCACACTGTACACACCACATATCATATATCATATATCCATCACATACATATATATATAAGTCACACAACCAATCCTGTCACGGTATCCAAAGCTACGCGCGCGCTACCCGGATCTCAATCCGAGTCATCTCAAAGTCAAGGTCAATGTCCGCAGACCACTGACCCTACCCGAGGTAATAGTAACCATAGCCTTCCTGAGAGTAAGGAACCCAACTGGGGGGTGACTCCACTCAGTCGGTGCTCCGTGACTACTCCGGGGTCCACCCAAAATATCCACCCAATCAGATTTTGTCGAAACGTCCCCGTCTCGAAGTTCGTGCATAGTGAAATCGAACTTCCGTGACCCATAACTCTCCCATTTGAAGTCCGATTTCAGTGTGCCGCCTGCCTATGGATTCGTATCGTCCTTATCTACGTAACGGTCTTCGGCCCTCGGCCATCGGACCTTTTGGTCAAAAAGTCAACATTTGACCCCATCTAACCAAAATTACCAAAATGCCCCTAAACTTCCGAACGTCATAACTTCCTCCTCGAATGTCGGAATTGAACGTGCCACCTGTCTATGGACTCGTGACGTCACGAACTACGTCACGGTCATCGGTCAAAGTCCATTTGACCGCCCGATTGAAAAGTCAACGTTTTGCCACCACTAGGGGCAAAACGGTCATTTCGCATCGTTCGTCCGATTTCGCCCAACTAATCGCCGATTAACCTCACTAATCGTGATTAGTCACTAATCTAATCACGAAATTTGGGACGGGTCGTTACAGGGATTGTTCACCAATCTTTGCCTTTCCAAGCTCACGGGCCTTACTCACCGTTCTTACTTCTCAAGCTCACGGGTCTTGCTCATCGTTCTTACTTCTCAAGCTCATAAGTCTTGCTTCCATGACCGGGTCTTACAATCCACCACCCTGTGGGCCCAGTGTCCTCGCTGGCACACCTCCGGTCAGGGTCCGGCTTTGATACCATTCTATTACGACCTGACCCATCTAGCACAATATTGTTCGCTTTGGGCCCAGCCCTTACAGTTTTGTTTTCGGGAGCTCACATGCAACTTCCCAATAGGTCACCCATCATGCGATTGCACTAGCCTCAATTCACTTAACTTTGGAGTTCCCAAGAAATCAACTCACTTAACTTTGGAGTTCCCAAGGAATCCAAAGCCAGTGAGCTCCTAAAAAGCCTTGTGTTAAATAAATGCGTGCTCACACATATAAGACACTTCACCTTTCTCTCCCCAAGCGATTTGGGATTGTTAACCGATCTTTGCCTTTCCAAGCTCATGGGTCTTGCTCACCATTCTTGCTTCCAAGACCGGGTCTTATATTGGTCCAATTTGACATATGCGTGAATATCTTATCGGGGCAATCCAAACCTGCTTGGATTACATCTAGTACATCTTGCACTACCATTAAACATTCTCACAAAGCTAGATAGGGTAATAAGGAAGGGATGTCTGCAAAAAATAAATTATTTCAATTAGAGAAAGTAATAAGGCACTAAAGAAAAGATGTTTGCAAAGCAAAATAAACTTGTGATTAATATTCAATCATAAAAAAAGTAAAAGATGTTTGTAAAGAAAATTAAACTTATGATTAATTTTCAATCACAAAAAAATAGGATGATTAATTTTCAGTCACAAAAAAAATAGGATGATTAATTATTCAATTAACATCCATAACTAAAAAGAGAAAACAACTAATAATGAGTAGCAAGTAAAGTGCTAGCTAGATAGCTTTGTAACCGTCTTCAAATGATATAAGAACATTAAAAGAAGGAAATTTCAGAAAAGGCCATGACCAGGGCCATAACCAAAATCATAGGCACCACTAGTAGGCACTTCAGAGCCACATGATCTAATCAGATCGTCGGGTTTGCTCTAAAAAACATGATCATCACCATTCATCGGAAATAATGGTTCTGAAAAGTTAATATCACTGTTCCACTGGAACATCAAAATCTTGTTCACGTGTTGAGTCACATAGTTATTGATCTCCTCTATTGCATCCTTCAGTGTTTGTAGCTCATTCAATCCAAGTTCATCAATTGGATTCTCCCACCAACATTGTGTTGATGATCTCTGCCTGGTGTTGTTCACTTTTTCAAGAGATTGTCCTTATTTTTTCTCCATGTCCAATTGATTTTCGGTTGCGGTTACCAACATGTTAAGTTCATGAATCATGGAGTTTTGAGGCTGATCAACAAGTAGTTGTTGAGTACTAAAATTGGAGCCTTTGAAAGACTTTGAAGAACTAAGAAAACAGTCCATGGTGGATTCAACATTAGGGTTGCCAAAAGAGAAGGGCTTATTGGCAGGAGAAAATGCTACAATTGCAATGTGAACTTCACAAAGTGTGCATAGCTCACTAGCCTTCTTGAAGAGCCCTAATTGGCGTTTCGAAAATGTGACTTGTAAATTGCTTTTCTTGGGGATTTTAGCCATTGGAATCTTTCGGCGACCTTGGCTAGGGCTTGTCTTCTTCATCACCATGGTTGAAGTTGGGAAAATGTTGAAGGAGACGCTAGGGCTCTTCATTACCATGGTTGAAGTTGGGAAAATGTTGAAAGAGACAAAAATGATGGCCAAATGTTTAGGGTGCTGTGGAACCCAAAATCATCCGAAAATTATGGAGCTGCCACGTGGCCCGTAATTCCCAAAAATGACTAAATTGCCCCTGACAATAACACTGATCATTTGAAAACACCCGCATATTAAATAATCTATTTACCAGTTAAATACGTTATTTGATGGGGTTAAAATCTCCGTAATATCAATATTCTCCCCGAGAATTAATTGTCGTTATTCTTAATAATGGATAATTAATATTGATATTAAAATACAATAATTGTCATTACTATCATGATGAACCATCATTACAATTATTAAATAGTATATTTAATTAATAATATATTTTTTATTAATTAAATATTCAACCGACCAATCAGAACGCTCCAAGGCTCCCAAGATTTTCCTATAAATAGCAAGGCACATTTCATTTCCAAGGTACGTTGATTCTTCGTTTCGAAGTATATCCTTTTCCTCTCTCAAAGCTAACTTAAGCATCAGAGTGTTCTTGGTCGAACAACCCCCCGGATAAATCGATCGAAGCAACGATAGCTAATTGTTTGCTGTTTGCAGGAATTGTGAGGACTTTTCGCGACGAGTTCAATCTTTGATTCAAAAGGTGCTTATTTTTTTTTTTTTGAAATTGAGTTTTGATGGTTGGATAGAGGTCTGAAAACATGTGATTATATGGTGTCTAAAAGATAAATAGCACTTATGTTGGGTTTAATGCTCAATTACAGTGTATGATTACTACAAAAGATCTTTTGGAAGCTTTGATTTCATCTTAGTTAAAATGTATATGCTAAAACAATGAAACTGATAAGCTATTGATGATTGCCATCTGTGTATCATCAAAGAGGATAATGAGATTATGAGAGAATGAATTCTCCCAATTTGATAATTATCACATATCATATGTTACAATTATAAAAATGTTTTTATAGTGTTCGGTTATTGATGTAACAATATCCTATGTTAAATGGAGAGATAATTTGAGATAATTAAGTCTCGACCAAACATAATTAAGAATCAAGCTTACTTAATCGTGTCAGAAACTGAAATATTGTGTAAAATCAATAAGACTGTACACATATCGTGATTGATATGACTGCTAGGCTTATGGTTTCTTGTGACTTGTCTTAAAAGTTGGTTTTTATCCAGTAAAGAGCTCAACACAACCAATTGGCCTTTGAGAAGAAACAAATAAGGAGTAACTTTGCAATGCATGCTTGCTGAATTATATCTTACGAAGAATATTGGGTTTTTCAAACCAATACAAAATTCAGAACCATCAGATGTGGTAGGCTTTGCTACATTTTGCTACAAGTTAAAACAGTTAGTCCAATTGGGCACAAAAGAAATTAAACAAGGGTGTTGACTGCTGCGTGAAATTACTAAGGTAGATTGCTCAACTAAATCCGGTACATCTTGCACTACCATTAAACATTCTCACGAAGCTAAAACAAGGGTGATGTAAATAATACTATGAAAGTGAACTCTTCTTTCTCAGCTCCATTCATCAAGCGTCCGGGAGTAACATTTCCAGCAGAGAAAAAAATTGTGTGAATGATGTTATACAACTGAACTAACTAGGACTTGACTTGTGGGTGTATACTTGTGGAGCACGAGGCCTCCAGAGTCCAAGCCTATACTTGCGGGTGTATTTCAAGACCAGCTTCCTCTGCAAAATAGAAACCAGATATCAAAGTTCTACATACATTCCCGATGAAGTAAACAAATTGACATCATCATGAAATGAAACCACCTAGTTTATAACATCCAAATCCTCAGAAACCAATTTTTCAAGGTAAAAGTAAAGTCCTCATTTCGGCCATTCATCAGCAGATGCATAAATAAATATAGAAATGGATCTAAAAGAACAATGAAACAATAATGCTGATGACAATAACTTTATTATAGCTAGACATTCCAAAATTCACGAACTACCATTACCAAACAGTAACTTGAATATAATAATGTCTAGCAATTGCGTGTGTGTCTGCAATTTGTAAAGCAATAGACCCGAGATTGATTACATGTTTGCAAGGAACGCCAAGTTTCTTCAGCCCAAGAGTGCGAATGACAAGAAGCTTTTGGAAGTCACCAATCTTAGATTCAAGCTTGGCTACATGGGTTTCCACTCCTTTGCCAGTGCCATTCATAAACTCTGGTATTCCGACTTTCACTGCAAGAAAGAAAACAACCGTACAGCCCCAATTTTAAGGTGTCTGATTTGAATTAAATTCAAATTTCATAAGTTTTCTTCTCTTTTCAATTTCTAACAAAAATTCCCTTTCATAGATAACTTTGGTAGGTACAAGAAATGGTCCATTTTAGCCTACTTCAGTCTACAGCTAACTATAGGCCAAGCTATACACACAATATTCGCTTTATATTCCCTTAAATGTTGTTGATATTTTAGCAACCACCATATTTTTTTTTCCCTTCCGTTACAGAGCACAAATTATTACATTTTTGGTTATACATCATTGTTTTTTCTTTTTTCAGGTGCAAAAAAGAACCCCAAGTGCAATGTTCAAGTAAATTAATAAAACCCAAGAGTTCAATTGCCACCTTTGTATCTCAACTTCTCAAAAACTAAACAAGAAAGGTAACATAAGCATATCAAACGTCATTGGGCCATTCTTCTTTATTGTTGTGTAAAAATTGACCAACAAAGTTTCTCATTTCTATCAGTCTAAATTTAGAGCATTCAGAAAAGCCAACTTTACAGCCCATTTTATTTCCCATTCTCAGTTTCCTAAGTATCCAAACAAAACCTCCAATTCGACGTAGCTACTTTACTACATAAACAATGCATCATTTAAAATCCAATAAATGGAAATCATAACATTCATGAAACTCAGAAATATTATATTTTTCTATCATTTGCTTGGGAACCAAAGAAAAATGGGAGGATCGATGAAGGGTGCTAAAACCATAAAATCGAAATCGTTACTTACCTAGATATGGATTTGATTTGGTGGAGAATCTAGCAGACCCGATTGTTGAAAACGGGAAAAGAAGTGCTCTTCTGTTCAACAGTGTCTGCGTCCATGCCATCTTTCTGCTGAATAAAAATGTTCAAATTAATAATTTTCCCGAGAAAAATAGAGAAGGAAATTCTAGAAAATCAAATAACGCAAATGATGTACCTGATAACCAAGGATTGAAATATCGATATCGACGGATATATCGCTAGTCAAATTTACGGATATCTCGTCCCAAATATCGATATCGATATCGATATCGTTTACGGTTAACAAAAGTGACGGAAATTAGGTCTAAAAGTTGGAAATTTGGAATGAAATTTTGGGAAAAATTTAAGTACCCAATTATGATTATATAGGACTAATAAAAACTATAAAATGACTTTGATATAATAAATATATGATGAATAATAGATATAATAGGGTTATGCCGATGACTAATAATATAAAATTTTAAATATAAACATAAATTGAAATGAATTACTATAATTGAATGTTAACATAATTAAAAACATAACAATAAACATAAAAAAAATGTCAATGGAAGAAATTATAAAATGAGTAAATATATTTAAAATTAGAAAAAAATATGAAAAAATAGAGCCAATCTTTGTTCAAAAATTGGAAAGAATTCATATATTTAAAATTGGAAGAAAAAGGAAAATATTTGAAAAAACGAATTAAAAAAAAGAGGAAAACATTTGAAAAACGAATTTTAAACACTTGGAAAAACGAATTAAAAAAAAAGGAAAACATTTGAAAAAAGGAATTAAAGAAAAAGGAAAACATTTGAAAAAATAAAAGCTTTAAAAAAACGAATTAAAAAAAAGAAAGAAAACATTTGAAAAAAAGGGGGAAAACATTTGAAAAAAATAAAAGCATGGGAGGGTCCTAGTTCGAACCCAGGACCCCTAGTTATTTAAGGGAAAATTTTAAAACCCAGCCAACTCAACTAGCTCAACATAATTGACAATCTAACAATGGTATAATATATAAAGTAAATCAAATAACACTATTTCAGAGTCTCCTTCTTCCTCCCGCGGGTCTGCCATTCGGATTTTTTGACCCGGCGGCATGACCCGACTGGAATTCACATATTTTACGTCCGATTTTCATGAACTTTGGTCCTATCTCAATCGTTTTCATCAAATAATGAGATCTGTGAGTTTAAAACAAAGCGAAATGTCGAAATTTCGCGAAATTTCTTCCCCCCTGCCGTATGTGCCGCCGGCCAATTTTAACGAAATTTCGGTCGATATTTCGCCGATATTGGCGACATTTTCATCCCTGCTGATAACTGACATAGTGGATACGAAGTTTTGTTGCGACCTTGAAGAAGAGAAGCTTAGTTGTAGAAAAGGGAAGCGAGGTGGTTACGTAGGCTGGGCCTTGGGCGTAATTTTCATTATGACCTACTGTTTGTTTACCGAGGGCTTCGACTGAGCTGTGGACCCAAATATATAGCGGATAGTGGGCCAGGGCAAACACGACCCAGAGGAATGAAATAGCTTGGGTAGCTACCCTGTGGATCCTCTGCGGATGGTTATTGCTACGCTCACCAAGCAAATTAAAGTATATTAATATAAGAAAGGATTGAAATATCGATATCGACGGATATATCGCTAGTCAAATTTACGGATATCTCGTCCCAAATATCGATATCGATATCGATATCGTTTACGGTTAACAAAAGTGACGGAAATTAGGTCTAAAAGTTGGAAATTTGGAATGAAATTTTGGGAAAAATTTAAGTACCCAATTATGATTATATAGGACTAATAAAAACTATAAAATGACTTTGATATAATAAATATATGATGAATAATAGATATAATAGGGTTATGCCGATGACTAATAATATAAAATTTTAAATATAAACATAAATTGAAATGAATTACTATAATTGAATGTTAACATAATTAAAAACATAACAATAAACATAAAAAAAAATGTCAATGGAAGAAAAATTATAAAATGAGTAAATATATTTAAAATTAGAAAAAAAAGATGAAAAAATAGAGCCAATCTTTGTTCAAAAATTGGAAAGAATTCATATATTTAAAATTGGAAGAAAAAGGAAAATATTTGAAAAAACGAATTAAAAAAAAGAGGAAAACATTTGAAAAACGAATTTTAAACATTTGGAAAAACGAATTAAAAAAAAGGAAAACATTTGAAAAAAGGAATTAAAGAAAAAGGAAAACATTTGAAAAAATAAAAGCTTTAAACAAACGAATTAAAAAAAAGAAAGAAAACATTTGAAAAAAAGGGGGAAAACATTTGAAAAAAATAAAAGCATGGGAGGGTCCTGGTTCGAACACAGGACCCCTAGTTATTTAAGGGAAAATTTTAAAACCCAGCCAACTCAACTAGCTCAACATAATTGACAATCTAACAATGGTATAATATATAAAGTAAATCAAATAACACTATTTCAGAGTCTCCTTCTTCCTCCCGTGGGTCTGCCATTCGGATTTTTTGACCCGGCGGCATGACCCGACTGGAATTCACATATTTTACGTCCGATTTTCATGAACTTTGGTCCTATCTCAATCGTTTTCATCAAATAATGAGATATGTGAGTTTAAAACAAAGCGAAATGTCGAAATTTCGCGAAATTTCTTCCCCCCCGCCGTATGTGCCGCCGGCCAATTTTAACGAAATTTCGGTCGATATTTCGCCGATATTGGCGACATTTTCATCCCTGAATATAAGTCGGACCAGTATAGTGATAAGTTCAAAAGTTTAAATCGGTACATTTTTATGATTTAATTAAAATATGTTTTTTTTAATAATTGTTTGAGTCAGGTTGTAATTAATCTCATCAAAGCCCAAGACTAGATAACGGGTTAGTTTTTGGCCTAAAATAGATTTAAGGCCGAAATACGGCTAGAAACACAAAATGACAAGTTAGGTCGAATATTCAAAAATGATTTAATCAAAGAAAATGAACGTGAGAAAGCTTTCTACAAATAGTGAAAGGCTGACAAGGAAACAAATCATGATAAAAGTCAAATTTTCATATGTTTGGATCCAGAGATAGAAGATAATCAAGTCAAATATCATGTCAGCTATGACAAAGATTAACATGAAAATGAGATCAAATCATGTATTATGTTTCACATCCAATATTTATGAGATTGAAGCCAATTTGGTTGAAATCGGTTTGGCTGACATAATCAAGGGAAGCCAACAATCATCTCTAAACAAGGAAATAATCTTGTTAACAAGGAAATAATCTTGTTAACAAGGAAATAATCTTGAGCCGTATAAATATGAAGTTTTGAAAAAGAGTAAGACATCTCCAACACACCATACAACTTGTCATATTACATTTTCTTCAATTCTTATAATAGGAGTAGCATAATGTAATCTCTAGATTAGTTTTTACTTTATGTCGTTCTAATTTTCATGCTTTTCAATTATTTATTCCTTGTACTTATTTCTTACATTTTAATTCATGCATGCATATTTTAATTATTTATATTTTATGCAATTTATTTTAAGCACTTGCCTTTAAGTTCTTTATTTTATGCACCTTATTGATATCGTTATTTTCAATTGCACCTAAAATTCTAGCATGTTATTTTCTTGCGCTAAGTTTTAGTTTTGATTACATTTCTTGCAATTTAATTAGGTTTTATCGTATTCACTTGCAATTATTTTCACTTTCTTATTTAATCTTTATTTTCACAAACTTCATCTTACTTGGTTGTTCATTTAAAACCTTGATTCCGAGGTACTGAAAGAATCTAAGCCTATATGAGGTTCCTTTGACAATCACTTGATAGGAGGTCAAATTCACGAACGCACCCTACACTTAATTGTCACAATTAGAGTCCATTCAAGTCAATTTGTGGTTTGGTGGTGGCACACCTGCGTACGTAATGGAAGAATGATCAAAATCTCTTCATTGACGACCATCTGACCGAAAAAAGGGAAACATACTTTGACACACCCAATGAAACAGTTTATGAACAACCACATGGAATGACAATATCCCTACCAATAGACAAATCATAACGGCTTTGATTTTCAAGATGGCTATAACATCCAATTTGGTGGTCGTTGTGGTTTTGGTAACTATGAGTACCAATATAATTCATCAAACTTTAATTGCTATACCTATCAATATGGTCCTCATGCCTAATATGGTTCTAATAGCCAATATGGGTATGATAACCAATACAATTTCAATACTGAAGAGATTGGAAAAAAAAATCAGAAAATATTGAAATTGCATTCAACAAATTTGCAAATGAATATAAATCTTCTCAAGATGTTCTCATTCGGAGTTCGTCTGAGATTGCATATAAATTGGTCTTAGATGAAGAAAAAAACCAAAAGGTAGTCGAGGTTAATAATCAATACGTGATCCAATTTAAAGCAGCCATCCTAAAAGTTGATGACAAAAAAAAACGAAAATGAACTTATGATCACGACTCAATTTGAGTCAATCATGATAGGCACGATTGTAGGGGAAAAAGTATTTTACAAGACCATAATTACAATTGGTCAATTTTATCAAACCCCAAATAAAGGCCAACATTGATAAGTAAAATTGACTTGGGGGGCATGAAGTTTCGGCCAAACTAATGGCCAAAAATAAATTAGTTTGTGCTCATCATATTAGTACACAAAATTATTGCTTACAAAATAATGAAATTCATGCTGAGAATAAGAATATTTTGAGGCTTGGAATAAAACAAAGGTACCTCCTTGATCATAGGAAAAAATGTTCTCAAACGGCTACTGCTTAGTGAATAAATTGATGAAATTTTGAAAAAGGCCAAATTTTAGTTTACAAATAATATGGCCACACAAAAAGGTCTAACTATTAACCAAATAATGGTGTTTTGATTAAGGAAAAAAAATTATATATATGTTACTATATATATATATTTTTAATTCATCTTTCTAGTAAATTCACATAAAATTTCTAAGAATTTGAATACATTAAGCATACATCGAAAACATAGTCTTTTATAATACTTTTATATAAAAAAATAGTGAAACTTTATCAAATATTAATATATATATATAGTCGATGGTTTTCTAATTCAATTTAAATAACTATTTCTATTAATTCTAGTGGTAATTCAATATTTATTCAATAGCAAAAAATGAAAATATATATAAAAACTGCTTCTATATGAGTTATAGTTCTATTTAATTTACAAGATATGTCCAAATAATACTCTACAAAAATTAATTATACATCAATTAACCCTATCAATACTTTTTAAGAATATAGGCCCAACTTATTAATAAAATATTAAATTTAAAATCTTTCAATTTTTTTAATTTTTTTTTCCTATGAACATAAAACTTTTAAAAAAAAAATTGGACCATCTTAATCCTTGGGCCCTAGTTGCTGTCACGACCCGACCCATCTAGCACAATATTGTTCGCTTTGGGCCCAGCCCTTACAATTTTGTTTTCGGGAGCTCACGTGCAACTTCCTAGTAGGTCACTCATCTTAGGATTGCACCAGCCTCAACTCGCTTAACGTTGGAGTTCCCAAGGAATCCAAAGCCAGTGGACTCTCAAAAGGCCTTGTGTTAAATAGATACGTACTCTCACATATAAGACACTTCACTTTTCCCTCTCCGAGCGATGTGGGATTGTTCACTGATCTTGTTTTTTCAAGCTCACGGCTCTTACTCACCGTTATTACTTCCCAGACCGGGTATTACAGTTGCTCTAGGCCAGAATCGTCTCTTTTTATTAGACTAATTGATTGGTGATAATTTTTAATAGATTTCTAACCAATAAAAAATATATATATACATGCAAGGTGTTGATAACCATATCTAATTAATGGCTAAATTAGCCATTAATTAGATAAGGTTATCAACACCTTGCACTGACTGACATGGTTTTCCATTTCGGGGGTTTATATTGATCTTTTTGCTTTTACTTTCACGCATTTATCCTCTTCTCAGTTAAGCCAATTTTCTTTTGTCAACTGGAATGTGTGGAATTGGCAAAATAAAGTGGTACATCCTTTGCAGGTTAAAAGTGACAGGACCCGTCCCAACTGGACTTTGATAACCGTGCCCGATCCTGCTCCCGTCTCACAAGTCAACTGAAGTCCCAAAACTACCATTCAGCACCTGTCAGACCAGGGATAACTGCACTGATTTCCGCTCATGCCTCCGCCTCTCGATTAGCCCCGAACGTCGTGCCACGACCTGGAGGGTCAGCAAAACAGGAAAGGTGTGAGTGGACAAAAATAATATCATTTAAAACACATTTATCAAAACACATTATTTACCCTTCAGTTTATCAAACCATGCATGCATAGACTCAACATATGAAAAACATCACTGGCTTTCTAGCCAAATCTCATGAAAACATCAAATCCCGGCTCTTAAGCCCAATATGTGAAAACATTTAAATCATTTCATAAAACCAGTTCATCACATAATAAAGCATATAACTCGGGAATTACACATCCGAGGGTCCTCTGGGAATTACACATCCAGAGTCATGATCCATGCTGGGAATTACACATCCAGCCTCACCGGGAATTACACATCCGGTTCCTCCAGGAATTACGCATCTGGAGTCCCTCCAGGAATTACACATCTGGAGTCACTTCAGAAATTACACATCTGAAGTCTACCCAGGAATTACACATTTGGGGGCATCAAACATCAATACACAATCAAAATCATTATTTCAACTCATCGTTAAAACCATGCCAAAACCATTTATCACGGGGCCACATGCCCAAGTCTCATTTCTCATTTCTCGTAATTCCGTCAAATCATTAAATCATTCGAAGCACGTAAATCCGTAAAATCATAACCGAAAACATCACAAATCCATTCAATCAATTTCCTAACTCATAATCTAAGTCAAAACCAATCACAAATCTCGGGATTTCGCCCAAAACAGTCATTTCACATTTTCTCGAAAACGTGTCCGAAACACCGATTAAAATAATCATTATATCCCGAAATAATCATATCAAATCATTTCAATTCAAATCATGCCATAAATCATGTAAAACATTTAACTATGCATGCATGTCAGTTTATAAAACAAACGTCCACTCACACACCGTCCAAACCGCTCACTTTCCGAGCTGCACGCGTTTCCGTAATTTTCGACATTTTCCAGGAATCTCGAATCCTGGCCAAAATCATTACACAGAGTTACTAAGGGCTCAATTAACATCATACTAATTCCCCATAATTTTTCAGGAATTAAATATTCATAACATAAACCTTCGGACCCTCGAAACAATATTGAAACGGTGTCCGATCGACTCGAAACCAAAGCCAAAATGTTCGTTACATTGCATAGAACAAAAGTCATGTTGAACTCACCTCGAGAATCGGGCCCATGCGCCGCCGTGAGTGGCTACTCGTGAAACCCACGTGCCTGCTACAGTGTCATCACCTTCACCCGTTTAACTGGTAAACGGATCCTACAGCCCGCGTGCTAACCCGATTCAATCCCCATCAATTCGATATCGATTTCTACAATTCAATCATCCGTTAGCATCGTTATAGACTCAATTTAGGTTCTGTAAATTCAATTACCTAGTACCTTATCTCAATCCAGCCAAATCAAGCTCGACTATTCGAAGAACACCGAAGCACTGTTCATCGTCCAATCTCCACAATTTCTCACTTGTTTCCTTCAATTGATGCATCAGGAAGCATCGTGGGGTCCTAATGAACGTATTTCCAAGCTCGAAAATCCAGCATCCCCCCCTTTCTGTTCTAAGGCAAAACACATCGAATTTCCTTCAATTTTAATTGGGTTCGACTCGTCTCGATCCCAGAAGGCTAAACTAAAGGTCAATTTCACTCAAACATGTCCACAAGTTCAAATTCGATCCTAAGTTGTCAATTCAAGGTTTCGGGTTTTCTGGGTTTAAATCTGGGTCTAACTGAGTTTTCTTCCCTCTCTGTGTTCTATAATTCCTCACGAATTCACTCTCAATGACATCCAATTCCCACGTTTTGGTTGCTGGGTAGAATCGATCAAGCAAAAACACAGACACTGTGTAACACCCCGGAAATTCGAGGGTTTAAATATTGTAATTTAATGTGTGATTTGACGCTTTTACCCTTGTGATGGGTATGACCAATTGTTGACTTTTTGATTGATGAATTAAACGGACTTTGACCTATGATCGTGACGTAGTTCGGGATGTCACGAGTTCATAGACAGGTGGCACGTCCAATTCGGACGATCAGGGAAAAAGTTATGACTATCGAAAGTTCAGGAGCATTATCGTAATTTGGACTTCCGGGGGGAAAATGTTGACTTTTCTTTTGGCAACTAATTTTTAGTTGACTCAAGGGCCGTCAGGTAGGCCTCGACGTCCTGAGTCCGTAGACAGGCGGCACGCCGAAATCGGACTTCGTACGAGGAAGTTATGGTCAGAAACGTGAAATCGGGAGGTTCGTGTCTCGGTTTTCGTGTCGAATATTTTATTCTAAAAATTCTGATTGGAGGACACCTGGTGAGTGACAAGTGTCACTCACCCATTGGCTAGATTGGATCAGATCCACTATGGGATTAAATAGCATTAAAATCAACTTTTAAATTCAGCCCTTAGATCTGAAAACCTCCAGATCTGATCTCAGCCCTTGATCTCATTCTGAGATTCAATCAGGGCCGTCCATCATGTCCCTCCATCTCTATATATATTTCCTTACCCGACACCCACGTACTGCCCATTCCATACCATCACACCACAACTGTACCTGATCCTTACTCTGTGAGCCACTGGGCCGGACGTGTGTGGCGGCAGACGGCAGTGACCACGGCGGAGGACGGCGGCGAGGTAGGAACCAGGGAAACCCGAAATGGTTTTAAACTCATATTTTGGTAACTCGAATTCCCACGTTTAGTTTTGTTCTCTATGAATCCTAATCGACTCTAGGGACTACCAGGAACCTTTTGGGCTTGAGATCGTGACCGGAGGTGATCAGGACGGTGACTAAACGGCGACGGGAAACCGGTTCTGTTCTTCGAGGTAAGCCCTCGATCCTGTCTGTTTTTCTCGATTTTGATTCCATAGAACCCTTCCTGGGATTGAGACGAGCATCTAGGAACAAACTAGGACTGAAATGGTTGAGTGTGGAAGAAATGGTAACCGGGTCATGATCGCAGGTCTGATCGACCCGAGTTGCAGGAATACGGGTCAACTCGTCTGAGGACAGAGGTGATGACGTGGCACTCTGTCAGACTGTCAGGTGACGTGGACCAACCGTGAGCCGACACGTGTCACATGTCAGTGCACAGTCAGCACTGACATGTCAGTGACGTGGACCAGTCAGGGACTGCCACGTGTCACTGACATGTCAGTGACGTGGACCAGTGCCGTGCTGACACGTGGCATATGTCAGATCTGACACGTGGCCTGACAGATCAGTGAGGTGGACCAATCGGATGTTGACACGTGGCACCTGTGAGAGTCTGACATGTCAGACCTGACAGCTGTCAGATGACGTCAGCATGACGTCATGCTGACGTCAAACATTTAACCATGAAACCCTAGACCGAAACCGGCCCGGGAAAGCCGCCCGAATGCGCTTCCCAATGCAATAAACCTCATTTTGACCAACTTAACGTCAGCAGTGACGTCAGCGATGACGTCAGTAGGGACTGTTCCTGCGTTGACCGACGCGTTGACCGGCGCGTGGGGGCACGTGTGAACAGTGTTTTTGGTGGGACCACCACCATTCTTTAGGTTTCGACGATCCGGATCCAATGGCGGTGGTTTCGGGTCGATCGGAGATCATTAAGTTGGTCAAAATGAGGTTTATTTCATTGGGAAGCGCATTCAGGCGGCTTTCCCGGGCCGATTTCGGTCTAGGATTTCATGGTTAAATGTTTGGGGTTTGTATGGACCCTTACATATACTTTGGATATGACAGGGATTGTATAATTGTACCAGATCAAGGGTATACGCTCGGTTTCCAGCAGAATTGTACTGTGAGTGGGCCATTTTCTTAAACCCTTGCGTGCATAAATGTTTTCTGGTTTTATTATACTTATTCACATGCTAAAAACAATAATGGTTTTGATGATATGGAAAATATGGTTATGGCACGTTTCACGGTATTTGGGCTTGAGACCCGTCTGATGAAACTTAATGATTGGGTCGGATTTTATCTATGTATATATATATATATGCTGGCATGTGGATATCAATAAAATGTATTTGGTACTGCACTGTATAGATCCATTCATATGATACTGTCTCCTCCGGATGAGGTACCCCGGAGAGGTCACGGACGTCTAGAACGTCCAGCGTCTATGACGCTAAGCATCGGGGATGCTGTACCCGAACGGGGTTCGGGGATTGAACTCGGAATTGAGACCCGAGTGGCACGCGTAGCCTTGTGATAGTGACCTTGTGGGACGTCAGACATCAGGGATGTCGGGATTGGAGTGTATAGTGCAGCAACTAACATTATACTTACGATTTTATTATATGCCCTATGGTTCATATTATATGATTGATGGTTTTAATTACGGATGCATGCATGTTTGGAAAAACGGAGGGGTAAATTATATGTTTTACTCATCAAATGATTTTATAAACTTGAGTTTCAGTCCACTCACCCTTAATGTTTTTGGTAACCCCTCCAGGTCGTGATACTGAGGTAGAGGAGGAACCTGAGGCTGAGGCATAGATCTACTTCTGCGTACCTGAACCCCTGTTGGGTGGTGTACCCGCAGGTTTACTATAGTGTCGTGCTCGCAACTTGTAATTTTGGATTCCATCCCTTGTCTGACATTCGTTTAATTCGGATTTGATGTATGACTTTAATTTGGTTATTTATGCATTTGATGTTTTGAGGTTAAAATTGGTATGAATTACTGGGTGTCAGACAGGAGCAGGGCACGTCCCCTTGTGGTCCCTGTGGGATCGGGGCGGGTCCTGTCACTCTGTTTTTATCCTTTTGTACAAACGTGTGAGTTATTAATTCAAACCTGATCCTTAATTGCCACCAATTCAAACATAATAGTGACAGATGTCACAATACAACAAATCCTCATCCAATTTCACAAGCACAGGTGTCCTTAATCAATTTAACACATCACCAAAATAGATGAATCAGCCAAGACTAATTAAATTACCATTTTATCCTTCTATACACAAATGACCAAAATGCCCCTAGCCTTCGCAGACTCATAACTTTCACGTCCGAACTCCGATTGACGCATGCCGCCTGTCTACGGATTCAGCGTCCCGAGACCTATTCAACGGTACTTCCGAAAAGTCCAAACAAGGTCCCGAACAAAAAGTCAACTTTCGACCCTTATAACCAGGGGCAAAATCGTCATTTCCTTCAAATTTTTCCAATTTTTTTCCTTTTTCGAATTTCCGGGTAGTCACAAAAAGTGCAGAGGAGATTTATGAATCATAAATGGCATTCTATTCGGAATTAATCATCAATGACATCCTATTCGGAATTCACTGGTCTTCTACAAGATTCTATGAGAGCTCCGCTTCAACGAGTACCTAGGTGGGTCAAGCCAGTGGAGGGGACTTTGAAGCTTAATTGTGATGCTGCACTCAGTACAGACACCTTCCAATGGGGAGTGGGTAGGGTGCTCATGGATTCGGCTGGCGTGCTGGTGGCTGGCTTCTCAAGGCCAGGGCCGCCAGGTGGATATGTGGTTACCACCTAGATTGAGGCAATTATACGTGGTCTTCTGCATGTACAGTGGTTGGGAATGCAGAATGTGGTCGTGGAGACTGATTGTTTGGAGGCGGTTAGTGTCATTAAATCAGCTCAACATCTTTGGACGTCAGTGGGTTTGTTAGCTCGAAAAGTATCGTCTCTAATAGAGGCTATCCGGATCCCCCTCGAGTCCCTTATTTGTGTGCCCCAAATGACGTACCTTGTTGCCCACTACTTGGTGCAAGATGGGCGACAGACTCATGAACGAATAGGTTGGAGTCCTATGTTTCCCCCTTGGTTGACACAGCTTTTAGCTAGGGATATTGATGTATAGTTGTTGTTTTCCTTTGTTTTGTTGTTTGGGGGCATTTTTTTTTTCTTCATCAAATTTCTTTCGAGCTAGTTAGGTTTTATGATGAGGGTTTTAATGAGGCCCCAAGCACCACATACGGTACAACCACTTAGTGTACTTTCTCTATATTCTTCTTATTAATGAAGCCTTAAAAAAAATGGCTAATTAGAAAAATTATGATCTTTTCACACTAATTTGTGGCGTGAAGAATAAAAAAGAGAAATCTAACTCCTTAATTTAGTTTTTAATATGAGTTATACAATATGCCCTTAATTGTATATTAGCCAATTTATGGATATATAAAATTATTTTCCTAGCCAATCTATTTTCGTGGCATGACACTAAAAATAATAGATATTTACGGAATGATTTTTCTTTTTCCTTATCTCTGAAGTTCAATATATCTATTGTGATGTAATTAGTCAGTTGGAGATGTGGATATTATAGGGTGATTCCAGCCAATTAAAGGCCAATTAGGAAACTCTTGAATACAGGAGGCTCTATTTTTATGATTTATCTAATTTGACCACTGAAAATTTTGTGTTCAGGCATCAGGTAGACATGATTACCAAGAAAGCCAATTAATAGTTTATCAAGAAATTGTCTTTATTATTTAGAAGTGAAGAAAAAAAATTCATGATATGGTGTCACGTTTTGATTAGGAAAGGAATGTGCATGTATGGTAAAATTGTTATATATAATTCAAGATTTGGTAGCCAAATCTTGTCAGATGGCTGAAAAAAAGGGAAATAAATGAAGATATTATTTGTATTTTTATTTTAAGAGTAATTTCATATGGCAATATTTTAAATTCTGATTTTTGTCATAACTTAAACCTATTAAGGCCTAGTTATCAATTTGGAAGAAAGCAAAATGGCAATTGAGAAGATTTTAATAGTCAAGTAGTCAACTATTGCCGATTTGGAAGTAATGACTAATTTTGAAATCGATATTTTTTTAAACAAATCAATAAGACTATTCATGATTATGCTTGATTATTTGCTTTATTGCCTAATTAATTGACAACCCCGCTAAAATTTCGTTTAGTTAAGCAACGTTATGGTAAATGCATGAATCTCGTAATATTTTTTAGGGCCGAATTACCTAGAAAAAAGTTGGCTGAGAAGTGTAAAGTCAACGGCTCATAATAATGAGACTTCAACATGGCCTATGATGGAAGGAAAGTCCGAAATGAAATTCATCATTTTAATTGTGCTATAAGTTTCTATAACCTTGTCTCATATGAGAAAAAGTCCAAAAAAATTGGAGGGCAATGTTTGAGTCAGGTCATATTCGAACCTTATCAAAACCCAAGGCCCGACAATAGGCTAGCTTTTGGGCCCAAAATAGGCTCAAGGCTGAAATACGGCTAGAAATCCAAAATGACAAGCTCGATCAAATATTCAAAAATAATTTAATTACGGCCACATGTCAATTAAGCATCTGATTAAAGAAAATACATGTGAGAAGACTTTCTACAAATAGTGAAAGCCAACAAGGAAACAAATCATGATCAAAGTTAAATTTTCATATGTTTGGATCCAAAGATAGAAGATAATAATATCAACTGTAATATCAGATATGATAAAGATTAACATGGAAAGGAGATCAACTCATGTATAATCCATCACATATAAGATTTATGAGATTGAAGCCAATTTGGACCGAAATCGGTTTGATTGACACAATCAAGGGAAGTTAACAATCATCTCTAAACAAAGAAATAATCTTGCTAATTGAATGACTTTCCGAGTTAGGATGCATGTAAGACCAGTGTCCCAGGAAGTCAAAGCTAGGGTTGTTCCTAGATGGCTGATACTTGGGGTTGTGTCCCAGGCAGCTAGAGCTAGGGGTGTTCCCAGACGGCTAATACTTAGGGGAGCAAGAAGGGTGAACAATCTCAGATCGCTTGGGGAGGGAAATAACATCGCTTGGGAAAGGAAATGTGAAGTTCCTTATATGTTTAGGCACGTATCTTTCTAGCACGAGGCTTTTTGTGTAACGACCGGGAAATTTGGAAAATCTGAAGGAAATGACGATTTTGCCTCTAGTTATAAGGGTCGAAAGTTGACTTTTTGTTTGGGACACTTTTTGGACTTTCCGTAAGGACCGTTGGATAGGTCTTGAGACACTGAATCCGTAGACATGCAGTATGCGTCAATCGGAGTTCAGATGTAAAAGATACGGGTCTAAGACGACGAAGGGCAATTTGGTAATTTGTCAAATAAGGCAGAATGGTAAATTGGACGGGTTAATGGCTGATTCAGCCTGATTATGACTCATTCAGTCTATTAAGTGACATCTGTCACTTCATAATTGAGATTGGTGGCAAGTAGATGATGATGCTTGGTTTGGGTACGTATTTGTACGTGTATGTGTGTAATTCCGAAGGAAAAAATAGAGCATCAGTATGCTCAAATAGCAGACCTCAATCTCCCTGTCTGATCGATCTGTGAGAGGAATAAAGAGATAATTAGAAAGGAATAACAGAGAAGGAAAGAAGGATGAGAACCTGGAACCATGAAAGTAAACCTGAAGAACCAAACCCGTAGGCATTCAAATGCTCCCAAAAATCGAATTTGAATTTGTAGGCCGTGATGACTACAAATGAGGATCGTGTGAGCTTTCTGGAACCCTTCTGATTAAGACCATATCAAAATCGAAGAGAATTGATCAAGAACTGGACCCGCGACAGTTTGGAAATTCCATGGCTGAGTTCAGGTGATTGGAGGTAAAGGCTTTCGAAATTGAATTCAAAATCATCTTTAAAATAAGTCTACGATGCTGTCTGACTAATTAATTGAAGGATTTAATGATGATTTGATGAACTCAGATGATGAACATCCTTCGAAAGTTTGAATTAAGGTGAAATTGTTTGAAGTAATTAGGATTGAAATTGACGTTACACATCCATAATTAAGGTGATTTCGATGCTATTAGATGAATCAATTGAAGAAAACGAGTGGAAATCGACAGGGATTGAGTCAGGTTATATCGCGGGTTGCAGGACCCGTATAACAGACAATCAGATTGAGAAGATGAACAGTTCCCTGCACGGTAGTAGGAGCGTGGCACCTATGCGCAGCCACTCACGGTGGCTCGTGAGGGCGCGTGGTAGCTTATCTCGAGGTGAGTTCAACATAAAACTTATTCCTTTTAATGTAACGAACATTTTGGCATTGGTTTCGAGTCGATCGGACACCGTTTCGATAAGTTTTGAGGGTCTGAAGTGTTATGTTTTGTTTTTAAATTCGTATTTAATTCCCAAAAAATTATGGGAAGTTCATATGATCTTAATTGAGTCATTAGTGACCCTTAAGGATGATTTTGGACAGGACTTGGGATTCCTGGAAAGTATCAGAAATTACGGAAAGGCGTGCAGTTCGGAAAGCGAGCATTTTGGACGGTGTGTGAGTGGACTTTTGTTTTCTACCCAGAATGCATGCATATATGTTTTAAATGCTTTATTATATGATTTGAAATGATTTGGCATGATTAACGTTTCAATATGATGATTTTCGGATTTTGGGAATATTATATTGTTTTATATTATTTTGGGCACGATTTTCGAGAAAACTGTGAAACTGCTGTTTTGGGCGAAGGCCCGGGATTTGGGATTGGTTTTGGCTCGGTTTATGAGTCAGGGATTGATTTGATGGATTTGTAATACTCTTTGGATATGTTTTATGGATTTATGTGAAAATGGCAACTGAGGTTGCGATTGCACAGATTTGCGTGAAAATGATATTTTGGGCTTGAGACCCATTGGAGATGTGATTTTGATTGGATTGGTATTTCCATGTGATTACATGATGATATTGATGGTTTTCGGATTTATGAAATAATCGGGACTCTCGTTTTACGGATTTTGTGGAAACTATGTTTTGGGTCGAGACCCTGTGATGAAAATAGTTTTGATTTCAAATGCAACAGTTTTTCACTGGTTTTCATGGTGATGATATGTTGCGGATATTTAGGGCTTTTGGGTGGGAAAATTTTTCCCCCGGAGTGCACCTTGTGTAGTGGATATTAGGGCTTTCGGTTGGGAATGTGTTTCCCCGGAATAAACCCTGGAGATAACGCTCGCCTCCGGGATGAGATGTGTTCGCCCGGAGAGGTCACGTAGCACGGTCTGTTGTCATGTAGCAGAGGGAGGCTCGACTCAGATCGGATGTGCTAGATTATGTGGAGATCGGTCGGTGATGTGTTCACGACGATCTGGATTGTCGGCTGGTGATGTGTTCACAGCGACATGCTCGGATTTTGAGCGGTCCTTGAGCCTATTGATTTGCATGCGTTGCAGGGATAACGTGACTATGAGATTGGATATGGAAATGAGTCCCGTGGTTTTATTGAGATTTGTGATTTATAAACATTTGTGCCCAGATATATTTTACTCATGGTTTATGATATGCATGCATGTTTGTGAAACTGGAGGGTAAGAATGTATTTTGATAAATGTATTTCTAAAAGTTTGTTTTGTCCACTCACACATTTTCTGTTTTATTGGCCCTCTAGGTCGTGGCGCGATGACTAAGGCCGATCGGAAGGTGGAGGCATGAGTAGGCACATGTGTAGTTATCCCTTGTTTGGCAAGAGCTGAGGGTAATTTCGGAACTTCAGTTGACTTGTCAGTCGGGAGCAGGACCGGGCACGATTATCTATGTCCTTCAGGGACGGGTCTTGTCATTTTGGGAGCTTACTCGCTTTGAATTCCTTTGGAACTCCAAAGTTAAGCGAGGTTGGGCTAGAGCAATCCCAGGATTAGTGACCTACTAGAAAATTGCGCGTGAGTTCCCAAAAACAAAACCATGAGGGTGTGACCCAAAAAAGACAATATCATGCTAGGGGAGTCGAGTCGTGACAATTTGGTATCAGAGCTGGATCCTGACCGAAAATGTGCCAGCGAGGATACTGGGCTCCAAGGGGGTGGATTGTAAGACCCGTGTCCCAGGCAACAGAAGCTAGGGGTGTTCCCAGATATGCTCAGTGTAACGATCCATCTTGAAATTACGTGATTAGCAAGGATAATCAAGGATTAATCGGCAATTAATCAAGGATTATCGGACGATCAAGGTGAAATAACGATTTTCCCCTGAACGAGAAAAAAATGTTGACTTTTGACCATAGAGATAAAATTCATGTGGATCGAGGTCCATTACGTAGAACGAGACATTACGAGTACGTAGACAAGCGGCACGTCGAGATCGGATATCGGATGTGAAAGTTACGGATCAAGGAAGGTTTTTCGAACTATTACGATTGCATGATTTACGAGGCATTTGACTTTTGGCTATTTTAAGTGGGACCCAAAATATCTTTGTAAGGACTATTGGATGAGTGACAAGTGTCACTCACCCAATGACCCTCACTTTTACATTCATGCATCATCTCCCTTCCTCCCATTTTCATCCATCTAACCCAAAACCCACCCTAAACCATTATCATCATCCCCTCATCTGATGTTGGCCTGTGAGAGTGGCAGATAGTGATTAAGGAAGTGAGAGAGGCCGTGAGAGACGGCGAAGGACAACAGAGTTGTGGTGGTGGCTGAAACCCCGTGAAAAAGGTAAGATGTGTGGGTTTGATATTCGGGTTTTGGATTTTACCTAGTGAGTCTCAGTTTTCTGATCCCTATCATCTTTCTTGAATCCCTGTGAGGCTGTGGAACCAAAAATGGAAGGAAAATGACGACTGGGTAGGCCTGGGTTCGAGTTTTAAGGTTGGCTATGAGTATTCAAGCTTGGTCAATCAATTACAGGTATGGTTTCTTAGTTTTGAGATCATAGATCCTCTCCTGGGAGTGAGACGAGTGTTTAGAAAGAAGAATGAAAAAAAAAACGGTTGAGAAATGGTTGAGTTATGGCCGGGTCAGGGTGACGGGTCGAACGACCCGTTACAGGGGTCCAAGTCAACCCAGCTGGATGTTGAAGGTGATGATGTGGCAGTCCACGTCATCATGTTATGCCACATGGCCAACGAGATGGTGACACGTGGCCAGGTGTTAGTCTAGTCAGCAATTGACTCGCCATGTCAGACATGTCAGACCACGTGGACCAGTGAGGTGGTTCCACGTGGCAACATGTCAGAGGTTGTTAGGTGACGTGGTAGCTAACGTGGTACATCAACGATGTTAAACCACGTGGACCAATGAGGTGGTGCCACGTGGTAGTGTGTTAGAGGGTTGTTAGGATTGTCAGTAACACGTGACAGTGATGATGTTAGCAGGTGACGTAATCATGTGACATGGCACGTGTCAGAGGGTGGTACGTGGCACTAGTTAAGGAATGCCACGCGACATGTTGTCAGAGTTATCAGATGTCAGGTTGACGTTAGCAGATGACGTCAGTAGTGACGTTAGTAGATGACGACAATGTTGACTGAACTTTGACTAGCGCGTGTGGGCACGTGGGAATGAATTTTGAGGTCAAATTGGTCTAGTTTGAAAATTTTCGATGATCTAAATCCAATGGTGGTGGTTTCAGGTCGATAAGTGATCGTTTAATAGGTCATTTGGAGGTTTTTCTCATCGGGAAGCGTGTTCAGGACGTGTTCTCGATTTCGGGATTGTTAGGGTTTTCTGATATGAACTTATATGGATTGTTAATGACACTTGGGTGTGATTTGGATAGGTCTGGACGTTCCGGAAGCTTCAAATTGGATTACGGTGCATGTATTGAGCTAGTAGCGTGGACCGTGTGTAAGTGGACATTATTTTATAAATATGATGCATGCATAAATGTTTTAGATGTTTTATGATCATGGATTGAAATGCAATGATTGCATATGATTTGAATAATGATTTGATTTATGAAATGATATTTCAAGCTTGTGACCTTATTGGAAAGATATTTGACTCCAAGTGTGAGTCCGTGTGTATTTGAAAGCTATGCTTTGGGAAAAGGCCCTATTGAGATGTTTAAAACAAATGCTGGTGAAATGATTTATGAGATTTGTGTAACGACCCGTCCCGAATTCCAGGATTAGATTAGTGACTAATCACGATTAGTGAGGTTAATTGGTGAATAGTTAGGCAAAATCGAACGAACGATGCAAAATGACCGTTTTGCCCCTTGTCGTGGGTAAACCGTTGACTTTTCATTCTGGCGGTCAAATGGACTTTGACCGATGATCGTGACGTAGTTTGTGACGTCACGAGTTCATAGACAAGTGGCACGTTCAATTCCGACATTCGAGAAAAAAGTTATGACGTTCGGAAGATAAGGGGCATTTTGGTAATTTTGGTTAAAAGGGGCAAATGTTGACTTTTGGACTGGGGTGTCCGATGGCCTAGGGCCGAGGACCGTTACGTAGATCAGGACGATACAAATCCGTAGACAGGAGGCACGTCGAATTTGGACGTTCGACGACGAAGTTACGGTTCAAGGAAGTTTCGGGGAACTATTGCACGTTTTACGAAATGACTTAACCTTTTGGATTCTAGTGGGCCCCAGATATTTTATCCCTGCCCAATGGATGAGTGACAAGTGTCACCCATCCATAGGCCACCCATATACATTCATGTATCGACCATTCCATGTTCTATACAACCCAAAACACAAACCCGATCTCACCATTCTCTCCTCTGTGCAACCCAAACCATTCCATTCCATTTGATCCAACCTGAGATGGAGACAGAGGATGGCTGAGGACTGAGGAGGCTGCTAGAAGCCTGAACCACCGTTCACGGCGGCGTGGAGGAGGTACAACCCGATAGGTACTCGGTTTTACACTTTTTCTTCCATTTTTAATTTGTGACATTATGGGCTGCTTTTAGTGATGAGGATGGGTTTAATGAGTTATTAGGATCGTAATAGGATGGTTTTGGGAGGTTTTGTACAGGTGTGAAGCCCTGGGTGAGTTTTGGAAAACTTGAACCGTGAGGGGCTTTCAGGTTCATGGGTTTTAGGGGGGTTTAGGGAGTTTTAATTTTATATTTAGATTCCTAAGATCAAAACTGGAAGAATAGGATTGATTAGGGACAAAACGGACGAAAAATGAAGATTTGAGAGGCCTGGACCGGTCACGCCGGTCCAGTTGCAGGAAATAGACCGAACTGGCCAGAGGAAGGAGATGATGCTACAGTACCCTGGCGCGTGAGCCCACACGTAGTTCTCTTCTAGGGGAGCGTGCGGGCGCGTGGTGGAGTTTTCGGGAATGTTTTCAACACGTGAAATCTTCTATTCGATGTAACGAACATTTTGGGACTGGTTTCGTGTCGATCGGACACCGTCTCGATAATGTTCGGGGCATCGGAAGGTTTAGGTTCGGGATTGAAAATAGTTAAAAATTCGGAAAAATTACGGGGCTTTAGTGGGAGGTTAATTAAGTAGTTAGTAACCTTCTATTACGATTTGGAAAGGTTTGAGAGTCCCGGTGACGATGATTTGCCCGGTGAGGCTTACGACACGCAAACCGAAGCGGCAGTATAAGACGGTCTGTGAGTGGACCTTGACTTCTAAACTGTGATGCATGCATAAATGTTTTATATGGATTATGAATATGATTCTATGATGTTGATTTGGATGATTGTGAATTATATGGTTTCATGCATTACGAGGAGATTTATGTGCTTGCACGTAAATCGAGGTTTTCCTATTTTACACTGATTTTTCGTACTTATGATTTTGGATATGATTTCATGAAATGATTTTGGAATTGGAAAGGTAAACTCGGGTTCGAGACCCCTTTGTTTCGGAAACCCTCGGACTCGATGTCCCTTTTAGTGACGTTCTCGGGCTGGAGGCCCAATTGGTTCTTAAATTGATTTCGGATTTGGAAATATGGAATCGGGCATGAAACCCATTTGATCTATGAAATCTCGGACTTGAGGTCCATTTGATTTAACAAGGCATCGGGCCGGAGGCCCAGTTGGTTTATAATTCAGACCTGGGGTACAGTTTGTATGTGGATTCGGGCTTAGGGCCCAGTTATGTGTTACGATGGTGATTTCGGGTCAGGGACCCTTGAAATGGATTTATGGTTCATGACAGCTTATGGAGGCAGCGCATGAATCCTTGAAAGGTTTAAAGAATGATTTCGAAAGGTTTTTCATATGCCATCCTTTATATATGATTGTCTCATCCGGGGAGGGTCGTTGGCTTGGGTGGACCCCGGAGTAGTCACGGAGCATTGACTGAGTGGAGTCGCCCCTAATTAGGTTCCTTACTCTCAGGATGG
Organism: Prinsepia uniflora; assembly: GCA_032719365.1. Taxonomy (NCBI): domain Eukaryota; kingdom Viridiplantae; phylum Streptophyta; class Magnoliopsida; order Rosales; family Rosaceae; genus Prinsepia; species Prinsepia uniflora. The sequence goes on along the minus strand of CM064864.1, from coordinate 14,348,515 downwards.
GCATGGTTTGTTACCTCTAGGGAGGGTCATTGATTTACGGACATTGACCTGGGTAGACCCTGGAGAGACTTGGGTTTGAGACCCCGGTTAGCACGCGCGTAGCTCTATATACCGTGACAGATTCGGTGATATGAAATATAATGGATAAACATGATTTCAATTGGTTTGGGAAATTGTGTTTTATGATGATAAATGGATTTGGGATGAGATCGCGCATATGTTTATTATGTTATGGTTTTCTATAAATGGTTTAGGCAAGAGCCCGTATGATTATGATTGTTTAAACATATGTGATTGGATAAATGGTTTTACTATGCATGCATGCTTTTTAGTGAAGGGTATAAAGGTCTTTATAAAATGTATTTACAAACTTATTACTTTTTGTCCACTCACAGTCTTTCTGTTTTTAATACCCTTCAGGTTGGGTACAATGCAGACTGTAGCAGAGACCGAGATATTACATACCTCCTCCGGATCTTGGCTTACTCTGATAGCCCGAGAGGGCTAAGGTTGGAAATTTCCCTTGTTTGACACTCCGTGTCAGACGGGATCACGGGCGTTCCTCGTTAATCCTGGGGGAATCGAGGACGAGTCCTGACAGCGTGGTATCAGAGCATAGGAATGCTTATCAGAGCATGATTTGCTCATGTTACTCTGAATTGCAGAGCGTATTTTACGAGATACTCCGTACGCAGGTCGAGGATGTGATATCTCAATGGGCTACAGTTCGTTATCAACCTGATAGTTGGGATGCCGATACGATAGTTAGTAGGTTTGAATCGTGGTTCGTTTTGGTTCGGAACTCGATGTCGGGGTTGCCATAGTTCTATCGTGGATGACAGTGTGGGTCCCTACGGAAGGATTAACGTAATAGTACCTTGGAGTTGTGATCGTGTGACGGTAAGTTGGGATCGTCTTTCACGATGTCATAGGATTGGTTCCGACGATTGGTTTGGTTTTGTGACCATCGGATGATCGGATTTCGTGGAGTTAAACGGATATGCTGCTGGGGGCAGCCGGATTCGAGGAGTCCTAGTTGTATTGACGGTAGGATTGGATTGACGTCTTTACGATGTCAAGACCGCGGAGTCGGTCAGATTGTGGATTATACTGTTTTCTGCAGTTGGGTTCAGTGGAACTCTAGGTGTGATCGTGGAATCCTAAGGTAGGACGTGTGGCTCGGAAAGGTGAGTTGGCGAGTGATTTGACTTTGACGACTTTTCGGAGATGAGATCGTTGGTTGGTTATGTCATGTTCGATCATGTTCGGTCTATTCATGTCGACTTTAGTGATGGGACTGCACTCTGCAGTCAGGGATTGTACTTATCGGTTAGACCTAGTTGGTTATCGTGCTACTTTGGCTGTGATGGATAGTTGGTGCAACTAAGGTCATGGGCGACCTGGTAGACGACATTGGTTGAGTCGAGTTACGACTGATTCGAGTTTGGTTGGACAGGTTACCAGGATTGGTACTTGTCGATGGAATCCTTGAGTGGGATACAGACTAGTTATACATGCGATTGATTCCGTTGGATGCGGAGTCTAGATCGCGATTTCTGGTGATTGGGTCTGTACGAGTCTGTGGCAGGCACTACTACCGAGAGTGGTTGTAGTTATAGTTGTTGGGAATCGGGGACATTCAGGGAGCGTTTCCTTTTCTCGTATGAGATGTCAGGGTGACTGTACCTAGAGTTGTTGGGTACGACAGAGGCAGAGTTTCTCCAATGTGAGCAGAGGTACGGGATCGTCGCTCTGTATGAGCGGAGATCCAAGGTTTTCTTATTCGCACACTTTGTGTTGATGCTGACAGGTGATAATGATAGTGATGGTGCTAGTTCTAGAGCTCGTGCTGGTGCCGGTGATTGTGATGACGGAGAGTCACGAGTCGAGATATGACTCCGTCGAGATGAGCATATGTTCGGTATCTGTGGTTCGGGAGTGGATCACGGATAGTTATGGACTGGATAGGATCCAACGGTGGTTGAGACGTAAGGATCGATCTGTCGTGGGGTTTAGCGACCAGTTGGGCAGAGTTGGTTAGAATTGGTTAGATACGGTGGTATGCAGAGATTTGACTGCAGATCACAGAAGGAGTCTGTTGTGACTCTTCAGTCGAGCGGTACATCAGATTAGGATGAATTGACATCCTTTTGGATGTACATATACGATCGTAAATGGGCATGTGTTCGTAAACAGTCAAAAAGGGGACACGTGGTTGATGTCCAAGTATGTTGTTTCCAATTTGGTTCGAATTTCGGAATCGCGAGAGTTTACGATTGGGGTGACACAAGAAATGCGGGTTTTCCGCATTGACAATGAGTATTTCAAAGTCATTAGGGTGACTTCTCAGGTTCTACCGTGGTAGATGTGATAGATGATGATTGTGTCACCAGTACGTTGATCATATATTGGTTAGTGGACCCGGGATTTAATTTGGGTCATTAGGAGTAGTTGAGTATATCGAAGTTTGGTGACTGAGATTTCTCATTTTCTGCTTGGTGGCAGATGAGGTTGGATTACATGGCGTGGTGAGTGCAGCGAGGTTTTTTGCATTCACGTCGGATGGATTTTGATGTCATTGTGTTGGATCATCCTTGGTTTTTCCTAGGTGGAATGACAAGGATCGATACGAGGTAATTTTAGAGAAACCCACAGTCTCGGCGTGTTTCGTCGTTGACTGATCTGTTTAGATGTGGGAATTGGTCGACGAACGATGTGTCAGTATGCAGATTCGTTGAGGGTGTAAGACCCTATGATTGGATCTCAGATGGGTAGTTAACTGTGTGGATCCACCTAGGATCGCGACGTGGATCGCGACGTGGATCGCGATTGTGACGTTGAGGACTTTGGACGTCGTGACGTCTATGGTCGGTTGACGTAGTGATGAATCTGGATCGTGATCTTGATGATCCAGATAGGTGGAGAGTTTATCGCTCTTACTTGGATGTTTGAGTTGAGGATGTTGGGACTAAACTTCTTTTCGAAGTGAATCCCGTACGATATATTACGCTCGAGTAAGTGTCCGACGAAGTTGGATTTGGTCAACCTAGATGTGTTGATGTTGGGAATGGCTTCCCTATGAAGTCAATTGAATGTAATGTGTAATCGATTGAACAGGTAACTGATAGGTTCGGTTTTGGTATGTCTTGGTAGACGTGAACGAGATTTCGGGTTTTGGAATCGAATTTCTGGATGACGATTCAGGATTCGATTTTGGAATTTGAAAGTGGATTTATGGATTTGGATTCGAAATGGTCATTCTTGATACTAGTTTACGGAATGATGATTTCGGATTCTGATTTGGAAATGGATAATGGGTCGGAGTTTTGATCTGTCTGGTACTGGATTTGATAGATGGGCTCTAGAATGGAACGTGATTGGCTGCGACTTAGGTTGTTGTTGTAGTCTGATTGGGAATGGACGCATGTACCTTGTACGTGGTTCGAGGTACGATACTGGGTAGACTTGTCGTGCCTGGTGACAGTATATGGGATATACCATGGGTACGTTGATGAGCGTGTTGGTAGTCAGCTTAGTTCCGATACCATTCGAATAGTCGAGGACGTGAACTGGACATCGAATACAGTGCATTGGGTCATGGTATTTTTGATGGGTCCAGTTACACACAGGTCGAGTGAAATATTAGTAAGCGTATACTCAGGGTGAGTGAGTTGGTGGTTAGTGTAACCACAAGTGGGTATAGTGTCAGTTTTTGACTGGCGACTGTCGAGTGGTGACAGTTTGTCGGAGGTTTCATCGTGGATTGATTAGTGAGATCTGATGACTCCCTGTGGGAGCAGACATCAGGATAGATTGAGATTGAGAAAGGAACCGTCTAGTTGTTTGTGTCAACGAAATGGTAGATTTGACAAGTGGTGTCAATTCGGAACGTACGACTACTGTCATTCGACGTGGTCGATACGACGTGAGTATTAGCGGTACGTTTGGGTGCAGACGAGTTTTGTGTTGACTAATGGGTGTACTAGTGAACACGTGTCGTGAGATTGAATTTGCTTTCAACGAGTTGGATGTGGAATCAGAATAGTTGGAGTTTCGAGAACGGAACAAAATTAAGGAGGGAAGAACAGTTGGAATTTTGAGGACGAAATTAATTAAGGAGGGAAGGTTGTAACGACCCGTCCCGAATTCCAGGATTAGATTAGTGACTAATCACAATAAGTGAGGTAAATTGGTGAATAGTTGGGCGAAATCGGACGAACGATGCAAAATGACCGTTTTGCCCCTAGTCGTGGGTAAAACGTTGAATTTTCATTCTGACGGTTAAATGGACTTTGACCAATGACCGTCACGTATTTCGTGACGTCACTAGTTCATAGACAGGTGGCACGTTCAATGGTCGAGGGCCGTGGACCGTTACGTAGATCGGGACGATACGAATTCGTAGACAGGCGGCACGTCGAATTCGGACGTTCGACGACGAAGTTACGGTTCAAGGAAGTTTAGGGGAACTATTGCACGTTTTACGAAATGACTTAACTTTTGGATTCTAGTGGGCCCCAGATATTTAATCCCTGCCCAATGGATGAGTGACAAGTGTCACCCATCCACAGGCCAACCATATACATTCATGCATCGACTATTCCATGTTCCATACAACTCAAAACACAAACCCGATCTCACCATTTTCTCCCCTCTGTGCAACCCAAACCATTCCATTCCATTTGATCCAACCTGAGATGGAGACAGAGGATGACTGAGGACTGAGGAGGCTGCTGGAAGCCTGAACCACCGTCCACGGCGGCGTGGAGGAGGTACAACCTGAGAGGTACTCGGTTTTACAATTTTTCTTCCATTTTTAATTTGTGACATTATGAGCTTCTTTTAGTGATGAGGATGGGTTTAATGAGTTATTAGGATCGTAATAGGATTGTTTTGGGAGGTTTTGGACGGGTGTGAAGCCGTGGGTGAGTTTTGGAAAACTTGAACCGTGAGGGGCTTTCGGGTTCACGGGTTTTAGGGAGTTTTAATTTTATATTTAGATTCCTAAGATCAAAACTAGAAGAATAGGATTGATTAGGGACAAAACGAACAAAAAATGAAGATTGGAGAGGTCTGGACCGGTCACGCCGGTTCAGTTGCAGGAAATAGACCGAACCTGCCGGTCTGAACCGGCCAAAGGTAGGAGATGATGCTACAGTACCCAGGCGCGTGAGCCCACGCGCAGTGTAAAGACCCGTCCCGGGAGTCGGGATTAGATTAGGGTTTAGTGACAGCTTAGCGAAGAGAATCGGTGATTAGTTGGTTACTTTTGGACAGTTAGCGTAGAATGATGATTTTGCCCATAGACTGGGCAAAATGTTGACTTTTAGTTTGGACGGTCAATTGGGCATTGACCGATGACTGTGATGTAGTTCGGGACTTCACGAGTCCGTAGATAGGTGGCACGTCCGATTCGGACAATCAGAGAAAAAGTTATGATGTTCGGAAGGTTGAGGGTATTACCGTAATTCGGTTAAAACGAGGGAAAATGTTGAATTTTTGCTGGACCCTTAGTTTTCACATAGACCGAGGACCGTTAGATAGGTCTCGACATCCTGAGTGCAACGACAGGCAGCACGCTGTCATCAGACGTCGGACGATTAAGTTGTGATTTTAGGAAATTGGAGGGTAAAATGGTAATTTGGACCATGTAGGAGCATTTTAGTCCTTTTGCACCTGGGCCAATCAGATAAGGCCATTTGGGGAAGTGGAATTGGATATTTTAAACTTAGTCCATAGGATGATGGACACCTGGTGGACTCCTAGAGGGTTCGAGTTGTGTGTGTGTGTGCACGGTCACATATTACACGGCTGTTAATTGTTCACCCGTTCACATAGAAGGAAAAACAGGGAGATTGAGACGGTGAGAACAATCGATCAAATTCCAGAGAGTGTGTGAGAGCTGATTTTTCTGGGCTTGAGTAAGTGAGTGCAGGTGTGTTTGAGTGAGACTGAGAGAGTTTGGAGGGTCGAGTGACGGTGTTAAGGGAGGAGAAACCAGGAAACAGAGCAGAGGACACCGTGCACGGCTGTGCACCCCAATCGATCAAACCATCGAAATTGGAAGTGTGGTGGTGTTCAGCAACCTGTGAGGAGCCTTACAGACTCAGTGGAGCACGGCGGAGCTCAGGGTGGCGGTCAGAGAGCAGGTAAATTTCTCGGCCACTCTGTGTTCGTTGTTTTCCAGTTTTGATTGAAAATGAGAGTCGTGAAGTTTGGAGAGGTGTCGATGCTTTCTAGTGATCCTATTATCCCTAGGAAGGTGTGAGGGACCTTAGGGATTGAACTGGAGCCCTGTGGTGGCCACTGGTGGCCGGAGACAGAACCTCGATTTTTCCTGGGTTTCTTTCGAGCTTTGGACGGTAGGATTTTGTGCTGTTTGTCACGATTAAGTTAGTGGAATCGATTACTCAGATAAGGACGAAGCTTTTGGGATTGATTGGACTGAAAATGGATGGAAAACGAAGAAGAATCGCCATCGCCGGTTCAGACCGGTCGACGGCTGAGGAAGACGATGAACAATGATTCACTGTAGCGGCGCGTGATGTAACAACCCGTCCCGAGAGCCGGAATTAGTAGACCAACTAAGGTGTGATTAGTAAGGTTAATCCGTGGTTAGATAAGGTCTTTGGTGTAGAATGACGATTTTGCCCCTGGTTTGGGCAAAATAGTTAACTTTTAGTTCGGGTGGTCAATGGGGGTTGACCAGTGACCAGGACGTAGTTTAGGACGTCACGAATCCATAGGCAGGTGGCACGCCTGATTCCGACATCCGAGGAGGAAATTGTGATGTTCGGAAGGTCGAGGGCATAATCGTAATTTAGGTAAAATAGGGGGAATAGTTGACTTTTGGAGTAATCGAGTTTTGGTAGGTTGACCTAGGATGGTTAGGTAGCTTTCGACGTCCTGAGTTCGATGACAGGCGGCATGTACTCATCGGACTTACGAGGCGAGAGTTACGGGTCTAGGAAGTTTTGGTAAAACCGTAAAAATGAGTAAAACAGGAGGGTATTTTGGTCTTTTGGTTTCTGGGGATTTGTGCAGAGAGAAAGGAGATGGACGGCTGGGGTTTAACCAAGTGGGATCAGGATTGAGTGGATGGTGACATGTGGCATGTGTGTAGAGGCTTCTGGTGCAATCCTGTGTGTTCACGGTCCTAATTAATTGGGTGCATCCGTGTTGTTCGTGTTGGTGTGTGTTCAAAGAACAGAGAACAGAGGGTGAGAGATTGAGATCAATTGATCGATCTGGGTGCAAGGGTGAGTGAAGTTTGAGTTGTGAGAGTGACAGGGAGGTAGGAGTGAGTTGCTGATCGGGTTTTGGTGGTGCAATCGTGCACGGCGGCACGGTGGAGGTGCGGAGAAGTTTTGGGGGAAACAGGGAGCCTGAGAGTTCGAGGTGGTGGCTACGCCGTGAGGTGAGGCAAACCAAGGCGAGGGGAGGCTGAGGAGGTTGCAAGGAGTCCAACGAGCACCGTGGTAGGCGGCGGTGCGCACGGCGGAGCTGCAATCGAAAGGTAAACTTCCTTGCTCTGTTTTCCCGTGCAATTTCATTTGGGAAGTCGTGAGGTTTGGCTGAGAGTCGAGGGAATTGAAGGTCAGGGTTATGTTCAGGAGGGTCCTAGGTGTCGACTAGAATGGTCGCCGTGACGGGGGCGTACGCGGCGGGGCTCAGGCAAAGATGAGCACTTTGGTGCTCTGTTTGGCCGTGAAATTCAAACGGTGAGTCGACGAGTTTGGGGGTGAGTCGAAGGTAACGGAGGTTAGGTCTAGGTTCAGTAAAGCCTTAGGGATCGTCTGGTGTCGCCACCGTGACGGGAGGTGACCGGAGCAGATGGATCGTGAAACAGGGGTTTGATGGCCGTCTGGTTCGATCTTGAATCGACGATGACGGGACTGTGTCGAGGTTAGAGGAGTTGAGGGATGGATTCGTGGTGTCTGGACGAAGCTGTAGGAGAAGAGAGGGAGTGAATTGGTGGCCGGACGGCAGAGAATGCCTCTCGCCAGTCCAGTTGCAGCGGCCGGTTCAGCACAGTGCACTCGAGGTTGGGGGTGACACTGTAGCTGGCACGTGAGGGCCACGCGCAGCCACTTTGGGCGGCGCATGGGGGCGCGTGCGGCGGCGTATGGAGAAGCGATCAACATGACTTTTGGTCTAGGAGTTGTGGTGAGTTCAATGGAGTTGGTTTCGGGTCAATCGGAAGTCGTTTGAGTTTGGTTCCGCGAGGGTGAATGTTTAGGTTCCCGGGTTTTAAGTTTTTGGTTCGGGGAATTTTAAGGAAAATTAGGTAGTTGCTTCGTAGACGTATTAGTGACGTAATTTGACGGTGATTGACAGGATCGGGATTTCCCGAGGAAGCCGAGGAACGGGCTGGATGTTCGGAACGCGAGTAGGGCTCAGTACTGTGAGTGGACCCCTTCTCTATAACTGAGCATGCATAACTACTTTTAATTACTTGTTTTATGGTTTTATATGTGATTTCATGGTTACTTGAATATGTTATAACTGTTTTGCTTAATTGCACGTTTTTCGGGAAATTACATATTTGGCACGTTTTACGAGAAAAGCTTGATTTCTGATTATGATACGATGATTTTGGGATTTCAATTGATAAGTGATTTCTAATGATTATAAATGAATTTTGGCATATGATTTTAATAATCAAGGTTTTCGGTTTAGAATCGGATTTCGGAAGCGGAATTTGGGTTTAAAGTTGAAAAGTGGATTTCCGGATTTGGATTCGGAATGACGGTTCTGGATGCCGGAAGGGCATCAGACCAGTGATTTCGGATTCGGGTTTGGATGTGGATTGGTAAATGGTTTTCAAATGGTTTTGAGATTGGATTTGCTGGATCTGGATATGGGTTTAAAGACCCGGATATATGTGACGGGGGACCGGCCGGATTGGGTTTAAAGACCCGGATTGAGTTTAAAGACTCGGGAGTTTAAAGACTCGGATATATATTGATTTCCCCCGTAGGCCTTGAGTTTAAAGACTCGGATATGATTAAGGCCTGGATTGAGTTTAAAGACTCGGGAGTTTAAAGACTCGGATAGGTCCAGCAGGTTTGATCGGGAAAATGATGATGTGATGTTATGATTTCTGATATGGTTTTATGATTCACATGCTGTGATTTCTATAAACGTTTTATAGTGTTTCTGTTTCTTATGATGTGGTATATGGTACTTTGGTTTCTAACTGTTTTAATAACTGGGTTATGCATGTGGTTTTCAAAACGGAGGGTTAAACTTGGTTTTCTGATAAATGATTTTAGAACTTCTCTTTTATTATGGTCCACTCACATTTCTGTTTTAAATTGCCCTCCAGGTTGTGGAGCGAGCGCGGGGTCTTGACGTCGAGGCAGTGTCCGAGGCATAGAAGTGACGTGAGAGATCCCAGAATAGATTAAAGGCTTCCGTGTGCGTGTATTTATCGGTTTTATTTTCCTTGTATTTTCGTACTATGCTCTGTAAATGCTACCTTCGGGACATTGTGTTTATTACTCCTGCGTCTGACTGGGATTGAGTGAGTTTCACATGGGTGTTGTGTCGGGGAGTCAGACGGGAGCGGTATTTACCTCGGGTTTCGGGGTGAAACCGGGGTGGGTCCTGACACGTGAGGGCGCGTGGGGTAGGATCTGGGGAAGTGTTCAACATGGTTTTTACTCTAATCGATGTAACGAACATTTTAGGACAAGTTTTGTGTCGATCGGACACCAGATCGGGTTAGTTTTGAGTGTCCGAAGGTTTAGGGGTTCCTTTAAATTACGTTTAAAAATCCCAAAAAATTGGGGAATAAGGTCAAGCTTAAATGAAGTGTTTGTGACCCGGTTTTGTGGTATTTGACACGTCGGGACATTCCTGAGACAGTTGAGGAGCGTACGGAGCGCGATTGACGCGTTCGGATTTGTGAGTGGACTCTTTCTTTCTAACCGAGCATGCATAACTGTTTTTTTCTACTTGTTTTATGATTTTAAATTATGACTTCATGATTATTGATTATTCTATATCTTTTTTACGTACTTGCACGTTTTTCGAGAAATTTACGTATTTCATCATGTTTTACGAGAGATGTTTTGTTGATGATTCTGATGCCATGCTTTTGGGACTTAAACTGGTTTTCAATGACTAATGGGTTTTGGAACATGATTTGATAATCAAGGTTTTCAGGTTTGGAAATCGGATTTCGGAAATCGAGATTTGATTTTAAAGCTTGAAAAAGGGACTTCTGGATTTGGGTTCGGAATGACGGTTCTAAATTCCGGATTGGCTTCGGGATAGTGATTTTGGATTCGGGTTTGGATATGGATTAAGAATGGTTTTCAAACGGTTTTGGATTGGATTTGCTGAATCTGGTTATTGAGTTTAAAGACCCGGATTATGATATAACGGGGACGGGCACGGGTTGGGTTTAAAGACCCGGATTGAGTTTAAAGACTCGGGTATTATATTTCCCCCGTAGGCCTGTTGAGTTTAAAGACTCGGGAGTTTAAAGACTCGGATTATATTGATGCCTGAATTGAGTTTAAAGATTCGGGAGTTTAAAGACTGGGATAGATGCAGCAGGTTTGATCGGATGATAGTATTTGGTATTTTTCATGTCTTATGATAATGTTTCGACATGATTTATATTGTCGTTTTCAGATACTGGGTTATGCATGCATGTTTTTAAAACGGAGGGCAAAATCTTGGATTGTTTATAAAACTGTTATTAAACTATTATTTATTATAGTCCACTCACACTTTTCTGTTTTTAAACACCCTTCAGGTCGTGGTGTTAGCGCTGCGGCTGACGTTAAGGCAGAGGCAAAGGCATAGAGTATCCCAGAGTTTTACGGAGTTTTACTGGAGTTTTCCGTTACAAGCTTTTTCGTTGTAAGTTTAGTCAACTTTTAGTAGGATTTCTGTCTTACCTTGTTTTATACTATGCTCTGTATGACGGTTGACTCGTTGGATTTTTAATTCTCCCTGGTCTGGCAATGTAAATTGTGGGTTTTCGTGAGGTTGTTTTGGTGTTTTGTGTTGGGTTGTCAGACGGGAGCAGGGTTCGTCCCGGTTATCGGGGTGATAATCGGGGTGGGTCCTGTCACGCAGTGCTCTTCTAGGGGAGTGTGCAGGCGCGTGGTGGAGTTTTTGGGAATGTTTTCAACACATGAAATCTTCTATTCGATGTAACGAACATTTTGGGACTGGTATCGTGTCGATCGGACACCGTCTCGATAATGTTCGGGGCATCAGAAGGTTTAGGTTCGGGATTTAAAATAGTTAAAAATTCAGGAAAATTACGGGGCTTTAGTGGGAGGTTAATTAAGTAGTCAGTAACCTTCTATTTCGATTTGGACAGGTTTGGGAGTCCCGATGACGATGATTTGCACGGTGAGGCTTACGGCACGCAAACCGAGACGGCAACATAGGACGGTCTGTTAGTGGACCTTGATTTCTAAACTCTGATGCATGCATAAATGTTTTATATGGATTATGAATATGATTCTATGATGTTGATTTGGATGATTGTGAATTAGATGGTTTCACGCATTACGAGGCGATTTACGTGCTTGCACGTAAATCGAGGTTTTCCAGTTTTACACTGATTTTCCGTACTTACGGTTTTGGATATGATTTCATGAAATGGTTTTGGAATTGAAAAGGTAAACTCGGGTTCGAGACCTCTTTGTTTCGGAAACCCTCGGACTCTATGTCCCTTTTAGTGATGTTCTCGGGTCGGAGGCCCAATTGGTTCTTAAATTGATTTCGGATTTGGAAATATGGAATCGGGCATGAAACCCATTTGATCTACGAAATCTCGGACTTGAGGTCCATTTGATTTAACGAGGAATCGGGCCGGAGGCCCAGTTGGTTTACAATTCGGACCTGGGGTCCAGTTTGTATGTGGATTCGAGCCGAGGGCCCAGTTATGTGTTACGATGGTGATTTCGGGTCAGGGACCCTTGAAATGGATTTATGGTTCATGACGGTTTATGGGAACCGGCATGAACCTTTGAAAGGATTTTATGGTTCATGACGGCTTATGGGGGGCCGGGCATGAATCCTTGAAAGGTTTAAAGAATGATTTCAAAAGGTTTTTCATATGCCATCCTTTATATATGCTTGTCTCCTCCGGGGAGGGTCGTTGGCCTGGGTGGACCCCGGAGTAGTCGCGGAGCACTGACTGAGTGGAGTCGCCCCACAGTTGGGCTCCTTACTCTCAGGATGGGCATGGTTCGTTACCTCTAGGGAGGGTCATTGATCTACGGACATTGACCTAGGTGGACCCTGGGGAGACTTGGGTTTGAGACCCCGGTTAGCATGCACGTAGCTCTATATACCGTGACAGGTTCGGTGATATGAAATATAATGGATAAACATGATTTCAATTGGTTTGGGAGATTGTGTTTTATGATGATAAATGGATTTGGGATGAGATCCCGCATATGTTTACTATGTTATGGTATTCTATAAATGGTTTGGGCAGGAGCCCGTATGATTATGATTGTTTAAACATATGTGATTGGATAAATGGTTTTACTATGCATGCATGCTTTTTAGTGAAGGGTATAAAGGTCTTTATAAAATGTATTTACGAACTTATTACTTTTTGTCCACTCACAGTCTTTCTGTTTTTAATACCCTTCAGGTTGGGTACGATGCAGACTGTAGCAGAGACCGAGATATCACATACCTCCTCCGGATCCTGGCGTACTCTGATAGCCCAGAGGGCTAAGGTTGGAAATTTCCCTTGTCTGACACTTCATGTCAGACGGGATCAGGGGCGTTCCTTGTTCATTCCGGGGGGATTGAGGACGGGTCCTGACAATTTGGTTTTGGGCTGAGACCCTACGAGAGATACATGATTTGATTTGTATGAAAAATGTTTGTGAAAATGCGTTTATGAGATATGATAAATTTTTTCACTAGACCATCCTCTTGAGATTGATGTGACTCCGATTGTGAATATGTTTCCTTGAAGCGGTCCCTATGATATATTGCTCTCCTTCGGGATGCGCTATGTCCCCCCCCCCACTCCGGTTGGGAGTGCTTATGATATATGACATCTTTCTTTGATTTGTTCATGACAATTTGAACATCGGCCGTTGATCTGTTCTTAGCGATGTGCTCAGACCTAAATAGTCCTGCAGTTTATTTGCACGCGTTGTACGGATGACATGACTGATGATGATATGTTGGTATGGGATGTGACAGTTGTGGGATACGAGAATTGGTCATGTTTTTTATTATTGCTTCTTGTACATATGTTTTCACTGGCTATTGATTTGAAAAAAAAAAAATTGATTTGATTTTAAGAAAGCATTTGAGATTACTTGTTTTCTTATGCATGCATGATTTTAATTGAAGGTTATAAATGTTGATTTGGGAAATTATTTTCCAATTGTTATTTTTGTCCACTCACAGTTTTAATGGGTTTTGATACCCTTCAAGTTGATCACGGATACATGCTATAGTAGAGACCGAGACATCACATGAAGCTGCGTACTCTAGAAACCCTGTTTGGGTCACGGCATTATCCCTGGCCTGACACGTGGTGTCAGACGGGAGCAGGTCATCTCTCGTTAATCCAGGGGGATTAGGGATGGGTCTTGTCACTCAGGGGTTGTGTCCTAGGCAGCCGGAGCTAGGCTTGTTCCTAGACGGCTAATGCTTAGGGAACAAGAAGGGATAACAATCTTACATCCCTCAGGGAAGGAAAGGTGAAGTGTCTTATATGTGTGTGCACGTATCTTCCTAGTACGAGACCCTTGGGAGCTCACTGGCTTTGAATTACTTTGGAACTCCAAAATTAAGCGAGGTTGGGCTAGAGCAATCTCAGGATGAGTGGCCTATTGAGAAGTTGCATGTGAGTTTCCAAAAAAAAAAACCATGAGGGTGTGACCCAAAGCGGACAATATCGTTCTAGGGGAGTCGATTTGTATTAATGCATCCGAACCCTATATATATATATATATATATATATATATATATATATGAAGTTTTGAAGAAGAGAAAAACATCTCCAACACACCATATAACTTGTCATATTACATTTTCTTCAATAATTATTCTAGGAGTAGCATAATATAAACTGTAGATTAGTTTTTACTTTCTGTCGTTCTAGTTTTCATGCTTTTCAATTCTTACATTTATGCATTTTGAATTCAGTACTTGCCTTTTTAATTATTTAATCATCGCTCTAGTTTTTACTTTCTGTCGTTCTAAGGGTTTTCCAGAATTGGGGTCCTGCTTACCCAATGTCCTTGTTTTATCCTATTCACTTGTAGGTCTATGCTAGAATTAGCAAATTGTTCTTCCAATTCATCCATTTGCGCCTCAGTAATCACTGAAACATTAGACTCGGAAAGCTTGATTGATTTTAACCTATTTGCTAGGGCAGTGATGAAAGTATCGTTGTTTCCTAGCTTGTAGTCCTTAAGATCAAAAACAAGTTTAAACATTGGTTGATCAATTTTCTCTTTCTTCTTTTCAGAAGGACTGGAAGATGTTCTTGGGTCTCGAGGTGCCCAAACTCTAGTCCTAGGAGATTAATCCTTTAATAAATTCTCTTTCCTAGTAGTTTGTTGCCCTAAAGATTGGAGAAACAAATTGGTGTAATTATTTTTCTATTTTACAATAGTGATTCCATTCTTTAATGAGGCTTCCTGAGTTCCTTCTGGAATGTCCCTATATGGTGAAGCAATTGTTTCTTTTACATTAATCTGGATGGACTTTGCTGGCAGATGCAAAGCTCTCTCTTCATTTCCTTCGCAAGTCGTATAAGTCTTGAAGGGGTTTTCCAAGGTACTTATACACTGGGCATATTTAGGAAACTCGTATTTCTTTGCACACCATTCAAACGAGGGGAAAAATCTAGAATTAAATCCATTTTCAACCATAAAGGATAGTGAAGTTTTCTCAGAGAAGCTCTTATCTTTTCACTATAGGCTTTTTCCTGAGTTCCTTCTGGAATGTCCCTATATGGTGAAGCATTTGTTTCTTTTACATTAATCTGGATGGACTTGGCTGGCAGATGCAAAGCTCTCTCTTTATTTCCTTCGCGAGTCGTATAAGTCTTGAAGGGATTTTCCAAGGTACTTATACACTGGGCATATTTAGGAAAATTGTATTTCTCTGCACACCATTCAAACCAAGGGGAAAATCTAGAATTAAATCCCTTTTCAACCATAAAGGATAGTGAAGTTTTCTCAGAGAAACTCTTATCCTTTCACTATAGGTTTTTTCTAGCCATTCCCTTTTTGGAGCATTTTACTGACTATGATAATATTTCGCGATGAATATTTCTCGATGAAATCAATGTTGGGCTCAAACTTTGTTATCACATAGATGTTAGATTCAACATCTTCCCAAGAAAATTCTGGCCATAGAGGTAGATCCCTAGAATTCTTTGAAGGGATCGTGGCTCCTGTGTTTTCAACACTATAGGATGGATGATGACCTTGGTCATGGGTCTTTCTACATCCTTCAAAGATGGTTCACTCATGCTCTTCCTCGTAAGAGCTTGATTATGCCTGGCTTTCCTAAAGTATTTTGTTCGAAAAGTGTTCTGGACATTTTTCCTATATGAATCAACACTTCTTCAACTTAGACTTAACCTGGTTAGTCTATCGTTATCAAAATGTATTTCTACATCTCCATCATCGTATTGACTAATACGACTTGGCTCTCTATTTTGATTAGGTTGGGAAGGAATTTCATCTTGCAATCTCTATCTTTCAGGTAATGTGACCTCATTTCATTTTATCATTTTGGGTACCACCGTATGCGCTTTTCCTAAGTTGGCTTGGAACATAATAGTTTGTCCCTTGCTGTCCATTACCTTAGCACGGGATACAACGGTATTCATCACCTTATAAGATATTTGATAAATCACTGCAAGATTCTGCGATTCGGGATCCATATCATATCCTTGGGTATTAACGCTTAGAGTAAGAGTCTTTAAGACTTCGAGATCAGATAAAAACACTAAAAAGTTTGGGTAACAATTAAAATAAATTAGCCCCTCACTTAGAGAAGATTCTATTGATCCCAACATAGAATTAACAAAGTTCTTGTGTCGTTTATCTCGCAGACAGAGGAGGACTGAGGTATTCAATCCTACTCGAGTTAACGAGTTTTATCGAAACCTGTATATTATGAGACCTATATGCAAATAGTTGTGACCTTTTCGTATGTGTTGATCTATCTGCTATTGAGAGAGTAATTGAAAATCTGCACAAGCATCAGTGGCAAAAATAGGTTTTTCAACTGTTTTAATAGCATAATCAGATCTAAATTCAAATATTCCCTTGTGATAAATATTGCAGGTAGGAACCTTTGGGGTACTCCAATTTTCTAAATTTATTTTCTATATTTACAATGGTTATTTCTTCAACATTCTTAACTCTCATTAGTCTAGCATTGCCACTGTTACTAGAGCTGCTACTGCTACCAACAGTTTTCTTACTCAAGGATCTAAGTAAACTGGCCATTAGAAGAGATTTTCTCTACTTCTATGTTCCCTAAGTGGAGTAACGACAGACTACGCCTTACACGCCTCACAAGGGCTTTACACGGTGACCTGGTCTGTTGACGTTCTCTTCCAACTGTAGTGAGAAGTTCTTGCAGAGTATCTTAATCTAATGGCACTGTTTAACTAATCTTTAACGAAGAACCCTATTACTAGAAAGTGTTTTTGGCGTTGATACCAAATCCAACGGAAGATAATAAAAACTAATAATGATGCTTTATCAAGCTTTAATTTACAGATAGGCAGAGTATACATATAAAGACAATAGTATGATAATGAGAAATTGAAACAGATAAATGAACAATAGAAGGTGAGTGAAAACAAGAATTAGAAACAAAATGAATAACATAGGCTTGAAAAAAAAATCACATTTATTATAGTCTTCAAGCTTGCATACAGAGAAACAACAGTATTAGAAATAGCACACTCAAACTCAAACTCACAAATTTTTACAAGTCTGTTTTCTAAGATGATTCAAAATGAGTGCAAAGGCTCTTTTAAATAGAAAAACAAAGGTAATATAAAGGCTAGTTGTCATGTACTGAGAGGACCAAACAAAAAGCAGCCTACAATTATGAGTGGCATCTTCACCTTTTGATTCAGCTACTCACTGGCGTAACTGTGGCAGAGAAAAACAAGACATCTATAAGAAAAAGATAAGGGTGAAATGGCTACAGTTTGACAGCGCACCTTATCTTATCTTTTCTTTATTTGCAAAAGCATTTCATGCTTTATTTCTGTTGTCGGATAAGAGGAAATATTCCACAGTAGTCATCTTCATTGAGATTATCATAATCTTCCTCCATATCATGCTGTGATGATGCAGCTTCAGACTTCATATCTACATTATTATCAAGATCTAGAATTTTTAGAACTTTATCTTTCAGATCTTTCTTTGAGCATGAGGGAATGACTTAAGTTTTTCAGCTTTTGAAAAGGATGAAGATTCAAGGGTCGAGCGAGAGAGTTCAATAGCCCCTTGGATCATGCATTATTTGTGAATGTCTCTTAGCTTTGAAAATAGATGGCTTAAGACGATCCGTTTAAAACTTATCCCACCAACGAATAAAAATACTTCGCTCTAATTGAGGGACAAAATCCCAAACTTCATCATCATCTTCAACAAAGTGATAATCCCATTTCAAGATCCAAGAAAGTTCATAAAGCATCATGAACTAGAGGAAAAGTTTCCTAACTTCAGGATAATTAGAATTTTCATTTATAAAGTTTTCAAAGATTGAATTAGTAATGTCACAAGGCAAATATTCAGCTTTAGGGCCCCATACAAGAAACCAAACTCTGAACTAGTTTGGAACTTCTTTCAGAGTCCCAAAACGAAACTGGACGAACCAGGTGTACAAATAACGAACATTCTAAAAACAAAGGAATTGATCGCAAGCCTTCTGATAGTCCCAGAAGTTAAATTCCAAGCCTTCTACAAATTATATTATGTATACATTTGGTTGAAGTTTTATGTGAATTATATGTATGATAATATTTTGCACATATATATATATATTATCATTTTGGAAAGCTTTTAACTTATTGAGTATATTCTAAATGCATTTCATATCTTCTAAATGTATATGTAGGTATCACTGATTATGACTTACTCATTTCATTTAGGCTTATTAGGCTAAATGCACCAGAAACAAAAAAAAAAAAAATCTCAAAATGCCCCAGGAATATAAATTTGTCTCAATGTGCACTAGGAATAGGTGCAACGTTAAAAATGTTGCACCATCCGTTAGCCTATATTAATAACGCCGTTTAAAATACTCACGTGGCAGTAATAGTACGCAATTTATAAGGACAATTAAGATATTTGTTATATTTTATTAAATTTTATATTAAAAACATATTTTTAAAATTAAAAAAAAATTCTAAAAATTAAAAACTCCTCCCCTCTCCCTGCCCAAGCCTCTCTTCTATCTTCCGAACCCAAATTCACCCACAAACCTTATCTTTCTCTTAGACCCAAGAATCCCCTCTTCACCACCAAGGCCTCTGCTGAAAATGAAGTAGCAGTTCTTACCTCAGATGGGTCAATGGGACTTGGGATTTTAAGCAATTTGAGAATGGAAAAATTGACTGGGATGTTGTTATTGATAATGGTATGGTTCTGGGTTTCTAATAAATTCTGCCTATCTCCGCCATTGTTGCTTTCTCATTCCTCTACTTTTTCAGCCCATCAAAGGCCGTATCGGCTCTCACTAAATATCGCAGCTCCTCATCACTCGAATCATGGCTCGAGCTTTAACAAAGCTTGAGCATCATGTTGTTCTGTTGGTTTCCTCATATAGGTTTAGATTCGGGTACCAATTCAAGACTGACTCCAAATATTTCCATCTTCTTTTTCTTTTAAAAAAAACCCACTTTCCAATTCCAACTGCGCGTCGAATCTTCTGCAGCCTACCCACCGTGTACAATTCACAAGAGAAAGGTAATGATCCCACAATGGTTTCGAGCGAAGACCATGGAAGCATAGCCGAGTAGCATTGAAGCCGAATAGCATTGGGACTAAGAAATGGAGGTTGGAAGAGAACCCAAAGGAAATATAGGAGAGGAGCGCGCCCGATAGGGTGGTGTAGAGGTACTTGGCAGGTGGACTCGAGACGAGTCGCTAGAGGAAGCTGAAGGGAATGGTGGCGACAAAGGTCACAAAAATAAAAAATGAAAAATGAAAAGTTAAAAAGTGTGCTCCTTTAATTAAAGCGTGAGAATATTTCTGTAAAGAATAAAGCTTTGAGCTTGGGCTGCCATGGCAGAGAAGGGAAAGAGAGAGTGAGAAATATTGTAGCTTAAGGGAAGCTGAGAAATATACCAGCAAGGGAATGCTGGTTGTGCTCTCATATGTGCTGATTACCCAATCTTGGGTATGAGAAAGATAAGGTTTGTGGGTGAATTTGGGTTTCAAGTATGATGAAGGAGAAAAAATTGGGATATGGGTAGGAGATGGAAGGTGGAGACGGAAGAGGGGCTTGAGGAGGGAGAGGGGATGAGTTTTTAATTTGTAGAATTTGTTTTAATTTAAAAAATATGTTTTTAATATAAAATTTAATAAAATATAACAAATGTCTTAATTGCCCTTATAAATTGTGTACTATTATTGCCATGTCAGCATTTTAAACAGTGTTACTAATGTAGGCTGACAGATGGTGCAACGTTTTTGACGTTGTACTTATTCCTAATGCATTTTGAGATTGTTTTTTTTGTTCCTGGTGCATTTAGCCTAATAAGCCTTTCATTTATATGATAGATCCTAAATTGAAGTTGTTAATTTATAGAAGAAGTGTTGCTCATGCCAAGAATTTGATCTTGACCAACTACCATGTGCATATGTAGTGACGTAGCCAAAATTTAACATCAGATGAGGCCTAATCATTTTTTATTTCTACTAATATTCTTAATTGATGATATTTTTATTGATTAGTTATCGCAAATTTGCAAACATAATTATACAAAATTTCACATTTTATTAAATTTTCAAGTACCTTTTTAGGTGGTTTCTTAAAAAAAAAATAAAAATGTTCCAAGACTTTTTTTTTGGTTCTATTTATTTGTTTAAATACTATGAATCATATATTCATACTCTTAAATATAATAAAATAATAACTTAAGAAATTTTGTATGCTCTACTATCATTGTAAACAATCATAAATGAAAAAGATAAGTAAAGAAATAGAAATTAAGAATAGAGCCATTTGGAAATATGAAGTAAATACATTTTAGGAATATTTGTAGTTAAGAAAGAAAAGAAGAAAATTAATGAAATAGGAAAATAAGGTAAAAAACAGTAAACAATTAGAAATTTTATATGTATATATGGTACATTAGTATAGTAGCATCTAAAGCATAATTTTTTTTTAATGCATAAAAATTTAGTACAAAGTTACAAGAGAAAATAAACCAATTATGCATAGTGGATAAAAAAATCAAATATATTTATTACACTATAACAAATATCTAAATATTTTATATATGTAAAAAAAAGTAATTAAAAAAATTGAGTTGGGGCAGGCTCTCCCTGCCCCACCAATAAATTTCATGCTACTCCATGTGTTCCTAATTAATTTTAGGCTTATTACTTAAACCAAAAATTGAAATTTGTCTCAAAATGCACCTAGAACAGTAGTAATTTCAAAACTATTGCACCAAAAAACTGAGTCCATTTTAAATTCTGTTAAGTGTGCAAATGTGGCATCTATGTGACAGTTTTTCGGTGGGTATTTTAGTCATTTTGTGAAGGAGGAGTTAGGGTTTGAATATTGCAACCATTCTGGTTCTTCTTCACCAATTCCACCAACATTTCTCTGCTGTTAACCCGAAACTCAACCTTCCCAACTTCTCATCAAACTTCATCAGAAACTCTAACTCCTCAGCTGAGTATTCCTTCTTTTTCCTTCCTCTGATCAAAACCATTGCATCAGACACCGGCAACGGAGGAAGCTGCATTGAATCAAAATTTACCACTTCGGAGAGCCTAGATGTGATGATTACATGAGACCTTCCTGTGTTCCTTGGGATCAAGTCATGTAAGTCCTTCCCTTCCCACCATTCCCTCTCAGTCTCAAGATTATCAATCACAATCAAATACGGCATGTCCCGAAACAACTCCCTCTTCACTCTCTTGAATGCTTCAAACTCCTGCTCCTCAAAGCTTCGAATTCGTCCCCTATCTCTCTCAGCATCAGCACTCACATCCAGCCCCAAATTCTGAGACAGGTTCAATACGTTCTACCTAAAATATCTAGCCTCTCCACCAATCCACAACACCATCTTATACCTTTGGCAACGCCGGTAAGCAAACTCAAGTACAAGCTCAGTCTTCCCAATGCCAGGAACCCCATTTGAGCAAATCACAGAGCTTCCCAAGCTCTTGTAATTCCCACTTTTCGACTTCTTATGCTTCGATCTCTTGAACGAATTCCTCCCTTCAATCCAAGCCTCCAAATTGGGCTCTTTGCACTTGCCCGCCTCTATATTAATGTACCTGCCTCTAGTTGTTGTAACTACTTCACTTTCATCATCTGCTACGCCTTCAGAATGCCCGCTAGCTTCTCCTTTGACACAACATTCTCGCTCTAAGTAGTCCCCAGAAGATCCAAAGAATGCAGTTTTTGTTTCCGCAATCTCCTTCTCTCTCCCGACAAAGAATTTGTTCCTCGGAAAAGGCAGCTCATCGACTCCCTCCACATGGACCACATCTGTCTGCGACACACTTTGCCTCCCAAGCTTTCCCCTCAAAACCCCTTCCGCTTTCAACACAATCCTCCTCCAGTTCCCTTCATTGGCCTCTAGCTTGAACTCGTGAGACTTCATCAGCTCATCAATGGGCTCTCTACACTCTTTGTCAACCGAATTATAATTCAGAAGACCCACGATTTCCGCAGGCCCGGTGTCGAAGAAAATAGGAAACAGGTTTTTCTTCTGGGCAAAAAATCTGACCTCCTCCATGCTCAAATGGTCGAGAAACCTTGATCTTGAGCTTGAGCTTGGCCATGGAACCCAATGTAAACGTCGCAGCTTCTTAGCTTGACATTGGAAGCAGGGGAAACGGGGCCTTTGGCAAATGAAATCCTAGGGGCTGGCAATAAAAACGAAATCCATGGAGGGGCTGAGTCGAATTTGAGCTTTAATGGGTCTGCGACATCGTCAGAATATTCGTATTGATCCGACGGCGGAGTGTAGGAGCTGCTGGGTATGTTATCTGACTGTGAGTTTGTGTATGGAGAAGGCTGGGTTCTGAGGGGAGGAGTTGTCTCTTGGGTTTGTTGGGGTTTTGGGATTAAGGCTCTTGGAGAGATGTATGGGGATTGAAGAGCCGAAACAAATGCTGATGAAGGTGGGGAGATTAGGTATGGAGAAGATTCAACTGAGGCTTTTATTGTGTTTGGAGAAGGAAAAGTGGAATCTTTACCTCTCTGTTTGTAGGTACCCGTTGCAATGTTGGTGTAATTGGGGAAGAACCAGAATGGGTGCAATATTCAAACCCTAACTCTTCCTCCATAAAATGACTAAAATTCCCACCTAAAAACTGTCACATAGGTGCCACATTTGCACACTTCACGGAGTTTAAAATGGAGTTAGTTTTTTGATGTAACGATTTTGACGTTATTAATGTTCTGGGTGCATTTTGAGGCAAATTTCAATTCTATGTGCAAATTGAGAATCGCTAACTTGTTCTGAGTACATTTTAAGTAATAAGCCTTAATATTATACAACAAACTTATTGATCATTGCATATGCAGAAAGTATATGGCCATGGGGGATCAGGCATATTTGGAGGTGACTGATGACGTCAAAGATAGGATTGTCTTGCCACCAATTTCATGAAGACGGTATGATAGGCTGTAGGCGTAAGGAAAAGAGAATCTAATCACTTGGAGAAGAATGACCAACTCGTAAGCACTGTAAAAGATGCAGTTCTGTTGGCCATTATCGACAAATTTGCAAGATGCAAATTAAACTTCATCATGCTTTTTAGAAAGACTGAAGTAATATTTAAAATTTAAGGATTGTATTAATGGATCAATATTTTGATTTTATATTTTTTTGATGCTTATGGGTACGTTGTTGATGGATACGTTGTTTTTTTGGTTATTGTGATGTTTGAAAGATACCTTGTGAAATCTAACATTAACATTAACAAAAATAATAGATGTGTTGTGGAATTAATTTTGGTTGATTGTGGTAAATAAGGTTTTGTTTTTGTTCGAAGAGAATCAGAATTTTTGTTGTTGTTGATATCTGCCAATTTTAAATAAATCATGCATCTAATATTTAAATTAAAAGAAATAATAAAGAAAAAAAAGGATAAAAGAATAAAAGAACAGAGGCCAAGAACAGATTAAGGAAAAAGAATCCAGGAATTAGATGGTTTATTGGAAATTAATGGAGTTGAAATGTTGGATGGGAAGAGCTTTTAGGTTTGTTAACTTCTTTTTGTTTTTAAATTTTTGAGGGTTTTTAAGTTTTTTTTTATATTTTTTATTGTAATGCGAATTTTCATTCGGAAAGAAGATGGAAAAATCAAACACCCATACCAAAATGAGACAACACAGAAAGTAGAGCAACATAAACAAATAACTCGTAACAATAACTAAGAAAGTAAGAAGTCGCCGAACTCCAGATGGAGTAACCAACATACCGCCTCCAAGAGGGCTCAGAGCTTCATAGCCATGAACAACAACTTCACGAAGGGGGACACGGTTGTATCGATTTTTTGCTATAATTGATTTTTTTTTAAATGACATTTCTGAATTTTTAAAATTGAAGGTCAAATTTTAACCATTTTTGGTAAATTCTCAAAGTGGAATGTAGAACATTAAAAATAGTGTGAAATCAGATTCTTAACTTAAAAGTGAAATTGACTGAATGAAAATTTGGCGACAAAGTTTAAGGGAGAAGTTGGCAAATTCCCCTTGTTTTTCACATGCATTGAAATGTCGAGTGTTTTTGGATTGTGTTGAGGCTAGTTGTGTTGTGGTGGGGCTCTAATGCTTCTCGTCTCCTTTGTGTTTTTCTGCGTTTACACACTTAAGAAGTTTGTGTGGGAGAAATTAATGGAAGATAATACAATAGTACTATCATCGCCTTCACTTCACTTTCTTTCATTTAACGCGGTTTGTGATTAGCAACTCAACCAAACGCCAAAGAGAGACTCAAATTGAAATTTCCTAATGGACTTGTATTCCAATGGGTCCCCAAATGATTCCCTCGTTTGCTTTTTTTTTTTTTTTTTAAATAAATGAAAAAAGCTAATGCATTTGAAGAGGAAATTAATACAAAGTATTGAAAATTCAAGAATAAAAAATAACCAAGAAAGACAAAACAAAGTGCAAAAAGCTAAGTAAAATAGAATAAAAATCACCATAAAATTTGATACAAAAACTTAATGCCGCGTTTAAATAGCATTTTACAGTCGACATTAGCTTCTTGAATTCAGATATAATAAGGTTTCTTTTCTAATTTTATTGTACTTTGCATAATTGTATTTTATATTATTATTTTTCTTAAAAAATACCTGTCATGAAAAAATGTTCATACTGGTTTCTACGAAAGTATTCTGAAACGAGCCCATTATGTGATTCTCTCCAAAGCCTACTGCCAATGCCATCACCCCTTATGTCATTCTCTCTAAAACCCTACTGCCAATTCCATCACTTTCATTTTCAGCTCTCTTTTCCTTATCCTTGGTGCACATATTTTCCACAAATGTAATTGTTTCGAAAAAGGGAAGGGATGGGAATGTAGAGAAACCTTCTAGGCTTTATCCGAACCAACAACTACGATTCAGAGCATCTTTTGCTCCCTTTTTGTTTTTTAAATTTTTCTTGTCATATGCGAATTAAAATTTGATTTTAAAATTTTTGCGGTAACATTGACATTGTTGTCAACACGGATTTTCTCTGGAAGATTCTAACAACTTTATTTATTTCTGGGCACAATCCTTTAAGTTGCACTCAAAAAGTCAAGCACATCCATCCACTTGCACCCTCTCAATAAACTTCTTCCTCATTTGTTTGCTTGGTTGTCAAGCGTAATGAATTTCCTTGCATTTCTCACTTGTACAATTTTTCCCTATATATGCTTTTCTTCGGAGGTTGTGTACTCATCCATCTCCTTTGGTTGTAAATTAATAAGGAAACTCCACAAATGGACTCTCGGCTTTTCGAGTCGATTAAGAGAAATGACGTACCCACATTTCTTAGCCTAGTCAATAGACACAAGGGAATGCTTGATGAAAGAGAAGTCCATACTTGCAACACACCATTACACCTTGCCTCCAAGTTTGGACACCATGCCATGGTGTCTGAAATTGTTGCGTTGCGCCCTGACATGGCTGCTGCTGAGAACAAGGACCTGGAAACTCCGGTCCATGAAGCTTGTCGTGTCGGGAATGCTAAGGTCTTGAAGGTTTTGCTTGAGGCCAATCCTGGAGCAGCTGCTAAGCTTAACAATGAGAAGAAGGATGCAATGTTTTTGGGTTGCAGCTTTGGGCATGTTGATGTGGTGAATCTCTTACTGGATGTGCCCCGGCTGCTGGAAGACCGGCTCGAAACTTATATCCGTGTAGCTGTATCTGGTGGACACATCGGTAAGTAGTTAAATTTTTTTTTTTTGTTAAATCAAATTATTTTAAAGGGCAAAAACCCAACACAATGCGCAAGGCACAAAAACAAACAACTCACAAGAGCTCAACACACCTCTCGTAGGAGAACACACCAAACTAAAAGTACCTACGAAATAACAACATTCCAATTCCTAGCAGTACGGATATTGGAAGAATTATGCCTAAAGTTAAGAATACAAAACTTACAACGAATCATAGCTAGGATAACATTAAAGACCACATCGGTAAGTAGTTAAATTGTATTCCAATTGACATGCAAATGCATCTATCTACTTGTATGGGTTTTCCTATATATTTAATGGCTACAGGTTTTGATAACTTCATTAATCAAAATGTTTGACAACCTAGCTAGTCCAAAACCGTTATCATATTTATGGCTTAGTCAAATTCCACTTCAACCCCATATCTCTACTTAAGTCTATGCTTGCGACTCCTGTCATTTTAAGCTAGAACGCAGAGTAATATCCCCATTCACACTAGCTAAGCGAAAGCGATAGAGAACCGGCAGATGTGGTATAATTGTAAATTTTCACTTTCGGGTGTTTTCTAATGCTTACTTGAGGAATTTGAAACTCGTGCGAGTACTTTGTGGTCAGGAGTAAGCCACATTTCAAGTAAGAAATAACCCTTCTTTCAAGGGGTGGGAACACCTAGTTATATTTATCAAAAAAATAAATAGGGATTAGTCACCCTTCAAGTGTGGAAACACCACGAAATATTTACCCAAAAAAAAAAGAGACAAGCGATAGAGACAATTTAGCAAGATCCGCTATATAGGTATATTTATGGACTCATTCGTACAATCAATTGTTTTATCTTCTTAATAGCTATGTGCAAATGATAAATTGAGTCCATCCAATTTTGAATTTCTGGGTCAATCCTTGCCCCTAAGCCACAAAAAGAAATTGAATTAATTGCTTATAGTTTAAGGTTTAGCCCTCAAGTTTTGGACCTCCATCCCTATCCAAAGTTCCAAACACCCTTCCCCATGACTTTTTTTTTTGTTAAAAAACTTTCTAAAGCCTCAATCTAAATCATCAAAACTCCAATCAACATCTTTGATTTTGGTAAGGACAAATAAATAACATTACAGTTTTAAACAATTGGATTTGAACTTGATAAATAACACTCTTCGAACAAAAAATATTTGTTTTTAGTTGTCAAAAGAAAGTTGGCTGTTTTTCAATGTAAGCTTGGTTATAATTGTATTGTTCAGTGTAGTTATGGGTTATTTTCACGTCGTAGATGTTGTTATAAAGTTGCTAAGAGTGTGTCCTGAGCTTGCATCGACGATTGATGAGAACGGCAACATGCCATTGCATTATGCAACTATGAAAGGACATAGAGAGATAACCTGGATGCTCTTACGCCTTGACCCAAAACTTGCTCACCAATACAACAACAATGGCTACACGCCGTTGCACTTGGCAGCAATCAATTACAGAGCATCTGTCCTTGAAGGGTTTGTGTCGATGTCTCCAGCATCCTTTCAATGTGTCACAAAAGATGGAGAGACGGTGTTTCACTTGGCTGTCAAATTTGGTCGATATGACGCTTTAGTGTTCTTGATCCTTGTCTGCAATGGCATGGATCTCTTCAATTGTCGCGATCGCTATGGCAATACCATCTTACATCTTGCAGTTTCTGGTGCACAAAATCAGGTAACATAAGTGAATTTGCATTATGGTTTCTCTGCTTTTGTGTTTGGTCGGCCTGTTGGTGGATAAATTTCGTTAAGGGAGCATTTTGGGTTGGGCCAATTTGAATATCTCCTTACCTATTTCGAAGTTACCGCCACCCGTCTTTGCCACCCGACCTCAAGCCGAGTATTTGTCGATTTCAAGCCGGGTATTTTATCGGGTTGGGTTGGAGTCCTAATGCACCCAAATCCAAGCTGAGTATTCCCCTTAACTTCAACCTGAGCATTTTTCAAGTTGGGTTGGGTTGAAGTCCTAATCCGACCAAATTCAGCCCAATTCATCTTGATTTTACACTAATTAAATCATATAACACACACATGTAAGTCTAAATTAAACTACAACATATGTAATTTGAAGAGTTTATAAATTCTATTGATTAATCCTACATGATTTTCAATTTCATTTGTTCTTGTATAACATTAATTATGTGAATCACGTATGTTTATACTTTGAATATTTTGAAATGCAAGGTTGAACCCATAATTGCGTAGTAAAAATCGAGTGTTAGGGTTAGGATAACCTTTCCAACCGTCCGAGTTAAGCCCCTACTTTTCGTGAATGTAAAAAAATGGAAATTAACTACAATTTTGTAATGATTCCAGATTGCAGAGTACATAATCAACAAAACTAGAGTGGAGATCAATTGTCGAAACTGCAGAGGACTCACAGCGCTTGACATTCTAGACCAAGCCAAGGAAAGTAATCAAAGTATAGCAAATCGGCGTCTTGAATCCGTGTTCATGAAAGCAGGAGGTAAAAGAAGCATGGAGTTGTCATCCCCTCCCGCAAAAGTAGACACATGCAATAATGCTCAGGCAGTGACGCTCTTTGAAAACATGACATTGCCAAAAAGAACCCAATTTGTTAAACAACATGAATTGCAAGTCTCAATTGCAAATGAAGTAGTAGTTTCTTCTGCATCAAGGACTCCATCTAGTTTATCATCCCCCATTTCTCGAAGGTCGTCTTCTTTGCCATCACCTCAATCTAGCAACTGGTCGCCTCAGCAACCAGCTGGGCAAGAATTTTGTGAAAACCAAAAATCAGAGTTCCAATTGCCAGCCATTGTGAGGCAAAAGAAGCAGAACAGGGCATATAGAGACTCGCTACAAAATGCTAGGAACACTTTAACGCTTGTGGCCAGTTTAATTGCGACCGTCACTTTTGGCGCGGGTATCAGCCCCCCGGGGGGTGTCTACCAAGCCGGAGTAATGCAGGGGAAGTCAGTGGCAGGCAGAACAACAGCTTTCAAGGTGTTTGCAATCAGCAATTACATTGCGCTGTTTGTGTCACTGTCAGTAGTGGTGCTGCTTGTGAGTATCATCCCGTATCGGCGAAAGCCATTGATCAGACTGTTGGTGGTTGCTCACAAGGCAATGTGGGTGGCTTTGGGGTTCATGGCAACGAGCTATGTTGCAGCGACATGGGTGATCATGCCACACAGCTTGGAAAAAGAAGTGGTGCTTAGTGCTCTGCTAGCTGTGAGCATTGGCACTCTTGGGACAGTTTTCATTGGGTTAGGTATAATGGCGGTGGATCACTGGCTGAGGAAATCAAAGTGGAGGAAAGGCAGGAGGGAAATCGTGGAGGTTGCCGCAGATCCTGAAATGGGAAGCGAAAACTCGGATGTGGAGAGTTCTTACAATCTGGGATATCACCCATACTGAAAGATTTGATTCATTTAGTTTCTGTATTCGTTGTTTGTATGCATCTGTGGTTTATTAAGGCTGAGGCCTTGTTTTTGTACAGTTTCTATTCTCTTTTGTCTTCTTGCTATTCTTTGGTTGAATGAAAATAAGAATAATTTTCAACTTAAGACAATATGAACTTCTCAATTTCGATTGCCAGGTAACTTAGCTAGGTTGCAACTCTGCAGAGAGAACTCAGATATGGTGGAAATCTTAATCCTCAAGGTCCTCCATTGCATATAATTACAAGTTTTTGCTTCAATCTTGCTATCTAACAATCTCCTATTTGCATGTGTGTCGAAAAATTTAGTTAGTTCGATGATTGGACAGAAGTTGCACATTCTCTATATATTAAAAGGGAAGCAGCTGTAGTAATGTTCATGGACAGTGAATTTCCAATTTTGCCCCTTGATTTTTTTCCCAAAAGCAGCTGTAGTACTGTACTACTGTTCATGGATAGTGAATATCCAATTTTGCCCCTTGATTTTTTTTTCCCCGAGATTTCCCACGCGCAGACACTCAAGTGTTTCTCAAGTGAACATCACCCTTACATCTTTACCCTTAAGGGTATATTTGGATAAAGGAAAATAACAAGGGATTTGATAAAAAAGTTAGAATTTTATAATTTCTACGCATCAATTTCTTTGTTTGGATAATAAAAATTGGAATTTACAAATTCCAAAAAAATAGAAACAAGGAATTTGGATGTCTCAAATAATAAGTTGAAATGATGTCTCAAGGAATAGAATTTTCCAAATGATGAGTTGAAACAAGTGAAATTTTAATTTCTATGATTTTTAACATTGACATCAAACCGTTAGAATTTACAAATCATGAAAATTGCAAATTATGAAATTTTATAAATTCTCATTAAATTAGAAAACTTTCGTCCAAACACAATCTAAGTGAACATGTGTTTCCATCGTTTTGGACCCGTCGATGTTGGAGTTTCTAGGTTTCTTCTCCTCTCGCTTTAGCGGTCAACGTCTTGATCCTCGCCTTCGCCCATCACTGACTCATCAATTTCATTACCAAATCGCCATCGAATCCACCATTTTCGCCGACTATCATAATCATCGTCTTTGTCAACCGTCAACATCATCTTCATCATCTTTTACATCGTTTTTGGGAGGAAGAAGAACAAGTTCTTCGACTAATTTCTAGGTCAGTTTTAAAATTTCTTCTAATTAATTAGTCTATGAGATTTTTCCTATATTGAATTTCCATGTTTGAAGCTGATGTTTTATAATTGTTTCAGTTGACTTCATCTCTGAACGTTGGAGAAGATGCACAATCGTCATCAACTTCAACTATGCATTAATTTCTTTTTAATATGAATTAGTTTGAATTCAAGTTTAAAGATTAGGGCTTAATTTTCTTGCATGTTTTTTTTATTATTAGGATTGAATAACCAAGAATGGTGAACTTTACTCTTTAAGTACCAAGCAACTTGAGCAGCTTCACTGTTTATGCTTCTATTTCACCAAACGGTACAAAAATTATCACTATTTAGTATTTTTTTCCCTCATGAAATCGGTTTCTTTGTAATTGTTATTATAGTTGTCATTGCTTTTAATAAGAATTGTATTTTCAAGTTCTCCTCCTTTGAATTCAAGTGAGAGCAGTGGTGGGGCTGGTGGGTCACCAATATTGAAGTTTATGCTTGATAAGATAATGAGGCCTTTGATGAGAACCAGGGCAAATGACCCGACCAAGGTTCAAGAGCTCATGTATAGCGTTCGAAAAATTGGTCTTCAAATACCTGTAAGCACTGGTAGCAACCCCAAAATTTTAATTTTCTTTCGTTGGTTCTGTATTTTCTGTTTGGTTTCTTAGGAAGTGAACATAATTTATCATAGATTGAACTTTTTGTTTCTCATGTTTCACATGATCTTTGTCACTGTTTGTAATTTTGGATAATGAGTGATTGATTTTGGGATCATGTTTCCTGTTATGTTATGCAAGGATTGAAATATCAATATCGACGAATATATCGCTAGTTAAATTTACGGATATCTCGCCCCAAATATCGATATCGATATCGTTTACAGTCAACAAAAATGACGGAAATTCGATCTAAAAGTTGGAAATTTGGAACGAAACTTTGGAAAAAACTTAAGTACCCAATGATTGTTATATAGGACTAATAAAAACTATAAAATGACATTGATATAATAAATATATGATGAATAATATGATACAATAGGGTTCTGCTGATGACTAGTAATATAAAAATATAAACATAAACATAAATTGAAGTGAATTACTATAATTGAATGTTAATATAATTAAAAACAAAACAATAAACATACAAAAATTTGAATGGAAGAAAAATTATAAAATGAGTAAATATATTTAAAATTGAAAAAAAAGATAAAAAAAAATAGAGTCAATATTTTTAAAAAAATTGGAAAGGATTGATATATTTAAAATTAGAAAAAATGATAAATATAGCTCAAAATAAGAAAAAATGAAATGAAAAAAAAAGCCAGTGGCGCGCGCACCAAGGGTCCAACCCAAGTGCTTAAGTGCTTATTTGAAAACAAGCTCCCACACGTACTAACATAAAAACAGTCTTTTTCCTCCTTGCGCGGGTCTGCGATTCGGGTTTTTTGAGCCGCGCGACATAAAAACAGTCTTTTTCCTCCTTGCGCGGGTCTGTGATTCGGGTTTTTTGACCCGCGCGGTATGACCCAACTGTAACTCAATCGTTTTACGTCCGATATTCATGAAATTTGTTCATATCTCGATCGTTTTAATGAAATAAAGAGATCGATGGGATTAAAACAAGGAAAAAATGTCGATATTTCGCTCAATTTCTTTCCCCCCCTATTATCTGCCGCTGGCCAAAATTTCCGACATATCAACCGATATATCGGCGATATTGTCGATATTTTCATCACTGGTGATTGTTATGTGATGATTGTTGAGAAGAGTATTTTCTTCTACATGTTAACAATCTGATGTCTGTTTTAGTTTTTTGTTAAGGTTAGATTCATTTGGCATTCATATATTTTGAAAACAAGCTATATTAAGTGCTCTGACCTTTATATTTTCATGTTTGTTGTTTGCGGGGAACAAGACATTCTTCTAAAGAATTAGAGATATATTGTCTTTTATTTATTTATTTCTTATTCATTCATCCATGGATTCTTTTGTTTTTTGTTTTTGAAAAATTTTGATCTTTATTTTTTGGTAGATACAGAGTTTCTCTATCTCGGACCACTTTATTTCCCCTTTGTTACTAGTTGAAAGATAATTGTACATTGAGGAAACTTCCAAAGAAGCGGAGGCAAAATAATGAAATTGTGATCGTCTTTGCTTTATGCAGGAAAGTGTCTTCCTACACATATTTTCTCACAAATATTTTGAAATTTCTTGAATTTACTACTAACATATATTTTGATACACATGTCTCCTCATTGTCCATTGTCCTATTTATATTAGGCAATCTCATACGATTCTATGAATATTTGTATTAGCTTATATTAGGCAATCTCATACTATTCTATGCTGAACTACCAATTTTTTTCTCTTAATCCAATTGCCTACATAGACAATTGGCATAGAAATGGGTTTGAGGCGGGTTTCGCTTAATTTTTTCCTCGTTCCACATTGAACGGGTTCCGAAGAAAACCGAGGACATCAAATTCAAACAATTCAATACTTTGGACAAGTATTGAGGTAAAGTTTCCCTTTCCTAATTTGTTTTCAGTTTTCGTTTTTTGCCTTTGTGTTTCGCTTTTGCTTTCTTAGCAGTTGAAGATTAACCCTGTTTTGCTTGAAGGTCAGTTTTTTGCTCCATTTTTTAATAGTCATTTACATTTGAAATAAAAAATAGTAAACAATATATCATTGTTTTTAAGTTGTACAATAACAAAGTTCAAAATTATCATCTGTGTTCCGTTCTGCACTTTAATTATGTTACATTTTGATTATTTTTGGCAGGTTCAAATCTGTTTTTGGTGCATTAAACCTTTGTATTTCAATATAATATCAATATAATCTCTTTGACAAAGCTCTATTGGACTAACATAAATCTCTCTGAGTCTCTCTTCGTTTCCCTTTTCTGACCCGGCTGCCTTCAACAAACAAAGCTCATTTGGTCTCATCGAAGATTGCATTTTATCCTATTAGGTAAGTTTTTTTGGTGAGCTTATTTTAAATTTCTTAATTAATTGATGATTGAGATGAGTTTTGTGGTTTTAAATCTTGCATTTTTTTGGGGGGGGGGGGTGGAGGGACCGACAAAGAAATTGTTGCATTTTAGAGAAATTTTGGAAGGACCAAGGAACACAAAGACAAAATTGATCATATGGAGCCAAGTACAGTGCGGATGAGACATGTAAATTGAAGCACTGCACCATCAAAAGTGCAATTGAGGATTTGGAACTTTAACCAAGTGCTATTAAGGTGTTTATATTTCAACTTACTCAGATTTTAGGCCTTTTATATTGTAATTTAGTGTCTATTTTCTGTGTTTAAGTCACTACATTTTTTGAAGTCATTGTAGCATAGTTTTTCTGATAATTTAGTTTGAGAATGCATAACTGAATCAGACTAATGATGATTGTGTATTGATGTAGTACTAAATTTTTTTTGCCGAATGGGACTAGAAGCAGAATTTGCAAATAGCTCTAAACTTGAATAGGAAAAATATCATTTTGTATATTCTGTTTAAATGATGTCTGAATTTTATGCACTTGCGGATTTGTATTCCCATTAATCACTTGAAAATCGATCAACTTGGTACCATACTAAATAACTTATGCCTTTGTGTTTCAAAATAGTTTGGGCCTTCGGGGTTTTTCTGTTGCGGAAAATATTAGAATGGAAATAATAACTCAACTCACAAAAAAAGGGATAAATATGCAAGGAAATAAAAGAGCAAAGAATAGAGAACACCAGATATAACGTGGTTCGGCAATATGCCTACGTCCACGGGGCAACAACAACAAGAACCTCCACTAATGAAATTAGGGGTACAAAGAGATGCACAACTTCAAGAACACTACTTGAAGGAAACTCTCTCTCTCTCACTTGTTTTGCTACCAACACTACAACACTCAACACTCTCAACTTGGAGTGGACACTCTTCACTCTCTACTTGGAGGAAGATGTTTCTCTTGGATGAGATTGATGGAATGAGCAAATGACCTCTCCTTATATAGGCCAAGGAGTAACCATCTAAATGCTTTCATTAATGCTTCACCCACCCACTTACTTCATTTTGGATCCCACTTACCTACAACCACTTACTTCATTAATGCTTCAAACAACATTTTGTAGATATATTTGAAATTTGGGCCTAGATATTTTACAATCTCCCCCTCTAGGCCAACTAGGTCAAAACGACGTGACTTCTACTTGAAGTCCACTCCAGCGGATTTGCTGCAATACTCCAACTTCTGTTGTGTAACAACTTTTGTCAACATATCTGAAGTGTTCTTGTTGGTGTGAATTTTCCTCAACTGGAAAAGCTTCTTTGATACTGCATCTCGAATCCAATGATAACGGAGATCAATGTGCTTCGTGCGAGGATGGTACACTGAATTTTTACTTAAATGAATAGTACTCTGACTATCACAATGCACCACATAACTTTCTTGCTTCACACCCAATTCTTGAATGAACCTCTGCAGCCAAATCATCTCCTTGCCTGCTTCATTTGCAGCAATATACTCAGCTTCAGTGGTGGATAAGGCAACACATTTTTGTAACTTAGACTGCCATGAAACAGCTCCCCCTGAAAAGGTGAATAAGTATCCAGAAGTGGATTTTCTAGCATCAAGGTCTCCTGCCAAGTCTGCATCCGTGAAACCTTCTAACATCGGTTTAGATCCACCAAAGCACAAGCACAACTTTGAAGTGCCTCTCAAATATCTGAGTATCCACTTGACTGATTCCCAATGCTCTCTGCCAGGGTTAGAGAGATACCTACTAACAACACCAACTGCATGTGCTATATCTGGTCGAGTACAAACCATAGCATACATAAGACTACCAACAGCTGATGAGTAGGGAATACCTGCCATCTTGTCCATATCCTCTTGTGTAGTTGGGCATAAACTTCTGCTTAACTTGAATTGATTACCTAGAGGTGAGTTCACTGGCTTAGCTTCTTTCATGTTGAACCTCTCAAGTACTCGTTCAACGTACCTTTCCTGTGACAACCATAGCTTCTTCGCCTTCCTGTCACGAGTGATCTCCATGCCCAAAATCTGCTTAGCTGGACCTAAGTCTTTCATATCAAATGATTTTGACAAATCTGACTTCAACTTGTGAATCATAGCAACATCGTGCCCCACAATCAACATATCATCAACATAGAGCAATAAAATGATGAAGTTACCTCCGGTGAACTGCTGGATATACACACATGGATCGGCATCTGTTCTCTTGTACCCATGACCCAACATGAATGAGTCAAACTTCTTGTACCATTGCCTCGGTGCCTGCTTTAGCCCGTACAAGCTTTTCTTCAACTTACAAACCATGTGTCCTTTTCTCTCAACTTCAAAACCTTCTGGTTGCTCCATGTAAATTTCCTCTTCCAAATCACCATGCAAAAATGCTGTCTTCACATCCAACTGCTCCACCTCAAGATCCATGCTAGCTGCCATGCCCAGAATAACTCGGATAGAAGTCATCTTAACCACTGGTGAGAATATCTCGTCGAAATCGACTCCTTCCTTTTGCCCAAAACCCTTGACAACCAAGCGAGCCTTGAACTTTGTCAACTGCTCATTCTCGTCCCTCTTCAACTTGAACACCCACTTATTTTTGAGTGCTTTTCTGCCTTTAGGAAGCTCCACCAACTCATAGGTGTCATTCTTCAATAAAGACTCCATCTCAGACTTCATTGCCAACATCCATTTGTCATTGTCTGCATGAGTCTTTGCCTCCTCAAAATTTTCAGGTTCTCCATCACCAGTCAACAGAATGTATCTGGAATGCGGGTCATCCCCATCACTGGTCGTGAGAATATACTGTGAAGAAGGATACTTAGTATTCGGCTTCGGCACTCTGTTTGATTTACGAACTGGTACTTGGGAAATCTCCGGTTGCTCCTCCTGGCTTGGCTCCCCCTGAATTTGATCGTCCTGATCATCGTCTTCAGGTTCAGACACTATCTCAGCACCTTCTGCTTCAGCCATGTCAGGAACGTCTTCATGTATAACCTCTTGAGCTCTGCCACTGGGTTCTTGTTGCAGCGGTGATGAATCATAGGTGAGTTGGCCTGCATTTTTAACTGTCTCCTTATCAAGATCTGTCACGGTCTGATCTTCAAAAAAGTGTACATTTCTGCTTCTGAATAGCTTGTTGGTCTTTGGATCCCACATGCGGTAGCCCATTTCTTCATTGCCGTACCCGAGAAAGATGCACGGTGTGCCTTTGTCATCTATCTTCAATCTTTTCTCGTCGGATACACGTGCAAATGCTTTGCACCCAAACACTTTCAAGTGTGAATATGAAACGCTTCTACCGGTCCATACGCATTCGGGAGTCTCAAAGTTCAATGGTACACTTGGTGATCGGTTGATAAGGTAACAAGCGGCTGACATAGCTTCGGCCCAAAAACGCTTTGATAGATTGGCTGTCTTCAGCATGCACCTGACCTTCTCCAGAATGGTGCGGTTCATCCTTTCAGCTACACCATTATGTTGTGGGGTGCCAGGAATTGTCTTTTCATGCCTAATGCCATACTTCGAACAGTAATCTCTGAACTCGTTCGAAGTGTACTCTCCTCCATTGTCGCTGCGGATACATTTGAGGGCTCTCCCAGTCTCCCTTTCCACCATGACATGAAACTGCTTGAAGGTTTGGAATACCTGACCTTTTGATTTCAACAAATATACCCAAACCTTTCGTGAAACATCATCAATAAAGGTAACAAAATATCTATTACCACCTAGTGATTCAACTTCCATAGGGCCACAAACATCAGAATGTACTAGGTCTAATATTTTTTCTTTTCTTGTGAAGGTACCAGAAAAACTGACTTGATTTTGTTTGCCATATAAACAATAATCACAAGAGTCGAGTGAGGTACCTTTGGCAAAGGGAATGAGAGACTTCTTTGCCAAAACTTGCAATCCCTTCTCACTCATGTGGCCTAATCTTTTGTGCCATAGATTTGGATGAGAATCGTCCGCGACATTCAACTCTCCTTTGCAAACCTTCCCATATGTCTTGTAAAGGGTGCAACACAACTTCCCTCTAGCGATGACTAGCGATCCCTTGGTAAGCCTCCACTTTTGATCTCCCCCATGATGATGGAACCCTTGTTTATCAAGCACACCGGTTGACATTAGATTGAGACGTAAACCAGGAACATGTCTCACATCTTTCAATAACAGCTTGTTGCCCAAATCAGTCTCGAACAAAACATCACCTATTCCTGATATCTTGGAATAGCTATCATTGCCCATCTTCACTTCCCCAAAGTCTCCGGCTTTGTATGTGGTGAAGAACTCCGAGTGCGCCGTGGCATGGAAAGATGCTCCAGAATCAACTACCCAAGAAATGTTTTTATCTTCATCAGCATGTAGGCAATCATTGTCAAGAGACAACAACTCACATGCTTGACTGGACACAGTAGCTGTAGCTGCAGTATTGGTTGTGTCCTCCTTCTTTTGGTAGGTTGAGCCATCTTTCCCATCCTTCTTGTTATTCTTTAGTTTGTTGCAATTCTTCATCATGTGGCCATAGAGATTGCAATTATGACACCTTCCATTGAATCGTGTCCTCGAACGGCTTGCACTTCTTCCGCGATCTCGACTGGGACCTTTACTCTTGTTCCTTCCTCTATTCTCCGTCACAAAGACTTGACTATTATCGGAACTAGATGACTTTCTCCTAGTCTCTTCATTGAACATGTTGTCTTTAACATTATCCATAGATAACACACCATTGGGAGCAGAGTTACTTACAGTAATGACAAAGGTCTCCCAGCTGTCGGGCAAAGATCCAAGAAGCAATAACGCTTGAAGCTCATCCGCGATCTTCATGTCCATCGTGGCCAATTGATTGACAGTGCTTTGGAAGTTGTTGAGGTGCTCAGTCACCCTTACGCCCTCCTTATACTTCATGTTGACAAGCTCCTTAATGAGAAACGCTTTCTTCGATGCGGACTTTTGTTCGAACAATGACTCCAACTTCAACCAAAGAGCATGGGCGTTAGTCTCGTTGGACACATGGTGGAACACACTATCATCCACCCATTCACGAATATGGCCAATAGCCTTGCGATTCAACTTCTTCCATTCAGCATCTCCCATATTCTCAGGCTTGCCTTCCTCTCCTTCTATGGGCTCATGTAGATCCTTGCAATAGAGAATGCCCTCCATTCTCGGCTTCCATGTAATCCAATTGGAGTGGTTGAGTCGAACCATGGTACTCCTTGAGCCTTCCATTCTAACTCTCAACGAACCTAGAGCTCTGATACCACTGTTGCGGAAAATAGTAGAATGGAAATAATAACTCAACCCACAAAAAAAGGGATAAATATGCAAGGAAATAAAAGAGCAAAGAATAGAGAACACCAGATATAACGTGGTTCGGCAATATGCCTACGTCCACGGGGCAACAACAACAAGAACCTCCACTAATGAAATTAGGGGTACAAAGAGATGCACAACTTCAAGAACACTACTTGAAGGAAACTCTCTCTCTCTCTCTCACTTGTTTTGCTACCAACACTACAACACTCAACACTCTCAACTTGGAGTGGACACTCTTCACTCTCTACTTGGAGGAAGATGTTTCTCTTGGATGAGATTGATGGAATGAGCAAATGACCTCTCCTTATATAGGCCAAGGAGTAACCATCTAAATGCTTTCATTAATGCTTCACCCACTCACTTACTTCATTTTGGATCCCACTTACCTACAACCACTTACTTCATTAATGCTTCAAACAACATTTTGTAGATATATTTGAAATTTGGGCCTAGATATTTTACATTTTCTTGGTCACATTTGTTGCTTATTTTTATGAGTTTCCAATTTGGGTTCAACACAATTCATTGGCCGAGTTGGATTTATGTCTCTGTTTATTATTACTTTTTTTTTTCCACTGTAATTTGATATTCTCTCTTTTTCTCTTTGATGTGGGTGGTCCAATAGCAAATTGCCAATGTCGACTTGCCAAAGATTATCTTTTTATTGGGATTCATTGGTAGAGTGTGGGAGGGTAAGTTCAGCTTTTCTCTTCTTCCATATATTGAAAATTTGTTAAAACTAAGCCGGTGCCATCTGGCTCAATTTCAAATAGTTTGTCCACAATCTTTGTATATGCAGTTCCATCATGTTTTTCATCTGAGGCAATGGTGCCACATATCTGAGCCAACTTCAAGCCCTCATGCTCTTTACCTTGCCTGGCTGTGTTTCGATGGGAGATGAATGTTGCCCTCTCTTCAAATGAAATATAAATGACCCCAAGGTAAGGATTGTTATCTGTTTTATGATTGTTATCTGTTTTATGATTGTTCTCTATTTGCCTTATCTTTTTTTTTTTCGTTCTTTATCGGCCTTGCAGCTGTAAATGGAGTCCTTCTAATAAATGACTCCATTTTTACGCAGTTTTCAATATCATCGCTTAATTCATAGCATTTTAAGATTTCCTAATAAATGGAATCTACGAGCTTATGAGACATTTTGCTCCGTTCAACAACGAAGTCCAGACTTCTTTTGAATGTTATGCAGACTTCAAATTATGCACTTTTTTTTATTAGAATTCATGATTTGGGTACCTATTGTTGAATAGAATATGCTAATGATTTGCATAAATTCGATGCATTAATGATAAATACCTGGTATGATCAAATTTTCAAATCTGACTTTCATACTAATTAATCTAATTGTGTTTAGCCGATTCAATTTGGATCCCTCATTGTTTTTGAAGATTTATTGAATAAAGATTCAGCAAGTTAAAAAATTTAAATAGGAGTGGCAGGATAGGGTTTTGTATTTGTTTGTGCTTTGATGTACAGATGAAAGGTAGTAATTGATGGTTATGTTAAGTGTATATATATTGGAGCTTGGTTTATTTGGTTCGTAATAGGTAGCAGCATCCCAATTCCATTCATTTAGGGTCTTTTTCATTTTTTCTTCCTTCCTCTACATGTGCACTGTGCAGGACGTTGAAGGCTTGGGATCTGCATCTTCATGTTGCTTGATTCAACATTGAACAGGTTCAGAATAAAACCCAAGAGCCCAGATTCATACAACTAAATAATTTGGACAAGTATTCACGTAACGTTTGCTTCTCAATCCATGCTGCTGCTGCCTTAAAAATCTGAACTGATGATTGTTACTGCTGTTATGTTCTTAGTTGTTTATGAATTTATTTAAAATTGATTTTCATTAATTGATTATTCCATTTCTTTAATTTAATATCTGCTTATCTTCAAATTTCATTTTTCATACCCATCTTTATTTTCATTCAACTAATTTGATCACATTTTTATCGATGTGGATATTCTTCTGTAGCTTCATTCTAATGTTTATATGACTGTTTGACTGTATATGTTTTTTATTTACATAAAACTGTTCTAATTCCCTTCATATACCTTCTCCACAATCAACTAGATTAAGATTCATTATTTTATTTCAGAGATTCTAATTGCTAATCATCGGTTTTTTTTTATATATTTTGCTCTTAATTTACAAAATTATTTTACAAACCCACGACATTGCACGGGCTACCTTGCTAGTCTGATCTAATCAATGTGACGTGCACTACCACATACTTCCATAGCACATGATAAGATTGAACTCAAGGCAATTATACTATGTGAAATGCATGTGGTATGAGTTGGGAGAAATCACTTATTGGTCACTCACCGTCACTCTAGAACATAATTATGTAAGAGACGTTTTTTTCTTTTGGTTTGGCTTTGTGTTCTATCTGCGGCCTATGTCAGGAGCAGGTGTATCAGATAATTTTCCACGTCGGCCATATAGGGAGATTTGATGCTTCTAAATAACATTTGCTGATGCATAGTTCGTTTTTACGTAATTTAATGGTAATAATAAGAATAGAATTTCCAAATAGACAAGGATGAAGGTGTTCGGCTGAATCATGGAAATAGAAAGGAAGATGGATGATAACACTGACAAGTAATTTGACAAATGCATCATTTATTGTTGTTTTGATACGATATATTCTACGTTCATGTTATATTCTACGTTCATATTATTTGAGAGATGTTCTACGTTCATATTATTTGAGAGATGTGTCAATTAATTTGAAAACGCCCTAGATTTGGAGGACTCTATGTCGACCCCAAAAATTTTACACGGTTGGGATTAATTAATAGACATGCCACAAAGTCCACACTGATAAGAGACTAACGAAGTTTC
Source organism: Prinsepia uniflora (assembly GCA_032719365.1). NCBI lineage: Eukaryota > Viridiplantae > Streptophyta > Magnoliopsida > Rosales > Rosaceae > Prinsepia > Prinsepia uniflora. Next base: position 14,307,109 of record CM064864.1, on the reverse strand, counting down.
CTACTTGACTTGAGTATCCATTGTAGACTTTAGAGTCCCGTAAGTCATTTTCAGACCCTTATCATTTACGTTTCTTTTGCTACCCTTTTTTCCCATCACATTTTTTCCCCTTACAAAGCTTTTAATAATCTAAAGAATGTAATATTTTTCCAGCAAGAATCTTCTCAGAAGATACAATTACTGTACTTTATTGGTTTGTCACCGTTTAAAACTCCTCTATCCTGCCCAGTACTTGTAGCAAACTTTCAAAGCATCTTCCTTTTCTCCTACATTATTTGCATACAAGTACCTTGCGTTCTATGCAGAAAGAAAACACAAAAAGAAACACACAAAAAGTGGAGGTTTAAACTTTAGACCCTAAAATGAAGTTGTCCAAAAACAAAGAAGCAACTGAGAACAATGAAGGGGACCTTGAGCATAAAGAAACAGAGAATCAAAACCTGGAGATTGCGGTCCATAAAGCTTGTGGAACTGGGAATGCTCACGCCTTGAAGGAGCTACTGGATTCGAATCCTGGGTTAGTTAGTAAGCTTAACATGAGGGATAAAAGTGCACTGTCCTTGGCTTGCAGCTATGGCCACCTCGATGTAGTGAAGCTCTTACTCAATGAGCCTGGCATGCTGGGTTTGGGCAAAGATGGGTTTGATCAATCATGTATCCATGTAGCTGTCTCTGGTGGTCACATGGGTAAGTAGCAAATTAAAATTCACTCTTCTCGTCCAATTTTTTACCTGGTCGAGCTGCTTTAAGTATCATCGATAACAGCATTTAAGAACACAGTTATATTTAAACTTATATAAGAAATTCAACTGTGTTTTCTCCAACCAATTAGAAAAAACCCATCTTCTAACTTTGATTTTCCTTGTTTTTCTTAAAGCAACTAAATAAGTTACTTACCTAGTTGATATCCAATTTATTAGTATTGTTATTTTACTTATATGTCCTTGACGGAATGAAGGGTGGTTAGCATTTAGAAACTTATGGGAGGGGGGAGGGCGTGTTTTGGATGCGGGTGGTGTTTAGTTTAATCACTTATAGCTTTGAAACCTAAGATCTAGGAGCAAAATTTAAGTTGTCAAAAATTTAAGTTGTTTCCTTGTATGTACGAAAAAATTGTATATCATCGATTCTAATATCATTCTTACATGCATAATGAAACTATAATATTGATGGTGCAGATGTTGTAAGGGAGCTGCTAAGAGTGTGTCCTGACCTTGCTCACACAGTTGACGAGAATGAAAATTCACCCTTGCATTATGCCTGTAGCAAAGGACACAGGGAGATGACATGGATGCTGCTAAGGCTCGATCCAAAACTTGCTCACCAGCAGTTCAACAACAATGGCCACACGCCCCTGCATTTGGCTGCCATAAATTACAAAGTCTCTGTTCTTCAAGCGTTTGTTTCAGTGGCGAAACCGTCATTTCAAGTTGTTACCAAAGCTGGAGAGACGGTGTTTCATCTGGCTGTGAGATATGGGCAGTATGATGCTCTGGTGTACTTGACCCATGTCTGCAATCATGCCGATTTCTTCGATTGCCGGGATCTTAATGGTAACACCGTCTTGCATCTTGCAGTTTCTGAAGCACATCATAAGGTGAGTTAATCTTTTATTACTTTATATACAACCACATTGTGTATCAACGTAATCTTTTTATGGGTGTCCAAACCGAAACTATCTACTGCATAAGAATACCCTAGACAATGGTCTGGTAGCACTGAGGCCAATTGGGCGAGTTGGAAGGACAGCACGAACCTTATTCAAGAATGTTGATCAAGTTTTCAGCAAGAACATAAAGCCTGATATCTATTTTCCCTTTTGCCACAGATAGCAGAGTACCTGATCAGCAAAAAGAAAGTGGCGCTTAATGCCCGGAACAATAAAGGACTCACAGCCCTAGACATTGTCAACCAGGCCAAGGACAATGCAGAGAACCGGCGTCTTGGAAATCTGCTTAGAAAAGCAGGAGGTGAAACAAGGGCTGAGTTGTTATCTCATTCGCCGAAACTAGAAACTGCAGCCGCCAATGCTCAGTCAATAGAAGTTGTTGAAGGACTAAGAGCACAATTCGTTAAACAACATGGATTGCAGTTGTCGATTATAAATGAAATGGCTTCTCCAGTAACCAAGAGCCCATCTAGTTTATCAACACCCAAGTCTAGTAAGTCATCATCTAAGCTTCCATCACCGCAATCTAGCAAGTCATCGCCTAAGCTGCCATCACTAGAATCTAGCAAATCATCACCCCAACCTCAAGTTATGAGGGAGGGTTTGGATTGCGAGGTACAAAGACAAAAGTCCTTGTTGCAAACGTTCAAAAGACAACACAATTCTCCTGATAAACAGAACCAGTCTGAGCTATCATCACCCCAACCTCATGTTATCGGGGAGGGATTGGATTACGAAGTACAAAGACAGAAGTCCTTGATGCAAACATTCATGAGACAACACAAGCCTCTTGCTAAATGGACTGGGTCTGAAATGAGCGAGGTTTTCTACAACCACCCTCGAAGGTTGCATCAAAAGCTGTATACAGAGGCGCTACAAAATGCTAGAAACACAATAACACTCGTAGCCATTCTAATTGCAACGGTCACTTTTGCTGCTGGGATTAGCCCTCCTGGCGGTGTCTATCAAGAAGAAGGATCAATGAAGGGGAAGTCAATTGCAGGTACAACAATTACTTATAAGGTGTTTGCAATAAGCAACTATGTTGCGCTTTTCACATCACTATCGATAGTCATTGTCCTAGTGAGTATCATCCCCTATCGGCGAAAGCCAATGATAAGGCTGTTGTCATTTGCTCACAAGGTCATGTGGGTAGCTGTGGCATTCATGGCAACAGCTTATGTTGCAGCAACATGGGTGGTCATGCCGCATACTCAGAAAAAAGAGTTGGTGCTTGTAGCTTTGCTGGCTGTTAGCATTGGCACTCTCGGAACAGTTTTCATTGGTCTAGCTGTAATGCTAGTTGATCATTGGCTGAGGAAAACAAAGTGGAGAAAAGGAAGGAGAGAAAGAGGGGAGGCTATTGACGACTCTGAAATGGGAAGCCGAAACTCAGATGTTGAAAGCACCTACAATCAGGGATATCACTCATACTGAGAATTCATCTCGATGACCTTCTTTGGATGCAACATTTTTAGAACAAGGTAGTTGTTGTGAAGAATTTAGGAGGGAGTGAATTAGAGAAGGAGGTAGAGAAAGAAATGTTCTTCTTGAATAATGATAGAGTATCATACAAGACTAATTAACCCACTTATATATGGTTAGGGTTAATATAAGTACAATGGCCTATCTACTCCTTGTACCCATTTACATATATAGACATATCACTTAATACAATTTACAACACTTCCCCTTGGATATTTCATGTAATAGTGTCGCTGGACTACACACCTATGTGTTGCCTCGTTAAAACCTTGCCAGGTGACAAAAACCCTATGGGATAAAAATAACCCTGGTCGAAGAAAAGAGTGCAATGCGCGTGTAAACGATCACATCAGAATTTTCTGAGGTAGATGATGTCGTCTCTTCTGGAATACAAGTAGATAGTCCGCCTTTGAGATAAAATGCATTAGTGTTGCTCCACCAAAAACCTTGCTCGGTAAACCCAGTGGAAAAAACCCGTGATCGAAGGGAAAAGATGTGCAAATGCATATGAGCCAAATTATGGCATCTTCAGGATGCATTATTAGCGAGGTGATCATACCAAAATGTGCCTTATTAAAACCTAACCAGGTAACAAAACCCAATGGGACAAAATAACCCTAGTCGTAAGACAAAAGAGTACACGATGATCATGTGAGTATACTTCGGGATACTCAGTATATTTCTGGATACTTGGTATACTTCAGGATACTCCCCCTGATCTTGACTCCCCCTGAAAACTACAGATTAGGTAGATCAGCTAGTCTACGTAAACCAATACCTCGCAGATGCTGCTGGAATGTGGCCTTTGGTAATGACTTGGTGAACAAGCCTGCATGATTATCTTGAGATCGTATTGGCTTGATCTCAATCTTCTGATGTTCTTGCTGTTGTTGGTTAAAGAAAAAACTTTGGTGCAATATGCTTGATGTTGTCTCCCTTAATGAAACTGGTTTTCATTTGCTCTATGCATGCAGCATTATCTTCGTAGATAACTGTCGGTTCATTATGGGTGGAATTCAGTCCACAAGTACTTCGAATATGCCCAGTAATGGCTGTTAACCATATGCATTCACGAACTGCTTCGTGTAGGGCTAAAATCTCTGCATGATTCGATGACATAGCAACAAGGGTCTATTTCGTAGACCTCCAAGATATTGATGTGTTCCCAAAGGTAAAGACATAACTGGATTGGGAACGTGCCTTGTGTGGGTCTGATAAGTAGCCTGCATCAGCATACCCAACAAGGCCTGCATCATTCCGAGGACCAAGGGGGTTTGATTCATTCCTTGATTCATAGGGATAGAATAAGTGTAACAACCCGTCCCGAATTTCAGGATTAGATTAGTGACTAATCATGATTAGTGAGGCTAATCTGTGATTAGTTGGGTGAAATCGGACGAACGATGTAAAATGATCGTTTTGCCCCTGGGCATGGGTAAACGTTGACTTTTCATTCTGGAAGTCAAATAGACTTTGACCGATGGCCGTGACGTAGTTCGTGATGTCATGAGTTCATAGCCAGGTGGCACGTTCAATTCCGACATTCGAGGAAGAAGTTATGAGGTTCGGAAGCTTAAGGGCAATTTGGTAATTTTAGTTAAAAGGGGCAAATAGTTGAATTTTGGATTGGGAAGTCCGATGGTCGAGGGCCAAAGACCGTTACGTAGATCGGGACGATACGAATCCATAGACAGGCGGCACGTCGAATTTGGACGTTCGACGGCGAAGTTACGGTTCACGAAAGTTCAAGGGTACTATTGCACGAATTACGAGACAAGTTAACTTTTGGATTCTAGTGGGCCCCAGATATTTAATCCCTGCCCAATGGATGAGTGACAAGTGTTACCCATCCACAGGCCATCCTTATATCTTCATGCATCGATCATTCTTCTTCATTACAAACCCACGTACCCGATCTCATTTTCTCACCCAACCATTCACCCCAAAACCAAACCCTTGACCCAGTTGATCATGCCCGTGAAGCCCAGAGGCTGAGAGGATGAAGGGTGGATGATGGTGGCCAGCTGGAAGCCACGTCGCCGTGGACGGCGGCCTTGAACCCAAGAACGCACCCGGTTAGATACAATCCTTTCCATTTTTCAATTTATGCATTATGGTTTCTTTTGGGTGCCTAGGAGATGGTTGTTAGGTTACTAGGGACTTAATATGAAGGTTTTTAATGGGTTTAACGGCTGAGACGCCGTGGAGGTTGATCGGGGAAAACAGAACCGTGAGGTTCATTTCGAACCATAAGTTTTAGGTAGGTTTTTAAGATTCTAATTCATATATTTAGATTCATATGGATGCTAGGAAAATTATAGGATTGATTTGGGGTTGAATCGGACCAAATTAAGGGAGGAATAGCGCCGGACCGGTCACGCTGGTCCAGGAAAACCGGCTGCACAGTAAAAACCGGTTCAGCTGAAGCTTGATGACGATGAACAGTGCACATGGCCTTCTTGGAGCGCGTGAGGGCGCGTGCCCCATAATTTGGGAAAGTGTTCAACATATGAAACACTCTATTTGATGTAACGAACATTTTGGGACTGGTTTCGTGTTAATTGGACATCGTCTCAAGTTTTGGGGTGTCAGAAGGTTTAGGTTCGGGATTTAAAATACTTAAAAATTTGGGAAAATTACGGGGCTTTAGTGGGAGGTTAATTAAGTAGTTAGTAACCTTTTATTACGATTTGGACAGGTTTGGGAGTCCCGGTGACGATGATTTTCCCGGTGAGGCTTACGACACGCAAACCGAGGCGGCAGCATGGGACGGTCTGTGAGCGGACCTTGATTTCTAAACTGTAATGCATGCATAAATATTTTATATGGATTATGATTGTGATTCCATGATATTGATTTGGATGATTGTGAATTATATGGTTTCGCGCTTTGCGAGGCGATTTATGTGCTTGCACGTATATCGAGGTTTCCAGTTTTACACTGATTTTTCGTACTTATGGTTTTGGATATGATTTCATGAAATGGTTTTGGATTTGAAAAGGTAAACTCAGGTTCGAAACCCATTTGATTTACGAAATCGGACACGAGGCCTAGTTGGTTTACGAATCGGACTTGAGGTCCAGTTTGTATGCGGATTCAGGCCTAGGGCCCAGCTATGTGTTACAAAGACATGAACCCATGAAAGGATTTTGTGGTTCATGACGGCTTATGAGGGGTCGGGTATGAATCCTTGAAAGGTTTAAGGAATGATTTCAAAAGGTTTTTCATATGCCATCCTTTATATATGATTGTCTCCTCCGGGGAGGGTCGTTGGCCTGGGTGGACCCCAGAGTAGTCACGGAGCACTGACCGAGTGGAGTCGCCCCCCATTTGGGTTCCTTACTCTCAGGATGGGCATGGTTCGTTACCTCCAGGGAGGGTCATTGATCTACGAACATTGACTTGGGTGGACCCTAGAGAGACTTGGGTTTGAGACCCCGGTTAGCACACGTGTAGCTATATATATACCGTGACAGGTTCTTGGATATGAAATATAATGGATAAACATGATTTCAAGTGGTTTGGGAAATTGTGTTTTATGATGATAAATGGATTTGGGCTGAGATCCCACGTATGTTTATATTGTTATGGTTTTCTGTAAATGGTTTTGGGCAGGAGCCCGTGTGACTTGTATTTACGGAACTTGGGGCTGTGAACCTCATTATGGTTGTTTAAACATATGTGTTTAGATAAATAGTTTTACTATGCATGCATGCTTTTTAGTGAAGGGTATAAAGGTCTTTATAAAATATTTTACGAAACTTATTACTTTTTGTCCACTCACAGTCTTTCTGTTTTTAATACCCTTCAGGTTGGATACTATGTGGACTGTAGCAGAGACCGAGATATGACATACTTCTTCCGGATCCTAGCGTACTCTGATAGTCCGGGAGGGCAAATGTAACGACCCGAACCAAGAATATTAATATTTTAATGTAAAAAGACTATTTTGCCCCTAAGGGGGGAAACTTTGACTTTTGACCCAGGAAATAATTTGGACTTTGACCCATGACTATGACGTAGATCGGGACGTCACGAATCCGTAGACAGGCGGCACGCCGAAATCGGAGTTCGTATGAAGAAGTTATGGTCACGGACGTATTGTAGCGGAAATTACGAACCGAGCACAAACGATTAAAATAATAATTTATTTGGGAATCTGTGCAAACCCTAAATTCAAATCAGTCCAGCGGATGAGTGACAAGTGTCATTCATCCAAGGGTGCACTATTCCAATAAAGCAACCCTATAGCCTATTGGTCCATTTTATACTAATTAATTTGTCATCATTGAATCCTAGCCATTAGGTTTCTGATCAAAGCCATCCCAGCCCTCCATTCCATCTGCTTTTTCCTTCTCATGCAATCATCTCTCTGGGGAAACCACAAACACACATCCATATCTTCTAAACCGTGCAACCATTTTCCCTTCGATTTTATCTCAACGCAAACGCACTAACTGACAACCCTCACACCACCAGGCGACCACCCTCAGCACCACCATCATCCCCAGAACACCATCGTGCACCACCAACAACCACAACCCATCCCCCTGGCCTGAACAAACCCGTAAAACCCCAGACCCGAAACACAGAGGAATCGGATCCAGGAAGCAAAGCAAGACCTCCTCACCATCTTGACTTGAATGGAGCTCCAGTTGACACCTTGAGGACCCCAGGAGCACGACTGAACGGACGACAAAGGCCATGGCGGCGACACAGCGGAGGTAAAGCCCAAAACCCGAGAGACCCGTTTGTTTTCCCTGTTTCGAACCAACCCATTTTAACATTTAGAGTTCAATTCTTTGGTTAGGAACGTGCTCTAGGGTCAGAGACGAACGCATAGGAACCGTCTTGGACGACTGAGACTGCGTGGATAGCCGGAGACGACGACCGAACTTTGGCCGTGAGGTTCATCGAAGCCCTGGTAAGTTTATACTGGTTTTCTTCTAGTTTCAAGGTTATAGAACCATAGAACAGACCTAGACGACTCTGTAGGATTGAACCCCGTCGAAAATGGTGGCCGAAAACGGACGGTGGAAACTGGTCAAGATGTGGGTCAACGTCGACCCGGTTCAAGTAAACGAGTTGACCCGGTACTGTAGCAGTGAGGACGTCATCATGCTGACGTCACTTCTGACATCATGATGACGTCATCCTATAAGAGATTGTCAGATCAGGGGCCAACTAGAACATGCCACGTGTCACCTGACAAGTGTCAGTGATGACGTCATGTTGACGTTAACAGTACTGTAGCAGCGTTGACCAGAGCATGGGGGCGCGTGTGAACAGTGTTTTTGGTGGGGCCGATACCATTTTCAAGGTTTCGACGATATGGATCCAATGGTGGTGGTTTCGTGTCGATCGGAGATCGTTAGGTTAGTCAAAATGGGGTTTGAAGCCTTGAGAATAGTGCCCGCGATGCGTATTTGAGGCGGATCTGTTCTAGGGTCTTGGTATTGGAGTTATAGGGCCCTTAAGTAACTCTCAGGTATATTAATATAGGTTTTAGAGATCGTTGAGCAGCAAGGACCGAGTGTGAGTGAGCTGTTTGATTTATAAAAGGCTTGCATGCATAAACTGTTTTACTATTTCCACTTATGATTTCGATGAGTCTTATATGAACTGTTTATATCTCTTATTACAATGTTTTGGGCATGAGACCCGTCTGGATTATATGTGGATTTTGTCTGGGATGTCCGGGGGGACATAGGGTAAACTATACTGTTATTGTACTGTACTTTCCTATCTGTCTATATTGTCTCCTCCAGGGAGGTTCGTTGGCCCTGGTGGACCCTGGAGTAGTCACGGGGCCCTGACTGAGTGGAGTTGACCCCCGTTGGGCTGCGTACTCTCAGGAAGGCATGTTCATATACCTCGGGCAGTGACCGGGATACCGGGAGCTGATGTACCTAGAGAGTCTTGGGTGTGAGACCCTGAGTGGCAACACGTAGCCTTAGAACCGTGACATCATTTGGGTTGGGTTTTACAGTGCACTGATATGTTAGTTTCTCCTTTCGATTATTATTATGATTATGTGGTTACGATTTCATTATAATACTTTGTTTTCAATGCATGCAAGATTTGGAAAACGGAGGGGTAAAACCTTATGATTTATTTTATTATTCAATTGATTTATAAACTGTTATCTTTGGCCCACTCACTCTTTGTTTTACTGACCCCTCCAGACCGTGACACGGAAATAGAGGAGGACCCGGAGGAGGAGGAGGAAGAGGCTTAGTTTGTTAGCTGTGCACCTGTACACCCACTTGTGGGTAGGTTGAGCACCGAATAATGTACTCTGACTATTGTGCTCACGTGTTGTTATTTTAATATCCCTTTTGGTATGTTTGGAGTCATTGTCAGACGGGAGCGGGGCACGTCCCCAGGTGGTCCCAGTAGGATTGGGATGGGTCTTGTTAGCAAAGGTCGGAAATATCCCTTGTCTGACACTTCGTGTCAGACGGGAGCAGGGCCATCCCGTGTTAATCCCGAGGGGACTGGGATGGGTCCTGTCAACGTGGTCTAAGAGAAGGGTTGCTCATGTTACTCTGAATTCCAGAGCGTATTTTGCACGATACTCTGTACGCAGATCGTGGATGTGATATCTCAATGGGCTACAGTTCGTTATCAACCTGATAGTTAGGATGCCGGTAAGATAATTAGTAGGATTGAATCGTGGAACTGTCTTGGTTCGGCACTTGATGCCGGGGTTGCCATAGTTCTATCGTGGTTGGTAGTGTGGGACCCTACGGAAGGATGACGTAATGGTACTTTAGAGTTGGGATCGTCTTTCACGATGTCGTAGGATCGTTTTGACGATAGTTCGGAATTTTGATCATCTGATGATCTGATTTGGTTGAGTTAAATGGATTTACTGTTGGGAGCAGCCAGATTCGTGGAGTGTACTGCAGTTGGCAGTTGGCAGTTGAGTTCGTGGAACTCTAGTTAAACTTATGGCAGTTAGCAGTCGGATTCGAGGAATCCTAGTTGATTTGACGGTAGGATTGGATTGACATCTTTACGATGTCAAGACTGCGGAGTCGGTCAGATTGTGGAATATACTGCCTTATGCAGTTGGGTTTAGGGAGACCCTCGAGTGTGATTGTGGAACCCTACCTTAGGTGTATGGTTCAAAAATGTGAGTTGGCGAGTGGTCTCGACTTCAATGAGATCGTCGGTCGAGTCATGTCAGCTTTAGTGTTGGGACTGCACTCTGCAGTCAGGGCTGTACTTATCGGTTAGACCTAGTTGGCCGTTGTACTACTCTAGTTGTGATGGATTGTTGGTGCAACTAAGGTCACGGGCGACCAGGTAGACGACATTGGTTGGGTCGAGTTACGACTGGTTAGAGTTTGGTTGGATAAGTTATCAGGGTTGGTACTTGTCGATGGAATCTCAGGTTTGGGATACGGAGTAGTTGTACGGGCGAGTGATTCCGTTGGATGCGGAGCCTCGATAGTGATACCTGGTAGTTAGGTCTGCATGAGTTTGTGGCAGGCACTACTACCGAGAGTGGTTGTAGTTACGCTTGTTGGGAATCAGGGACGTTCAGGGGATGTTTCCTTTTCTCGTATGCATTGTCAGGATGACTGTACCCAGAGTTGTTGGGTACGAGGGAGATAGATTTTCTTCCATTTGAGTAGAGGTACGGGATCGTCGCTCGGTGTGAGCGAAGATCTATGGTTGTCTGATTCGCACACATTGTGCTGATGCTGACAGGTGATGATACTGGTACTAGCGCTGGTGCTGGTGTCGGTGATTTTGACTCCGTCAAGTTAGGCTTATAATCGGTATCTGTGGTCCGGTAGTGGATCACGGATAGAGTTAAATTAGTGATGAACACGTGGTTGATGTCCGAGTGTGTTGGTTCCGATATGGTTGGAACTACGGAATCGAGAGTGATTGCGATTGAGGTGACGAAAGGAGTGCGGGTTTTCCGCATTGGTAATGGGTATTTCGAAGTCATTTTGGGTGACTTCTCAGGTTTTGCCGTGGTAGATGACGGTAGATGATGGTTGTTGTCACCAGTACTTTGATCGTGTATTGGTTGGTGAACCCGAGATTTGTCTTAGGTCATTAAAAAGAGTTGAGTGCATCGAAGTTTGGTGGCTGAGATTTCTCATTTTCTGCTTGGTGACAGATGATGTTGGATTACGTGGCATGGCGAATGCAATGAGTTTTGTTTGTATTCACATAGGATGGATTTTAATGTCATTGTGTTGGATCATTCATGGTTTTTCCTAGGTGGAATGACAAGGATCGATACGAGGTAATCAGTGAGAACCCACAGTCTCGACGTGTCTCGTCGTTGACTAATCTGTTTAGATGTGGGAAATGGTTGAGGACTTTAGGCGTCGTGATGATTCTCGATCGTGACGTTTATGGTCGGGTGACGTTTATGGTCGGGTGTCCGACGAGGTCGGATTTGATCAACCTTAGATGTGTGGATATTGGGATTGGCTTCCCTAGGAATTCAATCGATTGTATTGTGGTAATCGGTTGAGTAGGTAACCTATAGGTTCGGTTTTGGTACGTCACGGTAGACGTGAACGATATTTCGAGTTTTGGAATCGGATTTCTGGATGACGATTCAGGATTTGATTTTGGAACTTGAAAGAGGATTTTTGGATTTAGGTTTTGGAATCGGATTCTAGGTGACGATTCAAGATTTTATTCTGGAGCTTGACAGTATATTTTCTTTTATGGATTTGGGTTCGGAATGGTCATTCCTGATACTAGTCTACGGAATGATGATTTCGGATTCGAAATTGGATATGATTATGGATATGATTTCTGGGTTTGGATTCGGGATTTCTTACGAAATTGCGGATTCGGATTCAGATTTGGAAACGGATGATGGGCTGGAGTCTGGGTTTGTCTGATGCTGGATTGGACAAATGAACTCCATAATTGAAACGTGATTGGCTACGACCTGGATGGTTGTAGGGTGATTGATGGGTAGATGTACGTACCTTGTACGTTGTTCGAGGTACGATACTGGGCAGACTTGTCGTGCCTAGTGACGGTATATAGGATATACCAGTAGTAGGTTGTTGATCATATTGGTAGACGGATTGGTTCCGATACCAATTGATTAGTCGAGGTCGTGAACTAGACATTGGATACTGTGCAGTGGGTCATTGTATTCTGATGGGTCTAGCTACACACAGGTCGTGTGAGGTGTTGGTAAGTGTATACTCAGGTTGAGTAAGTTGGTGGTTAGCGTAACCACAAGTGGTATATTGTCAGTTTTTGACTGGCGACTGTCAAGTGGTGACAGGTTGTCGGGTGTCTCATCGTGGATCGATGAGTGAGTTGGTGACTCCCAGTGGGAGCAGATAGCAGGATAGGTTAGTAATTGAGAAAGGAACCTTCAAGTTGGTTGTGTCGACGAGTTCGTAAATATGACCAGTGGTTGGATCATAGGATACTCAGGTTGCTCTGATACTGACAAGTAGTGTCAGTACGGAACTTGTGATTATTGTCATTCGACGTGGTCGAATGTAGTCAATGCAACGTGAGAGTTAGTGGTACGTCTGGCTAAAGACGAGTATTGTGTTGGCTATTGGGTACTAGTGACATACCCATCCCAATCCCCCTGGGATTAACGCGGGATGACCCTGCTCCCGTCTGACACGAAGTGTCAGACAAGAGATAATTCCGACCTTTGCCCTCCCGGGCTATCAGAGTACGCTAGGATCCGGAGGAGGTATGTGATATCTCGGTCTTTGCTACAGTCCACATCCGATGTCAACCTGAAGGGCAGTCAAAACATTAAAAGCTGTGAGTGGACAAAACAAACAGTTTATAAAAACATTTCATAAGGAAGACATTTTTACCCTTCACTAAAAAGCATGCATGCATTCGAAAACCATTTAACCAAAGAAACCATATGTGGGAACTAAGCCCAAAACCAAGATTGAAAGAACCATAATGAAAACGACTATACGGGCCACTGCCCAAATCTATAAGGGACTCGGCCCAAATCATAAGAAACCAACCATACGGGCCACTGCCCAAAACCTGTGTAGACACACATCATATATCATATCATATAGCATACATCATATATACATATAATTCACACAACCAATCCTGTCATGGTTTCCGAAGCTACCCGCGTGCTACCCGGGGTCTCAAACCCAAGTCTTCTCAAAGTCAAAGTCAATGTCCGCAGACACTGACCCTACCCGAGGTTATAGTAACCAGCCTTCCTGAGAGTAAGGAACCCAACTAGGGCGACTCCCACTCAGTTAGTGCTCCGTGACTACTCCGGGATCCACCCAAGCCAACAACCCTCCTCGGAGGAGATAATAGAAGTAAAGGAAGGTATATGAACATATATATATATATACATAACATAAACATTCATGCCCGGTTCCCTTGGACCGTCATGTACCATAATAACATAATCAGGGTTCATGCCGGTTCCCATAAACTGTCATGTACCATAAGGACCAAAAAGGGTTCATGCCGGTTCCCATAACCCGTCATGAACCACGATACCATAACAAGGGTTCATGCCGATTCCCATAAACCATCATGAACCTGGGAATCCATTTAAGGTTCTCAGACCTGAAATCAAAACCGTAAAGTAACCTGGGTCTCGTGCCCGAACATAGGACACCAGCTAGGCACCGTGCCCGATATCTGAGTTCATATGCCCGAGACAAAACCAAATGGGTCTCATACCCGAGTTTATCCTTTTGGAAATCCAAAACCATTTCATTTAGACCAATAAAGACATACAGACCCATATAGGGTAGAAACCTCGAAATACGTGCCTATATGTAACCACACATCCAAATGCACTCATGGCATCACAAACAAGTATTTAAAACATATAATAAACATTTATGCATGCACCAATTTAGAAAGCAAGGTCCACTCACAGACCGTTTGAGTTGCCGCCTCGATTTGCATGCCATAGGCTCTCCCGAGCCGATCACCATCACCGGGACTCCCAAACCTGTCCAAATTTTAATAGAAGGTTACTAACTACTTAATTAACCTCCCATTAAAGCCCCGTAATTTTCCTGAATTTTTAACTATTTTTAAACCGACCCTAAACCTTCAGACAGCCCGAAACCTATCGAAACGATGTCCGATTGACGCGAGATCAGTCCCAAAATTTTCGTTACATCGAATAGAAGATTTCATATGTTGAACACTTCCCCAAATTATGGCCCACGCATCCCTAGAAGGCTCAGATCACTGTTCATCGTACCCAACCTTGGACTGAACCAGTTTTTACTGTTCATGGTACTGTTCACCCGTCTTCAACCTCGGTTTTCTCTGGTTTTTGGACCGATTGAGGGTCCATTTCATCTCCTTTTTATCCTAATATCATCCTAATCCTATTTCCTATCATTTAGACATTAAAACCCGAGCAAAAACCACCCAAAACCGTGCTTTTCCGATCGGCCATGGTGGCCGGATTTTCCCCCGCCGTTCACGGACATTTCAGGCCATCCCGAGCCCCTAAACTAATCCCATTAACCTCCTAGAATCCCCAGAAACCTTACCCAATTAATCAAATCGAGTAAAAACCATTAAAACCCAAACTCAAATTTTGAATATTTCTTTACCTCACGGTCGAGCTCCGCCGTGTCCTCCGTCGTCCACAGCCGTGGACCTCCGTTCCTTGCTACTCTCAACCCCTCATACTCCCTCCCTCACGGTCATGTTCAGCTCATAGGGTCATGGTGGTATGTGTGGGTTGTGTGCTTTGAAGAAAATGGAGAAATGGGGAAAATGATGGGTTTCGGGTTTTAGGATGAAGAAGGAATGAAGATAGTGAAATCTGGTGAGATGAGAGAATAGATGATTAGGTGAGTGGTGAGGATTAAAAGATTAATTGGTAATGGATGGTTAGGATTGAATGTAAGGTGGATTAATTATATCTAGCCCATCAGATTTTGCCAAATCATCCCGTCTCGAAGTACGTGCATAGTGAAATCGAACTTCTGTGACCTATAACTTCCCCGTTCGAAGTCCGATTTCAGTGTGCCACCTGCCTATGGATTCGTACCATCCTTATCTACGTAACGGTCCTCGGCCCTCGGCCATGAAAAGTCAACAATTGCCCCTTTTTAACCAAATTTACCAAAATGCCCCTAAACTTCCGAACGTCATAACTTCCTTCTCGAACGTCAGAATTGAACGTACCACCTGTCTATGAACTCGTGACGTCACGAACTACGTCACGGTCATTGGTCAAAGTCCATTTGACCGCCCGAATGAAAAGTCAACGTTTTACGCACGACCAAGGGCAAAATGGTCATTTCGCATCGTTCGTCCGATTTCGCTCAACTAATTACCGATTAACCTCACTAATCGTGATTAGTCACTAATCTAATCTAGGAATTTGGGACGGGTCGTTACAACCTTCCCTCCTTAATTAATTTCATCCTCGAAATTCCAACCGACCTAATTCCAACCGTTCTTCCCTCATTAATTAGTTTCATTCTCGAAAATCCAACTATTCTGATTCCACTTCCACCTCGTGGAAATAATTCGATCTCACGACACGTGTACACTAGTACACCCACTAACCAGAACAATACTTACTCGTCTGCAACTAGACGTACCACTACTACTCACGTCGTATCGACTACACTCGACCACGTCGAATAACCGTAGTCATACGTCCCGAATTGACACCACTTGTCAAATCTACCGTTTCATTGACACACCAACTCGAAGGTTTCTTGATCAAACACTAAACTATCCTGTCGTCTGCTCCCACTAGGAGTCACCAAATCTCACTAACCGACCCAAACTGACACCTCCGACAAACTGTCACCACTTGACAGTCGTCAGTCGCAAACTGATACGACACACACTCGTGGTTACACTAACCACAAGCATTTCACTCGACCTGTGTGTAACTAGACCCACCAGAAGTACCATGACCCAATGCACAATATCCAATGTCCAGTTCACGGCTTCAACTAATCCAATGGTATCAGAACTAAGCCGACTACCAACACGTTCACCAACGTACCACCGGTATAACCTATATACCATCACTAGGCACGACAAGTATGCCCAGTATCGTACCTCGAATAACGCATAAGGTACGTACATCTACCCATCAACTATTCTACTATTACAACAACGACACGACCACCTAGGTTGTAGCCAAACATGTTTTAATAATGGAGTCCATCTGTCCAATCCAGTACCAGACAGATCAAAACTCCAACCCATTATTCATTTCCAAATCCGAATCCGAATCCGCAATTTCGTAAGAAATCCCGAATCCAGACCCATAAATCAAATCCATTATCTATAACCATGTCCAAATCTGAATCCGAAATCATTATTCAGTAAGCTAGCATTTGGAATAACCATTCCGAATCCAAATCCATAAAAGAAAATCCACAGTCAAGCTCTAGAATCAAATCCTGAATCGTCACCCAGAATCCAATTCCAAAACCCAAATTCAGAAATCCTTTTTCAAGTTCCAAAATCAAATCCTGAATCGTCATCCAGAAATCTGATTCCAAAACTTGAAATATCGTTCACGTCTACCGAGACGTACCAAAACCGAACCTATCAGTTACCTACTCAACCGATTACCACAATACAATCGATTTACTTCATAGGGAAGCCAATCACAACATCCACACATCTAGGCTGACCAAATCCGACTTCGTCGGAAATCTAGTCACCTGAGTAACATACCATATGGGATTTACCTCGAAAAGAAGTTCAGTCCCATCATCCTCAACTCAACATTCAAGAGTGATAACTCTCCACCCATCTGGATCATCAAAATCACGATCCAGATCCATAACGATACCCAAAGTCCTAAACCAATTCCCACATCTAAACAGATCAGTCAACGACGAGACACGCCGAGACTGTGGGTTCTCACTGATTACCTCATATCGATCCATGGGCATTCCACCTAGGAAAACCAAAGATGATCCGACACGATGACATCAAAACTCATCTTACGTGAATGCAACCAAAACTTGTTGTACTCACCACGCCATGTAACCAACATCGTCTGCCACCAAGCAGAAAATGAGAAATCTCAGTCACCTAACTTCGATATACTCAACACCTCCTGATGACCCAAGATAAATCACGGGTCCACCAACCAATACACGATCGGCGTACTGGTGACGTAACCATCGTCTACCACATCTACCATCATCTACCGTCATCTACCACGGTAGAAACTGAGAAGTCACCCAAAATGACTTCAAAATACCCACTACCAATACGGAAAACCCGCATTCCACTCGTCACCTCAATCGCAACCTCTTGCGATTCCGAAGTTCCAACCAGATTGGAAACAACATACTCGGACATCAACCACGTGTCCCCTAACCAATTTTAACTCTATCTGAGATCCACTCTGGGACCACAGATACCGAACATATGCCCATCTCGACGAATGTGACTCAACGTCATCACAATCATCGGCACCAGCACCAGCGCTAGTACCAGCACCCTAGCACCAGTATCAGTATCAGCACCGGCACACAAGGTGTAAATCTGAAAACCCTGGATCTCTACTCATACCGAGCGACGATCCCGTACCTCTGCTCGAATAGGAGAAACTCTGCCTCCATCGTACCCAACAACTCTAGGTACAGTCACCCTGATAACTCATACGAGAAAAAGAAACATCCCCTGAACGTCACCGATTCCCAACAACCGTAACTACAACCATCCTTGGTAGTAGCGCCTGCCACATACTCGTGCAAACCTAACTACCAGACATCGCTATCGAGATTTGCAATCCAACGGAATCAACCGCCCGTATTAACCACTCCGGATCCCACTCAGGGATTCCATCGACAAGTACCAACCCTGATAACTTGTCCAAGCAATCACTAACCAGTCGTAACTCGACTCAACCAATGTCGTCTACATGGTCACCCATGACCTTAGTTGCACCAACAATTCATCACAACTGAGTAGCACGACAACCAATTTGGTCTAACCGATAAGTACAACCCCGACTGCGAAGTGCTGTCCCAACACAAGCTGACATGACTAGACCGACTAACGAATCCAAATCCAAATTGTCGTCAAAGTCACACCACTCGCCAACTCACCTTTTCGAACCATACACCCAAGATATGGTTCCACAATCACGCCCTAGGGTCACTATGAACCCACTGCTACTGCCACCCGCAGTAAATCCATTTAACTCAACATAATCCGATCATCTAATGGTCATAACACCGAATCAGTCGTCGGAACCGATCCTACGACATCGTGAAAGACGATCCCAACTAACCGTCACACGATCACAACTCCAAAATACGAATACGTTAATCCTTCCGTAGGGTCCCACACTGTCAACCCTGACAAAACTATGGCAACCCCGGCATCTAGTGCCGAACCAAGACATTCCACGATCCAATCCTACTAACTATCGTACCGGCACCCCAACATCAGGTTGATAACGAACTGTAGCCCATTGAGATATCACATCCTCAACCAGCGTACGGAGTATCGTTCAAAATACGCTCTGGAATTCAGAGTAACATGAACAACCCTACTCTGATACCACGTTGACAGGACCCATCCCAATCCCCCTGGGATTAACGCGGGATGACCCTGCTCCCGTCTGACACGAAGTGTCAGACAAGGGATATTTCCGACCTTTGCCCTCCCGGGCTATCAGAGTACGCCAGGATCCGGAGGAGGTATGTGATATCTCAGTCTCTGCTACAGTCCACATCCGATGTCAACCTGAAGGGCAGTCAAAACATTAAAAGCTGTGAGTGGACAAAACAAGTAGTTTATAAAAATATTTCATAAGGAAGACATTTGTACCCTTCACTAAAAAGCATGCATGCATTTGAAAACCATTTAACCAAAGAAACCATATGTGGGAACTAAGCCCAAAACCAAGATTGAAAAAACCATAATGAAAACGACCATACGGGCCACTGCCCAAATCCATAAGGGACTTGGCCCAAATCATAAGAAACCAACCATACAGGCCATTGCCCAAAACCTGTGTAAACACACATCATATATCATATCATATAGCATACATCATATATACATATAATTCACACAACCAATCCTGTCACGGTTTCCAAAACTACGCGCGTGCTACCCGGGGTCTCAAACCCAAGTCTTCTCAAAGTCAAAGTCATTGTCCGCAGACACTGACCCTACCCGAGGTTATAGTAACCAGCCTTCCTGAGAGTAAGGAACCCAACTAGGGCGACTCCCACTCAGTCAGGGCTCCATGACTACTCCGGGGTCCACCCAGGCCAACGACCCTCCCCGGAGGAGATAATAGAAGTAAAGGAAGGTATATGAACATATATACATAACATAAACATTCATGCCCGGTTTCCCTGAACCATCATGATCCATAACATCCATTATATTCATATACATATAGACAACATCCTCCATGACCGGTACCCATAAACCCTCATGTACCATAATAAAATAACCAGGGTTCATGCTGGTTCATCCTCCATAAACATTCATGGTACTGTTCACCCGTCTTCAACCTTGGTTTTCTCTGGTTTTTGGACCGATTCAGGGTCCATTTCATCTCCTTTTTATCCTAATATCATCCTAATCCTATTTCCTATCATTTAGACATTAAAACCCGAGCAAAAACCACCCAAAACCGTGCTTTTCCGATCGGCCATGGTGGCCGGATTTTCCCCCGCCGTTCACGGCCATTTCTGGCCATCCCAAGCCCCTAAACTAATCCCATTAACCTCCTAGAGTCCCCAGAAACCTTACCCAATTAATCAAATCTTGTAAAAACCATTAAAACCCAAACTCAAATTTTGAATATTTCTTTACCTCACGGTCGAGCTCCGCCGTGTCCTCCGTCGTCCACAGCCGTGGACCTCCGTTCCTTGCTACTCTCAACCTCTCATACTCCCTCCCTCACGGTCATGTTTAGCTCATAGGGTCATGGTGGTATGTGTGGGATGTGTGGGTTGTGTGCTTTGAAGAAAATGGAGAAATGGGGAAAATGGTGGGTTTCGGGTTTTAGGATGAAAAAGGAATGAAGATAGTGAAATCTGGTGAGGTGAGAGAATAGATGATTAGGTGAGTGGTGAGGATTAACAGATTAATTGGTAATGGATGGTTAGGATTGAATGTAAGGTGGATTAATTATATAATAATAGAAATAATAATATTTAATTAGGTAGATCCACAAATTAGGGGAATTGGCCAATGGGATGAGTGACACTTGTCACTCATCCATGGGACCCACCTAAAATATCTAGCCCATCAGATTTTGCCAAATCATCCCGTCTCGAAGTATGTGCATAGTGAAATCGAACTTCCGTGACCTATAACTTCCCCATTCGAAGTCCGATTTTAGTGTGCGCCTGCCTATGGATTCGTATCGTCCTTATCTACGTAACCGTCCTCAGCCATCGGCCATCGGATCTCTCGGTTAAAAGTCAACGATTGCCCCTTTTTAACCAAATTTACCAAAATGCCCCTAAACTTCCGAACGTCATAACTTCCTCCTCGAACGTCAGAATTGAACGTACCACCTATCTATGAACTCGTGATGTCACGAACTACGTCACGGTTATTGGTCAAAGTCCATTTGACCGCCCAAATGAAAAGTCAGCGTTTTACCCACGACCAGGGGCAAAACGGTCATTTCGGATTGTTCGTCCGATTTCGCTCAACTAATCACTGATTAACCTCACTAATCGTGATTAGTCACTAATCTAATCTAGGAATTTGGAACGGGTCATTACAACTAGTGTACACGTGTCGAGAGATCGAATTATTTCCACGAGGTGGATGTGGAATCAGGATAGTTGGAGTTTCGGGAACAAAACTAATTAAGGAGGGAAGAACGGTTGGAATTAGGTCGGTTGGAATTTCGAGGATGAAATTAATTAGGGAGGGAAGGTTGTAACGACCCATCTTGAATTCCAGGATTAGATTAGTGACTAATCATGATTAGTGAGGCTAATTCGTGATTAGTTGGGCGAAATCGGACGAACGATGCAAAATGACCGTTTTGCCCTTGGGCGTGGGCAAAACGTTGACTTTTCATTCTGGAATTCAAATGGACTTTGACCGATGTCCGTGATGTAGTTCGTGATGTCATGAGTTCATAGCCAGGTGGCACGTTCAATTCTAACATTCGAGGAAGAATTTATGACGTTCGGAAGCTTAAGGCCAATTTGGTAATTTCAGTTAAAAGGGGAAAATAATTGACTTTTGGACTGGGAAGTCCGATGGTCTAGGGCCGAAGACTGTTATGTAGATTGGGATGATACGAATCCATAGACAGGCGGCACGTCGAATTTGGACGTTCGACAGCGAAGTTACGATTCACGAAAGTTCAAGGGTACTATTGCACGAATTACGAGACGAGTTAACTTTTGGATTCTAGTGGGCCCCAGATATTTAATCCCTGCCCAATGGATGAGTGACAAGTGTTACCCATCCACAGGCCATCCTTATATCTTCATGCATCGATCATTATTCTTCATTTCAAACCTAAGGACCCGATCTCATTTTCTCACCCAACCATTCACTCCAAAACCAAACCCTTGACCCAGTTGATCATGCGCGTGAAGCCCAGAGGCTGAGAGGATGAAGGGTGGATGATGGTGGCCGGCTGGAAGCCACGCCGCCGTGGACGGCGGCCTTGAACCCAAGAACGAACCCGGTTAGATCCAATCCTTTCCATTTTTCAGTTTATGCATTATGGTTGCTTTTGGGTGCCTAGGAGATGATTGTTAGGTTTCTAGGGACTTAATATGAAGGTTTTTAATGGGTTCAATGGCTGAGACGCCGTGGAGGTTGATCGGGAAAAACAGAACCGTGAGGTTCATTTCGAACCATAAGTTTTAGGTATGTTTTTAAGGTTCTAATTCATATATTTAGATTCATATGGATGCTAGGAAAATTATAGGATTGATTTGGGGTTGAATCGGACCAAATTAAGGGAGGAATAGCGCTTGGACCGGTCACGCCGGTCCAGGCAAGCCGGCTGCACAGTAAAAATCGGTTCAGCTGAAGCTTGATGACGATGAACAGTGCACAGGGCCTTCATGGGGCGTGTGAGGGCGCGTGGCCCATAATTTGGGAAAGTGTTCAACATATGAAACACTCTATTTGATGTAACGAACATTTTGGGACTGATTTCGTGTTAATTGGACATCGTCTCTATAGGTTTTGGGGTGTCAGAAGGTTTAGGTTCGAGATTTAAAATACTTAAAAATTTGGGAAAATTACGGGGCTTTATTGGGAGGTTAATTAAGTAGTTAGTAACCTTTTATTACGATTTGGACAGGTTTGGGAGTCCCAGTGATGATGATTTGCCCGGTTAGCCTTATGGTACGCAAACTGAGGCGGCAACGTGGGACGGTCTGTGAATGGACCTTGATTTCTAAACTGTAATGCATGCATAAATATTTTATATGGATTATGATTGTGATTCTATGATATTGATTTGGATGATTGTGAATTATATGGTTTCACGCTTTTCGAGGTGATTTACGTGCTTACACGTAAATCGAGATTTTTCGGTTTTACACTGATTTTCCGTACTTATGGTTTTGGATATGATTTCATGAAATGGTTTTGGATTTGAAAAGGTAAACTCGGGTTCGAAACCCATTTGATTTACGAAATCGGGCACGAGACCCAGTTGGTTTACGAATCGGACTTGAGATCCAGTTTGTATGTGGATTCGGGCCTAGGGCCCATCTATATGTTACAAATGGTTTTTATGGTTCATGATGGTTTATGGGAACCAGAATGAACCTTTGATATGGATTTATGGATCATGACGGTTTATGGGGACCGGTATGAACCTATGAAAGGATTTTGTGGTTCATGACGGCTTATGAGGGGCCGGGCATGAATCCTTGAAAGGTTTAAAGAATGATTTCAAAAGGTTTTTCGTATGCCATCCTTTATATATCATTGTCTCCTCCGGGGAGGGTCGTTGGCCTGGGTGGACCCCGGAGTAGTCACGGAGCACTGATTGACTGGAGTCGTCCCGCAGTTGGGTTCCTTACTCTCAGGATGGGCATGGTTCGTTACCTCCAGGGAGGGTCATTGATCTACGGACTTTGACCTGGGTGGACCCTAGAGAGACTTGGGTTTGAGACCCCGGTTAGCACACGTGTAGCTATATATATACCGTGACAGGTTCTTGGATATGAAATATAATTGATAAACATGATTTCAAGTGGTTTGGGAAATTGTGTTTTATGATGATAAATGGATTTGGGCTGAGATCCCACATATGTTTATATTGTTATGGTTTTATGTAAATGGTTTTGGGCAGGAGCCCGTGTGACTTGTATTTACGGAACTTGGGGCTGTGACCCTCATTATGGTTGTTTAAACATATGTGTTTTGATAAATAGTTTTACTATGCATGCATGCTTTTTACGAAACTTATTACTTTTTGTCCATTCACAGTCTTTTTATTTTTAATACCCTTCAGGTTGGATACGATGTGGACTGTAGCAGAGACCGAGATATGACATACCTCCTCCGGATCCTGACGTACTCTGATAGCCCGGGAGGACAAAGGTCGGAAATATCCCTTGTTTGACACTTCGTGTCAGACGGGAGCAGGGTCATCCCGCGTTAATCCAGGGGGGATTGGGATGGGTCCTTTCAATAAGCCCATATCCGTTGTACCTCTAAGGTATCAGAAGATGTTTTTTATGCCATTCTAGTGGCGGCGTGTTGGCGCAGAGCTAAATCTAGCTAGCAAGTTCATTATTAATAAACACGCGTGGGCATAATTCATTATTAACATATCCCAATATGATCAAATATTCACTTAGACAGTTATACCACATTCGTCCGGATTGTTTCAACCCATAAAGTGAACGCCTCAAACGAATGGAGAGAGTGTTCTGTGGTCTGGAACTACTTGCATCAGATATCTTAAGTCCTTTAAGAACCTTCATATATATATATATATATATATATATATATATATATATATATATCTCTTTATCTAAATCCCCATAAAGGTAAGCTGTGACCACATCCAAAAGCTGCATACTCAGTTTTTCGGAAACTACCAAACTGATAAGGTATCGGAACGTTATAATGTCCATTACGGGAGAATACGTCTCCTCGTAATCAATTCCAGGGCATTGAGAAAATCTTTGCGCCACTAGACGGGCTTTGTATCTCACAATCTCGTTTTCCTCATTACTCTTCCTTACAAATACCCATTTAAAGCCTACACGTTTAATATGGGGAGGTGTGGGAGCTACATGTCCAAACACTTTCCTTTTTGTCAAGGAATCAAGTTTGATCTGGATTGCTTCTTTCCACTTTGGTTAGTCTTCTCTACGTTGACATTCATCAACGGAGCGAGGTTCGATATCATCATTAGTTATTATTTCAGTAGCTACTGCGAATACAAATATATCATCGATGATAATATCATTCTGATTCCATATCTCATTTAAGCATGCATAGTTTATCGAGATCTTTCTATTCTCGGGAGTGGGTTAAGACGTTGAGACGTCCCCCAATGTCGTCTCTTCTAAGGCAGACCCATAATCCAGAATTATCTCATGAGATGGATCAGATGATATAATGATATCCAAGGGATTAGATTGTGCCAAATTTGTCCTCTTCCGGGGATGAGAATCCTTCGAACTTATTGGTCTACCTTGCTTCTGGGCAGGGACATATGACTGGTTAGCCGCCATGGCCGTACTTCGTCCATCAAGGACGACCAGTCTATCTGGGATGGCGCGTCCTACGGGGACATCTATCCTTGTAGGCACGTTTGCAGCAGGTATATGTGATCTCGTCACTCTAGCTAGATAAGAGAAAGCATGTGGCATATTATTAGCTACACTATGTAGATCTAGAATTCTCCGCACTTCATTCTCACTTTGTACGGTTCGGGGATCGAGATGAGACATAGTGGAGAAATTCCACATCAATTCACGTCGTTCTTCAGGAACATTGATGTTCTTATCTCCCCATAACGGCGGGAAGACTGTCTCATCGAAGTGACAATCCGCAAATCGAGCGGTAAAGAGATCGCCTGTCAAGGGCTCTAAATAGTGTAGAATGAAGGGGGATTCATAGCCAACATATATGCCCCTCCGGCGTTGAGGTCCCATTTTTGTACGATGTGGCGGTGCAATTGGCACGTAAACTGCACACCCAAGAATGCGTAAGTGCGAAATGTCGGGTTCGTACCCAGTTACCAGCTGTAAAGCGAAATAAGGTTGGGTGGCAGTGGGCTTCAACCGGACCAACATAGCTGCATGAAAAATTGCATAGCCCCACACATAAATTAGGAGCTTGGTGCGCATAACCATTCTGGGTGTGAACATGGGCAACTGGATGTTCAACATCAATCCCAAGGGACATGCAATAGTCTTCAAAAGATTTCGATGTAAACTCACTAGCATTATCAAGTCTGATTGACTTTATAGGATAATCCGAATGGTGGGCCCTTAATTTAATGATTTGGGCAAGGAGTTTAGCAAACGCAGCATTGCGTGTGGACAATAAGGTCACATGGGACCACCTCGTTGATGCATCAACCAAAACCATGAAATATTTAAATGGTCCACATGGTGGTTGGATGGGTCCACAAATATCCCCTTGTATTCTGTACAATAACACTCGTAGCCATTCTAATTGCAACGGTCACTTTTGCTGCTGGGATTAGCCCTCCTGGAGGTGTTTATCAAGAAGGATCAATGAAGGGGAAGTCAATTGCAGGTACAACAATTACTTATAAGGTGTTTGCAATAAGCAACTATGTTGCGCTTTTCACATCACTATCGATAGTCATTGTCCTAGTGAGTATCATCCCTTATCGGCGAAAGCCAATGATAAGGCTGTTGTCATTTGCTCACAAGGTCATGTGGGTAGCTGTGGCATTCATGGCAACAGCTTATGTTGCAGCAACATGGGTGATCATGCCGCATACTCAGAAAAAAGATTTGGTGCTTGTAGCTTTGCTGGCTGTTAGCATTGGCACTCTCGGAACAGTTTTCATTGGTCTAGCTATAATGCTAGTTGATCATTGGCTGAGGGAAACAAAGTGGAGAAAAGGAAGGAAAGAAAGAGGGGAGGCTATTGACGACTCTGAAATGGGAAGCCGAAACTCAGATGTTGAATGCACCTACAATCAGGGATATCACTCATACTGAGAATTCATCTCGATGACCTTCTTTGGATGCAACATTTTTAGAACAAGGTAGCTGTTGTGAAGAATTTAGGAGGGAGTGAATTAGAGAAGGAGGTAGAGAAAGAAATGTTCTTCTTGAATAATGAGAGAGTATCATACAAGACTAATTAACCCACTAAAGAAATGTTCTTCTTGAATAATGAGAGAGTATCATACAAGACTAATTAACCCACTTATATATGGTTAGGGTTAATATAAGTACAATTACCTATCTACCCCTTGTACCCATTTACATAAATAGGCATATCACTTAATAAAATTTACAACAATAGCTAGATTTACACAGTTCATATACACAAATCTTTGAGTAAGCAAAATATATATTTTTTCTTACTTTCCATTTCATGGTTGATCATAACCGCAAAAATTTCCTTTCCTTTCGTATTTGATCATGATTATTTGGAAATATAATAAATATATTATTTGTTCCACACGTTTTGTGGAGTCTTCCTTTAGTAGGATCCCTTTATTCTTGGGTCAAAGCATTAATTGTATATTTGTATCCAAATAGGAGTAGGTTTCTTTCCTCACAGTTGTGTATATGTACTCACTTAATGCACATGAATAAGATAACAATTATTCAACCAATTCGTTCTTGACATGTTATCAGAGCAACGTTCTTGTGTCTGATATATCTTTCACAAAATAGAAAACACAGACTCCGAAATATCAAAATAAAAATCGTCTAGTTCAGCCATGGACGTATAGAATCCTTATTATGTTCATCATTTTGATAATCCTGGTCATGGACTTGTTCCAATCAAATTGAACGGTGCCAATTATCCATCTTGGAGTAAATCCATGACTCATGCTCTCATTGCCAAAAACAAATTTGTTTTTGTCAATGGAACCATCCAACCACCATCACCAACTGCAAATCCAATAGATTTTTCTCCATGGAACCAATGCAACAGTATGATATTATCATGGTTTGCCCATTCCGTAGAATCTGTTCTCTCAAAAGCAATTGTTCATGCCAAAACAGCTCATCAAGTTTGGGAAGATTTTCGAGATGAATTTTCACAAAAGAATGAACCTACAATTTATCAAATTCAGAAGACAATCGCTTCATTCACACAAGGTACCATGAAAATTTCATCATATTTTACCACACTCAAAGGCGTTTGGGATGACCTAGATGCACATCGAACTCCTCCCACATGTAACCAATTACAAGTTCACAACCAACAAATTGAGGAGGATCGAATGGTGCAATTCCTTATGGGTCTCAATGATGTATATTATGGAGTTCGCAGCAACATCCTCATGATGATTCCATTACCTAATGTTCGTCAAGTCTATTCCCTCCTTGCTCAAGATGAAACCCAGCGACAAATGACATCAAGATCCATGGACAATGTCTCTATTGCAGCTGCAATTCAAAACAAAACTCAGAATTTTTTTAACAACAGTGAGCACTGTCAATTTTGTGATCGCAATGGACATACCATTGAAAACTGTCATACCCATAAATTTCATTGCAAGTACTGTGACCAAAGAGGCCATACAGAAGATTGATGTAGAAAAAAAAAGGGATAAAGCTGGCGGCACCAAACCTAATCAATCCCCATAGCAACAACGCCATTTTCAAAGTGGAAAGTCTGCACAAGCCCATGCCGCATCAACGCCTTCTAGCAAGACTGAAAGCCACGTGCTCACCGCATCTTACACTCCATCTGCACCTATTACACATGGGTCTCAATCAAGCCCACTTGCTGCCACTTCACATGGGGTCCCATCCCATCAATCAAGCCTACAATCGTCCACCTCCATTTTTCCCAACCTACCAGGTCATTTGTCAACCTTGTCCCCTGACCAACTACATCAAATTGTCAATGATGTCATTTTTAAATCCGGGTAATCACAATTCTTATGCCAATGCTTCACGTCTGTCTTATTTTCATGATGCCTCAATTAATTATGTATTTACTAAGCCTTGGATTTTGGATAGCAGAGCTACTGACCATATTACTTCTGATTCCAATATTTTCATCAAAATTGAACCCTCTTCCATCTTTCTTGTCAATTTACCCACTGGTTCATCTGCCCCATCACTTCTGTTGACACCATCCCATTTAATTCTACTTTTACTCTAGATAAAGTTTTATGTGTTCCAGCATTTCGCTTAAATCCAATATCTGTTAGTAAAGTCACTAATTCTCTCAACTGTTATGTCTTTTTTTTTGCCATCTTGTTGTGTCTTGCAAGACTTGGCTACGGGGAAGATGATTGGCTCGGGTAAGCAACATGGTGGTCTTTATGACATGTCTCTCATCCACCAGTCACCTACATCTTATCAAGTCTCTCACCAAGCTCCTTTGTGGAATTTACGGCTTGGGCATCCATCTCCATCTAGACTTAAATTAGTATCTCCTTTACTACCTAGTCATAAGCTTTCATTTGACAATAAGTGTGATGTTTTTCGTTTAGCTAAACAAACTTGTCTTCCTTTTTATTCTAGTATTATTTCCACCCATGCACCATTTGATTTATTACATTGTGATATTTGAGGCCCCCATAAAGTGACACGACCCATCCCAATCCCCCCAGGATTAACGCAGGATGTGCCATGCTCCCGTCTAACCCACGTGCCACACGAGGTAACACGAAGGCTAGACAAGGGATAACTCGAAATCCTGAGCCCAATTGGCTCCCAAAGTGTGCCAAGATCAGCCGAGGAATGTGAGGTATCGGTCTCTGCCACAGTCAGCATCCGCTATCAACCTGAAACGCATTAAAAACCATTAAAAAACTGTGAGTGGACGAAAATAAATAATCTAATAAAACATTTTTTCAAGAAAAAACATTTATGCCCGTAAAACTATGCATGCATACAAAACCAGTTAATTCAAACATAATAAAAACCGTTCATAAAACCCAAGTCATTTCCTTTTCTCAAATCATTAGGGCCTCAGCCCAAAACCATAAAATCCAAGAATATGTGGGAATTCAGCCCAAAACCGTAAAACACCGAAATCCGTAAATCTAAATCCAAGTGGGACACTGCCCAAATCCACGAATACAAATCCATAAGCACAAAAATACTATTTCATAAATCCAATAATTCATGTTTACCAAATACCCATCCTCGGCATCCTAGATGCCTAGCGTCCCAGACGTCATATCTCACAGTATAAGCAATGCGTGCTGCCCGGGGTCTTTCCGGGTCAATCTCTGACATCCTAGATGTCTAACGTCCCACACGTCTAATAATAGCAATCCTGCTTCTGAGTCATTATACGGTTTGGTCGCTCGGTACAATGACCCCTCGCAGGCAATACGCCGTGACTTCCCATTGTCCCAAACATCTGGAGAAGGCCATCCACATATCCTCATCTAAGGATGGTATATGAGAAACATCAGTTTAAAATCATTTCCAAAACATCTAAAAGGGGCCATGCCCGGACTTTCCATAAAATCATCGTAAATCCATAAATGGGTCCCCGACCCAAAATCACGTTTATAAACCATAACTGGGCCTCAAGCCCAAATTCACAAACCAACTGGGCCCTCGGCCCGATCATTGACTCAAATGGGTCCCAGCCTGATTCCTTATTAACTCAAATGGACTCCAAGTCCGAGGGTTTCCAAATCGAATAGGTCTCATGCCCAAGTTCATCTTTTCAAATCCAAAACCATTTCATCAAACCATTATTGAAAACACAAGCACATATAAATCCAACATAAAATCATATGCCTCGAGATACGTGCAAGTACGTAAATACTAAATACCAAAAACATACGTACTCAAGGCATTCAAAATATAGATATAAAACATATAAAATAGTTATGCATGCATCATATTTATAAAACAAAAGCCCACTCACAGACCGTCTTAGCTGCTGCCTCGATATGCGTGCCATAAGCCATCCCGAGGCTAATCCACCATCTTCGGAACTTCCGGTCCTGTCCAAACCATACAAGGTCACTAACCAGCTCAAATAACCTCACATTAAATCCCCTTAATTTTATGGAATTTTTAACGTATTTAAACTAGACCCTAGACCTTCAGACCCTCAAATCTACCTCGAAACGGTGTCCGATCGACTTGAAACTTTTCCCAAAATGTTCGTTACATCGAAAGGAAAAAATCACATGTTGACCACATCTCCCAAATCTGCCCCACCCGCCTGCACAATGTCATCCCTATCCTCACATCAAACCCAGTTCAGACCGATTCTCTAGTTTTCGGTTCTACCAGACGGGCGAGACTGGTTCTTAGCTAATTCTACCCCGTTTTCTATATCGTTAATTCCTATAGCCTCATCTCATCATTTCCTATTGATCTACGTGATCAAATTCGTGAAACAAGATCAAGATCATACATGCTCGAACGTTGACAGTGGCCCCAATTTCGAACTCCGTTTCCAGCCAACTCTGGTCACTACCAGCCTCGATTCCACATTCCACGAGCTCGTCTCGACCTCAGGAACGTCACACAATCCACCGAAATAATCAACAACCAAGCAAACTCAATTTTACATTTTCGAACTTAAAAACAAGCTTTTCGGTTTCTTACCTCTAAACTGGGCCACCGTGCACAACGTTCGACGCCGTTAGTACCACCATCATCGTCTCACTTCACTCTCTATTATTCATTCACACACTAATTACAGAATATGAGGATTGAAGGGGCTAGTGTAGGAGGGTTTGCACAGGTATGGGTTTTTTCCACGGGTTTTGGGAAGAAGACTCGAGAGGATGATCGATCGAAGGGGATAGGGACCCATTTAATTGGGGTCTGGGCCTATCAGATAGGTGGCACTTGTCACTCATCTGGTGGGTCCTTCCAGAAAGTTCTCCAATCAAATCCTGCCATGTGTTAGTTTCTCGATTTGCGTGCAATAGTACCATTTTTCATTTTAGACCCATAACTTTCCTGTCGAACATCTGATTTCGACGTACCGTCTGTCTATGAACTCGTAACGTCCCGATCTACGTCACAGTCATCGGTCAAGTCCATTTGACCGTCCGAGTCAAAAGTCAACTTTTCGCCCATTCCTAGGGGCAAAATCGTTATTTCGCACTGTCCGTTCGAAATGTCTCGACTAATCCCCGATTAGTGACGCTAATCCATGATTATTCACTAATTCAATCCCGAAATTTGGGACGGGTCGTTACATAAAGTGCCTACTCATTCTAGTTCCCCTTTTTTTCTTACAATTGTGGATGATTTTACTCGCTACACATGGTTATATCTCATGCAACATAAATTTGAAACTCAACCATTCTCAAATCTTTTTTTGCTTTTGTTCATACTCAATTTCATGTTACTATCAGAGCCATCCGGGTTGATAACGAATCTGAATTTTTATCCATGAAACACTTTTTCCAAGCACATTGAATTGAGTACCAACACACTTATGTGTATACCCCTAAAAAAATGAGGTTGTTGAATGCAAACACCCCAACATCCTTAATGTTGCACGTTCTCTCATCTTTCAATCTTCCTTGCCTCTGTCCTTTTGGGGTGAATGTGCTTTGACTGCCGTTTACTTAATTAATCATCTTCGTTCCCCATTACTCTCTAATAAATCACCTTTTGAAATGTTATATCATCGTCCACCTTCTCTTCTTTATTTAAAAGTTTTTGGTTGTTTGTGTTATGCTACAATTGTGCGTCCCATTCATAAATTTGACTTGCGTGCTCATCGTTGTGTATTTATTGGATATCCTATTGGTAAAAAAAGCTACAAACTATTTAATTTAGCTACTCATAAAATTTCGTGAGTCGTGATGTTAAATTCTTTGAAACCTAATTCCCTTTTTCCCACTCTGACCCACCCTTATTTCCCTCATTTTCTCACTGCACCAATTCATTCCAATCCATTTTTTCCTTCCCTGTCCTACCACCTTGCAAGCCCACCTTCCATCACATCTCATCCATTTACTCCAACCTCTCCAACCACTCCCACCTTTACTGACACTCCCGTAACCCACCTTGACCCACCAGACCCCACATCCCCCACATGCATTTCCCCACGTACCACCAAATCCACCCCTTGCAGAGATATTTCACCTTCTCCCAGCACCCACTTTGGTCCGTCATTCCACTCGTCCCATCAAACCCCCCACATTGCATAAAGACTATCATATGTCTAATCAAGTCCATCCATCGACTCTAGGGTCGAGTTCTATAGGTACGCATTATCCCATCTCAAAATTTCTTTCTTATTCCCATATTTTCGCTGCCCATTGCTCCTTTTTAGCTAATATCACAGGTTATACCGAGCCTACTTCCTATTCTTAAGCTATCCTTGATCCACAGTGGCAACATGCTATGTCTGCAGAATTAGAGGCCTTGGAAATTAACCAGACATGAAGTATGGTTTCTTTACCTCATGGTCATAAACCCATCGGTTGCAAGTGGGTTTACAAAATTAAAAACAAATCTGATAGGACAATTGAACGCTACAAGGCTCGTGTTGTTGCAAAAGGGTATACTCAGGTTGAGGGTATTGATTTTCAAGAAACCTTCTCTCTCACAGCTAAACTCACCACTCTTCGGTGCCTCCTCACAGTTTTTGCTGCTCGTCATTGGTTTATTCACTAGTTGGATGTTCAAAATGTAACGACCCGTCCCGAATTCCAGGATTAGATTAGTGACTAATCACGATTAGTGAGGTTAATCGGTGATTAGTTGAGAAAAATCGGATGAACGATGCAAAATGACCATTTTGCCCCTAGCCGTGGGCAAAATGTTGACTTTTCATTTGGGCGGTCAAATGGACTTTGATCGATGACCGTGACGTAGTTCGTGACGTCACGAGTTCATAGACAGGTGGCATGTTCAATTCCTACATCCGATGTAACGACCCGTCCCAAATTCCATGATTAGATTAGTGACTAATCACGATTAGTGAGGCTAATCCGTGATTAGTAGAGCGAAATCGGACGAACGATGCGAAATGACCGTTTTGCCCCTGGTGGTGGCAAAACGTTGACTTTTCATTCGGGCGGCCAAATGGACTTTGACCGATGACTGTGACGTAGTTCGTGACGTCACGAGTTCATAGACAGGTGGCACGTTCAATTCCGACGTTCGAGGAGGAAGTTATGACGTTCGGAAGTTTAGGGGCATTTTGGTAATTTTGGATAAAAGGGGTCAAATGTTGACTTTTTGACCGGGAGGTCCAATGGCCGAGGGCCGAAGACCGTTACGTAGATAAGGACGATACGAATCCGTAGACAGGCGGCACGTCGAATTCGGACGTTCGACGGCGAAGTTACGGTTCACGGAAGTTCCCAGTTACTATTCATGATGGCACGTTTTACGAGACAAGAAGTGCAGTTTGTCTCTAGTGGGCCCAGATATTTACTGGAGGCCCAATGGATGAGTGACAAGTGTCACCCATCCACTGGCCACCATTCCTCCATTCATGCATCTTCCATCCATCTTCATCGATCAATTTTTCTTCCTTCCCCACAAACCCGATCAAACACCCAAGCCCAATCCAACCATCCTTCCCCTTTTGACCAGAACAGAGAGACCAAGAGGAGGAGTGAGGACAAGCAGTGGTGGTGGCTGGCCTGGCAGCAACCGCCGTGGACGGCCGAGGTGCAAGGTGAGCCATTTTCTCGGTTATGTTCAATTTCCATTATTTTTAGATTTGGACGTTAGGGATGCTTTTGGATGTTTAGAAGATGATTAGGGAGTTGCTAGGATGATTTTAAGAGGATTTGGAGGGTGCTTCACGGCGGAGGGAGCCGTGAGGGTGGTCGGGAAAAACAGGGCCGTGAGACCCTTTAATTTTGGTTAGGATTTATGAGGTTTTGGTTAGTTGTGTTAATTGGAATAGATTGGAAAGGAGAAAATAGGATTTTTAGGATTGAAATGGAAGAAAACGGACGAAAAATGAAGAGTGTAGGGACCTGGACCGGTCACGCCGGTCCAGTTAGACCGGAATTGCAGAGAAAACCGGACCGGCCCGGTCGGACCGGTTCGATCGCTGGAGACGACGGGCACTGTAGCGGCGCGTGAGGCCCACGCGCAGGCAACTTCCAGTGGCACGTGTGGGCGCGTGCTAGGGTTTTTGGGGATGGTTCCAACATACGAAATCATCTATTCGATGTAACGAACATTTTGGGACTGGTTTCGAGTCAATCGGACACCGTCTCAATATGTTTCGGGGCATCGGAAGGTTTAGGTTCGAGATTAAAAATAGTTAAAAATACGGGAAAATTACGGGGCTTTAGTGAGGGGTTATATATGTAGTTAGTAACCCTCTAAATTAATTTGGACAGGGTTGGAAGTCCCGGTGACGGTGATCGGCTCGGGGAGCCGTATGGCACGCGTATCGAGACGCGGCTTCGGACGGTCTGTGAGTGGACCTTGTTTTCTAAATTGGTGCATGCATAAATGTTTATTATATGTTTTAAATACTTGTTTGTGATGCCATGAGTGCATTTGGATGTGTGGCTACGTATAGGCACGTATTTCGAGGTTTCGGCCCTATACGGTGCCTATACGGGTCCGTACGTCTTTATTGGTCTAACTGAAATGGTTTTGGATATCCAAATGGATTATGAATATGATTTGATAATGTTGATTTGGATATTTGTGAATTATATGGTTTCACGTATTTCGAGGCGATTTACGTGCTTGCACGTAAATCGAGATTTTCCAGTTTTACACTGATTTTCCGTACTTATGATTTTGGAAATAATTTAATGAAATAATTTTGGATTTGTAAAGGTAATTCTCGGACTTGAGGTCCATTTGATTTACGGAATCGGGCCGGAGGCCCAATTGGTTTACGATTCGGACCGGAGGTCCAGTTTCTATGTGAATTCGGTCCTAGTGCCCAACTATGTGTTACAAATGGTTTTTACGGGTCATGATGGTTTAGGGGAACCGGCATGAACCCTTGAAATGGATTTACGGGTCATGACGGTTTATGGGAACCGGCATGAACCCATGAAAGGATTTTATGGTTCATGACAGCTTATGGGGGCCGGGTATGAATCCTTGAAAGGTTTCAAGAATGATTTCAAAAGGTTTTTCATATACCATCCTTTATATATGATTGTCTCCTCCGGGGAGGGTCGTTGGCCTGGGTGGACCCCGGAGTAGTCACGGAGCACTGACTGAGTGGAGTCGCCCCCCAGTTGGGTTCCTTACTCTCAGGATGGGCATGGTTCGTTACCTCCAGGGAGGGTCATAGATCTACGGACTTTGACCTGGGTGGACCCTGGAGAGACTTGGGTTTGAGACCCCGGTTAGCACACGTGTAGCTTTATTTTACCGTGATAGGTTCTGGATATGAATATATTGGATAAACATGGTTTCAATTGGTTTGGGAAAACTGTGTTTTATGATGATAAATGGTTTTGGGCTGAGATCCCACATATGTTTACTATGTTATGGTTTTCTGTAAATGGGTTTTGGGCAGGAGCCCGTGTGACTTCTATTTACAGAATTTGGGGCGGAGACCCTAATTATGGATGTTTTAACATATATTATTGGATAAATGATTTTACTATGCATGCATGCTTTTTAGTGGAGGGTATAAATGTCTTTGATGAAATAGGTTTTTTATAAATTCTTTATTTTTGTCCACTCACAGTCTTTCTGTTTTTAATACCCTTCAGGTTGACAGCGGATGTGGACTGTAGCAGAGATCGAGATATCACATGCCTCCTCCGGATCCTTGCGTACTCTGATAGCCCGGGAGGGCAAAGGTCGGAAATATCCCTTGTCTGACACTTCGTGTCAGACGGGAGCAGGGTCATCCCGCACTAATCCCGGGGGGATTGGGATAGGTCCTGTCATCCGAGGTAGAAGTTATGACGTTCAGAAGTTTAGGGGCATTTTGGTAATTTTGGTTAAAGGGGTCAAATGTTGACTTTTTGACCGAGAGGTCCGATGGCCGAGGGCCGAAGACCGTTACGTAGATAGGGACGATACGAATCCATAGACAGGTGGCACGTCGAATTCGGACGTTCGAGGGCGAAATTACGGTTCACAGAAGTTTAAGGGTACTATTGCGCGAATTACGAAACGGTTACGTTTTGGAATTTAGTGGGGCCCATATATTTTATGGAGGCCCGATGGATGAGTGAAAAGTGTCACCCATCCATTGCCCAGGGAAATTGTATTCATGCATCGACCATTTCCCTTTGCCTTCACAACATAACCCGATCTCACACCATTTCTTCTCCTCTGAACAACCCAACCCATTCCCTTCACTTGGTTCCACTTGAGGC
The DNA here is from genome assembly GCA_032719365.1 of Prinsepia uniflora. NCBI lineage: Eukaryota > Viridiplantae > Streptophyta > Magnoliopsida > Rosales > Rosaceae > Prinsepia > Prinsepia uniflora. The sequence continues at coordinate 14,270,564 of CM064864.1, read as the reverse complement.
TGGAACAGGGATGACTGAGGACTGGTGGAGGTTGCTGGACGGCCAGAACCACCGTCCATGACGGCGTGGAGGAGACAAACTCGAGCGGGTAAGTCTTCCATTCAAAATTTCATTTCGGGTTTTAGGTATTAGGGATGATATCTGGGGATTGTATGGTGATTGTTAGGTCCCTAGGAGTGTGTAGGGGAGCCTTGGACGGCGGTGAAGGGCTGAGACGCCGTGGGGGTTAATCGGAAAAAATGGGGACCGTGAGGCGTGTTGGAATGGATCGATTTAGGGGCTTTAACTTAGTTTTCTTCACATGATTAGATTCATAGGGATGTAAGAAAAATTATAGGATTGATTAGGAGTGGAATTGAACTGAAATAGGGGAGGAAAACCTCTGAACCAATCACGCCGGTTCAGCACAGTGAAAACCAGTTCACCTGAGGTTAGTGACGATGAACAGTGAAATGTGCCTTCTTTGGGCGCGTGAGGGAGCGTGGACCATAATTTAGGGAAGTGTTCAACATGTGAAATCTTCTATTCGATGTAACGAACATTTTGGGACTAGTTTCGTGTCGATCGGACACCGTCTCGATATGTTTCGGGGCATCAGAAAGTTTAGGATCGGTTTAAAAAAAAGTTAAAAATACCGAAAAATTACGGGGGTTTAGTAGTAGGTTAATAAGGTAGTTAGTAACCTTCTATTACGATTTGGACAGGTTTGGGAGTCCCGGTGACAGTGATCAGCTCGGGAGAGCCGTATGGCACGCAAGTCGAGGCGGCAGCTCGGACGGTCTGTGAGTGGACCTTGTTTTATAAATTGGTGCATGCATAAATGTTTATTATATGTTTTAAATACTTGTTTGTGATTCCATGAGTGCATTTGGATGTGTGGTTACGCATAGGCACGTATTTCGAGGTTTCGGCCCTATACGGTGCCTATACGGGTTTGTATGTCTTTATTGGTCTAAATGAAATGGTTTTGGTATTTCAAATGGATAAACTTGGGTATGAGACCCATTTGGTTTTGTCTCGGTCATATGACCCAATTGATGGCCTTCGAGTCTACATCGTGGTCGCGACGGGTGCTATGTGTATGGCGATCGACGATACGACGCTCGCCTCCGGATTGGGATGTGTTCCTTCTGGAGAGGTCACGATGCACGATTTGTGGTCGGGCAGCCTGGGGAGGCTCGACTTCGGAGTGCTGACGGTTCAGGATATCGATCAGTGATGAGTGCACCATGATCTTGTGGTGGTCGCGTCGGTTGATACGTTCACGGCGGCATACCAGGATTGAGGGCGGTCTTGGAAGGATGGTTGCACACATCACTATGATCGGAGTCGTGACTGACCCTCAGATATCAGGCACGGTGCCCAGTTGAGTCATATGTTCGGGCACGAGACCCAGTTACTTTACGGTTGATGATTTCGGGTCAGGGACCCTAAATGGAATTCCAAGTTCATGACGGTTTATGGGAACTGACATGAACTCTGGAAAGGTCATTGTGGTTCATGACGGTTTATGGGAACCGGCATGAACCTTTGTCAGGTCATTATGGTACATGACGGTTTATGCGAACCGGGCATGGAATGGATGTTATGGATCATGACGGTTTAGGGGAACCGAGCATGAATGTTTATGTTATGTATATATATGTTCATATACCTTCCTTTACATGTTCTATCTCCTCTGGGGAGGGTTGTTGGCCTGGGTAGACCCCGGAGTAGTCACGGAGCACTGGTTGAGTGGGAGTCGCCCCAGTTGGGTTCCTTACTCTCAGGAAGGCTTGTACTATAACCTCAGGGCGGGTCATTGGTCTTTGGACATTGACTTGGTTCCTGAAAAACTTGGGTGTGAGACCCCGGGTAGCACGCACGTAGCTTTGGAAACCATGACATGATTGGTTGTGTGAATTATATGTATATATGATGTATGCTATATGATATTATATATGATGTGTGTTTACAGAGGTTTAGGGCAGTGGCCCATATGGTTGGTTTCTTATGATTTGGGCTGAGTCCCTTGTGAATTTGAGCAGTGGCCCGTATAGTCGATTTCATTGTGGTCCTTTCGACCTTGGTTTATTTTTGATTTGGGCTTAGTTCCCACATATGGTTTCTTTGGTTAAATGGTTTTCGAATGCATGCATGTTTTTTAGTGAAGGGTACAAATGTCTTCTTATGAAATGTTTTTATAAACTTTGGTTTTGTCCACTCATAGCTTTTAGTGTTTTGACTGCCCTTCAGGTTGACATCGGATGTGGACTGTAGCAGAGACCGAGATATCACATGCCTCTACCGGATCCTGGCGTACTCTGATAGCCCGGGAGGGCAAAGGTCGAAAATATCCCTTGTCTGACACTTCGTGTCAGACGGGAGCAGGGTCATCCCATGTTAATCCCGGGGGGATTGGGATAGGTCCTGTCACAAAATGCTTTCCTCCATGGTGATTTACATGAGGTTGTCTATATTGATCCTCCTCCCAGTCTTCGTCGATAGGGGGAGAACATGGTATGCCGGCTCAATAAATCTGTATATGGACTTAAACTGGCCTCTCACAATTGGTTCTCCGCATTTTCTCATGCCTTACAAAAAGCTGGCTTTCAACAGTCTAAGGCTGATTACTCTCTCTTTACCAAGGTTCAAGGCTCCTTATTTAGTGCTGTCCTTATTTATGTTGATGATATTCTTTTCACAGGTAATGATCTCTCGGAAATGGAACATCTCAAACAGTTTCACCTGCAGAGGTTTCATATCAAAGACTTAGGAGATTTAAAATACTTTCTAGGCACTGAATTCTCTCGTTCCAAATAGGGTATCTTCATATCACAAAGAAAATATGCTCTTGAAATTTTACAAGATTCAGGTCTTCTTGGTGCTCGTCTAGAGAAATTTCCGATGGAAGAAAATTTGAAACTCACTCCTACGGATGGTGATTTACTCCATGATGCAATTAAGTATAGGCGTCTGGTTGGTAGGTTAATCTATCTCACGATCACAAGGCCTGATATTGTTTATCCAGTTCGTACATTAAGTCAATTCATGAGCCAACCACACAAACCTCATTAGGATGCAACCTTGAGAATTCTCAGATACATCAAAGGAGCACCTGGCCAAGGATTATTATTTCTCGCTTCCAACAACCTCACTTTGAGAGCCTTTTGTGATTCAGATTGGGGAGGTTGTCGTGCTACTATAAGGTCTGTTACCGGATATTGCATTTTCCTTGGTAAGTCTCTCGTTTCTTGGAAGTCCAAGAAACAAAAAAATGTTTCTGGATCTTCAGCGGAAGCCAAATACCGGGCTATGTCAAATACATGCTTGGAGCTGACGTGGCTACGTTACATACTTCGTGATCTGAGGGTCCCACAAAACTCTCATACACCGTTATTTTGTGATAGCTAGTCAGCATTACACATTGCCGCCAATCCAATTTTTCATGAGCTTACCAAGTTCATTGAAATTGACAGTCATATAGTTTTGGGAAAAAATGTTAGCTGGTATGATTAGTCCTTCATATGTTCCTACACGGTTCCAATTGGCAGATGTGTTTACAAAGGCTTTAGGAGCACAACAATTCGTGATACTACGAAACAAATTGAGAGTTTACGACATCCACTCTCCAACTTGAGGGGGAGTATTAGGAAATATAATAAATTGTTGTGAAAGAAATTCTGTAGATGAGAATGCAGAGAGAATATGGAGAGGCAGGGAGAAGAAATAATACGTCTGATTTGTTATATGATCATTAGGGTTTACAAAGATAATTATCCCTTATATAGGGAGGGATAATTAATGAATACGAAAGGACAAAACTACCCCTAGTACCTATTACATAAATAGACATAACCATTTAACTATTTACAACACTCCCCTTTGGATATTTCATGTAATGGTACTCCTTGGCTACGCACTTATATGTTGCCTCGTTAAAACCTTGCAAGGTAACAAAAACCCTATGGGACAAAAATAACCCTGGTTGAAGGAAAAAGAGTGCAACGTGCGTATAGGTGATCACATCGGAATCTTCTGAGGTAGCTGATATTGTCTCTTCTAGAATATGGGTAGATAATCCGCCTTTGAGATAAAATGCATTAGTATTGCTCCACCAAAACCTTACCCGGTAAACCCAGCGGGAAAAACCCGTGGTTGAAGGGAAAAGATGTGCAAATGCATATGAGTCAAATCATAGCATCTTCAGGATGCATTGTTAGTGGGGTGATCATACCAAAATGTGCCTCATTGAATCCTAGCCAGGTAACAAAACCCAATTTGACAAAATAACCCTGGTCGTAGGACAAAAGAGTACACGATGATCATGTGAATATACTTCTGGATACTCAGTATGCTTCTGGATACTAGGTATACTTCAGGATACTCCCCTTGAAAACTACAGATTAGATAGATCAGCAGTCTACGTAAACCAATACCTCGCACATGCTGTTGGAATGTGGCCTTTGGTAATGACTTGATGAACAAGTTTGCATGATTATCTTGAGATCGTATTGGCTTGATCTCAATCTTCCGATGTTCTTGCTGTTGCTGGTTAAAGAAGAACTTCGGTGCAATATGCTTGGTGTTGTCTCCCTTAATGAAACCGGTCTTCATCTGCTCTATGCAGACAGCATTATCTTCGTAGATAACTGTCGGTTCATTATGGGTGGAATTCAGTCCACATGTACTTCGAATATGCCCAGTAATAGCTCTTAGCCATATGCATTCACGAACTGCTTCGTGCAGGGCTAAAATCTCGGCATGATTCGAAGACGTAGCAACAAGGGTCTGTTTCGTAGACCTCCAAGATATTGCTGTGTTCCCAATGGTAAAGACATAAACGGATTGGGAACGTTCCTTGTGTGGGTTTGATAGGTAACCTGCATCAGCATACCCAATGAGGCATGCATCATTTCGAGGACCAAGAGGGTTTGATTCATTCCTCGATGCATAGGCATAGAATAAGCCCATATCCGTTGTACCTCTAAGGTATCGGAAGATGTATTTTACGCCATTCTAGTGGCGTCGAGCTAAATCTAGCTAGTAGGTTCACATCGAATGAAATGTCTGGTCTAGTGCATTGAGCCAAGTACAACAGTGCGCTTATCGCACTTAGATATGGCTCTTCTGGTGTCAATATCTTTTCGTTGTCATCTGCTGGAAGAAACGGGTCCTTTTTAGGATCTAGACTTCGGACGATCATGGGCATGCTTGAAGGTTTTGCTTTATCCTCATTAAAGCGTCTCAATATCTTCTGGATGTAATTCGATTGATGGACCAAAATTCCATCTGCACGGTGCTCGAGCTCCAGGCCGAGACAGAAGTGTGTTCTCCCAAGATCCTTCATTTCAAATTTTAACTTTAAGTGCTTAGCAGTTTCTTGGATCTCTTCAGGAGTACCAATCAGATTCATGTCATCGACATAAACTGCCACTATAGCAAACCCGAAACTTGTTTTCTTAATAAACATGCATGGGCATAATTCATTATTCACATATCCCAATCTGGTCAAATATTCACTTAGACGGTTATACCACATCCGTCCGGATTGTTTCAATCCGTAAAGTGAACGCCTCAAACAAATGGAGAGCGTGTTCCGTGGTCTGGAACTATTTGAATCAGATAGCCTAAGTCCTTCAGGAACTTTCATATATATATATATATATATATATATATATATATATATCTCTGTATCTAGATCCCCATAGAGATAAGTTGTGACCACATCCAAAAATTGCATACTCAGTTTTTCGGAAACTACCAAACTGATAAGGTAGCGGAACGTTACAATGTCCATTATGGGAGAGTACATCTCCTCGTAATCAATCCCAGGGCGTTGAGAAAATCCTTGCGCCACTAAACGAGCTTTGTATCTCACAATCTCGTTTTTCTCATTACGCTTCCTTACAAATACCCATTTAAAACCTACAAGTTTAACATGGGGAGCTGTGGGAGCTACAGGTCCAAACACCTTTCTTTTTGTCAAGGAATCAAGTTCGACCTGGATTGCTTCTTTCCATTTTGGCCAGTCTTCTCTACGTTGGCATTCGTCAACGGAGCAAGGTTCGATATCACTACTAGTTATTATTTCAGTAGCTACCGCGAATACAAATATATCATCGATGATAATATCATTCCGATTCCATATCTCATTTAAGCATGCATTGTTTACCGAGATCTCCCTATTGTCGGGAATGGGTTCAGACGTTGAGGCGTCCCCCAACGTCGTCACTTCTAAGACAGACCCATGATCCGGAATTATCTCATGAGATGGATCATATGATATAGTGATATCCAAGGGATTCAATTGTGCCAAATTTGACCTCTTTCGGGGATGAGAATCCTTCGAACCTATTGGTCTACCTCGCTTCTGAGTAGGGACATATGACTGGTTAGCTGCCATGACCGTACTTTGTCCATCTGGGACGACCCGTCCATCTGGGGCGGCGCTCCCTATGTGGACGTCTATCCTTGCAGGCACGTTTGCAGCAAGTATATGTGATCTCGTCACATTAGCTAGATCAAAGAAAGCATCTGGCATATTATTAGCTACACTATGTAGATCTAGAATTCTCCGCACTTCATTCTCACTTTGTGAGGTTCAGGGATCAAGATGAGACATAGTGGAGACATTCCACGTCAATTCACGTCGTTCTTCAGGAACGTTGGTGTTCTTATCTCCCCCTAACGGCGGGAAAACTGTCTCATCGAAGTGACAATCCGCAAAACGAGCGGTAAAGAGATCGCCTGTCAAGGGTTCTAAATAACGTATAATGGAAGGGGATTCATAGCCGACATAGATGCCCCTCTGGCGTTGAGGTCCCATTTTTGTACGTTGTGGCGGCGCAATTGGCACGTAAACGGTGCACCCAAACACGTGTAAATGCAAAACATCATGTTCGTACCCAGTTACCAGCTGTAACGTGGAATAGGGTTGGGTGGCAGTGGGCCTTAACCGGACCAACACAGCTGCATGCAAAATTGCATAGCCCCACGCAGAAATTGGGAGCTTGGTGCGCATAACCAAAGTCCGTGCAATCATTTTTAATCGTTTAATGAATGCCTCTGCGAGACCATTCTGGGTGTGAACATGTGCAACTGGATGTTCAATATCAATCCGAAGGGACATGCAATAATCATCGAAAGATTTCGATGTAAACTCACCGGTATTATCAAGTCTGATGGACTTTATGGGATAATCCGAATGGTGGGCCCTTAATTTAATGATTTGGGCAAGGAGTTTAGCAAACACAACATTGCGTGTGGACAATAGGGTCACATGTGACCACCTCGTCGATGCATCAACCAAAACCATGTAATATTTAAATGGTCTACATGGTGGTTGGATGGGTCCACAAATATCCCCTTGTATTCTGTACAAGAAAGGGACAGAATCTTTATCGATCTTTGCATATGTTGGTCTAGTGTTCAATTTTCCCATTGAGCAAGCTTGGCATAGTGTGTCACTAAACACAAGGTCCTTATTTGTAAGGGGATGCCCGTGTGATGTATTGAGGATACAGCGCATCATACTTTGACCGGGGTGTCCCAATCGGTCATGCCATAATAATTAGTTGCTGGGGTTAGGTAGCTTCCGGCTAGCTATATGATTTGCCTCAATGGTTCTAATACTGGTCATGTAGAGTCCACTCCTGAGGCATTTCAATTTCTCCAATGTACGCTACCGGCCATACAAGTTGGATGTTATGCAAAGATATTCCACATTCTTTTCTTTTGTGGTTTCAACATGATATTTATTAGCTCGAATATCCTTAAAACTCAATAACGTTCTGCTGGAACGTGGGGAGTATAAGGCTTCATCAATGGTAAATACGGTACCATTGGACAACATAAATTGGGCTCTTCTGGAGCCTTCAATCAAGTTTGATTTGCCAGAAATAGTTATGACAGGGGTGTGGTTAGGTATTAAGTTTGTGACAAATATCCTATCACGGAGGATAGTGTGCGTAGTAGCACTGTCCGCTAGACAACAAACTTCACCATTTGACATGCCTAACCATCAATATAACTAAAGTAATCAACAATCACATTTATAAAAAAAATGAAGAAATAGATTGAATAATATTCGAGCAAATAACAAAATAAGTCCAAAATAAATATGAAATCACCAAACAATATCCAGAAATAGTAATGAAGGAAAAAAAACAATATGCATAAAAAAAAGATACAAATTCCGATCATATCCATGTTTATGTAAATAACTCAATCCTCATCATGTCCAGCTGCAGTCTGGAAATCTGCAATGGCAAGGGTGGTATCGGCGGGGACTGGTCCTGCAACAAAATTAGCCTCTCGAGTACCACGTCTAGCATGGTATTGGGCAATAATTTGGACTGAAACATGACAGGTGCGGGACCAGTGATCGCGACCTCCACATTTATAGCATAGGTCAAGTGGGTTTTGATTCTGGTGGCGACGGCCTGGACCAGGGTTTCTCTCGTTTTGAGCACGAGGACCAGGAGGAGCGTGATATCCACCACGTGGACCTAGACCACGATTTCCTCGGCCACGTGGGGCATGGTAATCATGGACCCGGTTATAGGGGTGTGCACCATGTGTTGGACGGTTACGTCCTCCACCTCTACACGACCCCTGTTTCTCCACTCACGATTGGCATCGCAAGGTGCAATAGCGTTTGCTTCAGGCAAAGGTGCTGCACTAGTACCCACAGGTCGGGATTGATCATTCTTCATTAGTAAAATGTTGTTCTTTTCAGCGACCAATAAAGTAGTGATCAACTCCGCGAACTTGGTAAACTTTTGCTCTCTGTATTGTTGCTGCAGGATAATACACGAGGCCGGAAATGTGGAGAAAGACTTCTCAAGTAGGTCGGTTTCAATGAGCTCCTCCCCACAATACTTGAGAAGAGACCGGATACGGCATATCTCAGAATTATATTCGTTTACGGATTTAAAATCCTGAAAACGAATGTTATGCCAGTCATGTCTTGCTTCAGGCAAGAATATGTCCTTCTGGTGATCGAAACGATCAGCCAGTGAAACCCATAAAGCTCTCGGGTCCTCTTGACCCAGATATTCACGCTGTAGTGCGCGGTCCATATGCCTCTGAATGAGGATCATAGCATCCACCTTCTGATGCTCAGAAGCCATATTGTCTTCCTGGATGGTTGATCGGATTCTTTTAGCAGTGAGATGAATCTTCACATCTTCAGTCCACTGGTAGTAGTTTCTTCAGGAAACTTCTAGTGCATCAAAATCCAGTTTGTTGAGATGTGCCATGCTTTACAAAGATTAATGAATAGGATTAGTGCTTTGGGAAAAAATGCATCCATAAGCAACTAATGAGAACTTCAGGTTCTATAACATGGTATGATAATTCAGGATATCAATGAAGGAAACTTCAAGTTCCTTTTATTTACAAGTAGTCTATGACATTGGTAAATAACATGTAAATAATGAAATAAACAAACAAACATACAAGTAAACGGGATACAATATGCATATATAGTATAAAATAATTGCTATTGTGATCCTTGATTTAGGGGTATTGCAATGCTTCAGGCATGTAAGGGTGTATGTTTTAGGCATGAAAAGGAGGATTCTGTTTTTTTTTTGTTTTTGTTTTTTTTTGTTTTTTGGTCGGAGCCGAGCTGGACATAGCCGGACCGACGAAGCCGAACCGGGCCGGGCCGGCAGAGACGAGCCGAGCCGAGCCGCTGCAATGGGTCTAGGCCTGTAGTGAGGCCTTCTGGACCGAGCGGTCTAGGCCTGGGGTGTGATTGGGCTGCTGGCCTGCCGGGCCTCCTTTTTTTCTTTTTGGATGGGCCTTCAGGGCTAGTTAAATTTTTCGAGCATTCTGGGCATTGTGGGCTTGGACTGAGTCTTCTAGACTCATTCCTTTCGGGCCCTTTCTGGCCTTCTGGGCCTCCGTTTTTTTTTCGCGGGCCTAATAGTTTCTTTTCAGGCCGTGGGGCTTGGGTGGCCTTCTGGGCTCAAAATTTTTCAGACCTTCTAGGCCTCCGCTTGTTTTCTAGGCCTTCAATTTTGTTTTTTTGTTTTTTTGGTAATAGGCCTACTGTGCCTTTATTTTTTTTTGGTTGTGAGGCCTTCCGGGCTCTTTTTTATGTTTTCTCTTTTCGGGCCTAAAAAAATGCCTTGCTGCTGTGTTAGGCTGAAGTGTGAGTTTTCTCCCCTATTTTTTTTCAACTGCACACACAGTCATCCCACGCAAGCCGTAATTTTTGGTTCCCAACCAACCTAACGTGCAGCCGTAATCCATTCCAGCAATAATTTTCAAAATTTTCTGTGGGCTTCTTTGCTGTTGAGAGTGGATAAGGAGATTGGTTGAATTTGATTGGTGTTATGTCAATTAGCCAAAACAACAATTCATGCTATATGCCAAAATAACCAAAACCTAAACATGTTATTAGCCAAAACAATAATTCATGCATCAATTCACACGTACCATATTGTTAAAAAAAACCAAAACAAGTCCATCGAATTATCAACAAAGTGGCAGGGAATTCATAATTATATATTAATAATTATCAATGCATTTTCCTCTAATCAATTCATCATAGTCAAATGGATTATCATCATAATAATCCAAACATTATGTGAAGCAGGTAAAACCAACACCAATAAATTGATTCCTATAATTCAATATCATGTGGTACGTGTATAAAAAAATTATCAATTTAACACCAATCAAACCAATTTCCAATTAAATTATCAAGCATCAATTTATCCTATAAATCATGCTTCTAGGGTTTGAAAAATAATAAAATTGAAACATGAAGCAGAATATGTTAAATTTCGAGTTTTTTTTAAAAAAAAAAACATACTTGGTTGAATTGATCCTTCTCTTGAGCAATTCCCGATTCAGAGTCGATCGTGCTGATAACGTGTTGTGAAGGAAATTCGGTAGATGAGAATGCAGAGAGAATATGGAGAGGTAGGGAGAAGAAATAATACGTCTGATTTGTTATATGATCATTAGGGTTTACAAAGATAATTATCCCTTATATAGAGAGGGATAATTAATGAATACAAAAGGACAAAACTACCCCTAGTACCTATTACATAAATAGACATAACCATTTAACTATTTACAACATAAATATATTATTTGTTCCACACGTTTTGTGGGGTTTTCTTTTAGTAGGATCCCTTTATTCTTGGGTTAAAGTATTAATTGTATTTTTGTAACCAAATAGGAATAGGTTTCTTTCCTCACGGTTGTGTATACATACTCACCTAATAGACATGAATAAGATAAAAATTATTGAACCAATTCGTTCTTGACAATGATAGCTTTGTATTCTGTACAGGTATGCATCTGTTTGATGAATGATAGAAGTGAAATGGGTTTGAATTTTTTAACTATCATAACCATGTTAGATAATAACTAGGTTGCACTGAAACAAATACGGATATGAGGATACGATACGACACGATACTCTGATACGTCAAAACCAAAAAATCAAAGGATACGACACAAGAAGGATACAAAAAATAAATAATATACTAAAATTCAAATATAGTTAAAAAAAAGTATGCAATTTCAGTTTATTTTATAAAAATTTCATATAGAGATGTTTATGCATCTTTCAAATCAAACTCTTCATTGTGTTCATCTTCCACAAAAGAGATGCCAGAAGCAAAGAAACACATGGAATCCTTGTGTTTGTGAGAGAGATGCCAAGAGTGTAAGAACCGTGTCCTGGAGGGAACAGTAAACGATCCCACATTTCTGCAAGGGGGAATGGTTTGGGAGAGGAATGGTAGTGTGCCTTAAAGGTATAGGCACACACCTATCTAGCAAGAGGCCTTTTGGGAGCTCACTGGTTTTGGATTTATGGGGAACTCCAAAGTTAAGCGAGTGGACGCTGGTTCAATCCCATGATAGGTGACCCACTGGGAAGTTGCACCGTGAGCACCCGAGAACAAAACCTTTCGGGCTGGGCTGGTTCGGCCAGTGAGTCTAGAGGGGACAATATCATGTTAGGTAGAGTGGGCTGCTGCACAACTCTGATCTAAACGAGGCCTTTTGGGAGCTCAAGTGGCTTTGGGGGGGATTGGAACCCCAAAGTTAAGCGAGTTGAGGCTAGTGCAGTTCCATGATGGGTGACCCCCTGGGAAGTTGCATTGTGAGTTCCCGAAAACAAAACCGTGATGGCAAGGGCAAGAAGGCCCAAAGCAGACAATATCGTGCTAGATGAGTACAGAGGAGGGTTGGGTCTTGACAGAATGGTATCAGAGCCAGACCCCAATTGGGAAGTGTGCTAGTGAGGACGCTGGGCCATAAGTGGGGTGGATTGTAAGACCCGTGTTCTACAGGGAACGGTGAACGATCCCACATTCTTACGAAGGGAGAATGGTCTGTGACAGGACCCACCCCGATTATCACCCCGATAACCGAGGTGAACCCTGCTCCCGTCTGACAACCCAAAATGGAAGACCGAAACGACCTCACAAAACTCACAAATTACATTGTCAGACAAGGGAGAATTTAAAACATCAAAGAGTCGATCGTTATACAGAGCATAGTAAAAACGGAAAGACAGAAATCCTATTCAGAGTTATTACGCACACAACGGAAAAACTGAAAACACTCCGAGACAAACTCCGGGATAACACTATGTCTCCGACGCTGCCTCAACGTCAACCCCCGCGCTAGCTCCATGACCTGGAGGGCATTTAAAAAACAGAAAAGTGTGAGTGGACTAAAAAGAATAAAAGTTTCAAAAAAACAATATCATAACAAACCAGGGTTTGGCCCTCCGTTTTGAAAACATGCATGCATAACCCAATATCTGAAAATCATTTATAAATCTCATAGTAATCATCATGGAAACAGTATAATGAAACATAAAATACCAATGTCATCATTCGATCAAACCTGCTGGACCTATCCGAGTCTTTAAACTCCCGAGTCTTTAAACTCAATCCAGGCCTCAATATAATCCGAGTCTTTAAACTCAATAGGCCTACGGGGGAAAATATCAGTATATCCGAGTCTTTAAACTCCCGAGTCTTTAAACTCAATCCGGGTCTTTAAACCCAATCCGGCCCCGTCCCCCGTCAATCACAATCCGAAACCCGAATCCGAAATCACCGGTCTGAAGCCCTTCCGGCGTCCAGAGCCGTCATTCCGAACCCAAATCCGAAAATCCACTTTTCAACTTTAAAACCCGATCTCGATTACCGAAATCCGATTCTAAAACCGAAAACCTTGCTTATCAAAATCATGTTTCAAATTCCATTCATAATCATTGAAAACCAATTATAGATTAAAATCCCAAAAGCATTTCATCAAAATCATAATAAACGCCTTCCTCGAAAAACGTGCCAAATACGTAACTTTCTCGAAATACGTGCAATTATGTAAAACAATTATAGCATATTCAATAATCATGAAATCATATTGAAAACCATAAAACAAGTAAATTAAAGCAGTTATGCATGCTCGGTTATAAAGAAGGAGTCCACTCACAGTTCCCGGGCACGTCACTCGTGTCCCGTACGTTCCTCGGTCGCCTCAGGGATTCCTGATCCTGTCACAAGTCACCAAAACGAGTCACTAACACGTCAACGAAGGTTCTCCTAATTTTCCCCAAATTTTTCTCGAACTTCTAAACGTAATTACACGGAACCCTAAACCTTCGATCCCGTAGAACTAACCCGAGACGATGTCCGATCATCCCGAAACTTGTCCCAGCAGATTCTTTACAACAATTAGACCAAAAACTATGTTGGAAGTTTCCCCAGAACAGCCACCACGCGCCCTCACGCGCCTGCACAGGGTTACTGTTCATCGTCTTCCTCAAGCCGTCGACTGTGTTGGACCGGCGTGGCCGGTTCTCCGCCGTCTTTCAACCAATTCTGTTCCTTCCAAGCCCAGAAGCTTCATCCTACCCTAAGCAATCTATTCCCCTACTCAAAACACGACACCACGGCCTCTAACTCACCTCCCTCAAGCTCGAACAAAACCCGTCCAAAACCCCTGTTTCAGTTCCCGGCCACCAGGGCTCCCCCCCGTCACGCCTGCGAGTTCTAACGGTTCCTAGGGACCTCCTAAACCTAGTAGAACTCCTAGGACACTTCGACTCGACCTCAAAACCCGCGACTTTATGTTTGAACCTAAATGGAAAAACAGAGCATACAAGGAAATTCGAGAAATTACCTGGGCTCAGATTGCCACCGTGAGCTCCGTCGTGCTCCACTGAGTCCCCAAGGCTCCTCTACGGTTACTGAACACCACCACGAGGTCAAATCGATGGTTTGATCACTTGTATTGCACAGCCGTGCACGGTGGTCCTCGATTCTCTGTTTCCTGGTTTTTCCTCACGGTCTCTAAGTCCCTCACACTCTCACCACCTTCCCAGAACACTCACCAGCCTTCCACTTCTTTCTGCTCTCACTAACTGAATCACAAGGCCTCACACCTCCCTGCAATTCGATCGATTTTCCTCCCAAAACTCAGTCTCTGTTTCTCTCAAGCACAAGCACGACTCACCCAATTAATTTGCACCGTGCAACAAACTAGAACCCACTAGACAACCCCCATGTGTCCAAGTCCTATGGTCCCTAACTCAAAAATATCCAATTAATCCTGTACACTTGTCCCAATCTGGTTTGCACAATTCCCAATGTGCAAAAAGACCAAAATGCCCCTTGTGAGTCTAAATTACGATTTTACCCTTCGCCGTTCTAGACCCATATCTCGCTCGTCTGACGTCTGATGAAGGCATACCGCCTGTCGTTGTACTCAGGACAACGAGATCTACCTAACGGTCCTCGGTCTACGTGTAAAAACCCTGTCGTGCGAAAAGTCAACTCTTCTCCCTTCGTTTAACCAAATTACGGTAATGCCCTCAACCTTCCGAAAATCATAACTTCCTCCTCGGATGTCGGAATCGGGCGTGCCACTTGTCTACGTACTCGTGACGTCCCGAACTACGTCACGGTCATCGGTCAATGTTCACTTGACCGTCCGAACTTAAAGTCAACATTTTGCCCATTCTAGGGGCAAAATCGTCATTCTACACCAAAAGGTCAAACGTAACCAACTACTCATCGATTAACTCACTAATCCGTCACTAATTACTTCACTAATCCTGACTCTCGGGACGGGTCCTTACAGTCTGGGAGAGGAATGGTAGTGTGCATTAAAGGTGTAGGCACACACCTATCTAGCACGAGGCCTTCTGGGAGTTCACTGACTTTGGATTCCTGGGGAATTCTAAAGTTAAGCGAGTGGAGGCTGGTGCAATCCCATGATGGGTGACCTATTAGGAATTTGCACCGTTAGCGCTCGGGAACAAAACCCTTCGGGCTGGGCTAGTTCGGCCAGTGAGTCTAGAGGGGATAATATTGTGTTAGGTAGAGTGGGTCGCTGCACAACTCTGATCTAAACGAGGCCTTTTGGGAGCTCAAGTGGCTTTTGGGGGGGATTAGAATCCCAAAGTTAAGCGAGTTGAGGCTGGTGCAATTCCATGATGGGTGACCCCCTGAGAAGTTGCATTGTGAGCTCTCGAAAACAAAACCGTGAGGGCAAGGGCAAGGGCAATGAGGCCTAAAGCGTACAATATCGTGCTACATGAGTCGGGACCTAACAGAGGAGGGTCGGGTCTTGACAAAGAGCAAACACATGCACTTAATTTAATATCTAATTCAATAGGAATATGGAATCTAAGAGGCTGAAACAAAAAAAAAAACAGTCATAAGATGTTGCGCACTAAATAAGTTAGGAAGGAAGAGAATGTTGAGGAAATGATATACAGACTATAGACATACATTAAAGAACAAATTACACTTTGGTACCATGCGCTTTACCCTACATTTCAAAGTTATACCTAACGTTTTAATTTTGCATTTATGTACCCTAATCTTTTAAAGATGTGACAAATTAATTAGTTCTACTATTTATTATTCCGTTAAATAATCTGTTTAAGTGTTAATTGGCACGTGGGATCCACTATTTAATTTTTTTTTTGTCTTTTTTTTCCCTTCTCTTCGTCTTCCTCCATTTTCGTTCGTCTGTGAAGATGCAGAAGTGGAGCGTTGGTGAAAGTAAACTTGAGCTTAATTGGCTCCAACAATTTATTGATAAGAGTAGAACATATGGGTCTAATTTTGGTCCATTGCGTTGATGGAGTTTCTACAAGTGCAGCTATTATTACAGCATATCTGATGAGAACTGAGCATTTATCACAACTAGGATCCCTGCGGAAAAGCTGTGAGTTTGTTTGCCCTAATGATGGTTTTCTTAATCAGCTAAAAATGTATGAGGAAATGGGCTTCAAGGTTGATCATGGCAGCCCCGTGTATAAGACTTTTCGTCTGCAAGTATTGGGTGGATCTTATCATCATGGAGATAGAATAGACAGTTGTAAATTTTCCTCTCGCACAGAACAAGCACCATGTAAACCGAAGACTTGTTGCAGTGCAGGACAATGTTGTGGATCACATTCCAGGTCTGGGTGAAGAATCATTCCGCTGGCGCAAGGGAAAAAGTAGCATCTCAAATAACATGTTGAAGATACTGAATGTTCATCCATTCTTGTTGAGCCTCTAGGGTGGATGAAAGCAGTTGAAGAAGGTGCAACTGCGGGAAAGTTGTTTTGTGCGCATTGCGAAGCTCGTTTGGGTTACTTTCACCAACGCTCTACCTCTGCATCTCCACAGACGGACGAAAATGGAGGAAGACGAAGAGAAGGGAAAAAAATAAAAAAAGGAGAAAGAAAAAAAAATTATTAGTGGGTCCCACGTGCCCATTAATACTTAAACAGATTATTTAACAAGTTAATGATTAATTTTCAGTTCACCCTTGACTGGGAGAGGGCATTTTGACAACACTCAGAAAAAAAAAGGGAATAGGATTTATGAACACCAGAAAAGAAAAAAGTGAAATAACTAAAGTTTTATTTTGTTCTTTCTCTTCTATAACACCCATCCATCGTCTATCATCCTCTCCCCTCCCATTATAAATAAATATAAATATAAAAGAGCAAGAAGAAGAAAAACCAACAATACGGCCTCAATCTGACTTGGTTATGGACCATCCATAACGTTTCACAAAGAAAAATTAAAGAAGTTAACCATACGAGAAATGAGGCACGACCTTGAGAATCTGAGATCCAAGTCGTTTGTACACGTACCTCAGTTGAAGCCAGGGACGAACAACGCCAGGTTGTTTCGGTCGAACGCAGGGACGAACAGCTCCACTAAAGCGACGACAGCGACAAGGAAGAGAAACAACGAGCTAGGCGACCACTGCACAGACTCGCCGAATCAACATTGACTTTGTCACTTAGGTTGAGAACTAAAAAGGTTGACTTTGTCACTTCGGTTGAGAACTAAAACGGTTGCGAGGGAGAGCTGGGTCAATTTCCAACTTTTTTTTTTGTCATTTATGCCCCCACGTATCTGTTAAAATTACAAAATGGTGTATCCAAATATGAAACTTACATATCTAAAATGTATCAAAAAATCGATATCGTACCAAAGCATATCGGGCCATATCGAACACGTTTCAGACCGATAACAGTATCCGAAATGTGATATTGGCACATGGGGACGTTTAGGTGCTTCCTAGGACAAGAACTAAAATTTAAAAAGCATAAAGCCAACAATGAAAATCAAGCCGACACTTGAACAAGATATATAAAACTTGATTCATGGAAGAAAATTTAATTTATGCCCTAGATAGCAAGTATTTTGTCAAACATGGTTTTTTACTACCGTACATTTCTCCCAGATAGGAATGAAACAAAGCATATTTAAATGTATCAATTAAATAAATAAAAGATAACAAAGTGTAGAAATACACTAGCTGCAACCGACTGATACCTACAAAGACATCATCTCAAGCAATTTTAGTTGAGACTAAACATGGCCTTACATCCTCAACTAGGACAGTGGCCAACCATCCCTTGTCTTTTTCCAGCATTGGCTTGATTTTCTCCTAGCATTGTGTATCAGGATGGACTAATAACATGAAAGTCGGTGGCAAGCACAGCTATAGCTTTCAAGGTCTTTGCAATAAGTAACTATTTTGCCTTGCTCACATCACTATCTATAGTTGTCCTCGTCAATATCATCCCTTACTGGTGAAAGCCAGTGATGCGACTATTGGTTGTTTCAGGCCTTGTGGCTAGCCACTTCATTCATGGCAACAACTTATGCTGCAGCAACGTGGGTGATCATGTCACACAGTGAGGAAAAAGAGTTGCTTCTTGAAGCGTAAGCATTGGCACTCAGAAAACAACTTTATTAGTGGATGTACGATGATAGCCAATCAATGGCTCCAGAAACTGAAGTGGGAAAAAGAAAGAAACAACACGAAGGGGGGAGGGGGGGGGGGGGGGGGGGGGGGGGGGGGGGGGGGGCGCGGCGGGAGGGGGGGTGGGCGGGGGGAGGGGGGGCGGGGTGGGTGTTGCGTACATAATGGTGACTAATAAGAGATGCCATACATACAGAATGTTTGACATAGGAAAATTCTAATTCTTTCACTACTCAAAAACACCGACAACTTCTACTTCTCCAGTTTTCTATTTATGCTGCAAAAGATCTCTAGAACATCATCTATAATTGGAATCCTAGGTTGTGCATAAAAAATTCATTAGATCCATCAAATATTTGACATTCTTTACGTGCATAGTTTCTCGAATCTTTGCCTCAATTACATTGTACAACATGATTGTTCGTGCCCAAAAATCATAGCGGAATCCGGGGTCACCATTCGATAGCAAGCTTTCAAAGGAACGGATATGCAGGTGCTTAAGGGTGAAGCGGGGATCTTTTCGCTGTAGCTCGCTGCAAAGAGGGGTGCAGTATAAGTAACTAGAGCGAATGTGGGGAAGGATGGAACCCTTGGGCCACGGTGCCACAGACCTGCCACTTGCGGGCTGGTCCTGCTGGCTTGTCCTTCTAGCTGCCTTCAAGTAGGCTTGCCACTAGTTGAGCCTGCTACTAGACAGAGTTAGTGGTTGGTTCTGAATTACGGCCCATGAACCATCGTTCGAAATCAAGTGAAAGTGGGGCAAGTGGGCATCTTGCTTGCACTGTTCTTTTCTAAACCTCTCGTGGGGACTTTAAATATTTTCTTTTGCTAGTCCAAATTCAATGTTCGGCGTGTTCATATTCGCGGCATGTAATTCAGTTTCCCATAGTTAGGAGAAGAGTTTTGAAAAATTGACCCTTCCATGTCAGGCTGTTCGAATACTGAACCAAAACACGGCGATGGTTCTACGGCTTAGGCAGCTTGTAGAATCATAGGTTGATATTTTTTAGTTATCGGAGCCGAGGCTTTAAAGAGCCTATGAGGCAAAGAAAAGGGAAGAGGGGATGCAAACACTTAGAACATAAATTAAGTAGTTACACTAAAGGTGGAATTACATGTGCGTGGAGTAAATCATCCCTAGACTAAGCCACGAGCTGGCGTTGGTCAAAAAAGATCATCAAAAAATATGAACATCCATTGGAAATCATGCCAAGGGTGTTAGAAGAGCAGTAAAAATACATGATGATGTCGAAGGTGAGTTTGTGAGGTTGTGGGAGTCTCAAGAGACTGATTAAAGGCAGTCGTAGTGAAGATGATGATCTTCGGACAAGCAGAGGAAGTTTAGTCGGAAAATAATGTGAAGGTTGGGAAATCTCCAGATACGAGTTTGGGTTGCAAGTCAGATTGGATTGAAGGCTTTTGAGAGGGGTTGAGAGAGAAAAATTGAATCGAAGACTGAGTCGAGGATACAGGTTTTTCCATGAAGGGTAGCTTTTGAGTAACTAAGAAAACTTTTGAGGGTTTTTTAGTTGTTGTAATTGATTGGGTTTGATCAATTGTATTTGTTTGAGTTGAATTGGTTATCTTTTGAGAAGAGGTCTTCTTCTCCGTTTATAAGCGACCTGGGGTAGTGGATAGTAGACAAGTGCATTCCCGCGTGCATCTCAGTTGCGACGAGTTTGGTTACTTGTCCCCTTGTCCCTTCTAACAATTTTTCGTGCTGTGTCAGAGTTGTCAGTGACTCATTGTTTGTCTTTCCCATGATTCAGCTGTGGATACTGTTTGGGCTTGGGCCTTAAGTCAGATTGGGCCTTTAATTTCTTAAAAACCCCTTCGAGGCTCGTAGTGGTATTTTTCGGGTGTAAACAATGACTATAAGGCATCGAAGCTACCTACAAAATATTCAACCAAATCTTTAATATATCCTAATTTGGATTAAACAAAAATAATACATTCAACATTTCTTCAATTATACTAGCTACCTCATAATGTTGAATGAAAGGCATGCTACTACCATGGAAAATTGAAGTCCCACCAACGTGTTTCCAATCTCTTTGTTTTGGTTGCACGGTTTTAGGGTGGATTCCCTCACAACTCACACAAACTCACCCAAAAAATAACATACATGTATATAAACTTCCCCTCTCATCCTAAACTTTGGTGCACCTCTTCCAAAAAGATAGGGTGATAATATGATAAGTATGAATCCTTCAAATATCTTCCTCACAAAATTTACCAAAAAATCCGTAAGTGAAAATTGACCAAAATACCCCTATTAAGGCTAGGCACGTAACAAGACCAAATGACCTTCGATTCTCGTGTGCTAACTATCTATGAATTTAAAATTCCAAGACCTATTTGTACTCACGAGAAGTTAAAATCGTCATTTTTCATCTAATTTTCCAAATTTCACTTTCCTTGAGTTTTCGGGTCGTCACAAATCTCCCATTTAAATTCCATAATTTCTGGGATGAAATACATATTAAAAATCTAAACAAAACACTTATGACATGTAAAACTACACCCAGATAATGTACGATCGCCTCAAAACCGGTGCCAAAAATTTTGTTACATCAATTCCATAAAAATTCATGTTGACTGAAATTCAATGTTACGTGACATGCTCCCCCACACGCCACCCAACCTCCTTACAATTGGGCTTTATGACATGACCCCACCCAAAATACACTAAAAAAGGACTTTTGGGCCCTACTTCCGTCAGACAAGAATCAAATATACAAAGAACACCTTGTCAGACAAGGGATACACATAAGTTACTCTAGTTCATACCTCCGCTTCTCGAGCCTTGATTCTCATGCAACTCTCCTGGAGGGTCAGAAAACCAAGAAAACGTGTGAGTAGACAAAAAAAATGTTTAAAACACAGTTTTTTTTTAAACAACCAGCTTTTACCCTCCGTTTTCCAACATTATCACAGAATTCGCACAAAGTCAACTCGACATCACTGCACATACACAACATCAATCGTCATATCACAAGGGCACTACCGGTAGGCATCACATACTCGCTCGGGAACGGGAGCCCCATGCTTAAATCCGAGTCATCACAACTAATTCTCAGGAACCAAAGCCACAGGCTCGACGTCCGAGACTCACATCCAATCAACACAATCACAATTATGCACAATACTACTCTCAGGACTCGGAGCCACTGACTCGACGTATGAGACTAAACAAACAACCAACAAACATTGTCACATATAACCGACCCAAGTTCAATTCACAGTCAACATCATAGTTTACGTTATCAATATCGAGACATACATACTCATATCACATCTCAATGCCACATATATATCCACAATTGAATCCTTGGGCCTAAGCCCAAAACGTAGTCAACATTATTCTCATAAAAAGTGCCATTAATGTTTTTCTAGTAAAAATTGTTCATAAATCATATGAAAATCATAAATATTCCAAATCATGTTATTTCATGCCATAATCCACATTCAGTTCAAAACCACAATCAAAACAGTGTTCAAAATATAGTTTACAGAAAACCTTGAAAAACGTGCAATAAAATATTAATTAAATATTCGTAAACTCACCAAAAATCCAATAAAATCCCAATCATTCCAATGTCATCAATATCATGTAAAAACCCATTTAAAGCATGTAAGTAAGTATGCATAATAGTTTAGGGAAAAAAAGTCTACTCACACACCTCTGTATCGTCGAATTCCACTTTGCATGCATCCATGCATATTCTGGGAAACTTAGGACCTGTCAAAAATCAAATCTAAAAGTTATCAATCATCCCAAATATCTTCTATTTTAATCCCATAATTTTTTTGGATTTTTAAAAGGATTTAAAATTAAACCTAAACCTTCGGACAACCAAAACTACCCTGAAACGACGTTTGATCGACTCGAAACCTGCGTCAAAATGTTCGTGACATCGAAAGGATAAAAACCCATGTTGGTCGTACCTCGAAAATCCCTTTCACGCGTCCTCATGCGCCACCCGAAGTGGCTGCATGTGGGATCCACAGGCTTACTACAGTAAATAATGTTCATCGTCGCTACCAGGTTTTCTAGTTTTTCGGGTCGCCCGATTTGACGACACGATCCGGTTCTAAATTCTTTCTGTTTCCACCAGTTCCTTGTAATATAGCTTAAGAGATTATCCATATAATCAAAACGAGGAAACTCACCATGAAATCTGCTCGACCAGTCGAAGAACCCACGGTCCAGTGCACCCGAGCTGTCTAGACGATCCCAGCATCCAAACTCATGGCTGAGCAGTGTATCATGATCGTAAGGACTCCAGGAAAGTGATCCTAACCCTGTTTCGAAGTTCCCTACTTAAAAATTGGTCGGCCAAGCTCAAACCCGAAAAGAACCCATCGCGGGTTCAAGGCTTTTCACTCATTGTTTCACCTTCTTTCCTCACAACTTTCACACCGTTTTTCTCCCACTACCTTCCTCTCTTACTCTCCTTGAGCGTCTCACTCTCCTGGCTTATTTCCTTCACGGGTGGTGAGGGTTTTCATTTCTCTCCCTCTCGGCCATTTTTCACAAATACACACACAAAACTCACATAAATACACCCACAATCACCCAAGGACGGTGTCACCACACCCAAGCGAATAAGGGACACTTATCTTAATCCAATTCAGCCACAAAAAATATCCCACTATCAAAATTACAAAAAGGTTCTCCGTTAAATAAATCACCAAATTGCCCCTACACATTTACTACACCAAATTTTCCTTTAGACAATGGAGAAAATCTGTTGTTTATTCCCCTTAAATACTGTTGTAATTGCCCCTGTTGTCTAAAAGGGGTGTTTAGACAACAGATTTTCTCCGTTGTCTAAACTTCCTTTAGACACAGTACTTATTGAAATCCGTTGTCTAAAGTACCCTTTAGACAACAGTATTTATATGTACCGTTGTCTAAAGGGTACTTTAAACAATGCTATACATACATACATACAGTTTTCTAAATGTTACTTTAGACAACGATATACATATATACCGTTGTCTAAAAGATAATTTACACAACGGTTGTTATGTAAAGTCGTTGTCTAAAGCAGTATTACCCAACGGTGTTTATTTATTACCGTTGTCTAAAGTATAATTATACAACTGTATTTTGTATGAAATAACCGTTGTCTAAAGTGATAAATAGCAACGTTATCTAAAGAGACCATAAATAATAACAATTCATTCATCACAAAAATCTAATTAAAATTCTATAAAAGGTAAATTTTCATTGATAGCGAAAAAATTACAATTGTTAATATTCCATAAAATATGAAAGTACACAATTTAGCCTATAAATATATTCTATACTAGCTTAATATGAACAATACATCCTATTCTACTTTGAGATGAGCAATAAATGCCCTCTCCATGTTGCAAAATTTAAGGAATTGAAAGTCTCATTCAAGAATGAACTATAACCAACCCAAGTTCTCTTCAAGAAAGACCTCATTTCAAATGATGGAAAGTGATGCTACACCTATCGCCATTCCTTCTTGGTTATTCTGCTTTCTCTGGTTGATTCTACATTTTAAACTGCAATCTAGAAGATGGAATTCAAAATACTCATTAAAATGGAATGCAAAATTTTACACATATAATATAGCATAAACATATAAGAGAATGAAGCAAAAAATCTTACCTCAAACAATTATACTTGAATATGGTTATGGGTGAAATACCAGAAAGAACGGAAAGAAATCTAACCTCAAAAAATTTTACCCATTCAAAAAAACCTAAGTTTAGTAAAACAAATTCGAAAGGAAAGAAAGGAAACCAAAAACAACCTAAGGCTGGTGAAGAAAAACAAAAGGAGATTAGGAATGGGTGAAATAGCGGAAGAAGAGGCCAGAGAAAAAAAAACTCCCAAATCCCAATTCTTTTTCAAAGTCACAGCGTAAAGAGAGGGGCCAACCAAAGCACTTCCAACATGAGAATTTACTAAGAATACAAACACTCCTCCAAGTCAAATCAAATAAAAGGGATGAGTCGTTATAAAGCCTATAATAAAATTGTGAAAAAAAACCTCTTTATCTATAGAAAGACTACATTAAAAACTTGATAAAAAACCGACTGCCCAAACTTCTGTAAGCCAGTATAAGAATAAGCACTCAGCCTGAAGCATTTCCTGGACAGTCCTTCACAGATTTCAATAATTAAATTACTGAAGAACTTAACAAGAAAATCACATTGTTGACATTGTATTTTCATGTAAAATTTACCGTATGATAAGTTTCCAACACAATTCTAAACCGATATGATCTTCATAACAACATTACATATTAATAAAATTAACAGTAGCCCAAGGCACCGCTTTGAAATCCTCCACAGAAATGACAACATTTAAGAAATTTCCATATCGTAAGCAATTGCTATGCATTAAATCAATAGACAAAACAATTCAGAAAGAGATTTCAACCAATTTCTAAGTAATATATCAACCAATGTATACAAATGAAAAACCAATAAAACTCCCATATTTGATAATTAGCCAAAATCTGATTATTTGTGAAGAATACACAAATAAACAATGAAAAAACCCCCTATTTAACCATGTACCTCTTTTGGAGAATGCAACTTCATAACCAAAATCTGATTATTTGCCCTTATACTGTTCTTTCAAGTCTCCAACCCACAAGAAACAAAAGCATGTGCCTAAATATTTTAGCCCTTTAGGAAACTCACCAACCCCGACACATAAAATTTTTCGACCAAATGACAACAGAGCATGCAAAAAGAGAAATCAAAGAGTACTAAATGAATTTGAGTTCAATGCAAATTGTATTACATGACACATTGCCAAGTCTAGACATAGAAGAGGGACAGCATGATGTATGGACAATCTTATATCATTTTTTAGGGTTTTGAGGCTTAAGGGTCTAGCAAAACCTACCATTTTCACCAATAATCATTGCATTAGCAATGCCCGTCTTTGAAATGATGAAAGCGATATCGATCTCTCAGCAGTATCTCCTTATCATAAACCCTTGATATAAGCTTAGAAGCTGCATGATAATCTCCCCAAACATGAAGATTCTTCACAACCTGAACTGGTTGAGATGGACTCAACCTGCATTTTATGCAAATTACCATCAACATTGGTTCTTAAGAATGCACCATAAGATGGAACAGAACATAAATATACCGGCAGAGAGTAACACGTGATTTATTTAATAAACTAACTAGGCATGCCTATAACAAACTTTGAAGATGAAAATGAGAAATGTATACGTGGAAAAAGGGTCAGAATCAGATCTCTAAACCTAAGGATACATTACAAATAAAATATCTTCTCTTATAATACCAAAAACTTGTTGCAAGAAGCTTCCTAGTTTGTTCTTCTTGAGCGAAAAATGATTTACGTGTAGCAGAGGCCATTGAATTAATGATCTTATAAGTTATGGTTCAACATTGCTAATTAAAAGAAGAGAAGAAACAAATATTGTACGGTTTCAACAATTCCTGTTACTGAAAAATAATGACAAGGAAAATCTCCAAAATAATCTCCATTGGCAGAAACCCTTTAGCATTTACTCAGATGATTGTATAATATCCATCAATTCTAATTTTTTTTTTCTTTTAAAACAAATATGTATCATCACTTATATTAAAACAACATGGATTAGAAATTACTTGCTTGCAAGGAAGTCCCTTCAATGCCTCAACAAGCCTAGGCCTGAAGATTGGTCGGTTTGTATCTTTATGCCCACAACAAAATGAAGAGTTATCCCCACACGTGAAAACCTGTGTCAGTAACCACTATGGCATCATTGACTATAGAGAGCAACGTATCAAAGTTGACCTCACAAATATAATATGTCAGGTTCTGAACATTGGCAGACGATCATGCACAGTATAAAAAACTCTTGGAATATAGATATGAAGCTTCTATAAGTGGGACAAGACAAAAGCACACAATTATTGCAAAACAAACATAAGAGTTCATACGAGTTTTGAACTTTCTGATTGTATAAGACATGGTCAGTAAAAATGGTATATAGGTTGGGAAAGCATTGTGCATGTGTAGATAGTTAGATACACTTAAAGTAAAACCCTGGCCAAATTCTAAACCAGGTTTCACAAAGGGATCACACATGCTTGCAAATCTCCACAGTAACCTATGCATATCACTACCAAGTTCCCAAAAAGTCAAGGGTGTGAACTTTCAACTCTGTTAAGGAATATTCTCTATGATTGGCTCCTTTGCCATGTTAACTTCCAGTTAAAGTGTCTAAACTCTTATATCAATTTATTCACTTAAACTTAACCCATCTTTACCAAATGTTTCATATCCTCATCAGACAACACATTCATCATTCACTTTGGAAGTAGCCTCCATCCTATTGTTATTATTATCTTGATAATGATACGGCAAGAACACTCTCCCTGAATAATGAACAAAGATTGCCATAATCTCGTCCTGATGACAACATATATTAACAACTAACATGTCCAATAATATTAAAAGAAAAGTAGGACTGCTTATCTGGTGGGATCTGCATCCGACAAGGATTGTGGGGGGATGTTGCAGCACTGCAGCGGAGATGCGTCAGAGTGCACACGGTCGATCGATCAGAGTCCGCCAATGTCTATTTTGGTAGTGGTGCCACGAGAAGACGTCTAGGACGACGTCCACAATACAAGGCGGTGGCGGAATCGCCTCGCGGTGGAGAGATTGGGGACGGTTCGATCTGCACCCTTGCACCTAAATTGAGACACTAGACTAACAAATAAATCTCTTTAAGAATGATATGTAATTTGACCCACGGACACTGCAACACTGAATTGAGATAACATGTCACCTTGAGAATTTCGAAACCATTTACAATGTCAGACAACTACAAAAAAAAAAATAAGAGGAGAGGAGATGCATCAAGAGTATCACCAGAAAATTCGAACTTGAGAGAGAGAGAGAGAAAGAGAGAGAGAGAGAGAGAGAGAGAGAGATACCTAAGAAAGGATACGTAATACAAGGCTAGATCTCCTCCAAATTCAAACCTATGTCCTATAACGTTGTTGATATAGTCATTGCTAAAACAATAGTCTGCATAAAAAATTGGCTTTTTAGCCAAAATGCACCCTGGACCACTGTTATGGTCTCAAAATGCACCATAAATGCATTTTTGTGTCAAGATACACCCTGAACCACCAAATTCGTCCCAAAATGGTGTTTTTCCACCTGTGGGAGTTAAAATCAGGGGTAAATAAGTCAGAATGTACAACTAAGCAATTGTAATTTTAAAAAAATAATTTCCCCTCCACATCACCTCCACATCATCAGTTGAGAAGCCCTTGCGACAACCCCGAGCAACTAAGCAATTGCCGCACCTTCCTTGTCTTCCATGTCTTCACATCTTGATTTGAGAAGCCCAGCAGGAATTGGAGGCTGCGACGTCACGACGGCGACCCTGCGACAACCCCGCGACGAGGAGGTTGCGACGGCGACAACAACCGCGCCGAGGATCGACGCTCTCAA
Organism: Prinsepia uniflora; assembly: GCA_032719365.1. Lineage (NCBI taxonomy): Eukaryota > Viridiplantae > Streptophyta > Magnoliopsida > Rosales > Rosaceae > Prinsepia > Prinsepia uniflora. The sequence continues at coordinate 14,242,834 of CM064864.1, read as the reverse complement.
CCCCGTGACCAGGTCAGCCACCAGCTTCTCCGAGCGGTACACCTTCCTGCACTCTATCTCAACCCTTGCCCTCTCTAATTGCTCTTCATCTTCATGCTATTTTAATTGGATTTGGATGGGCTTTATGTGATTTATAAAATCTGTCTTTTTTATCTGAAATGTATCTTGTGGTTGGTTGAATTTATGGTTTTTCTTCAAAGGCAAGAGCAGATATGTTGCTAGTATCTTGTGAACCATGTATCTTGCTAGTATCTGATAAAATATGCGGCATATTTTAATAGGATTTGGATGGGCTTTGTATGATCTGAAATGTATGTTGCTAGTGTTTGAATTTATGGGTTTTCTTCAATTTTACTCCATTTTTCATTTAGGGTTTAGGGTGTTTGGTAGTGTTTGTTTCAAATGGATTTTATTCAATTTTACTCTATTTTTCGTTTATAAGGACGTGGTAGAGTGTTTGGTGGCTGAGAAAATGTAGGATTGAAGGTGATTGTTCGGTGGCTGAGAAAATGTAGGAAATCAGTGTTTGGTAGAGTGTTTGCACCATTATAGTCTCAAATTCGGTGTATGAATATTCACTAGATTTGGCCTAATTCCCTAATTTTGGGGTTGTTTTCTTCTCTTCAGAAATTAATGGACCGAAAAGTGGAGAATGAAACATTGAATCAGCTAAATTGTTGTTACTGTGGGAAGGCCAGTAAGATTCTTACGTCATGGACCGAAAGGAATCCAGGGAGGAGGTTTCAAGTTTGCCCAAATCCAAGGGTGAGAATTTTGTTTAAGTTGTCCAATTTGTTTGAAATATATGTTAGGGTAAAAGATTTCGGGGCTGGGTACAATTTTTCTCGTTGAAATCGCGATGAAATTGTAATTTTTGAGATTGGGTGATGAAAGTTGGATTTAAGGTTTATGGTGATGAAATTAGGGTTTAGGGTGATTGGTTTGCTATGATAGTTTCATTACTTGTATAGGATTAAAATGTTCAAAATCAGCTCACATAAGTTTGAAAATAGAACAAATAAGGCTAAAGATTGAAACGAGGTACTGTGGATGTATATAACTTGAGAATAGCATAATGACAGGTTAGATGTGCATGTTCTCTTGTAATGACAGATGATTATATATATACATTGTCGAATTTAATATATTTGGGGCATTGATTACTATGTTATGTAGGGTGGTTGTGGATTTTGGAAATGGCTGGATCCCGAGATGGGTCCTAGAGCTCAGACAATAATACCTGGACTATTAAGGAAGATTGATAAGTTGGAAAATGGCACTGGAAAACAGTCGAGCATCATGTACAAAGGCTCGGATTGGATGCTTGGTTTTGGGCATATTGCTTATTTGCTTGATTTTTAAGGATTGAGAGAGACGTTGCATGTTATAATAGTCTATCAATGAATTATGTGGTACGAGTGTAATGTATGTTTAATTATAACTCAAAACTTTTTGAAAAGTAGTGACATTTATGGTGGACATGCAGTTTGATGAAATTTCATGTACGATAAGTATTTAATTTAATTAAGTTGATCAAAAAAGCCTAATCAAGCATACATCAAAGGTGTCAAATTCACTATATATACATATACCATGTTAGCTTGAAATCAACATCCGATATCAATGCATGGACATCTAACATCACTTCATTGACATCCTTCTCCTTGCTGGGGATTTGAACCTCAATCGTCTTGAAGGAGATTCACCATGTGCAGAACCTTGAAGTGGTTGCTGAGATTGAGCGTGTTGGCTACCACCACATTGTGACATGTCCTGTATAGGTGGATTCGGTTGTGAACTTGCACCAGGGGAAATTGGCTCCATAGGAACATTCTTCATCTTTGACATAGTTCTCGTCACCATGGTGTCAACACATGTTTTTTCCTTGGATTCCTTGCGTCGGCGACGTGCTTCTCGCCTTTTGGTGGCTTCAGCCGCTACTTTTTCTTTGATTGGTTCCTTAAATTTGATAAATCAAACAACGAGGAAAATTAATACGTATCAAAGATGTTGGTACGTAAACAAATAATCAGTGTGCTCGGGACCAGACCTTGCATTTGGTCATATTATGACCCACCGAACCACAGTTACTGCATTTCATCTCTGTGTGATATCTTGGCAATTTAGTACTTGGTGTCTTCTTAGGCTCATCAGGTGCTTTTCTCCGACTTTTTTTTGGCCTGCCTGGTTGCTTGTGGTACTTGGGCGGCTTCAACGGATTTCTTCCAATAGATCTCCACTGGTCTTCACTCGTCATTGGCATGATGATTCGTGAGTAGCACCTATTATAGGACTCCACATTGTAGCAATTATCCACATAGTCCGCTGCATGACGACATACTCTGCTTATGGCACAACATGCATGTGGGCATGGAAGTCCATTAAGATCCCACCTTCGACAAGAACATGACTTTGCACTCAAATCCACCCTAAACTGCCTTCCTGTATGCGAACTTATTTCAAAAATATGACTCCCTGCATGCCTTGCTATAAACTGTTGCCCTTGTTTCTTGTTCTCTTCCAACAGTTGCCTAATTCGTTGCCCAATTTGATGCCCATGCCAATGATCAGGGGCCAACCTAGTAGGAACACTCAACATTAATTTAACACTCAATAAACATTAATTGAACACTCATTTTTATGGTCATGACATGTTGTACTAACCTTCTAGTCGCGTGCATCAACATGACATAAATCCTAATTTTCTCCAACATGGTTAATATAGGCTTGTCTCTGGCTGGAATGATAGCCTTGTTGAAAGCCTCATTGAGATTGTTGGTTAGGATGTCACATTTGAAGGCCGGGTTGAAATGTGCACGACACCATTGCTTAGGATCCCGCTGAGATAGCCAATAATGTGCAGGCTCGCTGAGCTCAAGCATCGTCTTCATTTCAGCCTCAACCCATGGTATATTGGTTGCACGGGCTATTCTTTCAAATTGCTCTTTTAAAGCCAATCCTTTATGAGATGCCTTGAAGTTGTCATACAAGTGCTTAATGCAATGTCTATGCTCTGCATGTGGGAACAACTCGGCTATAGCTTCAAGAAGTCCTTTTTGCCTATCAGTCATAAATAAGTACCCAGAGCTATTCACTATCTTCAAATCGTCCCCTAAAATTTCCAAAAACCACTTCCAGCTACTATAGTTCTCGGCCTCAACGACGGCCCATGTTATTGGATACATACCATTGTTGGCATCTACTCCCACAGCAGCCAAAATCTGTCCAGGATGTGGGCATTTAACATGAGTGCCATCTAAGCCAATAAAAGGCCTGCAACCTTCAAGCCAACCTTGTTTACAAGGCCCTAGTGCAATGTACACCCTCTGGAATCTAGGCAGGCCATCACCTTCAAGTACCGACTTAATCACGGCGGTGTTTTGACTATCCACTCTCTTCAGCTCCCCACAGTAATCCCGTAAGATTTCATATTGTCTAATGTAGTTACCTTCAACCAATTCTATGGCCATCGACCTTGCCCTATAGCAAGTGGACTTCCCTGGCCAATAGCCTGATTCTTGCACCACAAGTTGTTGAAACTCCCCTAAATCCCACTTTTTGCTTGTTAGCTGTCTAGAATACTTTCTCACCAACCACTTAGTATTTGCATGCATATTGTAAACGCCCTTGTCACAATCGTGTCTAGGATTGAAGGTTTTGACCTGGAAGTATTCTCTTTCAGTCACTCTTGAAGCATAGATGCTGAACTTGCAATTTTTCCCATCCCCACACACTACCTTGATCTTGTCAGCATTATTCTTCCTAAACTTCAACTCCCTACCACTTATGACAGAAAACCTCCTAATTGCTTCTCTGAAAACAGCACCTGAAGCAAATTTCAAACCAAGCTCAAAAACAGGATTGTCCATCTCGGTTTCTGGATGGAAATCCCTATATGCACTACCATACTTTCTATTTCGTCCCATACGTTCAGCCGATCTTTACCACTTTCACTATCTTCTGCCGCTGAATCAAAGCTATTCAACCTAGGTGACCTTGCTCCAGCCTCCTCATCTGCCACATTATGATCATCTTCAATCCCAATAGGATCAAATTCAGCAATTTCATAGTCTACATAATTCTGAAAAAGATTATCATCCATGTTCGTAATTTGAATATCCAATTCTTCTCTACCTTGTACAAACTCTGTGTCAACAAACTCTGAATCAAGTTGATCCTCTTCTTCACTATCTCCATCTTCCTCACTTCTATTTACAACATCTGCATTTTCTGCCCTCTCATCACCTTCAACTTCATGCACATCTTCTACTTCTTCCACATATTCAACTTCTCGAGGCAACCTAATCCCATCTCCATCACCACGTCTTAAGTATATAGGGATTACACAACCCTTAGATTGAATATAGCCCTTACAGAGCTGGAACAAATGTCCATCATCACTCAACTTAACCAAGTTCCTGTTGTTCCACTCTTTAGAATAGATGCCAACCGAACCATTATCATAACCCAACTCCGTAGCCACACATTTCATCTCTAGCATTGATATATAATCAATACTCACAAAGTCATACCATTGAATCATTCCCCCTTTATACGACAATGTCCTTTCACCACCACACCACGATGATGCACCTCCAAACTGAAAATATTAGTGTCCTCTACAATGCACAAAAACACAATCAATTCAATAAAGATCATAAACGAATTCCACCATAAATTTGTGTCTCGCAGTTTCATTTGTACCAACTAGATGAAACACCAAAATGAACTAGGAATAGTTACAGACCTCTATTAGCCCTTTGTTATTATATATAGCTATGTTAATCCTATATACCATATCTATGTACACAATCATGTCTTGATGATTTGTACGAAGTGAAAACATGACATTTGCATTTGTTGACATTTCTAATTTTCTTTGAATAAACTTTAGATAATCAAAATTTTTAACTTCAATTTTGTTTGATTAGACCTTTGCATTTGAATCAAATACTGAGATTTCTTGTTATGTGCTAAGTAGTGGTTGGATAATCTAGAAGAAGGCTCCCTCGTTGGATTATTATCATTGTGTGTCCAGGTGTGGAGTGCAATTGTGTGAATAGCTTTCTTATTTACTCGAGCTTAACATGTAGGTAAAGTGCTTGGTTTCTTTTACTAGGCAAGGTTTATTGCAGGGATGAGATGAATTTTCCCCTAACAATGATTTGGACCTATTTTGGAACATCATAGGATGCTTCTATGGTTCAATTTGTGTTTGTTTTGAATGCTGATTGTGGCCTTTACTGGAATATTATTCACTTACTCTACTTTCAATTATCAACTCATATTCATTCACAAACTCATGGATTAAGAAATTCCAGATATCAGATGAGAAGCAATTAATTTACAACATCCAAATCATTAAACTAACCGTATATGGGTTGTTTTCCTCCGTGTTCATAAGTAAGCATCGTTGCTTGTGATCGGGAACCTTCTCGTCGCCTAGTCGCTCTCCCCCTTCGGAGGCTGAATTCTGCTCTTGCCTTTGAAGAAAAACCATAAATTCAACCAACCACAAGATACATTTCAGATAAAAAAGACAGATTTTATAAATCACAAAAAGCCCATCCAAATCCAATTAAAATAGCATGAAGATGAAGAGCAATTAGAGAGGGCAAGGGTTGAGATAGAGTGCAGGAAGGTGTACCGCTCGGAGAAGCTGGTGGCCGACCTGGTCACGGGGTTGAGAGCGTCGATCCTCGGCGCGGTTGTTGTCGCCGTCGCAACCTCCTCGTCGCGGGGTTGTCGCAGGGTCGCCGTCGTGACGTCGCAGCCTCCAATTCCTGCTGGGCTTCTCAAATCGAGATGTGAAGACAGGGAAGACAAGGAAGGTGCGGCAATTGCTTAGTTGTCGCAAGGGCTTCTCAACTGATGATGTGGAGGTACGGCAAATCGAGATGTGAAGACAGGGAAGACAAGGAAGGTGCGGCAATTGCTTAGTTGCTCGGGGTTGTCGCAAGGGCTTCTCAACTGATGATGTGGAGGTGATGTGGAGGGGAAATTATTTTTTTAAAATTACAATTGCTTAGTTGTACATTCTGACTTATTTACCCCTGATTTTAACTCCCACAGGTGGAAAAACACCATTTTGGGACGAATTTGGTGGTTCAGGGTGTATCTTGACACAAAAATGCATTTAGGGTGCATTTTGAGACCATAACAGTAGTCCAGGGTGCATTTTGGCTAAAAAGCCTAAAAAATACCATCAAGGTGTCACCAATACAAGCAAGAAGAATAACCAAATGACATTTGAAAGTGGAAAAACGAAAAAACCGAATAGGCATGTAGATCTGATTTTCCAAGTGGAATGACCTAATATTCTCAAGACACATGAAAGATGCGCTTAAAAAAGCACAAAAACTGTACAAATTGCAAGCATAATGCAACTCCTTAGAATTTAGGCACTAAAATAATTGATAAATAAGTAACAACAAGTGTTTCTATGAGATACTCAAATCATAGGCCCTAGACATAAGGCACTATGAAAAATAAAAAATAAATTTCGAACAATACCTTCTAATAGGCATCCCCAAGTGCTGTTGTGCAAGGACAGGAGCAATGTGAGCAAGGAAGAATGTAACAACCCGTCCCAAATTCACGGGATTAATTAAGGGTAATTAAGGGTTATCATGACTAATCAGGGATTAATCGAGGAATTTCGGACGGTCGGTGTAAAATGGTGATTTTACCCCTTGAAATGGGCAAAAAGTTGACTTTGGACCTGGGTGGTTAAATGCATGAGGATTGAGGACCGTTACGTAGATCGGGATGTTATGACTACGTAGACAGGTGACACGTTGAAATCGGACGTTCAATGGGAAAGTTATGGCTCACAGAAGGAATTGGGAACTATTTAAGAGTGTTCGGTTTTCAAAACGGTTTGTTTTTATTGGGACCCAAATATCTGGTTTTGGACCATATAATCAGTGACACTTGTTACCCACCCTATGACCCATTCCATATAACACATGCATCATCACCATTATCCATCTTCATTTCATCTTTCTTCTTCATTTTCTTCTCCAACCTATACCCACACCACCCAACCATCATCTTCATCCATCCATCTTCCATTGTGAGACTATTGAGGGACAGAGGGAGTGAGGGAGAGACTGAATGACAGTCAGGGACGACAGAGCCGCCGTGGAGGGTGGCCGGAATCGAGAAACAAGGTAAAATCATAGGATCCAGTTTTCGATTTTGATGTTTTCGATCGAAATTAAGCTCATCTTCATGTTCCTTGAGGTGAGGGGAGTTTTTTGAGCCAAGCTTGATAGGTTTTGGACGTTGGAGGTGGCCGGAATGACGATCAGAAGTTTGGTCGAAAGTTTGAACGTCCATAACTTTAAATCTTGGTACTTTCTTCAATTTCTAGGTTTAGATTTGGAATCCTTGGCTCAAATAGAAGAACTTACATAAGTAGAACGTTGAATTTGGTTGAGAAATGAGTGAGATATCAAAGTTTGAAGTTTGGGGCAAAAATGGAGTATTCCGGCAAGTTTGACAGAGTTTTCCAGCGAGTTTGATAGAGTTTTTCGGCAAGTTTGACCGATTTGACCCGTTGACCGGCGAGTGAACTCGTTGACTTTGACTGAGTTGACCTGTCCACTTTGACCAAGTTGACCCGTTGACCGGCGAGTGAACTCGTTGACTTTGACTGAGTTGACCTGTTCACTTTGACCAAGTTGACCCGTTGACTAGTTGGCCTAGTGACCGTTGACTTTGACCAAAGTTGACTGAAAACATTAATGGGCACGTGGGAGTACATGGGTGCATTTTTCGAGGTGAGACCGGTCCCATTTGAAAGGTTTCGATGATCGGGATTTAATGACGGTGGTTTCGAGTCGATCAGAGATTGTTAGGTTGGTCAAATTGAGGTTTTTAGCATAGGGATGCGTGTCCGGGACATGTTGAATTTTCTGATAGTTTTTAGGGTTTTTGATTAGGACTTGTCTAGATTAGTAGTGACCTTTGAGCGTGTTTTGGGCAGGTCTGGATGACTCGGAGAGGTTGGATTTTCCAGGAGTAGCTTATGACACGGTTATCGAGGCGCATCAAGAACGGTCTGTGAGTGGACAATTAATTTCTAAATATGATGCATGCATAACTGTTTTATATGTTTTATATCGATGATTTGAGATGCCTTGAGTGCATATGATTGTGGTATTTGGTATTTACGTATTTGCACATATTCTAAGATTTATGGTTTTATGATGGATTTATACATGCTTATGTTTTCAATACTGGATCAATGGAATGATTTTGGATTTGGGAATATGGAATCGGGCTTGAGACCCATTTGACGTATGAACTATCAAACTTGAAGTCCATTTGATTTAATGAGGTATTGAGCAGGAGACCCATTTGGTTTGTACTATTGGGCTTAAGGCCTAGTTGGTTTATGATATTGGGCTTGAGGCTCAGTTGGTTTATGATATCGAGCTTGAGTCCTAGTTGTTGTTTACGTATATGATATGTGGAAATGGTTTATGAAAGTTATACTTTGGGCATGAGACCCAGTTGTGGATTTACGATGGTTTTATGAAAACAGAATGGATGAAACTATATTCTGGGCGTGAGACCCTTTGAGAGGTTTTGAGATAATTTTTGAAATGTTTTTCATATACCATCCTAATGTGGGGATTGTCTCCTCCAGATATCAGGGACACTAGAGTAGTCACGGTGCATTGCCTAAGAGAGGTCGCCCTACGGAGAGACCGCATAGAGGCTCACATAGAGAGGCTCAGGATCAGGATTGTATGAGGGTAAAACCTCCCCCAATGAGGGTCATTGACCTGGGTAGACCTTAGGGATACTCAGACTTGAGACCTCCGAGTAACATCTGTAACTTAAGACCGTGACATTATGACATCTGGGATGTCGAGGGTTGGTTAAGCTACATTTTTCTGGATTGGTATGTCTGTGTTAATGGTTTTAGGCTGAGTTCCCACATGGATTTATGGTTTTGGGCTAAGACCCTAATGATTTGAGGAAATAAATGACTTTGATTGATAAACGATTTTATTATGTTTGATTTGATTTGAGGAATGATTGAGTTAATTGGTTTTCGAATGCATGCACGCTTTTTTAATGGAGGGTATAAATGTCTTTTGTGAAATTTGTTTTATTAAACTATTTATTTTCGTTCACTCACAGCTTTTCATGGTTTTTAATACCCTTCAGGTTGATCGTGGATGCGGCTGTAGTAGAGACCGAGAAATCACATTCCTCCACAGATCCTGACACGCTCTGAAAGCTCTGAGAAGGTCAAGGATTGAGTTATCCCTTGTCTGGCATGTGGTGTCAGATGGGAGCATGACACATCCTGCGTTAATCCCGGGGGAATTGTGATGGGTCATGTCAAAGTGGTATCAGAGCACAGCTTGTTTTGGAGAGTTATGCATGTGCATGATGTGATGTCTCTACGAGGAAACAACCTGTCATCAACCTGAGAGTTAGGGTAAGAGTAGGAGAGTTTTAGTGGTATCTCGTTTCCAAACCTCGATTAGGTGGCTTTTGGCGCGAGATGTGATGGTTGAGTAGCATTAAGACCCGAGTTGGGTTGAGTAAACCCGTTTAGGGCAGGGTTTTCTTGTGTGTTAGCGGTTGGAAACCGCAGAGTGTCGGTGGATTAGGACTTGGTGTAGCGACTTTCAGAGTCGAGACCGTTGGATGGTCCAGTTGGTGTTGTTGCAAAAGGCAACTGAGGTCGTAGGCGACCCTAGTGGAGACAATTGAGAGTTGGACGACGTTCGAGGAAAGTTTCGTACGTGGTTTTTCCCAGAGTTGTGAATTATGAGGGAGATGGAGTTCTTCCGACATGAGCAGAGGTTTGGTTGTTAACTCAGTATGAGCAAAGGACGTGACTCAATTGTGGTGCACTAATGTTCGGTGTTGATCAGACAGTGAGGATTAGTCGGTTTATGTTAGACCTTGGGACTGTGACGTGAGTGACGGTTGTGACATCTCAGATAGAGAGGAGTTGGATGGAATCCCAACGTTAATTGAGTGGTTCTGGATGACGCAGGGACGTCATGGAGATTAGTGGATTTGGGGAGCTGATGATTATTCTCTAAGCCTTGAGTGGTAGTCGGGCGTGTATATTGGTTGTTGAGCAGGACATAGAAGATCCCAAATGGCTCAGTGAGTTAGATTTTGCTTGGTTACCTAAGGTGTGGGATACCTGGGTTGGTGACAGGTTCCCTAGTAGTGGTGAGACGTCTTGAACGAGTGTGGTGCTCGGGAGTTGATCCCATAGAATTGAGATGTACGACGTTGGTTGTAGTGGGGTGAACCGAGAAGGTTCGATTTGGTTAGGGTTGACCATGAATTGGATTGGTTTTCTAGGACACACAGGGCGTGTTGTGATGATCCTGAGGTATTAGTGAACTATCTGTTACTCCTCAGTTGTGTTTTGGGGAACCGGGTGTAGTGATTAGTCATATGGTGGTTAGTCCTTAGTTGAGGCCAGATGAGACTAGGGAGGATCTATAGGTTCTTATTTCAGAATTTTACTGACAGAGTTGAGGACTTAACACCTAGGATGTTGATCAAATTGGAATGACTTGAAGAACAGACGGTGTTTGGTGACACCATTACCAGTATGTTGAGTGAGTATCGGTTTGGTGGACCCTTGTTGGCTTTGGGTCATTGGCTGTGAGAGTAGTGTGGATCCTATGTGGATCAGGTGTTGTTTGAGATGATCAAGGTGATCGAGGCTTGGTGGACGACCTGTTGGTTGAGTTGGTTAGAGCTGGAGTGGTCTGAGGATCAAGGAAGAGTTGGGATTGGCGGTGGCCGATCAATACGATAAGGTTTGGAGTTATAGTCAAAACACTTATCCGTTTTGACTATTGAGAAGAAGTATTCTTGTTGTACAGGAGAGGATACTTGGAGTATCAATCAAGAAATGATGAATAACCAATGCCTCGGGTAGGATGTTGGCAGGTAACCGACAAGTCGGGGATTGGTACGTCTTGGAGGATGTGATTGCGATTGGACACTCTTCAGGTGGTGATCAGGTGACCAGGAGACCCAAGATGGATGCTGAGTTGGAGTGTATGATCTATCTTGAACGGGATAGGACAGACAGACCCCAAAGTTGAATCGTGATTGGCCGGGAGTCATGTAGTGGACAGTTTAGATACGAGGGTGTTGTGATTGCTTGGGATATGCACCAGCCATGTTGTGGATTGGTTTGAGGGTGTTTGTACGTACTACATACATTGTGTGAGAGCAATTCTTGAACAGGTCTGAGTGGTGCCTGGTGGTGGTGTATGGTATGCACCAATTGAGCCATGTAGTGGGAGGATTGAATCTACCACTACATCCGAGGTTGTTGTGGTGCGTGGACTTGATCTTTGACTATTGGGGGTGCCTTGTGAGTGTGTGTTGTGTACACTCTCACATTGGACAGCCATGTTGAAGACGTATTGGATTCGAGGATGTTGCGATTGCGTGGGGTATGCACTAGTGGTATTTTTGGTGGACGTGTTGGAAATCGGCTTAGTTCCGATATTGTGGTTCATTGAGAGTGATTGCGTAAGGGTTCAATGAGTATATGAGCTGGAGCTCAGAGTTGTGGTTGGCTAGTGGAACACTAGAGTGAAGATGTGTATAACTGATGGGGCAAGTATTCAATGGGGTCTAGTTACACATAGGTTGAGTAAGATGTCAGCGTGGTATTAGTGGTGGATGACCATGTAGTGTTATTGGATGGTAGTAGATAACCGACTAGTTTGGGAGTGGTGCGTCATGGTGGCGTAAGTTGGTTGACCTTTGGAATGAACCAAAGGATGAGATTGGTTAATGAACTGGCTGGGCTATCTCTGGAGTTGGTCCGGGGACCACGAGGACTCAGAGAGGACGGCGAGTATAATGTGGTATGTCTAGTGCAGAGTGGATTTAGAGGGTTTTAGAAAAAGTTGTATCTCTATGGATTGTGAGTTGTAAAGGATGGAAAGGACAAGACTGCTTCTAGCACAAGCAAGAAAAAGTGGTACATTCCGGGTTAACCGTTGGGTGGTGCGAGTTACTGTACTAGATATGAAATAAGGTATATTAGTAGGACTCCGGAGTGAGTCGAGGTTTTTGTTGGAGACCGTCGAGTGAGTGACAGAGAACTTGGTATTGCTCTAACTACAATCCATTGGTAATGTTTTAGAAGTTGTGTGTGGGATTGACGCTAAGTGATCGCTTAGTGAAGTGAAGGATTTCTCAGTGAGGGCAGATTGTCAGCTTGATGTCAGTATGGATTGATGACTGAGAAGAATCGTCAAACTAAAAAGTGGAAAGTGTCAGCGTGGTAGCGAAATTATCAGCATGGTACCAGTGTAGGTGACTAGTATGTAGGACCTACCGGTGAGTTGGATTGTGGTCAACGTCGAGTGATGTTTGGAATTGACGAGTATTGTGGATGTTGGTGAGACATGGTTGAGTACAGACGAGTAATATGGTTGGTTAGTGGACGTGTACGTGTACACGAGGGTACCCTGGATGTGAGGCAGGTTTGACTTTCCACAAATTGGATGTGGAATTGGGTTAGTTTGAATTTCAGGGACTAAATTCTTTAAGGGGAGAAGATTGTAACAACCCGTCCCAAATTCACGGGATTAATTAAGGGTAATTAAGGGTTATCATGACTAATCAGGGATTAATCAAGGAATTTTGAACGGTCGGTGTAAAATGAAGATTTTGCCCTTGAGAATGGGTAAAAAGTTAACTTTTGACCCAGGTGGTCAAATGCATGAGGATCGAGGACCGAGGACCGTTACGTAGATCGGGATGTTACGAGTACGTAGACAAGCAGCACGTCGAAATTGGACGTTCGATGGGAAAGTAATGGTTCACGGAAGCAATCAGAAACTATTCACAAGTGTTCGATTTTCAAAACGGTTTGTTTTTATTGGGACCTAAATATCTAGTTTTGGACCATAGGTTGAGTGACACTTGTCACCCACCCTATGGCCCATTCCATATAACACATGCATCATCACCATCATCCATCTTCATTTCAACTTTCTTCTTCATTTTCTTCTCCAACTCGTACCCACACCAGCCAACCATCTTCTTCATCCTTCCATCTTCCATTGTGATACCATTGACTGACAGAGGGAGTGAGGCAGAAACTGAAGGATAACTAGGGACAGTGGAGCCGCCGTGGAGGGTGGCTGGAATCGTGAAACAAGGAAAAATCGTAGGATCCAAAATTTCAGGTTTTCGATCAAAACTAAGCTCATTTTCATGTTCCTTGAGGTAAGGGGAGTCTGTTGAGCGAAGCTTGAGAGGTTTAGGACGTCGAAGGTGGTCAAAATGAGGATCAGAAGTTTGACCGAAAATTTAAACGACCATAACTTTAAATCTAGGTACATTCTTTAATTTATTTGTTTAGATTTGGAATCATTGGCTCGATTAGATGAATTTACATAGGTAAATTGTTGAATTTGGTTGAGAAATGAGTGAGATATCGAAATTTGAAGTTTGGGGAAAAATGGAGTTTTCCAGCGAGTTTGACCGAGGTTTCCGACAAGTTTGACCGAGTTTTCCAACGTGTTTGATCGAGTTGACCGGTGAGTTGACCCATTGACCGGTGAGTGGACTCGTTGACTTTGATCGAGTTGACCTGTTGACTTTGACCGAGTTGACTGGTGACCGTTGACTTTGACATCAACGTTGACTTTTGCTGATGTCAGTTTTGACCAAAGTTGACCAGAAACTTTGACCTACACGTGGATGCATGTTTCGAGGTGAGACCTGTTCCATTTGAAAGGTTTCGATAATCTGGATCCAATAAAGATGGTTTCTAGTTGATCAGAGATCATTAGGTTGGTTAAAATGAGGTTTTTAGCCTATTGATGCGTGTCTGAGACACGTTGACTTTTTCGGCAGTTTTGGGAATTTTTTATTAGGACTTGTCCTGATTAGTAGTGACCTTTGAGCATGTTTTGGACAGGTCTAGATGACTCGAACATGTTGGATTAGACGGGAGCAGCTTATGGCATAGTTATCGAGGCACAGTAAGGACAGTCTGTGAGTGGACAATTGCTTTCTAAATATGATGCATGCATAACTATTTTATATTTTTTATATCGATTATTTAAGATGCCTTGAGTGCATATGATTGTGGTATTTGGTATTTACGTACTTGCATATATTCCGAGATTTATGGTGTTATGACGGATTTATACATGCTTCTATTTTCAATAATGGATTAATGGAACGATTTCGGATTTGGGAATATGGAATCGGGCTTGAGACCCATTTGACGTATGAACTATCAAACTTGAAATCCATTTGATTTAATGAGGTATCGGGCTTGAGTCCCAATTGCTTTATGATATCGGGCTTGAGACTCAGTTGGTTTATGATATCGGGCTTGAGTCCCAATTGCTTTATGATATCGGGCTTGAGACTCAGTTGGTTTATGATATCGGGCTTGAGTCCCAGTTGTGGTTTACGTATATGATATGTGGAAATGGTTTATGAAAGTTATATTTCGGGCATGAGACCTAGTTGTGGATTTACGATGGTTTTATGGAAACGGAATGGATGAAACTATATTCCGGGCGTGGGCCCTTTTGAGAGGTTTTGAGATGATTTTTGAAATGTTTTTAATATACTATCCTTATTTGTGGATTTTCTCCTCCAGATGTCAGGGACACTAGAGTAGTCACGATGCATTGCTTGAGAGTGGTCGCTCCACGGAGAAATCGCATAGAGGCTCACGTAGAGAGGCTCAAGATCAGGATTGCATGAGGGTAAAACCTCCCCCCCAAGGAGGTTCATTAACCTGGGTGGACCTTGGGGAGACTCGGACTTGAGACCTCCGAGTAGCATGCGTAGCTTAGGACCGTGGCATTATGACATTCGGGATGTCAAGCATCTAGGATGCCGATGATTGGTTAAACTACATTTTTCTGGATTGGTATTTATGTGTTAATGGTTTTAGGGTGAGTTCCCACATGGATTTATGATTTTGGGCTAAGGCCTTAATGATTTAAGGAAGGAAATGGTTTTGATTGATAAGTGATTTTATTCAGTTTGATTTGATTTGAGGAATGATTGAGTTAATTGGTTTTCGAATGCATGCATGTTTTTTTAATGAAGGGTAGAAATGTCTTTTGTGAAATGTGTTTTTTAAACTATTTATTTTCTTCCACTCACAACTTTTCATGGTTTTTAATACCCTTTAGATTGATTGCGGATGCGGGCTGTAGCAGAGACCGAGACATCACATTCCTCCACAGATTCTGGCGCGCTCTGGAAGCCCCGAGAGGGTCAAGGATTGGGTTACCCTTGTTTGGCATGTGGTGTCAAAAGAGAGGATGCCACATCCCGCGTTAATCGCGGGGGGATTGAGATAGGTCGTGTGTCAGGACCGGTCCCAAATCCCCCGAGATTAACGTGGGACCCACCTGATCCTGTTTGATACGAAGTGTCAGACCATGGAGAATACCGTCTATAGCCCTCGTCGGGGCATCCAGAGTGCGCCAGGATCGTAGGAGGAGGGGAGTGATGTCTCGTCTCTGCTACAGCCCGCATCTGCTATCAACCTGAAGGGCATTAAAACACGAAAACTGTGAGCGGACAATTTAAACATTTTCATTTAAAAACCTTTTCACATAAAGACCTTTATGCCCTTCACTAAAAGCATATGCATGCATTCAAAAACCATTTACCAAATGTTCATAAAATCATTTGAAAATGTATTCTCAAAACCTTTCAAGGGTTAATGCCAGGTTCCCATAAACTGTCATGAACCGTAAATCCATTTGGGTCCTCGACCCGAAATCATAAAAACCCGTAAATTCATACATGTGGGAACTCAGCCCAAAATCTTTCTCAATGAAATACCAAACATATCGAATACGGGGTCTCTACCCCAAATCATTTCCAAAATCATAAAGCACAGGGCCTCCGCCCTCAAATCATTTCCTATAAAACCATATACGTACTCGTACGTATAACCCATCCTAGGCACTTCCGGAGAAGATGCCAACTCGGGGCACACAGCCCCTAGGGAACACATCCCCGATAATGTCACGGTATCAATCTCTATACTAGTGTGCACACTACTCGGGGTCTCAATCCGAGTCTTCTCCCAAGAATCTCCATCTGGGAGGCTCAATCACTGGATCTAGTCCGAGCTCTCTCTCTGGATCTAGTCCACACATCTCACCGGAATCTGGTCCGGGACCACAACATAAGTAACCACCACTCCTAGAACGGGATCCCTATGGGGATACCCACTATGGTTTGTGGATCGTGACTCTCCAGGTCGACGCTGGAGGAGACCATATAATCAATATGGAGGGTTCATAATCATTTTCAAAACTCTTTCTTTCTTTCTCAAAACATTTCTCAACTGGGTCTTACACCCGATTCATTTCAACAGGATTCCTCGAATCCGATTCAAATCCATTTCACAGGCCTCGGCCTAAATCCACAGTTCAATGGGGTCTCATGCCCGAAATCTCATTTCATAAACAGAAATGGGACTCAAGCCCGATGTTACAATCAACTGGGCATCTAGCCCGATATCACGATAACTGGGCCCTAAGCCCGAAACCACAACGCAACAGGACCTCACGTCCGATTTTCACAACCAATGGGGCCTTAAGCCCGAAATCGCCCGAAATCTCAACTAAATGGATCTCAGGCCCGATATCATCAATCAACGGGGCGTCAAGCCCGATAGTACTACTAATTGGGCCTCAAACCCGAATCGTAAGCCAATTGGGCCCCCGGCCCTATCGTATAACACAAATGGACCCTCAGTCCGATTCCTCATTAATTCAAATGGACTCCAAGTCCGAGAGTTTGTAAATCAAATGGGTCTAGGGCCCGATTTCATATTTCTAAATCCAAAATCCGTTTATTAAACGCTCGTTGAAAACCTAGAACGTATATGCACCGTATAAAACCGGAAATCTCGAAATACATGCAAATATGTAAATCGTAGGCTACCACAAACAAATGCACTCATGGAATCACAAAACATATATTAAAACAATTATAAAACATTTATGCATGCATCAATTTCGAGAGAAGAGTCCATTCACAGACCGTCCGAAGCAGCGCCTCGATACGCGTGCCATAATCGTCTCCCGGGTCAACCGTCGCCTCCGGGATTCCCGAACCTATCCAAATTCATTTATAGGGTTACTAATAGCCTCATTAACCTCTCATTGAAGTCTCATAATTTTTCCGATTTTCTAACTATTTTTAAACTCGAACATAAACCTTCGAACTGCTCGAAACCTATTGAAACGATGTTCGATTGACACGAAACCAGTCCCAAAATGTTCGTTATATCAAATAGATGATTTCACATGTTGGAACCACCCTCAAAGGACGCCTCTCGCGCCCGCAAGCACCCCTATAAGGCCTGCGCGTGGGCCTCACGCGCTGGCATTATTCCTGCACCACTCAGCTTCAAACGGCCGGTTCACCTGGTTTGGCCGGTCCAACTAGACCGGCGTGACCAGTTCTGTGCTCTAGACTCCCCATTTTTCATCCAATCTCTTCCTTTTCGATTCCTTTCTTCCTAATTTGATGTTTTCTATCAATTCAAATCCCTAAACTCAACCGAAAACGTCTAAATCCTATGGTTTGATTTTGAACCAAACGGTTCAAGGTTCCCAAAGCCTCCCATGGTGTGCTACAACCCCTAACCATCCTCAAAACCAGTCTAACACCTTCCTACCAACCCATTTAATTCAATAAAAGCAACCAAAATGACCCATAATGCAAAAATAAAAAATTATGGACAAATGGGCCTAACCGTGAACGTTCTCGGGTTCTCCTCCTTCCAGCTGCCGTCCACGGCGGTTCTGGACATCCAGGCCGGCCACCAACATCCTCAGTCCTCCTCTCACTCTCCTGGTTCCTCAGATGGCCATGGTTGAAGGTTTTGATTGGATTGGTTTGGTTTCAAAAGGGTGAGATTGGTTTGGTGGGTTTGGTTTACACGAACAAAGAAATAAGGGATGCATGAATCAATTTGGGTGGGCAATGGATGGATTACAAGTGTCATTCATCCATTGGGTCTGCCCCAAAATATTTGGGCCCACTTAAGTCCAAAAGTCATCCGTTTCGTAAATCGTGCAATAGTACCTTCGTACTTCAGTGAACCGTAACTTCTCCGTCGAACGTCCGAATTCGACGTGCCACCTATCTACGAATTCGTATTGTCTCAATCTACGTAACGGCCTTCGACCCACGGTCATCGGACCTCTCGGGTCAAAAGTCAACTATTCGCTCCAATTCAACCAAATTACCAATGTGCCCTTAGACTTCCGATCGTCATAACTTCCTCCTCGAACGTCGGAATCGAGCGTGCGACCTGTCTATGAACTCGTGACGTCACGAACTACGTCACGGTCATCAGCCAAAGTCCATTTGACAGCCTGAACGAAAATTCAATGATTTGCCCATTTCGGGGGCAAAATCATCATTTCGCCCGAACATCCGCTAATCCTCGTTTAATCTCCGATTAGTCTCGCTAATCCGTAATTAATCCCGTTAATTTGGGACAGGTCGTCAAAATCTTCCCCCCTTAAAGAATTTCGTTCTCGAAATTTAAATCGACCCGATTCCACAACCAAATTTTGGAATCCAACCTTATTTCTCGAAACGGATCGTTGTACCCACACGTGAATACTCGTGCAGCAGTACACGTCCGACACACATACCGATTCGTCGTTATCGTCCTCGGTACATACCGTTATCGGAGCCTCCAAAGCTCCAATTCATTTTCGACATCAACACGTCAATTCATACGTCTCACTCGAGACAACATGTCGACACTCGTCGATCTCGCCTGTCACTCACTTAGACAGGTCAACAACACCAGACTGACGATCCAATGACTTTTCAGTCTAACACTCGGACGCGTTCCATCCTGCAGTCGTTAGGGTGAAACACACATTCCCACTGGGGCTACCACATCTAAGTTGACATCTTGTTCAGCATCCAATGAAACAACATTCCATAGACCCTGCCACCACAACAGCACGAATTACATCTCGTAGGTCATCCTCAGATCTATGCCCAATAACAACTCTAAACACACACACAAGTCAACTCTCTCAATTTCCTATTCCCCGAAACCGACTCTTCTTAGAGTCCCATCAACCACATCGATCTGAATGCATCAGATAACTATTCAGTACTCTGTTACCATCACAGGTCACAACCATCGTGACCAGTTGGCAACTCCAGGCTCCACTGCGCTTCGCTGCTCTACTCTGATCTCGACTCGCCCTCGAGTCCTCGTATCGTATCTCGCATCCCTCAGCGATACCACCTGTCATCTAGACTCACCTCGAGTCTCTAATTTGTCACTTATCGGATCCATTCTGATCGTCACTCATCGGATCGAATTCGAACACCACTCACGTCCATCTAGGACTCTATCCAACCACAACGTACTTACTCTTGGGCACTCTCAACCCGACCTACCGATTAATCGTGATCCATCCCAACTTCTAATGTGCACAACACGCCGATGCACCTAAAACACAACAATATCGGGGCACCCCCGACCTACACAAGGATTGCTCTCTGGCGACGTCCAACCACAACTACCGTCTGTACTCCAACCATGGTCCGGACCCCAACCGTCCGTCACCATGCAAACATCAGTCCAACACCTCGGACACTCACTCGTCACATCCCGTTACGCTAACCACCAACTACTCGTCAAGTCGATCAAATTGACCCACAACCTAGGTGTTCGGTTCTTACATCCTCTTTGAACTCCTAGCTGTCAAATCACCCTTCTTCGTCCTACCTAGGAACGAATCCAAAATGATGAGATTTGATGTCATCGTCGGACGAACTTTGATGTCATCATCTTGATTACAACTTCACTTGATTATGAAGTTCCAATCACGTTGGGAATATGCCTATTTTCCAATTACTTAACTCGCTCATCAAACGAGTAATTTCGCGTCCTATAGACAACCGATTTCCAAGTCCTTGACTCAGGAGGTATGGTCAACCGTAGTCAACAAAACACCATTCACCAATGGACTCTCACGCCTATAACTCAAACGAGCATCAACCACGCGTCTGTAACCTCAAACTCGCCTATCCGTTTACTACCGTATATGCACATCCAATAAGGATGTCCAGTCATCCTAATCGGATGTACCACTCAGCCGAAGAGTCGCAATAGATACGTCATAAGACGTCACTTACGTCAGCTATTCACCTGTATCCCACGTTTCACCTCAATACATATGAGTACAACCACGTGACTCAATCTCGCAGCACTGGGGGAACTAGTCTCCATTACTGGGGAAACTGATCTCCAACACAGGGGAAACTAATCTCCATCACTGAGGAAACTGGTCTCCATCACTGGGAAACGGGTCTCCATCACTGAGGAAACTGATCTCCAACACTGGGAAAACTGGTCTCCATACCAAGTACTCCCGTACTTCGCACTGAGCCACTCGGGATCCTCTCTGTCCCAAGGTCAACATTTCATTCTGAGATCGGACTCAGCCGTCACCGAGTCAAATCCAGAATCACTGCTCGTACTATACGTCACTCACGCACCTCGTATCATCGTCACGACTGACGAATCCTATCGTCACAATCGTCAAGGCAACCCGAGTCCATCCAACTCGATAAGACTCGATCACGTCCGTCGATAGCAGAGCGTCTGCCACAACCTCATGTAGACCAACTCACAAACACTCTGCTATCGAGACTCCCAATCCATGTGATAGTCTCACCGCCGATACTAACCTCTCCGAACACAACATCCACCGATCGGTCCACCCCAGGATCCGATCGTAAGTACCACACTCCTGGTAACTTGTCCAAACAAATACCTACTAGGGTTATCACAAACCCGGCTGCCCGCTGCAGCCCTACCATCCTGACCGATCGTTCGACCTCGAATCATCCAATGCTGGTACCCAACCAGCCAATAACCACTCTAAGGATCTCGTCCTCCCGTAACTCTACGGCTCTCAGCCGTTGGCCTTCACAAGAACTGGCCATACTCCAGGTCCAATACTGCACAAACACTACGTGCGCAAACGCATCCTATCGTGTCACCCCACATCTAATCCGGGCATCACCTGCCAATCGACATCCCACCGGGATTCAACACATCGAAACATGGCCTCTCATGCCAATTAGAATCACACGTTCCTATTCCCAACAGTCGTGACTGTAGTCATACAGGGTTATCGTAAACCGGGCGACCCTGACCCCTGACCCCTGACCACCACTAGTATTAATCCGAACATCCTCTATCCGACACGACACTACCATCGAGCGGTCACGATTCTTAAGTCATCATACGGTCTCTACAGATCCACTGGATCCTGATTCCAGTACCACTACGGCTCTAAGCTGTCGGATTCACACGAACACTGATCCTACTCGGGATCCACTTCCTCGAAACACGTGGCATTCTATGCCAATGGAACCGAATCCTTATACTAATGCCCTAACTACCAGGTTGATGACGGGCTGTTACGACTTCAGAGACAACACTTCCTCGGTTCGCGCATACTCTAGAGCAAAACACGCTCTGAAACCATGTTGTCAGGACAGGTCCCAAATCCCCCGGGATTAACGTGGGAACCGCCTGATCCTGTCTTACACGAAGTGTCAGACCAGGGAGAATTCCGTTTATAGCACTCGTCGGGGCTTCCAGAGTGCGCCAGGATCGTAGGAGGAGGGGAGTGATGTCTCGTCTCTGCTACAGCCCGCATCCGCTATCAACCTGAAGGGCATTAAAACACGAAAACTGTGGGTGGACAATTTAAACATTTTCATTTAAAAACCTTTTCACATAAAGACCTTTATGCCCTTCACTAAAAGCATATGCATGCATTCAAAAACCATTTACCAAATGTTCATAAAATCATTTGAAAATGTATTCTCAAAACCTTTCAAGGGTTCATGCCCGGTTCCCATAAACCGTCATGAACCGTAAATCCATTTGGGTCCTCGACCCGAAATCATAAAAACCCGTAAATTCATACATGTGGGAACTCAGCCCAAAACCTTTCTTAATGAAATACCAAACATATCGAATACGGGGTCTCTGCCCTAAATCATTTCCAGAATCATAAAGCACAGGGCCTCCGCCCTCAAATCATTTCCTGTAAAACCATATACGTACTCGTACGTATAACCCATCCTAGGCACTTCCGGAGAAGATGCCAACTCGGGGCACACAACCCCTAGGGAACGCTTCCCCGATAATGTCACGATATCAATCTCTATACTAGTGTGCACACTACTCGGGGTCTCACTCCGAGTCTTCTCCCAATAATCTCCATCTGGGAGGATCAATCACTGGATCTAGTCCGAGCTCTCTCTCTGGATCTAGTCCGAGCTCTCTCTCTGGATCTAGTCCACACATCTCACCGGAATCTCACCGGAATCTGTGGATCGTGACTCTCCAGGTCGACGCTGGAGGAGACCATATAATCAATATGGAGGGTTCATAATCATTTTCAAAACTCTTTCTTTCTTTCTCAAAACATTTCACAACTGGGTCTCACACCCGATTCATTTCAACAGGATTCCTCGAATCCGATTCAAATCCATTCCACAGGCCTTGGCCTAAATCCACAATTCAATAGGGTCTCATGCCCGAATTCTCATTTCATAAACAGAACTGGGACTCAAGCCCGATGTTACAATCAACTGGGCATCTAGCCCGATATCACGATAATTGGGCCCTAAGCCCGAAACCACAAAGCAACAGAACCTCACGTCCGATTTTCACAACCAACGGGGCCTTAAGCCCGAAATTGCCCGAAATCTCAACTAAATGGGTCTCAGGCCCGATATCATCAATCAACGGGGCGTCAAGCCCGATAGTACTACTAACTGGGCCTCAAACCCGAATCGTAAGCAAATTGGGCCCCGACCCTATCGTATAACACAAATGGACCCTCGGTCCGATTCCTCATTAATTCAAATGGACTCCAAGTCCGAGAGTTTGTAAATCAAATGGGTCTCGTGCCCGATTTAATATTTCTAAATCCAAAATCCGTTTATTAAACGCTCGTTGAAAACCTAGAACGTATATGCACCGTATAAAACCAGAAATCTCGAAATACGTGCAAATATGTAAATCCTAGGCTACCACAAACAAATGCACTCATGGCATTACAAAACATATATTAAAACAATTATAAAACATATATTAAAACAATTATAAAACATTTATGCATGCATCAATTTCGAGAGAAGGGTCCACTCACAGACCGTCCGAAGCCGCGTCTCGATACGAGTGCCATAATTGTCTCCCTGGTCAACCGTCGCCTCCGGGATTTCCGAACCTGTCCAAATTCATTTAGAGGGTTACTAATAGCCTCATTAACCTCTCATTGAAGTCCCATAATTTTCCCAATTTTCTAACTATTTTTAAACTCGAAACTAAACCTTCGGACTGCCCGAAACCTATCGAAACGATGTCCGATTGACACGAAACCAGTCCCAACATGTTCGTTACATCGAATAGATGATTTCACATGTTGGAACCACCCTCAAAGGATGCCTCAAGCGCCCGCACGCACCCCTAGAAGGCCTGTGCGTGGGCCTCACGCGCTGGCACTATTCCTGCACAACTCAGCTTCAAACGGCCGGTTCACCTGGTTTGGTCGGTCCAACTGGACCGGCTTGACCGGTTCTGTGCTCTAAACTCCCCATTTTTCGTCCAATCTCTTCCTTTTCGATTCCTTTCTTCCTAATTTGATGTTTTTTATCAATTCAAATCCCTAAACTCAACCGAAAACGTCTAAATCCTATGGTTTGATTTTGAACCAAACGGTTCAAGGTTCCCAAAGCCTCCCATGGTGTCCTACAGCCCCTAACCATCCTCAAAACCAGTCTAACACCTTCCTACCAACCCATTTAATTCAATAAAAGCAACCAAAATGACCCATAATGCAAAAATCGAAAATTATGGACAAATGGGCCTAACCGTGCACATTCTCGTGTTCTCCTCATTCCAACCGTCGTCCACGGCGGTTCTGGCCATCCAGGATGGCCACCAACATCCTCAGTCCTCCTTTCACTCTCCTGGTTCCTCAGATGGCCCTGGTTGAAGGTTTGGATTGGATTGGTTTGGTTTCAAAAGGGTGAGATCAGTTTGGTGGGTTTGGTTTGCACGAACAAAGAAATGGGGGATGCATGAATCAATTTGGGTGGGAAATGGTTGGATGACAAGTGTCATTCATCCATTGGGTCTGCCCCCAAATATCTGGGCCACTTAAGTCCAAAAGTCATCCATTTCGTAAATCGTGCAATAGTACCTTCGTACTTCCGTGAACCGTAACTTCTCCGCCGAACGTCCGAATTCGACGTGCCACCTATCTACGAATTCATATCGTCTCGATCTACGTAACGGCCTTTGGTCCTCGATCATCGGACCTCTCGGGTAAAAATTCAACTATTCGCTCCAATTCAACCAAATTACCAATGTGCCCTTAGACTTCCGATAGTCATAACTTCCTCCTCGAACGTCAGAATCGAGCGTGCCACCTGTCTTTGAACTCGTGACATCACGAAATACGTCTCGGTCATCGGCCAAAGTCCATTTGACCACCTGAACGAAAAGTCAACGATTTTCCCATTCCAGGGGCAAAATCATCATTTCGCCTGAATGTAACGACCCGTCCCAAATTCCATGATTAGATTAGTGACTAATCACGATTAGTGAGGCTAATCGATGATTAGTTAGGCTAAATCGGACGAACGATGCGAAATGACCGTTTTGCCCCTGATGGTGGCAAAACGTTGACTTTTCAATCGGGCGGTCAAATGGACTTTGACCGATGACCGTGGCGTAGTTCGTGACGTCACGAGTTCATAGACAGGTGGCACGTTCAATTCCGACATTCGAGGAGGAAGTTATGAAGTGCGGAAGTTTAGGGGCATTTTGGTAATTTTAGTTAAAAGGGCCAAATAGTTGACTTTTTGACCGGCATGTCCGATGGCTGAGGGCCGAGGACTATTACGTAGATAAGGACGATACGAATCCATAGACAGGCGGCACGTCGAATTCGGACGTTCGACGACGAAGTTACGGTTCACGGAAGTTCAAGTGCACTATTGCACGAATTACGGAACGAGTTAACTTTTGGAATTTTGTGGGGCCCAGATATTTAATGGAGGACCCAATGGATGAGTGACAAGTGTCACCCATCCAATGGACACCATTTTTCCCTTCATGCACCGTGCATTCCATTTTCCTCATTTCAAACACACACCCAAACAACCCGATCTCATTTTCTCACTCAACCATTCACCCCAAACCAATCCAACTTTCACTCAAGGGACCAGGAGTGAGACCAGGGATGGAAGAGAGGACAATAGGAGGTGGTTGCCGGCCAGAACAGCCGTCCACGGCGGCGAGAGGAGGAGAAACCCGCAAGGTACCCGGTTAGCTCATTTTGATCCATTTTTCCATTTTTGTTGTTATGGTTGGTTTTTAATGGTTTTAATGAGACCATTAGGTTGCTAGGGACATGTTAGGAAGGTTTTAGGAAGCTTGGGAGGGCTGTGAAGCCATGGGTGCTGTTTTGGAAGTTTGAACCGTTGGGTTCAAAAATCAAACCATGAGTTTTGTGTAGTTTTAGGTTGTTTTGATTAGTAAAAATGATAGGGAATGAAGAAATAGGAATTATAGGATTAATTAGGGTTGAAATCGGACCAAAATAGAGGGAGAAAACCTCTGAAAAATTCTCGCCGGTTCGGAACAGTACTGCTACAGTAACCGGTCCAAAACCAGAAAAAAAACGGTTTTCAGGGTTTAGGTGATGATGAACAGTGTTTTTGACCTTTTAGGGGCTCGTGAGGACGCGTGGTCCATAATTTGGGAAAATGTTCAACACGGGAAATCTTCTATTCGATGTATCGAAGATTTTGGGACTGGTCTCGCACCAATCGGACATCGTTTCGATAGTTTTTGGGGTGTCGGAAGGTTTAGGGTTGGTTTAAAAATAGTTAAAAGTTCGGGAAAATTACGGGGATTTAATGGGAGGTTAATTAAGTAGTTAGTAACCTTCTATTAAAATTTGGACAGGTTTGGGAGTCCCGGTGATAGTGATCGGCTCGGGAAAGCCTATGGCACGCAAATCGAGGCGGCAGGAGCCCGTGTGACTTGTATTTACGGAACTTGGGGCTGAGACCCTAATTATGGTTGTTTAAACTTATGTGTTTGGATAAATAGTTTTACTATGCATGCATGCTTTTTAGTGGAGGGTATAAAGGTCTTTGATGAAATGTTTTTATAAATTCTTTATTTTTGTCCACTCACAGTCTTTCTGTTTTTAATACCCTTCAGGTTGACAGCGGATGTGGACTGTAGGAGAGATCGAGATATCACATGCCTCCTCCGGATCCTAGCTACTCTGATAGCCCGGGAGGGCAAAGGTCGGAAATATCCCTTGTCTGACACTTCGTGTCAGACGGGAGCAGGGTCATCCCACGTTAATCCCGGGGGGATTGAGATGGGTCCTGTCAACGTGGTATCAGAGCATAGGATTGCTCATAGGATGCTTATCAGAGCATGGTTGCTCATGTTACTCTGTATTCCAGAGTATATTTTTCGCGATACTCCGTACGCAGGTCGAGGATGTGATATCTCAATGGGCTGCAGTTCGTGGTCAACCTGATTGTTGGGGTGCCGGTACGATAGTTAGTAGGACTATATCGTGGAATGTCTTGGTTCGGCATTTGAGGCCGGGGTTGCCATAGTTCTGTCAGGGTTGACAGTGTGAGACCCTACGTAAGGGATGACGTACCTGTACGTTAATGTTTTGATCGTGGGACGGTTAGTTGGAATCGTTTTCACGATGTCGTAGGATCGGTTCCGACGACTGGTTAGGAATTGTGATCATCGGATGGTCGAATATTGTTGAGTTGTATGTTCAGATATGGTTGAGTTAGATGGATTTACTACAGTTGGCAGTTAGTAGCCGGATTCGGGGAATCCTAGTTGGATTGACGGTAGGATTGGATTGACGTCTTTACGATGTCGGACCGCGGGGTCGGTCAGATTGTTGATTTTACTGCTTTTCGCAGTTGGGTTCCGAGGAACCCTAGGCGTGGTCGTGGAATCCTAAGGTAGGATGTGTATGGTTCGGAAATGTAAGTTGACTAGTGGTGTGACTTGGACGACTATTCGGATTTGGATTCGTTAGTCGGTCTAGTCATGTCAGCTTGTGTTGGGACTGCACTTCGCAATCGGGGTTTTACTTATCGGTTTGACTTAGTTAGTTGTCGTACTACTTAGTTGTGATGGGATGTTGGTGCAACTAAGGTCATGGGTGACCTGGTAGACGACATCGGTTGAGTCGAGTTACGACTGGTTAGTGATTGGTTGGACAAGTTATCAGGGTCAGTACTTGTCAATGGAATCCCGGAACGGGGATACCGAGTAGTTGGTACAGGCGGTTGATTCTGTTGGATGCGGAGTCTAGATATCGAGATGTCTGGTAGTTAGGTCTGCACGAGATTGTGGTAGACGCTACTATCAATGGATGTAATTGAGTCTTATCAAGTCGAGTAGACTCAGGTTGCCGTGACGATTGTGACGATGGGATTGTCAGTCGTGACGATGATACGAGGTGTGTGAGTAACACATATGTATGAGCAGTTATTCTAGATTCGACTCGGTTACGGCTGAGTGCGATCGCAGAATGAGACGGGGACGTTCATGAGATGTTTCCTTTTCTTGATGCGTTATCAGCGTGACTGTACCCAGAGTTGTCGGGTACGAGGGAGGCAGAGTTTTTCCTATTCGAGCAGAGGTACGGGGTCGTCGCTCGGTATGAGCGGAGATCCAGGGTATCAGTTTTGCACACGGCGTGCTGATACTGACACTAGTGTTGGTGATAGTGCGTGGTGCTGGTACTAGCACTGGCGCTGGTGCCGGTGATGTTGATGACGGTGAGTTACGGATCGGGATGTGACTCCGTCGTGATGGGTATATGTTCGGTATCTATGGTTCAGGAATGGATCACGGATAGTGATGGACTGGATAGGATCCAGCGGTAGTTGAGGAGTGAGGATCGAGTATTATCATGGGGGATTAGCGACCAGTTGGTCAGTATTGGCCAGAATTGGTCAGGATTGGTCAGATACGGCGGTATGCAGAGATTTGACTGCAGATCACAGTAGGGGTCTGTTGTGACTCTTCAGTCGAGCGGTACATCAGATTAGGATGAATGTTGATTGTTGGGGGACACGTGGTTGATGTCCAAGTGTGTTAGTTTCGACGTAGTTGGAGCTTCGGAATCGAGAAAGTTTGTGATTGAGGTGACGAGAGTAATTCGGGTTTTCCGCATTGGTATCGGGTATTTCGAAGTCGTTTGGGTGACTTCTCGGATTCTACCATGATTGATGTGGTAGATGACGTAGATGTTATAGATGTTGTTGGTTGCCACTAGTACACTGGTCGTGTATTGGTTGGTGGACCCGGAAATTATTTTGGGACCATCCGGAGCATTTTCTGCTTTGTGGCAGACGATGTTGGATTACGTGGCGTTGTGAGTGCAACGCGTTTTGGTTGTATTCACGTAGGACGACTTTTGATGTCATCGTATTGGATCATCCTTGGTTTTTCCTCTGTGGAATGACAAGGATCGATACGAAGTGATTGAGGAGAACCCACAGTCTCGACGTGTCTCGTCGTTGACTGATCTATTTAAGATGTGGGAATTGGTTGAAGAACGATGTGTCAGTATGCAAATTCGTTGAGGGTGTAAGACCCTATGATCGGATCTTGGGTGGATTTTTAGCTGAGTGAGCTGTGTGATCCTAGGTGGATCCGGATTTTGATGTTGAGGACTTTGGACGTCGTGACGATCCTCGATCGTGACGTCTATGGTCGGTTGACGTAGTGTTGGCTCTGGATCATGATTTGGATATCCAGATAGGTGGAGAGTTTATTACTCTTACTTGGATGTTGAGTGGAGCATGATGGAACTGAACTTCTTTTCGAGGTAAATCCCATATGGCTTATTACTCGCCTGAGTAGTTGTCCGACGTGGTCGAATTTGGTCAACCTAGATGTGTTGATATTGGGATTGGCTTCCCTATGAAGTCAATCAAATGCAATGTGTAATCATTTGAGCAGGTATCCGATAGGTTCAGATACCATGCGTCTCGGTAGACGTGAACGAGATTTCAGGTTTTGGAATCAGATTTCTGGATGACGATTCAGGATTTGATTTTGGAACTTGAAAGAGGATTTCTGGATTTGAGTTTTGGAATCGGATTCTGGGTGACGATTCAGGATTTGATTCTAGAGCTTGACTGTAGATTTTCTTTTATAGAGTTGGGTTCGGAATGGTTATTCCAAATGCTAGTTACGGAATAATGATTTCGGATTCGAATTTGGACATGGTTATGGATATGATTTCTGAGTTTGGATTCGGGATTTCTTACGAAATTACGGATTCGGATTCGGATTTGGAAATAGATGAGGGGTTCGAGTTTCGATTTGTCTAATGTTGGATTGGACAGATGAACTCCATTATAGAAACGTGATTAGCTACAACCTAGGTGGTTGTAAGCAGATTGATGGGTAGATGTGCGTACCTTGTACGTTGTTCGAGGTACGATACTGGGCAAACTTGTCATGTTTATTGACGGTATATAGGTCATACCAGAGGTATGTTGGTGAGCGTGTTGGTAATCGGATTGGTTCTGATACCATCTGATTAATCGAGGTCGTGAACTAGACATTGGATACTGTGCATTGGGTCATGGTATTTCTGATGGGTCTAGTTACACACAGGTCGAGTGAAATGCTTGTGGTTAGTGTACCCACGAGTGTGTGTCATATCAGTTTGCGACTGACGACTATCAAGTGGTGATAGTTTGTCGAAGGTGTCAGCGTGGGTCGATTAGTGAGGTCTGATGACTTCCGGTGGGAGTAGACATCAGGATTGTTGGGTGATTGAGGAAGGAACCTTCGAGTGGTTGTGTTAGTGACTTGGTAGATTTGACAGGTAGTGTCAATTCAGAGCATATGGCTACTATCATTCGACGTGGTCGAGTGTAGTCGATACGACGTGAGCTTTAGTGGTATGTCTAGTTGCAGACGAGTAAGTATAATTCTGGTTAGTTGGTGTACGAGTGTACGCGCGTTGCGAGGTAGATCGAATTATTTCCATAAGGTGGAGGTGGAATCAGGATAGTTGGAGTTTCGAGAACGAAACTAATTAAGGAGGGAAGCACGATTAGATTAGGTCGGTTGGAATTTCGAGGAAGAAATTAATTAAGGAGGGAAGGTTGTAACGACCCGTCCCAAATTCCATGATTAGATAAGTGACTAATCACGATTAGTGAGGCTAATCGGTGATTAGTTAGGCTAAATCGGACAAACGATGCGAAATGACCGTTTTGCCTCTGATGGTGGCAAAACGTTGACTTTTCAATCGGGCGGTCAAATGGACTTTGACCGATAACCGTGACGTAGTTCGTGACGTCACGAGTTCATAGACAGGTGGCACGTTCAATTCCGACGTTCGAGGAGGAAGTTATGAAGTGCGGAAGTTTAGGGGCATTTTGGTAATTTTAGTTAAAAGGGCCAAATAGTTGACTTTTTGACCGGCATGTCCGATGGCTGAGGGCCGAGGACTATTACGTAGATAAGGACGATACGAATCCATAGACAGGCGGCACGTCGAATTCGGACGTTCGACGACGAAGTTACGGTTCACGGAAGTTCAAGTGCACTATTGCACGAATTACGGAACGAGTTAACTTTTGGAATTTTGTGGGGCCCAGATATTTAATGGAGGACCCAATGGATGAGTGACAAGTGTCACCCATCCAATGGACACCATTTTTCCCTTCATGCACCGTGCATTCCATTTTCCTCATTTCAAACACACACCCAAACAACCCGATCTCATTTTCTCACTCAACCATTCACCCCAAACCAATCCAACTTTCACTCAAGGGACCAGGAGTGAGACCAGGGATGGAAGAGAGGACAATAGGAGGTGGTTGCCGGCCAGAACAGCCGTCCACGGCGGCGAGAGGAGGAGAAACCCGCAAGGTACCCGGTTAGCTCATTTTGATCCATTTTTCCATTTTTGTTGTTATGGTTGGTTTTTAATGGTTTTAATGAGACCATTAGGTTGCTAGGGACATGTTAGGAAGGTTTTAGGAAGCTTGGGAGGGCTGTGAAGCCATGGGTGCTGTTTTGGAAGTTTGAACCGTTGGGTTCAAAAATCAAACCATGAGTTTTGTGTAGTTTTAGGTTGTTTTGATTAGTAAAAATGATAGGGAATGAAGAAATAGGAATTATAGGATTAATTAGGGTTGAAATCGGACCAAAATAGAGGGAGAAAACCTCTGAAAAATTCTCGCCGGTTCGGAACAGTACTGCTACAGTAACCGGTCCAAAACCAGAAAAAAACGGTTTTCAGGGTTTAGGTGATGATGAACAGTGTTTTTGACCTTTTAGGGGCTCGTGAGGACGCGTGGTCCATAATTTGGGAAAATGTTCAACATGGGAAATCTTCTATTCGATGTATCGAAGATTTTGGGACTGGTCTCGCACCAATCGGACATCGTTTCGATAGTTTTTGGGGTGTCGGAAGGTTTAGGGTTGGTTTAAAAATAGTTAAAAGTTCGGGAAAATTACGGGGATTTAATGGGAGGTTAATTAAGTAGTTAGTAACCTTCTATTAAAATTTGGACAGGTTTGGGAGTCCCGGTGATAGTGATCGGCTCGGGAAAGCCTATGGCAAGCAAATCGAGGCGGCAGCTCGGACGGTCTGTGAGTGGACCTTGCTTTCTAAATTGGTGCATGCATAAATGTTTATTATATGTTTTAAATACTTGTTTGTGATGCCATGAGTGCATTTGGATGTGTGGCTACGTATAGGCACGTATTTCGAGGTTTCGGGCCTATACGGTGCCTATACGGGTCCGTACGTCTTTATTGGTCTAACTGAAATGGTTTTGGATTTCCAAATGGATTATGAATATGATTTGATAATGTTGATTTGGATATTTGTGAATTATATGGTTTCACGTATTTTGAGGCGATTTACGTGCTTGCACGTAAATCGAGGTTTTCCAGTTTTACACTGATTTTCCGTACTTATGATTTTGGAAATAATTTAATGAAATAATTTTGGATTTGAAAAGGTAATTCTCAGACTTGCGGTCCATTTGATTTACGGAATCGGGCCGGAGGCCCAATTGGTTTACGATTCGGACCGGAGGTCCAGTTTCTATGTGAATTCGGGTCTAGTGCCCAGCTATGTGTTACAAATGGTTTTTACGGGTCATGACGGTTTATGGGAACCGGCATGAACCCTTGAAATGGATTTACGGGTCATGACGGTTTATGGGAACCGGCATGAACCCATGAAAGGATTTTATGGTTCATGACGGCTTATGGGGGCCGGGCATGAATCCTTGAAAGGTTTCAAGAATGATTTCAAAAGGTTTTTCATATTCCATCCTTTATATATGATTGTCTCCTCCGGGGAGGGTCGTTGGCCTGGGTGGACCCCGGAGTAGTCACGGAGCACTGACTGAGTGGAGTCGCCCCCCAGTTGGGTTCCTTACTCTCAGGATGGGCATGGTTCGTTACCTTCAGGGAGGGTCATTGATCTACGGACATTGACCTGGGTGGACCCTGGAGAGACTTGGGTTTGAGACCCCGGTTAGCACACGTGTAGCTTTATTTTACCGTGACAGGTTCTGGATATGAATATAAGGGATAAACATGATTTAAGTTGGTTTGGGAAATTATGTTTTATGATGATAAATGGTTTTGGGCTGAGATCCCACATATGTTTACTATGTTCTGGTTTTCTGTAAATTGGTTTTGGGCAGGAGCCCGTGTGACTTGTATTTACGGAACTTGGGGCTGAGACCCTAATTATGGTTGTTTAAACTTATGTGTTTGGATAAATAGTTTTACTATGCATGCATGCTTTTTAGTGGAGGGTATAAAGGTCTTTGATGAAATGTTTTTATAAATTCTTTATTTTTGTCCACTCACAGTCTTTCTGTTTTTAATACCCTTCAGGTTGGCAGCGGATGTGGACTGTAGGAGAGATCGAGATATCACATGCCTCCTCCGGATCCTAGCGTACTCTGATAGCCCGGGAGGACAAAGGTCGGAAATATCCCTTGTCTGACACTTCGTGTCAGACGGGAGCAGGGTCATCCCACGTTAATCCCGGGGGGATTGGGATGGGTCCTGTCACTGAACGTCAGCTAATCCTCGTCTAATCTCCGATTGGTCTCGCTAATCCATAATTAATCCCGTTAATTTGGGACGGGTCGTCACATCGTGTCACAGAACATGTGAAATTATAAATCATACCAAGTAAATTAGATCTTGAACGCCAACATTGAAGCTTTTGATTTATAGGAGACAAAGAGGCTCAATTTAATAAACTAAATATAGAGATTTTTATCTTTTAAAGCTAGTTCCATTTATCTTTTCACTTGACTAAAAAAACCCCTAAGCCCAAAAGGCCCAAGATACAATTTCCATTTTCTTGGCGGCCAAACAAAATGAAAAGAAAATAACCATGATTAACCACAAATTAGATTGGAGAATACAATATCAATCATTATTAAAATGAAAAACGAAAGGCAAAAAAACCCAACCTCGAGAACTTGAGCTTCTGAACATTGAATCTAGGCCTAGTGGTGGGCTTGGCGGCATTGAGTTTACCAAACTTTGAAGCTTTGGACGTGAAAGGTGAAGATGATGCACAATTAAGAATGGTTTTTGCAGAAGCTGAAGAAAATTGTAGGGTTGTCTCGCACAGTTAACCGCCCAAGCCTATTTTTCTCTTTTCCAAAAGACAAAACTTCGTTCCTAGAAGGCATATCTATTTTCTCAGACGGAGGGTTCTTTGTGTGCTAAGGGGTAAAGGGATCGCGGATGGAACGGTGTCGTTTCTGATTGGGGAGGCGTGTTTGACCCAAACATTTCCAATGACCCGGCTTGGTAATACCTAATGTTGGTGCACCCAGCAGCTGCGATATGGGACCAAACGACCTCTAACAGTTGGAGCTCGCCGGTGGAAACAACATCAGCTGTGTAATTAGGGATCAGAGAGAAACGTCAACGTTCGATTGGGTAACGAGATTTTAAACTTCATTGGGGAAATTGTATCAATCTACCTACGAAGCGACGAGGCATTGTCGATGATGTTGTGGCTCTCGACCTCAAGAGTGATGGTCTTCTCGGTGTTAAGTGAGTTTGCAGCCGAAGAGGAGATAGGGCAACGACGCACATGGAAAGAAGAAGAAGAAGAGTCGAATTTAGGATTTCTCTTTGGGTGGGAGAATTTTGATATTGAGAGCTAGGGTTGAGAACTCAAGATGAAGATTGAGAGAGACGACTATGACTACGAGAAAGAGGGAGAAAGCAGATAGGCATATAGTTGAAAATAAAAAAATGTGAAATGGGGTGGGTGAGGATCGAACTCGGGAATATATGAAGCATTTTTTTAAGCAGTAACTCGCGTGTTTTGAGTTTCCTTTGTCGCCTTTAACTAATTGGTGACTTCAAAATTTCAAGTGATTTTAGACAACGATTCACTTATTTTGCTGATGCTAAATCCTATATATTCAAATTTTTGCTGTTGTGAAATTAGGAGTAAAGACAACATTATATTTTATTACTGTTGTTATATTATATATTAGACAACAGTAATTATCAAATTGGTGTCTAAACTAGTATGGACAACAGTTTTATAAATTCTATTGTCTATGTAGTATTGTCTAAAACTAAATTTGGTGTAGTGATCCCAGACCCAAAATGAAACCATCTGAACTCCTTTTTCGACATACCGCCTGTCAACGTACTCGGGAAGTCAAGACCTTCGTAACATCATTTTTAGAATCGCCAAAAATCGTACTGATTAAAAATTCAACATTTTGACTTTGATAAAAAAGTCAACTCTTTGGCTAAGGGGCAAAATCGTCCTTTCTCCTAAAATTTTCCAATTTCACGTTTCCTCGAGATCCGGGTCTTTATAACCTATCCTCACAAAAATTTCGTCCGCAAAATTTACAATCAATTCGAATTCATATTCCGGTCCTAATCAAATATCCAAATCAAGCATACGAGCACAAAGTTCACATATGGTTCACACATAATGCACCAATATCGAGGAATCCCACATTTACATTTCAAAACCAAATCTCAACTCCAATCTACAACCTAAAGGGATTCCAAACAAAGTCTCACTTTTATCTCAATAACATATCGTGCTCATAATTCCTCAAATTGTTTTAAACCCGAGCTCCCATTCCATATCCAAGTCTAAAACACAAAACAATATCCAAAACAAACGCATATATGAATATGCCAATACAAATAGCTCACATTTAGTTCACCTCACAAAGCACGAATATCAGGGAGTCATAAACATCAACTCATATCATTTCCATCAACAACATTCAGCACATAACAAACATCCCGATACATGACAATCAATAATCACACCCAACCTTGCACATTACTCCACAACCACACCTTTCCTCCTAACAAACAAGAACTACTAACATCTCTACAACTATCTAGGGCTCATCAACTCATCTCATCACTAGGCCGTGCACGGGGCTCGCAGCTCTAAGGCATGAACTCAACAACACAACAGAAACCTTAGCTCTGATACAAAGTTGATAGGACCTCACCCGAAATACAATAAAAATGACATTCAGACGCTACTCCCGTCTGACAAGAATTAAATATACAAAGGACACCTTGTCAGATAAGGGATACACATAAGTTATTGTAGTTCATGCCTTCGCTTCTCGAGCCTCGATTCCCGTGAAATGCTCCTAGAGGGTCACAAAACCAAGTAAACATGTGAGTAGACAAGAGAAACGTTTAAAACAGAATTCTTTGAAAACAACCAGCTTTTACCCTCTGTTTTTCAAAACCATGCATGCATACGGAAACCATTTTACTTCGATTCAAATGAAACACAGTTTTATATTCTCGAAATTTGTGAAAACATTTGTAAAGCCATTAATCGCAAACCAACTGTTAATCACAAACTAGTTTAACCACGAAATACTAACAGGTCATAAACATATTAGTCAAACACATCAATGCCAAATAACTGAACCATATCCACTATTACATAGTTCATACATTTCACAGTGAACCCTTCCTCAACTCATAATATCAAACATCAAACCATTGACCCATTTACAGGAACTTATAAATTTACTTGGGAACCGGAGCCCAGTTCGACGTCCGAGAATACCAGATCCATTAACACACATTATAAGGAAGGTTACTCATCATAAATCACATCAGTAATACATAATCAATCCATATCCAACATTATCACTAAATCCACACAAAGTCAACTCAACGTTACTACCCAAACACAACATCAATCATCACATCAAAAAGGCACTACCAGTAGACATCACATACTCGCTCGAGAATTAGAGCCTTATGCTCAACGTCTGAGTCACCACAACAAAGTCTTAGGAACTGGAGCCTCAGGCTTGAAATCCGAGACTCGTATCCAATCAACGTAATCACAATCATACACAATACTAGTCTCAGAATTTGAAGCCCCTGACTCGAAGTCTTAGACTAAATAAACAATCAACAAACATCGTCACATATAACCGACCCAAGTTCAATTTATAGTCAAGATCATAGTTCACATCATCAATACCGAGATACACATACTCTTATCACATCTCAATGCCACATATCAAATCCACAATCGTATCCTTGGG
This sequence comes from Prinsepia uniflora, assembly GCA_032719365.1. Taxonomy (NCBI): domain Eukaryota; kingdom Viridiplantae; phylum Streptophyta; class Magnoliopsida; order Rosales; family Rosaceae; genus Prinsepia; species Prinsepia uniflora. The sequence goes on along the minus strand of CM064864.1, from coordinate 14,206,084 downwards.
CCAAAGCCCAAAACATAGTCAACATCATTCTCGTAAAACGTGCAATTAACGTTTTCCGTAAAAATCATTCAGAAATCATATGGAAATCATAAATATTTCAAATCACGTTATTTCATGTCATAATCCACATTTAGTTCAAAACCACATTCGAAACGGCCTAGAAACACAGTTTACCAAAAACCTCGAAAAATGTGTAGTAATATATTAATGTCATCAATATCATGTAAAAACACATTTAAATCATGTAAGTATGCATCATAGTAGTTTATAGAAAGAAAGTCCACTCACACACCTTCATATTGTACAATTTCACTTTGCAAGCATTCCCGTAATTTCCGGGAATCTCTGAACTTGTCAAAAATCACATCCAAAGCGCATCAACCATCCCAAATATCTTTTATTTTAATCGCATAATTTTTTTGGATTATTAAACGGATTTAAAAGAAACTCTAAACCTTTGGGCAGCTAAAACTACCCCGAAACGGTGTCCGATCGACTCGAAACCTGCGTCAAAATGTTCATAACATCGAAAAGATAAAAACTCTTATTGGCTATACCTAACAAATCCCCCTCACGTGCCCACACGCGCCACCCAAAGTGGCTACCCGTGGGAGCCACGCACCTGCTATAGTAATTATTGTTCATCGTCCCTACTCGATTTTCTAATTTTCCGAGTCGCCCGACCCAGCGACCCAACCCAGTTCTAAATTCTAAGTTTTACGTCCTTTTTTCCGTTATGTTTCCATTAGTCGAATAACCCACGATCTAGTGCACCCGATCTGTGTGGACAATCCCAGCGTCCAAACTCACGACTGATCAGTGTATCATGATCGTAGGGACTCCAAGAAGGTGATCCTAACCTTGTTTACAAGTCCCCTTCTTGAAAACTGGCCGGCCAAGCTCAAACCTGTAAATAACCCCTCACGGGTTCAAGGATTTTCACTCACTGTTTTACTTTGTTTCCTCACTATTTCACTTATTTTTTCTCCCACTACCTTCCTGTCTTTCTCTCCCAGAGTGTCTCCCTCTCTTGGCATGTTTCCTTCACGGGTGGTGATGGTTTTCATTTCTTTCTCTTTCGGTCGTTTTCCCCAAATACACACAAAAAACTCACATAAAGACACCCACGCACTCACCCAAGGAAGGTGGCACCACACCCAAGCAGATAAGGGAAGCGAGTCCCAATCCAATTTAGCCACAAAAAATATCCCACAATCAAAACTACGAAAATTCCCTCCATTATACAAATTATCAAATTGGCCCTATACATCCCAGACCCAAAGTGAAACCATCCGAACTCCATTTTTGGCATGCCACCTGTTAACGTACTCGGGAAGCCGAGACCTTTCTAACAACATTTTTGGAATCGCCAAAAACTTTCCCGATCAAAATGTCAATATTTTGACTTTGATAAAAAAAAGTCAACTCTTTGACTTGGGGGAAAAATCTTCCCTTTCACCTTAAATTTTTTAATTTTACATTTCCTCGAGATCAAGGTCGTTACACTTCACATTCTTGGAGCCACAGTTGCGGGTGCAGTCGTCTTCAACCTCTGGTAGGTTAACCCGCGATCTACAACTCGGGTCCTGACCTAGTTAATTGACCTGGCCGTATCTCCTCTGTTTCACGTCTGTTTTCGATGATCCAATAGTCCAAATTCTTCTAATGGTAACTAGAAACACATCTAAACAACCAGAATTGGAATAGATTCCCTTGTTTGACTAGGAACCAAGCTTGAAGTTTCGTCCAAAAGTCAAGCTCCGTATTTCGGTGTTTCCCACCTTCAAATCTCTCAAAATTGAGCTGGGAATGATCGCCTAAGTCTAGAAATCATTTTTAGAAACTTGAATACGAGCTTCCAACGTTCAAAACTGGAAACCAAATTTTGGAGTACACGAGTACACCTTTCTGGTTTACGAGTTGGGGGCTTTTTCCTTCTCTATTTTTCTTCCTCTCTCCCCCTTTTGCTCTCTTTCATTTCTCCTCTGTTTTTTCCCTTTCTCTCCTCTCTCTTTTCGTGTTTCCTTCTCAGTTCAAATGGTGGTGCAATTTTTGATTTTTGGTTGCACCACACACTCACACACAAATACACATAAGGGAAGGGGGTGCCACTAATCTGTCCCTGGATGGTGCCACCTATCCCCAATTCCTTGGACCAACACAACAACTCCAAGTGTCAAATACCAATTGCCCATACTTGTCAAATTATCAAAATACCTTCGGGTAGTTTAGATCTGTAACGACCCCAACCAAACACCGATTTCAACATGCCACTTGTCTATAGACTTAGAATTCTGATACCTACGTAACGGTTCTCACGAAAAGTCCAAAAACTACTCTAAAAAAAGTCAACTTTTGACTTATAAGGGCAAAAATATCAATTTCCATTTTAATTTCCAAGAATTACTTTCTTCAAACTTTAGGGTCATTACAAGACTTCAAACCACCCTAACCATCACTTTGTTTGAAGAGAGGAAATTGCTCATGCTCCTGATATTTGTTCTTAGGGAAAAAAACAATAGCATGGCTGTTATTGGTGCTGCTGAAGAAAACAATGGCAAAGCTGTTTCTTTTTCTAAAGAAAACAATGGCAAGTCTGCTGCTCTTAGTAATGAAGACAATGGCAATGGCACCCACAATACAATTATGAAAACCCAAAAACCATTTCGATCAAGTTAATGAACTGGGAAATTTAAAAAACAAGTTTATGAATGTTTACGAAAATTATTATAAAGTTCAAAGACACCGACTACAAATGTAATGACCCGTCCCGATTTACAGGATTAGTTTATTAATTAACTAAGGATTATTGTGAATAATCATGGATTAGTCAAGGGAATGAAGACAGACGGTGTAAAATGACCATTTTACCCCTGAAAAAGGGTGAAATAGTGACTTTCTACTGGATGAATCAAGTATACGAGGGCTGATGACCTTTACGTAGATTGGTTCAATATGAGTTCGTAGATAGGTGGCACATCGAAATCGGACATTTGGAGGGAAAGTTACATGTAACGACCCATCCCGTAAATCGGGATTATATTAGTGATTAATGACAGATTAGTGAAGATAATCGGTGATTAGTTGGATAATTTCGGACGGACGGTGCGAAATGATGATTTTGCCCCTAGAATGAACAAAAATGTTGGCTTTTCGTTCGGGCGGTCAAATGGACTTTGATCGATGATCGTGACGTAGTTCGAGACGTCACGAGTTCATAGACAGGTGGCACGTCCGATTCCGACATTCGAGGAAAAAGTTATGACGTTCGGAAGTTCGAGGGTACTTTGGTAATTTGATCAAATAGGGGCAAAAGGTTGACTCTTTGGACGACAAGGAATTTGCACGTAATTCAAGGACCATTAGGTAGGTCTCGATGCCCTGAATACAACGATAGGTGGAAAGTGTTATTTGGAGTTCAGGAGATGGAGATATGGATCTAGAACTCCTAGGGGTAAAATGGTAATTTGTGGAAAAAGGGCAATTTGGTCATTTTCCTGCTTTGGGATCCATGCCCAGTTACAGTTGGACACTTGGCCTGCTCTGGATTGTGTGGCCACAGAGAAATGGACACCTGGCCTAATCTAGATGTATGTAGAATTCTCTCACTGCCTCACTGTTTTTAAAAACAGACGTGCAATTGTGAATGGCTTGGAAAAAAAGGAAACAGGGAAAAACATAGTGGTATGTGTGTGTGGCCGCGCAATCTAGTGATCCTACTACTCGTCTGGTAGTGTTGTGTGAAGGCACGAGAGAGAACAGAGGATGTGGTTGTGGGTGGTTCTGTCACGACACGCCGCTGTGGACGGTGGCTACGAGATTGTGAGAAACAGAGTGCGGGGAAAACCGAAGAATCATGGAATTCCAACACCCTCGAATGTGATCCTTTGACGATAAGTTGGTCATTAAAGTTGCTCAGGGAGATGAGGGAAAGCCAGAAGTGACCACGGTGGTTCACGACGGTGATAGTAGGGTAAGAATCGATTAATTTCAGTCTACCTTCGAAAATGGTATCTTGGGTTTTAGCTGTTGTTGACTTGTTTGTTGCCTTGGATGTAGTTTTGGGCTTCAAAACAAGTGTAAAGGACCAAGAATCAGGACCAGAGGTGGACAGAATCGATGGAGGCTTGTAGTTACAAGCACGGGTTGCTTGTGTGATTTAGAAGGTAAGAACCACGTCCTATTTTTCACGTTGAAATTAGCTAGATGTTTGGCTAAGTATGGGACGAAACTAAGGCTGAAAACAGAATCAAAAACTGGTTAAAATTGTACGAAAACCGGCCACGCCGGTTCGGGCTGGACCGGGTTATCTAAGGAGGAAGACGACACTATAGCAGCGCGTGAGGCCCACGCGTAGCCCCTTTGGGCAGCGCGTGTGGGCATGTGGCACAGTTTTTGAGGATGATTCCAACACGACTTTTAAATTATTGGATGTAACGAACATTTTGACATTGGTTTCGAGTCGATCGGACATTGTCTCGATATGTTTTGGGATGTCCGAAGGTTTTAGGACTCGGTTAAAAATAGTTAAAAATTTGGGAAAATTACGGGGACGTAGTAGAAGCTTAATGAAGTACTTAGTGACCTATTTATGGGATTTGGACAGGTTCAGAAAATCCGAGGATAGTGGATTGGCCATAAACAACATAAGTGCGCGCGTATCGAGGCGACGACGCTATGGTCTGTGAGTGGACTTTGTTTTCTAACTCTTGATGCATGCATATATGTTTTTATATGTTTTCTATACGTGATTCTATGATTTGATTTATGATCTTGATAGTTTACGATTTTGCACGGTTTTCGAGGTATTTACGATTTTGCACGTTTTACGAGATTCTAAATAATGTTGTGATTTGACCATGGTTTAAATGATTTAATTTTGGGAATTGAAATATGATTTGATTTCAAAGATTTAAAACAGATGTTGGAAAAGTGATTTCGGGATTGAAGCCCAGTTCAGAAAAATGGTTTTGATTAACGAGATTTCGGATTTTAGAATCGGATTTCTGGATGACGATTCGGTATTCGGTTTGGAACTTAAAAATGGAGTTCCGGGTTGGGTTCGGAATGGTTATTCCGGATTCTAGCTTACGGAATGATGGTGTCGAACTCGGATTTGGAAATGGATATAGATATAAGTTCTGGGTTTGGATTCGGGATCCCGATGAGATTGCAGATTCGAATTCAGTAATGGAAAATGGTTTTCAAATGGTTTACGAATTGGATTTGCTGGATCTGGTTATTGGGTTTAAAGACCCGAATATGATATGACGGGGGCGGGTCCGGATTGGGTTTAAAGACCCGGATTGTGTTTAAAGACTCGGGAGTTTAAATACTCGGATATTGATATTTCCCTCGTAGGCTTATTGAGTTTAAAGACTTGGGAGTTTAAAGACTCGGATTATATTGAGGCCTGGATTGAGTTTAAAGACTCGGATAGATCCAGCAGGTTCGATGGATGGATATGTGGTTTAAAATGTGTTTGGATTTCATTGAGTTTTGATGTTGATTGGTTTTCAATAAAGGTTTTCCGATGTTTTGGGCTCTGCCCGGATGATATGGCTTTGATGGTTTTGGGCTGAGGCCCGGGGTTTGAAAAAAAAAAAAACTGTGTTTGGTTTTTCTTACATGGTTGCTTATCCTGAATATTGAATGGTTTTATGACATGGATTTGATATGCATGCATTGGTTTTTAAACGGAGGGTATAAATGAAATTGTGGTTTCAGATAACTGTTTTTGAACTTATACTTTATTTTTGTCGACTCACAGTCTTTTGTGTTTTCGATACCCTCCAGGTTGTAGCGGTGCGGGCTGTTGGTCGAGAGAGACGAGGACATCACACACGAGATCCACAGTAGTTTTCCGTACACTCTGGGAAGTCTGGACACTTTTAGGACGGTCGGATCGAGAATCCCTTATCTGACTTATGTGTCACATGGAGGTTGGACGTTGGGTTAGCCTTCGTGTCACGCGTAAGTTAGCCGGGAGCAGGATTTAGCCCTTAATCCCGGGGGATTAGGGGTGGGTCCTGTCATTACAGGTCTAGAACGCTTTATGGTACTATTCATACAAATCGAGGAATTCGACACGTGGCATAATTTGATTGGATAAAAATCTGGTAGGGACTACCAGATGAGTGACAAGTGTCACCCATCTAATTGGCCCAAATCCCAAAATTGGGGGATATTATCTTCATCAGTCATCCTTATCCTCTTCTTTGTTTTTCATTCCTTTAACCCGTGAAACACATACACCCATTACCAAACCCACATCATTAATCCTTCAATCCTCATCCAATGTTGCTGTTTTGTGAATAGAGGTGAGAGAGTGAGGGGAGACGATCGTGACAGAGGCAACAGGTTGGACCGTCATGGACGGTGGTCGGAAACCCGTAAAGGTACGATTTTGAGTTCAAAATTTGAATTTAAGATTAAAGTGTTATTGGTCAATTTTATGGATTGGATGATGTTCTAGGGACACATACGAACCCAGGGAAGCTGGTTTCGAGGTAGGAGGTGACCCGAGTTGGTCGGAAAACCCATTTGAAATCCCAATCACTGTTCACGGTTCGAAAAAGTAATTTCTAGGCTTGATTTCTTAGTTTTGAGTGGATGGATTGATTGGGTAGGTTGAGACGATTGTATAGGAAGAATCGGGGATCGAACGGGGTCAGAATATAAGGCTTTAGGACTAGGTCGAGTTGCAGGTATGTGCGACCCGAATTTCAGGACCCGTCGAGAAGTAGGAGACGAGTGACGTTAGCGATGATGTCATCTGGATGATGTCATCATGCCAAGTATGACATATCCAACTGAAAATTGTCAGACAGGGACCAATGGGGGCTTGACACGTGTCACATATTAGTGCACAATCAGCACTGACATGTCATTGTTGTGAGCCAATCACGGGTTGCCATGTGTCACTGAAATGTTAGTGACGTGGACCAATACGTAGGTGACACATGGCACTATCAGATCTGAAAGGTGTCAGAACCTGTCAGTGCTGACGTCAGCGTTGACTTTTTTACCAGCGTTGACTTTGCGTTGACCATGCGCATGGGTGCGCGTGTGTAAGAATTTCGAGGTGGGACCAGTGTCATCATTAAGGTTTTGATGATCTGGATCCAATGTGGGTGGTTTCGGGCCGATCAGAGATCGCTAGGTTGGTCAAATTGTGGTTTTTAGTCTCGGGAAACGTATCCGGGACACATTGACATTTCCAGGAGTTTTGCGGTTTTATCCTATGGACTTATATAGATGGTTAGTGACCTTCAGGTATGATTTGAACAGGACCGGAAGTTTCGGAGATGGTGAATTAGCCCCGGGGAGGCTTATGCACGCGTACCGAGGTGGTAGCTATGACGGACTGTGAGTGGACATTTGTTTTATAACTATGATGCATGCAAAACTATTTTACATGCTTTATATATGTGTTTTCTGATGATATGATTGTGGTATTTTAGATTTACATATTTGCACATATTTTGAGTGTTATGATTTTATACTGTGTTTATACGTGCTTGTATTTCAATGATGGATTGATGAACTGATTTCAAATTTGGAAATATAGAATCGGGCTTGAGACCATTTTATTTGAAAACTATCGGAAACAAAGTCCATTTGATTTAAAGAGATATCAGGCTAAAGGACCAGTTGGTTTATGGTATCGGGTCAGATGCCCAATTAGTTATGATATCGGGCATGAGTCCCATTTGTGGTTTTTAAAATATGATTTTAGGTTTGGAGACCCTAAATGGACTTGGATTTATGGATTTATGGATTTATGATGGCTTTATCGAAATTCCGGGCAAGAGCCCCTTTGAAAGGTTTTGAAATGATTTTATAAAATGTTTTCCATTTACCATCCTTATATGTGGATAGATGGATATATGGATGTTCTACTCCAGCTGTTTGGGACACTAGGGTAGTCATGTCGCATTCCCTGCGAATGGTCATTGCACGGAGCGACTAGATAGTATAGTGACTCAGAAGCAGGATTGCTATTATTAGACGTCTGAGACATCAGACATCTGGGATGTCATAGATAGGCTCGAAGAGACCCCGAGCGACACGCGTAGTCTTAGACCGTGACATGATGTCTGGGATGTCAAGTGTGTGGGATGCTAGGCATCAGCAATGCCAAGGATTGGTATAAAACATATCTTATTGGAGTTACGGTTTTACAAATTTACTAGATTTGTTGATTTGGGTAGTGTTCCACATAAGTTTGGATTTACGGTTTTGGGCTGAGTTCCCACACATGATTGGTTTTATGGTTTTGGGCTAAGGCCTTAATGATTTGAGGAAGGAAATGACTTTGGTTTTATAAACGATTTTATTATATTTGAATGAACTGGTTGTCGTATGCATGCATGGTTTTAAGAGAAGGGCATAAATGTCTGTCTTTATGAAATGAGTTTTATTAAATTATTCGTTTTCGTCTACTCACAGGGTTTATGGTTTTTAATGCCCTTCAGGTTGATCGCGGATGCGGGCTGTAGCAGAGACTGAGACATCACACTCCACCACTGATCCTGGAGCACTCTAGAAGCCCGTTTGGGCTAAGATTTGGGTTATCCCTTGTCAGGCCTTCGTGTCAGACGTACGTGCACACGTAGGTTAGACAGGAGCATGACACATCCCGCGTTAATCCCGAAGGGATTAGGATTGGTCGTGTCAGCTTGGTATCGAAGCGAGGTTAACAGTGTTACTTTGATACAAGGTGGTAGCAGAGTAAGGTTGTCAATTGGAATTAGAGCACGGTTTGCTCTTTGAGTGTTGCACAGGTGCCGAATGTGATGTCTCTATGTGGAATCCGCTCGTCATCAACCTGAAAGTTAGGGTACGAGTATGAGAGTTAGTGGAAATGAATCGCGGAGAGGATATGTTTGGCATAGTGATGCCATAGTGATGTCATAGTTATCTCGTAGTTGTGCCATGGGTCGATCGGTGCTATGTTTTAGAGTGTGATTAGACCCAAGGAGGGTTGGATGTGACAAAATATTGGTCGGATACTAGGATCGTCTACGACATGATTGTAAGGTGGATGTGACGATATTGTAGAGTTGAAACCATTGGTCATGTCAGGCCCGCAGTAGGGTGCGTGATAACCCTAGTGAGTTTAATGGAGCATAGGTTGTGATGGGGGAGAACAACCAGGTTCGAGGAACCCTAGTGGACGACTTTAGATGAGTCTAGTTGAGTCTAGTTGGAGACTGTGGAGATTGGATGGTCTGACACTTAGTGAAATGGTGGGATCCGATTCACGAGTACCATTATGAGAGGATATTTGGGGTCCACCCCCTCGACCGATTCATATTGTTGACGCGTGAATATGGAGTCTCGATATCGATGTCATTTGATTGTGTCTGCATGAGGTTGTGGCAGACACAGCTATCAAGGGTGGTTGTAGTTAAGACTGTTGAGCGTTGGAGGACGTTCCTCGTTTCTTTTCTTGTCTAATTTGTCAGGGTGGTTGTGTCAGAATTGTTGAGTTTGAAGGGAGTGATGAATTATTTCCATTTCATTTTTACAGGGGAAAGGAATTGACTTTAGTTGACGAAAAGGAAATGTATATAGATACGTTCAATCTCGTCCCAACATAGCCCCTAGCTTCCTCCTTACGATGATTCCAAATCTAGGATAGGAAGAAAAAGTTATTCCATAATAATAGGAATCCGCTTTATAGTTGCTGCTTTGCTCATCAGCTGCTAAGAATGTATTTGAAGTTGGAAGAAGCCGAAGAGAATCAATGGAAGTGTTTAGTTTTGAGAAAAGGATTAAGCATTACGTCAACTATCAGAGAATACTCTTAATTGGAGATGGTGACTTCTCTTTTTCTGTTTGCTTGGCTAGAGGTTCTGGCTTGTCCACCAATATGATTGCGAGACTTGAGATTCCACAACGGGATCTCGGATGGGTAGAGTCCCAACAGTGATTGAGATGATTGAGTGGTTTTGGACGACATGAGTGATGTCGGAGGATCCCACAGTTTTGTGACTGGTGATTCCGAGGGTTAGTGATCAGTATCTTAGTGTTTATGATACTAGAAGCACACCCTTGCGTGCTCAGGTATTGTAACTATAAAGGTGCAAACGGGAGAATCGAGTTGTGATGGTTGACATCCTTTTGGATGTGCATAAATGGTACAAAGGGACAGGCGAGTTGGGTATTAAGTTAGATTGTCTACGGGACACATGAGTGGATATTTTGAAGTTGGTTAAGGATGATTCCGAAGTCACTAAGGGGGACTTCACATGTCTTGCTTCGTTAGCAGATGGTGCTTGATGTCACCAGACGGGGTGAGTTTAGTGGGTTGTGGTTACACTCACGTAGGATAAATTTTGATATCATCGTCATGGATCATCCTTGATTCTCCCTATATGGAATGACGAAGATCGATATGAGGTAATTGAAGAGGACCCACAATGTAGACGTGCTCTGTCTTTGGGGTGAGCTGTTCAGATGTGGAAAAATGATGAGGAGTGATGTGACAACAGAAGGTTCAAAGAGGGTGTAAGACTATATGATCTGAAATTTGGTCGTTAGCTGAGAAAGAAAGTTAGTATGGATCCACCTAGGATCGGGAGGTTATGGATTGAATGGTGTTGTGACGATCGAATTAGTCGAGATATTAGGATCAGATGGATCAGGTGATGCTGAAATGGACTAGGATGCTCTGTCTTTGGGGTGAGCTGTTCAGATGTGGAAAAATGATGAGGAGTGATGTGACAACAGAAGGTTCAAAGAGGGTGTAAGACTATATGATCTGAAATTTGGTCGTTAGCTGAGAAAGAAAGTTAGTATGGATCCACCTAGGATCGGGAGGTTATGGATTGAATGGTGTTGTGACGATCGAATTAGTCGAGATATTAGGATCAGATGGATCAGGTGATGCTGAAATGGACTAGGATTGAGTGTGTTAGGATCTTATGGATTGAGTGGATCTGGTAGATTTAGTGGATCGAGATGTGTGGCCTAGTTCCAGTCAACTCAAATGAGAGTCGAATAAACCGAAGCGAGTTTAGATCGCAGGAATAGTGAGATATGAGAATACAAGACAGAGGTTGGATATGTGAATGAGTATGGATCTTGAATCCACTCATTCAGACTGGAAGTTTCAATAATTGTCGGGTGAAGGCTATCTCTGCGATTGAGATTTCTTAATGGGGATTGGTTTCCTTCGGAGTCAATCAGTATGAGATGGTAATTAAGAATGACTTGACAAGTGACACGATACAAAGGGTATCAATCAGGAAATGATGAATAGCCGAGAATTTGATTAGGATGTTGGCATGTAACGACCCATCCCAAATTCTAAGGATTAATTTAGACTAATGACAGATTAGCGAGGCTAATCGGGGATTAGCCGAGGGTAAACAGACATTCAGGGCGAAATTACGGTTTTGCCCCTGAATGAAGGTAACAAGTTGACTTTTGACCTGAGAGGTCCGATGGCCGAGGGCCTAGGACCGTTACGTAGATCGAGTCGATACGAATCTGTAGATAGGCGACACGTTGAATTCGAACGTTCGATGGAAAAGTTATGGTTCACAGAAGTTCCGAGGAACTATTTATGACTGCGCGCTTTACGAGGCAAAAGTGGACTTTTGTCCTCAAGTGGGCCCCAGATATTTTCCCCAAGCCAATGGATGAGTGACAAGTGTCACTCATCCATTGCTTCCCTAAAACAGATGCATGCATATCCCTTCCCTGTCTGTGTTCATCCAATCCAACCACCCGATGAACCCCAAACCATTACCCTCTCCCTCTTGAGTTTGAGTGAGGCCAGGAGAAGAGTTGAGGATGACGACTGGACTGAGGGAAGGTGGTGGCTGCAGCAAAGCCGCCGTGGACGGCGGCGGGAGCTCGCGACCAAGGTAAAAACCGTGACCCCTGTTTCTTTCAAAATTTGATTTTGGGTTTTGGACGTTTAGGATGTTAGTGGATGATTGGGGGATGTTGTTGGAGGTTATTGGAGTCGTGTAGGATCCCAAAAGGTGGCTGAGGACAGCTGAGTCGGCCATCCCACAACTGAGAGCAATTTTCGGTGGGTAACCACCGAATTCCAATTCTCGCCAAGTAAGCCCAATCTAAACCCACAAACCTTCCTAGAATGATCCTAGGAGCCTAATAGCACCCTTAGGACTAAGTTTTAGCCCTTGGTTATGCCCTAAACTTAGAATGGAAGTTTTGGGTTTAATTGGATTTTTGAACCAATAGGTTTAGGATTGTTTCCTTTCATTTGATCATACAAAACAATACCTAAGATAGATTAAGAAAGATTGGTGGAAAGAAGGATGAAAAAATGGGAAGGAATGGAGGTGAACCGGCCACGTCGGTCTAGCTGGACTAGCTGAACCAGAGGACCGGTTCGAACCAGCCTGTCGCGAGGAAGAAGAAGACTGTTCACAGGCGCGTGAAGCCGACGCGCAGGGCCTTCAGGCAGCGCATGGCGGAGCGTGGGGGATAGTTTGAGGAAAGTTCCAACATGTAATTTCATCTATTCGATGTAACGAACATTTTGGGACTGGTTTCGAGTCGATCATACATCATCTCGATATAGTTCTGGATGTCCGAAGGTTTAGGATCGTGTTTAAAAATAGTTAAAAATTCTGAAAAATTATGGGGCTTTAGTGAGGGGTTATTTAAGTAGTTAGTAACCCTCTATTACGATTTGGACAGGTTCGGGAGTTCCGGTGATGGTGATTGGACTGGGAAGGGCGTATGGCATGCGTATCAAGGCGCAGCTTCAGACGGTCTGTTAGTCAACTTGTTTTACGAATTCGATGCATGCATAAATTTTTATGAATGTTTTAAATACATGTTTTGTGATGCCATGAGTGCATTTGTTTGTGGTAGCTAGTATTGACGTATTTGCACGCTTTTCGAGGTTTTCGGCTTTATGTCGTGCCTATACGTACTGTATTTTCAATGAGGGTTTAATGAATGGGTTTTGGATTTGGAAATATGAAATTGGGCATGAGACCCATTTGATTGGAAACTCTCAGACTTGGAGTCCATTTAATTTGATGATAAATCGGGCCGAAGACCCATTTGAGTTATACGATCAGGCCGAGGGCCCTGTTGGTTTAGGAATTCGGGCTTGAGGCCCCGTTGACTGTAGTATCGGGCTTGAGGCCCTGTTGGTTGTGAAATTTGGATTGAGGCCCCGTTGATTTATGGTTTCAGGCTTGAAGCCCCATTAGTTGTGATATCGAGCTAGAAGCCCAGTTGATTGTGAAATCGGGCTTAAGTCCCAGTTTGATTTATGAAATGAGAATTCGGGTTTGAGACCCTATTAAAATGTGGATTTAGGTCGAGGCCTGTGAAAGTGGATTTGAATCGGATTCGAGGAATTCCGTTGAGATTCGGGTATGAGATCCAGTTGAATTGAGATTTGAAGAAAGTATTTTAAAAATGTATATACCCTCCGACATGAGTTGTTTGGTCTCCTCCATACATCAACCTGGAGAGTCACGATCCACTACTCGGAATGAGTATCCCCATAGGGAGCACATTCCAGGAGTGAGAGTTATGATATGGTCTCAGACTGGGTCCGGAGACAGCCATCCAGACGTCGTAGATCTTGGATGTTGGACAGAGCCTCCCTGATGTGGAATTCCTGGGGGTAGACTCGGAGTGAGAACCCGAGTAGTATGCATACTGATATAGATATGAATCGTGACAAATATCGGGGATTTGTTCCCTAGGGGTTGTGTGCCCCGAGTTGGCGTATGAGATGCCGAGGATGGATTATATGTATGTATATACGTATGAGGTTTTACGGAAATTGGTTTGGGACTGAGACCCCGTGTTCTGTGGTTGGAATCTCACTAAGAATGGTTTTGGGCTGAGACCCACGTAAATTGGATTTGGGCTGAGTCCCTATGGAAAAGGTTTTGGGCTGAGTTCCCATGTACTTGATTTACGGTTTTGGGCCAAGGTCCTAATGGTTTTGTGAATGTTTTGATAAACGGTTTTTGAATGCATGCGTGTTTTTAATAAAGGGAATAAATGTCGCTTTATGAAACTTTTTTATTAAAAATGGTTGTTTTTTCTACTCACAACTTTTGATGTTTTGAATGCCCTTTAGGTTGATCGCGGATGCGGGCTATAGTAGAGACCGAGACATCACACTCCTCCTCTGGATCTTGGCGCTCTCTGGTAGTCCGGTTGGGCTAAGGACAGAATTATCCCTGGTTTGTCACTTCGTGTTAGACAGGAGCAGGCACGTTCCACGTTAATTCCGGGGGATTTGGGATGGGTCCTGTCATGGCAGGTATCTGATAGGTTCGGAGTGATGACGTGATTGTTTGGTTAGCCATGTTGTAGACTTTTTAGATATGAGGATGTTGTGTGTGCTTGGGGCATGCACTAGTGGTATTTGATGGATGTGTTGGTAATAAGATTAGTTCCGATGTAGTTGGTTTGTTGAGGACGTGAACTGGACATTGAATAATATGCACCAGACGAGAATGAATATGATGGGTTCAGTAATTGTATGAGCAAGTGCTAAGAGCCGTGGATGGCTAGTGGAACCCTAGAGTGAAATGTGTTATCACTGTTGGCCAAGTATTCGGTGGGCTCCAATTACACACAAATCGAGTTAGATTTTTTTTTCATCTTTGAAGGGTCCAATCGAACTGATTTTAGCGCCCATTGAAATTAAAAGTAAGGAATTTTTACTCTAAGTTTCCATGTGAGTGAGATGTTGGTTTACGCATACTCAGGTTGAGTGAGTTGGTGATTGGTGCGACCACAGATGGAATATGAGTCAGCCTGGATCACTGAGGGAGTTGACTGATGTGAGTACCGAGACCGATAAATGCCGCCATTTTGAGCATGGTCTGCAAGATGAGATTCGTGCCATTGTGACAGTAGGATCTTACGCTACATTGAAGGAAAGTTGGTACGAGGTACCCTTAGTATGACTCCCAAGTGAGTCAGAGTTTGTCTTGGTGATTGGAGTAGTGAGAGTAGGACCGTGACGGCTATGACGTATGGAGACAATTAATGTGATGATTGAGTTTAGAATTATCAACTCTCAGTGAGAGCGGAATGTCGGATTGATTAGAAACTGTCAAAGTGGAATCAACTCGGGGACCACACCTTCCGAGTGGTCAATTTGTGGACATGTAATTATACACGTGCGTGCGCTGGATATGAGGCCTGATTGTGAGGAAGGTTTGGATTCCACAATTTGGATGTGGACTTGGGATAGCTTGAATTTCGAGGACAAAATTATTTAAGGGGGAAGATTGTAACGACACGTCCCGATCTACAGGAATAGATATTAATTAACTTAGGGTTATCATGACTAATCGGGTGTTAGTCAAGGGAATGCGAACAGACGGTGTAAAATGACCATTTTACTCATGTGAATGGGTGAAATGTTGACTTTTGACCCGAGGAGTCAAGTATACGAGAGCTAATGACCATTATGTAGATCGGGTCGATATGAGTCCGTAGACAGATGGCACGTCGAAATCGAACATTTAGCGAGAAAGTTACGGGTCTAGAATGCTTTACGGTACTATTTGATTGGATAATTTGATGGGTCACACCGAGGAATTCGACACGTGGCATAATTTGATTGGATAAAAATCTGGTGGGGACCACCAGATGAGTGACAAGTTTCACCCATTTGATTGGCTCAAATCCCCAAATTAGGGGATATTATCTTCATCAGTCATCCTCATCCTCTTCTTTGTTTTTCATTCCTTAACCCGTGAAACACATACACCCATAATGTCAGGACCCACCCCGGTTTCACCCCGAAATCCGAGGTAAATCCTGCTTCCGTCTGACTCCCCGACACAACACTCAAGTACAACTCACTCCAAACTACCCAAAACTCAGTCAGACGCAGGAGAAAGTATATAAAACATCCCGAAGTTATAATTTACAGAGCATAGTATGAAACACAAGGAAATAAAAACTAATGACAATTACACGCACGCGGAAAGACTTTAAACCACTCCGGGATCCCTCACATGACCTCTATGCCTTGGACACTGCCTCGACGTCAAGACCCCTCCTCGCTCCACAACCTGGAGGGCAAGTTAAAGGTGTGAGTGGACCATGATAAAAGAAAAGTTCTAAAACCATTTATCAGAAAACCAAGTTTCACCCTCCGTTTTGAAAACCACATGCATAACCCAGTTATCAGTACAGTTATAAACCAAATGACCATAAACCACGTCATAAGAGACAGAAACACTATAAAACAGTTAGAAAACCACAGCCTGTGACTCATAAAACCGTGTCATAAACCATGAACATGAAATCATCATTTTCCGATCAAACCTGCTGGACCTATCCGAGTCTTTAAACTCCCGAGTCTTTAAATTCAATCCAGGCCTTACTAATATCTGAGTCTTTAAACTCAAAGGCCTACGGGGGAAAATCAATATATCCGAGTCTTTAAACTCCCGAGTCTTTAAACTCAATCCGGGCCCGTCCCCCGTCAATCAATATCCGGGTCTTTAAACCCAATAACCAGATCTAGCAAATCCAATCAAAACCATGTGAAAACCATTTCTAAATCCATATCCAAACCCGAATCCGAAATCACTGGTCCGATGCCCTTCCGGCATCTCGAACAGTCATTCCGAACCCAAATCCGGAATCCACTTTTCCACTTGGAAACCAATCCTTTTTCCGAAATCCGTTTCTAAAACCGAAAACCTTTAATCATCGAAATCATGTTCCAAAATCCCTTTCTAATCATTGAAAACCACTTATCATTTGAAATCCCAAAACCATAGCATCAATTTCAGAAACCAACCATTCCTCGTAAAACGTGCTAAAAACCGATTTTCTCGAAAAACGTGTAATAATGTAAAACCAACCGAACATATTCGATAAACAGAGAATTATGATTAAAACCACAAAACAATTATAGAAAACAATTATGCATGCTCGAGTTTAGAGAAGGGGTCCACTCACAGTACCGAGCCCTCAATCGCGCCCCGAACGTCCTGCACGTCCCTCAGCTTCCTCGGGAAATCCCGATCCTGTCAACAATCACCAAATTATGTCACTAACCCGTTTACGAAGGTTCACCTAAATTCCCTCAAAATTCCCCGAATCCTAAACGTAATAAACCGAGACCCTAAACCGTCACCCTCGTGGAACTAACCTCAAACGACGTTCGATCAACTCGAAACCAATTCCAATAGACTCGTCATAACTCCTAGACCAAAAACCATGTTGATACCTTCCCCAAAGACCGCCGCACGCGCCCCCACGCGCTGCCCAAAGTGGCTGCGCGTGGCCTCACGCGCCAGCTACAGTAACATCTTCAACCTCGAACCACTGTGTTGAACCGACCGCCGTAGGCTGAACCGGCGAGAACTGATCTCCGCCGTCCGGCCACCAATTCAACCTCTCTTCTCTCCCACAGCTTCGTCTAGACCTGCCCTATCTATTCCCGTACTCCGTTCACCTCGACACAGCCCCATCCTCGTCGACTCAAGCTCGAAACCAGACGACCCAATTCCCATGTTTTCCTTCCCGGCCATCCAGCTCACCTCCCTTCACGGTGGCTACACCAGACTCTTCCCCAGACCTCTCTAAGCCTAACCTGACTCACCTTGACCGTCGACTCTCACCCAAACGTCATGACTCGCCGTTTGAAACTCACGGCCAAAATAGAGCACCAGAACACCCCTGTCGTGCCATCCTCCGCCGTGTACCTCCCCGTCACGGCAGCACAACCAGAGGACTCCCAGACCTCACCTGAGTCCCCTAAACCTCCCTATGAACTTCGATTCGTCCTCTAGATTCACGACTCTCGATTTAAAACTTAACGGAAAAACAGAGCAATTGTACAGGGATGAGGGATTACCTGCAACCGTCCAGAACCGTGCTTGCCGCCGTGTTCCCTGGAGTCTACAACGCCGTCTCAGCCTCCTCTCGAGGTCAAACACACCCGCACACGGCCACAGCACCACCACAAGCCCTCAACCTTCTCTGTTTCCTCTGATTTCCCCGCAGCCCACAACTCACACACACCACGATTCCTCACTTCCCCAACCTTCTCAACAGCTCTCTCTCACTCTCTAAGCTCCCTCACACACTCACAACTCACCAGCACCCTCGATCAGCCCTCAAGCCTCTCAATTCTCTCCCTCTGTTTCTTTCTGTGTCGAAGAACACGAACACACAGCACGGGTGCACCCCAATTATTTGGGCCGTGCATATACAGGATTCCACCAGAACCCTCTAGTCCATCAACACGTGTCACCATCCAATCCATGCACTCACACATGGCCCCAATCCCAGCCGTCCATCTGTTCTCTCTCTGCACAAATCCCAATGTGCAGAAAGACCAAATTGCCCCTCCTTTTATCCAAATTTTACAGTTTTGCCACTACCGTTCTAGACCCGTAACTCCCACCTCGTACGTCCGATGAATGCGTGCCGCCTGTCATCGACCTCAGGATGACGAGAGCTATCTAACCATCCTAGGTCAACATACCAAAACCCAATTACACAAAAAGTCAACTATTCCCCCTAATTTCCCGAATTACGGTTATGCCCCCCACCTTCCGAACATCACAACTTCCTCCTCGGATGTCGGAATCGGGCGTGCCACCTGCCTATGGATTCGTGACGTCCTAAACTACGTCCTGGTCACTGGTCAAAGTCCATCAGACCTCCCAAACTAAAAGTCAACCTTTTTTCCCGAACTAGGGGCAAAATCGTCATTTAGGCTTACGGACTTATCGGGTCCACCTAACCACCGATGAAGATCGCTAAATCCCAACTTAATCACCCTACTAATCCCGGCTCTCGGGACGGGTTGTTACACATAACCAATCCCACACCATTAATCGTTTAATCCTCATCCAATGATGTTTGTGTGTGAATGGAGGTGAGAAAGTGAAGGGAGACGATCATGACGGTGGCAACAGGATGGACCGTCATGGATGGTGGCCCAGAACCCGTAAAGGTACGGTTTTGAGTTCAAAAGTCGAATTTAAGATTTAATTGTTATTGGTCGATTTGATGGATTGGATGATGTTCTAGGGACAGATACGAACCCAGTGAAGCTGGTTTCGAGGCAGGAGGTGACTGGAGTTGGCTCGAAAACCCATTTGAAATCTCAGTCACTATTCACAATTCGAATAAGTAATTTCTAGGCTTGATTTCTTAGTTTTGAGTCCATGGATCGATTGGGTAGGTTGAGACGATTGTATAGGAATAAACAAGGATTGAATCAGGTCAGAATAGAGGGTTTTAGGACCGGGTTAGGTCGCAAGTCTGTGCGACCCGGATTGCAAGACTCGTCGAGAGGTAGGAGACGAGTGATGTCAGCAATGACGTCATCAGAATGACATCATCATGTCAAGTCTGACATGTCAGACCGACAGGTGTCAGACAGAGACCAATGGGGGCTTGACACGTATCACATGTTAGTGCACAGTCAGCATTGACATGTTAGTGATGTGGCCCAATCACGGGCTGCCACATGTCACTGACATGTTAGCGACGTGTACTAGTATTTTCAGGACCCAACCCTCCTTGGTTAGAACCCGACTCTAGCACGATATTGTCCGATTTGGGCCTTCTTGCCTTTGCCCTCACGGTTTTGTTTTTGGGAGCTCATGGTACAACTTCCCTGGGGGTCACCCATCATGGAATTGCACCAGCCTCAACTCGCTTAACTTTGGGGTTCCAATCCCTTCCAAGGCCACTTGAGCTACCAAAAGGCCTCGTTTAGATCAGAGTTACGTAGCGGCCCACTCTACCTAACTCGATATTGTCCCCTCTAGACTCACTGACCGAACCAGCCCAACCCACAGGGTTTTGTTCCCTGGAGCTCACGGTGTAACTTCTCAGTGGGTCACCCATCATGGGATTGCACCAGTCACCACTCGTTTAACTTTGGAGTTCCCCTAGAATCCAAAGCCAGCTAGCTCCCAGAAGGCCTCACGCTAGATAGGTGTGTGCCTACACCTTTAAGGCACACCACCATTCCCTTCCCAGACCATTCCCACCTTGCAGGAATGTGGGATCGTTCACTGTTGCCTCTAGCACACGGGTCTTATAATCCACCCCCCTTAGGGCCCAGCGTTCTCGCTAGCACACTTCCCGGTCGGGGTCTGGCTCTGATACCATTCTGTTAGGACCCAACCCTCGTCGGTCAGAACCCGACTCTAGCACGATATTGTCTGCTTTGGGCCTCCTTGCCCTTACCCTCTCGGTTTTGTTTTCGGGAGCTCATGGTGCAACTTCCTAGGGGGTCACCCATCATGGAATTGCACCAGTCTCAACTCGCTTAACTTTGGCGTTCCAATCCCCCCCCCCCCCACCAAAGCCACTTGAGCTCAGAAAAGACCTCGTTTAGATCAAAGTTGCATAGCGACCCACTCTACCTAACACGATATTGTCCCATCTAGACTCACTGGCCGAACCAGCCCAGCCCGTAAGGTTTTGTTCCCGGGAGCTCATGGTGCAACTTCCCAGTGGGTCACCTATCATGGGATTGCACCAGTCTCCACTCGCTTAACTTTGGAGTTCCTCGGGAATCCAAAGCTAGTGAGCTCCCAGAAGGCCTCGCGCTAGATAGGTGTGTGCCTACACCTTTAAGGCACACCACCATTCCCTTCCCAGACTATTCCCCCCTCACATGAATGTGGGATCGTTCACCGTTCCCTCCAGGACACGAGTCTTAGAAGTACGCATGTGACAAGTGGCACTGTCAGAACCTGTCAGTTTTGACGTCAGGCTGACGTTGTTGACTGCTGACATTAGCGTTGACTTTTTGACCAATGTTGACTTGACGTTGAACACACTTGTAGTAGCGTGTGTTCACGAATTGTGAGGTGGGACCAGTGTCATCACAAAGGTTTTGACGATCCGAATTCAATGGTGGTGGTTTCGAGTTGATCGAAGATCGTTAGGTTTGTCAAATCGAGATTTTTAGCCTCGGGAAACGTGTCTGAGACACGTTGACTTTTTCGGGAGTTTTGGGGTTTTATCCAATGGACTTATATAGATGGTTAGTGACCTTCAGGTATGATTTGGACACGTCTAGAAGTTTCGAAGATGGTGAATTAGCCTCGAGGAGGCTTATGCACGCGTATCGAGGCGGCAGCTAGGACGGTATGTGAGTGGACATTTGTTTTATAACTATGATACATGTATAACTTTTTTGCATGCTTTATATATGTGTTTTCTGATGATATGATTGTGGTATTTGAGATTTACGTATTTGTACGTATTTCAAGGGTTATGATTTTATACTGTGTGTATACGTGCTTGTATTTCAATGATGGATTGATGAACTGATTTTGGATTTGGAAATATAGAATTGGCCATGAGTCCCATTTGATTTGGAAACTATCGGACACGAAGTCCATTTGATTTAATGAAATATCGGGCTAGAGACCCAATTGGTTTATGGTATCGGATCAGAGGCCCAGTTGGTTATGATATAGGGCATGAGTCCCAGTTGTGGTTTATAAAATGTGATTTCGGGTTCGGAGACCCTAAATGGAATTGGATTTATGGATTTATGATGGTTTTATGGAAATTTCGGGTAAGGGCCCCTTTGAAAGGTTTTGAAATGATTTTATAAAATATTTTCCATATACCATCCTTATATGTGGATATATGGATGGTCTCCTCCAGTTGTCTAGAACACTGGGGTAGTCACAGCGCATTACCTGCGAGAGGTCATTGCACGGAGCGACCGGACCATATAGTGACTCAAGAGTAGAATTGCTATTATTAGACGTCTGGGACGTCAAACATCTGGTATGTCGTAGATAGGCTCGAAGAGACCCCAAGCGGCTCGCGTAGCCTTAGACCGTGACATGACGTCTGAGACGCTAGGCATCTGGAATACCGAGAATTGGTATAAAACATATTTTATTATATTTACGATTTTACGGATTTACTAGATTTGTGGATTTGGGCAGTGACCCACATAAGTTTGGATTTACGGTTTTGGGCTGAGTTTCCACACATGATTGGTATTATGGTTTTGGGATAAGGCCCTAATGATTTGAGGAAGGAAATGACTTTGGTTTTATAAACAGTTTTATGATATTTGAATGAATATGTTTTCGTATGCATGCATGGTTTTAAGTGAAGGGTATAAATGTCTGTCATTATTAAATTATTTATTTTCGTCCACTCATAACTTTTATGGTTTTTAATGTCATTCAGGTTGATCGCGGATGCGGGCTGTAACAGAGATCGAGACATCACACTACACCGTTGATCCTGACTCACTTTGCAAGCCCCATTTGGGCTAAGATTTGAGTTATCCCTTATCTAACTTTCGTATCACACATGGATTAGACGGGAGTATGACACATCCTGCATTAATATGGGAGATTAGAATGGGTAACTTTACAAGTCAATATAAAAAGCTGGTACTGTGTATGTCTTGTCAATATACAAGTTGGTACTGTGTAAATTGATGAATTTGAAATTCTTGGGAGGTAAAATGAGAAAACCAAACCGTGTTTGTCTATTTTGGGAAGGGTTAATACCGTCCTTGAAACTTGGAGTGCCATGTACATGTTGTAGTCCTCAAATTCCACCAAAATGCTAAACTGGTCTTTCTTTATTTACTTACTTTGACCGTTTGACCCTCATTTTGAGTAATATAAAGGTTTAAATTAAATATAGGAAAATTTAAATACAGGATTTTAAGCAGTTAAAAAATTAAACCATAAAACTTAACCAATACATATTGGGCGTGCACTTTACACTTCTTTCGGTAAATAAACTAAAAGCTAAAAACATTCAATTCAATAGGAGTGATATCCTTGCTGGAAGGAGCTCTCAACATCAGAATTTTGGCTTACAATTTCATCTCCATCTTTCCACATTCCCATTTTGAATTTCCTCCAGTTCAACTTCCTGAGCCAATGATCAACCAGCATCACGCCAAGACCAATGAAGATTGTCCCCAGAGTGCCTCCACTCACTGTCAGCAGAGTCAAAAGCACAGCCCTCGTCCCATGGCTTCGCGGCATGATCACCCATGTTGCAGCAACATAAGCAGTTGCCATGAATGCCACCGCCACCCACATCACCTTGTGAGCTACCACCAACAATCTCATCTGCGGTTTTCTTCTAAAGGGGATGATGCTCACAAGAACAACTACTATGGACAGTGATGTGAACAATGCCACATCATTGCTTATTGCAAACACCTTGAAGGATGTTGTTCTCCCTGCCATTGCCTTCCCTTTCATTGCCCCATCTTGATAGACACCACCAGGAGGGCTAATTCCAGCAGTGAAAGTGACCGTTGCAATCAGAATGGCAACTAGAGTTATAGTGTTTCTTGCATTTTGTATGGCCTCTCGGTATATCTTATGCTGCTTATTGTCATGATCTCCACAATGCCTTTTGCTTGAAGGCTTGCGTTGGCGTGAATTTGTAGGGGACGATGACAACTCTAGTTTGTATGCTTCCTTGTACTGGTTCTCTTGTGGAATGTAGTTGATTTCTGGCAGAGAAGGGAAATGGTCATTTTCATGCATGATAGACATGTCTGATTCGAAAACATAACTCTGTCTTGAAGACAATGTTTCTGGTGAGCAATTTGTAACATAAGTACTTCTTTCACCCCCAGCTTTATGGAATGCAGTTTGAAGATTCCCGGTATCTGCACTGCCCTTGGCCTGATTGAGGATGTCAAACGCTGTTAGCCCTTTGCAGTTCCGCGAATTTATCTCCACTTTTTCTTTGCTGATCAAGTACTCAGCAATCTGCATAGGTCATGACCCAAAGAGCCACTCTTTTTTTAAGTAATCAGATATTTTGGGTCAAAATAAGTCACAAATTAACCTTGTTTTTTTTTCCTCCTTTCGGTATTTCAAATTTATTCCCTCACCTCATAACGCCGGGTAGAAACTGCAAGGTGCAAGATGGTGTTACCATACCGGTCTTGGCACTGAAGGAGATTTGAACGGTTAGCAACATGCATCAGATACAGCAAAGCTTCGAACTTTCCGTATCTGACCGTCAGATGAAATATTGTTTCCTCTTCTTTTGTGAGATAATGGAAGGCTGCTGGAGCCTTGGACTCGAAGTCTTCAAGGATTGAAATATTTCCGTTGATTGCAGCCAGATGCAGAGGTGTATAACCATTGTTGTTGTACTGCAGTGCCAGGTTGACATCTCGCCGAAGGAGCATCCAAGTTATCTCTCTCTGCCCTTCGTTGCAAGAATAATGCAGAGCTGAATTTCCTTCCTCATCAGTCTTTTGAGCATACTCAGGGCACATGTTGGGTATCTCTCTAACAACATCTGCAACCACAACAACATGAGTTAGAAAAATCATAAAACAGTCGCGCGCATGGCCTATAAATTCAACGAAAGCCAATAAATTCAGGCAGAGAGATACATGAATATGATACATGTCATTCGGTAACTATACCTGTGTGCCCGTTGAATGCAGCTACATGAACACATGTATAATCAAACCCAACATCGCCCAAACTAGAAATCCCAGGTTGATTCAATAGGACATTCACCACATCAAAATGTCCAAGACTGCAAGCAACAAAAGAAGCACTCTTTAGCTCGGAGTTTAGCTTGGAGGCTGCCTGAGGATTGGCTTCTAACAGCAGCTTTAACATGGTAACATTTCCTTCGCGACAAGCTTCGTGCACCAGAGTCTCCATTTGTTTGTTTTGAGCAGCAGCCATTTCAGGACACAACTTGATAATCTCAGTCACCATGTCAACGTGGCCAAGCTTCGAAGCAAGGTGTAAAACCGTGTTCAGGGAATCAGCTGTTCTTTGCTAAAGAAATCCTTCATTTTAATGAATTAAGCTGATGAATGCAGGTACTTGGTTGCTGCTAATGGACTGCAAAAGCCTTGGATCCATTTTAAAGCTTCAAATTGAAGTTGGAATACTAGGCTTTAAGTAAGGGTTTGAGTTATACTTAAAAATGCCTTTTTATACAAGAAAACTAGCAAGTTCTTGGAAAATTGACTTGCTGCATAGATATTGGAAAATGTATACAAAAACAAAATGACTAGATGAAAATTAAATAATTATAAACTTACTTTTCCCGTGGCTTATACGATACATGAATATTCCCCTAACCAAGTTCTAGGCATCTTCAAGGAACGGTACTGTCAAGTACATCTCCAAGGAATATTGGTGTTGCGTGATATTCTTCCACATTTTTTTCCAGTCTTAAACTAAATTGATCTAAAGGAGGAGGTTTCGAGCTTGAGTCGTATCCTTTTATAATATTATATATGTGTATATGTTAATGATATTGAAAAAGATGAATTATAGACATTAAATAACGATTTTATTCTTTACGAAAAAAGTTGAATGTGAGGCTATTGTACAATAAAAAAATCATCACTAAATCAATACTAATTACGTATTATTCCACCATAAATTTGGAAAGTTGAGAGCAAATGGATGGACTTGGAATCTGTATGAGTTTTGCATTAGAAATTTTTTGGTCAATGTGTCAACATTTTCCCTCAAACAATTTTGAACCTTGATTTAGTATGACTGATGAGGACTGAGGAGACAAATTAAGGAAGGATCGTCTGGAGTCAGAGATTGGAATTAAGACTGGTCTCTCTGACTTATTCCTTGGTTCAGATAGTCGAGTCTTCCTCTCCCCCTCTAGGGTTGTGCACGATTTGGTATGTTATGATATTTGGTGATATTGAAACCATATTATTTAATTTTTAATCGGTTCAAAACGATTCGGTATTTCACAATTTTAAATTGATACCGGATCATACCGTACCAATTAAATTTGGTATAATTTCAGTACAGTTTCAATTTTGAGCCAAAATTTTATGGATTTAGGATTTAGGTGAATGCTAATGAGGAATTATGGTTTCTAGTGTAACAAATACTCGGTTAGCAAACTTTTTTTTTTGTGTCCCCTATTAATGAGGAATTATGATGCAACCTCCTTAGGTAACTACTAGTGTTGTTAGTATTTAGGTTAAGAAAAATGGTTTCTAATGTAGTCCAACAAGACTATTTTTAAGTATGGTAGACAAAATAATTTTAATTAGATAAATTTATTATCATTAGACCACAAAGAACTCATAATAGTTTTTAGTATATATTGCTATATCAACCAATAGGAAAAATACTTTTAGTTATTTTTTTTAAAAAAAACAATGTTAATTCGGTGCGGTATCTGTACGGGAAGGTTTTTCAAAAACTCGAAACCGAAATCGTACCGCCTTTAATCGATACCAATTCGGTACCGTACCGATCATCAAATCGATTTTACTATTCGGTATTTTTTCGGTTTGATCCGATTTGGATCGGTATGGTTCGGTTTTTCGGTTTTATATGTCCACCCCTACCTCCATTAGAAGTAGTTTGGTGAGGGGGTTGAATTGGATTGAATGATGACTCATCAAATTTGGTGTATTTTGAATATAAAAAATAATTTTTATTTATTGTATGGAGATTAGAAAGAATATAGATATAAAAAAAAAAATATCCAATTCAATCTACTTCAAATTGTAGGACTAGAAGTGTTTGGTTTGGTTGCACTTTGGGCTATTCTATAAGTTTATTAAATATCTCCACTTTAAAATTCTAGTTTTCTAAGATTGCAGCCTCTCTCCTTGGTTGGAATGTGGAGAAACCGAGTATTCTAGCTATGATTTCTTGTTACTGCTGGGCTATTTGGAAGGAACGTTGCAGAATCTCTTTTGAGGGCGGCACCTTTACCCCCTGTCGAGTTATTGAAGCTGGGAGATCTTTGTAGGTGGACTACTGGGATGCTGCATACTAAGCCCCTACTCCGAGTATTGCTGATAAAGAGGTTGCTTGCCCCCCCCCCCTGCCCTGTTTGGGCTCCTCTTTGTCCAAATTGCGTGAAAATTAACTCGGATGCCTCCTTGTTGTTTCCATCTTTGCGAGCTGGTCTTGGTGGTGTTGTGGGAAACACGGATGGTATCTTCTTAGCTGGGTGCTGCTCGGTTAGGGAAGCAAGATTTGCCATTGTGGCTTAGGTGTGGGCGATGTTGGAAGGCGTTAGTTTGGCAGTCTGTGAGGGCTACAATTGTAACAACCCGACCAGAATATTGGAATTTTATATTAAGTAATTATGGTTTAGAATGACTAATCGGAAATTAGTTGAGAGAAATCGGCGGAATGTGCGAAATGACCGTTTTGCCCCTGGTCTCGGGCAAAATGTTGACTTTTGACCCGGGAGGTCCGATGGCCGAGGTTTGACGACTTACGTAGATCAGGTCGATACGAATCCATAGATATGCGGCACGTCGAAATCGGAGGTCCGACAAAAAAGTTATGGTCACGGAAGCGAAATCAGGATTTAGCGTTTCGGGAACCGAATAAAATATTATTTAAAGCTAATTGGGCAGATATTTAGTGTGGGGTCCTTGGATGAGTGACAAGTGTCACTGATCCTATGGCTTGGAACCCTCAAAATGTGGATCTATGTCTATTGGTCATTAATTAATTAATTAATTAAACTCTCATCTCTCATCTTAACCATTCATCTCATCTAATCATTCATCCTCACCGTCCATTTCTTTAACCAAACTATCATCTATTTATCATCGATCTTCATCATTTTCCCATGGTTCTTCAATGAAACCCAAGCACCCAAACCTCATCCATAAACCTTCTGATCCTCAACTAATGCAAATAAAGTGTGAATGGAAAAGTGTGAGTGAGTGGTGAGGAGCGTAATGGTGCCACCATGTGCGGTGGCAGGAACAGGAAGGTAGGCCGTATACTCTGTTTCATTTGAATTCGAAAATGGTGGCTCGGGTTTTACTGATGATGGACTGTTTTGGTGGGTTGTTTGAGAATTAGGAGGATGAGACAAGGTTGGTGGTGGCCATGGAGGTGCACAAAAGCAATGGTAAGCTATTTTTCCCGTGAAATGCTATATTGAATTCGAAAATGGAAAATCGTGTTTGGGTCATTGTTCTTCCAATTAGTTGCTTAGGTGAGCATCTGGGAGCTGCCAGGAGTCGATCAAGATTGGTTTCGGGGCCTGAGGTGGCATGTAGTGGCCGGAGACAGTGGAGGAAAACGGAAGGTTGGATTGTCGATCGAGGAGGTAATTTTCAGCCCCTAATTTCAGCTTTTGATGTCATTAATAGATTAGAATCAGTGGAATGAGATTATAGGATTAATTGGGAGTGAAAATAGGTGGAAAATGGAGAAAACCGGGAATGCCGATCTGGTCCGATCGAAACCAGTGAACCGGTTCAGAACCCGGTTCACCAAAGGTTGAAAGTGACACTGTTCACCAGCGCGTAGAGGCGTGTGAGGCGTATTTTAGGGATGACTTCAACATGTGAAATCATCTATTTGGTGTAGCGAACATTTTGGGGCTGGTTTTGTATCGATCGGACATCGTCTCGATATGTTTCGGGGTGTCCGAAGGTTTTGAATCGAGTTTAAAAAAATAGTTAAAAATTTGGAAAAATTACGGGGCTATAATAGGAGGTTAATGAAGAGGTTAGTAACCCTTTATTGTGGTTTGGACAGGTTTGGAAGTCTTGGTGATAGTGATGGGGCTCGGGAGGGCTTTTAGCACGCGTATCGAGGCGGAAGTGTAGGACGGTCTGTGAATGGACTTCGTTTTCTAAACTGTGATGCATGCATAACTATTTTATATGTTTTACATACGTGACTTCTATGATGATGATTGTGGCACTGGTGGTTTACATGATGGCACATATTTCGAGGTAAATCCGTATTTACACGTTTTTCGAGGATTTCGAGTTTATGCTATGGCTATGTGATTGTGAGTCTAATTATGGTTCTATGTCATGGTTTTGATTTTGGAAAGATGAATTTGGGCATGAGACCCATTTGAATTATGTAATAGGACCAAGGGCCCAGTTGGTTTACGAAATCGGGTTGAGACCCTTTTGAGTTATGTGATCGGGCCGGGGGCCCAGTGGTTTACAAAATCGGGCATGAGGCTCAGTTGAGTTTTATAAATGTGATTTTGGGTCTGGAATCCTATATTTCATAAACGTGATTTCGGTTCGGGGACCCTAAATGGATTTGTAATGTTTTATGGAGATTTCGGGCAGGGCCCATTAAGATGTTTTGAAATGACTTTGTAAAACTGTTTTCCATATACCATCTTGATACAAGGATATGTGATGGTCTCCTCCAAGTGTTTGGGACACTGGGGAAGTCACGGTGCATTGCTTGCGAGGGGTCATTATACGGAGCTACCAGACCGTGTGGTGACTCAGGAGCAGGAATTCTATGATTAGACGTCTGGGACATCAAACATCTGGGATGTCAGAGATATTGACCCGGAGAGACCCCGGGTAGCACACCTTGCTTATTACCGTGAGATATGACGTCTGAGACGTCAAGCGTCTGGGAGACTAGGCATCTGGAATGCCGAGGATGGTTATGTGGTAAATATGGACTATTGGATCTATGAAATGGTTTTGCGGTTGGATTTGTGTTTATGGATTTGGGCAGTAGCCCACTTGGTTTTGGATTTACGGATTTGGTATTCTACAGTTTTGGGCTGAGTTCCCACACTTAGTTTTGAGTTACGGTTTTTGGGCTAAGGCCCTAATGGTCTATTGAGTAAATGTTTTGATTACTGATTTTACGATGCATGCATACATTTTAGTGAGGGGCATAAATATCTTTATGAAATGTGTTTTATGAACTTATTGATTTTCGTCCACTCACAGTTCTGAATGGTTTTATTGCCCTTCAGGTTGATCACGGATGCAGGTTGTCGCAGAGACCAAGACATCGCACTCCTCCACCGATCCTGGCACGCTCTGAGAGCCCCGTATGGGCTGAGGTACGTATTATCCCTTGTCTAACACTTTGTGTCAGACGGAAGCATGGCGCATACCACGTTAATCCTGGGGTGATTGAGATAGGTTGGTAAAAGTTCGCTTGGATAGATTAGTGATTAATCAGGCTTTTCTGCAGTGTTTTCAGGTAGTTTTCACCCATCATGTTAATTTTTGGGCTCCTGATCATCTGCCTATCGGGATTTGTCTTCTCCCTAACATTTCTAGAGTTGGGGGATGGCATCGTTTTTTCTTTGAAGAAGCTTAGGTCGCAGCTGAGGGGTGTAAAGATGCTATCAAGGCAGGATGGATGGAGGGCCAGAATGGGGATGTGGTGGGGAGAATTCGAAGCATGGAGGAGGTTCTTCGGAATTGGAGCACGGCTACAGTGGGTAGTATCCCCAGGAAAATTGGGCACCTCCAAGCCATACTGGATGCCTTTACTCCCTCCTCTTGTTCGTCGCATGATCAGCGAATGGCTGAGGGGCTAGATAGGGAGCTGGATAACCTCAAAGCCCAAGAGGAGGAGCTTTTATCGAGATAGCGCTAAAGGGTTTCCTAACTTAAGGAGGGGGACTAAAACACTAGATTTTTCCACCAGTGTACGAAGGGGCGGCCGGGGGGGAGGATGGGGGGTTGGGGGTATGGAAATTTTATCACTAGGGTGTTTGATGCTCAAGGGCTCTGGAGGTCCACATATGTGGAGCTTGAATGGGAATTTGTGCAGTATTATGATGGGTTATTTGCTACCTCGGGGCCAGCTAACTTGACCACGGTTCTTAGGGTAGTTTAGATTGTTTTGAGTCCTCAGGATAGTGCAGACCTTAAGAGGCCTTTTGGGCATCATGAGCTAGATTTGGCTCTTGCTGATATGTATCCCACGAAAGCTCCCTGGGTGGATGAGTTACATACCTTATTCTACCAGAAGTTTTAGGATGTGGTGGATGACGATGTCTCATCTTTCTGTCTTTCTGTGTTCAACAATGGGGCGAGTGTCCAGGCGGTTAATCATACTCTGATTTCATTTATTCCCAAAGTGGGCTCGCCTAGCAAGGTAACTGATTTTTGACCCATTTCTTTATGTTGGGTTATTTATAAGATTATTTCCAAAACTCTTATTAATAGGTTGAAAGGTGTGATGCCCAAGATTATCTCAGATTTTCAAAGTGCTTTTGTGCCTTCTCATTTAATTACTGATAATATATTGGCTGCCTTTGAATCTATACATGCGATTCGAAGACAGGGGTCAATTAAGTTAAAGAAGATGATATTGAAACTTAACATGTCTAAGGCCTATGATCGGGTGGAATGGCGGTACCTTGAGGGGATGCTCCGTAATTGGGCTTTAAGGATAGAATTGTTTGTTTGCTTATTAATTATGTGTCTACAGTTAATTATGCAGTGCAGGTTTGTGGCCAAGTTGTTAGTCGCATTGTGCCCACCAGGGGGCTTAGGCAGGGCAACCCTTTGTCCCCCTACTTTTTTCTCATTTAGGCAGAAGGTTTTTTGGCCCTTCTCTCCTAGGCTCATCATACTAAACATATATATGGTGTTTAAGTGGTTGCAGGAACCCCTTCTAACTCCAATCTCTTTATTTTGTTGATGATAGTTTTCTTTTTTGTAATGCTTGGGTGGGTGAGTGTTAGCGTTTGTTGGAGGTGTTGAATGAGTATGAATGGGTGTCTGGTCAACTTATCAACATTGATAAATCTGCTGTTTGTTTTAGTCTGGGTACTTAACCTGTTATGAAGCGTTTAATTTCTAATATATTGGGTATTAGAACTGTGGATTGCCATGAGAAATATTTGGGTCTCCCTACTGTTACTGGGTGGAATAAGAAGATGATATTTAGGAAGGTTAGGGATGCCCTGCGTTGTAAGATGACTACCTAGAACTCTAAATTGTTGTATGCAGATAGGAAAAAGGTTTTGGTTAAAATAGTGGCTCGGACTCTTCCCACATACTCTATGAGTGTTTTCCCGTTGCCTAAGTCTTTGTGCCATGAATTATCAGCTGAGATTTCCCAGTTTTAGTGGGGCAAATTAAGGAGGAAGAGTATCTACTGGATGAGTTGGGATACGTTGTGTCGACCCAAGGGGAAAAGTGGGCTGGTCTTTAAGAACTTTGAGCTCTTTAATCAAACTATGGTGGTAAAGCAGACCTGGAGGCTACTCAAACATCCTAAGTCACTTGTGGGCTGGATGATGAAGGTTAGGTACTTTCCTAATTACGACTTTATGGAGGCTAGGGTTGGGTCTTTGCCCTCATTTTTGTGGCGGTCTATTATTTTGGTGCATGAGGTAATTAAATAAGGTCTGGTTTGCTGATTAGGCAATGAGGAGTCTATTGGAGTGTTCCGAGATAGGTGGGTCTCGCGACCCAGGATTTTCCGGCCAATTTTGAACTATAGCCTGGATGAGGATGTGAAGGTGTCATCCCTCATTCACCCCAGTGGTGGATGGAATGTGGAGCTATTGGAGAGCTCCTTTTGTAGGGAGGATGTGCAATATATCTTTAGCATCCCTCTCCCATCTCATCTTACCTTTGCTGATGGTCGGTACTGGTTCTACTCAAAGTCTAGGAAATATACGGTGAAGTCTGGGTACTATATTGCTTTCCAGGTGGGGGTGGTGGATGCGGATGGTGGGGGTGAGAGCTCCTTGGACGGGCAGTGCGAGGTCCTCTGAAAATATTTGTGGAAGATGATGATCCCGAATAAACTAAGGATCTTATGTTGGCGGGCTTGTTTTGAGATTCTGCCCCCGACCTGCAACTTGGTTGCCCGGAGAGTGATGATGGCTAATCTGTATCGGTAATGTGGAAAACAGATGGAGGATTCTTTTCATGCTATTTGGGCATGTAAACACAGTACGAAAGTATGGAGACTTACGGATCTCCCACTTGTGGGATTCCCTTCCACGAAGGCTTATATTGATACTTTTGCTTTTGCTTGCTTCCATTTATCTGTTTCGCAGTTATGACAGTTTGCTTTTGTCAGTTGGAGTGTGTGGAATTGGCGAAATAAAGTGGCCCATGATTTGCAAATCAAGAGTGCAGAGGAGATTTATGAGGAATCCATGGCTTCTTTCTCAGAGTATAGTGCTCTCCTTTAGGTTTCTTTGGGGGCTCCACTGCTGCGTGTGCAAAGGTGGATTAAGCCGGTGGAGGAGACTTTAAAGCTTAACTGTGATGCGGTGGTTAGTAGGGACACCGTACAGCGAGGATTGGGTGGGGTTCTTAGAGACTCACTTGGCGTGCTAGTGGCTAGTTTTTCTAGACCAAGCCCTCCGAGTGGCCTACGTGTAGTGTCGTGGTATGATGAGTAATATGTATGGCACTTGAAATACTACTTGGCTCAGATTGATTATGGATTGATGAAATAAGATAAGATCATACGGGATCCCGGTACTACCTGAATTTTGATAGAGTTAGAGTTCATGAATGTACATTTAATGTCCTTAAAATATTAAGTATGCGTATTTAAGTGATTAACGATCTTTATGCGATTTTGATGATGAATGATAATATGATGCTACGATTGTGAAGAGATCTATGGTGAATATATGATGTTGATAATGATAAGGCTATGCTATGTTAATATTGACGATATTCAAATAATGATAATCGTAGTGAACCATGATGATGATAAGCATTATGTGGATGATGTAGCATAATAAAGAATGAAGCGTGGTTAATCGGGATTTTGTATTTTTGGTGGTCTATTATTATATTATTGCACATTTTACAAGATCTTGGTACGGGATATGTTATAGGCCTCAGGCCCAGTTTTCGAACGAAGTTTTGAGTATGGATTTGGTAGGTTACATGTTTGAATTCCGAAGTATGTGATTCAAGTGTGTGAGATTATTATTTGAATTGTTATCATAATGAGAACAAAGCTTGGTTCGGTTCTAAAATTTTAAGGACGAAATTTTTTAAGGGGGGAGATTGTAACACCCCAGAAATTCAAGAAAATGAAAAAAAAAAATTATCATTTTTCCCCTAATAGTCAAATAGTTGACTTTTGACCAAAAAGTCAAATGTTAACTTTTTGTCCGGGAGATCTTGTGGACGTACTAAGATGAGCGTTAGGAAGGTCTCGAGCTTATGAACCTATAGACAAGTAACACAGTACAATCGAAAGTCGGGTGAGATGGTTATGGGTAAAGAGAAGTCAAGGGCATTTTGGTAATTACACATAAAGGGTATCTTGGTCTTTCTACAAGGATCTAGAATGTTCTAGAGCCTTCCACATTTTTTTCCATTATTCCCTCCACAACTCCCTCCACCGACATACAAGTTTGTGTGTGTGTGTATGTGTTTTAGGATGATCGGTGGGTGGTAGCCGAAGGAAGAAAAATATAAGAAAAATCAACCACCACCGTAGGAGGAGGAAGCAGAGAGGAGAGGGAAAGAACAAGAGAGAGAAGAAGGTGATGAAGGTTAGGAGGAGCTGGGATAAGGGGTTTCCCAGGCATGCCGCCAGGATCAACCGTAAGGGTTCAAAGTTCAAAATGGTTCGTGGAGTTTTAAACTCATTTTAGGAGGTTGTGGTTCATGAACATGGTTCGTAGGGGACTCTGTGAACTCCCACAATGGTCCTAAACACGATTTATATGGGTTTGAACATGAGGATGTTGCGGGTTGACGAAGGGAAGCCATGTCCGAACAGCTTGGAAGGTCGAACAGCGAATTATGTGTAATTTTTCTTCTTCTGACTTCATAGATCGTTTCCTTAGATAGTTTAGATAACTTTTCATGTTTGGAACGAAGAAAATGGTTGAAAAACGACTAAGTTAAGTCTGGGTTGGGTCGCTAAGTTGGGCGACCCGAAAACCAGAAGAATCGGGAAAGGAAGACGATGACTGTAGCTAGCGCATGCCTCCCACACGCAGCCACTTTGGAAGGCGCGTGAGGGGTTTTCTGGGGAAGTTTTCAACATGAAAGATGTTCCTCTCTGTCTTATGGTTCTAATGGTATTGAATTTGAGTTAATTGGACATCACATGAGGAAGTTATGCTTGTTCAAGTTTTGAGTTATAATTTGAACAACATTTAAATACTAAATTATGGAATACTTAACTATAAATGAGTAGTTCTACAAGGAATTATTTGGTTAATCTGATAAGAGGATTTTTATTAATTACTATTAGAATTATTGGATTGTTGAGATTGCCTTATAGTATATGATCGGTATAATGTGAATGTTAAGTGTATGATATACATGATATTAACTACTTAGGTTGGATGAATTTTAACTATGAATATGATTAGATACTAACAATAATTGGTGTATAAATTGTCAGTGAAAGGATGAATTGGGGATTATAATTAAAAGGTTAGTTTTAACCTTATTTGGACATGAGTAATTTGATAATTATGTTGTAGGTATTTGATGAGTTCATAATGTTTTTTATGATGATGTTTATTGATGACATTAAAAGGTTATATACATTTATAAAGAATTGATGTACTTAAAATTATTATTCATAGTTATATGGCATATGTTTAAATTGGAGAATATTAAACAACATACGATAAGTAAAATTGCTTAAGTAGATGAATTCCACTATTTTGGGGGGTTAGTGGGTCGGACGTGGACGGTAACCCCATAAGGTTGAAATAATTTGCTTTACTTAATAAAGATTTGATTCGACTTAGAACTTGTAAGATCCCTTATCTGACAGGAATGGTTAGACGGGAGCAGGGCCAGTCCGATTTTCACTGGATTTAGGGACGGGTCCTATCAACTTTGTATCAGAGTTAGGATACTGAAAGTAAGGATCATTCATGGCAGATGTTTTGTGAAATTTCTAAAAAGGGTATTTGGATTACAAATTGATTTGATTACAAGGTTAAAGGAATTTCGAGAAAAAAATTTACCAGGTTTGTACAGGAATTATGTCAAATTGAAAGTCAATTTTTGAATGAAATTTTGCTTCTGAAGGAATAAATATATGGTAAATTGAGTTGGAAATAAATCTTGAATAAGAAATTGATAATTTTTGAGAATTTATTGATTACTTGAAAATATGAGGTTGGCAATTTTGAACTAACACGGAAGTTTAAAATGTAAAAATACGGATTGTGTTTAGTGTATTTAAGTATTTGTTTATTACAAAAATTTGTTAAGTATGAACACCAATTTGGTTTGAAAATTTGATTTATAAGGGACGAGTAAACAAGAAAATGATTTAAAATGATATAAAATTTGACTGTATAGGAATTGCTATAAAGTACGATTAATGAGATTATACATGTAACGACCTGGATCTTGAGGAGGTGTGGAATTGGAAAAATTAAGGAGAAAATGACAATTTTACCCTTGAAAAAGTTAAAATGTTGACTTTTTGATTGAGACGTCGTTTGGGAGTTCCGAAAAGACCCTTACAGTAATCTTGAGATCCTGAGTCCGTAGATAGGGGGTAAGCCAAAATTAGGGAAAAGTCGGATGAAATTGACCGTTTTGCCCCTAAGTCAAAGAGTTGACGTTTCTTGTACAAAGTCAAAGTATTAACTTTTGATAGGGGCCTCGTTTCGGGGATCCGAGAGTACCGTTATGAAGGTATCGATCTCCCGAGTACATTGAAGGCGATAGACCGAAATGGATATCAGACGGTTATATTTCGGGTCTAAATCTCGTAGGGGCAATATGGTAATTTTGAAAGGAAGGGGTATTTTTGTCTTTTCTTTGAGAGATTTTTCTTTATGGCCAAATAGGAGCAGGACAAGTGTCTTTATCTCCTAAATTCTGGTGTCACCGACTTTGAGTAGGTTTGTGTGTGTGTTTAATTGTTGTGTGTGTTTGGTGATGGGCACGACCGAAAGGAAACAACGAAGAGGAGGAGAGAAAAAGAGGAGGGGGAAGAAAAATAAAGGAAAGTGAGATGTAAGGGAGAAGAAGCAGC
This sequence comes from Prinsepia uniflora, assembly GCA_032719365.1. Lineage (NCBI taxonomy): Eukaryota > Viridiplantae > Streptophyta > Magnoliopsida > Rosales > Rosaceae > Prinsepia > Prinsepia uniflora. The sequence goes on along the minus strand of CM064864.1, from coordinate 14,169,380 downwards.
AGAAAATAGCAAACAAGAAGGAAGTTGGAACCCATAATCCTGAGGAATGAGGAGTGACCCAAGAAGGTTTTCGGGTTGGAGGATTGTACAATCGTGTTATTGACATGGAAGCTTGGAAACAAGCTTTCTATCATCTTCCTTATACATCCGCGACCTGTACAAGCCTTTTAAACGTGGATTGGAGCCTTGGGATTGCTCAAACATGGAATTTGCGCCATGGCCGAACTTGAGAAACTTGAGCATCAATTATAGGTACGTTTCCATGTATTTTGAAGTTATAGATCCATTGTTGGGTTAATTTAGAGCATAATGGATGAAATAGCAGTAAAAAATGATGGAAAATAGAGAGTTAGAATCGGGTCGGGTCGCTGAGTTGGGCGACCCGAAAAACTAGAGATTCGGGTGACAGGAGTGATGAATAGTGTTTTAGCACCTAGGGGCCTATGATAATATTTCTCGATCTGTATATAACATGAAATTTTGAGTATGCAATGTTACGAATATGTTGGCAAAGGTTTCGAGTCGATTGGAGGATTTCTGTAAATTCAGTTTTGTTTTTTTTATTCGAATGTGATTTTTAATTGAATGAGAATAATAAAATGAGATAATGTGATTTTAGAAATATTATGAATTTCATATGATTCTAGACGGTTTTAACGAAAGTAGCCTTAATGGCACGTTTTACTAGGAAGTGTGATTAAGCTGTATTTTGGATTGTGATTCTGATTGTGGATTTGGATTGTGATACATGATGTGATATGTTATGGTGAAATATGATCTTGAGTTGGAATATGGAAATGTGTTGCTCAATATACGTGATGTGTAATGATATGATGTGTGGTGATTGTGTGGTTTGAATGTGAGTCTCAGACGTTGAACTCGGGGCTCCGAATCTTGGAACTTTATTGTGGTGGCAACTTAAACGTTAAGTCAGGGGCTCCGAATGCTGAGTCGGATCTCACTCCGACGTCGAGCTGGGGACTCTGAATCCAGAGTAAGTGTGTGATGGCCTACCGGTAGTGCCTTGTGATGTGATGATTGATGTTGTGCATATGCATTGATGATGAGTTGACTATGTGTGAGTTCTGTAATGATGTTGGTTATGGCTTGATTGTATGGATTGATGTGATGGCTTGTGTGACTATGTTACGATGAGTTGGACGTTGAGCTGGGCTCCGAATCCAGTGTGAGTTTGTGGTGTGTCTACCTGTAGGGCAGTGGTTGACGTTTGACATTGTGATGATGATGTGTTGGCTGTTCGAGATTGAGGTGTTGTTCTTGTGTTGTTAGTTGTGATCTCTTGTGATGCTTTTTATCGACTTACTGAGGTCTTAAACTATTTAATATTATTTTCAAGTTGAGAAGGTTGCATGTATTTCGAGATGATGGAAGGTGTTTTGTTTTAATCGAAATAAAATGGTTTTGAAATGGTTTTGGAAAATGGAGGGTAAATGCCTGTTGCTTGCAAATTATGTTTTTAAACGTTTCTTTTCTTCCACTCACATGTTTTCTAGTTTTGTAACCCTCCAAGACCGCTGCACAGAGACTCGAGGCTTGAAAGGTGGAGGTATAAATTAGCAGAATTTGCATTATACCTTGTCTGACAACGTTTCTATCAAATGGGAGTAGGGCCCGAGCATATTGTTCTTGTGTATTCGGGTTGGGTCTTGTCAATACGCTGATTTTATGAGCTTAATATATGTTAAATCAATTCGAGTATGATAGTTTAACATATGGAAAATATGAATATAATGATGAGAATGTGTTATTATAATGATGATTGATTGTTGTTATGTACGTTTTACAAAGCTTTGTATGTAAAAGATATTTTGAGTATATACCCCAAAAACTGGTTTTCCAAAAAAAATCATAAATAATGTTGGAGTTAACATCTAGTTTGAGATTTGGATTTGAGAAGAAAATATTGCTTGATTTATGTAGTCTAAAAGTATGTTCTTGACAATAAATTGAATTCAGTTTTCGCATGATCAACATAGATTTTTGGGAATTTTAAATGTTTTATGAATTTTAGGAACATATGAATTTTAACGTCTGGTTTGAGATTTGTTAATTTTATGAACATATTTAAAGTACATGTGTAACGAGGTTTCTTATAAAGGGTGTGTTGCAGTACATGGTTATGATACATATTCATATTTGGTTTTCCCAAATAATTATTGTCGAACTATGAGAAGGCAAGGATTATTGATGATTTTGAGAATTTTAAATGAATTTTGAATATATGTTGTGAGGCTTTGTGTAAATGTGTTTCGCGCTTAGGCCCGGATTTTGAATAGTGAATTATATTGGTGAAAGTGATATGAGTAAGAAGTATGTTAATGTTCGTGATTTGAGGAGTTATATGTGCGTTATAAACTATGTTCCCAGTGTTAGTGTCGTTACCGTGATGATTTAGTATGTGATGGTACTGGTAAACTATTGAAATTGATATAGTATCAGGATATAATGATGGTAAGCAATGGTATGATTACATTATGATGTGATATTAAATGGTAATGATAATGATGTATATGATGAGAGATTTGATAACTTGATGATATGATGTCATGCTGTAATGATATGAGTTGTGTATCTAATGTAATGTGGGTAACCACTCAAACGTCAAGCTAGGCTTCGGTTCCTGAGTGGATGGTGGTTGGTTGGTCTCAGACGCTGAGCATATGGCTCCAGTTCCTAAGACTGGTAAGAGAATGCTGACTCAGATGTCGAGCAAGGGGCTCCAGTTCTTGGGTTAGTACTCACTCAAACGTCGAGCTAGGGGCTCCGGTTCCTGAGTGATAATACACTCGGACGTCGAGCTGGGCTCCAATTCCAAAGTGGTGTACAAAGATACACTCGGGAGAGTATGTGGTTGAATGATAGTTGTTACTAGAGATTGATTATGGTAATGGCCTATGCGTAGTGTCGTGGTATGATGAGTGATGTGTATGGCACTTGAAATAGTACTTGGCTAAGATTGATTATGGATTGATGATATAAGATATGACCATACGAGATCCTGGTACTACCTGAATTTTGATAGAGTTCGTGAATAGACATTTAATGTCCTTAAAATATTATGGACGCGTATTTAATTGATTAATGATCTTTATGCGATTTTGATGATGACTGATAATATGATGCTATGATTGTGAAGAGATCTATAGTAAATATATGATGTTGATAATGATAAGGCTATGCTATGTTAATATTGACAATATTCAAATAATGATAATCGTTGTGAACCATGATAATGTTAAGGATTATGTGGATGATGTAGCATAATAAAGAATGAAGCGTGATTAATCAGGATTTTGTATTTTTGGTGGTCTATTATTATATTATTGTACATTTTACAAGATCTTGGTATGGGATATGTTATAGGCCTTAGGCCCGATTTTCGAACGAAGTTTGAAGTATGGATTTGGTAGGTTACATGTTTGGATAATTCCTGAGTATGTGATTCAGGTGTATGAGATTATGATTTGAATTGTTATGGTAGCAAGGATACAGGTTGGTGCAATTCAAAAATTTCAAGGACGGAATTTTTGAAGGGGGAGAAAGGGATTATAACACCCCGGAGAAGTCAAGGGCATTTTGGTAATTATATATAAAGGGTATTTTGGTTTTTCTACAAGGATCTAGAATGTTCTAGAGCCTTCCACAATTTTCTCTATTACTCCCTCCACCGACTTACAAGTTTATATGTGTGTGTGTGTAGGGGGAGGGGTGGTGGTGGTGGTGTGTGTGTGTGTGTGTGTGTGTGTGTGTGTGTGTGTGTGTGTGTGTGTGTGTGTGTGTGTGTGTGTGTGTGTGTTTGGTGCATATAAACTTCCATATTGAGAAATCCATGAAGAAAGGCGTTTTAAACATCAAGCTGGCAGGGCTTACACCATTGAATAGAACCATCAGAGTTCCGTTTAATGTGAAACACCCATTTATTACAAAGAACATTCATTGTAGGGGTAGGAGGAACAAGAGACCATGTACTAACCCTTTGAAGGGCGTTAAACATGCCAACCATAGCATGACACCAATGCTTAGATGAATTTTCCCGAGTAAAGAAAGTGGGCTTAACAGGATCATGAGTTAAAAGAAAAACAGCATAGCAAGGTTAGGTTGGGTTTGAAAAGTTTACTCTTACCACAAGTGAGCATAGGATGCGTAAAGGCTGGTGCTAGAGAGGTGGGCTACGTTGAGGAAGGTGGTAGAGGCGCTGGCTATGCTTTGCTAGGGTAGGTAGGGAGGTGGCTGATTCTAGGTGTTGTTGGGATACAAGAAAGTAGGCTACGGTGGGTGCATTGGAGTCTGATTTATGGCGACGTTGATAAACACGGATAATAGGAGCAGAAGGAGATGTGAATGCAGAGACATGAATACATGTTTGGGAGATTAAGGATGAGTGTCTTGGGCTAACTAGGGAAGGAAAGTTTGGCTAGTCAGAATGGGCCACCGTAGGCTGGGCTGGAGATAAAATGGAGAATGGTTGGGAAAGAGGTAGATCACGAGGCCCAATGATGAGGAAAAAGGAATCTGAAGAGGGTAAAGGAAATCCAAAGGGGCGAGCAATGCTGATCTCAAAAGGAAAAAAAATTCATCAAACATAACATGACAAGATAAGAAAACACGTTGAGAGAAAATATATAAGCAACGATAACCTTGATAATTAAATGAATAACCCAAAAAGATACATTTATTGGAACGTGATTAAAACTTATTTGTATTATAAGAGCGTAAATATGAAAAGTAAGCACATCTTAAAAGATCATGTTGGGAAGAGCAATTAAATCACTTTTGATAAGGAGAAAGAGAGCTCAATACGAGGGAAGGAAGTCGACTAATTAAAAAACAACAATATAATGCATGGCTTCAGCTCAATAGACCGAAGGTATAGAGGCGTTAGCAAGGAGAGTAAGACCGATGTCAATAATATGATGATGCTTACATTCAGCAAGACTGTTCTGTTCAGGATGATGGGGATACAAAAAACGATGACAATGCCATTAGAAAACAAAAATGTTTTAAGTAAAGTGCTAATGTATTCCCCACCCTTATCAGATTGGAGATATTTAATATGGGATGAGAACAGATTTTCAACCATTGATTTAGATTGAACAAAATGAGAATAAACTTCAAACTTTAAATTAAATGCATACGATAGATCCAAGAATAACGAGAAAAATCATCGAAGAACAAACCATAATACTTGAAACTAGAAACATAAATATTTGAAGAACTCCACATATCGGTGTAATAACTTCAAGAGGAAAATTATTAATGGAGTCAGAAGACATAAAGGACAACTTGGAACTCTTGCCTTGCCTAGAAGGCAAGAGTGCCAAACAAATAGATGAGAGGCTAGAGTGTTAGTGACAGGCAGAAACTTCAAGAAAAACAAAGACATGTAAAGTTGAAGAAGACGAGTGACCAAGACATGAGTGCCAAACATTCTCAGCAACATGAACACGGTGAAGAGTGACACAAACAGAAAGAGGCTTATTAGACGAGCCGTGAAAGAAAAAGAGGACATTATTACTCTTTCCCTAAAAAAAGATCTATTGATAGGACCCTCCCTGTAATCCACCTTGATTAGCATGGGAGGACCTGCTCCCGTCTGACACGTCATGAAAACTCACTAAAGTACCCTCGATATTTACGTATGTATACTTACCACATGTCAGATAAGGAAAGGATATCCAGAGTTCACAAATCTACGTAATGCCTCAGTCTTCACACAGCCCGCGTTCGCGATCAACCTGGAGGGTGTCAAAACCAAATAAAATTATGAGTGGACAAAAACAAATTTATGGAAAAACTCTTTTTCGAAATCAGACATTTCCCTCCGTTTAATAAAGCTATGCATGCATCAAGTTTGCAAATGAAATATTAACCTTAAAATACGTGCAATAGCTAAAAAACCAGTAACGTCATAAACATTACCAACATAAAACCATATTAAACATCACTGCATCTACTCAATAAATTAGAAAGCCAACCATATCAATATCTCAACAATCCCACGACCACATCAGTACAGAAGCATACCAATCACACAACACCAGCCATACCAAAATAACCAACATACCGAACCAACCAATCATATCAACCAATAACTGCTACGGAATCATCAGATCAAGGTGCACTACCGGTAGGCTGATATCACTCGAGAAAGACGGAATCCCTTACTCCACGTTCAATTGTGGACTGGCTCGACAATGACGGAGTCCCAAACTCAACGTCTGAGTTACGGTCCTAGTCTCAGGAATTATGGAGCCCAAGGCTCAACGTTTGAGACGAATATCGAGAATGACGGAGCCCAGCTCGACGTTCGAGATGAGTCTCAGGAATGACAGAGCTCAGCTCGACGTCCGAGACTATCTATCACGATCAACATCTCGATTGGGTCACCAATCACATCTCACATCATCACAATCATCACCATTAGCATAACACAATCACATCATTATATATTCACAGTCATATCACATCACAGTTACATCAAACCTCGTAAAATGGGCCACTAAATAGTCATATAAACATGACATCACAAGTATAAAACCATTCCCTATAACTCATTGAGGATCCGAGGTTTAATAAACCAATTTCCTCGCAAAACGTTTTAATATCATTTTTCTTAAATATTCATAAAAATTCTCAAGAAATCCACATGAACCATACGTAACCAATCATCAAGCAATTCTCATTATAAATTAATAAAAACCTTACAAAAAAAGCATGCATAGAGTCACGAAAACAAATATCCACTCACATCTACCACCACTTGCTCGAAACATGAGATGTTAGCCAATCTAAAGCCTCTGGGACGTCCGGGGCTGTCAAAATCATACTCGAGGGTTACTAATAATCCATATAAGTCCATACAATAAACCCTCACAACCCCAGAACCGGAAACGTATCCTGAACATGTTTCTCGAGGAGAAACACCTCCAAATCACCAACCAAACAATCTCTGATCGATCTGAAACCACCACCATTGCATTCAGGACATCGAAACCTTTCAAATAAGACTGGTTTGACCTCAAAATTCATGCCCACGTGCTAGTCAAAGTTTGGTCAATGCTGGTCAACGCGGGTTAACGTTGACGTTACTACTGACGTCGTCACCTGCTGATATCAGCCTAACATCTGACAACCTGACAACATCTGACAATCTGCCACGTGGCACCACCCACGTGAAATCACCTGACACGTTCCACGTGTCCATGCTGATGTCATACTGACGTAAGCCTCTACCACGTCACCTTCCACGTCATCTCTCATAGTCCTAACAAGATGCCACATGGCACCAAGAAGTCACTGCCACGTGGCTTGACGTGATGACATCACCCACCACTTCATCATCGCTGAGCTCTCGCTGGGTCGACCTACGACCCTGCAACGGGTCATTCGACCTGTACACTTGACCCAGTTCTATCTCAACCTTTTTCGCCATTCTTTAACCTTTGAACTCGTCTCCTATACAGGAAAAATTCTAAGGAATCATAACTGCAAAAATATACCTAAGAATACTTGGCCAGACTCGACTTTTCGCGGGTTAACTTTGAACGTCCACCTAGGGTCTTTCCAGCGCCCTTTCTGCCTAATTCTTAGCCCTATACAATCGTAGGAACTCACAAAAGATCATCATGGCATCAATTTCAAGTTCCAAACTTCCAAAACAAAAACACTATTTTCGAAGTTCACCAGTTACCTGTTTTTTGGGTTTCTAAGGCAGCCTGCACGGCTGCTCGTCCTTCAACATATTTATTTCCCTCTCAGTCACTCTCTTTCCCTCACATAACCCATAAAAGATGGAAGAATCCAACAGATGGAGGTGGGGTGCCCTTCAGGTGTGTATGTGTGTGTTTTAATTCAAAGAAAGAGAGATGTGGTGTGATAAAGGATGAGGATCACAAGATGCGTGACACTTGTCACTCATCCTCTAGTTCTCAACTAGATATATTGGGTCCTACAACAGACAAACAACCAAGTTAACTTTCTCAATCTACGTGTACTGCAAAATCGATTAAAATAACCCTTGACCCATAAAATAACCTCCCGACGTCCAAATCTGACGTGTCGCCTGTCTACGTTATCGTAAACCCGTGATCTACGCAATGGGCCTCGATCAACGTGCAAAAATTTCTTGGGTCAAAAGTCAACATATTACCCTCTCCAAGGGTAAAATCATCATTTTACCTTGACTAATCCTGATTAATCGAGCTAATCTCATGGTAATCCCGTGATTACGAGGTGGGTCATTACAATCTACCCCCCTTTAAAGAATTTCGTCCCCAAAATTCACACGGACCCATGTCCAAAACTATGGAAATCCAATACCGCCTCCAACCCAAGGCTCCTATGTGCAAGTCCACGTCCATAATCCATCCACAATACACACAAGAACATAACGTCCCATAAAGTCAACTATAATCCAACAATCAACACTAAATCCCGGCTTCTCAAGAAACCAACTCTGTGATCTTGACTCTTCTTGATTCCTAGTCCAGCATCTCACTCATCTAGAATGTATTTTGACCACATCAAAAACTTGCTCGAGTCGAGATAATCACGAATCAGTTTTACTAGGGTACGTTTGCCAACAACAATGGCTCAAAGCTCCACGCTCGTACAACAATTGAACCCTCTAAAGTCTCTCTCCTTTGAAGCACAGTATTCGAAACCTGGTCCAAACATCACAAGGAACAGTCAAACTCAAATCCAATCTGATTATCATATGGCTACCATGCCAAGCATGGCCCGACACTAAACCCTATTTGTCTGATCCCAGATCTGAACAACGCACGCTAATCTCAAAATCCTCGTCGAGTTCTCTTGGTCACCTAACCAACACTTGAGACACGTCTAAAATGTACTCCCTAAGAATTCCTAAGACAAATCGTCCAGTTCACTAACCAATCCAACTCTTGGTTAACTCCAAAGGCCAACTGATTTATGTCTGCCCAGGCGTACCAATCCAGAGTGACAAGTTTTTTCGGTTACTACCTCAACCCCCATCCTGATGATGCAAAGGGTCGGGTCCCGACGCTATGCTATAAACATCTAGCCTATCATTACAAGTCTCATAGAGACACTACCCAATAACACTCCACAGTTATCTACTACCAGCACAATCCCTCAATTTGGAACTCCAAGAACAAGGTAGATGAATCGTAAGCATGAGAGAGAACGAGCCTGCAAACATCCTACTCAGGGCATTGACGACTATACTCTCCTTTCCTGAATGGTACACAAATGGATCATCAACATCAGTTAATCAGCTTTATCTGTCTCCGTTGCCTCAAGTTCGATTCCCTTGGAGCACCAACACATAAGGCTCGGGTGATCTATAAAGATCCTATACAACTCCCCAAGAGATAATGAGTCAAAATCTTCTCTACATGCGTCACTATGACAAGCTCCCAAACATGGGTCAACTAGGTCCTCTCAAGATATCTAAACCGCCTAGCTGCATAAGCAAAAACCTTCACGTGCAACATAAGTGCACCATCTAAACCTATGTATCAATGCATCATTGTCATTTCCAAAACCTCCATTATCATCCAAGATAGTCAAGCCAGAGCAGTAGTTAATCGTTTCCCAATTCTTGGGAACCCTGCTCACACAAATAATCTCAACAATAAAATCATGACTAGGAAACCAATGTTGGTCTAACAAAACGGATACTTGTTTAACTGGGCCTACCATTGCTTCCCCTAATGGTAATCACCACTAGGTTTCGGTATTCCACACATGCTCTCGCACTCCTTCAACACATCAAAATATTCTCCATAACAAAATTTCCCAAAACGATCCTGAAGACTCGGTGCATCAAGTCCATCAACGTCGCTGAGGCGTCAGTCAATCCAAATGGTACAATCCAGGTTCATCAGATGCGCATCTGAATACAACTTCATACTGTACACATCCATCCCATGCAACATCAAGTACCAACTGTTCCTCAACAAGTTCAACTTTTACAAGCTTATACATCCATGGAATCCAAAGATGACGGGAAAATGAAGAAGAATCACTAAACACTTCCACGATAAGAATTACTAGTTCCACGCTATTTCCTCGTTCAGCTGCCGATTGTCAATCCAATATCTCATGGTGCAATCCACCTTCCATATAAACGACTCTAGGGCTCCCAAAAAGTACATCACAAGTCAAACGAACCCCAAATCTGCTAAATCCTGCAGATGAACTCTCAATTCTCTCAACTCTGTCGGTACCATTCGACGCGGTGGTTGCAAAATGGATTGAGTACCCGGAACCTCCATGAGGTGGCACCCACGTAAATCCTCTAGAATCTCATCCGAACATGCCTGCACAACCGATATCTTCCCCAAGCTCACTGAGCCATCTAGGGACATCATAACGCATGTCCAATATCCTTAACAGTTATTCTTTAATAACTTCCCACATTTCAAAGCCAAACTAACTCCCAAAAGAAGTAGTCAGGACAACCAAATATAACTGGTTCCTCAAGCACTCAATAGAGGGGTAACGGGTAGTTCACCAAACCATCCTTAGAATCACATCCAAATCATAAAATTATCCAAAGGAATCCAATCCGTCTTACTGTCAAAACTTTTCTACCCAGATTAAAGGATTTCAAATCGCCGAATTATCCTTGAGCATAGTATCGATCAGAGTACTAATACTCGTGTTCCAACCCAGTGTGATCAACTTTGAGTTGACAAGAATGTAAATCTTCTGGAAATAAAAGTTTGTGGATCTGTAATCCATCGATACTCATGCATCCAAGCCAAGGCAAAATGAAACACCTCTTTCTACTCCAGGTGTAGTACGTGTGTCCAAAATTCCCACCGGACTAGAAAGATAACTATAAGATCAACAAGCCCTCTAAGGATTCTCTTCGTCCCACTCATCGACCACTACAACCACACAAGTTCTAATCGAAGACTCGAAGCTAGAAGTGTCCCTCTTTCAAGTTCCCTGGCTAATGCATACGTTAGACGCCCTCGGTGTCAGTCGAAAACATCTGATCACTGCTGGGAACTGTTAAACTCATTTCCCTCAGATATGCCACATCTACCAGAGTCCGAAATATGGCATGTCCTCCAGCCAACTCCATCGCTCGAATCTTACTCCAAAGACCTGACGTAACCCAACAAGGCCTTAATGCCTCAATTGCCATCGCACTCACTGCGAACCGAGCTAGTCCTGAAATCTCGGCTCATGCTGAGCTATAATCATATACCTCTACATCGAAGGCAGGAGCTTTACCTAACAAGCTTCTCGATAAAACTGGGGGGGGGGGGGGGAGAGAGAGAGCGGGGAAATGTGATGTGATGTATGAGAGTCTTGACAGTTACATCCAAATCTGTAACAAGCAATAACCATCTGAGAAGTACACTCATGTCAGTACCATACGCTCAAAAAGGCAACCTATCGCCTGTATGATCTGCTCAAACGTGATATCCACTCATCGATCACCACAGAATGCGATCCACAAGTGCCACTTTCCAGGTAGTTTCATTCACCTACACGTGAATTAGGGTCATCAAAAACCCTTGCTGCTCCTAGCAGTACATCGATCTTGACCGACCATCAGTCATAACTCCAAATAATCACTATCCTGGGATCTAATCAACCATCAAATCCATGGCTCCAAGTCGTTGGGCCAACAAAAAAACCAGACCTTATCGGGGTCCAACCCAGCTAAAACACAACATCCAATGCCTAATAGACCCAATACAAGTCCTTTCTCATTAACTTTTATATCATTTTTCTTCTTACTAGGCTAATGACGAGGTTGTCGCCGTAGAGGCATCACACATCAGTAATGAAACTAATGTACACACTCAGTGTGCAATTCCCAAATAGAGAAACCTAATGCTCTGATACCAAGTTGACAGGACCCTCCCCGTAATCCCCCTTGATTATCGTGGGAGGACCTGCTCTTTTCCAGCACGTCATGCAAACTCACTAAAGTACCCTCGATATTTACATATGCATACTTACGACATGTCAGACAAGGGATAGGATATACAAAGTCCGCAAATCTACGTGATGCCTCAACCTTCACATAGCCCGCGTCCGTAATCAACCTGAAGGGTATCAAAACTAAATAAAAGTGTGAGAGGATGAAAAAAAAAGGTTTGGAAAAACTCTTTTCCGAAATCAGACATTTCCCTCCGTTTAATCAAGCTATGCATGCATCCAGTTTACGAATAAAATATCAATTTTAAAATACATGCAGTAGCTAGAAAAAGAGCAACGTCATAAACGTTACAAACATAAAACCATATTGAACATCTCTGTATCTACTCAATAAAATAGAAAGCCAACCATGTTAATATCTCAACAATGTAAAGACCACATCAGTGCAGAAGCATACCAATCACACAACACCGGCTATACCAAAATAACCAACAAATCGAACCAACCAATTATATCAACTGATGTATGCCGTTGAATCATCATATCAAGCGCAGTACTAGTAGGCTGATATCACTCGAGAAAGACGGAGTCCCTGACTCAACGTCCGAGTGTGGACTAGCTCAGCAATGACGGAGTCCTAGACTCGATGTTTAAGTCATGTCCTAGTCTAAGGAGTTACGGAGTCTGAGGCTCGATGTCTGAGATAAGTTCAATGGTGTATAAAACCATAAACCTCGAAATACGTGCAAATACATAAATACTAAATACCACAATCATGTTCATCATAAATCACATATCTAAGACATATAAAACACTATGCATGCATCATATTTAAAAACCCAATGTCTACTTACAGACCGTCCTAGCTACCGCCTCGATACATGTGTCATAAGCCTTTTGGGGGCTAAATCACCATCTCTGAAACTTTCGAAGTTGTCCAAATCACACCCGAATGTCACTAACCATCTATATAAGTCCATAGGATAAAACCCCAAAACTCCCGGAAAAGTCAACGTGTCTCGGAAAAGTTTTCCGAGGTGAAAACCTTGATTTGACCAATGTAACTATCTCTAATCAACCCAAAACCACCACCATTGGATCCGGATCGCCGAAACCTTTCAATTGACATTGGTCCCACCTCGAAATTTGAGCCCACGTGCCCCCACGCGCTTGTTCAACGCGAAAGTCATTTTTGGAAAAAGTCAACGGGTCAAGGCCAACGAGTCAAAAAAACAAAAGGTCAATGAGTCAACTCGTCGATCAACAGGTCAACTTGTAGGTCAACAAGTCAACTCGCCGGAAAACTCCATTGTTTCCCCAAACTTCAAACTTCGATATCTCACTCGTTTCTCAACCAAATTCGACGTTCTACCTATGTAAATTCATCTACTCGAGCCAAGGATTCCAAATATAAACTCATAAAATGAAGAAAGTATCTGGGTTTAAAGTTATGGTCGTTTCAAAGTTTCGGCCAGACTTCCAGTTGTCATTCCAGCCACCTACGACGTCCAAATCCGTCCAAAATTGTACCTACAAGCTCGTGGGAGCTCGAACATCATCCTAAGCTTAGAATCGATCAACACCATCAAAATCAAAAACTCGAAATTTGAATCCCACGGTTTACCTTTCAAAACTCTGGCCACTGTGCACGACGGTCCTTGTCGTGGACACCATTTGGTTCGTCTCAACGCCCTCTCTCACTTTCATTCACAACCCAGACGCGATAGAAGTGGAATAAAGGGTGTTTGTGTGGGTTGTTTGTGTGTTTATCCTTAGGAGGAAAATTATGATGATAATCAAATGGGAGGGAGAGAGAGAGAGAGATAAGTGAAAAATAAAATAAAAAAATATCCCTCACCCAATAGACATAGATCCCTATTTTAAGGAATCCCACTAATGGGATGAGTGACACTTGTCACTCATCCAAAGGCCCACATTAATTTAATCTACCAATCATATTTAAGTATTAATTAATTCAAATTCCGAGGCGTAAAATAACCGATTTTGATCTCGTGACCATAACTTCCTCGTTCGACGTCCGATTCCGACGTACCGCCTGTCTACGGACTTGTGACGTCCGATCTACGTCACGGTCAAAGGTCAAAGTCTAAAAATAATTCCGGGTGAAAAGTCAACTTTTCCAACCACCAGGGGCAAAATCGTCATTTTACCTCGATTTTCCGTAATTTTCGCCTAATCCTCGATTAGTCACGATAATCTTTACTTAGTCATTAATTAATTATAATTAATTCCGTAATTCGGGATGGGTTTGTTACAATCTTCTCACCTTAAAGAGTTTCGTCCTCGAAATTTAAACCAACCCAAGTCCACATCTGATGCGTGGATGTCCAAACCTGCCTCACATTCAGTCCTCACGTTCAGGCTCACATTTAGTTTATTCTCGTGTACACCCTCGTGTGTAAGTACCAATCCACAAATTGTCCATACCTTCCGAGTTAATGCCACCTGGCAATTTTGCTATACGCTGACACTTCCCACAATGTCACCACTTTGACAGTCGATAGTTAATTCGACATTTCGTAAATCAGTTGACATCCCTTGTTTTTTCAGCCCATCACTCTGACACTTCCTAACTTTGGTCGTCATGCTGAAATACGTACTCCCACTAATGGTTATCAAATTTCAACTCACTCCTAAAGGTTTCCATAGCGTTGGTCTCAGCTGGCATTCACGGCCCCACTGTCACTATTCGAGTTACCAACCTAACCCAAACTCACCCTAGAGTCCGACTAAGGTACCTCGTACCAAATCTCCCTTAATGTAGCGTAAGCAACCTGTGGTTACACTAACCACCAACTCACTCGATTTGAGTATACGTAAGCCAACCTATCACTCGACCTATGTGTAACTAGACCCCATCGAATACTTGCCCAATAGTGATACACATCTTCACTCTAGGGTTCCACTAGCCATCCACGGCTCTGAGCATCTGCTCATATAATTACTGAATCCATCAAAATCACTCTGGTTCCGCGCATTGTATCCAATGTCCAGTCCACGTTCTCAACCAATACAACGATGTTAGGACTAAGCCGATTACCAACACATTCATCAACATACCACTGGTACATCCTATATACCGTCACCAGGCACCACTCAGGCCTGGTCAAGAATTATTTTTGCACAACGTTCCTAGTATGTACAACCATCCACCAACCAGTCCAACACACAGCGGGTGAATACACCAAGCGATCACACACTCCGACTCAGCATTCATCTTGGTTCTCCTAGCCACCTGATAGGTGTTGGTCAGGTCTAATCCCACTCACGTCTACCAAGACATGCCAATTCTGAACCTGTCGGATACCTACTCATTCGATTACCATATCATACTAGATTGACTTCGAAAGGAAGCCAATCCCATCATTTACATATCCAACCTTTGTCCTGTATTCTCACACCTTATCATTCTTGCGATCCCAACTCGCTTCGGTATACTCGACTATGAGTCGACACGATCATCTCAATCATGTCAATCCACTCCAGTTCCAACTTACTTAGTCGCCAAGTCTTGATCTCCTCGTTTGTCACAACACTACCCGATCCATTCGAGTTGACTGGAACTCGCCCACACATCTCGATCCTGATCCATCACAACATCACTTGATCATCAACATCAAGATCCTAGGTGGATCCATACTAGCTCTCTCTCAGCTAACAACCAGATTTCAGGTCATAGGGTCTCACACCTTCTTTGAATCCTTATACCATGACATCACTCCTCAACCATTTTCCACATCTGATAATATCACCCCAAGACGAGACACGTCTAGACTGTGGGTTCACTTAAATTACCTTATATTGATCCTCATCATTCCATGTAGGGAAAATCATGGATGATCCAAGATGATGACATCAAAATTCATCCTACGTGAGTGTAAACACAAATCCCACTACACTCACCACGTTTGGTGACACCAAGCACCATCTGCTAATGAGCAGGAATGAGAAGTCACCCTCAGTGACTTCGAAATATCCAACTTCTCTTGTCGAATGACCCAAAGCCAGTCATGGGTCCATCAACCAATACATGATCAACGTACTAGTGACTACAAACATCATCTGCCATGGGCAGAAATTGAGAAGTCACCCTCAGTGACTTTAGAATCAAGAGAAGTCGCAACCATCTTGGAAGAATATTAAAAACTCTACCCAAATAGGTGTCAAATCAAACCACTGGACTTCCTAGACTCCCCAATCCATGATTCACTAGAACATCCACCCATGTCTGTAACATCTAACTTAGCACCCAACTAGCCTATCTGTTTATACCTTTTCAGCAAATCACCACTAGGTCATCTCAATCACTATTGGGACTCTACCTAATGCATCTCAACCATTACTGGATCCTATCCAGTTCATCTATATCTGAGGTTTGGTATTGGAATCTCAAATACCAAACATATGCCCATCACCAATGAGTCACATCCTCAGCTCGTGGCTCGTCATCTCCTATCGTTATCTCAATTGCTGTCACACGGTGTGCGAATCAGCCAACCCTGAATCTCTGCTCATACCAAGCTAGAACCCATAATCTCTGCTTAGGTTGGAGAAACTCTGCCTCCCTTGTACCCTACAACTCTGGTTACAATCACCTTGACAATTCACACGAGAAAATGAAACATTACCCAACATTCAATAGTCTTTACAAGCCTCAACTAGACTCCATGATGTGACGACCAGGAAATTCGAAAAAGGAAAAGTTGGAAAATTGGAAGGAAAGGACGATTTTTCCCTTGGTTATGGGGGGCAAAAGTTGACTTTTTGACCGGGACCTTGTTTGGACTTAACTGAACGGGTTATGTCGTGGGTTGCAGGGACCCGTTTGTAGGTATTCGGGCGAGGAAGGTGACACGGTAGCGTTCACTGTAGCTGCCACGTGGGCTTCACACACAGCCGCTTGAGGCGGCGCGTGAGGGCGCGTGGAGCTTCATCTTCAGGTGAGGTCAACACGACTTTTACTATAATCGATGTTACGAATATTTTGGCATTGGTTTCGAGTCGATCGAATAAAGTTTCGATATTGTTTCGAGGGTCCGAAGGATTATGTTCCATTTTAAATTTGTATTTAATTCCCAAAAAATCATGAGAAGCTAATATGATATTAATTGAGCCATTAATGACACTTAATGATGATTTTGGACAGAATTCGAGATTCTTGGAAAGTATCAGAAATTACGGAAAGGCGTACAGCTCGAAAAGCGAGCGATATGGATGGTGTGTGAGTGGACGTTTGTTTTATAAACTAATATGCATGCATAGTTAAATGTTTTACATGATTTATTGCATGATTTGAGTTGCAATGATTGCCTGATAATTTGATATGATTATTTATTGGATTATTTAATCAATTTTGGACACGTTTTATGAGAATTGTGAAAATAATGTTTTGGGCATGAGCCCGGGATTTTGAAATGCTTTCGATTTGGTTTTAAGTCAAAAATTTGGTTGAAACTAATGATTTGGGCATAGGCCTGGTTTAATGATAATATATGCCTTGGGATTGGAGTCGAACATGTGTGGTACTTGATGTAATTATATGTGTTTCTGGTATGGATGGTGTTTGTGATTGTGGATACTGGTACGTGTCCGAATGATGCGAGTGTAGTTCCTAGACGTGCCTCGGATGTTGCGGTGGTGCAGTCCCAGAATGCGTGTACGTCTAGATGGTGCGTGTGCAGTTCCCGGACATTCTTGGATATGCTCGGATGTTGCGAGTGCAGTCCCTGGATGTGACTCGAATGTTACGTGAGTACAGACCCCGAGTATGTGGTACGTCTAGATATGCGTGTGCAGTTCCCGAGCTGGCCTACGCTTATTGCCAACGTGATTGTGTAATTGATTAGGAACTTATGAGTGGTGTCGTTGTGATGATATGATTGATTAAGTGCACTTTGTTTGATTGTTGTGTCTTGATGATTTTCGTATGATTTGGCTTGAGAGCCGATTGTTCTATGCATGCATGGTTTTATAACTGGAAGGGAAAAGTGATTCATTTTTTTAAATTTGTTTTCAAATGATATTATTTTTGTCTACTCGCACCTTTTATGTTTTTGATAACCCTCCAGACCATGGCACGAGAATCGGGGTTGATCGAGAGGCGGGGGAATGAGTAGAAATCAATACAATCATCCCTGGTCTGATAGGTGATGAGGGGTAGTTTAGGGACTTCCATTGACTTTCCAGACGGGAGCAGGACCGGGCGCGGTTATCAAAGTCCAGTTGGGACGGGTCCTGTCACATGAGAATTTGGTGACGTTCACTTTCCAAACCACTGATCGGTCTACCCCGGGATCGCATATATCATCTCATGATTGCCCTTATGGATCGGATCCCATCATTTCACTTAGTGTCAAACCAATAATTCTCTGTAGTATTAACTAGACTCAACTAGACTCAACCAGAGTCATCAACTAGGGTTCCTCGAACCCGGCTGTTGCCCGCAGCACCACCATCCTAACATGACATGACTGACTAGACATTACCGTCGAAAGATCACAACTCCGTAATATCGTCATATACAATACAATCGTCATATCCAACCCTAAGGAGGGTTGAATCACATCGATTCACGGCGTATCGGGCCAATAGGTCACGTTTGGCGTGATTTAATTCCACTAACTCTCGTACTAGTTACCCTATCGTTCAAGTTGATGAGGGGCTGATTTCGTAGGGACATCACATCCAGCACCTGTGCACACACCAACAAGAGCAAACCGTGCTCTAATACGACCTTGACACGACCCATCCCAAATCCCCCAGGGATTAACGCAGAATGTGTCATGCTCCCGTCTGACACGAAGTATCAGACAAGGGATAACTCAAACCTTAGCCCAAACGGGGCTTCTAGAGTGCGCTAGGAACAATGGAGGAGTGTGATATCTCAGTCTCTATTACAGCCCGCATTCGCAATCAACGTGAAGGGCATTAAAAACCATTAAAAGGTATGAGTAGACGAAATAAATAATTTATAAAAAAAAATTCACGAAAAGACGTTTATGCCCTTCACTAAAAAGCATGCATGCATTTGAAAACCAGTAATCAAACCATTTACTTAATTAAATCATTAGGGCCTTAGCCCAACATCATAAATCCAACCATGTGGGAACTCAGCCCAAAACCAAGTATATGGGAACTTAGCCCAAAACCAATCAATATTAAATAACCAGTTTATCGAATACAATTTGACCAATCCTCAATATCCCAAATGCCTAATCAATACTATTACCACGGTCTCTAAGGCTACGCGTGCCACTCGGGGTCTCAATACTGAGTCTCCCCAGGGTCCACCCAAGTCAATGACCCTCCCTGAGGGTATTATCCATAATTGCACTCCTGATCATGAGCTACGCCTCGGGGCAGCCCCTCTCAGGTAGTGCACTGTGACTACTCTAGGATACTACAAGACGCCCGGAGGAGACAATCCATACATAAGGACGGTATATGGAAAACATTCTATCAATCATCTCAAAACCTTTCAAAGGGCTATGCCGAGATTTCCATAAAACCATCGTAAATCCACAAATGGGTCTCATGCCCGAAGTATAACTTTCGTAAATCATTTCAACAAATCCAATTTCCAAATTCAAGGGACTTAGCCCGAAATTCCATTTCATAACCCAACTGGGCCTCAAGCCCGATAATATAAACCAAATGGGTCTCTAGCCCGATGCCTCATTAAATTAAATGGACATCAAGTGATTAGTAGGTCGAAATCGGACAAAATGTGTAAAATGACTGTTTTGCCCTGGTCGTGGGCAAAATGTTGACTTTTTGATCGGGCGGTCAAACGGACTTTGACCGATGACCGTGACGTAGTTCGGGACGTCACGAGTTCATAGACAGGCGGCACGTTCGATTCCGACATCCGAGGAGAGAGTTATGATGTTCGGAAGATGAGGGGTATTTTGGTAATTTCGAGTAATAGGGGTCAAATGTTGACTTTTTGACCGGGAGGTCCGATGGACGAGGGCCAAGGACCGTTACGTAGGTCTCGTCGATACGAATCCAACGACAGGCGGCATGCCGAAATCGGACGTACGACGAAAAAGTTATGGTCACGGACGTAATCGCGATTAACCGAACGACCCGAGAGTTTGATTAAAATAATATTAAAATAGGTGAACAGTGAATGACGAATCTGGACCCTTGGATGTATGCCACGTGTCACCATCCCCTACATTCCCTAAATCAGGGATCTTGGTTGGCCATTTGGGTTAATTAATCATTTTCTCTCCTCAAATCCTCACCATTGATTTTAAAACTCAAACTGATCCCAGCCCTTGATCTCATCTTCCTTTATTTCTTAAACCATCAATTCTCTCATTTTTCATTCCTCCAAACCGTGAACGACTCTCACTCTCTGCACAAACACTCCTCCACCTCACAGCCCAGCCTCACACACTAGACAGTACCAGACGAACATCAGCCACCTCCAGACGCCAGCCACCACCTCACGGCCGCCCTGCACGGCCAGGAAACCCCCAGACCCGAGAGGAACCCGATCAGCCCAAAACCATCCAACCATCCAAACCTTGACATCTGGGCTCGAACAAACCTAGGATAAGGACCACTGGAACCTTAGGACAACTCAGACCATGACTGGACGGGCCACGGCGGCGACACGGCGGCGTTATGCTCGGAAACCCGAGAAGGTTTGATTTTCTTCCCTGTTTCGAAACACTGGTTTTTGACGTTGGGATTGTTTGCTTACTTCTGAAACATTTCCTAGGAACCTAGACGACCATTTTGGACCATGAACCGCGGCTGGAAGTTCGGCGACTCGCCGGAGTAGACAAACCAGAGCTGGCAGCCAACTTTCCCGTCGAGTTTCAGGTGGTTACTTCAACCTAAAAATTAGTTTGGATGTCACAAAACCGTATAGGGGATTATGACGAGTCCATAGGATCAAACCGCATAAAAAATGGTGGTCGGAAACTCGATCTGTGATCGGGTCAAGCCGTGGGTCGACGACGACCCGGTTACAGACCTGGTTTCAGAACCCGGTTACTGTAGCATGACGTCATCAGTGTTGACCTGAGTGTTGACCTGGCGCGTGGGGGCGCGTGAAGGGTATTTTGGGGAAACTTCCAATATGACTTTTAATCTATTCGATGTAACGAACATTTTGGGATTGGTTTCGTGTCGATCGGACACCGCTTCGATATTGTTCGGGATGTCCGAAGGTTTTAAATCAAATTTAAAAATAGTTAAAAATTCGGGAAAATTACGGGACTTTGATAGGATGTTAATGTGGAGGTTAGTAACCCTCTAATGTGATTTGGACAGGATTGGGAGTCCCGGTGATAGTGGTGAGGCCCGGGAGGGCTGGTGGCACGCGTATCGAGGCATACCGTTAAAATGGTCTGTGAGTGGACTTTGGTTTTATAAATTCTATGCATGCCTAACTGTTTTAAATGGAATTATGTTGTTTTATGGAAATTTCGGGCAGGGCCCAATTGTAATGATGTGATAAAAGGAATAAATAAAACTGTTTTCCATATACCATCTGGATACAAGGATATATGCTGGTCTCCTCCAGATGTCTGGGACACTGGGGAAGTCACGGAGCATTGCCTGCGAGGGGTCATTGTACGGAGCAGTCAGACCGTATGATGACTCAGGACCAGGATTGCTATGATTGACGTCAGGGACGTCAGACATCAGGAATGTCAGATATATGGACCCGGAGAGACCCCGGGCAGCACGCGTAGCTTATTAAACCGTGAGATATGACGTCAGGGACGTCTAGCGTCTGGGACGCTAAGCATCTGGGATGCTGGTGATGGTAATGGTAAAATATGGATTAATGAATCTATGAAATGGCTTTTCGGTTGGATATGTGTTATGTGGTAAAAATGGATTATTTGTTATGAAATGGTATGTCGGGTCGGGGACCCTAAATGGTTTTGGATTTTTGGATTTATATTTATGGCTTTGGGCGGTGGCCCACATGGTTGTTTATGTATGGTTGTGGTATTCCACTGTTTTGGGCAGAGTTCCCACACTTGGTTTTTGGTTAACGGTTTTTGGGCTAAGGCCCTAATGGCTCGGTTGAGCAAACGTTTTGGTTACTGGTTTTCGTGGCATGCATACGTTTTTATTGGAGGGCATAAATGTCTTATAAATGTGTTTAATAAACTTATTGGTTTTTGTCCACTCACAGCTTTTGGTTTTAATGCCCTTCAGGTTGATTATGGATGTGATTGCAGCAGAGACTGGGACATTGCACACCTCCTCCATCGATCCTTGCGCACTCTGGATGCCCCGTTTGGGCAGTGGCTCTTGGTTATCCCTTGTCTGACACCCCTTGTTGGACGGGAGCAGGGCACATTCCACGGTAATCCCGGAGGGATTGGGATGGGTCCTGTCATCAAATGGGTCTCATGCCTGGTTCCATATTTCCAAATCTGAAATCCTACCATTGAACCATAATTGGAAACACAAGCAAGTTCAACACTGTATAAAACCATCAACCTCGAAATATGTGCAAATACGTGAATACTCAATACCACAATCATGTTCATCATAAATCACATATCTAAAACATATAAAACACTTATGCATGCATCATATTTAGAAACCAATGTCCACTCACAAACCGTCCCAGCTGCCACCTCGATACGCATACCACAAGCATTTTGGGGTGAAATCACCAACTCCGGAACTTCCAAACCTATCCACATTACACCTGAAGGTCACTAACCATCTATATAAGTCCATAGGATAAAACCCCAAAACTTCCGAAAAAGTGAACGTGTCCCGAACACGTTTCCTGAGGTGAAAAACCTCCATTTAACCAACTGAACGATCTTCGATCAACCCGAAACCACCATCATTGGATCCGAATCATCGAAATCTTTAGAATGACATTGGTCCCACCTCGAAATTCTAGCCCACACACCCTCCACGCGTGTAGTCAACTCTAGAAAAAGTCAATGGGTCAAAGTCAACGGGTGAAAAATCAACAGGTCAACGAGTCAACTCGCCAGTCAACAGGTAAACTCGACATTCAACCAGTCAACTCACCGGCTAACTCGCCTGAAAACTCGCCGGAAAACTCCATTGTTGTCCCAAACTTCAAACTTCGATATCTCACTCGTTTCTTAACCAAATTCGACGTTCTACCTATGTAAATTCATCTACTCGAGCCAAGGATTCCAAGTCTAAACCCAGAAATTGAAGAAAGTACCTAGATTTAATGTTATGGTCGTTCAAAGTTTCGGCCAGACTTCCGGTCTTCATTCCGGCCACCTCCGACCTCCAAATCCGTCCAAAATTGTACCTACAAACTCATGGGAGCTCAAGGAAGGAACATCATCCTAAGCTTAGAATTGATCAACACCATCATAATCAAAACCCCAAAATTTGAATCCCACGGTTTACCTTTCGAAACTCCGGCCACTGTGCACGACGGTCCTCACCCTGGCCACCATTCGGTTCGTCTCAATGCCCTCTCTCACTTTCATTCACAACCCAGACGTGATAGAAGAGGAATGAAGGGTGTTTGTGTGGGTTGTTTGTGTGTTTAGCCTTGGGAGGAAAATGAAGATGATAATCGAATGGGAGGGAGAGAGAGAGAGAGAGAGAGAGAGAGAGAGAGATGAGTGAAAAATAAAATAAAATAATATCCCTCATCCAATAGACATAGATCCCCATTTTAACGAAACCAACCAAAAGGATGAGTGACACTTGTCACTCATCCAAGGGGCCACATTAATTTAATCAACCAATCAGATTTATGTATTAATTAATTCAAATCCCAAGGCGTAAAATAACCGATTTTGATCCCGATACCATAACTTCCCCGTTCGACGTCCGATTCAGACGTGCCCCCTGTCTATGGACTTGTGACGTCCCGATCTACATCATGGTCATAAGTCAAAGTCTAAAAAGAATTTCAGGTGAAGAGTCAACTTTTCCACCCACCAGGGGCAAAATAGTCATTTTATCTCGATTGTCCGTAATTTTGGCCTAATTCCCGATAGTCACGATAATCATTACCTAGTCATTAATTAATCATAATTAATCCCGTAATTCGGGACAAGTTGTTACACCATCTGTGAGTTATACGTATTGGTATGTGCATATATGTGTTTGTTATGGACATGTGTCAGAAATCTGGATTAGGACTCGGAAGGAGTCTAGCGTAAGGGTTAGGGCTCGAGGAGGTGCCAGAGAGCGTGATTGGAAATGGAAATTTTGTGGCTCGTGTTGGATACCGGTTGGGTGTTGTCGTGTGATGTGATTCTTACTTGCGTTGTTATGGATAATGTTTTGAGTTTGTCCTGGATACGAAATGGGAGCTCGGGAAAGTCTGAGGACATTATGAGCTTAATCAGTGTGACAGTAAGATGAAAGTGACTTTTGTTCGGAATCCCTTTCGGTTGTGGATTGGGGTTGAGAAATGGGTGTGTGTTGCAAATGTTTGATTCCTTGTGTTTGGTGCATTATGTCGTGAGTCGTAGGTTTGTGTGATTGATTTGGATTTAAGTTTTAGATTTTCGTTTAGGACGGGGTTATGGATTTGACTTGCTTGCAAATTTCGAGTACGAAATTCTTTTAAGGGGTAGATTGTAAGGACTCGGACATTCAATGAGAGTAAAATTGGGAAATTTGGACGAAATTGACAATTTTGCCCCTAAGTCAAAGTTGACTTTTCTTGGTCAAAGTTAAAAGTTTGACTTTTTGACCGGGAAGGTTTTGGCCATTCCGAGAATGCCATTAGAAAGGTTTCAATCTCCCGAGTACGTTGACAAACGGCATGCTGGAAACGGAGATCGGACGGTTACGTTTCGGGTCTAAATCGTGTATGGGCGTTTTGGTAATTTGTGAGATGAAGGACATTTTAATAATTTTCCTTTTGAGATATTTTCTGTGGTCCACTAGGAGAGTGACAAGTGTCACATTACCTCCTAAATGTGTAAGCCACCAACTTAGTTGTGTGTTAGTGGTTATATGTGTTGTTAAGTGTGGTGTGTGGTTTTCGGCCAAGAAAAACAAAGAGAAACCGTGAGGAAGGAAAACAAGAGAGGAGAGGAGGAAAAAGAGAAAAAGAGGAGAGGGAGAGGAGGGTAACTAAGGGAGAAGATGAGGGGGTTTGGTGGTTTCAAACGCGAGAGCCCAAGGTGGAACCTGTGAGCATAGCAATCGGTTTTGGAGTTGTCCAACATATTTGATGACCTAAACCTTAAAACTAAGATTAAAGACGACATTCCTGAGTTCCTATGACCCTAATTAGCTTTGGTTCGAAGTTGGGGATGTCAATACAGCTTAGAGACCGAGAACCCAGTTTGGCTGAAACTTGATGGTGTTAAGCCACGATTTTGGGTAAGCTTCTTCGCATTTTAAAGTTGTAGATCCATTGTTGGGTTAGAGTAGAGTATTTTGGATAAAATAGAGAAGAAAAAGGGTGAGTTTTGATGGACAACAGGCGAGTGGGGTCGTCGGGTCAGGCGACCCGAGTTGTAGAAAATTGGGTTGCTAGAGGTAGGGATGATGAACAATACCACGCGTGAGGGGCCACGCGCAGGGGCTTTGCTGGGCTCGTGATGTAAGATTTTGATTAGCCTAAATCTAGACTATTATATCTTTCGTTTATCCTGCAAATGCACAGTTGATATGTAGTATAGCTCACTAAAACAGGTTTCATTCCACAATGAGGGATGTTTAAATTCAATTTATCAATTCAACCTAACTATGACTGTTTTCTACGTTAACAAACATAATTTTAAGATATAAAGGTGAAGCAAGTGAGGGAATTATTGACAAAGCACCAAACCAGATTTTAAACAACAAAATAACTTCAAAAAGTCAATTTGAAATATCAAAACAACTTAAAGTTTCTTGGGTTGTAGTTAACACTAGAGCATCGGATTAGCCACTAATTATCTTATTCAAATTCTTGAATGCAAGTTACAAATTTAACCAATTCAACTTGGGAAAATTTCTACCTCTAAAACCTTGATCTAGTTTTAGGCCTAGCTTTCCTTATGTATGAGTTCAATCCTTGGTCCGGTAAAGAATAAACTATCCCTAGATGTAATCTATCCTTGGTCTGGTATAGAGTTAAATCTAAGAATGCCTTAATCTTTATGAAAGTAATAAATCATACAATCACACAATCTATGGTCAAGTATGTGTCAATTGCAATTCATAATCTCTTGAAGCTAAATGTAGTGCAATACAAGGGTCATTCATCCATCACACAATAAATCAACTAAATAAGAATTTTATTGATCGCAAATCAACAAAATAATACAAATAAATCCCAATTAAAACAGAGAATAAGAATTCATCAAGCTAAATTGAAATTCAATAACCCAACATTCAGAAAATTTGAATAATCAAATTAGAGTTTCATCCTAACTCTAGCAAAGGAAGCTTAGTACATAATTATGAAGAAAACGCAACAAAAACAAAAATTAAAGGATAAAAAAAGTGATATTGATTTTGGAACTCCAGATGCCCAAGTCTTGAAGGCTTTTTGTTGAGTTCTTCGACCCCAACCTCCCCCCCCCCCCCCCCCCCCCCCCCTTCCTTCCTTCCAAGAATTTCACACCCCCTTAAGTAGAAAGAGCAGATTCTGTTTTCAATTCTTCTGCCCTCTTCCTCTTCCTTCCGCTCATCTCTTGTAGTCTCCCCATTGATGGTCAAATAATTGCTAATAAGAGAGATATTAACTTCTAAAATTACCCAATTAATTGAACCCATCAGTTTTATTTGAGAAAATAAACTGAAATTTGGTGTAGTAATTGATGGAGAGGCTTGGGTGTCCTTTTCTATTTCAGAGTTTCGTGAAGTAGAAGAAGCAGCAGAATGTGAAGAAGAAAAACAAAACGCAGTAGACTTAAAAGAAGATGATGTTGTGTGTTTCACCCATTTGTGGGAAAAATAACAAATTTGCCCTCAACTGAAAAATAGTAACTTTAAAAACTCGCGCGGGTTTTTCTCTGTTGCGTAGTCTATACTTAAACGATCATAACTCTTTTTAGAAAAATCCAAATCACGATCCGTAGAATTCCTCGAAAATCTGACTTCGATATCTTTCCAACTATGTGGATGGTTGTGCAGAGGCAGTTTATTCAACAAAGTGGATGGCTATGCAGAGGCAGTTTCTAATGAAAAGGGTTATAAAACTAAGTCAAAATGGGCCAAATCAGCTCAAATCATAGCAAAAGTCTAATAAAAAGGGTTATAAAAATGTATCAAATAAGGAACATATCAGCGTGTAAGGGCGCGTGGATGATGATTGCAACTGCAAAAATATACCTAAAAATACCTGGCTAAGCTAGATTCTTCACGGGTTAAGTTTGAACGTCCACCCAAGGCCTTTCCAGCATCCTTCCTGCCTGTTTCTTGGCCATATGCACTCGCATGAACTCACAGAAGATTACCATGGCATCAATTTCAAGTTCCAAACTTCCAAATCAAAACACCGTTTTCGAAGTTCACCAGTTACCTATTTTCTGGGTTTCTCAGGCAGCCTTCACGGCTGCTTGTCCTTGATCATCTTCCTTTCCTTCTCCGTCACTCTCTTTCCCTCGCAGAACCCACAGAAGATGGAAGAATCCAGGAGATGAGGGTGGGGTGGCCTTCAGGTGTGTATGTGTGTTTTAATTCAAAGAAAAAGAGAGATGTGGTGTGATAAAGGATGAGGATCACAGGATGAGTGACACTTGTCACTCATTGGTTCTCAACTAGATATTTTGGGTCCCAAAATAGATAAAGAACCAAGTGAACTTTCTCGAAGTACGTGTACTGTAAAATGAATAAAATAATCCTTAACCCGTAAAATAACCCCTTGCGTCCAAAGTTGAAGTGCCGCCTGTCTACATTATTACATCTACCATGTTACCAAATCCAAGATTAAAAAGGAATAAGAAAAAAGGTAAAATAACAACAATTATCACAAGAAAATTTATTAACAAAAATGAGAGAATGAGAGGCAATAGGTCAATGAAGGACATTAGTTAAAGAGAAAGGGAGACTGCGAAAACAAAAGGAAGAAGAGCCAATATGATGGATAGGCAAACATGTGCCACCAGCAACACTGCCCACCGAATCGAAGCCACGAAATGCACTGGCATGAGTCAAAGAGCCCAACTCATTTGTGATATGAGAGTTTGTTCCAATGTCAACAACCTAAGGCAAAGAACTAGAAGAGGCAGCTAGTTGGGCATGTTGGGCCGCCAAAGTAGTAAGACGCGAAGGAAGGACGCGTCCTTCAAAAGAGAGGTTGAGATGTGGCTGGGAGGACCACAAATTTAGCAATGCACGCGCTACCCAGAAAACTGAGAATTCGAACCACTAGAGCCAACAGGAGTGGTGTCGCTGCTGGCGCCACCAGGAGGAGCCGAATCGAGAATACAGTGGCCGCGAGACCACACGAATAACCTACGCCACTAGAGTTGGCGCCGTATCCACTAGAAGAACTGCGAGCACCATAGAAATAGCCACGAGAACCACCGCGTGAGAAGCCACACCCACAGGAAACAGCAAAACTAATGACCGTGGAGTCAGTGTTGGTGTGTGCATGAATTCAGGAAAGAGTTTTCCTAATTAGTGTAGTTGACTAATTCTTGTACAATTAGGACTTTGTTTCCTGGTTTGTTTTGTTTCCGTGTTAAACTTGTAAAACCCTACGTAAGAATATAAATAGCCCCTTATGTAGCTGAATGTATATATCAGTTTTACCTAAACATATATTTCTTCTTGGTATCAGAGCCACCGATCTGGTGGTTTTTTGTTTATCCCAACCCTCTAATTGAATTCAAACCTATATTGAGTTCATACATTCACATCATCAATTTCTGCTGCAATGACACCACCCGAGTCTTCTCTTGTTCTCCCACATAGTTCTTCACCCTCCGCTACACAACCTCCAACTCCGCCGTTTCCACAAATTTTCACCATCCAGAATGATAATTTTGCGTTGCCTGCATGACTTATTCTCAATGAGACCAATTATTTCCTTTGGTCTCAACTCATGGAAATTCAAATTGCTACCCGTGGAAAGTTGGGCTATTTTACTGGCTCCATTGCTATGCCTGCCAAAGCTGCTCCTAATTTTGATGTGTGGACCACTGAAAATCTACGAGTCAAAGGGTTGTTAATTGATTCTATGTCCCCCGAGTTGATGGGTCGCTTAATTCGTCTTCGCACTGCCATGGAGATTTGGGTCGCTATCAAGAAAATATTCTATGATGGATCCGACGAATCCCAAGTTTATGAATTGAACATGAAAGCATTCACCCTCAAACAAAATGGCCAACCTGTTTCCAAATATTATAGCATGCTTCAGAATCTTTTTCAGGAACTGGATCATCGCGACCCCACATCTATTATGTGCGCTGCTGACACTGATGCATACCAAAAAAAAAACTCGACCGTCTTCGAGTTCATATTTTTCTTTCTGGATTGGATCCCGAATTTGATCAAGTCTGTAGTGAAATTCTCCGTAAGGAACCTAAGTTGGATCCCGACCAAAGTTTTGCTTATGTTCGTCGTGATGCACAACAACGTGCCAATTTTACTAGTGCTACTACCTCTCTTGATGCTACGATCATGGTGGCTTAACGTTCCAAGGGAACACCTTCATCTCAAGGGAGTCCCTTCATCCAGGGGGTGAAAGACAAACCAGTTTTTAAGTGCACTCATTGTGGTGGTTCGAAGCATAGTCGTGAACATTGTTATGAGTTAGTTGGCTTTCCATCTTGGTGGGATCACTCTAAGAACAAAAGAAGTGGTCATAAGGAACTCCAAGCCTCCGCTACTCCGGAGATCCCTCCGGTAAGTGGCCACAAACCAAATGAACATGCTTCTGCATCTGCATCCGTGGCTACATCAGGTACAACCGGTTATGCATAGAATTTTTCTTCCACCTCCCCCACCAATGATGTTTGGATTATTGATTCAGGCGCCTCTGATCATATGACATGTGATTCGCATAAAATCACATATTTGTCTCCATCTTCACAGTCAGTAGTATCCAATGCAAACGGTAGTTCCTCTCCTATTGTTGGAGAGGGTTCGTTATCTCTTACAGATTCGTTACACCTGGATTCCGTACTTGTTGTGTCATCCTTGGATTTTAATTTTCTATCTGTTGCTCAAATTACTCATGCTCTTTCTTGTACTGTAATGTTTTGGCCAAATTGTATTTTTCAGGAAATTCTCACTAGGAAGATAATTGGTTATGGTACTAGGAGGGGCAAGCTGTATTATCTGGATTTGGCACCAAGTGGTGAGACCCGGATTTCTCAAGCCTTCAAGACTAGTGGAGATGCGAATGAGAAAAATCAAAATCTTATTTGGTTGTGGCATAGACGATTAGGTCATGTCTCTTTTGGATATCTTAAAAAGTTGTTTCCGTCATGGTTTAGTAAGCTTTCAGATTTTAGTTTTCAATGTGATGTTTGTGAACTGGCAAAAAGCCATCGAGTTTCCATCCTATTGAGTTCGAATAAAAGTACAGTACCATTTTCTATTGTTCATTCTGATGTTTGGGGTCCTGCTCCAATTTCTACTCCTTCTGGTGCTCGTTGGTTTGTTACCTTTATTGATGACTACACATGTATGACATGGATTTCTCTCTTGAAAACCAAGGGTGAGGTGTGTACCACATTCCAACATTTTTACAAGATGGTAGACACTCAGTTTCATGCACAAATTAAGATCCTTCGTTCGGAGAATGGGGGTGAATTTGTGAATCATGATCTTTGTCAATTTTTAGATGCTCATGGCATTGAACATCAGAGAACATGTCCATATACCCCTCAGCAAAATGGTGTAGAAGAGCGGAAAAATCGTCATTTGTTAGAAGTGGTTCAAGCTTCCTTGTTTGATGCTCAAATGCCTCGTTATTTTTGGAGAGAAGCAGCGTGTTCTGTTGCGTATCTTATTAATCGGGTTCCCTCTAGTGTCTTGAACTTCCAAACGCCATTACAAGCCCTCCGTCAGTTTTGTGCTCTTCATTCCACTCCCAATTTGGAGCCGCGAGTCTTTGGATGTGTAACTTTTGTTCACCTTTATACACATCAGCGCAACAAGTTCGAGCCTCGAGCACTAAAGTGTGTGTTTATTGGCTATGCCCAACATCAAAAAGGGTATCGCTACTATCATCCACCTACTCAGAAGCTTTACATCACTATGGATGTGGTTTTTCGGGAAGAAGAAATGTATTTTTCTGGGGGCATTCAAACAAAGGAGAATTCGGATACTGTTGACGATCAATTCGACTCAGATGGATTCGTTACTTTGGAGTCATTATGTCATTTTCCAGTTAAGGATGCATCAACCAGCTAGTCAGGTACCACTTCAGAAACTGTGTCTGATCGTCTTGATGAATTAATGCCCGTCATCCAGCCACCCAGTCAGGGGGAGAAGAGAGATGTATTGATGCCCGTTTCTGACGGCTCTGTACCATTTAACCAATTATCCTCCAAGGTGTCTTCTGAAACTACAACCCAGGTAACATCCCTGACCATTGATGTTGAAGATTTCTATTTAACTGATTTGTTTTCAGACAATTCATCTAATGAGGTGCATCTACAACAATACCAATTATCTGTTCGTAAGAATCATGGTATCCCGAAGATTCAATACAAAGCAGATCCCAAAGCTAAAGTAAAGTACTCGATTAGCAACCATGTTTCCACTCACAAATTATCTGCACCACATGCCATGTTGATCAAACAACTAGATTCTTTGTCTACACCAAGCAGTGTAGATGAGGCTCTGATGGATCCAAACTGGAAACAAGCGATGAATGATGAGATGCAAGCTCTTCAAAAGAATTCCACATGGGAACTTGTGCCTCTCCCAAGTGGCAAACGAACTGTGGGTTGTAGATGGATTTATACAATTAAGTTAAGGGCAGATGGATCAATCGAACGGTACAAAGCTCGATTGGTGGCAAAAGGATATACTCAGAGATATGGAGTGGATTATCAGGAGACATTTGCTCCTGTAGAAAAAATCAATATCGTGCGAATTCTGATATCACTCGCTGCGAACTTGGATTGGTCATTACATCAATTCGATATCAAAAATGCTTTTTTACATGGTGACTTAGAAGAAGAAGTTTATATAGATCCTCCACCAGGATGTAACATGAGTCCTAAATCGAAACACTATGGTGCAAATTAAAGAAGTCTTTGTATGGTTTGAAACAGTCACCTAGAGCATGGTTTGGGATATTGACAAAGTCTATGAGGGCATTCGGATATAAACAAAGTAACTTTGATCATACTTTGTTTTTGAAGCATAGGGGAAACAAAATTACAGCCTTGATAGTATATGTTGATGATATGATCGTAACAGGTGATGATCCTGACGAAAGAAAAGCATTGCAAGAGTACTTATCTAAGGAATTTGAGATGAAAGATCTTGGTACACTTAAGTATTTTCTTGGGATAGAAGTATCTAGATCACTGCAAGGTATTTTCTTGTCTCAACGAAAATATGTTATGGATTTATTAACTGAAACAGGGATGTTGGGGTGTAAATCTGTTAATACACCTATGGAGGAAAATCACAAGCTTGGTGAGTGTACTGATCATAAATCGACTAACAGGGAGCAATACCAGCGCCTAGTTGGGAGGTTAATTTATTTGGCACATACGAGACCGGACGTCGCATATGATGTGAGTATTGTAAGTCAATTTATGCACTCCCCAAATGAAGTTCATAGAGATGCAGTGAATCGCATCGTAAGATATTTGAAATCCACTCTTGGTAAAGGGTTAATGTATTCGAAGTAAGGACATCTGGATGTAATTGGGTATACTGATGCGGATTGGGCTGGGTCCCAAACAGACAAGTGATCCACTTCAGGTTACCTTACCTTTGTAGGAGGTAACCTTGTTACTTGGCGTAGTAAGAAACAAAATGTTGTTTCAAGATCAAGTGCGGAGGCAGAATATAGAGGTATGGCACATGGTGTTTGTGAGTTGTTATGGATTAAGCATGTTCTAACAGAGTTAGGTTTTCCGCCAGAAAAATCCATGAAATTATATTGCGATAATACTGCGGCCATTAATATTGCTCATAATCGAGTTCAACATTATCGAACTAAACATGTTGAAGTGGATAGGCATTTCATCAAAGAGAAGTTAGAAGACAAGACGCTTCAGTGTCCATTTGTAAAGTCAGAAGATCAGTTAGCAGATATCTTGACAAAAGCGGTTTCAAGCCGAGTATTTCAGGACACACTGAGCAAGTTGGACCTTGGTGATATTTATGCTCCAACTTGAGGGGGAGTGTTGGCGTGTGCATGAATTCAGGAAAGAGTTTTCCTAATTAGTATAGTTGACTAATTCTTGTACAATTAAGACTTTGTTTCCTATTTTGTTTTGTTTTCGTGTTAAACCTGTAAAACCCTACGTAAGCATACAAATAGCCCCTTATGGAGCTGAATGTATATATCAGTTTTACCTAAACATATATTTCTTCTGTCAGAGTCATAATGAGCAAGAGGTTGCAAGCACTGCTCTGCAATGAGGAGGGGAGCCTCCAAGTCAGCATAAGAGATGGGTCACAAGCTTGACCAGAAGCAACAGTGTTCTCATACACTGGTCCAACATTGGACATGATGACAGTGACGATTGGAGTCAGAAATAGGAGAACCAAATAGAGCCAAAGAGTTGGCAATCGAATTAACCTTGTCCAAATAGTCAACAATAGAGAGATCACCACGAAGAGAATAGAATAGTTCACTATGGAGCTGCAACATACGATTCTAATTGCGAGAAACAAATCGATGCTCAAGAGCCAACCAGGTGGCTCGAGCGTATAGGAGATTGGTGACACGGAAAGAACGGTGTGGTGAAGAAACTCGTTAATCCAAGAAAGCACCAACTGATCACGTTAGATCCCAGCAACATACTCAGGATTTTCCATAGGGGTGGAGTTGACGACTTCCTTGCCCAGTGGTAAGGAATTGAGACGGGCAGGAAGGGGAACCTTCAACAAAATAGAGCAGGTGATGGATGCGAAAGACAGGGAGGATTTGGGCTAACCAAAGAGGTTGCTCCGTTTTGTTTAGAGTCCGGTGTGATTAGTTGGTGCTTTCTTGGATCCAACGTGATCAGTTGCTGCTAGCTCTTTTGTGCCTCCGCCCAATTTGCATCGATCCAAGTCTATGATGAAACAAAGAGGGCAGAAGAAAATAAGTTCAACACAGAAATATGAGATATATAGAGAGGCGCCACAAAATACCAGAAACACAATCACAATAGTTGCGGTTCTGATTGCATCGGTTACTTTTACTACCCTGCGTAAACCCCCCTGGCGGAGTCGACCAGGAAGGACTTCTAAAAGGGCAGTCAACAGTTGCAACCACTGCTGCTTTCAAGTTGTTTATAGTAAGCAACACAGCAGCATTGTTCATATCTATGTGCATTGTGATGTGTTAGTGAGCATCATTGCTTTCAAGCGAAAAGCATTGAAGATGCCACTTGTGGTTGCTCACAAAGTCATGCGGGTATCATGCAAAGCATTGAAGATGCCACTTGTGGTTGCTCATAAAGAGAGTCCAATTTCATACACATCCTCCAACTAGAAGGTCAAATGTTCTTGATTTGATTCACACTGATGTCTGTACCATGCAAACTAGAACTCTTGGTGGTGCTTTATATTTTGTAACCTTTATTTATGACCATTCAAGAAAGGTTTGGGCTTTTGCTTTGAAATCTAAAGACCAGGTACTGGAAAATTTCAAGTATTTTCATGCTCAGGTTGAAAGAGAAACTGGAAGACAGTTGAAGTGTGTTCGAGCAGATAATGGTGGTGAGTACAGAGGTCCTTTTGAAATTTACTGTAAGAGTCAGGGTATCAGGCTTGAGAAGACTGTTCCAAAAACCCCTCAGCAGAACGGTGTAGCAGAAAGAATGAATAGAACTATTGAAGAAAGAGTGAGATGTATGCTCTCTCATGCTAAGCTACCTAAGTCCTTTTGGGGATAAGCTATGAGAACTGCAGTTGACTTGATCAATCTTTCTCCTTCAGTTCCTTTGGAGGGTGATGTACCTGAAAGAGTCTAGAAAGGAAAAGATGTCTCTTATGATCACTTGAGAGTTTTTGGCTGCAGGGCATTTGTTCATATTCCAAAAGATGAGAGATCCAAGCTTGATGGCAAGGCAAAGCCATGTATCTTTGTGGGTTATGGTCATGAAGAATTTGGGTACAGGTTATGGGATCCAGTGAACAAGAAGATCATCAGAAGTAGAGATGTTGTCTTTCTTGAAGACCAGGTTGGGGAAGATGTTGAAAAAGCTGAGAAGCATAATCCTTCCACTAGTAATTCTATTGATCTAACTCCAGTTCCTCCACCTCCAATGCATCCTGATTATGAGGAAAATGTTCAGGAAGACCATGGTGACAATGGAAATGAAAACAATCAAGCTGATGAAGAAGTTGAGCCGGCTGAACAGGTTGAGGAAGAACAACAAGCACCAGTTGTTGAGTCTCAGTTGAGAAGATCTACAAGAGAGCGTCAACCTTCTATCAGATATTCTCCACATGAATATGTGATGCTTACTGATGGGGGAGAGCCAGAGACCTACCAAGAAGCTACCTCACATGAGAAGAAGACAGAGTGGTTGAAAGTCATGCAAGAAGAATTGAAATCCTTACATGAGAACCATACTTATGACTTGGTAAAGTTACCTCAAGGCAAGAAAGCTCTCAAGAATAGATGGGTTTACAGGCTAAAGATTGAAAGTAACTTACAGCTAAGGTACAAAGCATGGTTAGTTGTGAAAGGGTTCGGTCAAAAGAAAGGAATTGACTTTGAAGAAATTTTCTCTCCAGTTGTGAAGATGTCCTCTATTCGAGTTGTTCTTGGTCTAGCTTCTCGCTTGAACCTGGAGATCGAACAACTTGATGTGAAAACTGCATTCCTTCACGGTGAGTTAGAAGAAGAAATTTTCATGGAGCAGCCTGAAGGTTTTAAAGTCAAGGGAAAAGAGCATCTTGTATGTAAACTGAACAAGAGCTTATATGGGTTAAAGCAAGCACCAAGACAGTGGTATAAGAAGTTTGATTCTTTTATGGCAAGCCATGGGTACAAGAAGACAATGTCAGATCATTGTGTGTTTACAAAGCATTACTCTTGTGATGACTTTATTATTCTCCTGCTTTATGTTGATGACGTGCTGATTGTTGGCCATGATGCAAGTAAAGTTGAAAAATTGAAGAAAGAGCTTAGTAAGTCTTTTGCCATGAAGGATTTGGGATCAGCAAAGCAGATTCTTGGTATGAAGATCTCCCGTGATAGGAAGAATGGAAAGCTTTGGTTATCTCAAGAAAACTACATCGAAAAGGTTCTTGAAAGATTCAATATGAATAAAGCCAAAGCAGTGTCAACTCCACTTGCAGGTCACTTCAAGCTCACAACCCAACAATGTCCTACAAATGAGAAAGAAAAAGAAGAAATGAGCAAGGTTCTTTATTCATCAGCAGTTGGCAGTTTGATGTATGCTATGGTCTGTACGAGGCCAGATATTGCTCATGCAGTTGGGGTCGTCAGTCGATTCCTCTCTAATCCTGGTAAGGAGCATTGGGAAGCAGTGAAATGGATACTTAGGTATCTCAGAGGTACTTCCAGGATATGATTGTGTTTTGGAAATGGTGAACCTGTATTAGATGGTTATACAGATGCAGACATGGCTGGAAATGTTGATACTAGGAAGTCCACTTCAGGATTCTTGATGACTTTTGCAGGGGGGGCTGTTTCTTGGCAATCTAAGTTACAGAAGTGTATTGCTCTATCCACCACAGAAGCTGAATACCTTACAGTGACTGAAGCATGCAAAGAAGCTTTATGGATGAAGAGGTTTCTACAAGAACTAGGCCTACAACAAGAAAAATATATTGTCTACTGTGACAGCCAGAGTGCTATTCATCTCTCCAAGAATTCAACGTTTCATTCAAGATCCAAGCATATTGATGTACGTTATCATTGGATTCGTGATATGCTTAAGAGTAAGGAGTTACACCTGGAGAAAGTGCACACTAGTGAGAATGGTTCAGATATGTTTACAAAAGTTTTGCCTAAGAACTAGCTGGAAGCGTGCAGAGGAAGAGTGGGCTTAGTTGAGCCCCCCACATGAGATGGAGGGGGAGATTTGTTGGGTGGGTCCACCCCATGTGGGTTGCCCAACCCTTTAGTCAAAAGCAAAAAAAAAAAGCATGATAATTGTCTTCTTCTTTAATTGAAGAAGTTTTCAGAAGAAAAAGATAGAGAGCAGAGGGGGAACGGCAGAGAGAAAAGAAGAGAGAGAGGGAAGAAAGAGTTAGAGAGAGAGAGAGCTTATTCAAGAAGATCTAGAGGTCAATTCTTCTCCGATTTGACTCAAATTTCATGTGGCGAATCCTTGCTTAAAGCTCTACAACTCTACCGGAGTCGATTCTCAGATTAGCCTCTCCATCATCTATTTTTGGGATATCCAAATTGGTGAATTCTAAACTTTCTCTTTGTTGATTTTGGAATCCATCTTTGTTTTAGATGATGAATATTGTGTTATTGAGCCAAGATAATTGTTCTTGATGATTTACTGTAATTTTGTGAGACTCTAGTTTTGATCTAGAGAGAAACTGTTGTAGCCCATTATTGTTGATAGTGGAGATTTTGAGTGTAGGTGGTTTACTGTCACCTCGTGGTTTTTTCCTTCACATTGAGGGGTTTCCACGTTAAAAATCTCGGTGTTCTTGTGGTTGTGTTTATTTTTCAGTTTGGGTTATTTTGCACTTGGATTTATTATTCTGGGTATGTTTGTGGTGTTGGAATTGGTTAGATTTATTTAGCCTATTTTTATCACTCAAAGAGAGAAAAGATTATTCCGCAATTGCTATTATTGATTTGCATAACAGGATAATTTTCCCCAACACACTCATATCCACGGCTTATATTTCAGCTACTTGGGTAGTCTTACCACCAAGAAGTGAGGGTGAGGAAACATATTGGACACTTGAGTTTCTCATATCCGTATGTGCAGGGACCATGGGACCTGCATTCTTACTGCTATTTGTCTCATTCATTAAATACAAGTTGAAGAAATCAAAGTGGAGGAAAAAGAAAGGCGAGGTTGCCGAGGGAAGAACACAACGAAGATCAAAGAGAAGTGCAGAGAAGAGGGAAAAGGAAAGTGGGCAGGCAGAGATAAATAAACAGGAAAGTTTGGGAAATTGGTTGCTGACTGTGGAACCATAAACTTCGACGTTGGCAGTGCTCACAGTTGAAGATATCGTACTTATTGAAAAAGTTGATTCGGGTGTGGAAGATGAAGATGAAACCACCACTACTTACGCTTTTGCTCGACTTCATTTCTGTTGGATTTTGTCACTTGTATCCTAGATAGATTTGATTTCATATCTATATATATATATATATATATCTTGTATCCTAGAAAGATTTGATTTCATATATATATATATATATATATATATGTAGATAACGAAAGGTGATCCAATATTACCCAAACTTGGTATTACTCTGCAGTGCCAACCATATATATTAAACATTGCGCGGAATCATACTGAACTAAAGCAGAAATCAAGTCACTCACTTTTGTACTAAATTAAAGGAATGGAATATAAGCATCAAACATACACAACCTAGTACAATGTTCAACATCAAATGAATAATTCAAGACAAATGAGCAGTCACGGACTCATAGTAGATAAACAGGAAGAACAGAAGACGTGGAAGAAAGACTAATGGGAGGAGCATACTAAAGCTAACAATGTGGCAATAAGACCCATGGCAAGTGCACAAGGTGCAACTGAAACGGCAACTCCTAAGCTCGGTGAGGGTGCATGAGAAGGAGACTCAGAGTCGGACAAATACGGTTCAGGTTCAGGTGAGCCAGCAACAGGCGGAGGAGACTCTGAGATTGGCCGTGGATCAATCACTTCAACTAAAAGCCTCTGGCCATTCTTGCAATGATGAGGAGCTCCGCTGACGAAATAGAAGGGGCCAGGCCTATCAAGCTTCATAACGCTCTTCCCGTTATCAAACGCCACGATGGGATTGCTTGTGTTGCAGTGGTAATAACCCCATTTCTCCACCTCAACAACTGAATCATTCTTGTA
Source organism: Prinsepia uniflora (assembly GCA_032719365.1). NCBI lineage: Eukaryota > Viridiplantae > Streptophyta > Magnoliopsida > Rosales > Rosaceae > Prinsepia > Prinsepia uniflora. The sequence continues at coordinate 14,130,356 of CM064864.1, read as the reverse complement.
GTTGAAAGCTATCAAAACAAGTCAAAATAATGAAACCAAACCAACATCAGACATCAGACATCAGTATTAACAAATGTGTCAACTCAAGACACTAAACACCAAACACCACTTTAGAGTTTAGAGCAAAGATGCATTTTGGTTCACCTTATAAAACAGAATAAAGAAGCAGGCACATTTTTACAAACAGTGAAAGTACAACCCAATTGAACATTACTACACGCAATTCTCTAGCAAACATTATATTATTCATCAAGGTTTTCTCAAGTTAAACTCCAAAATTGAGAGGATAACTAATACAAGAAAGGAGAGTATAGAACTCACAGAGAGAATCTCCAACATGAAATCTGATCCTGGAGGCCCACTGAGCATACATATCCGTGTTGTTCAAGCCAGGTTCTTGCCATCCCAACTTATCACCCACTTGGAACTCCGTAGCGGCTTCCACCGGACAGTTTCCGACAGCCAAGAGAACCATCAACAGAGTACAGAAAGGACCCAACAAAGAAGACATGTTTTTGCTCATGGTTCTCCCACAAATTTAAAAAACAATGAAACCTGAACTGTGGAGTGACCTCCTCAGGAACAGCGTATATATGAAGTTGGCGGACAGGCGGGAAACTAGCGAGAGGTTTGGATTCATTAGAAGTCATGGGTGGACTTGATGGGACACGTGGCGGTCACTATGTACAGTCGGTGACAACGTGTTTATAGCGACAGTTAAAATTTATTTAGTGGGCTGGCTTCACTTTCTCAACACATTTGTAGTGAACTTGAAATTCATCAAAATTTGTGTAGCATTTCATACCAAACAAAAAAATATATATACCAATTGTACTCGTTGAACTACAATGTGAGAAGAAAAAGAAAAAAAAAAAACCACATTGAACTACAAGAACCAAGAATTCAGTAAATTACAAATCGAACAGAAGAATTTTGTTAGTCAGATTGATGTTTATTTTCGATGACCTCCCTGTACTTGATCATGATCGAATAGATAGGCTTTCACAGTCCGATAATCCGGGCTTCCAAGCTTGATAGAGTTACCATTGGGAAAGATGATCATGAAATCAAATCATCAATCGCCATTTGAGCTATCAATCCCGACTCATCTGTAGCATCGACATCAAAGATCAAGGATTTACCGCATGGTTCTCTTTGCATCTAGATCATAAGTTGCTGCCTAAAGGTGTCTTTTGGTTCATCATCTTCTCTTGGAACTGCTTCTGTTTGGCAGCTCGGATATCAAGTATGCTAGGCGGCATAGGTTTGATGGAACCATGTAACTCAACTAGGCTAAAGAATTCTTGTTTGGTTACACTCTTCTTCTGGACAAGTTCTTCGACCACTGCATCCATTAGCTTCCGGTTTCTCTGCAGAATCTGCTAGGCAAAAACAGAAGTATGCAGCATTGTTTAGATAAGGATTCTGAAAACAACCTAAGTAAACGAGTGATTTTTACATCACCTCTTTTGCACGTTCATAACACGTGTTGACAATTTGCAATGCTTCCACATCGAGGTTCTGAAGATAAGATTTATTACAAATAGATTAAACTCGAAACCCTTGTGTGCAAATGCAACTGTATAAAGAGATTTTCTTACATTGAGTCTATCTGCAGCCCAGAAATTAGATAGACCGTGATGGTTCTCCGAGAGGCCACCAAGAACATATGTTCTTGCTGCTGACCTGACATTGGCTGCCGTTTCAGCCCATATCGTACTTAACTGGAGAAATAGGAAATACAAAGAAAATTTCAGGTGCATCATCACCATTTAGACCGATGACTTTAAAATCGAAAAAGTCATCTTATATACAATTTAGATCCACAAAAACAATGTCTTTAACCATCTTCTATGAAAAGCAATATGATTCTTACATTTATTGTAATTTTGCAGTATGCAGGTTGTTTCTAACAATGCAAGAAAATAAAAATGTAATAGCATCTGCAAATCCATAAAATGAGTAAAATGTATAAAAATGAACCCTTCAGTGATACAATTCCTTAAGTTGAATAATTGATTTTACTTAATAAAGTCTCTGGTTACCATAGGTGATATTTTTTACAGCAAAGTTTCCACATCCATCACCAGAAAAAATCAAACAAGAAATTTAATGGGGATATAGAGGATCAGAAGAATCTTACCTGATCCTCACCAAACCAAAGTTCATCCGCTGCACGTGGTGCCAATTGAACAGTGATATGATCCAGGAGCGATTGCCGACTTCATGACAATAGGAGACACAAAAGAAAAATATTAAGAAACAATAAACATTAATTAGTAATGCAATTTCAACGAGATACAGAAAAATTAATATAACCGAATTACTAAGGCAACATCTACTCCTGAGTTAACATCCTTCAAGGACAAGAGTTCTATCATAGTGTATTGTTCATAGTATTTCAGTTCCTATTCCTTAATTGCTTGATTTTATCCACAAATCTATGCTGTATACAAAGTAGGATAGGAAAAACAGATTCACAGAATGAAAAGACACTCTACTTATAAACTACGTCTTCTAAACTATATTAATAAAATTATTAACTTAAAATCAAATGGTTGGGGTCACCAAAAAGAAAACAAACAAACAAACAAACAAAAAAATGAGGATTATACAGTGATTTATTAAATTTTTTCTCTCATGTGTCAGTGTGCTGGTTATCTTGGAAATGAGGACTAAAGAAAGAGGGATATAAAGGAAGCCATACGTAAGCAGTCCTCCTTTAAACTTGATAGGATCCATTTTTGTTCTAACATAGCCCAATTCCCTAACAGCTCTAGGAGCAATTGTGAGCTGCAAATGATCAACAAACAGTTAGAAAATTTCTAATCATTTTTTTTATATTTAGCATATCTCTAATCAATGTTAAACTAGAAATTACACGTGGAAGAGCATAAATCAAATCAGGGAATAGTATTTGCGAAATTCTAAATGCCGAAAATGGAAATCAGTAGTTTTCAGTCAATGAATCAATGACAAAAAAGAAATCCACAAACACATGGAATGAGATCCGAACTTCTAATCTTTGACTAACAGTTGGAAAATATACGAAAGGTAAAGGATAAAGACTAATTAGAGTTGTCTAAAATGCCAAGCATGTAAACCTAGTGAAGGCTTGAAACAGTTTATACTATGAAAGGTGAAAATTAAGAGGTTTGGGTTCAAGGGGGGACATACGAACTCAATATTTTTAAGATCAGGAAAGTTAACAGCAACAACAGCCATCGCTGCCTCATTAATAGCAACTTGCTTCCATGTATCTAAACTTCTCTCCTTCCTATCTAGCATTCCTCTTTCTTCCATTTGTGCAGCTTGTAATAGGTCATCAGTAGTAATCTGGATATGCAACAAGAGCAGGTGGTTAAAACAACAGGTTAATATTTAGCATAAGTAAATAACTTGAAAGCATTAAGATATGCAATCTTCAAGAAATCTACTGCATGAGATTGAGCACAAACTCAAATACATGGAAAAAATGTGCATAAATTTTATGAGGTTATAATTGAATTTAAACCTGAAAGGAAAACATCATTATTAAATTCGTGCTAAAAGGAGGGCCCGAGACTCTAGCACAAGTTTTAAGGCAATATAGAGTGCAAATAGTAAAGAACTTTCACATTCAAATATTAGCAGTAGTACCCATCAAAGCTTACAAATACATTGATGAATGAATTTGCTTCATTCCTTTTCTTCATTCCAATGCCAAATATCAATCAGAACAACCAAAAGGATAAGGTTCAATCAATTAAGAGGAAATAATACCTCAGTCCTTCCATCACGCATCATGTTGATTGCACCAACCTCAATTATGTTAGCTAGTTCTGCACCAACCATTCCGTCAGTCATACCAGCAATAGCCATATAGTCCACATCTTCAGCCATAGGCTTCTTGCGTGCATGGACCTATAAACAGGACATGGAAATAAACTGGAAAAATATAAGCTGGTTATGGAAACAGAAAGAATCATGAGGGTAACTGGCCAAGGAAAGTTTCAATGCTATATAGGTAGTGCAAATGGCAACGGGTATAAGTTATGGACAATACCTTCAAAATTTCAATCCGACCTATAAGACCAGGCTTAGGGATATATATTTTTCGATCAAAACGTCCAGGTCTAACAAGTGCTGGATCTAGAATATCTGGTCTATTTGTGGAAGCAATAGTGATCACTTCCCCTCTCCCTTCAAACCCATCCAAGCAAACAAGGAGCTGGACAATATACACCAGGATGAGCAATCTAGAAAATTACAAGTATAGTTAAAAAAAAAAAAACCGTTAGAAGTCTACATATAAATTCTCTTTTATACTCCCTAACTAACCTGATTAAGAGTGGTGTCACGTTCTTGTCCACCAGAACCCTTGATCAAACCACGCTCCCTTCCAACAGCATCCAACTCATCAATGAAGACAACAGATGGAGCCTGTGCATATAAACACAAAAATCAAATGACATATAACAGTTTGTTGCACCTTCACTGCCTACATCCTCTAAAACAAAAGGATACACAAGAAAGGCGAAAACCTCTCAACCAATATCTGTTATCTCGTTGAAAATGGCTAAACAGAGAAATGCCACCATCTAACGCTTAATGGTGCAATAATATTATCGAAAGCTAGTCCTAGACTAGCTCATTACGCAAGGAAATTGAGAGTACATGGTGTGGAGAAATGTGGCATGACAGGATTTTGGGCCATGTAAAGTGGGGAAATTGAAAAGCTAATGCCAATACATACATTGTCCCTTGCTTCCTGGTAAAGCGCTCGGACACGAGAAGCACCAACCCCCATGTATATCTCCACAAACTGAGAAGCCGAAATTGAAAAGAAGTTGACGCCTGCCTCACCAGCTACAGCTTTTGCAAGCAACGTCTTACCAACACCAGGAGGTCCACAAAGAAGTATCCCACCTGATTAAGAAATTTATGACCCAACAAAAAAGTCAAGCATTGAGCTATATGGCCGTAACAAATAAGTACAAGGCAAAAGGTTTGAGAAAACAGAACAATCAAGTGAGTATGCTATCACTGGAATCAATTATCGCTCAACATAAGGCAGTCTATATATGTCATCCATTCAGCACAGAAATAATGTCATATAAGATAAAGGATATCTAACAATGTCATTAGCTCAGCAGCATTGCTACAACATCTAACCTGGTATTTTAACTCCTCTTCTCCTATACATTTCACCATGAGTGAAGAACTTGACAATCTCCTCAAGCTCAAGCCGAATTTTTCCAAGTCCCGCCACATCCGTAAACTTGACATCCACACCTCTCTCCAAATACTGAGGCAACCTCTTATTATGAGCTCGTCTAACCCGAGCGCCAGACTTCATGAACTGCATAGCCATTTTCAAATAAGGGTTCTGCTCACCCTTCCCTGGCTCAATCTCCTCCTCATCCTCACCTTCAATCCCCTCCATCTGTCTCTCCAATTCCCTCATTTTCTTTCTCTCCTCTGCCTCTGCTTTTTCGATCTTCACCCTATCCTCATAGTCTTTCTTCTGCCTCCTATAGCTGAACACAACAGTCCTGTAAAATATATAGAATAACACCAGTCCAAGCGCAGTGGCTACATTTGAGTCCTGAGCTAAATTGGCCCACACATTAGCCATCTGCAGATAATTTCTCCGTGCCTCACGCAACGACTCGTCGTGTTTCCTCTTCCTCATCTTGGTCCTCACTCTCCTCTCCTCTTCTTTCTTCTGAGCTTTCATTGCCTTTTCAATCATGTCTCTTTCCTTCCTCATTCTATCCAGTTCTTCCTTCCTCTGCATCTTGAACTCCTCCCTCGCTCTCCTCAACTCCATAGCCCTCTTGCTCTCCTTCTTCGGCTTCGCAAACGACGTCAAAAATCCCGGCCATCTCGCCACAAAACCCAAGTACGGCGACGGCACCTCCGGTCGTTTAAGCGGCGGCGTGTAGGCGTTGACGCAAAAAAGACTCTATTTTCAACTCTTCACATTGCTCCCAAAACCTCCTATCGCTATCCACCGAAGGCAAAACGGTGCGTAGAACTCGAGAGTCTTCGAGAACAACCAGAACAGGCTCTGCCTTTTTTCGCAATTCAATCGCAGAACCCTTGATTACATGTTTCAGCTTACCTTCCTGGCTCAATGCCAATAGCTGGGTGTACGGAATTCGATTGGAGACGACGGGAAGGCCTTGGGACCAAGACTCGAGCTCTTGGGGAGATAAAGCTTCGGCCTTTTTGGCTGTGGACTTCTTGGGCACTCGCTTTTTCTCTTTGACGGCGGCTATGGCGGTTGGGATTTGGGGGAGGGAGGTGGAGATTACGGTAAGCGTCACAGAGATCTTGAGGAAATCAAAATTGGGTGTCTGGGTTTTATCATTTTCATCATTATCATCGACGTTCGAGATAGGGGGAGAAATGGAGAAGGGAGCGAGGGTTTTTGGCCGGTTTTCATTGAGGATACTGGGTTTCGGGTTTGGAGATAAGGAAGAAGAAGAAGAGCCCAAAAGGCATTGGCAAGCCATGGAGTTCAGGTTTGTTAAAGCTTACAAATTTTGCTACATTTGATAACGGAAAGTGGTGTTGATGAAAAGCGAAGCGGAGGGAGTGTGCGAGTGACGAACATAAACAGCTTCCATTTTCAGGTTCTTCATCTCAGTTTCTCTGATCTGTGAAATCCATCGAAAGTAAAAACTAGCTGTAAATTGTTATCTACTAGATAGGAGAGCAAAGGGACGACTGAGATAGTCCTAAGCTTCTAATTCTTTAATCTAGACAACGACGTCGTTTTAGTGCCATTCCGTACAGTTGCGAATCTCATGTATCAAGCCCAAAACCCAATCCAATTTTGCACTGCTCACTTCTGTAAAAACTTCAATCCATTCAACTTGGCGTGGCGCTTTTGCCTTTAATAAAAAATTCAATTTTTTTATGAGATTTACCAGGTTACCGTTATTTTTTATCAAATATTTAAGTTATTCATTTGATGGGTAAATAAATATAAAGATAATCAAAAATCAATAAAAAAAAAGAATTAAGAGGGACATATAAAAAACACATAAATAAAATCAAACTCATATGCATCAAATAAGTCTAAAATATAAAAATTAAAAGGTCCAACAAAAAATTTAGATCAAAAAATTGGATAGCCTTTATCACTCCAACCGCAGCCTCACTCAGCCGCTCAAGTCACCGCATACCTACAAACATAATACCACCAAAACCGAAAACAATAAAGATAATACCGAAAAAATCAACGAAAAATAGGGGTGAGCAAGCCACCACATAATCTATTCAACGAGTACAACCCATAGCCACGACGCACCAGGGGAACTAAAAGGCAGGAATAGCTTTAGAGTCGAGAGCCACTACGGAGGGTTAAGAAGGGGATTAAGGTATGGGGGATGGAATTTGAGGTGGGGATAGGAGTCTAAATCCAAGGAGACACCGAGAGTCTCTATAGAAGGAAAAGTTACATCCTCATATTTACACCCGAAATAAACCACTATGGGTTTGGGGAGGGGATTTAAGAAATTAAAGACCCAATCTGACTAAAGTTCTAAGCTCATACAATGACACGACGCCGAAACCATCAGAAAAAAAAAAAGGAGGAGAAACGGCTTAGTCATCACGAAGGAGAAACACGCATGGATGCACATGTCGACCATCCTCACTCCCCTACTGTCTATAAAAAGAGAAGAAACTTTTTTCTCTCAAAAAAAACAACCAACAACTCAATCAAACAAACAAATTGATCAAATTCAATCATTTTCAATAATTGCAAACCCTCAAAAGTTTTTTTGTTACCGAAAAGCTCACCTTCTTGGAAAAATCTGTCTCTTCGATTTAGGATCAAAATCCAATTCTCCAATTAACCTTTCTCAGTTCTTACTCTAATAACACCAAGCTTTCCTTTGAACCCGACTTGCATCCCAAGTTCAATTTTAAAGACTTCCCGACCACCGTACTTCATCTCAACTTGCTTCCACACAACTTGTTTTGAAAGTTTCCTAACTCATTTCGACTACCTAAAACCAGTCTTTGAGACCCTCATAATCTCACTCCCCATCGTCATCATGTTTTTTTACTACTCTGCCAATACTTTGATATGATTTACAATGAATGTTCATCTAATTGATGGTCTCTCAACCAAGAACGACATCTCATGGCTTACTATAAAGATAGTTTACTTCTCGTACTTGTAATTTCATTGGTCACGTTCAAACATTTACTTTCTAAGTGTTTATATTTCTCATCTCCCTCTCTACAATCGGTTTCTTTAAGTCTGATTTTGATAACTAGAATACACCAACCAATGACTTTTATGGTTGTATAAGTCGTAGAACCATCTTCATGTTATAATTCAACATTCAAACAATCTAACTTGAAGAGGTTAATATGTCCTCCTCTAAATCTAAATTGCACGCTGCTAACATGAACTTGCAAACATTGAACTTGGATTAGGTGCAAAAGAAAATATTTAAAGTCCTCGAATGAGGCATAGAAAAGAACACTGTAAGCAAGATGTCTGCTTACTCAACTTTCACTTGATCCGAATGATGGTTTTTGGGCAATAATTCCGAAATCATTTCTAACCCTATCCAGTAGAAACTTCTACTAGTGGCACGCCTACTTTGAAGGCAATTAGAAGTCTAAGTCAACTGGACCAACCTATCTAGGGCAAGACCGTGACACCAGGGCCCAAGGCTTTCAGTCTCCACCTCACTCACCCTAGTCACTTATAATGAACACCATCGCATCATACTACAACAAAAAGAACTCCCTCACCCAAATACTTACATATCCTCTCCTTCGGAAGTGAGCCACCGAACAACGACTGCAGATTCCGCTACGACAACATTTTGGGCATGAACATAATCTGGCACGCCAAATGGGATTCTTTTGCAGTGCATGTCAATGTTCCGATATACAGAACTAATACATAATGCTAAAAGGATATTTGTGAGTTTGATGCCGCGACGAGAAACTCCTAGGCTACCACTAATGGAAGGCAATATGAATACTCCTTGTGATGGAAATCTTGAGGATATCACCAATCAAGAAACGGATAAAAAAGAATTTATGAAATTCATTAAGAATGCCCTAGCTCCCATCTGCGATCAGATGAAGACTCTGAACGAACAGATTCAGGAGCTTTCCAAGCAAGGGAAAGTAGAGCCCAAAGTTACTGCCACCCCACCTCCAGAGACGGTAAGCCTAGAAAAAGGGAAACGAGCCACAGATTCTGGAGTGTCTACTCTAGAACTTATGGTCACAAGCCCTTTGTTCTCAAGCGCCTCATTTTTCGAAGTCCCAAAAATGAGCAGAACCCGCGAGGTCTAATCAAAAAAGGACAACGAGATCCAGGCCAAATATCGACTACCCTCCCAGGTAATGCTAAGTTGGAGTATGCTATAAGGAGAGTGGTATTGGTTTTTTTTTTTTACCAATAATATGGTTTTTCATGTTATTCAGGTTGGTGATAATCATATCATCCCAAATGCTATTCAGGTTAGTGCCAATCCTGTCATCCTAAACCCTTTGGTTGAAGCGTAATAATCGTCTTTTCAAGAATTGTCGAAAGCCACCAACGATCATCGTCCAAATTATTTTCAACATGGTTCAATGTCATCTATACAACTTATTCATTAAACATGTTACCACATATGAGTTACGACAAACTATCTAGTTTATTAACAGGTTGAGTTCGAATTGATTATTTTTTACATAATTATTATTAGCTAGGTTCATATTATGGTTGATAATTGGTTCAAACAAATCGACCAAATAACCGAACCCAACTAAACTGCACCGAAAAATAACCAACCAAAATATAAAAAATAAACCAAATCTGACACGACCCATCCCAATCCCCCTAGAATTAACGCGGGATGTGTCATGCTCCCGTCTGACACGAAGTGTCAGACAAGGTGACAGGACCCGCCCTAAATTCCTCGGGATTAGCGTGGAATGTGTTGCTCCCGTCTGACACGAAGTGTCAGAGCAGGGATATTTCCGTCCTTTGCCCAACCGGGGCTATCAGAGTACGCCAGGATCCGAAGGAGGAATGTGAATGTCTCGTCTCTACTACAGCAGCATCCGCGATCAACATGAAGGGCATTCAAAACATAAAAGCTGTGAGTGGACAAAACAAATATTTTATAAAAAATATTTCATAAAAGACCTTTATGCCCTTTATTAAAAACATATGCATGCATTCAAAAAACCATTTTTGGGGTTCATGCCCGGTTCCAATAAACCGTCATGAACCATCAAACCATTTGGGCCTTAGCCCGAAATCCGACAATCAAATACCTGAGACCTCTGCCCAACTCAATACACGTGGGAACTCGTCCCAAAACCACCTCATACGGGTCTCAGCCCAAAACCAATACGCGTGGGTCACAACCCAACGCCATCTTAGTGAAATCACACATACATATACATATATACATATATGACCCATCCTAGGCACTTCCGGAGAAGATGCCAATCTCGGGGCACACAGCCCCTAGGGAACACATCCCCGATATAGTCACGATGTCATCATATCTATCTAGTGTTCACATTACTCGGGGTCTCACTCCGAGTCTTCTCCCAGGAATCTCCATCTGGGAAGCTCAATCTCTAGATCTAGTCCGAGCTCTCTCTCTGGATCTAGTCCAATCATCTCTCCGGAATCTGGTCCGGGACCACAACATCATAAGTAATCTCCACTCCTGGAATGGGATCCCTATGGAGATACCCACTCTGGTCTGTGGATCGTGACTCTCTAGGTCGACGATGGACGAGACCAATCAATAATCTTGTAAGGAGGGTATATACATACCAGTACACTAAAACCATAAAAACGGGACTCACGCCCGAGAACACAAATCAACTGGGCCTTCCGCCCGAACATAAAACGCAACAGGGCTTCTAGCCCGATTTCACAATAAACTGGGTATCGAACCCGAATTCGTAAGCAACTGGGCATCGAGCCCGATATCTAAGGGTCAGTCACGATCCCGAACATAGCGATGCATGCCACCATCAATCCAGGACAGCTCTCAATCCTGGCATGTCGCCGTGAACACATCACTGCCGCGACCATCTCGGGACCATGGTGCACACGTCGCCGATGGATCCTCTAAACCGTCAGCACTCCGAAGTCGAGCCTCCAGAGGCTGCTCAACAACAAGACGCGCATCGTGACCTCTCTGGAAGGAACACATCTCAATCCTGAGGCGAGCATCACGTCGTCCGTCGCCGTGCACATAGCACCCGTCACGACCACGACTCTGACCTACGGGTCATCAATAGGGCCTTATGCCCGAGTTAAAACCAAATCCAAATGGGTCTCATGCCCGAGTAATCAAGACCAAATGGGTCGTTTTACTTTTCAAACCATTTTATGAAAACCGAAAGTGTAAGAACGTATAAGCACGTATAAAACCCGAAAACCTCGAAGTACGTGCCCATACGTAAACACACACCAAAATGCACTCAAGGCATCCCAAAACACATATTAAAACATATATAAAACATTTATGCATGCATCGATTTCAGATAGAAAGTCCACTCACATACCGTCCGCGTTGTTGCCTCTATATGCGCGCCGTACGCCTTTCCGGGTCAATCGTCGTCTCCAGGATCCCCAAACCTATCCAAATCACTTTAGAGGGTTACTAACTACTTAATTAACCCCTCACTAAAGCCCCTTAATTTTCCGGGATTTTTAACTATTTTTAAACGCGCACTGAAACCTTCGGACAACCTCAACTATATCGAGACGATGTCCGATCGACTCGAAACCAGTCCCAAAATGTTCGTTACATCGAATAGATGATTTGACATGTTGGAACCATCCCAAAATTCTACCCTAAGTGACCGCACGCGCCGCCTGAAGTGGCTGCGCGTGGGCCTCACGCGCCAGTGGATAGTGTCGTCTTCAAGCTCTAGACTGGTCCGAACCGGCCAGTTCAGACCGGCATGACCGGTTCGACTCGATTCCTCACTCATTTCTCGTCTGTTTTCCTCCATTTCAATTCTAAAAATCCTATTTTCAAGTTTCCTATCATTCCCAATTAACAAAACAACCTAAAAACATCTAGAATCCATGGTTCAATTTTTTAACCTCACGGTTCAAAAATCCCAAAACCTTCCCCAGGCTTCCCCGACGTCCAACACCTCCCAAAACCTTCCTATTGACCTCCTACCAATCTAATTAACTCACAGAAATCATCCAAATCGATTCATAATAACTAGAAATCGAAATTGGATTAAAATGGCCAAAATCGATACCTACACGGTTGGCCACCGCCGCCGTCCGCGGAGGCGCTCCCTGGGCCGGCCACCACCTTCATCTGGTCCTCAGCTCCCTCTCTGTCCTCTCACAAATGGGTTTAGGGTTGAAGGGTTTGGATTGGATTGAAAATGGTGATCGGGTTTGGTTGGAAGAAATGGGAAAATGATCGATGTAAAGGGGAAAGGATATGCATGGGTTTGGTTTGGATGGGCAATGGATGGGTGACACTTGTCAATCATCCATTGGCCTGTCCAATAATATCTGGGGCCCACTTGCTGCCAAACAGTCCCCGTCTCGTAACACGTGCAATAGTACGTTCGAACTTCCGTGAACCGTAACTTCGACATGGAATGTCCGAATTCGACGTGCCGCCTGTTTACGGATTCGTATCGTCGTGATCTACGTAACGGTACTCGGCCCTCGGTCATTTGACTTCCCAAGTGAAAATTCAACCGTTGCCCCCTTTTCGTCCAAATTACCAAAACACCCCTGATCTTCCGATCGTCACAACTTCTCCCACGGATGTCAGAATCGAACGTGTCACCTGTCTATGAACTCGTGACGTCCCGGACTACGTCACGATCATCGGTCAAAGTCTATTTGACCGTCCAAACAAAAAGTCAACATTTTGCCCATTCTAGGGGCAAAATCGTCATTTCGCCTTGAACGTCCGACAATCCTTGTCAAATCTCCGATTAGTCTCGCTAATCTGTCATTATTCCTTAATTAATCTTGTTAATTTGGGACGGGTCGTTACACAAGGGATAATTCATACCTCGGCCTATATAGGGCTCCCAGAGTGCGCTAGGATCGGTGGAGGAGTGCGATGTATCGGTCTCTACTACAGCCCGCATCCGTGAACAACCTGAAAGGCATTAAAACCATTAAAAACTGTGAATGGACGAAAATCAATAAGTTCATAAAACACATTTCATAAAAGTACATTTATGCCATTCAATAAAAGTATGCATGTATCGAAAACCAGTAATCAAATCATTTACTTAAATAAACCATTAGGGCCTTAGCCCAAAAACCGTAAAGCCAAACATGTGTGGGAACTCAGCCCAAAACCATAGAATACCAAAATCCTTAAATTCAGAACCAAGTGGGCCACTACCCAAATCCATAACACAAATCCATAAACACCGAAATACCATTTCATAAATCCAATAATCCATATTTACCACATAACCATCCTCGGCATCCCAGGCGTCATATCTCACGATATAAGCAACGCGTACTACTCGGGGTTTCTCCGGGTCCATATCTCTGACATCTCAGAAGTCTGACGTCACAAACGTCTAATCATAGCAATCTTACACCTGAGTCATTATACGGTATGGTCGCTCCGTATAATGACCCATCGCAGGCAATGCACCGTGACTTCCCCAGTGTCCTAGACACCTGGAGAAGACCATCCACAGAGCCTCGTATCAAGATAGTATATGGAAAACAGTTTTATAAAGCCATTTCAAAACATCTCGAAAGGCCCTGCCCGAAATTTCCATAAAACATCACAAATCCATTTAGGGTCCTCGACTCGAAATCACGTTTATGAAACATTGGGTCCCAGACCCGAAATCACATTTATAAATCACAAATGGGCCTCATGCCCGATTTCATAAACCGACTGGGCCCCAACCCGATCACATCACTCAAATGGGTCTCAACTCGATTTCGTAAACCAACTGGGTCCCTGGCTTGATCACATAATTCAAATGGGTCTCATGCCCGAGTTCATCTTTCTAAAACCAAAACCATTTCATTGAACCATTATTAAAACCACAATCACGTATAACCACCATATAAAATCGTAACATCGAAATACATACAAATACGGAATTACCTCGAAATACGTGCAACAAGTAAATCACTAATGCCACAATCATCACTATAGAAATCACATATATAAAACATTAAAACAGTTATGCATGCATCACAGTTTAGAAAACATTGTCCACTCATAGACCATCCTACGATGTCGCCTCGATACGCATGCCATACGCCCCTCAGAGCCACATTACTATCACCGGGACTTCCAAACCTGTCCAAACCATACTAGAGGGTTACTAACTACCTCATTAACCTCTCATTAAAACCCCGTAATTTTTCCAAATTTTTAAACGTATTTAAACTCGATCCTAAACCTTCGGACATCCCGAATTATATCGAAACGATGTCCGATCGATATGAAACTAGTCCCAAAATGTTCATTACATCGAATAGATGATTTCATATGTTGAACACGTGTCCCAAAGATGGCCCACGTACCCTCACGCGCCGCCCATAGTCCCTGCGAGTGAAACCCACGCGTCGGGACACTGCTCATCGTCTTCCTCAGTTAAATCGGTCTGAACCGATTCTCTGCAATTTCGGTTCAGCCGGACCGGCAAGGCCGGTTCACCCTCAATCCTCACTTATTTTCACTCCCAATCATTCCTATAACTTCATTCCAATATTTCTAGTCAATTTACGATCTCAAAACTGGAAGTTTAGGCCGAGAACATACCTCCCCGATTCGAAGAACAATCGGCCAATCTCCACTGTCGACTGTTCCCAGCTCCGACCACAGTTCACCTCAAATCCAAGCCCAAACAATTTTTTTAATCCTCAGAAACCATTTCGAGTTGTTAGTGACAGGACCCGCCCCGATCCCACAGGGACCACAAGGGGACGTGCCCTGCTCCCGTCTGACAGCCAATAATTCATACCAATTTTAGCCTCAAAAACATCAAATGCATAAATAACCAAATTAAAGTTATACATCAAATCCGAATTAAACAGATGTCAGACAAGGGATGAAATCCAAACGACAAGTTGCGAGCACGACTCTAACATAAACCTGCGGGTACACCACCCAACAGGGGTTCAGGTACGCAGAAGTGGATCTATGCCTCAGCCTCAAGTTCCTCCTCTACCTCATTAGCACGACCTGGAGGGGTTACCAAAACATTAAGGGTGAGTGGGCCGAAACTCAAGTTTATAAAATCGTTTAGTAAGTAAAACATATAATTTACCCCTCCGTTTTCCAAAACATGCATGCAGTATTATTTACAATCATTAATCATATAATATGAACTATAAGGCATGTAATAAAACCATAAACATAATTTTAGCCACTGCACTATACACTCCAATCCCGACATCCCTGATGTTTGACGTCCCTGACGTCCAATAAGGTCATAATCACAAGGCTACGTGTGCCACTCGGGTCTCAATTCTGAGTTCAATCCCCGAACCCTGTTCGGTTACAGCATCCCTGATGCTTAGCGTCATAGACGCTGGACGTTCTAGACGTCCGTGACCACTCCGGGGTACCTCATCCGGAGGAGACAGTATAATATGGAAGGATCTATACAGTGCAGTACCAAATACATTTTATTGATATCCACATGCAAAACATATGAGTATACATAGGTAAAATCTGAACCGATCGTTACGTTTCATCAGACGGGTCTCATGCCCAAATACCGTGAAACGTGCCATAACCGAAATTTCAATATCATCAAAACCATTTATCGATTCCAGCATGGGAACATATAAGTAAATCAGAAAACATTTAAGCATGCAAGGATTTAATGAAAACGGTCCCACTCACAGTACGATCCCGTGGTGAAACTGTGCGTACGAACTTGTACCGGGATTATCGTACAATTCCTGTCAGTCCAAATCATACGTAAAGGTCACAACAAGTCTTAAACATTTATCCAAATATCTCGAAACAGAAACTGGCTCGGGGAAACCGTCCAACACGTTTTCCGAGACAATCGGCCCTAAACTGACCCATCAAAACTATCCCAGATCAACATGGTTAATTCACCAAAAATGTTCAGAATGATGAGAGGAACAAAAGTCATGTTGATCGTGATCGGAGATAAGGTCCAACGCGCCCTCACGCGCCGCCCAAAGTGGCTGCGCGTGAAAGTCACGCGCCTGACACTGTAGTTATAGTGTTAGCACCTTCACCCGTTTGTCTGCAATACGGGCCTGCCACCCACGGCTTGACCCGGTTGAATACCCATCAATTCTAACTCGATTTCGATCCCATTTGATCCTAACATGTTAAATAACTATCCAATTTAGGTTCTGTGACAAAAATCAACCTCGACACATCCCCAAACGACCCATCGACCCGTGATCAACCAATCGGGTCAATCACTAGAACTTCCTGGTTTCTAATTCAAACTTCAATTCACTTCACAGGCAGCTCAATAGGATCAAAACGAACTAATATGAACGATCAATTGGGTCTGAGAGTACCTGAAGGTTGTCGTCCCAAGCTCTGCGATTTCCCTGAAAATAGCAGTCACCGTCCCAACTCACCCGTGGCTGATGGCCTTCGATTTCGATGTGGTTGAGTTCCAAACACTCCCAGAAGACTAAATCAGGCCCTGGTTTGGTCCAACGGTCACCAGAAATCAAAACCCGATTTTCCCTCCAATTTTGCCCAAAATGGTTTCTCTGGTTTTCCTCACCTGTTCTCAGTTCTTTCAGCATCAGAGTGATGCTCACTCACGTTCTAATTAGTTTTAAATAACCTCAGCCGTCCCAGAGGCTCGTGGGAGTCCAATTTGTCCACTGAAAAATGTTCCCCGAAAAGCTTCGAACTTGAATTAACAATGGGGTCGTGCAAGGTGGATGCAACAGACCACGTTCTAAAGCATCAGACACTCCCATCTTTCCAGCACACAATTGCATAAACAATTGCACATTTGAACCACCGCACATGGTGGTGCCGCCCATGTCCCCCCGCGGTTGCTACAGTAACCAGGGGCGAAATGACCAAAATGCCCCTAGTTCAATAATTACCATAATGCCCTTCACATTCTAGACCCGTAACTCAGCCATACGTAGTCCGATTTCGGCGTGCCGCCTGTCTACGGACTCAGGGTATCGAGACCTACCTAACGGTCCTTGAGTCATGTGAAATTTAGTTGCCAAACGAAAAGTCAACATTTTCGCCCCTGAAGTCCAAATTACGGTAATGCCCCTAAACTTCCGATAGTCATAACTTTTTCCCCGATCGTCCGAATTGGACGTGCCACCTGTCTACGAACTCGTGACGTCCCGAAATACGTCACGGTCACTGGTCTAAATCCATTTGACCCACCAATCAAAAAGTCAACAATTTGGCCATACCATTCACAAGGGTAAAAACGTCAATTCAAACATTAAATTACAATATTAAAATCTTTGAATTTCCGGGGTGTTACAACCTTCCCCCCTTAAGAAATTTCGTCCCGAAATTTCAAAGAAACAAATGAGGAAATTGTTCTCGCATCTGAGCCTCAGGCTCCCATGTGGCTTCTTCCACATTCTGGTTTCTCCAGAGAATCTTCACGAGAGGAATCGTCTTCCGACGTAGTACCTTGTCTTTCCGATCCAAAATCTGCACTGGGTGCTCCTCAAAGCTCAAATCCCCTCGGAGTTCGATAGGTTGATCCTCCAGTACATGGGAAGCATCACGTACATACTTCCGTAGCATCGATAAGTGAAAAACATCGTGAACTCTAGATAGTTCTGGAGGTAGTGCCAATTTGTAAGCAACTCTGCCAATCCTCTCCACGATCTCATATGGTCCGATAAAACGCGGACTCAGTTTCCCCCGTCGGCCAAAACGGATAATCCCTTTCCACAGAGATAACTTTAGGAAGACAAAATCTCCCACTTCAAATTCCAAGTCTCGAATCCGTTGATCAGCATAAATCTTTTGGCGATCCTGTGCCGCCTTCAATCTCTCCTTGATAACTCGAACAGTTTCCATGGTTAAGTCCATCAATTCCGGCCCTACAGCCGCTCGCTCTCCTATCTCCGTCCATCAGATAGGTGTCCTGCACTGTCGACCATACAGTGCCTCATAAGGTGCCATCCCGATGCTTGTCTGATAGCTGTTGTTGTAAGCGAATTCCATCAATGGCAAATGAGTATCCCCAAGAGTCCTGAAACTGTAGCACACAGGACCTCATCATGTCCTCCAGGGTCTGAATGGTCCGTTTAGACTGCCCATCGGTCTGTGGATGGAACGCAGTACTGAAACGTAGGGTTGTTCACAAAGTAGCTTGTAAACTCCGCCAGAACCTGGAAGTGAAACGCGGATCACGATCAGACACGATCGATTCCGGCCTACCATGCAATCGTATGATTTCTTTTACGAACAATTGAGCCAGTCGGTTGGGTTTATAAGTTTCCTGAACTGGCAGAAAATGGGATGACTTGGTTAACCGATCCACGATCACCCATACTCCGTCCACTCCACTCTGAGTCCTTGGCAACTTAAAGACGAAGTCCATGGTGATGTGATCCCACTTCCACTCGGGAATCGGAAGTGGCTGCATTGCCCCATACGGTCTCTGCCGTTCTGCCTTAACCTGCTGACAGGTTAAGCATCTGCTCACGAATTCAGCAATATCCTTCTTCATTCCTGGCCACCAATAATGGTTCCGGAGGGTACGGTACATCTTTGTACCTCCCGGATGCATAGCATAGGCCGAACTATGGGCCTCCTCAAGAATCTCGGTCTGTATCTCTGCCACTGCAGGTACACACAAACGGCCCAATTTCACAAGTGCTCCATCGTCCCGGATGGTAAAATCCTGTCTCCCATCCGCATCGACCTCAATTCTGTAAATACAGAGTATCGGATCCTGAAGTTGTGCTTCGATAATCCGATCAATTAGTACTGGTCGTACATGGAAGCTGGCCAACAAAGCTCCATGCTCATCCGTACCCAAAATAACTCCCGCCTTCCGGAGTTCCACCAGCAAAGGAAGATACACCATCCTCAGGTGTGCAACCGATCCCGCTGACTTCCTGCTGAGTGCATCAGCCACCACATTGGCCTTTCTCAGATGGTACTCGATCGTACAGTCATAATCTTTCAGCATCTCCAACCATCTCCGTTATCTCATGTTAAGCTCCTTCTGAGTGAATAGGTACTTTAGGCTCTAGTGGTCGGTGTATATCCGACACGTTGCGCCGAATAGATAATGTCTCCAGATTTTTAGAGCGTGAACCACCGCTGCCAACTCCAAATCATGGGTAGGGTAGTTCAACTCATGAGTCTTTAGCTGCCGGGATGCGTAGGCGATAACCTTGCCAGTCTGCATCAACACGCAGCCCAAACCTTGTAGTGAAGCGTCACTAAAGACCACGAATTCTCCACTGTCATCAGGCAATGCAAGGACAGGTGCAGTGGTCAATCGATCTTTCAACTCTTGAAAACTCCGATCGCACTGCTCGTCCCAGATAAACTTTACTCCCTTCCGAGTCAAACGAGTCAATGGTGCAGCAATTTTGGAGAAACCCTCCACGAATCTCCGGTAGTAACCTACTAATCCGACAAAACTCCGCACCTCAGTCACTGTTGTCGGTCTAGCCCAGTTGGTCACCGCTTCTGTTTTCTGGGGATCCACGCAAATCCCATCCGTCGATATCACGTGTCCCAGAAAACCAATACTGCTTAGCCAAAACTGACACTTGCTCAGCTTGGCGTACAACTGCTCTTGTCTCAGCTTCTCCAACACCAACCGTAGATGTTCCTCATGTGCTCGGGCACTCCTCGAGTACACCAAGATATCATCGATGAACACAATCACGAATTTATCCAAGTAGGGTCGGAAGACCCGGTTCATCAGATCCATGAATGCTGCTGGAGCATTCGTCAACCCAAAAGGCATAACCAGGAACTCGTAGTGTCCATAACGGGTTCGAAAAGCAGTTTTCGGAATGTCCTCCTCCGAAATCCTCAGTTGGTGATACCCAGACCGCAAATCAATTTTCGAGAAGCACTGAGCTCCCCGCAACTGGTCAAAAAGGTCATCGATCCTGGGTAGAGGATTCTGGTTCCTCAGTGTCACCTTGTTGAGTTGCCGATAGTATGAACAAACGGAGACTTCCCTCCTTCTTCTTTATGAACAACACCGGTGCTCCCCACGGTGAAGTACTTGGAAGGACATATCCCAATTCCACCAACTTCTGCAACTGAGTTTTGAGTTCTCGTAACTCGGCTAGCGCCATCCGGTATGGTGCCTGGGATATAGGTCGGGTACCAGGGAGTAGTTCAATAGTAAACTCGATCTCCCGCGATGGCGGTAATCCAAGTAAGTCTTCCGGGAACACATCCGGAAACTCACGTACCACCGGTATCTCGTCGATACCCGGAGTATCAACCTGATCCGACACGACGTGCGCCAGATAACCCTGGCATCCCTTCCGTAGAAGTTTGGTAGTAGTAAGTGAAGAAATCACTTCAGGAGGCGAACCGTCACATTCCCCCTGGAAGATAACCTCCGGCAAACCCGGGCTTCGCAGAATCACTTGCTTGTTACAGCAATCGATGAGCGATTCATGCTCTGATAGCCAATCCATCCCTAGGATTATATCGAAGTCGTGGATATCCAGAATAATTAAATCCGCTGGTAAATCCACATCCTCAATTCTTACCGGGCACCTTCGAATCACCTGATTCACAAGGTATACGATGCCCATCGGGGTGCCAACACCTATTTCACAATCTAAGGCTGATACCACACAATCAAGCATACCAGCACAACTCTTCGAAATAAAAGAATGTGTAGCCCCCGCATCCATCAATACACGTACAAGAAGGTTTAGGATATGTAGTGTACCTGTAACCACGCCTGGGGCGGTCCTCGCCTGTTGCTGGGTCATTGCAAACGCTTGAGCCCTAGGCCCTCCATTCCGTCCGCGCCCGCGCGCGCCACGCCCAGCACAACGGTCACCTCCCTGACCGCGACCTCCATTAGTGTGGGAAGCCGTGCTCTGCACCACACTAGAGCCCCCAGCGTCGTTGCTCTTGGACAACAGCGGGCAATCACAGGCATAGTGGCCCTCCTCTCCGCAAGCAAAACAGGTTACCAGCCTCGGCCTATCCGAATGCCCACCAGAAGCACCGCTCCATGACGAACGCTACCCGGAGTTGTATCCTGATCCTCCGCCCTGAGAGCCTCCGCGTCGACCTGACCAGCCACGACCCTTGAAGGATGAGGGTGCCCCCTGTAGCCCCCTCCCTTGTTGTTCTTCTGGCCTGATGGCCCACGGTGTGGGCGATCCTGACGTCGCCCCACGCCTGAAGGCTGTCGTGTCTAGTGTGTCGCCAGACTGGCCTCGACACGCACCGCAGCGTCGACCAAATCTCTCAGAGAAGTATGAGTAGTAGCAGTCACACTTGCCCGGATCTCCCCTCGGAGTCCAAGCTCGAACCTTTGGCATTTGTCCTCCTCTGTGCTCACGAATGATGTAGCGAACCGGGATAGTTTTCCGAAAGTCTGCTCGTAGTCCGCAACGGACATATCTCCCTGCTCTAGCCGTAAGAACTCAGCCTCCCGTGCCGCGCGAAATGATCGCGGGTAGTACTGGTCCAGAAATCGGGAACGGAAAGCTTCCCAAGTAGTGGTATGGACAGACCACCCAGACATTTCGAGGCCGTGCCACCACTGGTAGGCTCCTCCCTCCAGCAAGAAGGCCGCCAAAGTTACCCGTTCGCCCGGAGGGCAGTGCATCACCGTGAAGATCCTTTCCTATTTGGTGATCCAATCATGAGCATCTTCGGGGTTCGATCCCCCGTTGAAAGGTGTGGCTCCCAGACGTTGAGCCCGCTCAATGCTTGCGCATTCCATTTCCCTTTCCAGATCCTCGTCAGTTCGTGTATGAGGAATTCTCCTAGGAGGCATAACCAACTGTCAAGAGGCATAAATCAGTTAAAATTATCCTTAAAAGTCGAAAAGTAACTAGTACTAATCGCTAGTCTAGCATGCTGACCACAACCTAGTGCTCTGATACCAAGCTGACAGGACCCGCCCTGATCCCACAGGGACCACAAGGGGACGTGCCCTGCTCCCGTCTGACACCCAATAATTCATACCAATTTTAGCCTCAAAAACATCAAATGCATAAATAACCAAATTAAAGTTATACATCAAATCCGAATTAAACAGATGTCAGACAAGGGATGAAATCCAAACGACAAGTTGCGAGCACGACTCTAACATAAACCTGCGGGTACACCACCCAACAGGGGTTCAGGTACGCAGAAGTGGATCTATGCCTCAGCCTCAGGTTCCTCCTCTACCATCATTGAAACCTCACCGGCCGTATGCCTCAACAAAGCCTTCTCAACTTCAATCGTGATGAACCTAACCACTCAAGTCTCATGGCTACATCATATTGAGTCGTAGAACCTTCATGCCAATATTAGAAGTCTTCCATCTTCGCCACACCGTCATACCCTCTCACATCTCACACCTCTCACTCTCACACTCACACACTCTCTCTCCATCTCTCTCTCACTCAATCACTCTCTCTCTCTCTTGCTCTCTTTATCTCTCTCTCTCTTTCTCTCTCCCTCTGCCTGTCATTCAAGGGTTGAATATGGTTTGTTGGAAATTTAGGTTTTGATTGTATGTTTGAGTTTAGGGTTTCTTTTGATGGTCATTTTGTTTTGGTAATAAATGCTTATGAATTATTGTGTATTGGATATTCATTTTTGATGGTCTATTTTTTTGGTGGGTTATTTTGAGTTAGTTGACATGCTGTTTCATATAATATTTAAATGCACGTTGCTAGGTTTCAATAAATTTTGAAGGAAGGCATGATTTGGTGAGATTCCTGAAGACCATACATAAAGCAGGGCTTTATGCTCATCTTCGTGTTGGGCCTTATGTTTTTGCTGGGTGGAATTTTCGGTAATTCCCCCTCTCTGCATCTTTTATTGTGTGATTTGTAGTGGGTTTCCTATTTAGCTTAAGTATGTTCGAGCCATCAGCTTCAGAACAGACAATGAGCCTTTCAACGTTAACTTTCTTTTTTTACTTTTTATCTTTTTCCTAATTTAGTTTTCCAAGGAGTGTTCAGGGAGCTTGCTGGGGGATATTGAGTGTAAGTTTAATATAAACATTTGTGGTGTTGCAGATAGCAATGCAAGGGTTCATTGAAAAGATTGCGGGACTGATTAAGTGTGAAAAGGTTTTAAGTCCCAGGGTGGCCCCATCATCCTCTCACAAGTAAATGAGCCTTTTGGGTATTCCTTTTGCTTTAGCTTTCATTTTTTGTAGTAAATTAAACGATTTTGAGTCGAGTTATTTGGATGTATGTCCATTTCTTTGAAGAAAACAAATTCAAATTGAAAATGAGTATGGAGTAAAGAGTAAGTTATTTGGAGCTACTGGGCACAGGACATGTCTTGGGTGAAAAATATGGCCATTGGGTTGGACACTATTTATGTGCAAGGAAGAAGATGCTCCAGATCCAGTGGTGAGTAATAAACACTCTTTATGTTCTAGATCTAAGCTTGTCATGCTCTACATTTCCCCCATTGGAAAGCCAGTTCTTAAGTTTATATAGAGTTAAGTAAGTTTCACTCCTTATGTGAAGATGTAGCTGACAATGTTTTGCGAATGACAGCGACAGATAAACTCATGTAATGGTTTTTATTGTGATTCATTCGTACCCAACAAACCCTACAAGCTTACAATTTGGACATAGGCCTGGAGTGGCCAGTATGTTTATTATAAGCTTGGGAACCTCTAGTTTGTTAATATGCTACAAAAGAAAATATACTCAATGGAGGGGAATAGTATGTAAATGCCATCGACTAGGTTCTATCAAAGCCAATAACTTTGTTTTTGATAGGTGTTCAACTACGCATTATTTTATATTATTTTATACCCTTTATATTTGAATTTAATATTAAAATAATAAACGATTGGATAAAATAATATATTTTGTGTATTTTTGCAGAAATAAATAAAACATGAAATTCCGAGCATTTTGACGAAAGAATCTTCCTAATCAGAGTTAGAACGAAGAAATTATGGCTAAAATAAGAGATTCCACTGAAAATCTCTAGGAAATTCTATGGGAAAGCACTGAAAACTCACGCCTAGATCCATTAAATCCTCAGCCCAGCCCGCTGAAATTCCTCAGTCCAGCCCAGTTCGTACGGCCCTGCCCAGCGCAGCCCAATTATTTCAGCCTCAGCCTGCGATGCGCGCCAGCAGGAGCCCACCGAAGTACCGTTTTCCCATTCGGCGAGCGTGTGTCGAAGCAATCCTCTCCAGCTTGGCACGCGTGCGCTAACTTCTCTACCCTTGTCAGTGTTGCAACCACCGAACCTATCTTATCAGAACCAGCTTGCATCCGCCGACTTCCCCTGCTTTTTTCAGCTGCTTTCTACCGATTCATGGACTACTCCATGGCCTGAATTTTCTACATCATACCTACCCCCTTTTGGGCAGGCTTTCACCATGATTACCACCCAAATCAGCCACAAAGTCATCATTTCTTCATTTAATTTTTTATTGTAATTTTTATTTATTTTATTTTATATTTTTTAAGTTTTTTTTTTTAGCTTTTTATCCCTATATATAGGGGTTCATTTTTCTTGTTTAAGGTCTTTGTTTTGAGACACACTTTGAGCTTTCCTTAGGAGAAATTATGGCAAAGTATTTCCAATACAAATTTTAAGAGTTCAAGTCCGAATTTCCCTTATTTTATCTTTTTCATCTTCACATAGTTCCTACCGCTGTTCGGTGATCCTTGTGAAAAACAATCCAATGTTCTCATCTATTCTGAAAGGGTAACATTTGCTCTCCATCCTCTTAAACTCTTTTATTTGTTATTGGTTCTATTTATAATGCCATATAGATGTTAGTTTTTCCTTCCTATATTTTGTAAAATTGAATACAATCACCATGTGTTTTACTTTCTAAAAATCATTTACTTCTTACATTTTAAAGCTTAATCTTCATTTCGAAACTAAATGTTGATCCTTTATTCGAGGCATTTAGAGTGGAGTTGAAGTGATTTAATGTGTGACCGCTGTTCGGCGCATTAAATCAAAAACTTAAGGTAAATCGTATTATAAGTAAAAATCCGTTGTTCGGTACATTTATAATATGAAAAATATTTGAAGGAATATGAGTTTGTGAATGTATGATTTCATGATTGATTCAAATATATGCAAATGCTAGTGTGTTGGTGAATTTTGTGTTTAAGGAAAGTCCATTTGTACATAGGTTAAAATAGAAGTAGAATTAGTTTTATACTTGTTTTTACTTGTATTTTTATGATTAAACTTTACTCAAAACTTCCCCATCTTATTTTTTATTCTTTTTCACTAACCATTATTAATATTCCCTAATTTCCCTGATTAAGAACGATCTCTATTTACCAATAGTAAAATGACACAAAAAGGGTTTAAAATATGTATATACTTGAATTACGGATTTATTTAAATGTGTATTCTAAGCGTATCAATTTTTGGTGCTGTTGCCGGGGAAATTAAAAATCATTCTTAATATGTTAGTATGTATAAAATTGTTCATATGTTAAATGTTGTCCGTATGTAAAATGTTCATACTTGTGAATAAAGTGCACATATTGTAAATGTTTTTAACTTTTATTTTTACACTTGATGACATTATACTTGTTTATATTTTTCTACTTGTTCATATTACTTGTTCACAATTATCTTAGTTTTTCTTATTTATTTGTTTGTTTATATTTTGATAAACTCTAAATTAAAAAAAAAAATCGAAATTAAAAAAAAAAAGAAAAAAAAATAGTCTTGATTTAATTTGTTTATAATTTGTGCATACTTGATTTGATAATGTGTATGTGTATATATATTAAATGTTCATATTTACTATGTTTATTAAATGTTCATATTTACTATGTTTATTAAATGTTCATATTTACTATGTTTATAATGTTCCTACTTGTTTATAATTGCCTATACATAAAAATGTCCATACATTTTCTTATGTGTTAGCATAAAAATGTTTATACATGTTCATGAGATATTTGTTTCAGTAAAGTTAAACTACTATCATACTTGTTCATTTTTTTTACTTGTTCATATTCTACTTGTGCATACTTGATTCATATTGTTCATACTTGTATATACATTTTTATTGATAACTTTTATTTTATGTTTGCCATATTATATTAGTTCATAATATACTTGTTCATAAATTGTACTTAATGCCCATATTGTATTAGTCCATGAATTGTATATTATGCTTGTTAATTTTATTTTATTCTATTGTTATTTTCTATTTATTATTTATTTGTTTTTATAAACTAAAAGAAAAAAAAAGCTAAAAAAATCGAAAAAAAACGAGAAGAACTATATATATCTTTGACTTTTCCAACATGTAAATATTGTTTCCTATTAAATGTTTTAGAGTTGCATAAATCTCAAGACCCCTTTTTCTTCAAAATTTTACTTTCAGGAACAGGTAGCGCCCTCTTGTTTACTTTCTCCTTAACCCTTCATGGTGTGTGGATTTCATCACCACACACCATAGACTCGAATCTATGGACATGAGGTTGGGGCGGAATTTGTAAACACTTGGGTTTTGTAATTCACCAAATCTTTCATCGGTTGGTCGTGGTGTCTAGGAGGGTTATAACTAGTAATAAGTTTTGGATTAAGAAAGGGAACACCAATGGAGTATATGCCCTAGCCAAGCGAGCCTCGGGGTGCTCTCGAAATTATCCTTGCTTCTCGCGTTACATCTATCCCAACTGGCCATGATTAACGCTGAATGGTGGAAGGGTGGTTATCAGTACCCGCAGACCATACGCCCAGGAAAGTACTGTCAGGACCCACCCCGGTTTCACCCCGAAACCCGAGGTAAATCCTACTCCCGTCTGACACCCCGACACAAAAACAGTCAGACGCAGGAGAAAACACTCACTAAAAACCGAAGTTAGAGTTTACAGAGCATAGTACGAATCCAATGATATAAAAACCGATGAAAATTACACGCACGCGGAAGAAAAACTTAAACACTCGGGAATCCCGCTCGTCACTTCTATGCCTCAGGCACTGCCTCGACGTCAAGACCCCGCGCTAGCTCCACAACCTGGAGGGCAATTTAAAAACAGAAGGTGTGAGTGGACCATAATAAAAGAAAAGTTCTAAAACCATTTATCAGAAAAACCGAGTTTAACCCTCCGTTTTGGAACCACATGCATAACCCAGTTATCAAAACAGTAGGATCCAATACTCAGAAAACATCATAAGAAACAGAAATACTATAAAACAGTTATAGAAGTCATAGCGTAGGAATCATAAAACCATATCATAAACCCTGAACGTCAAAATCATCATTTTCCGATCAAACCTGCTGGACCTATTCGAGTCTTTAAACTCCCGAGTCTTTAAACTCAACAGGCCTCAATAATTTCCGAGTCTTTAAACTCCCGAGTCTTTAAACTCAATAGGCCTACGGGGGAAAATATCAATATATCCGAGTCTTTAAACTCTCGAGTCTTTAAACTCAATCCGGGCCCGTCCCCCGTCAATCAATATCCGGGTCTTTAAACCCAATAACCAGATCCAGCAAATCCAATCAAACCAGTTGAAAATCATTTCTGTATGCACATCCAAACCCGAATCCGAAATCACTGGTCTGATACCCTTCCGGCATCCAGAACCGTCATTTCGAACCCAAATCCGGAATCCACTTTTCCACTTGGAAACCAACTCTTTTTCCGAAATCCGTTTCTAAAACCCGAAAACCTTTAATCATCGAAATCATGTTCCAAAATCTCTTTATAATCATTGAAAACCACTTATCCTTTGAAATCCCAAAACCATAACATTATAATCAGAAATCAACCTTTTATCGTAAAACGTGCCAAATACCGTATTTTCTCAAAAACGTGCAATAATGTAAAATCACATCATAAATCCAACAATCATGAAATCACATATATAAAACAAGTATAGAAAATAGTTATGCATGTTCGAGTTTAAGGAAATGGTCCACTCACAGTACCGAGCCCTCAATCTCGTCCGGAACGTCCTGCACGTTCCTCGACTTCCTCGGGAAATCCCGATCCTGTCAACAACCACCAAAGTACGTCACTAACATGTCCACGAGTATCCATCTAAATTCCCTCAAAAATCTCCTGGTCCTAAACGTAACGAACCGGAACCCTAAACCTTCACCCTCGCGAAACTAAACTCAAACAACGTCCGATTAACCCAAAACCAATTCCAATGGACTCGTCACAACTCCTGGACCAAAAACCATGTTGACCACTTTTCCCAGAACCGCCGCACGCCAAAGTGGCTGCGCGTGGCCCTCACGCGCCAGCTACAGTACCACCGTCAATCTCACGTCGACCCGGTTCACACCAATGCTGCAACTCGGACCGGCGAGACCTGTTCTCTGTCGTCCGGCCACCATTTCACCTCCTTTCTTCACCTATAGCTTCGTCCAGCCCTACTCTATCCATCCCCGTCCTTGAATCACCGCGATTCAACCCGTAGCTCATCGACTCAAGCTCGAACCAGACGGCCCAAACTCCCCTGTTTGCCTTGCCGGCCACCCAAGTCACCTTCCGTCACGGTGGCAACACCAGACGGTTCCTAGGACCATCCAAACCTCACCCAACTCACCTGGAACGTCGACTCTACGCCAATCTTCACGACTTTCGGTTTGAAAGTCACGGCTAAAACAGAGCACGCAGAGCACCTGCCGTTGTGCTAACCGCCACCGTATACCCCCATCACGGCAGCACAACCAGGAGATACCCAGGCCTCCCCTGAGTCACCTAGACCACCCTAGACTCAACGATTCTACCTCTAAGGCTACGACTTCCATTTTGAACTTCTACGGCTAAACAGAGCATCGAAATGGGGATGAGGGAATTACCTGCCTTCCGCCACCGTCGTGAGCTCCGCTGGGGCTGGTGGACTCCTCGCACCCCTCACGACACCACCACGATCTTAGTAGCACCATACACGGCCGCCACCGCCACGATTTCTCACAAACTCCCTGATGTCCTTTGACAGGACCCGTCCCAATCCCACTGGGACCACCCGGGGACGTGACCCGCTCCCGTCTGACAATGACTCTAAACATACCAAAATTACACTTAAATAAAAACCGAAGACTCACATAGATAGATAACGTACAAACACAGTGTTTAAAGTGATACTGTCAGACAAGGGAAAGTAAATACAACATGTGAGCACACTAGTAAGAGTACATTTATTCGGTGCTCAACCTACCCACAAGTGGGTGTACAGGTGCACAGCTAGGCAAACTAAACCTCTGCCTCCTCCTCCGGGTCCTCCTCCTCTATTTCCGTGTCAGGGTCTGGAGGGGTCAGTAAAACAAGGGTGAGTAGGCCAAAAATAACAGTTTAGAAATCAATTTAATAATAAAATAATCATAAGGTTTTACCCCTCCGTTTTCCAAATCTTGCTTGCAGTGAAAATATAATATTATAATGAAATCATAACCAATGAACCACAATAATAATCGTAAGGTGAAACTAACATATCAGTGCACTATAAAACCCAACCCAAATGATGTCACGGTTCTAAGGCTACGCGTTGCCACTCAGGGTCTCACACCCGAGACTCTCTAGGTACATCAGCTCCCGGTATCCCGGTCACTGCCCGAGGTATATAAACATGCCTTCCTGAGAGTAAGCAGCCCAACGGGGGTCAACTCCACTCAGTCAGAGCCCCGTGACTACTCCAGGGTCCACCCAGGCCAACGACCCTCCCTGGAGGAGACAATATACACAGGTAGGAAAGTACAGTACAATAACAGTATAGTTTACCCTATGTCCCCCGGACATCCCAAACAAAATCCACATATAATCCAGACGGGTCTCATGCCCAAAACATTGTAAGAACATATATAAACAGTTCATAAGACTCATCAGTGGAAATAGTAAAACAGTTTATGCATGCAAGCCTTTTATAAATCAAACAGCCCACTCACACTCGGTCCTTGCTGCTCAACGATCTCTATAAACCTGTATTATTATTCCTGAGGGTTACTTAAGGACCCTATAATATCAATACCAAGACCCTAGAACATATCCGCCTCAAAAACGCATCCCGGGCACTAGTCCCGGTGCTTCAAACCCCATTTTGACTAACATAACGATCTCCGATCGACACGAAACCACCTCCATTGGATCCGTATCGTCGAAACCTTGAAAATGGTACCGGCCCCACTAAAATCACTGTTCACACGCGCCCCCACGCGCCTGGTCAACGCGTGGGTCAACGCTGCTACAGTACTGCTGACGTCATGCTGACGTCATCACTGACACTTGTCAGGTGACACGTGGCATGTTCTGATTGGTCCCTAGTCTGACAATATCTGACAGGATGACATCATCATGACGTCAGCATGATGACGTCATCGTGCTACAGTATCGGGTCAGACCCGTTTGACTGGAACCGAGTCGCCGTCGACCCGCGGCTTGACCCGATTCAACCGTACGATTCCGGCCACCATTTTCGACGGGGTTCATCCCTATAGGGTCGTCTAGGTCTGTTCTATGGTTCTACAACCTCAAAATGGAAAGAAAACGGGAGAAAACTCACCAGTTCTTCTCTGAAACTCATGGCCAAGGTCCGATCGCCTTCTCCGGTGATCCACGCCGTGTCCGTCGTCCAAACCGGTCCTGATCGACTCGTCTCTCGCCCTAGAACATGTCTAACACCAAACAACTGAGTTCCTAGCACTAAAACAGGTTGGTTTGAAATAGAGGAGTAAAGCGGGTTTTCGGGTTTTCGACCTTACCGCCGTCGTGTCGCCGCCGCAGGCCGTGCCGTCGTCCAGTTAAGCTCCTGGGGTCCTCACGGTGCAGACTGGAGCTTCCCCTGCGTTGAGATGATGTGGTTGTCACGGTTTGCTTCTTGGACCCGTTTCCGTCGTGTTTCGGGTCTGAGTTTTTGGACGGAAATTCGGACGGGAAAATGGGCTGGTGGTTGCTGGTGGTTGCACGGGTTGTGAAGACCAGATGATGGTGGTGCTGTGGGTGGTCGTTTGGTGCGAAGAGGATGGCTGGTTTGATCGCCTTGGTCGAGAGAAAATGGAAGAAATGCACGGGTTTGTGGGGGGGGGGGGGGGGCTGTATGTGTGTTTGTGTGTTTGAGTGAAACGGACAGAGATCGTGCATGAACAAGGGAAAATCAGAAGAAATGAAGGGCCAGGATGCATTTGAGCAGTAGATCCAAGGGCTAGAAACAATTGGAGGGAAAATAATTAATATAAAAATGAGTTAAATAGTGTAAGTTGCTTTATGGGAATAGAGTAGGCTTGGATGGGTGACACTTGTCACCAATCCACCGGTTTAATTTAAATATTAGGTTGGTACGGATTCCCGTAATAAATTAATATTTTATTCCGTTGTTCTCGGTTCGTAAATTCCGCTAAAACGCTTCCTTGACCATAACTTCTTCATACGAACTCCGATTTCGGCGTGCCGCCTGTCTACGGATTCGTGACATCCCGACCTACGTCATAGTCATGGGTCAAAGTCCAAATTGTTGCCCGGGTCAAAAGTCAAAGTTTCCCCCCTTCAGGGGCAAAATAGTCTTTTTACATTAAAAT
Organism: Prinsepia uniflora; assembly: GCA_032719365.1. NCBI lineage: Eukaryota > Viridiplantae > Streptophyta > Magnoliopsida > Rosales > Rosaceae > Prinsepia > Prinsepia uniflora. Next base: position 14,098,697 of record CM064864.1, on the reverse strand, counting down.
ATTATTATTCTCGGTTCGGGTCGTTACAACCTACCCTCCTTACAGAAATTTCGTCCTCGAAATTTACTCAAACAAGTATGGGTACTGCCCTCTCATCAATTCCTCGGGTTCCCATGTCGCTTCCTCCACCTCGTGGTTCCTCCATAGTACTTTAACCAAAGAAATCGTCTTGTTCCTTAAGACCTTGTCCTTCCTATCCAGAATCTGCACTGGCCGTTCCTCGAAACTCAAATCTGTCATCAGTTCCAGTGGTTGCTCTGGCAGTGCATGAGAGTCATCCCGAAGATACTTCCGTAGCATCGACACATGAAATACGTCATGTACTCGGGAAAGCTCCGAAGGTAGTGCTAAACGGTAAGCCACTGGACCAATCCTCTCGACAATCTCATATGGTCCGATATAACGAGGACTCAATCTCCCACGTCGTCCAAATCGAAGAATCCCTTTCCACGGCGATAACTTTAAAAAGACAAAGTCACCAACCTCGAACTCTAAATCTCGGATCCGTCGGTCTGCATAGCTTTTCTGACGATCCTGGGCCGCCTTCAATCTCTCCCGAATAACCCGAACTGTCTCCTGGGTCATATCCATCAGATCCGGCCCCACTGCGGTTCTTTCTCCGATCTCCATCCAGCATACCGGTGTTCTGCACTGTCGACCATACAGTGCCTCATAGGGTGCCATCCCTATACTCGCATGGTAGCTGTTATTGTAGGCAAACTCCATCAATGGTAATCGATCAGCCCACGAATCCTGGAATTGCAACACACAGGCTCTCATCATGTCTTCGAGAGTTTGTATTGTCCTTTCAGACTGTCCGTCGGTCTGTGGGTGGAATGCCGTACTGAAGTGCAATTTCGTACCCAACGTAGTCTGTAGGCTCCTCCAAAACCTGGATGTGAAACGCGGATCCCGATCCGACACGATCGACTCTGGGGTACCGTGTAGTCGGATGATCTCATTAATGAATAGCTGGGCCAAACGGTTGAGCTTGTACGTCTCACGTACAGGCAGAAAATGCGCTGATTTAGTCAACCGGTCCACTATTACCCAGACTCCATCAACTCCACTCCTTGTCTTCGGTAACTTGAAGACAAAGTCCATTGTAATATGATCCCACTTCCATTGTGGAATTGGAAGTGGCTGCATAGCCCCATACGGACGCTGCCGTTCTGCTTTGACCTGCTGACAGATCAAACATTTGCTGACAAACTCAGCTATCTCCCTCTTCATCCCTGGCCACCAATAATAGTCCCGGAGGGTACGATACATCTTTGTCCCTCCTGGATGCATAGCATAGGCCGAACTGTGGGCCTCGTCTAAAATCTCTCTCCTCAACTCTGGTACCGCAGGTACACACAATCGCCCAAGCTTTACTAATGCTCCATCGCCCCTGACGGAGAAATCTTGTCTCTGTCCGGATTCAACCTCGTTCCTGTAATCACAAAGTATCTGGTCCTGTAATTGAGCCTCGATGATCCTGTCGACCAACACGGGTCGCACATGAAAGCTAGCCAACAAGGCTCCCTGATCGTCCATCCCTAACATAACTCCGCTCTTCCGAAGTTCCACTAGCAAAGGAAGATACACCAATCTCAAATGCGCAACTGATCCCGCCGACTTCCTGCTAAGTGCATCAGCTACAACATTTGCCTTGCCAGGATAGTACTCGATGGTACAATCATAATCCTTCAACAACTCCAACCATCTCCGCTGTCTCATGTTGAGTTCCTTCTGTGTGAACAAATGTTTAAGACTCTGGTGATCGGTGAAGATTCGGCATGTCACACCGAACAAATGATGTCTCCAGATCTTTAGAGCATGAACCACCGCTGCCAATTCCAAATCATGAGTAGGGTAGTTCAACTCGTGCGTCTTCAGCTGCCGGGATGCGTAAGCAATCACTTTTCCATTCTGCATCAATACACAACCCAAACCCTGCAGCGATGCATCACTATATACCACGAACTCTCCACTGCTGTCTAGTAATGCAAGGACAGGTGCAGTGGTTAATCGGAACTTTAATTCCTGAAAACTCTGTTCACACTGGTCGTCCCATACAAACTTCACCCCTTTCCGGGTTAACCGAGTCAATGGTGCGGCAATCTGGGAGAAACCCTCTACGAATCTCCGATAATAGCCTGCTAACCCAACAAAACTTCGCACTTCCGTCACCGTGGTCGGTCTTGGCCAATTTGTCACAGCCTCCGTTTTCTGAGGATCCACACTTATCCCCTCGGGTGATATAATGTGACCCAAGAATCCAATACTATTTAGCCAAAACTGACACTTGCTTAACTTAGCATACAGCTGCTCCTGTCGTAGTTTACCCAATACCATTCGTAAGTGCTCCTCATGAGCCCTGACACTCCTGGAATACACCAAGATGTCGTTGATAAACACGATCACAAATTTATCCAAGTATGCTCAAAAGACTCGATTCATCAAGTCCATGAATGCAGCTGGTGCATTCGTCAGTCCAAAGGGCATCACCAAGAACTCATAATGCCCATACCTCGTTCGAAAAGCTGTTTTCTGAACATCCCCCTCGGCTATTCTCAGTTGATGGTACCCTGACCTCAGATCTATCTTGGAGAAATATCGGGCTCCACGTAACTGATCGAACAAATCATCGATCCTGGGTAAGGGATACTGATTCCTTACCGTAGCCTTGTTTAACTGCCGATAATCCACACACAACCGCAAACTACCCTCCTTCTTTTTCACAAATAAGACCGGCGCTCCCCATGGTGATGTACTGGGTCGGATAAACCCTAGATCCACCCGTTCCTGTAATTGGATTTTCAATTCACGTAGCTCCGCCGGTGCCATACGATACGGTGCTTGTGAAATCGGTCGAGTCCCTGGGAGTAACTCGATCGTAAAGTCGATCTCCCTGGGTGGTGGTAATCCAGGTAAATCTCCTGGAAAGACATCAAGAAATTCCCGTACAATCGGAATATCCTCAATACTCAAAGATTCATCCGTAGACTCTACCACATAAGCAAGATAACCCTGACACCCCCTCTGTAAGAGTTTAGTAGCTGTGAGTGCAGATATTACCTTGAGTGATGCGTCTCCACACTCCCCCTGAAATATCACTTCCGGTAATCCCGGACCTCTCAAAGTCAACCGCATGTTACTACAGTCGATGAGTGAATTGTACTCCGACAACCAATCAACTCCAAGTATCACATCGAAATCGTGAACATTCATCAGAATTAAGTCTGCCGGAAATTCGACTCCCTCAATCTCCACAGGACAAGCTCGTATCTCCTGGTTCACCTGGTAGGTCACACCCATCGGTGTCCCCACTCCCATCTCGTGCTCAAGTGCGGTCACCTCACGGCCCAACAGACTCGCACAACGCGGTGAATTAAAAGAATGAGTTGCCCCCGAATCCATCAATGCACGAACAACCATACCATAAATATGTACAGTACCTGTCAACACTCCCGGAATGGATCTGGCATGCTGCTGGGTAACAGTATAAACACGAGCCATAGACTCTGCAGGTCGTCCCTGTCCTCTAGCTCCTCGATCACGGCCACGCACAACACCGCGTGTCCGGCTGCTGTCAGTCTGGGATGCTGTGCTCTGTGCTGGCGCAGTACTGCCGCGAATCAGTGGACACTCAGAAGCATAGTGCCCCGGCTCACCACAAGCGAAGCATGTGACCTCCCTAGGTCGACCCGAGTATCCTCCCGGTGAGATGCTCATCGGTGAGTACGACCGCTGCCAAGCTCCAGAACGCTGTCCAGACCGCTGAGGACTCTTGAACTGACCAGAACGTCCTCGGCTGCCAGAAGATGAAGATCCACCAGAATGTCCTCCCTTCGAGCCACGACGGCCCGAGAATCCCAAGTGTGGGCGATCACGTCGCCGAGTCTCCCCCTCAGCTCGCTGACGAGCCAGGATACTGCTTTCAACCCTGGTCGCCGCATCAGTCAGATCCCTCATGGAAGCAAAGGGTGTTGCAGTCACCATCGCCTGAATCTCAGGTCGCAAGCCCCACTCAAATCTGCGACATCGGTCTGCCTCGGTGATCACGAAGTTCTCAGCAAAGCGAGACAACATCAGGAAGGTCTCCTCGTACTCTGCTACAGTCTGATCCCCCTGCCGGAGTTGCAGAAACTCCGCCTCACGGGCGTTGCGAAATGACCGTGGATAGAACTGGTTGAGAAACCGCTCTCGGAAGGTCTCCCATGGAATGGTGTGAGCAGTCCAGCCGGCCAAAACAAGGTTGTGCCACCATCGATAGGCGCTCCCATCCAGTAGGAAAGTCGCCAGTACGACACGCTCCTCCGGAGGACAGTGCATGACCTCGAAAATCCTCTCCCAGCGGTCAATCCACTGGTGTGCTTCCTCAGGGTCGGTTCCCCTACTGAAGTGCGTAGCACCCAGGCGCTGAGCCCGCTCAATGCTCGCAGTGTCTCCATTTCCTCCATTGCCCTCGTCAACACGTGCACGGGGTTCACGTCGGGGAGGCATATCCAACTGTGAAGAGGCAAACAGGTTAAAAGACATCGAAAGCGACCATGTACAAAGTACAAACCGCTAACCTAGTACTCTGACTACTAATCCTAATGCTCTGATACCAAGCTGACAGGACCCGTCCCAATCCCACTGGGACCACCCGGGGATGTGACCCGCTCCCGTCTGACAATGACTCTAAACATACCAAAATTACCCTTAAATAAAAACCGAAGACTCACATAGATAGATAACGTACAAACACAGTGTTTAAAGTGATACTGTCAGACAAGGGAAAGTAAATACAACATTTGAGCACACTAGTCAGAGTACATTTATTCCGTGCTCAACCTACCCACAAGTGGGTGTACAGGTGCACAGCTAGGCAAACTAAACCTCTGCCTCCTCCTCCGGGTCCTCCTCCTCTATTTCCGTGTCAGGGTCTGGAGGGGTCAGTAAAACAAGGGTGAGTGGGCCAAAAATAACAGTTTAGAAATCAATTTAATAATAAAATAATCATAAGGTTTTACCCCTCCGTTTTCCAAATCTTGCATGCAGTGAAAATATAATATTATAATGAAATCATAACCAATGAACCACAATAATAATCGTAAGGTGAAACTAACATATCAGTGCACTGTAAAACCCAACCCAAATGATGTCACGGTTCTAAGGCTACGCGTTGCCACTCAGGGTCTCACACCCGAGACTCTCTAGGTACATCAGCTCCCGGTATCCCGGTCACTGCCCGAGGTATATAAACATGCCTTCCTGAGAGTAAGCAGCCCAACGGGGGTCAACTCCACTCAGTCAGAGCCTCGTGACTACTCCAGGGTCCACCCAGGCCAACGACCCTCCCTGGAGGAGACAATATACACAGGTAGGAAAGTACAGTACAATAACAGTATAGTTTACCCTATGTCCCCCGGACATCCCAAACAAAATCCACATATAATCCAGACGGGTCTCATGCCCAAAACATTGTAAGAACATATATAAACAGTTCATAAGACTCATCAGTGGAAATAGTAAAACAGTTTATGCATGCAAGCCTTTTATAAATCAAACAGCCCACTCACACTCGGTCCTTACTGCTCAACGATCTCTATAAACCTGTATTATTATTCCTGAGGGTTACTTAAGGACCCTATAATATCAATACCAAGACCCTAGAACATATCCGCCTCAAAAACGCATCCCGGGCACTAGTCCCGGTGCTTCAAACCCCATTTTGACTAACATAACGATCTCCGATCGACACGAAACCACCTCCATTGGATCCGTATCGTCGAAACCTTGAAAATGGTACCGGCCCCACCAAAATCACTGTTCACACGCGCCCCCACGCGCCTGGTCAACGCTGCTACAGTACTGCTGACGTCGGCAGTGACGTCATGCTGACGTCAGCATGACGTCATCACTGACACTTGTCAGGTGACACGTGGCATGTTCTGATTGGTCCCTGGTCTGACAATATCTGACAGGATGACGTCATCATGACGTTAGAAGTGACGTCAGCATGCTGACGTCATCATGCTACAGTATCGGGTCAGACCCGTTTGACTGGAACCGGGTCGCCGTCGACCCGCGGCTTGACCCGATTCAACCGTACGATTCCGGCCACCATTTTCGACGGGGTTCATCCCTATAGGGTCGTCTAGGTCTGTTCTATGGTTCTACAACCTCAAAATGGAAAGAAAACGGGAGAAAACTCACCAGTTCTTCTCTGAAACTCACGGCCAAGGTCCGATCGCCTTCTCCGGTGATCCACGCCGTGTCCGTCGTCCAAACCGGTCCTGATCGACTCGTCTCTCGCCCTAGAACATGTCTAACACCAAACAACTGAGTTCCTAGCACTAAAACAGGTTGGTTCGAAATAGAGGAGTAAAGCGGGTTTTCGGGTTTTCGACCTTACCGCCGCCGTGTCGCCGCCGCAGGCCGTGCCGTCGTCCAGTTAAGCTCCTGGGGTCCTCACGGTGCAGACTGGAGCTTCCCCTGCGTCGAGATGATGTGGTTGTCACGGTTTGCTTCTTGGACCCGTTTCCGTCGTGTTTCGGGTCTGAGTTTTTGGACGGAAATTCGGACGGGAAAATGGGCTGGTGGTTGCTGGTGGTTGCACGGGTTGTGAAGACCAGATGATGGTGGTGCTGTGGGTGGTCGTTTGGTGCGAAGAGGATGGCTGGTTTGATCGCCTTGGTCGAGAGAAAATGGAAGAAATGCACGGGTTTGTGGGGGGGGCTGTATGTGTGTTTGTGTGTTTGAGTGAAACGGACAGAGATCGTGCATGAACAAGGGAAAATCAGAAGAAATGAAGGGCCAGGATGCATTTGAGCAGTAGATCCAAGGGCTAGAAACAATTGGAGGGAAAATAATTAATATAAAAATGAGTTAAATAGTGTAAGTTGCTTTATGGGAATAGAGTAGGCTTGGATGGGTGACACTTGTCACCAATCCACCAGTTTAATTTAAATATTAGGTTGGCACGGATTCCCGTAATAAATTAATATTTTATTCTGTTGTTCTTGGTTCGTAAATTCCGCTAAAACGCTTCCTTGACCATAACTTCTTCATACGAACTCCGATTTTGGCGTTCCGCCTGTCTACGGATTCATGACATCCCGACCTACGTCATAGTCATAGGTCAAAGTCCAAATTGTTGCCCGGGTCAAAAGTCAAAGTTTCCCCCCTTCAGGGGCAAAATAGTCTTTTTACATTAAAATATTATTATTCTCGGTTCGGGTCGTTACATCCTTCCTGTTTCCCCCCTGATTTTTCCGCAGCTCTCGACGCCCTCACACACAGCCACCACACCGTCAACCACTCTCACTGCTTCCCTCTCACTCTCTGCTCACTCTCACACACTCACAACTCACCAGCACCCTCGATCAACCCTCAATTCTTCCTCACCGCCTCACTCTGTTTCACTCGAACACCCACGAACACACACGGTTGCACCCAAATAATTAGGACCGTGCACACATGAGAACCCCCCAGAAGCCACTACACACCTGCCACATGTCACCATCCACTCCATCTTCTCCCACATGGCTCAATCCCAGCCGTCCATCTGTCCCTTTCTCTACATAATTTCCAGAGCACAAAAGACCAAACTGCCCCTCATTTTAACGCAATTTTACACTTTTGCCACTAACTTCCTAGACCCGTAACTCATTCCTCGTAAGTCCGATGAATACGTGCCGCCTGTCATCGAACTCAGGACAACGAGATCTACGTAACCATCCTCGGTCAACGTACCAAAACCCGATCGTCCAAAAAGTCAACGTTTCCCCTTTTTTAACCAAATTACGGTTATGCCCTCAACCTTCCGAACAACATAACTTCCTCCTATGGCTCGAAGGGTAGCAAAAGATCCGGCCGTCACTATGGCTCGAATCTCACCTCGCAGGCCCAACTCAAACCTACGGCATTTCTCGGCTTCAGTGGCCACAAAAGCAGGAGCAAACCGAGACAACATCTGGAACTTCCGTTCATACTCTGCCACTGTCATATTCCCTTGTTGGAGATGCAAAAACTCTGCCTCCTTGGCATCTCGGAAAGAACGAGGATAATACTGCTCCAGAAACCGTTCCCTGAACGTCTCCCAGGTCACACTGTAGACATCCCAACCGGACAACTCGAGGGTATACCACCACTCATACGCCGCACCATCTAGTAAAAAGGTAGCCAACACTACTCGCTCCTCCGGCGGACAATGCATCACCGCAAAAATCCGCTCCAGTCTGGTAATCCACCTCTGGGCTTCCTCAGGATCAGCCCCACCACTAAAAGTAGTAGCTCCGAGCCGCTGGGCTCGCTCAATCGTGGCACTCTCCGTCTCTCTTGCTACTTCTTCAGGTTGTGGAGAGGGTCTACGTCTCGGAGGCATCGTCAACCGCACGCTGAAAGAGGCATAGAAGTAGTTAAGCAACTGAAACACAACCGCACAAACCAACAAACCCCACAAACCCGACAAACTCATGCTCTGATACCAATTGTCAGGACCCACCCCGGTTTCACCCCGAAACCCGAGGTAAATCCCGCTCCCGTCTGACTCCCCGACACAAAACTCAAGTAAAACTCACTCAAATCCAGTCAAACGCAGGAGTAATTAAACACAAAGTCCCGAAGGTAGCATTTACAGAGCATAGTACGAAAATACAGGGAAAAATAAAACCGATAAATACACGCACACGGAAGCCTTTAATCTATTCCGGGATCTCTCACGTCACTTCTATGCCTCGGACACTGCCTCGACGTCCAGACCCAGCGCAATCTCCACAACCTGGAGGGCAATTTAAAACAGAAGATGTGAGTGGACCAAACAGTACAAGAGTTCAAAACCATTTTACACGAAAACCGAGTTTAACCCTCCGTTTTAAAACCACATGCATAACCAAATTTATGAACACAGTTATAAATCAATTTACCACAAACCGCATCATAAGAAACAGAAACACTATAAACCAGTTAGAAAAACCACAGCATGTGAAATCATAAAACCATATCAGAAACCATAAACATCAAATCATCATTTTCCGATCAAACCTGCTGGACCTATCCGAGTCTTTAAACTCCCGAGTCTTTAAACTCAATCCAGGCCTTAATCATATCCGAGTCTTTAAACTCAAGGCCTACGGGGGAAAAACAATATATCCGAGTCTTTAAACTCCCGAGTCTTTAAACTCAATCCGGGTCTTTAAACCCAATCCGGCCGGTCCCCCGTCACGTATATCCAGGTCTTTAAACCCAATAACCAGATCCAGCAAATCCAATCCCAAAACCATTTTAAAACCACTGGAAATCCATATCCAAACTCGAATCCGAAACCACTGGTCCGATGCCCTTCCGGCAGCCAGAACCGTCATTTCGTACCCAAATCCGGAAGCCACTTTTCAACTTTAAAACCAAATCTCGTTTTCCGAAATCCGATTCTAAAATCGAAAACCTTGATTAGTCCAAAAATCCATTTTATAATCATTAGAAATCACTTATCAATTGAAATCCCGAAACTAGAGCATCAATTTCAGAAGTCAACCACTTCCTCGTAAAACGTGCTAAAAACCAGACTTCCTCGAAAACCGTGCACATGTAAAATCGACCAGGCATATCCGATAAACATAAAATCATACTTACAACGATAAAACAATTATAGAAAACAGTTATGCATGTTCGAGTTTAAAGAAAAGGGTCCACTCACAGTACTGAGCCCTAATCGCGTCCCGAACGTCCAGCACGTTCCTCGGCTTCCTCGGGAAATCCCGATCCTGTTCACAATCACCAAAGTACGTTACTAGCACGTTCACGAAAGTTCACCTAAATGCCCTCAAAATTCCCCCGAACCGAAAGCCTAGAACCCGGGACCCTAAACCTTCACCCTCGCGGAACTACACTCAAACGATTTCCGATTGATCCGAAACCAACTCCATTGAAATCACCACAACTCCTAGACCAAAATCCATGTTGATCGCTTCTCCATACGCCGCCGCACGCGCCCCCACGCGCCGCCCAAAGTGGCTGCGCGTGGCCCTCACGCGCCAGCTACAGTGTCACCCCCAACCTCGAGTGCACTGTGCTGAACCGGCCGCTGCAACTGGACCGGCGAGAGGCATTCTCTGCCGTCCGGCCACCAATTCACTCCCTCTCTTCTCCTACAGCTTCGTCCAGACACCACGAATCCATCCCTCAACTCCTCTAACCTCGACACAGTCCCGTCATCGTCGATTCAAGCTCGAACCAGACGGCCATCAAACCTCTGTTTTCCTTCCCGGCCACCCACGACTTCCCCCTTCACGGTGGCTACACCAACCTCTTCCTAGGACTCTACCAAACCTCAGCCAACCCTCCTGGACTGTCGACTCAGCCCTAAACTCGTCGACTCGCCGTTTAAAACCCACGGCCAAAACAGAGGACATAGAGCACCTCCGTCATGCCATCCTCCGCCGTGCTCCCCCCGTCACGGCTACACAACCACTAGACTCCCAGACCTCCACTGAGTCCCCTAGACCTGCCCATGACCTTCGATTCCACCCTTAGACTCACAACTCGCCGTTCAAAACTCGACGGGAAAACAGGGCACAAACACGAAGAATTGGACTTACCTGCAACCGTCCACAACCGTGCTCGCCGCCGTGTTCAGTGGAGTCCACAGAGCCGCTTCAGCTTCCTTTTGAGGTCGCACACACCCGCACACGACCACAGCACCCCCCACAAGCCGTCAACCTTCTCTGTTTCCTCCCAGATTCCCGTAACTCATCCCCCTCACACACACGACCACCGTGCCTCTCAACAGCCTCACCAGCTCCCTTTCAGTCTCCCGTTCCTCCCTCACTCACCAGAACTCGTCAATTACCACGATCAATCCTCAATTTCTCTCAATTTCCTCCCTCTGTTTCTCTCTGTGTGTCGAAGAACAAGAGTGCACAGCACGGGTGCACCCCAATTAATTGTGCCGTGAATGCACAGGATTCCACCAGAATCCTCTACACACAAGCCACCTGTCACAATCCACTCCACACACTTCCACATGGCCCAATCCCAGCCGTCCATTCCTTTCCTCTGTGCACAAATCCCTAGAAACCAAAAAGACCAAAATACCCTCCTGTTTTACTCATTTTACGGTTTTACCAAAACTTCCTAGACCCGTAACTCTCGCCTCGTAAGTCCGATGAGTACGTGCCGCCTGTCATCGAACTCAGGACGACAAGAACTATCTAACCATCCTAGGTCAACCTACCAAAACTCGATTATACAAAAAGTCAACTATTCCCCCTAATTTACTCAAATTACGGTCATGCCCTTAACCTTCCGAACATCACAATTTCCTCCTCGGATGTCGGAATCAGGCGTGCCACCTGCCTATGGATTCGTGATGTCCTAAACTACGTCCTGGTCACTGGTCAACCCCCATTTGACCACCCGAACTAAGAGTCAACTATTTTGTCCAAACTAGGGGCAACATCGTCCTTCTAAACTTACGGACCTATCGGGACCGACTAACCACGGATTAACCTCACTAATCACACCTTAATCACTATCTTAATCCTAGCTCTCGGGACGGGTTGTTACACCCTCCCTGAGATTTCATGATACTCGGATTTCATCATCGGGCCCCTTAGACTAAGTGAATCTAGGGAAGTGAGATCGAAGGTGTAGGCCATTTTTTTTTCATGAATTATCACGTAACTCTTATGTCTTTTGCAGGTTTTAATAATTTCTCTCTTATACATTCACACCATTCTTCATGTAGATACTTTTGTGTTGCATTAGTTTAGATGCATTTGGAACTTGTGCACTTTCTTGCCATTATCGTGACTTTTTGTTAATTCTAGCTTCCATTTATGTCATACTTTATGTTATTTGGGACTAATTGTTTCTTTTTCTGACTTCAAATTATGTCATACTTTGTGCAATCCATACTTTCTAATACTCTTATTATCTCTTATTTGTCTATATTTTAATTTCGATTTAAATTTAAGTCAGTTATACTTGGTTATACTTCACATTTTCTTGCTAATTGTGATTTCCTTAACTTATATTCCTAACACAAACCCTAATTTTGTAACATTTATCTTATTTTAATTAACTTTCACTAGCTACTTACTTGTGTATACTTGCCTTCTAATTTAGTGCTTTTTAACAATATAGATACGTACTTATGAATGCGCGCTCATCAATCTAAGCTTGACCGGTTGAGAAAACAACTTGACATCTCATTAAGCAACGCAACAGTCAGAGACACATTTAAGAAAACCGGCTCATCCGGACCTTCATCCCCAATACTCGGTGATTCCATAAGTGAGAAAAGTATTCAGAAGAGGAACAGACTTTCGATACACCATTAGCCATGGCACGAAATCTGAGTATCCGTGAGCAGACCTGTGCAAACACAAATGACACTACAAACTTTTGCAACCAGTATCCCGAGCCTAGAACCAACAAGAAAGATATTGAGTTTAAGAGTAGAGTATTCATCAGCTACCCAAGTTCCATGGAATCAGAAACAAAGACCCACACAAACACTTAACGGAGTTCCAGTTCATCATTAGTAGTATGTGTCCTGATGATGCGGACTTGGAAATCATGAAGCTAAACGTTTTCCCGTTATCCTTGGAAGATAAGGCACGGGTATGGATTTTGGGTCTCCCACCCAATCATATTGACTCTTGGGAGAAGTTGATTCAGAAGTTTCTTACCAAGTACTTCCCTACCTCAAAGATTACAGTCTTAAGAAAAGAGATCACTGGAATCAAACAAAAAAATCATGATGAGAATTTCAGCCAGTATTATGAGAGGTTTAAGGAACTTTGTGCTTCATGCCCTACTCACGGGATCACTGAATGCTATATTTTAACCTACTTTTACGAAGGACTCAAGGGTTGGGATAGAGGACTATAGATGCTGCAGCTAACGGAAGTTTCTTAGCTCGGAGTTTAGTAGACTGTCGTGCACTACTTGAAAGCCGTGCACTCAATGATGCACAATACGAATGTGACGAGCCTATTCCAAGAAAGGTTCATAAGGTGAGTTCCCATGTTATAAATGATTCTAAGTTAGATAAGATCACCGCTATGCTTTCAAATGTGTTGGAACTAAAGAAGCATGTAGCCCCGGTTTGTTACATATGCTCCCAAGGCTATCTTGAGGACCAACGCCCCTACAATGCAAGGGAGGAAGACCCCGGAACTGAAATGGCACGCGCTATTAGAGGCTTTCAAGGAGGGCCAAGGACCCAAGGTTACAATTGGAGAGACCCGAACAATTTCCTAAACCCCCAGCACATGTCGACAGGCCCAAACCGTGCCTGGAACCACTTGCAAAGACCTACATGGAAACCTAGGCCCCCGATTCCATTTTCTAACTTTTATCATAATCATGCAAATAATCATATCTCTTCATCTTCTAATCTTGATTATGATAAAATGTTGGTTGCCCTTTCCTAAGGGCAGCAAACACCAATGGGTTCGACTCAAGCTCTAGTCACAGGTCAGCAAAATCAGCAAAAGAAATCGCTGATCTCAAGGATCAAATGGGCAAGGTCGTGGACTTCATTGGTAAGATCCAAGCTAGCGGGGTGCTTCCGCCTCAACCTAAGCCCAACCTGAATACAATACCTGAAGCCAATGCAATTATCACTCGAAGTGGTAAATTGCTCGGTGAAATAGAGTCAGATTCAACCGTTTCTGAGGCTGAAAAGCACAAAGTGGCAACTAAGACCACCACGACACAACCTCCAGTTCAACCTACCAACACACAAGGTAATAACCCTATCCTTTCAAGTTCAATTGTTGCTAATTCCCCGTTTGTGCATGCACAATTTCCAAGTAGGCTTGCCAAATCTAAGAAGGATGAATCCGATGAGGAAATCTTGGAAATCTTCAAAAAGGTACAAATCAACATGCCCTTGATCGAGTGCATCAAGCAAGTGCCGAAATACGCAAAGTTTCTGAAATAGTTATGCACTCCAAGGCGCCAAACGAGGGAGAAGGAGGTTGCGATGGTGAGTGAAACAGTACCTACTGTAATCCAATGTCGGCTACCCCTAAAGTTGAAGGATCCGGGGAGTTTTTCTGTTCCCTGCATGATTGATATCAAATCTTTTGATAAAGTCATGCTAGACTTAGGTGCATCCATTAATGTTATGCCATATTCTTTATATGTTGCCCTAGGTTTAGGTAAACTAAAGCATGACGATGTTATCATTCAAATAGCTTATCGTTCTAATGTGTATGCTAAGGGATACGTTGAAGATGTTCTTCTGTAGGTTAACCAGCTCATCTTCCCTGAGATTTTTATGTCCTAGACATGGAGTGTAACGACCCGTCCCGAATTTCAGGAGTTAATTAGTGACTAATCATGATTAGTGAGGCTAATCCGTGATTAGTTGGGCGAAATCAGACGAACGATGCAAAATGTTGACTTTTCGTTCTGGTGGTAAAATGGACTTTGACTGATGACCGTGACGTAGTTCGTGACATCACGAGTTCATAGACTGGTGACACGTTCAATTCCGACATTCGAGGAAGAAGTTAAGACGTTCGGAAATTAAGGGGCATTTTGGTAATTTTGGTTAAAATGGGTAAATAGTTGACTTTTGGACTATGAGGTCCGATGGCTGAGGGCCAAGGACCGTTACATAGATCAGGACGATACGAATCTGTAGACAGGCGGCACGTCGAATTCGGACGTTCGACGGCGAAGTTACTGTTCACGAAAGTACGAAAGTACTATTGCGCGAATTACGAAACGGTTGCGTTTTGGAATTTAGTAGGGCCCATATATTTTATGGAGGCCCAATGGATGAGTGACACTTGTCACCTATCCATTGTCCATCCAAATTAACACATGCATCGACCATCTTCATTTCTTTATTTCAAACCCAAATAACCCGATCTCATTTCCTCTCCTATGTGCAACCCAAACCATTTCCTTTCCCCTTAGATCATCTTGGTGAGGCCCTGAGACTAAGACAAGGATGCTGGGATGATGGTGGCAGGCCTGGACGGCGCCGCCGTGGACGATGGAGCCATAATCCCGAGAGGGTACTCGGTAAGACCCAAATCCCATTTGAATTCAATATATGCATTATGGTTTGTTTTGGATGTTTCTAATGAATTAAATGGGTTAGTAGGAAGGTGTTAGAATGATTTTGAGGATGGTTAGAGGTTGTAGGACACCAGGGGAGGTTTTGGGAACTTGAACCGTGAGGTTCAATTTGGAACCATGGGTTTTAGGTGTTTTTGATTAGGTATAGGGATTGGAATGGATAGGAAATGAGGAAATAGGATGACTGGAATCGAAAAGGGAAGAAACGGACCTAAAAATGACGGTTTAGACCACCGAACCAGTCACGCCGGTTCAACTGGACCGCCCAAACCAGGTGAACCGGCCTGCGGGAGGTTGATGGTGCAGGAACAGTACCGGCGCTTGAACCCACACGCAGTACCTTCCCTGGGCGCGTGGGGGCGCGTGAGTGATTGTTTGAGGAAGTTTTCAACATGTGAAATCTTCTATTCGATGTAACGAACATTTTGGGACTGGTTTCGTGTCGATCGGACACCATCTCGATAATGTTCGGGGCATCGGAAGGTTTAGGTTCGGGATTAAAAATAGTTAAAAAATTCAAAAAATTATGGGGCTTTAATGAGAGGTTAATTAAGTACTTAGTAACCTTCTATTACGATTTGGACATGTTTGGGAGTCCCGGTGACAGTGATTGGCTCGAGAGAGCCGTATGACACGCAAATCGAGGCGGCAGCTCGGACGGTCTGTGAGTGGACCTTGTTTTCTGAATTGGTGCATGTATAAATGTTTATGATATGTTTTAAATACTTTTTTGTGATGCCATGAGTGAATTTGGATGTGTGGTTACGTATTGGCACTTATTTCGAGGTTTCGGCCCTATACGGTGCCAATACGGGTCTGTATGTCTTTATTGGTCTAAATGAAATGGTTTTGGATTTCAAATGGATAAACTCGGGTATGAGACCCATTTAGTTTTGTCTCGGGTATATGATGCTATTTACGACCTACAGGTCTAAATCGTGGTGGCGACGGGTGCTATGTGCACGGCGACAGACGATATAACGCTCGCCTCCGGATTAGGATATGTTCCTTTTCGAAGAGGTCACGATGCATGATCTGTGGTCGGGCAGCCAATGGAGGCTCGACTTCGGAGTGCTGACGGTTCAGGATATCGATCGGTGATGAGTGCACCATGATCTTGTGGTGGTCGCGTCGGTTGATTCGTTCACGGCGACATACCAAGATTGAGGGCGGTCCTAGATGGATGGTTGCACGCATCACTACGATCGGAGTCGTAACTAACCCTTAGATATCGGGAACGGTGCCCAGTTGAGTCATATGCTCGGGCACGAGACCCAGTTACTTTATATTGATGATTTCGGGTTAGGGACCCTAGATGGATTTCCAAGTTCATGGCGGTTTATGGGAACCGGCGTGAACACTGGAAAGGTTATGGTGGTACATGACGATTTATGGGAACCGACATGAACCCTGGAAAGGTTATGGTGGTACATGACGGTTTATGGGAACCGGGTATGAACCCTGGAAAGGTCATTATGATTCATGACGGTTTATGGGAACCGGGCATGAATCCTTTGAAAGGTCTTTATGATTCATGACGATTTATGGGAATCGGTCATGAATCCGTTGAAAGGTTTTATGGATGAGTTCGTTATATATATATATATATATATATATATATGTATATTCATATACCTTCCTTTACTTGTACTATCTCCTCCGGGGAGGGTCGTTGGCCTGGGTGGACCCCGGAGTAGTCACGGAGCACCGACTGAGTGCAGTCGCCCCCCAGTTGGGTTCCTTACTCTCAGGAAGGCTTGTAACATAACCTTAGGACAGGTTATTGGTCTACGGATATTGACCTTGCACTCTGAGAGACTTGGGTTTGAGACCCCGAGTAGCACGCGCATAGCTTTGGAAACCGTGACAGGAGTGGTTGTGTGAATTATATGTATATATGATATGTGATATACGATATACAATGTGTGATGTATACATGTTTTGGGCTGAGTCCCGCATGTATTTGGGCAATGGCCCGTATGATTGGTTCTTATTGGTTCTTTCGATTATGATTCTGGGCTTAGTTCCCACATATGGTTTCATTTGGTTAAATGGTTTTCGAATGCATGCATGCGTTTTAGTGAAGGGTACAAATGTCTTCATTAAGATGTTTTTATAAACTCTTTGTTTTGTCCACTCACAGCTTTTAATGTTTTGACTGCCCTTCAGGTTGACAGCTGATGTGGACTGTAGCAGAGACCGAGATATCACATACCTCCTCCGGATCCTGGCGTACTCTGATAGCCCGAGAGGGCAAAGGTCGGAAATATACCTTGTCTGACACTTCGTGTCAGAATGGAGCAGGTTCATCCCGCATTAATCCCGAGGGGATTGGGATGGGTCCTGTCATGGAAGATTCCCTTACGAATCAAGCTCCACTGATATTGTTGGGACGACCATTCATGTGAACTGCTAGAACAAAGATTGATGTATTCAATGGCACACTAACTATGGAAGTCGATGGAGAGGAAATAGGCTTCAACATTTTCGATGCCATGAGGTACGCTAGTCCCACTACTCAAACTACTTTTTCTATTGATGTGTGCACTTCTTTTTCATAAAAACATCTTAAGTCAATTCGAGAAGACCCACTCAATATGGTAATTCAAGAAGGAGTTGGCCTAACTCAACCGGGGGATGCCTTGGTTGAAGACACGGATTATGAACTAAAGCCTCGGATTTGGGAAGAAGTCATGGCCCCCAATGAGGCCCCTAGAATGGTAAATCCTCATACACCTTTGTCACTTTCAGTTAGTACTGATGAAAATTTTCCTTTACTAGTTCATGCCCCTATTCTCGAGCTTAAGATTCTACCTAACCAGCTGAAGTACGCCTATCTCGGCCCTAATGACACTTTGCTCGTCATAGTATATTCTACACTGATTGAATCACAAGAAGAAAGATTGGTACATGTCTTGATGAAGTATAAGACAGCCATTGGATGGACTTTGTCAGACATCAAGGGAATCAGCCCTACAACCTGTGTGCATCGAATCATGTTGGAAGATGATGCAAAACCCTCTCGTGAAGCTCAATGTCGACTCCATCCTCCGATGATGGATGTCGTGAAGAATAGGTAATCAAACTCTAGGACTGTGGTGTCATCTACCCGATTTCAGACAGTAAATGGGTCTCACTAGTCCAAGTAGTTCCGAAGAAAAGTGGAGTCACAGTTGTTGAGAATAGTGAAGGTGAGCTCGTACCCCAAAGAACAGTAACTGGATACAAAGTCTGCATAGATTATCGGCGCCTTAACAAAGCAACCAGGAAGGACCACTTCCCTTTGCCTTTCATCGATCAAATGCTTGAAAGGTTAGACAGTCACTCTTATTACTGTTTTCTTTATGGTAATTCCGGGTATCAAATCTGTATTGCTCAAAATGATCAAGAAAAAACGACTTTAACTTGTCCTTTTGGCACTTCTACCTATCTAAGAATGCCCTTCTATTTATGCAACGCCCCAGGTACATTCCAAAGATGAATGCGTTCTATTTTCTTTAAATATGTCGAAAAAATAATTGAAGTATTTATGGACAATTTCAGTGTCTTTGGGGATAGTTTTGATGCATGTTTAGAACACCTAGAACTTATCTTACAAAGATGTGTTCAAACTAATTTAGTGTTTAACTGGGAAAAATGTCATTTCATGGTTAGACAAGGGATAGTCTTATGCCATATTGTCCCTGAGAGAGAAATCGAAGTTGATAAATCTAAAGTTGATATTGTGCGACACTTACCCTCTGCTACTTCTGTGAGAGAGATTCGTTTTGGTCACGCAGGTTTCTATAGAAAATTTATCAAGGACTTTTCCCACATTGCAAGGCCTTTGTGTCGATTGCTTCAGAAGGAGACACCCTTCATCTTTGATGCTGATTGTCAGGAAGCTTTTGAGAAGCTTAAAAATCTTTTAACCACTGCTCCCATTCTTTGTGCCCCAGATTGGTCCCTACCCTCGCCTCTGATTATCAGATGACGTCACTGCTGACATCATCTGGTCTCCTACCTTGGGCTGGTCAACCCGTATGTCTGCAACTGGGTTGCGCAGACCCGCGACCCTGACCTGGCCCTAACTCCTTCGATTTTAACCCAAATTTGATCCTGTTTCTTCCTAATTGATCATCTAGTCATTCCTAATCGATCTATGTGATCAAAACTAAGAAATTCAAACTAGAAATTACATGTTCATGGATGCACAGTAACCGGCCACCTGCAAACGTGGATTCCAGCCAACACGGGTCATCCCAACCTTCGAAACTAGTCTCAATCGACTCGTACAGACCCCAAGGACCTCGTCCAATCCATCAAAACAGCCAACACTCATCAAAACCATGTTTTTCAATTTTTGGTTCAAACACGGTTTACGGGTTTCGGATTCTTACCTAGTCGTCGTGATCCCTACCGTGGCTGCCATCCACTCAGCTCTCTGGTCCATTCTCAATCTCTCAGTCCCACAGATGAACACAGATGATGGTGAGGTTAGAAGATATGGTAGTGTTTAGGATTTGGGTTTGGGTGGGTTTCACGGGTTAGAAGCACATAGAAAAGGATGAAGATAAGGACCCAATTAATTGAGGTTTGGGCCAATCAGATGGGTGACACTTGTCACTCATCTGGTGGGTACTCCCTAGATATTTATCCAATCCAATTATGCCACGTGTCGACATTTCTCGATATACGTGAATAGTACTGTAATGCGTTCTAGACCCGTAACTTTCCAGTCGAACGTCCGATTTTGACATGCTGCCTATCTATGAACTCGTGACATCCCGATCTACGTAATAGTCATCGGCTCTTGTGCATTTGACTATCCAGGTCAAAAGTCAACTTTTTGTCTATTCCCAAGGGCAAAATTGTCATTTTACGTCCTCCGTTCGAATTCCCTTGACTAATAAGCGATTAGTCGCGATAATCCTTAATTACTCCTTAGTTAATCTGAAATTCAGGACGGGTTGTTACAGGAAGTGCCACTCAAAATCGAAGAAAAATAAAATACAAATTGGATAATTAAAACAATTACATTAAATAGGGGAAATGATGAACTTGGCACTTTTTTTGGAGAAATAGTGGCTGAAAAACTTGCCAAAAAGGGGCAGGTTTGATTCAGCAAGTAAGCAAGGCATGTAAGGCTAAACTTTCGGCGTGGGGCTGCTGAAAATGAGAGGGGGTAGGTCGCGGGTCAGGCGCTAACGAGGGTAGTGACACTACTGCTCTAAGCTGTTAGATTTACACGAATACTAATCCTACTCGGGATCCACTTCCTCGAAATACGCGACATCCAATGCCAATCGAACCTCAAACTATTGTACCACGTGCTGAACACCATCTAACTAAGGTTCGATTCTACTGAATCCTCATACTAATACCCCAACTATCAGGTTGATGACGAGCTGTTACGACTTCAGAGACATCACATTCTTGACTTGCGCGCACTCTAAGAGCAAGACCTGCTCTGATACCATTTTGTCAGGACCCGTCCCAAATCCCCCGGGATTAACGATGGACGCGCTTGATCCCGTCTGATACGAAGTGTCAGACTAGAGAAAATTCCGTCTCTAGCCCTCACCGGAGCTTCCAGAGTACGCCAGGATCGTAGGAGGAGGAGTGTGATGTCTCGATCTCTACTACAGCCCGCATCCGTGATCAACCTGAAGGGCATTAAAAACACGAAAATTGTGAGTGGACAAAATAATATTTTAATAAAACGTTTTCATAATAAGACATTTATGCCCTTCACTAAAAGCATATGCATGCATTCGAAAATCATTTGCCAAAACCTTGATAAAACCATTTGAAAACATTCTCAAAACCTTTCAAGGGTTCATGCCCGGTCCCCATAAACCGTCATGAACCATAAATCCATTTATAGGTCCCCGACCCGAAATCACAATCTTAAAACCATAAATTCATACATGGGAACTCAGCCCAAATCAAACACAAGTGGAACTCTGCCCAAATCCAGTAAACGTTAAAACATCGAATACGGGGTCTCCGCCCCAAACCATCTCTAAAATATCAAATACGGGGTCTCCGCCCTAAATCACTTTTTAAAACATGGAACACGGGGTCTCCGCCCCAATCACTTTCATAAAACCTCATACGTATAACCCATCTGCAGCACTTCCGAGAAGATGCCAACTCGAGGCATACAGCCCCTAGGGAACACATCCCCAATATATGTCACGATTCATCATATCTATACTAGTGTGCACACTACTCGGGGTCTCACTCCAAGTCTTTCCCCAGGAATTCTCCATCTAGGAGGCTCTATCTTCGGACCTAGTCCGATCATCTCTCCAGAATCTGGTCCGGGACCACATCATAACTTATAACTCCCACTCCTAGAACGTGATCCCTATGGGGATACCCATTCTGGTATGTGGATCGTGACTCTCCAGGTCGACGTCTGGAGGAGACCATATAAATCATATGGAGGGTTTGTTCATTTCAAATACTTTCTTTCTTTCTCAAAACATATTTCAACTGGGTCTCATACCCGATTCATCTCAATAGGATTCCTCGAATCCGATTCAAATTCACTTTCACAAGCCTCGGCCTAAATCTGCAGTTCAACAAGGTCTCATGCCCGAATTCTCATTTCATGAACCGAACTGGGACACAAGCTCGATTTCACAATCAATAGGGCCTCAAGCCCGATATCACAAATAACTGGGCCCTAACCCAAGACCATAAATCAACGGGGCCTCAAGCTCGATACTACAGTCAAAGGGACCTCAAGCCCGAGATTACAACCAACTGGGCCTCAAATCCGGATTCGTAAACCAACGGGGCCCTCGACTTGATCGTATAACTCAAATGGACCCTCGGTCCGATTCCTCGTCAAATCAAATGGACTCCAAGTCTGAGAGTTGTAAATCAAATGGGTCTCATGTCCGAGTTCATATTTCCAAATCCAAAATCCATTCATTAACCCCTCATTGAAAACCTAGCACGTATAAGCATCGTACAAAATCGAAAATCTCGTAATACGTGCAAATACGTAAATCCTAGGCTACCACAAACAAATGTACTCATGGCATCACAAAACATATATTAAAACACTTATAAAACATTTATGCATGCACCAATTTTGAAAGAAAGGTCCATTCATTAACCCCTCATTGAAAACCTAGCACATATAAGCATCGTACAAAATCGAAAATCTCGTAATACGTGCAAATACGTAAATCCTAGGCTACCACAAACAAATGTACTCATGGCATCACAAAACATATATTAAAACACTTATAAAACATTTATGCATGCACCAATTTTGAAAGAAAGGTCCACTCACAGGCCATCCGAAGTCGCGCTTCGATACTCGTGCCATACGCCTTTCCCAGGGTCAATCGTCGCCTCCGGAATTCCCAAACCTGTCCAAATTGTAATAGAAGATTACTAACTACTTAAATAACCCCTCACTAAAGTATCATAATTTTTCGGAATTTTTAACTATTTTTAAACACGAACCTAAACCTTCGGACAGCCTGAACTATATCGAGACGATGTCCGATCGACACGAAACCAGTCCCAAAATGTTTGTTACATCGAATAGATGAAATTACATGTTGGAAGTTTCCCCATAGGACTGCTCACGTGCCCTCACGCGCCCTGCACTGCAGATCATCCTTGTCCTCCAGCAGCCGGTCCGATCCGATTCGGTTGGGCCAGCCGGTCCAATTGGACTGGCGTGACCAGTTCAGTGGCATAAGTCCTCCATTTTTCATTCTTTTTCATCCATTCCAACTCCTATGGCTTCCTCTCTTCATTTCCTATCCAACCATGTCCTCAAAACCTAAAAACCAATCTTCAATCCTATGGGTTCAAGCATCCAAATAAACCCAAAACTCCCATTTTATGTTTAGGGCATAACCAATGGCTAAAACTCAATCCTAAGGGTTCTATTAGGTTCCTAGGATCAAGATAGGAAGGTTTGTGGGTTTAGATTGGGCCTACTTGGCCGGAATTGAAATTCGGTGGGTGGCCACCGAAAATGCTTCACGGTCATGGGATGGCCGGCTCAGCCGTCCCCAGCCACCTTTTGGGCTCCTACTCGACTCCAAAAACCTCCCACAACATCCCCCAGTCATCCCCTAACATCCTAAACGTCCAAACCCCAAAATCAATTTTGAAATGAAACAGGGGTCACGATTTTACCTTGGCCGTGAGTTCCCACCACCGTCCATGGCGGTCCTGCTGCTGCCACCATCTTCCTCAGTCCAACACTCCCCTCAATTCCTCTTAAGGCCTCTCACAATATCAAAAGGGGAAAGGGAATGGATTTTGAGGTTCATCGGGTTGGTTGGATTGGATGAAACACAGACAGGGAGGGATGGATATGCATGTGTCTGTGTTAGGTGAGCAATGGATGGGTGACACTTGTCACTCATCCATTGGGCCTGATTCAAATATCTGGGCCCACTTGAGGACAAAAGTCCACTTTTGCCTCGTAAAGCGTGTCGTCGTAAATAGTTCCTTGGAACTTTCGTGAATTATAACTTCTCCGTCGAATGTCCGATTTCGACGTAACACCTGTCTAAGGATTCGTATCTCCTCGATCTACGTAACGGTCCTCGGCCCTTGGCCATCGGACCTCCCGAGTCAAAAGTCAACTGTTTCCCCCCGTTCAAGGGCAAAAGCGTCATTTCACCCTGAACGTCCGTTAATCCTCGTCTAATCCCCGATTAGTCTCGCTAATCCGTCATTAATTCTTAATTAATCCCAATAATTTGAGACGGGTCGTTACATTAGAATTCCGATTGGGACGATTCTTTCGCTAAAATGCTCAAATTTCCAAATTTTATTTATTTATGAAAATTTCACGCAAAATATATTATTTTCTCCAATTTTTTTACATTTTAACATTAAAAGATAAGTATAAACGGTATAAAATAATATAAAATAAAGTTTAATTAAAGGCCTATCAGTGTGTTGTGTGATGAAATGCAGACTAGGAATTTCATATATGATAGTGTTGAAGGCCGGACATAGCAGGTATTGATAGTAGTTTACATGGGTTGCTCATGATCAATGTATTGGTATGGTTTATTTGGTCTTGATATGATCCTAAGTGAATCTATTTTCTGCTTTCATTTGAATTCATTTGGTTGGTGAAATGTTCTTGTTTTCTAATTTTTAATGGTCAAAGCTATGATCTTCTAAGCCATTTAATTTCCTCTTGATTTACAAGTGAAATTCAAAGGAAAGTGGTGTAAAAGCTATTTGAGATTTCAGCACGGGAACATCTTGAATTTGGTATCTCTACATAAATTACGACACTCACATGAATTGCTTATTAGTAAATTTTTCCTCTAAAAATGTGCACATAATCTTATATTAATGTTTCTTATAAGCCTTCATCAAGGAAAAGTTAAGTATTATCCAATTTTCTATTTTGTTGATCACTTTGTAATTTTGTATGATTTGGTTTGGTGGAAATATATAAATAAATTTTGCTAAATGCTGAATGCTTTGCTGAATACATAAATTTTGTTTGGGGTACTTAGGAAGTAGCTAGCTCTAGCAGTAGATATATAGATTTGTTGACGAACTTGTTGATTTTTATGCATCAACTATCAAGCTAGCTAGGGTTAGACCATATAGTGGGTAGTACCAGAAGTACGTTTTGCTATGGATGAATTTGTTATTTTTATTTGCATTTTCTACTATGGATGAACTTTGAAACTTTGTATGAGTTGGACAATGGATTTACTGATTTTTATTTGTATTTTATGCTATAAATTGTGATTGTATTATGTTCATGGTTGAATTTTGAATGAAAATTAAAGCTGCAAATTTTACCCATTTTATAACACCATAAACTGTCTAAAATTAGGCAAAAACGGACTAAATTTTGAAAAAAAAAATAAATTGGTTTAATCAAAATTGAACTGGTAAGACTGACCGAATCAAAACCGAATCAATCAAATTGGATCTAGTTTAACCGAAACCAAACTGAACGGAACCATATGATTTGATTTCAGTTTAAATTGGTTTTGAGCATAAGAACCAAACCAAACCGAAACCGAATTTTCAATCAGTTCGATTTCAATTTGGATAAAAAAACTGAACCGGAAACCGATTAACACCCTTAATTCAGATTATATATATATATATATATATATATATATTGAAGTAAAACAAATTTTATGACACTGTATATAAACTCATTGTCAAAGTCTACTCTATTTATACTATGATATATATGATTTTCACGAGTCATGACAAATCAATCTTAGAGAAAAAAGGAAGAAGTATTTGAACTTTACAAAAGGCACATGAAGACATAGATTAATTAATTAAATTAATTATTTAATGTAACATAATTATGATACAGATGATTGCAAGTACAACATTACACTTCTCATCATGTATGATCAGTTCTTTGAGAGCCAAATTACATTCTGGATAGCAGATGTGGCCAGCAATAGGCAGCAGAGGAAAGTGCATGCTATTGAGATTGCAACATGGTCACAGAAAATATGTAACGGTCTACAAAAATCCGGAAGAGGTGTGTGCCGGATTCCGGTGCGGTTCAGGTTGCTCACTCCGGCTGCAGCCGATCCTGCGCTCATCATCGCGTATGCCAAAACCTGACACAAGTATGATTGTTTTAAGTTTTTAATTTCTTTTTATTTATTTATTCCAAGTTATTGAGATATACCTGATCACCAGCAAAACTAAGCCAAGCATGATTCCTTGAGGGGATGAGTGGAGATTTTTTCAGAAGCCTTGACATACTTATTATCACTTGCAGTAATGAGTGAGCTGCCACAGCTGCTGAAACTCCCACAACATACCTACAAGCTCAAGAGCCAAGCAATAATATAAACATCATCTGCTAGATCATTTCAGATATTCAAAACACCAAACTTTAAGGGATGTACCAAAAGCAATAAGAAATCCGAGAACATGCATTAGTTAATATTCTGAGAAAATCCAATAGAGAACATGCATTAGTTAATATTCTGAGAAAATCCAAGAGAACATGCATTAGTTAATATTCTGAGAAAATCCAAGAACATGCATTGCAAAGTTCAACGTACTTGGTTAAGATAATATGTCTCTCTTTTACAGTTTTACATCTAATTAATAAATTTAATTATCTCTTTTCAAAATTTAATTATTGAAAATCAAGAAAATACGAAGACAACATTTTTACCCCTTTATATCAATATAAAAAAAATTTAAATAATCCACAAGGACTAAAATAAAAAGTAAAAAAAAAAACATTAAAGGAAACAAAAGCAACAAAATCAGTCACGGGTCTGATATTCTGTTCATTCAAATAGCTTGAATGGCTCGAAAGGAGGAGCTTAAATAATTTGTTCTCATTTGGAAAGTGCCAACGCAAGGGCAGTTTCGCCATCATCATATTTTACCTCAATTAAGGGATCGCAACTACCATAACATGATAAAAAAGAAAACAAAAAAAAATTAAGTATTAGATAATATCGCAATATAATCACATAATTAATCCAATTTACGTATTATAATAAGAGTATCAAATGGAATGAAATGAAATTCTCCAATTTCAAGTTATATTATCTATTTTGTGTCATAATATTTGAACAAAATGCGACAATTACCTATGTAATCATTTTTAAAAATAAACCAACACAAGCCCCGCTATTTCGGGTAATTTTGGATTTAATTAACCTTGTAGTTGTAGTAAATAACACAAAATGAGACAGAAACCTCGTCACCGTCGGACGCTCTGGTTTTTCAGCAGGGAATCTAGCGAAAGAAAAAACAAAATAAAAAGGGTATTACAGTCATTTGAAAGGGAGTGGAGTTGAGGCTTACTCGAAGGAGTCGGAGAACGACCACTTTGAGTTGACGGGGAGTTGAAAGCCGTAGATGGAGACGGTGCTAGCCTCCGTGGCGGTGACCATGAACGATAGCGCCGTCACGGAAGCCGCCATACACAACAACCTCAAACACACATGCGCCACGTCAGCTTTCGGGGACATGGCACGTGGAGAGCCACTGATGGGACTATCATTCATCTTCTCCCCCACCAGCTTTGCGTTTCTGACTCCGGCGGCCATCTCTTCGTCGAACGCCGTCGTTTTGTGGTCGCTCATCATGAAATTGATTTCTATTGGTGCATGTGACACCTGTGATCTTCTTGTGTTTGGTAGCTAGAGAGAGAGTGAGGGTTTGTCTGGTATTCGATGCTGGGTGACTGGGTCTGGGTTGTGGTTTTTTAAAGGAAGGAGAGAGCTTGTATTCCATACGGTTACTTACCCTGGGGTTCTTGCATTTTCTATTTCATTAAAGAATAAAGATCTTAGTACGTACTACATGTATCAACCACTTTTGCTCACGTGCATTTTTCTTTAACAAAACCAACCTCTTTAATTATATTTGGCTTTAAAACAAATTTGACTCATATTTTATTTTAAAACGCCAACACACCAAACTCTCCAGGTAACACAAATGACGGGCTATTATTTGTAACTGGCACGGGAAGTTTTTGGACAAATCCTTGGATGCCATTGAACATATAATTGAATTGAATGTAAGCATGTAATTAATTATATTGTCTTTGTTTGAACTACAAATTGAGGGTTCTATGTAAGATCGAGCATAATACTAAGTTACATTAACATACGTAACATGGACATATTAATTATAAATTATACCGACGTCTTTATGGTCAAGTCTCATTTTGATTTTCGAAAGTTATTAAGACCCATTTTATTCTTTTCTTTTTTTTTTTAGGTAAAGTAATATATAACGCGTCTTTAGACCCGAAGGGTGGGTCTAATAATGCCTAGTCCCGATATGGTTTATCATGATCGATCACAAAATACTTCCAATAAATTTCAGACTTTAATTAAAAAATTGCCCATTTAAAATGACAATTTACTAACTACACTACACATTTATTACATTGATTAATATTTGGGCTAATTATACTGCATCTCCATGAGAGGACGGTACATAATTTGGAAAGAATATTTAGAGGACATTAGCAGTGCTCAGCCCCGTGAGTGTACTCCTCGATCAGATAAATTATTAGGACTTGCAATGGAAATGGTGCTCTGTCTTTTATACACTACACATTTCTTGGATATAGCGAGAATCCTCAGTAGTACTCTATCATCACTGGACTCTCTACTTTAATAACTCATAATTAAACTCTTGAATTCTGAGGTCGTCTTACAAAAATCATTTTTGCAGAAATTCCACCCATTTGGCAATGGCTTGGGTTGGGTGGTCATTCTTGATATTACTAATATGATAAATACAGTATTTAATATAAATAATAATACCTATTAGGGTGTAACGTACACCTGCAGTTGGCAGATTGAAAGGTGAATCAAACTCTAACTCGACCGTGTAAATAACTCCATCAAAATTGGCGGTTTGAAAGGTGAATCATATATATTGTATTCCAACTGGCCTCGAAATTCTAGTTTAGGTTGAATTTGGGTTAACACGAGTAATTATGTGGGTTCAGATTAAGTTGAATATCTATAGAATCGAGCTAGCTAGGTTTAGGTTGACAATTGGGTTCCACCCACGAGTTCGATCAATCCAAAAATCTTAATGTCATTCAATTAAGCAAACCAACTCAACAATTCTTTGGGTGTGTGATACGAGGGATTTCAAAGTACCAAGCATTTGTACTATATATAGTATTAGGGCATGCACTAGAAACAATTGAATATAAGGATTGTAATTAATTTGTAAGTAGGAAGTTGAGTAAATCAGCAAGGAATTATGCACCACATGAGCATAACAAAACAACTGAACAACGAATTTTCAAAGTGAAATTCCTCTCAACACATTGCAAACGATTGAATCCCTTTGTACTTTGAAAGTTTCTTTTACTAACATACTCTTAATGAGTAGTGTCAAATATTACAGTATATATGGCTTTATCATGGCTACTGTTAAACAAAAAACCAATAAAATTAAAAAACCAGTTAGGACACTTCAATATTAGTTTATAACACTAAGATTTGTTTGTCACTGAATATATATGTGAAGTCCAATAACATTGGAATAACATGTGTTTTTTTTTTTAATGAATTGGTGCACAATGTAGAACAAGTTTGAGTTGTGTTAGTAACATGAAAAATGATTACGCACGCCTAAGTCGTACATCTAACTGTTTAATAATTATTCTTTTTTAAAACAAAGATGTTGGATTAGAGGATTTATCCATTAGATATGAACCTCGTTTTTTTATGAGTATCAAACTACACTTCGCATTAGAGAGGAAGACCATTAGTACTAGTGGCTTCATGAATTTTTTTTTTTAGATGATACGAAATTTCATTGATAGAACAAAGATACAAAGCAAAGATAAGTTATGCTACAATAACTTGAAGAGAAATATAGGTAAATACTTTCAGTAATCAAACTCGATATATGTAGAAACAATTAAAAGGAAATAACATTCAAAATGATATAATTTAATCTCTTACGTATCATCAAGGTCATTACTGTCCGAACAACTAATCTTTCCAATCCCACAAATATAAAAACCAAACATAGCTAATCCGGAATGAAGCTATAAGACTTATTTGCACAAAACAAACTAAAAAGAAATAAAAAATAACCTAACTAAACAAATTGACCACTTTGACCTTTGTCACTACATATCACTTCCGTTATTGCAGCCTCCACGAAATATCAAAGACGATGAAGATATCGTATAATGTGCACCACCATATCGTAGATATTTTAATCCACTATGATTGACACCACCACCACAATGAAGGGCTGGAAATCGCTAAATCAAAATCCACGATGGCGCATCACGAGTCAAAACAATATGAAGGCAGATCATATTCCTAATGACAAGAGTTTCACCAGCAATATGATTCGTTGGGACACCGAAATTCATGACCATAATGGACACCATGACAATAGATGAAAAAAGAAGCTTGAAGACGAACAAAATTCAATGAAATCAATACCACGACCGATTGGATTATCCGATTTATTCACTACATCCTTATGGATAGCCGAAGAAGATCAATTGAAGAAAAAAAAATTATAAGAATATTTTTTTTAAAACAAGGAATATGGCAACAAAAAAAAAGTGGGGTGTGAAATATTAAAACAAGGAATTTAATATTTACACAAAAGATATTTGTGAAGATAAAATTTTAGAAATCACATCTTTTTAATTTGAAACTTAAAGTTTGTTTCAACCAAATTCAAACAATGGAATTTGTGCATGAGAATTTCAAAATTTTAACTTTTAGCTAAATCCTATGTTTTTTACCTCATCCAAAAACACTCTAAAAGATGACCACCACAACTATCTATCACATCTAATGTTGAAGAGAAAACTTCAACTCCAACAATTTTGCATACAAAAGAGAATAGACGTCATATATAAATTAATGATCAAATGTCCTCTAGTTGCAGTTACAACAAACGATGAGGGCTATATTTCAGAGTCAAGATTTTTTTGTGTGGCAGGTTGAAGAGAGTAAGAAGAAACAAGATTGACAAGGAACTCATGTCTAAGAATTATCTAGACCAAATCACCACAAGAGACTCTTTTAAGTAACCATCTTTACTAAATTGTCTCACTATGGATTGAATTCTAGATGTCTTGTCTCAATAACCCATATAGCAACAATGTTGTGTTACAAATTAACAATGTGATACATGGTTTATTCTTTCGAAATTACATATGGTAATATTATCAAGGACTTATGCTTCAACAAAGAAAAATCATGACAATAACCCTTTAAATTGCTTTAGAAACCTAAACTACAAGAAATAGCACACATCATAGTGTCCAGAACTCAATGGTTTTGATGGTTTTTATGCATAGTTGATCCCAAGACCGGTCATATTTCAGAAGCTTAAGACACGACCACAGTTCGTCAAGCTTAACATCCAACAATGTTCAATACACTGAAAGAGAACAAGAACATTCACATTGAAGCAAAACATGCAAAAAAACAGACCTTAAAATCCCAATGCCATTTTTGCTGATAAAGTATTATACATCCTGTAGTGACCTAAAAGTAAGAGGTTAGCAATGCTCTCACAAGAAACCAATTGGTTGCATCCATAAGAAAAATAACCTGCTCTCGTACACATCGAGCTTAAGCATCCATGCGTTTAGTGACTTCACACTCTATCAAGTTTCAAGTGAAAATTTCCCGCTGCAAGAAATGCATTTTCTTAAACATCCAGTAGGCTGACCAGAGCAGCTAAACTCCAAACATTAAATCCATGACTTTGGACACCAATGACTTTGTTGGGGAAGCAATCGCACTAGTAGATTGTCGTGCACTGGTATGACCGTTTTGAAGATAGTAGGGACGGGAAGGGACTCTGGAGACATTCACTTCTGCATGTTTCATGGATGGTGGAGGGGGCAATGCCATGAATCCCTGATTGTTCATCCTTTCATTTAGTGCATGGCGATGCATTGGATCCACTGGCTTCACGCCTATAATTAGTGCCCCGTTAATTTGCATCCCATTCTTGCTGAGAGCTTTCTGGGCATCAGAGTAATTCTGCACCACCAGGAAAGTGAGAGTTAACTATTTTTACTCAAACTGACTTAATCTATCTTCAGACGATTGCAGCAAGATTCGACTAACTACTTCAGCAACTAAGGGATCTTACTTTTGACGTCCATGGCAGCGTCCAGAAAATTATAAAGCCCAACTTTGAATGGAAAGTAATGTACAGTGGGTTTATTATACTCAACAGAGAAACAGTTTTAAAGTAAAACATCTTTTGGTAACAATTAATATAAGAAAAGCCACAACCAATAAAAGTGACTCAAAGCTATTTCTAGCTAGTTGAACCTTTAACCCCAGAGTAAAGTCAAGGTTAGTCTTACTCCTCATTTTGGAATGCAGTTCTTATAGCACGACAGATTCGCAAGCTCTCCAATTGAATTAGTCATGGAAACATTATAAGCTCAGGGAGAGGACGTAACGAAGAGACAATCAATGATTGGCATGAGAAATTCGGTTCACCAAACTTGAAAAAGTGGGAAGAAATAAGGACCTGATATAGAATGTGCATCCAGTTGGCATCTCTTGGACCAGTAACATGTTTCAAAATCACGCCACATTTTTCAAATTCTCTTAAAACTAAATTTGTATCAGCTGGAGAGAATCTGGAGAAAGAAAAAAAGGAACACTATTAGAGGCCAGTAATGTAATAACTGAGCGAGCCTACATTTTGATTACTCTATAAGATAGAAGAGCAAGCCAAATTATAAACATAACTTCAGAGGATTGGAGGCTTGAAGCCAAAGTAAGACCAAATAAGTATCAATCAGTACAACATTTGTCCTAAAAATTTAAAAGGGCCATCAGATACCAAAAAATTAAAAGAAAGAGTTCTAAGAGTTCCCAACGTGTTTCTTTAGATTGCATAACAAAACAATGTCATAGTACTTTCAACTGTGAACTAGTAGATCAGTGTAGAAATTCATATACATTAATTCAAAATTGATTTCTTTTAGACAGGGACACATATAAAATAACAATCACCATCATAAGCAAGACACAGTTAATTGATTTTTTTCTTTTCTAGTTTCCCTATTCTTTAGATCAGTTTTTAAGACTAAAAGAACATGCAACCCAAAATAATCATAATCTTCTAATAAGATTTGTCTTACTTTTAACTGTTTGATTAGTGAAGAAAAGTTGCATACCAGTAACCACAGCTAAGAGGAACTTCCACATTCCTTAGGGGAGAAGATTCCTTTACACCAAATATTTGACATTTCTCAAGATTTGTTTCTATTTTCGAACACATTTAACCAAGAAAATATGCTCTTATAGTACCTTCTATTGGCCACTGACCACTCTTACGTTTAAAATGTATTTCCATGGAACATTTGATTCACGCATGCCTGAAACCTCATCAGGTATTTGGATGAGGAACTGGAGATTATCAAAGGATTTGCCACTAGTGCTATGATCTAGTGGTATTCTCCCCCACGATGGAGTGGGAGGTCTCAAGTTCGACACTCATAAACAGAAATGTCTCAAAAACCCCTTTGCTCTGATATCTTTGTATTAAAACAGAGTGAGAATCAAAATTACTAAATTAGTTAGAAATGCACCACAAAAGATTAGATAGAAGGATTACAAATGAGTAGATACAATGCACTTAGAGATATTTGTAAGTAAGTACTTGATAGGATTTAATTAGAAATCCTTTGTTAAGTGGTGTTGTTACGCCCATGCAGTGCATTTTCAATTCCTCTATTAACTGTTTGTAGTGCATTTCTTAGTTATATAGCCTAATTCCCTTGGTGCATTCAAGTTCCTCATCCAAACACACCCTAAAGGAAAATTCTTTTCTTAGGCCCAACAACCAAGAGGCAATAAGGCCAGAGCCAAATGGCTTGAACACGAATAACAACAAAGGCACATTTAATCTAAAAAATCCACAGTTTACATACGAAAGAAACTATGCGATACTGAAACCATCAAACATGGTCTTTTCCCAAAGAAATTTTCGTGGAATTTTCTGTATCATTGTTTGGCAAAATTAGGCACATTAATTAGAAATTAGCAATTCAATAAACAACACAAAAAAATATGGATTATGTGGATAAGCTAATTTCCGCAGCTAGCCTAAGGCCAAAGATTAAACACTATATATCAGCTGAAGATGTACGTATTACCAATTAACCAAGAACACAGAAAAAAATGAGTTAACAAATTACCCATAAACAGTAACCCATTCTTCCTCGTTAAGGTTCCCTGTAGGTAAAGTACTCCTTTGCATCTCCGGCCTTGCAACTTCCCTTGGGGGTGGAAGAGTGATCAGAGCACCAGGCTGAACAACACCCTCCACTGGTGAATTCTTCCCCTTCTCATCTTGCTCCCCAGCACTCTTTGAGGGTAACAACCAGCTCACACTTGCTGAACCCTGTTGGCCATGCTGTCCATTTGATAGAGCATAAGAAGTGCTTGCCTCTGATTTACCTTTCACAGGAGTCAAGGAATCACGTCCAAAACTTTGGACTGGAGTTCTAGGATCTGATTTGACTTCCGGTGATATTGGGTAATCAGGAATCCCAGATTCAGGGGAAAAATCTGAACAGTCTTCCAATGTGTAAAGTGGAGGAGGTGGAAGATCTGATCCCCCACCATTCTCACGCCATATAGCTGAGACTGCAGCTGCCTGGCCAGGAGTTGATATTTTCCCTCTCCGCGCTGAGACAGGTGAAGCCAAATCTTGGAAAAATAATGACTGCCTACCAGATTTAGGAGTCCTAACTGTGGAGTTCATCCTGTGACCTTTTAAAGACCGGTCTCTCTCAAAAATCAAAACCAAAAGATTAAGCCTTCTATTTGGTTACCACGTAATAAAAGAAAACAATTAACTTTGTTCAGGTAAACAAAACAAACATATTACAACCAATTGTTGGAGAATGTTCAATACTCAGGAATCCTATTCCTAGCCCCACAACCCAAGCAGCGAAGAACAAATAGAATTTGCTACAAAAGCTGGCTAACAGGGGTTCACTTAAGAATACATATTCCACAAAAATCCCAATTACTACTTCAGTTTTGTTATGGTACTTAATTATTACTTCTCGTCCTTTTCAGCAATTTTACGATCATATGAACCAAAAATATGAAGGCCAGAATAGAAACACTATATAAAAATTTGGACAATATTTACTTAACTACAGCAATCAAGATATACAATTTCTCAAATTCAATGGAAAACTCAAACAAAGACATGAAATTACAATTAAACTCGTATTGTCTAAGCTGAAGCAAGACTTAGTCTATGGGTTTTCTCTGTTTGGTTGGTGAGAAAACGAAGAAACTCAAATATTACCTAGAAAGAAAACTCAATCGACTCGGCTAAGGCACAAATGTGTATATGTAAAGCATGAGTTTTCATTATAGCCCAAAAAAAAAGAGATTTGAAAGTAAGAGTACCTGGGGGATTGGGGGATGATGGAATCGATTAGGGATTCGAAATTGGAGGAACCTGCCTTTATTTCCTCCTAAAGAGCAGTCGGTGAAAATGCCGGGCTGCTCGAAGAGAAAAGCCAATTTGAAACCCTAAACCCTCTTCAATTCAAA
The DNA here is from genome assembly GCA_032719365.1 of Prinsepia uniflora. Taxonomy (NCBI): domain Eukaryota; kingdom Viridiplantae; phylum Streptophyta; class Magnoliopsida; order Rosales; family Rosaceae; genus Prinsepia; species Prinsepia uniflora. The sequence goes on along the minus strand of CM064864.1, from coordinate 14,063,565 downwards.
AGTTTCAGTTTGAACAATGGCACTATTATTTTTCCCAATGTCCATTTTACCCTTGTCCCGCTTTCAAATTTGAGCTCTCGATTCCTTCTTCGGCAATCAGTTGGTGGCAAAATAACTCATTTATAATAAAAAATGTTTAATTACATTTTACAACTTTATAGTTTATATCTAATAATATATTTATAAAATTATATTTTATTACTTTATAATTTATACATAATAAAAGATTCATACTTAAATTATCAAATATTACAATTTCTATAATGAACACTTCAAATTGTTGGATTTTGACCCCTTTATTAAAAATTTTGTTAAATCTGAAATGTGATTCACAATTTTAAATAAGAAATATTAATTTAAATTTATAAAAATTATTTATTTTTAAAAAAAATCCAAACAAATTAATTTCAAATAATAAAAAATTTAAAAATTTACAAATGTACAAAAATTAAAAAATCTAAAAAATTTATTTATATATGAAAGTAATTTGTTAAATTATTTATATACAAAAGTAATTTGTCTCTCTTCAACATCTTTATATTTTTTACTAAGGGTTTATTTCACAAAAATAAAATTTAAAAAATTAAAAAACTTATTTATGGAGAGAGACAAATTACTTTCATACATAAATATTTTTTTAAAATATTTTTAATTCTTGTAAATTTTTTAATTTTTTTTTAATTTATCTTATTTTTATTAGATGAAAATAAATTTTTTAGATTTTTTTCAAAATAAATAATTTTTATAAATTTAAATTAATATTTTATTGTTTAAAATTATGGATCCCATTTTAGATTTGACAAAACAATTAACAAATGGATCAAAGTGTAACGATTTGAAGAGTTCATGGTGGAAATTATAACATTTGAAAATTTAGGTATGAATCTGTTATTAGACATAAAACACGTGGTAGTAAAGTGTAAATTTCTCAATACAAAATTTCCAAAAAAAAAAATATGGAAGGTTTTTTTCCTTCTTTTTATACCATATCAATTTGATACAAGGATATTAAAAATTGATATTTACCTTATACATATTATTGGAAATTATAATAATACTTAAAAAATATTAAAATTTTAGAAAATTGGTTGATATACTCCATCAAGCTCTCCGTAATCCAATATGTACTGTCTTATTACATTGATGTTAAAGGACGAAATAGGTCTATATTATGCACATTAGATATCAATCTCATCATTTACAAAAGTTAAATTAAAACTTCCCACCCTAACAATAGAGAGGAATACCACTAAGAATCAAATCCTACACAAGTGTTTTTAAAAGTTGAGTTTATATTTGTTTTGAAAAGTGAGACGTACTGGAATGAGGATGGGCTTGGCGGGATATATATCAGCCAATTGCCCTAGATATTTATGGTTTGTCAACACAGGGAGGGGTATAAGAGTAAGTGAGTTATCAAAATAAAGGGTTAAATATATTTTCAGTTTACTGTGATTTTTCTCAAAATCAATTTTGATCATCGTGATTTAAATTTTATCAAATTGTTGATCGTGAAATTAGTAATTAACGTATTAAGTCATTTATTAAATTCTTATAAAATATGAAACGATATTTTAGAATTTTTGCCAAAAAAAACTCAACACCATTTCTGTAACGACCCGTACCGAAATTTTCGTGGAATTCGAGGCGAATTGATGATTTTTCCCTAAACTAGTGGATTTTGACCAAAAGTTGATTTTTGACCCAAAAGGTCGGATGGACTTTTACCTTGGACCGTTATGTAGGTCTCGGGATTCCTGTTACGTTGATAGGTGGCAAACCGAATTTGGAGTTGATATGAAGATTTTACGGATCAGGGATGTTCGTTGACAATTTTTTCAATTACACGTACTACGAGTTAAGTGGACTTTTGTTGGTGTGGGGCCTAGATATTTTCCATCAGATTCATGGGATGAGTGACACTTGTCACTCAAACTTTGGTCCATATCCACCGATGAGCATCTAGAGTTTTCTCCACCCTTTTATTCACACACACACACACACACACACACACACACACACACACACACACCCGTACCACCCCATCATCTCTCCCCTTTCGGATTTTGTTGCTTCAGTATGAGTAGAGTGTGGGAGGGTGAGAGACTGAGATGGTTAAGGACGATGAATGGGACGACGGTGAGCGGGAGCCTACGAAACCCAGGTAAGTCGTGCGCTGTGATTTGGACGAGGAATGGTTGTTGAAAAAAAAAAGTATTCCTACTGTCTTTTTGGCTTTTTTGCGAGCATGATGGGCAAAAAATGGAAAATTTTAGACATCAGGAATGTTCCTAGGATAAGGTTGATGTGACAACCCGTCCCGAATTAGCGGGATTAATTACGGATTAGCGAGACTAATCGGAGATTAGACAAGAATTAGCGGACATCCGGACGAAATGACGATTTTGCCCCTATAATGGGCGAATCGTTGACTTTTCGTTCAAGCGGTCAAATGGACTTTGGCCCATGACCTTGACGTAGTTCGTGACGTCACGAGTTCATAGACAGGTGGCACGCTCGATTCCGACGTTCGAGGAGGAAGTTATGACGTTCGGAAGTTCAAGGGCATTTTGGTAATTTGAGCCAAATGTTGACTTTTTGACCGAGAGGTCCGATAGCCAAGGGCCAAAGACCGTTACGTAGATGAGGACGATACGAATCCGTAGACAGGCGGCACGTCAAATTCGGACGTTCGACAGCGAAGTTACGGTTCAAGGAAGTTCCGAGGTACTATTCACGACGATGCGTTTTACGAGAAACTTTTGGACCTTAGTGGGCCCAGCTTTTTCTCAGAACCAATAGATGAATGACAGGTGTCATTCATCCATTCCTCATCATTTTTCTTCATGAACATCCATCCCCCCCCCCCCTTCTTCATGCACATCCATCCCCCCCCCCCCCCCCGCCCGCCCGCCGGTGCATCGATCATTTTCCCCCATCCATCCAAAACCAAACGGATCCACCATTTTCATACAAACTAAAAACCCTGACCCTTGAACAATTGTGAGAGACCAGAGAGTGAGAGGAGGACCTATGGACGTGGTGGCTGGCCAGGCAGAGCCTCCGTGGGCAGCGAAGGAGGAAACCCGCACGAGGTAATCGATTTTGCCCATTTTAATTCATTTTTTCGATTTCGTGCATTATGGGCCGTTTTAGGTGTTTGGGTTGAACTAATTAGGTTGCTAGGGAGTTTTTAGGAAGGTTTGGAGAAGGTTTGGACGTCGGGGAAGCCTTGGGGAAGGTTTTGAATGTTTGAACCGTGAGGACCAAATTGGGCCCGTCGGATTTAGGACGTTTTAGGAGTTATAATTAATTGGGTGAGGTTCCTAGGATGATTATAAGAAGATTAGGATTGATTAGGATGGAAATCGGTGAAAAACTGGATCGTAATAGACTTGGACCGGTCACGCCGGTCCAAGTTGCAGGAAAAATCGGACCGGACCGGTCGAACCGATCGGCTGAAGGTAGGGGATGACACTGTAGCGTGGCGCGTGAGGCCCACGCGCAGTGTACTCCCAGCGTGGCACGTTCGATTCCGACATTCGAGGAAAAAGTTATGACGTTCGGAAGTTCGAGGGCATTTTCGTAATTTGGCTAAAAAGGGGCCAAATGTTGACTTTTGACCCGGGAAGTCCAATGGACGAGGGCCAAAGACCGTTACGTAGGTCTTGTTGTTACGAATCCAACGACAGGTGAAATGTCGAAAACGGAGTTCGGGTGACCAAGTTACGGGTCACGGAAGTCTAGGGGCAAAATGGTAATTTGTCGAACGAAGGGCAAAATGGTCTTTTAACATTGATTCTTGCTGCCAGACAGTGACATCTATCACTTTGTCATCTTTCTTGCCCCAGAGAACATGGAATCGTGTATTAGGGGAAACACAATTATGCTACTTTGGACATTAACCCCTAAATTAGGGATTGTCCTCATCATTGTCAATTAACAAGTAATAACAATTGTCTCAGCTGCATTTGTGTAATTGAGAGATTAGGGGAGCCGAATTAAGAGAGAGGAACTCGAGGGACTGAGTATCTGGGACAATTGAGAATCGAAAAATCTTGAAAATTGGGGGAAATTCGAATTCGAAAATATGAGCGGTGAGGATCACAATTGAGGATGGAATTCGACTTCTGGTGTAACGACCCGTCCCGGAATTCGGGATTAGATTACTAACTAATCACGATTAGCGGGGTTAATCGGTGATTAGTTGGGCGAATTCGGACGAACGGTGCAAAATGACCGTTTTGCCCCTAGTTGTGGGCAAAACGTTGACTTTTTATTCGGGCGGTCAAATGGACTTTGACCGATGACCGTGACGTAGTTTGGGACGTCACGAGTTCATAGACAGGCGGCTCGTTCGATTCCGACGTTCGTGGCAGAAGTTATGACGTTCGGAAGTCCGGGGGCATTTCCGTAATTCGGACGAAATAAGGGAAAATGTTGACTTTTTGACCGGGAGGTCCGATGGCCGAGGGCCAAGGACCGTTGGGAAGGTCTCGATGCCCGGAGTACGACGACAGGCGGCACGCCGAAAACGGACATCGGGTGACCAAGTTACGGGTCACGGACGGTGAGGGGCATTTTGGTAAATTGCCAAGTGAGGGCAAAATGGTAATTTCCTGCAGAGGGGCTGTTTGAACCGTGAAACAGAGGGAAGTACCCGTGCCGTGTGTGTCTGAAATCCAACAATTAATTAACCCAAGTGGTCTGATCAGTGGATTATTTAACCAGGATAGTGACCTTGGGGAGTGTTAGTGGCTTGAGGCGTGGTATGGACAGAAAGGAACCGTGCACGGGAGGGTCTGTAATGGCTTTGGGTTCTGTTTGTGGGAAACCGAATTTCAGTGAAGCCAGAGAGATTCCCACGGCTTGTTTACTGCCCGGCTTGAAAACAGAGAGATTAGGGACATTTGGGGGGCTCTGAGGGTCATTTTGGGTGAGGAAGAACTGGAAATTGAGAGAGAACTGAGTCAGGAGAAAACCAGAAAAAATGGAGGGAAATTCAAAGGTCGAGTTTTGAGGTGAGTCGAGCCAAACAGTGGTTGGGATAAGTTTTCTGGGTTCATTACGAACCCAACCGTACAAAAATTGAGGAAGGTTGATCACGGTTTGTCCAAGAACTCAAGCTCCAGTTTCTGGAAAATCGCAGTGTTGCGGACGGCGACTTCCAGGTGAGTACGTGTTCAATTGGCCGTGTTAGAGTGTTCTATTGGGTCCCTTTAAGCTCCTGTTTAGGTTAATTTGGAAATGGAATTGAGTTGAGTGAGTTTGGAATGTCGACCCGATTTGAGGTCCGAGTTTGGATGGGTCGATTTAGTCAGTGTCGGGGCTAATAGATGACATAGAACTGGAATTAAATGGTTATAGAAGATGTTAGGATCAAAAAGGAAAGGAATTGATTGTGAATTGATCGTTATCTAACCGGGTTGTCACGCGGGTTGCAGGACCCGTTTGCAGAGGAAACGGGCGAGGAAGGCGAACTGCTCACAGTTACTGTAGCTGGCGCGTGGCGGTCACGCGCAGCCACTCACGGCGGCGCGTGACGGCGCGTGGGCACGAATCCCGAGGTACGGTCAACACGACTTTTATCCTATACGTTATAACGAACATTTTAGCGTTAGTTTCGAAATTATCGGATACCATTTCGATGTTGTTCCGAGGGTCCAAAGGTCTATGTATCATTTTTAATTAACGATTAAATCCGGGAAAATTATGGGGGATTTGTATGATGATATTTGAGACCTTAATGACCCGGGAATGTGTTTTCGGACAGGATTCGAGTTTCTGGGAAATGTCGAAAATTACGGGCATGCGTGCGGCGCGAAACCGAGCCTTAAGAATGGTGTGTGAGTGGACGTTGCTTTCAAAATTTAATGCATGCATAAATTATTTCTATGATTTTATGATTATGATTATAAGTTGTGATTGATTTTGATTTCCGTATTTATACGTATTTGGTTCCCGTATTTATACGTATTTTTATGTGAAATTACGCGTATTTCGAGACTATGGTCACTCGTGTGCTTAATGATGGTTTAATGAAAGAAATTATATGAAATGGGTGTAAAATGATTTAAGAAGGTTGTTTATGAATTGCGAGTGTGACTTACGGTTTTAACACGTTTTTCGAGAATGTTCCGGATTTGCACGTTTTACGAGATTTCGAGTTATTGTGATTTGGTCACTGTTGATGTTGAATCTGGGAATTGAAATGAGACTTGTGATTTTGAGGATTTTAAAAATGGGTTTTGAGTATTATTTCGATCGGATCGTGATTTTGGTGATTATTATTGTGGGTTTGATGTGTTGAAAATGAGATTTGAGAAAGGGGTGATTTCTAAGAATAAAAATGGATTTGAAAAGGGTGATTTCGGGCTTGATGCTCGGGGCATAAAAGTAACTTTGATTTACGGGGTTTCAGTTTTCGGAAATAATAAAGTGGATTCTTGGTTTGGGTTCGGGATGATGCTTCTGGATGCCGGCTTACGGAATCATTATCGCGAATTCGAATTCGGGAATGAAAAAGGATTTAATAAAGTGATTTGGTATGATTGTACATGCCCCGTGTCTAATGATAATTTGATTATGTTTGTGAAGTATGATTTGGAGAATTGAATGTGGAAATTCGGACCATGCGTCCTGTTGTGAAAAATGTGATTTTGGGTTGGATCCCACGTCGTCGTGATTGATAAACTGTTTTGGGGTTTAAAGACCCGTTGAAAATTGCTTGGGGTTTAAAGACCCGTTGTTGTGTTTGAAAACTGTTTTGGGTTTAAAAACCCGGTGCTATTGCTGGAGCACGTTTTGAGTTTAAAGACTCGGTTAATTGATGACGGGGGAGGGCCCTTAATGAGTTTAAAGACTCGTGAGTTTAAAGACTCGGTTACTGTAATACCCCCGAGGCCTATTGATTATGTTCTGAGTTTAAAGACTCGTTGATATCCCGGGAAGGCCTGTTTATGCGCATGGTTTTGAGTTTAAAGACTCGGGCGCACTTGTTATCCAGCAAAATGATTGACTTACGATTTATTGATGATTTCTGACGTTTCGGTTGAGTTGGGCGGTGGCCCGGTATGTGGTTGATGGTTTTGGATCATGTTGTGCATTTGGTTGATTTGTGGTTTTGGGCTGAGGCCCGGTGTCTATGATTGCGGGCTAAGACCCGATGGTTGAGAAAGGTAAAAATGATTTTGAGATTCATACGAATTTTCCTTATGTTGAAATTTGATACACAGTTTTTATTATGTGAAAAATCTTAACCGATGGCGAAATGTTTTGTATGCATGCATTCGTTTTACGCGGAGGGTAAAAACGCTTGTTGTAACTGTTTTGCTAAACTGATTTATTTTGTCCACTCACACCTTTGTTTTTTTATTGACCCTAAAGGTCGTGGCGCGTTGTTCGAGGCTGTACGAGGGGCGGAGGCATGAGTAAGCACATGTGGCTATCCCTGGTCTGGCACGTACTGAGGGTAAACTTGGGTATTTCAGTCGACCTGCCAGACGGGAGCAGGACCGGGCACGGTTTTCGATGCCCCTTCTGGGGGCGGTCCTGTCATCTGGGATCAAAACGAAACTCTCTGCAACAAAAACGAGGAGAAATGGTGTCGAATTGAGGAAGAACAGAAGCTTCCATGGAAGCTTAAATTCGAGCTTGAGTTCAGCGAGTTAGAGGTAAGAATTCATCAAATTGATCTTGTAAAAACGTTCAATACACTCTCACGATGCTTACTCTATGAATTAATTTGAAAATCAGGGACAGAATCAGTAAACCCGAATTGAAAACCCGTCGAGGATCGATCGTGAGTCGTGAAGATTTAGACCCTAATTTGAGTAATTCAATTTACAGAACTGGAATTAAGTTGGAGTATAAAGGATCAGTTAAAAGAATGGATTGATTTGAGGTCGAATTGAGTGAGTTTGAATCGGGTTCTATCGCGGTTATCAGACATACGGGTGAAGAAGGAGCACTGTAGCAACACTGTGCTACGAGCGTGGCTTTCACGCGCAGCCGCTTGCGGCGGCGCGTGGGGGCACGTGGGAGAGAATCCCGAGGTGAGTTCAACATGACTTTTGTCCCATTCAGTGTAACAAACATTTTGACACTGGTTTTGAGAAAATCGGATATCGTTTCGTTAATGTTCCGCGTATCCGAAGTTTTGTTTTACGTTTAAAATATGTATTTAAATTCTGGAATAATTGGGGAAAATTATATGAAGTATTTTGAGATGTTAGTAACCCTCTATAATGATTTTGGACAGGAGTTGTGATTTCCAGAATTTACAGAAAAACGTGCAGCTCGAAAACGAATCGTTTAGACGGTGTGTGTGAGTGGACTTTGTTTTCTAACCGTGATGCATGCATATATGATTTTAAATGCCTTATTATGTGATTTTATATGCTTTGGCATGATTTATGTTTCAATCCGGTGATTTCTCGATTTTATGATTATTATATTATATTTTGGCACGATTTTTGAGAAATGATGAAATTGATGTTTTTGGGCTAGGCTCGTATTGAAAATGATGTTTTGACTCAGGTTACGAGTCAGGAAATTGAAAATGATATTTGGACTCGGATTATGAGTCAGTGATTGATTTCATGGATTTACGTGATCGTGGCAACTCAGGTTTACGGTTGCATGGATTTGAGTGAAAATGAGATTTTGGGCTTGGGACCCAATGAAATTGTGATTTTAATTGGATTTGTATTTCCATGTGATTACATGATGATATTGATGATTTTCGGATTTTCAGTTGACTTGTCAGACGGGAGCAGGACCGGGTACGGTTATCTATGTCCTTCGGGGACGGGTCCTGTCAAATTGGTATCAGAGCACTAGGTTGCTGATGCTGTTGCCACGCCATACCTTCGAAACGTGAGCCTCGTGCGCGACCTGATAGTGAGATGGGTATATTAGGGTATTTGAGACCTTGTGATAGATCTCAGAATGTAATTGACCTTGGTTTGAGGGTCAGATGTTAAGTAGTGTAACTACAGCTTACTAATTGTTGAATCCGTATTCTTATGGGTCCTAAGATTGAATGAACCCAGAGGCTAGAAGGGTAGCACCATTGGGTAGGTTGGACCCATGATGAGATTATTTTCAGTAAATTCCTTGAGCGAAATGTGAGTTCCAACGTCTAGAGTGTGATGGGGTATCCCTTAGGCTTGGTAAGTGGTATAAGATGTGGTTCACCGTCGGTAATTTGCTAGGTGACCGGGTATGCCAGGGATGGCATGGATGATTGAGTCAAGAATTTGGTTAGGACTTGAGATGAGTCATGGTAATATCTTAGGACTCAGGAGCAGTCGGGTTTTGAGGAACCCTAGGTAGCGATCATGGAACCCTAAGGTAGGGTGTTTGGTTCAGAAAAGTGTGTTGACGAGTGGTTTGACTTTTAATGACTTTTCGAAGTTGAGACCGACTGACGGTTGTGTCAGGTCTAGTTATGTCAGCTTTAGTGATGGAACTGCAATCCACAGTCGGGGTTGTACTTATCGGTGAGACCTAGTTGGTTGTCGTGCTACTTAGTTGTGACAAATTGTTGGTGCAACTATGGTCATGGGCGACCTAGTAGACGAAATTGGTTGGGTAGAGTTACGTTTGGTTGGAGATGTGTTGGACAGGTTACCAGGGGTTGGTACTTGTCGATGGAATCCCAGAGTGGGAATACAGAGTAGTTGTGCGGGTACTTGATTCCATTAGGTCTGCACAAGTCTGTGGCAGGCACTACTACCGAGAGTGGTTGTTGAAGAATCAGGGGACATTCAGGGGACGTTTCCTTTTCTCATATGAGTTGTCAGGGTGACTGTACCCACAGTTTTTGGGAACGAGGGAGGCAAAGTTTCTCCTATTCGGGCAGAGGTACGGGGTCGTCGCTTGTTATGAGCGGAGATCCAGGGTTGTTAGTTTTGCACACGGTGTGCTCATACTGATGATGTTGTTTCTGTGTTGATGTTGAAGTTAGTGCTAGTGTTGGTACTGGTACTAGTGCCGGTGTTGGTGTTGGTGTTTGTGCTGACGATGAGTCACGAGTCGAGTTGTGACTTCGTCGAGTTGGGCATGTGTCAGTAACCAGTCTAAAGGGGACACGTGGTTGGTGTTCGAGTACGTTGGTTCCAACATGGTTGGACCTACGGAATCGAGAGAGGTTGTGTTTGAGGTGATGAGAGGATTGCGGGTTTTCCACATTGGGGTTAGGTATTTTGAAGTCATCGGGGGTGACTTCTTATTTTCTTCCCTGGCAGACGTTGATTGTAGTTACCACTACATTGAGCGTGTATTGGTTGGTGGGCCCATGTGTGTTTCCCATTTTCTGCTTGGTGGCAGACGATGTTGGGTTACATGGCGTGGGGAGTGCAGCGAGTTTTGTTTGCATCCACGTAGGATGAGTATTGGGGTCATTGTTTTGGATCATCCTTGGTTTTTCCTAGGTGGGATGGCAAGGATAGATACGAGGTAATCAGTGAGAACCCACAGTCGCGGCGTGTCTCGTCGCTGACTGAACTGTTTAATTGTGGGAGTTGGTTGTCAAACGTTGTGACAGTACACAAATTAGAGGAGGGTGTAAGACCCTATGGTTTGGAATCTAGTAGCTAACTGTGTGGATCCTAGGTGGAGCAGGATCGTGACTTTTTTAGTCAGGGACGCGATGTCGAATCTGGGTCGTGATTTCGATGAACCAGATAGGGAGAGAATTTATCACTCTTATTTGGCTATTTGAGTTAAGGATTATGGGACTGAACTTCTTTTCGAGGTAAATCCCGTGTGGTGTATTACTCGAGTGAGTAGGTTTCCGACGTGGTCGGATTTTGTTAACCTTAGACGTGTGGTTGTTGGATTGGCTTCCCTATGAAGTCAACCGAATATAGTAAACTGGTAACCGATAGGTTCGGTTTTGGTGTGTCCGAGTGGACGTGAACGAGATTTCGGGTTTTGGAATCGAATTTCTGGGTGACGATTCAGGATTCGATTTTGGAACTTGAAAGTGGAATACTGGATTTGGGTGCGGAATCATTATTTCAAATGCTAGCTTACGGAATAATGATTTCGGATTCAGATTTGGACATGGATTAAAAATGTGATGTCTGGGTTTGGATTCGGGATTTCTTACGAAATTGCGGATTCGGATTTGGAATTGGAACTAGATGATGGGTGGAGTTTCGATTTGTCTACTGCTGGTTTGGGCAAATGGACTCCATTATTGGAACATGTTTGGCTATGACCTCGGTTGTTGTAGTCTGGTCAATGAATAGATGTATGTACCTTGTATATGGTTTGAGGTACGATACTTTGCAGACTTGTGGTGCCGGGTGCCGGTACACAGGTTATACCAGTAGTGCGTTGGTGAACGTGTTGGTAATTGGCTTAGTTCCGATACCATTGGTTTGATTGTGAACGTGAACTGGACATTGAACTCGATGCACTAGGCAGAGTGATTCTGACGCATTCAATGATTGTTTGAGTAGGTGCTCTTAGCTAGGGACGGCTAGTGAAACTCTAGTGTTGAGTTGTGTGATCACTGCTAGGCTGGTGTTCAACGTGTTCCAGTTACACCGTCTGATTGAGAGGGATGACGGTATGCGTATACTCAGGATGAGTGAGTTGGTGGTTAGTGTGACCGCAAGTTGCTTTGCGGCGAGATGTTACCGTGTCGTGACCTTACCAGCATCTGGGATCGCTGAGGGGGTGACAGTTGTGGATACTGAGAAGTGGTATTTGTCGCAGGATTGAGTTCGCCCTGCGAGGTGAGATCATGTGGTTGATCTTACGCTCCATTGACGGAGTTGTAGTCCGAGGTGGTGTCCCTGTTTTTTTGCTGATTGGAGCTTTACTAGGGTGGTAAAGCTTAGAAAGCTTAGTGGTGACAAATTGGCTGGTAGTGTCAGCTTGGGCTGACAAGTGAGATTTGGTGACTCAGATGAGAGCGGAGGTCAGTGCACATTAGTGATTGTGAGGAAACGTCAAGCTGAATGAGTCAGCTTATTGATGACATTGTCAATTTCAGGTGATCAATTTCACTTGAGGTGGTCGAGTGTAGTCAGTACGATGTGAGTCTGTGATGAGACGTCTGGGTGCAGATGAGTTCTGTGTTGGTTAGTGGGTGTACAAGTGTACAGATATTGTGAAACCATTTGTTTTCCACGAGGTAGTTGCGAAATAACGATAGTTGGAATTTCGGGGACGAAATTCATTAAAGGGGGAAGGTTGTAATGACCCGTCCCGAGTGTCGGGATTGAATATTGATTAATTATAGTATAGAATGACTAATCTGGGATTAGTGGAGTGAAATTGGACGAATTGTACAAAATGACCGTTTTGCCCCTAGGCGTGGGTAAAATGTTGACTTTTAGTTCGAGCGGTCAAACAGACTTTGACCGATGACTGTGACGTAGTTCGGGACGTCACGAGTTCATAGACAGGTGGCACGTTCGATTCCGACAATCGAGGAAAAAGTTATGACGTTCGGAAGTTCGAAGGCATTTTCATAATTTGGCTAAAAAAAGGGCCAAATGTTGACTTTTGACCCGGGAAGTCCAATGGACGAGGGCCAAAGACCGTTACGTAGGTCTTGTTGATACGAATCCAACGACAGGCGGCATGTCGAAAACGGAGTTCGGGTGACCAAGTTACGGGTCACGGAAGTCTAGGGGCAAAATGGTAATTTGTCGAACGAAGGGCAAAATGGTCTTTTAACATTGATTCTTGCTGCCAGACAGTGACATCTGTCACTTTGTCATCTTTCTTGCCCCAGAGAACATGGAATCGTGTATTAGGGGAAACACAATTATGCTACTTTGGACATTAACCCCTAAATTAGGGATTGTCCTCATCATTGTCAATTAACAAGTAATAACCATTGTCTCAGCTGCATTTGTGTAATTGAGAGATTAGGGGAGCGGAATTGAGAGAGAGGAACTCGAGGGACTGAGTATCTGGGACAATTGAGAATCGAAAAATCTTGAAAATTGGGGGAAATTCGAATTCGAAAATATGAGCGGTGAGGATCACAATTGAGGATGGAATTCGACTTCTGGGATCAAAACGAAACTCCCTGCAACAAAAACGAGGAGAAATGGTGTCGAATTGAGGAAGAACAGAAGCTTCCATGGAAGCTTAAATTCGAGCTTGAGTTCAGCGAGTTAGAGGTAAGAATTCATCAAATTGATCTTGTAAAAACGTTCAATACACTCTCACGATGCTTACTCTATGAATTAATTTGAAAATCAGGGACAGAATCAGTAAACCCGAATTGAAAACCCGTCGAGGATCGATCGTGAGTCGTGAAGATTTAGACCCTAATTTGAGTAATTCAATTTACAGAACTGGAATTAAGTTGGAGTATAAAGGATCAGTTGAAAGAATGGATTGATTTGAGGTCGAATTGAGTGAGTTTGAATCGGGTTCTATCGCGGTTATCAGACATACGGGTGAAGAAGGATCACTGTAGCAACACTGTGCTACGAGCGTGGCTTTCACGCGCACCCGCTTGCGGCGGTGCATGGGGGCACGTGGGAGAGAATCCCGAGGTGAGTTCAACATGACTTTTGTCCCATTCAGTGTAACAAACATTTTGACACTGGTTTTGAGAAAATCGAATATCGTTTCGTTAATGTTCCGCGTATCCGAAGTTTTGTTTTACGTTTAAAATACGTATTTAAATTCCGGAAAAATTGGGGAAAATTATATGAAGTATTTTGAGATGTTAGTAACCCTCTATAATGATTTTGGACAGGAGTTGTGATTTCCAGAATTTACAAAAAAACGTGCAGCTCGAAAACGAACCGTTTAGACGGTGTGTGTGAGTGGACTTTGTTTTCTAACCGTGATGCATGCATATATGATTTTAAATGCCTTATTATGTGATTTTATATGCTTTGGCATGATTTATGTTTCAATCCGGTGATTTCTCGATTTTATGATTATTATATTATATTTTGGCACGATTTTTGAGAAATGATGAAATTGATGTTTTTGGGCTAGGCCCGGATTGAAAATGATGTTTTGACTCGGGTTATGAGTCAGGAAATTGAAAATGATATTTGGACTCTGATTATGAGTCAGTGATTGATTTCATGGATTTACGTGATCGTGGCAACTCGGGTTTACGGTTGCACGGATTTGCGTGAAAATGAGATTTTGGGCTTGGGACCCAATGAAATTGTGATTTTGATTGGATTTGTATTTCCATGTGATTACATGATGATATTGATGATTTTCAGATTTATAAAGTAAATCGGGACTTGGGGCTGAGACCCTGTATTGAAAATGATTTTGATTTCAAGCGCAACTGTTTTCACTAGTTTTTTTTATGATGATATGTTGCGGATAATTAGGGCTTTCGGGTGGAAATATGTTTTTCCCCGGAGTGCACCCTGGAGATAATTCTTGCCTTCGGGATGGAAGTGTTTACCCCGAAGAGGTCACGTAGCACGGTCTTTGTCGTGCAGCCCAGGGGAGGCTCGACTCAGACCAGAGTGCTGGATTATATATGGATCGGTAAGTGATGTGTTCACGAGATCCGGATTGCCGGCTGGTGATGTGTTCACAGCGGCGGATTCTCGGATTTTGAGCGTTCCTTGAGCTTATTTGATTTGCACGCGTTGCAGGGATAAACGTGACTCTAAGCAACATGATATGGAAATAAGTCCCGTGGTTTTATGGAAAATGATTTTGAGGAAACCGTGGTTTTATGGAAAATGATTTAAGGAAAACGTGAATTTATTGAGATTCAAATTGATTTAATGAAAATGAGTTTTAAGGAAAATGTGGGCATGGAATTTAGAAACATGTTGTTTGTGATTACGTACCGGTTTTGAGTATGGGTTTTTGGTCTTTGTGGCCAGGTATTGGTGTTCACATGTTTTGGCCTGAGAGCCGGAATTTGATGTTTTATAACTTGAACTGATTTGGTGAACATGAGTTTTACGGACCATGGGAAAATATGTTTTGATTTTATCGGTCCACTGTTTATACTTGAATGATTTCATACTATTACTCATGTTTTATGATATGCATGCACGTTTGTGAAAACTGGAGGGTAAGAATGTATTTTTGGCAAATTTTTTATCGAAGGTCATTTTTGTCCACTCACACCTTTTCTGTTTTATTGACCTTTCAGGTCGTGGCGCGATGATCGAGGCTATTCGAGAGGTGGAGGCATGAGTGGGCACAGGCACAAATATCCCTTGTCTGGCAGGTGCTGAAGGGTAATTTCGGATTTTCAGTTGACTTGTCAGACGGGAGCAGGACCGGGCACAGTTATCTATGTCCTTCGGGGACGGGTCCTGTCAAAGATCCAGAGAGAGAGCTCGGACTAGATCCAGTGATTTAGCCTCCCAGATGGAGATTCATGGGAGAAAACTCGGAGTGAGACCCCGAGTAGTGTGCACACTAGTATAGAGATTGACATCGTGACTATATCGGGGATGTGTTCCCTAGGGGCTGTGTGCCCCGAGTTGGCATCTTCTCGGAAGTGCCGCGGATGGGTTATACGTATGACGGTACATATGAGATTTTATGGAGAAATGATATGGGGGCGGAGACCCCGTACTTGTTGTGATTTTGGGTTGAGTCCCTATTGATTTGACCTACGGGTTTTGAATTGTGATTTCGAGTCAGGGACCCAAATGGATTTATGGGTCATGACGGTTTATGGGGCCGGGCATGAACCCTTGAATGATTTTGAGAATGTTTTCAAGTGTTTTTATGAACGTTTGCTAAATGATTTTTGAATGCATGCATATGCTTTTATGAAGGGCATAACTATCTTTACTTGAAAAGGTTTTAAATGAAAAGTTTAAAATTTTCCACTCACAGTTTTCGTGTTTTAATGCCCTTCAGATTGATCGCGGATGCGGGCTGTAGTAGAGACGAGACATCACTCCCCTCCTCCTACGATCCTGATGCACTCTGATAGCCCCGGCGAGGGCAGAGATGGAATTTTCCCTGGTCTGACACGTGGTGTCAGACGGGATCAGGCGGGTCCCACGTTAATCCCAGGGGATTTGGGACCGGTCCTGACAGATGAACTTTGGTCGTGTGGTTTATATGTGTGGGCACTTGTCTTACTGGCATAAGGCGTTTTGAGGGCTCACAGGAAATGGATTCCTTGGGAACTCCAAAGTTAAGTAAGATCGGGGTGGAGTAATCCCAAAATGAGTGGCCTACTAGGAAGTTGAGTGTGAGTTATCAGAAATAAAACCGTGAGGGCATAGCCCAAAGCGAACAATATCGTGCTAGGGGCGTGGGGTCGTGACAAAATGGTATCACCAATCCAAAGTGTACCAGTAAGGAAGCTGGGCCCCATGGGAGTGGATTGTAAGAACCGTGTCTTGGGAAGAACAGTGAACAATCTCACATCGCTCAGGGAGGGAAATGTGAAATGTTTTATATGACTGAGCACATATCTTTCTAGCATGAGGCCTTTTGGAAGTTCATTGGCTTTGGGTTTGGTTGAAACCCCAAAGTTAAGCGAGTTTGGGCTAGAGCAATCCCAAGATGGGTGACTCACTGGGAAGTTGCACATGAGTTTCCAGAAACAAAACCGTGAGGGCCGGGCCTAAGGTGGACAATATCGTACTAGATGGGTCGGGCCGTCACATTCGACGACCTGAGGGCTGTCTACGCTTAGTACATGCATCGATTGGCATGGTCAGGTATAAAGGATAGTGCATCTCGATGCCTGGTTATGGTGTCCAGGTACTTGTTTCCCAATGGTTGTTCGGGGGTTACTTTAAGGCAGTGTGGGCCCTGGTATGTCATATATGATTTGATAGTGATATTGCGATTTGAAAGGTTTTTTGGTATGCATGCACGTGTTTTTAAAAGGAGGGTGATTATTGTTTTTATTAATAAATCTGTTTTGAAAACGTTATTTATTTTGGTCCACTCACGAGTTTTATTGTGGTTTTGGAAACCCCTCCAGGTTGGGGTTTAGGTATCGAGGTGGCAGGAGGCATTACATGAAGCTGCATACTCGATGGGATTTTGGTATGACGTTCATACCCTTGTTTTGTCATTATTTAGTCGCTCTGATTGGTCAGTAGGTAGTGCTATTAGAGCGGGTATCCCTGGTCTGACACGTGTGCGAGGGTATTTTGGGTATTTTGGCCTCGTGTGTCAGACGGGAACAGGGCTCGAACATGTGTGGTTTGGAATTCCCGGGTCGAGTCCTGTCAATTTCCTTCTCCCTCAAACCCGACCCTATACCCCGCAGACACCTCCCATTCAAACCATCTATCAAGTTTTTTTTCTCTATCTAGGTTGATTTTTTTTAGCATTTAAGAAGTTAACTAATGCATAAAACCCATATCAAGGTGCATTCCAATCAAATAAAATTAATTTAATTAAACTTAAAGCAAAAAAGATAAGAATCAGATACAAATACCAATTAATGATATGTGAGTCACTGCATACAAAGTTGTGTCTCTTCTAAGAAAAACACTATACTTACTCGGTAGGTTAGGGATCAAAAAATTCAAAATGCAATGCATTGTACCCCTCGAAAATCACCAGTGCTGGATGGATTTAGGGCTACATTTTTTCGCAAGTATTGCGGCCTAATTGGATAGGACATGTGCACTTTTGTTCGTGCTTTCTTTGCTTCAGGTCAGTTAAACGGTAAATATAATCAGACTCATATTTTCTTGATCCCTAAGATACCTAACCTTACTTATATGTCCTATTTTAGACCAATTTTTTTGTGCAATGTCATTTACAAGTTAATCACTAAGATTTTCACTAATCAGCTAAAGAGGGTACTAAATCGTATTATTAGCCATGTCTAGTCTGCTTTTGTTGAAGGGAGACAAATCTCTGATAATATATTAGTGGTTCATAAAGTTTTGCACTCTTTGGGGGAGAAACGTGGTGTTATTGGGGAATAAATGGTGCTTAAACTTGACATGACTAAGACATATGATCGAGTTGAATGGATTTTCTAATGGCTATTTTGTCCCAACTTGGTTTTGATGATATGTTCATTAAGTGGATTAGGGGTATGTTACTTATGTCACCTACAGTGTACTGGAGAGCCATCAGGTGTGATTCGACCTTCTTGGGACCTCAGACAAGGAGACCCTCTATCACCCTTCTTGTTTGTGTTTTCCGTTGGGGGCCTCTCGACTTTGATCAGGAAACATGAAGATGAAGGTTAGTTTAGGGGTATTAGCTTTGTTTCTAATGGTCTGAAGCTTACCCACCTTTTCTTTGCCGATGACTCGATTTTTATGTGTAAGGCTACCCTAGATGAGACATCTTGTGTTAACGAGATCATGAATACCTATGTTGGAGAGTTTGGTCAATTTATTGACTTTGAAGAGGGTGCTGACTTTTTCAGTAGAGATGTATCCTCTACTAGCTGTACTCTACTAGCTGTACTACTTTATCCAATCTTCTGGGAATCCAATGTACCGATGGATTTGAAAAATATTTGGGACTCTTGACAGATTTTGGTGCTCTAAAGAAGAAAGTATTTGAAGATACTAGATTGAAGATTGAGAACCATATCTAAGGGTGGGTAACAATATCACTCTCATGCAGGTAAGGAAGTTTATAACAGCGCGAAAATTCGAGAAAATTAAATGTTGGAAAAAATAAGTGAAAAAGATAATTTTGCCCTTATAGGGTCAAATATTGACTTTTTGACTAGTACACCTTGAAGACATTTCGTGAGGACCGTTAGAAAAATCTCGAAATTCTGAATCCATGGATAGGTGGTATGCCAAAATCCGAAATGGAATAAGTTAGACACAAGTCAAAAGAAACTAAGGGCATTTTGGTAATTTTGAACATATGGGTAATTTAAAAACATAGTTCGAAACATATTAATTTCCCTCCGTTTTAGAAAAATATGCATGCATCAAGTTTATCAATAAAACAACAATCTTGAAATACGAGTAGTAATAAGAAAATCCAATAATCTCATAAACCTGTCCAATATAACTCATATCAAGTACCAATGAACATTCGTTCAAGCCAAAACACTGACACAAAAAACATAGTGAATCAAGTAATGCACAACCATACTAATCACACAGAACCAACAACAGTGTACCATCGGATCGTACCAAGCCAACCCATCACATCGACTGGCCCATCCTCGATGTCTGCAAGCTGAATCATCATATCAACATGCACTGTCGGTAGGCTAATATCACTCGAGAACTACAGAGCCCAGCTTGGTGTCCGAGTGTGGATTAGCTCAGGAACTATGAACCATTACCTTGACGTCTGAGTCACGGTCCTAGTCTCAAGAACTACGGAGCATTACCTCGACATCTGAGACTATCCATCACAATATCGGCCTCGGGAACTACGGAGTATTACCTCGACGTCTGAGACCGTCCAACCAATCTAGCATCTCGAAGAGGGTTTCCACATCACATCACATATATAACATATCCAGAATCCAAAGTACCCATATTCAAACGATATCAAAAACGTAATTTACGAAATCTTGTAAAACGTGCAATAAAAAAATAATTATATATAAAATCACCGAAAATCACATAAAAATTCCAATCACCCAACTGTCATAAAAAACACATAGAAACACATTTTAAACACTTAAATATGCATGCATAATATTTTAATAAAATAAAATTCCACTCACACGTACTGTACGGGCAGTCGATCTGCATTACACGCAATTCTCTAATATCCAAGAATATCACCTCCTTAAAAGTCAGGCCTGCAACCAAGATCTTCGTTCAGAACTTCAACTTCTATCCCATTGCTCTTCCATCTTTCAACGTTCCTGCTTTTAGGCTCAGCGCGATCGCAAATCTCCCAGAAAGACATTAGAGTCCTCGTTATCAAGTTACGAGACATTAACCAAGGGTTTGAAAATATGAACCCATCAAGAGAGAGTTTCCGGCTTGCAAATTTCAAAGGTTTCCCATCTTTAGAGTATCACCATAATGCTCGCTCCTCTCTTAGGATTTCTTACATGCAGTCTCTCTTTCAGTTCCTACTGTATTTCTCCCTCAACTCCAACTCCCACTCTCATGGACACATCTTTCATGGTGTTCAACCCAAGGCCACCGACACACCCCACAACACACACTTCACATATATATATGGTGGTGAGTCGGTGGGAGGAGAGATTTACAGGTCTTTCTAGGCCTTTTAGAATCCAATAGGCCTTTTAGAAAAATCACCAAAATGCCCTTAGTGGTAAAATTACCAAAATACCCTTAAGAATTATTGACCCTAAACGACCGTAAACGATCTCTAATTTTGGCGTGCTGCTTGTTTACAAACTCATGATCCTGAGACCTTTGCAAGGTCTTCTCGGAATTCCCAATGGACGCCCATATCAAAAAGTCAACTTTTGACTTAAATAGGGGTAAAACGTCGTTTTACTCAGTTTTTCCAAATTCACGTTTCCTCAAGAGTCCGGGTTGTTACAGTTAATCCCGAAAAGTAGGAGACTTACTAAATTAACCTTATTTGGGGTTTTATGTCCTTTAGTATGATTGTTATTGTTTACATAAACAAACTGTTACCAAATAACTTACTTGTTCACAATTCCTTATTTTTCTCAAGCTCAAAACACAAAAATGAACTATCCATAATTTACATAGTAACATGAATATATACAAGCTCATTACCCACTAAAAATAATAGATCATATACATATATACTTCAAATAGTGCACTGGGGATATGTAGGCACACAAATTCTATGTTAGCACCTTATCCATATTTGCTTTATTTCTTTTACTTTTCATGATTATCATAAGTTCCTATTTAACCAAAGTTGTATAATTATCTAATATCATATATATATATATATAAACATACTATACACATGAGCAATTTTCCTTATTCTTTTCCATAAAGGATTTTCCATACATTAGCTCTTATAGGTTAAGTGTGCCTAAATTGGTTTGTCATCTAATTCTCTATTACCTCATGATCACATTCCATAATAAGCTTCCCACTAACCATCTCCAATATCCATATTTTAATTTTCTATTATCTTAAGCATACATGTACCAAAAGTTATAATCCATAATATTACTACATTTCCCCTTTATAACAACATTCAAACTTTAATACGGTTAATTAATAATCTTTTACTAACCATAATCATCAATACCATTGATTAACTATGTCAGGACCCGTCCTAATCCCCCCGGGATTAACGCGGGACGCGCCTGATCCCGTCTAACACGAAGTGTCAGACAAGGGAAATTCCGACTTTAGCCCGCTCGGGGCTTTAGAGTACGCCAGGATCCGGAGGAGGAGTGTAATGTCTCGGTCTCTACTACAACCTGCATCCGCGATCAACCTGAAGGACAGTCAAAACATTTAAAAGCTGTGAGTGGACAAAACAAATAATTTATAAAGCATTTTCACAAAAGACATTTATACCTTTCACTAAAAACATGCATGTATTCGAAAACCAGTTAACAACCCATTAAGGCCTTGGCCCAAAATCGTAAATGAAACCAATCATACGGGCCACTGCCCAAATCCATGTGGGACTCAGCCCAAACCAAAAATCTGATCATATAACATATAACCAATCTTGTCACGGTTTCTAAAGCTACGAGCGTGCTATCCGGGGTCTCAAATCCCAAGTCTCCCTAGGGTCCACCCAGGTCAATGTCCGTAGATCAATGACCTTCCCTGGGGGTTATAATCCATAATCCTTCCTGAGAGTAAGGTACTCAATGGGGGCGACTCCACTCAATTAGTGCTCTGTGACTACTCCGAGGTCCACCCAGGCCAACGACCCTCCTCGGAGGAGACAATCCAAATAAAGGAAGGGATATGAATATATATATATATCGAAAACAGTCTTAAAACCTTTCAAGGGATTCATGCCCGTCCCCCATAAACAGTCATGAAACCAAAAATCCATTTAGGGTCCTCGACCCGAAATCATAAACGTAAACCAACTGGGCCTTGTGGCCGAACTCATGACTCAACTGGGCATCGAGCCCAATATCTCAGGGCCAGTCACGATTCCAATCGTAGTGATGCGTACAACCATCTGTCCAGGACCACCCTCAATCCTGGTATGTCGCCGTGAACGTATCAACCGACGCGACCACCTCTAGATCATGGTGGAACCATCACTGATCGATATCCTGAATCGTCAGCACTCCGAAGTCGAGCCTCCAGTGGCTGCTCGATAGCGTAACGGGCATCGTGACCTCTCCAGAAGGAACTCATCCCAACCCAGAGGAGAGCGTCATGTCGTCGGTCATCGTGCACAAAGCACTCGCCGCGACCACGACTCGGAATCGTAGGTCATCAATAGGGCCACATGCCCGAGACAAAACCAAATGGGTCTCATGCCCAAATTTATCCTTTTTAAATCCAAAACCATTTCACTTAAACCATCGTAGAAGTACAAACACGTATAAGCACCGTATCAGGCTGAAACCTCGAAATACGTGCAAATGCGTAAACACACACAAATGCACTCATGGCATCACAAAACATATTCATAAAATCATATAAAACATTTATGCATGCATCAATTTACAAAACCAAAGTCCACTCACAGACCGTTCGAGCTGCTGCTTCGATACGCGTGCCATACGGCTCTCTCGGGCGAAACACCATCACCGGGACCTCCAAACCTGTCCAAATCGTAATAAAGGGTTACTAACTACTTAAATAACCCCTCACTAAAGCCCCGTAATTTTCCAAAATTTTTAACTATTTTTAAAGTCGATCCTAAACCTTCGGACACCCCGAAACCTATCGAAACGATGTCCGATCGACACGAAGCCAGTCCCAAAAAGTTCGTTACATCGAATAGATGATTTCACGTGTTGGAAGCTTCCCTAAAAGAGGCCTCATGTGCCCCCATGTGCGGCCTGAAGTTCCTGCGCATGAAGCCCACGCGCCGGAACAGTCTCATCTTCAAGCTTCGGCCAGGCTGGTCCGAACTGGACGATCTGGTTTGCCTGCAACCCAGTTCGCCTGGACCGGCGTAACTGGTCCAAGGCTATATCTTCTTCATTTTTCATCCTTTTTCCTCCATTTCAACTCCTATACAATCCTAACAACATTTGCTATCCAACCATGTCCTCAAAACCTAGAAACCAATCCTAAAACCTATTGATTCTGAAAACCATTTTGAACCAAAACTTCCATTCTAGGTTTACGGCACTTCTAGAGGTCAAAGCTTCATCCTAAGGGTTCCAATAGGACACTCATACACACACATATATATATATATATATATACTTCTGGACACTCATATCAGTAAAACACCATATAACCAATCCTAGACATCTATGATGTCTCACCATCTGCGATGTCTATAATCAATATCAGTCACGATTTCCAATGCTACACATGCAACTCGGGGTCTTATCTCCGAGTACCTCCCCAGGATACAACTGAACGACGTTCGGGATGATAACATAATGGGGTGCCTTCCCCCGATCTACCACATCTGGGGTGATATAATAAACTCGCACTCCTGTTCCTGAGCTTCTCCTCAGAGCGACTCATCCCAGGTAGTGCACCGTGACTACTCCACGTTCCTCGACGTCTGGAAGAGACTATCCGACTCACCAGGATGGTATATGTGGAGCAGTAACCAAATACATTTCAATTCACTTTTAAATCGTTTATGTCTCAAATCAAGTCAAAATACTATTCAATTGGGCATATGCCCGAGACATAATTCTCACTTGTATTTTCCACAAAAACCACCCAAAAACAATGTCCATAATTCATTTATAAATCTGATTTTTCCAATTCCCCGTTGACTCTAAATCTAAGTCAAAACTGTTATCCAACCGGATCTCAAGCCCAAAATAGCGTTTTTCACGTGAAACCGTAAACTGATTCATAACTGATGATTAAGTTCACAAATATCATGATATCAAATCATTTCATCTTAAATCACATAATAAAGCATTTATAACAGTTTATGCATCATTTAAATTAAAAAAACAAACAGTTGACTCACACAAGTTTCACGATGCGCGATCAATATCCGCATCATAATCTCACCCGAGCTAGTCCAAAATCTTCGGGCATGTCCAAACCATATCCTAGGGTCACTAATGTTCTATACAAGTTCATACACTAAACCCTCACAAAGTCGGATACCAGAAACGCATCTCAGACAAGCTTTCCGAGGCTAAAAACCCTTAAATGACCTATCAAAAGATCTCCGATCGACTTGAAACCACCACTATTGGATTCAGAACGTCGAAATATTTCAAACATGATTGGGTTGACCTCAAAATTCGTGCCTATGCGCCCTCATGCGTCGGTTAAATTTTCGGTCAACGGTCAACGCTAACGTTAGCAAAGTCAGCGCTGGCGTCATGGTCAACGCTGACATCATCACGGTCAATGTTGAGGTCAGCCTGACACCTATCAAGTCTGATAGCCTGCCACGTGGCACTCTCTAACTGGTGCCACTCGTCCTAACATGTTTCTCTGACATTTCTAACACACTGCCACGTGGCATCTCCCTATTGGTCCACGTGTTCTAACTGGACTTGTCACGTAAGCTGGCACGTAGGCCTAACAGGTCCTAACACCCTGCCACGTGGCACCACCTGATTGGTCCACGTGGTCTAACATGCTGACTGGGCCTGACAGTCTACTATGTGACATCACCTTAATTTCCACGTGGACTGACATCTCTGATAGGATGATGTCGTGGATTGCCACATCATCATCGTCAATCTCCAATTGGGTCGACCCGTTTCTCTCTAACGGGTCAACCAACCCACGACCCGACCCGACCCGATCCTATCTCACTCATTCCTCAACCATTTTCCACCATTTTTCTTCCTACATGATCAGAATGATCCCAGAAACAATTCTATGGACTCAAAATGAACTAAAAGGGTCTAGAAATCACCTGTTAAGCTTGGTGATTTTCGGTTGAACTTTCGCCTCGATTTCTGGGCAATTCCAGAAACCAAAATTCTTTCTTTTGATCCTTGTGTGTTCGTTTAGTCCTTGGGTACCATTTTTGGGGATTAGAATTGCCCAACAAACCCTAAAAAACAATTTCAAATTTTGACCCCAAACAGCTTACCTCTTGATTTTTCGACCACCGTACGCAGTTGTCCTCGTTGTTGCCTTCTTCCTCTTCGTCTCAGATCACTCTCTCACTTTCCCTTTCACTCGGACAGCAAAGATGATGGATGATGGTTGAGGGTGGTGTGTGTGGGTTTTGGTTTCGGGTAAGAATGAACTAAAAGGATGAAGATGAAAATTAAAGGGTTGCATGAATTTGGGGGGCTCGGCCAATTGGATGAGGACACTTGTCACTCATCCATTGGTACACTTCAGATATTTGACCAAGGACAAACTGCCAACTGTACACTTTCTCATGATGCATGAATAGTACTTGATTTCTCCCGTGATCCGTAACTTTCCCGTCAGACGTCCGATTTCGACACGCCGCCTGGTTGTAGCCTCATAACGTCTCAATCTACGTAACCGGCCTTATGCAAAGTTCAAATAGTATCCCGGGTCAAAAGTCAATATTTTTCTCTAAATAGGGGTAAAATAGTCAATTTACATAATATTTCTGAATTTACATTTTATTAAAAGTTCAGGTTGTTATAGGGAGAGTCTAGTAGTATATAACAAACCGGATGTTCAACGAGGGTAAAATCAAAAAATCAACTGAAATTAACCATTTAGCCTCGAAAGTCAAAGGCTTGACTTTTTAATTAAAAGTCAAACTGTTGAATTTTTTATATGGACATCTTTTGGAAAGTCTGAGAAGACCGTTGTGAACGTCTCAGAATTCTATGTTCGCAGACATGCGGCACACCAAAATCGGAATTTGAATTAGTTCACTACGGGATTAGAAATGGTATGGGTATTTTGTTAATTTTGCCCCAAGGGTATTTTGATAACCTAACCATGAGAGATATTTGTTTGAAAGTGACATGCGTCCAGATATTTTTCCTCTTCCTTCTTGGCAACACCCACTTACTTTGGGTTTGTTCAAAGATATATATGTGTGTGTGTGTGTGTGTGTGTGTGTGTGTGTGTGTGTGTGTGTGTGTGTGTGTGTGTGTGTGTGTGTGTGTGTGTCCATGGTGGCCAAATATGGTGGGTGTGTGCTGGCCATGAGAGAGTGATGATGGAAGAACAGAAGGAAGGGAGCGAATTAAGAGAGAACTAAGAGAGGAAACCAGAGAGGAAAAAAAAAAGGAAAGAGAAAGAAAAATTGGAAATCCGAAACCCAACAAAATTCAAATTATGGAATTTCGAATTCGACTTCTTTGACCTTGATTGCTGAAATTGACCTGTGTTTAAGCTTCAGGAGATCCATATGATCTAAACTATCACAAAAATGAAGAGAATCAACAAGGAATTAGCCTAGAACGGACATGCGACCCTTTCAGATTTTCAGTTCGAAATTCGACTACTTGGAGGTAAGGAATTGTTAAATTGAGCCTAGAATCATGTTTATCAGTATCTTATATTGGTTTTGGATGGATTGGAAACAAGAAATTGATGGAAATTGGTTGGATTTGAACGTGGGTTAACAATCGGGTCGGGCAACCCGTTTATAGTGAAACGGATCAAGAATGAGATGAACAGTGTTTTCACTGTACACCGGGGCGTGGTCTTACGCGCAACCGTTCCAGGCAGCGCATGGGGGCACGTGCCAGGTCATTTGGTGATGCTGTCAACAAATTTTGTATAGTTGTCGACATTACGAACATAATGGCGCTGGTTTCAAGTAGATCGGACACCATTTCGATATAGTTTGTGTGTCCAAAGCGTATATGTACGTTTTTAATACGTATTTGAATTTCGTAAAATGGGGAATTATAATTTGAGGTTATTTTGGCTGGTTAATAACCTTTAGATGTGATTGTTGACAGGTTTTGAGGTTCCCGAAAATTACGGAAATGAGAACAAAGCAGAATTCGGTTACATGAACTGTGTGTGAGTAGACTTTCTTTCCCTAAACTACTATTCATGCATACTTATATGATTTAAATGTGTTTCTATGTGATTTCGATGATATTAGAATTATTGAGATTTTATATAAATATCGGGGATTTTACAAATGTTTAATTAATATTTTATTATGCATTTTTTGAGGTTTTCCGTAAACTATGTTTCAAACACCGTTTTGATTGTGATTTCGAAATGAATATGATATATAACATGGGGTTTTACAATATTAGATTTTGGTGAATTTTATAGAACTTCTGGATGTTTTTTCGGATATTTCTTTGATGGCACGTTTTACAAGAATTAGCATTTGAGCTATGTTTGAGGCTTAGGACCGAGATTCTGATTATGGTTTTGGTATGTTATATAAAATGTGATATGGGTATGAGTTATTTGTATATTTGATGATGTAAACTGTGGTGATGGTTGTGATTTGGACTGATTATATGTTATGATGCTTGTTGTTTAATTAGCCTCAGACATCGAGCTAGGGGCTCCGAATCCTGAGACCGGTATTGTGTTGACGACTTAAACATCGAGATGAGTCGTGATGATGTTGGATATGGATTGATTGTGTGTTATTACTGTCATGAGTCGTGATGTATGATGCATGTGTGCTTGTGCCTATTGGTGGGTTGGTCTCAGATGTCAAGTCGGGCTCCTTTCCTGAGACTGACACGACTCAGACGTTGAGCTGGGCTCCTTTCCTAAGTCGGGTCCCCACTTGGATGGTTTGGATGTCAGGACTCAACCCTCTTCTGTCAGGTCCCGACTCATCTAGCACGATATTGCCCGTTTTGGGCCTCCTTGCCCTTGCCTTCACGGTTTTATTTTCGAGAGCTCACGGTGTAACTTCCCAGGGGGTCACCCATCATGGAATTGCACCAGCCTCAACTCACTTAACTTTGGAGTTCCAATCGAACCCAAAGCCAATAAGCTCTCAAAAGGCCTCGTGCTAGATAGGTGTGTGCCTATTACACGAAAACTGTTGAGACTGAGATGAGTGGGAGATGCCAGAGATGAGTTGGATGGAATCCAATAGTGATTGGATAGTTCCGAATGACACTGGGTGTGTCTAAGTGATGTGATGCCAGTGAAGGCTTAGTTTGGGACTAGTATGGTAGACGTGCCCTAGGGCGACAAACATATGAGTTCGGTAGGCACTGAGCGGGACGGAGAGGATCCAGAGTGGCTCAGTGCGAAGCACGAGGTATACCAGGATTGGTGATAGGAACCCTAGCTCGTTTTGGATGGATGACACGAGTGTTCGGTGCTGGAAATTGACCTCATAAGGGTTGGGACGTGCGAACTAGTATACCGACGATGATGGTGATAGAAGAAGCCAAAGAGAATCAAAGTAAGTGTCTAGTTTGGAAGAAAATCATTAAGCATTACAGTAATTATCAGATAATACTCTGAGTCAGAAGAGGTAACTTCTCTTTTTCCATTTGTTTGGTTAAAGCTTCGGATTCGATTGCCGAAAGGATTATGAGACTTAAGATTCTACAGCGAGGTCTTGGATATGGTAGACTGGATGGAATCCAATAGTGGTTGAGATGTGTTGGGACACTTCCTAATAGTATTTGAGAGGACAGATGTGATGGAGATAATCAAGTGGTGATTGGATGATTTAAGGGACACATAGGTGGATGTTGTCCGGATGAGTCGAGGACTTGAGAGTCCATTTGGGTTGGTTTTGGTTGACTGGGGTTGACCATATCTCTTGAGTTTCATATAAGCTTGTTTGAGGAGAAACTTGATTGTGAGAAATTGAAGGGGTCACTACAGTAGTTATCAATGGTTATTATTGGTTTGAAAAGATGGATATGATTCCAACATGGTTGGAACTTCAGAATCAAGAGAGGTTGTGATTGAGAGGTAGAGAAGAGTGCTTGATTCCGCATTGATGATGCTTATTTCAAAGTCGATGAAGGGGACTTCTCATTTTCTGCTTGTTAGCAGATGGTGCTTGGTGGCACCGTATGGGGTGAATTGCCTTGCTGATTATGCTAAGCTAGGAGCAGAGGAGAATCATTTTGTAAGACAGTTGAAGAATCTCTTGGCATAGTTAGTGAAATGACAAGACAGAAGTTCGATATGGGAGTGTATGATCCGTCTTAGATATGAGAGTAGAAATTGTGATGGATTGATGTTCGTTGGTGACAGACGGCTGAGGTCCGAGCTTGTTTGGAGCGCGGACAGTAGCGTGTGGTTGGAAGTTTCCAGAGTGCAGTCCTTGAACGTGTCGTGTAGTACCTTGATGGCCAGTATGTTGGGTCGAGAGTTACCTGAGAGGATGAATGTGTTGTCGATTGGATGGAGTCCTAGATGGACATGATATGGTGATTGAATTGGATCCGATAGTGACAGTTCGATGAGTACCATGATCGGATGTGTTTAGACATGATGATATGATGACTAGACGTCAACTACTGTGTGCTCGAGCAAAATGGATTGGTAGGGTTCAGTGATTGATGTGAGCGGAGGCTCAAGTCGTGGATGACTAAGGGAACCCTACAATGCAGATGTGTTATCTCTGATGAGACAAGTATTTGATGGGATCCAGATGCACCCAGGATGGGTACAATGTCGAATGTGTTTCGACAGGATACGTGATGTGACGGTTTGAGACTCGGGACGAGTCGAGATTTCGGCAGAAGTCACTGAGTGACATGAGTTATGATGTGGGGACTCGAGAGTGAGTCAAGATCAGAGTGGCGCAGCAAAGGCACAGTGGAACCGGGAGTTGCCGGTAGGTCAAGATAGTTGTAGATGGGATTAGCTTACTACGAAGTCAATCTGCCATGTTGTGGGGAAGGGGAATTGGTATCCGACAGATTCGGATTTGGTATGCAGTTATAAGACTCTAGTGGGAGTTACTATGAGTATGGGAAAACGAGAGAGTTGACTGATATGAGTATCGAGGCCGACGAATTCCGCAAGTTTGAGTATGGCCTGCGAGATAGGATTCGGGCCATTGTGATGGCAGGATCTAGAGGATATTGCCTAGTATAACTGATCTGTCGGAGTGAGTGACAGGCTTAAAAGCCGATTGACACCACTTAGTATAACTAACCTATCGGAGTGAGTGACAGGTGAGATCGACGAGTATCGTCGTCTCAAGTGAGACTTGCGAGTCGAGGTGTGGTTTCTCGATCGGAACTCGGTTGGTGAGAGTTGAGTTGGAGCTTTGGAAGCTCCGATGACAGTGCGTACTGACGAGTACGGCGATTGTGACGGACGTGTACTTTTACACGAGAGTGCTCAAGTAGGGGGACATAAAGAAGAGTGGGTAAGGTGAGGCGATGATGGTGATGATGACGGCGAGGACCGACGTGCAGGGTGGCTGGGAAACTGCAAAGGTAAGGTTTTGGTTTGAAACTCGAACATGGGTTTTTAGGGGTTGTTGGTTGATTTTAATGATGGGAATGGCTTTCTGGTGATCATATGAGATGGTAGGGATTGGAATTGGGGGCTGAGGTGATCAAAGATGGCAGGAAACAGAGGAGGAAAAACAGGGTGTGTTCTTCGATCCAAACAAGTAAATTCTAGACCCATTTTCATGGTTTTGATCATATCGATCGATAGGAAATAAGGAGAGGAAGCTGTAGGAATTGGAATGGGTGAAAACGGGCTGAAAATGAGGGAGTTATGGGGGTGAAACGGTTCTACGGGTTCGGGTGGACTAGAGTTGCAGAACCGGTTTAAACCGGCCGGTCTGCGAGAGGTTGAAGGAGACTGTGATGGGTGCATGGCTCCCACGTGCAGGGGCTTTGGGCGGCGCGTGGAGGAGAATTTGGGGATGACTTCAACACATGAAATCATCATTTCCATGTAAC
Source organism: Prinsepia uniflora (assembly GCA_032719365.1). Taxonomy (NCBI): domain Eukaryota; kingdom Viridiplantae; phylum Streptophyta; class Magnoliopsida; order Rosales; family Rosaceae; genus Prinsepia; species Prinsepia uniflora. The sequence continues at coordinate 14,032,799 of CM064864.1, read as the reverse complement.
GAACATTTTGGGACAGGTTTCAAGTCGATCGGACATTATTTCGATATAGTTTGGGATGTCCGAAGGTTTAGGATCAAGTTTAAAATATGTTAAAAATCCCGCAAAATTAGGAGGCTCTAATGAGAGGTTATTAAGGTAGTTAGTAACCCTCTAGTATAATTTGGATTGGTTTGGGAGTCCCGGTGACGGTGATTAGCCCAGAGAGGTTTATGGCACGCGTATCGAGGCGCAGCTTGGACGGTCTGTGAGTGAACTTTGTTTTATGAATTGATGCATACATAATTTTTTTATATTTGTTTATAAGCATGATTCGAGATGCCATGAGTGCATATGTTTGTGGTATTTGTTATTTATGTATTTACATGTATTTCGAGATTTATAGTTTTATATGGTGCTTATACATGCTAGTATTTCTATGTTGGTTTAATGGAAAGGTTTTGGAATTAGAAATATGGAATTGGGCATGAGACCCATTTGATTGGAAACCATCGGACTTGGAGTCCATTTGATTTAATGAGAAATCGGGTTGAAGGCCTAGTTGATTATAGTATCGGGCTTGAGGCCCAATTGATTTGTGATATCAGGCTTGAGGCCCAGTTGGTATCGGGCTTGAAGCCCAAATGATTTGTGATATCGGGCTTGAGGCCCAGATGATTTATGGTATCGGGCTTGAAGCCCAGTTGATTTTTAATATCGGGCTTGAGTCCTAGTTGATTGTGATATTAGGCATGAGGCCCAGTTAAATTGTGATATCGGGCATGAGTCCCTGTTGATTGTGATATCGGGCTGAAGGCCCAGGGGACTGTGAAATCGGTCTTGAGTCCCACTTGTGGTTTATGAAATGAGAATTCGGGTTTAAGACCTTATTGAGATGGATTTAGGCTTGAGTCCCTGTGAGATTTGGATTTGAATCGGATTCGAGGAATCCTATTGAGATGTTCGGGTATGAGACCCAGTTGAACTATGATTTAAAAGAAAGGAATGTTTTCACTGATATGTATATACCCTCCAGTATGAATAGTCTCCTCCAGATGTCGATAATCTTGGAATGTCATGATCCACTGCCTGGGATGAGTGACTCCAAGAGGGAGCATATCCCAGGAGTGAGAGATATGAGATAGTCTCGGACAGGGTCCGGTGACAAGCCATCCCAGATATTGTAGATCCTAGGAGTAGACACGGAGATGAGACCCGAGTAGTATGCATACTTTAGATATATCGTGATGGGTTCTTGATTGGGCATATGAGATGCCGAGGATGGGTTATATATATATATATATATGTATGAGGTTTTACAGAGATCGGTTTGGGGCTGAGACCCCGTGTTCTATGATTGGTTTTGGGTTGAGACCCACGTGACTTGATTTGGACAGAGTCCCTACGGATTTGCTTTTGGGCTGAGTCCCACATGATTGGTTTTGGGCTGAGTTTCCATATACTTTGGTTGACGGTTTTGGGCTAAGGCCCTAATGATTTAAATGGATTGATTAATGGTTTTCTAATGCATGCATGCTTTTAGTGAAGGGTATAAATGTCATTTATCTATAAATGATTTTTCAAACTGTTTGTTTTGTCCACTCACAGTTTTTATGATTTGAATACCCTTAAGGTTGATAGCTGATGCGGGTTGTAATGGAGATCGAGACATCACATGCCACCTCCGATCCTAGTGTACTCTGATGGACCCCGAGCGGGTAACAAGTTTATCCCCGGTCTGACACGCGGTGTCAGACGAGAACAGGCACGTCCCACGGTAATCCAAGGAATTCGGAACAGTTCCTGTCAGCAGTCAAGATTTCAGCGTAAGTCGCTGAGTGACATGAGTACGATGTGAGGACTCGAGAGCGAGTCGAGATCAGAATAGCGCAACGAAAACGCAGTGGAATCGGGAGTTTCCGGCTGGCCATGATGGTTGTGACCTAGGATGGTAATGGATTAAATTGGTATCCGATACATTCAGATTGGTATGTAGTGATGAGACTCTAGCGAGAGTCAGTATGAGAAAACGAGAATGTTGGCTGATATGAGTACCGAGGTAGATAAACGCTGCAGGTTTGAGTATGGCCTGTGAGATGGGATTCGTGCCATTGTGATGGCAGGATCTAGAGGATGTAGTTTAATTGGACGCTGAGTAAGATGTCAGCTCGGATGTGATAGCCCTTAGTGGGTGTACGTATTTCAGCCTGATGGTTGTAGGTTGGAACGTGTCAGAGTGGTAGACTGAAAAACCGACTGGGATGTCAGCTTAGTGTAGCAGACCTGTCGGGGCGAGTGACAGGTGATATCGATGAATGTCGGAGTCTCGAGTGAGACTTATGAGCCAACGTGTGGTTCTCAAGATCGAGTTGGAGCTTTGGAGGCCCCAGTGACAACGAGTACCGACAGGTACGGTGGTTTGTGGCGGATGTGTACGTTTACACGAAAGTGCCCCGAGTGGGGGACATGATTGGATTTCCACTAATTAGTTGTGGAATTAGGTCAGTTGAATTTCGAGGACGAAATTCTTTAAGGAGGGATGTTTGTAACGACTCGTCCCAAATTCTTGGGATTAATTAAGACTTAATTATGGATTAGTGAGGCTAATTGGAGATTAATCGAGGATTATCGAACGTTTAGGGCGAAATTACGATTTTTCTCCTGAACGAGGATAAAAAGTTGACTTTTAACCTGGGAGGTCTGATGCACGAGGACCAATGACCGCTACGTAGATCGGGTCGATACGAGTCCGTAGACAAGTGGAACGTCAAAATTGGACGTTCGAAGGGAAAGTTACAGTTCACTGAAGTTCCGAGAAACTATTGTACAAGTTACAAGACAGGTGGACTTTTGTCCTCAATGGGCCTAGATATTTTTTTTCTGGCCCAATGGATGAGTGAAATCCATTGCCCAATTAATACAGATACATGCATCTATTTTCCTTTCTTCCCATTCGATCATCCTAGCCCGATGAACCCAAAACCAAACTCCCCCTCCCCTCCCTCCCCTCCCTCCCCTCCCCTCCCCCTCCTAATTTGAATCTGTGTGAGGCCAAGAGAGGAGTTGAGGGTGAATGATGGACTAAGAAAGATGGTGGTAGGCTACAGGACCGCCATAGGCGGCGGTGGAGTTCACGGCAAAGGTAACCCGAAACCCCGTTTATATTCAAATTTCGAATTTTTGGATTTGGACGTTTGAGAGGTTATCTGTTGATTAGGTTGTGTTTAGGGGGTTAGTATGAACATCTAGGGAATGGTTTGGAAGGTGGTTGGGGGTAAAACAGCCCAGGGGAACAGCTAGAAGTTTGGACCGTGAGGGGAAGATTTCAACTGGTAGGTTATAGGTAGTTTTTCATGATTCTAATCATATAGATAGGTTGCTAAGGGTGAGACGAAGGGATTAGAATCGAAAAGGGATGAAAACGGGTTGAAGTGAGGGAGGAAATCACGTGAACATCTAGGGAATGTTTTGGAAGGTGGTTGGGGGTTAAACAGCCCAGGGGAACAGTTCAGGTGGACCGGAGTTGCAGAACCGGTCTGAACCGGCCGGTATGCTAGAAGTTGAAGATGAAGTCCCTCGGGCGCTTGGGGCAGTTCTGGGGGTTGTTGTCAACATGTGAAAACAACCTTTTGTAATGACCCGTCCCTAATTTTAAGGATTAATTAAGAGTTAATTATGGATTAGCAAGGCTAATCGAGGATTATCGGACGTTCATGGCGAAATTACGATTTTACCCCTAAACGAGGACAACAAGTTGACTTTTGACCCGAGATGTTTGATGCACGAGGACCAAGGACCATTATGTAGATCGAGTCGATACGAGTCCATAGATAGGCGGCACGTCAAAATCGAACGTTCAACTGGAAAAATATGGGTCACAAAGGTCCAAAGTACTATTGTACGAATTACGAGACGAGTTGACTTTTGTCTCAAGTAGGCCCAGATATTTTCCCAGGCCCAATGGATGAGTGACAATTGTCACCCATCCAATGCCTATCACCCTACATTCATGCATATCATCCCCTTGTCTATGTTCATTCAACCAAACCCGAGACCCTTCCCATTTGTACAACCCACACTCACCACCCCCTAAACCTCATCTAATACTGGTGGCTCGTGAATGAAGAAGAGTGGGTAAGGTAAGGCGATAGAGGATACAGACTGTAGTAGAGATCAAGACATCACATGCCACCACCGATCCTAGTGTACTCGGATGGACCTCGAGCGGGTGACGAGTTTATCCCTAGTCTGACAAGTGGTGTCAGGTGGGAGCATGCACGTCCCATGATAATCCAGGGGATTCGGGGCGGGTCCTGTCAGCTTGGTATCAGAGCATGTTCTGCTCCCGGAGTGACGCACATGTGATGGATGTGATGTCTCTGTAGTGGTAACAGCCCATCATCAACCTGATAATTAGGGTGAGAGTATGAGGATTCAGTCGAGGCGAACCCTGGTTAGGTATGTTTGGCACGAGGTGCAATGGTTTAGGGTTCGATTGGCACAGGATGCCGTGTTTTAGTAAGCTTGATCCCGAGAGGATAGATGTGCATGGGAATCCAACGGCTTCGAGCTGTAGTGTTAATAGTAGATGGGACTTATTGAGCCGGTTGTCCAAGTATGATGATAATACGGAGTTGTGACCGTTCAACGGTAAGGCCATGTCAGATAGAGGATTGTGCCAAAGTGGTATCAGTGGAGGTCGGATGTCAGGGTGGTCCACAACAAATTTGCGAGGATCGGAGATTATGCTGCCAGGTGCAATCAAGCGCACGATGACCCTAGTTGAGACTGGTTGGAATAGGAATGTTTGATCTTATTTGGCGTGAAAGGTCGTGTGCTGTGTGTCGAATCCCGGAGGGATGTCGACTGGCAAGGGATGCCACGGTATAGTTGTTATGCAGAGTTAGGCACTATGTATGGCCAAGTTCTTGTGGGCCCAATGGCTGGAGGTCGTGGAGTTACGAGAGGACAAGGTCCTCAGATTGTGGTTACTAGTCAACAAGACACCAGTATCGGAGTATGACGAATCTTCGGAGTCGAGTGCAATGGATCGGTCAGGATAGACGTGCTGTAGTGAGCAGTCGGGTTTGTGATAACCCTAGTTTGAGATTGATTGAACAAGTTATCAAAAGAGTGGTACTTGTGGACTAGTTCCCTAGGTGGACAGATCGGTGGATATTACGTGTTAAGAGGAATACGAGTGTTTTGGGGTATGAAGTCTCGATAGAGGAGTGTTTCTGGGGTTGGTCTGCATGTGGTTGTGGCAGACGTTGCCATCGATGGACGTAGTCGAGTCTTATCGAGTTTGATAGGCTCGTATTACCGTGATGACTGATACGATGAAGATTCCTCAGTCGTGACGAGGATAGGGAGGTACGTGAGTGACACACAATACGAGTAGTGATTTCTAGATTCGACTCGGTTACGACTGAGTGTGATCACAAAAGGAGATGTTGAGTTTTGGGTGTTGGCAAGTGTGTCGTACTACCTTAGTGCAGGTGACTAAGATGAGTGGGAGATGTTATAGACATGTTGGATAAAATCCAACTGTGATCAGATGATTCCGATTGGCACCATATGTCTAAGGGATGTAATTCCAAGAAAGCTTGGGTTGTGACCGAGTTGGTAGATGTGCCCCAAGTGGAAAATATGTGAGTTCGGTGGGCACTGAGCGGGACAGAGAGGATCCTGAATGTCCCAGTGCGAGGCATGGGGTATACTTGGATTGGTCACAGGTACCCTAGTTCGTTGTGGGCGGAGGGCATGAGTGTTCGGTGCTGGAAATTGATCCCATAGAGTTGGGACGTGCGAACCAGTATGCCGTCGTGAATGGAGATGGAAGAAGTCGAAGAGAATCAATGGAATTGTTTAGCTCAAAAGAAAAAGATTAACCATTACAGTAATTATCAGAGAATACTTCTAGTTGGATGAGGACTTCGCTTTTTCCACTAGCTTGGTCAGAGCTTTAGATTGGCCGTCGATGTGATGCGAGACTTGAGTTACGAGGATGCTCGTGTAGAGAGTAAGCTCAGTAATTGGAAAAGTTAAGTATGCTTCCAACATGGTTGCAACTTCTCTTGATTCCGAAGACGGTAAAGGAGACTTCTCGTTTTCTGCTCTTTAGCAGATAATGCTGGGTGCCGCAGGATGACATAGGATGAACTTTGATGTAATCATCTTAGACTTTCCTTATGCGAGCCAATGAGAAAGGATACAACAGTAAAAGGGTTCAAAGACGGTGTAAGAAATGAACACCTAGATTGTGAGTCAAATTTGAATGACTAGGAAAGCAGTTGTTGTTTTACGTCACCAGATGTGACGAGCGAGTGCCCGAGGTAGTGAACCTATGTTGGTAGTATGGGTCACGTTACGCTGACTGAGAAAGTAGATAATGGATCCTATGAGGGTCGAAGATCAAGTGGATTGACACGACCCATCCCCCAATCCCCCCCTGGATTAAGGAATGTCCCATGCTCCCGCCTAACCTACGTGCAACACGAAGGCTAAACTCCCGTCTAACCTTCATGTAACACGTAATCCAGACAAGGGATTTCAAGTCAACACTCCAAAATTAACTTCCGACTTCCCAGAGTGCGCTGAAACCACTGTGGATCATGTGTGTGATGTCTCGATCTCACCAACACCAACAACAGCCCGCACTACATCAACCTGAAGGGCATCGAAAAATCGAAATGACTGTGAGTGGACAAAAATAAATAATAAGTTTAGAAAACATTTTATAAGAAAAGAAATTTATGCCCTCCATGTAAAACTAATGCATGCATGCGAAGACCATTTCATTTGCAAGATACGAAAATTGTTTACGAAAACCAAAAATCTGAATCCCCGGCCTTAGCCCAAAACCATAAATCAAATCGGACGTGCTGCCTATCTACAGACTCGTGACGTCCTGAACTACGTCACAGTCATCGGTCAAAGTCCGTTTGACCGCCCGAATCAAAAGTCAACAATTTGCCCAACGAATCACCGATTAATCTCACTAATCCGGCATTAATCACTCAGCTAATCCCGAAATCCGAGACAGGTCGTTACATGGATCGAGACGAGTTCGGATCAAGTCGTGTGGCGACGATCGAGAGGATCGAAGTGATTGAGATGATTATGGTGACCGTGAGTCGAGTAGACCAAGGTTTGGTCGTCATTGGGGAGAATCGTACTGCTGACTTTGCTAAGCTAGGAGCATAGGTGAATCATCTTGTAAGACAGTTGGAGAATCTCTTAGCATAGTTAGTGAGAAGACAAGACAGAAGTTGGATATGAGAGTAGAGATTTTGGCTGATTGATGTTCGCCTGGTGATGGACGGTTGAGGTCCGAGCCATGTTTGGAACGCGGACAGTAGAGTGTGGTTGGACGTCTCCAGAGTACAGTACTTGAGCAGGCCGAGTAGTGCCTTGATGATTGTGATATGAGTAAGCCGATGAGTAGGGCACGTTGGACAATGGGATTGACCCCGTTTGATCGATATGGTAGGGTCCGATGTTGATGGTACATTGAGTACAGTGATCAGATGTGTTCCGACATGATCATATGATGACTAGACTTCGAATACTGTGTGCTCAAGCAGAGTGGATTGTGAGGGTTCAAAGATCATGTGAGCCGAGAGCTCAGGGCCATGTGGGGCCAAAGGAACCCTAGTGAGATTTTTGTGATTACCTATGCTGAGGCAAGTATTTGATGGGGTCAAAATACACCCAAGATGGGTGAGATGTCAAATGTGTTTCGACAGGATACGTGATGTGACAGTATGAAGACTCGAGAGAGGGTCGAGATCAGAGTAGTGTAACGAGAGCGCAGTGGAGCCAGGAGTTACCAGCTGGTCACGATAGTTGTTGATAGGATTGGCTTCCGTACGAAGTCAATCTAGCATGTTGTGGTAATGGATTTAATCGGTATCCGATGCATTCGGATTGGTAGGAATTGATGGGAATCTAGGGAGAGTCATCATGAGTATGGGAAATGAAGTCGTTGGTTGATGTGAGTACGGAGGTCGATAATATGCCGCAGGTTCGAGTATGGCTTGCGAGATGTGATCCGTGCCATGGTGACAATAGGATCTAGAGGATGTTTATCTAATCGGACGCTGAGCATGATGTCTTCTACGATTGTCGGATGAAAATGATTGTCAGGCTGAAAAGCCGACTTAACGACTCGAGGTTGGAAAGTGTCAGAGTGGTAAATTTGGGTTGTTAGATGAGAAGAACCATCATGCTGAAAAGCCGATGTGATGTCGACTCAGTATATTAGACTTGTCGGAGTGAGTGACAGGCGAGATCAACGAGTATCGGTGCCTCGAGAAAGACTTACGAGCCGACGTGTGGTTTCTCAAGAGTCAACGATCGAAACTCAGTTGGTGAGAGTTGAGTTGGAGCTTTGGAAGCTCCGATGACAGTGCTTACCGACAAGTACGGTGGTTATGGCGGACGTGTATGATTATACGAGAGTACCCGAGTAGGGGGACAGGATTTGATTTCCGTAGTTTAGTTGTGGAATTGGGTTAGTTGGAATTTCGAGGACGAAATTCTTTAAGGAGGGAAGTTTGTAATGACCCGTCCCTGATTTTAAGGATTAATTAAGACTAATTATGGATTAGTGAGGCTAATCGGACGTTCAGGGTGAAATTACGATTTTACCGCTGAACGAGGGTAAAAAGTGGACTTTTGACCTGAGAGGTCTGATGCACGAGAGCCGAGGACCATTACATAGATCGAGCCGATACGAGTCTGTAGACAGGCGGCACATCGAAATTGGAAGTTCAACGGGAAAGTTATGGTTCACAGAAGTTCTAAGGAACTATTACACGAATTACGAGATGAGTTGACTTTTGTCTCAAGTAGGCCCAGATATTTTCCCAGGCCCTGTCACTCATCCATTGCCTATCACCTCACATTCATGCATATCATCCTCATCTTTTCCATTCTTTCAACCAAACCCGAACCCACGTACAACCTATCCCAAAAACCCAAACCCACCTACCTCAATCCTCATCTATTGCTTTTGGGCCGTGAAGGAATGTTGGAGGGGGGACTGAGATGATGACGATGGTGCTAACGGAGTCGACCATCGCGGACGGTGGCCAGGAAACCCGAAAATGGTAAAGTTTTGGCTTGAAAATTGAATATGGGTTTTTAGGGGTTGTTGATCGATTCCAATGATGGGGATGTGTTTTTGGACGTCGTATGAGCTGGTTGGGATCGTATTCATGGCTGGCGATGACTGGGATCGAGTGGACTGGACGGAGGAAGTTGGCCGGTTGTTCATCGATCGAGAAGGTAACTTCTAAACTTGGTTTTCTGGTTTTGATCATGTATAATGATAGGAAATGAAAAAACGAAGGTGTAGGATTTGAAAGGATGAAAAATGGATCAAAAGTGGATGAGTTATGGGCCTGAACCGGTCACGCCGGTTTGGTTAGACCGAAAACCAGGTGAACTGGTCTGGACTGGGTTCCCCTGAGGTTGAAGATGAAAAGTGCACCGCGCGTGGGCTTCACGCACAGCGCCCTAGGGCGACACATGGAGACGCGTGGGGCACTATTTGGGGAAGTGGTCAACATGTGAAATCATCCTTTCGATGTAACGAACATTTTGGGACAAGTTTCGATATAGTTCGGAATTTCCGAAAATTTAGGATCGAGTTTAAAATATGTTAAAAATCCCGGAAAATTAGGGGGCTTTTATGAGAGGTTATTCAAGTAGTTAGTAACCCTCTAGTATGATTTGGACAGGTACGGGAGTCCTAGTGACGATGATTGGCCCTAGAAGGGCTTATGACGCGCGTATCGAGGCTTCGCTTAGACGGTCTGTGAGTGGACTTTTTTTTATGAATCGATGCATGCATAAATTTTTTATATGTGTTTATAAGCATGATTTGAGATGTCATGAGTGCATGTGATTTTAATATGAATTGTTTAGCCTTTTTGGAAGAAAATGTGTGATTACACGTATTTCGAGGTGTTTGTTGTTTTATGTGATAGCCTGGGCTTCGACCGGGTTTTTATACGTGCTTGTGGTATCGAGTGATTTGATTTCTAAAATGATTTCGGAATCGAAAATATGAAATCGGGCGTGAGACCCATTTGATTGGAAACCATCGGACTTGGAGTCCATTTGATTTAATGAGAAATCGAGCTGGAGGCCCAGTTGATTATAGTATCGGGCTTGAGGCCCAATTGATTTGTGATATCGGGCTTGAGTCCCCGTTGATTTATGGTATCGGTCTTGAGGCCCAGTTGGTTGTGATATCGGGCTCGAGGCCCAGTTGATTGTGAAATCGGGCTTGAGGCCCCGGTGAATTGTGATATCGGGTTTGAGTCCCAGTTGTGGTTCATGAAATGAGAATTCAAGTTTAAGACCCTGTAGAGATATGAATTTGGGCTTGTGTCCCTGTGAGATTTGGATTTAAATCGAATTCGAGGAATCCTGTCGAGATTAATCGGGTATGAGACCTTGTTAAATTATGAACTGAAAGAAAAGTATGCTTTCACTTATATGTATATAACCTCCCGTATGAATAGTCTCCTCCAGACGTTGATGATCTTGGTGTCACGATCCACTACCTAGGATGAGTGACTCCAAGAGAGAGCACATCCCAGGACTGAGAGATATGAGATAGTCTCGGACAGGGTCCAGTGACAGGCCCTCCCAGACGTCGTAGATCCTAGCAGTAGACTAGGAGATGAGACCCGAGTAGTATGCATACTTTAGATATATCGTGACGGGTTCTTGATTGGGCATATGAGATGTCGAGGATAAGTTATATATATATATATATATATATATATATATGTATGTATGAGGTTTTGCAGAGATCGGTTTGGGGTTGAGACCCCGTATTCTATACTTGGTTTTGGGCTGAGACCCACGTGTACTGGATTTAGGCTGAGACCCACGTGACTTGATTTGGGCGGAGTCCCTATGGATTTGGTTTTGGGCTGAGTCCCACATGATTGGTTTTTGGCTGAGTTCCCATATACCTTGGTTGACTGTTTTGGGCTAAGGCCCTAATGATTTAAATTAATGAGACATTATTTGAGAAATGGTTTTTGAATGCATGCATACTTTTACGTGAAGGGTATAAATAATTTCTGTATAAATTTTTTTTTAAATAAATTTAATTATTCTGTCCACTCATAGTTTTTATGATTTCAATACCCTTCAAGTTGATAGCGGATACGGGCTGTAGTAGAGATCGAGACATCACATGCCACAACCGATCCTGGTGTACTCCGATGGATCCCGAGCAAGTGACGAGTTTATCCCTGGTCTAACACGTGGTGTTAAACGGGAGCAGGCACGTCCCACGATAATCCAGGGGATTCAGGGTGGGTCCTGTCATTGGATGTGATTGATTGTGTATGAGGACTGTGATGACGTAAGTTGACTATATGTGAATTATGTGATGATTTTGGATATGGATTGAATATGTGTTATTACTATTATGAGTCTTGATGTATGATGTATGTGTGGTTGTGCATATTGGTGGGTTGGTCTCGGATGTCGAGTCAAACTCCTTTCTTTAGACTTACATGATTGGGACATTGAGCTAGGCTCCTTTCTTGAGTATGGTCCCCACTCGGACACCGAGCAGGGCTCCTTCCGTAGGTGGTGTACCTACTAGTAGTTTAGTGGTTGGATGTTTGATATAGGTGATGATTGGTTGGTTGTGCGTGATTGATATGTTGACTTTGTGTTAATGGTTATTATCTTGTTTAATACTTACGATTGTTTCATGGATTTCAAGGTTGTGATTATCTTGTGTTCTACTGAAATTTTATTGCTCGTATGCATGCATGGTTTTTGGAAAACGGAAGGTAAAATGCTGAATGTTTTCAAAGTATGTTTTTAAACTATTTCTTTTTGTCCACTCACATGTTTTCTTGGTTTTGTGACCCTCCAGAGCCGCTGCACAGAAGCTGAGGCTCGAAAGGCCGGGGAAGGAGGGGGGCATGAACTAGCGGGATTTGTGTTTATCCCTTGTCTGACAAGTTACTAGTGTTTTCGGTGTTGGGTCTTTTCATAGTATGAGCCAGCAATTTGAGTTATGGAATTTCATCTTATCCATTTGCGGTGCCTCCTAAACTGCAGATGTTTTTGTGGAAGTGCTGGAAATAATTCTTGGCAGCGCGTGCCAACTTGGTGAATCGACAGATCTTGGTGGACAATATATGCGCTCAATGTGAAGAAACAAAGGAATCGTAGGTACATCTTTTCTTTAATTGCAAATATGCTAGGATTTTCTGGTTTGGGTGCCCTCTGTAGGTGGATATTGGATGTCTTGTTGGTGAAGATTTCATGTGGTATTGGAAATATTTCTTGATGACTTTTGATGGCATTGGGCAGTAGAACTTTTCTAAGCAACTCTTTCTATTTGCATTGTGGCGTCTATGGAAGTGTCGTAATATGAGATGCTACAATGATATTGTTGTTGATCCCATCACTGCCATTCAACCGATGATGGATCAGGTTAAAGAGTTTAATGAAGACTAGCCAGGCTAAGCCTCCCTTGGTATAATTAGTCTCATCACCTTTGTTTGGTAGTATTGTTAACCAGGGTTGGAGCAGTCCTCCTAACGGTTTTGTGAAGGTGAAATGTCATGGTGTAATGTCATGGTGTTTTTTTCAAAAAGGACCGTCATGGTGCTTATGAATGGGTTCACCGATCCTTCGTAGGGAGTTTCATTGTTGCGAGTGGAGGTGGCGGCCTCCCTTTTGCCATTTCCTTGAAGGCGAAAGCTTAAACCCTTCGGGCAACTATGGTTGCTTGAGACAGACTCTAAATGCTTGGTGCAATGTGTAACGATATAGGTGAGGGTGGATGCTACTATTGAAGGAGTTCTCTTTGATATTCTGGCAATGTAGCCTCTATTTGAGTGCGTCAAGTTTAGGTACACTTTTCGAAAGCACATTGTTATAGTTCATGTAGTTGTTGCTTTCTATAAACGCTATATGCGTTGTTTTAGATGGGAGGATCTTGAATCCTCTTGATTATTTGATATTTTAGCTAAAGATGTAATCGTTTCGATTCATCTCTTTCATTAAGTTCCTACTATTTGACCCAAAAAAATGGAAAAAAAAATGCTATTAGCCAAAATTATTTTTGTTCGAAATTTTTTACGCAGTCTTTTAAGACTAAAATGCTCCCCTTCTTGGATTTAAAATATAGAATTAAAAGCTTGTTGACATATTTCTCGTAATGAACTAAGAGGTTGATTGGTCTAAGTATTGTTTTCTTTATTGTCTTCCAATGGCATTACAGTTGATCTATGAACATGGATGAAAATATCAATATATTTCGGCGAAATTTCGCCGAAATTTGGGTAATTTGGGTCGGCAGCACATAAGAAGGGGGGAAGATATTGATCGAAATTTCGACATGTTTTCTTGTTTTGAAACCACAGATCCTTTCCTGGGATCAAAACTATGAAGATGCACTATTAATTCGTGAAAATCGAATGTAAAAAGAAGGAGATTGAATCGGGTCATGTCGTCGGGTCAGAAAACCCGAGTTACAGACCCAGCTGGAGATAGGAGATGACTGTTAGTTTTTATACTTATATATGTGACGTTGGTTAAACAACAAAAACGCTGGCTTGCAGAGTTGTCTTTGGGTGTTGTTTCTAATTTGGAGAGTCTTGGGTTCGACCCCCCTTAGTTTACAACTGATGTTTCTCTTTTTCTTTTTCCTTTTTTATCCTTTGTTTACAACAGCTGTTTCTTTTTTTCTTTTTCCTTTTTTATCCATTTTTTCCAATTTTTCAACAAAGTTTGGCCCCTTTTTTTCTCATTTTTTGTCCAATTTTAAATATATTTATTACTTCCAATTTTTTTTAACAAAGTTTGACCCTATTTTTTCATTTTTTTCCCAATTTTAAACATATTTGAACTTATTTTATCATTTTTCTTACATTGAACTTTTATATGTTTATTGTTATATTTTTAATTATATTAACATTCAATTATAGTAACTTACTTCAATTTATGTTTATATTTAAGATTTTATATTATTAGTCATCGTTAGAATCATATTACATCATATTATTCATCATATATTTATTATATCAAAGTCATTTTATAATTTTATTAGTTATATATAACCATTATTGATTACTTAAATTTTTCCTAAAGTTTCATTAAAATTTTCTAACTTTTAAACTAAATTTTCATCATTTTTGTTGACCGTAAACGATATCGATATTTAGAGCGAGATATACGTAAATTTGATTAGTGATATATCTGTCGATATCGATATTTCAATTCTAGTCTATGGTCCAATTTGGAGCGATACTTAAGGAAGGAAGTATCCAAGGATGAAAATATCGATATCGACGGATATATCGCTCGCCGAATTTACGGATATCTCGCCCCAAATATCGATATCGTTTACGGTCAACAAAAATGACGGAAATTGGATCCAAATGACGGAAATTTGGAATGAAACTTTGGCAAACACTTAAGTACCCAATAATGGTTATATAGGACTAATAAAAACTATAAAATGACTTTGATATGATAAATATATGATGAATCATATGATAGAATATAGATCTGCCGACCACTAACAGTATAAAATCTTAAAGATAAACTTAAATTAAAACATAATTTCATTGATAATATTGCATTAGCAATATTGTACACATTGAACTTGATCAAAAACAAATAGAGTGTCGACCAGCTTGAAAATTAGATTGGTCTTGAATCTCTTGATCTACCAAGACACAAAAGTTTTGCCAACTGATGCTATTTGACCAAAAGGAAATGTATTGTTGGACATAGTATTCGTATATCTCCTTTGAATGGCCTACTTTTCCTCCATAGATAGGGTAGTTCGGATTTACCCAACTAACTTCTCCATAATCTTCATGTGACATTTGAGGGAGATGGTTGTCTAACAGGGGGTGACGATATGGACCATAAGCATATGGATCATTTGAGTTGTTACTAGGATCGGTGCCTAAACTCATTGACTCAAAACTAATTGCCATGGAATCCGAAGAAGATGGGTTTCCATAACCTTCATATATGTTTCGTGTCTGAGTGTAATCTTTTCCGACACCACCGATTCCTACTCCTCCTTCTCTACACCCATGATCATAATCTTGTGTGGCATGAGTGAAATCCGCCTCTTCAGTAAATGGGCTCAAGGGTGCATATGTATCGGTTACATGTTCATTTCCCCCGTCATCATCCCCTCCGTCATCCTTGTCTTCATCGTTTGTCTCAACATCATCTCCTCCATCATCATCATCATCATCATCATCATCATTACCTTCCACATGTTGACCTGCAATTTCCAACATGTCAACGTAGTCTTCTTCCACAACTTTACCGGCTTCGGCTTCTTCATCTCTTAACTTGAGTTTCATGTTGTAATAACAGAAAACAAGTTGTTCTAACTTAGAATATGCGAGACGATTTCGTTGCTTTGTATGAATTAAAGCAAATGTACTCCAATTTCTCTCACATGCCGAAGATGATGCCGTTTGTGATAATATACGAACAGCAATTTGTTGCAAGCTGGGAGAAGCTTGGCCATATAGTTCCCACCACTCAGCTGTCAATATCAAGTTTAATGTAAGAGGCATTATAAAGTGCTAAGTCATAGAATATCAAGTTAAATGCAAGTAATATACCTGGGGGCATTTTCGTTCGTGATTGTACAGCCATAGGTGAACGAAATGTTTTCCGACCATCTCTAAAGTTGATCAACTACATTAAGGCTGATGTTAATATAATGCCATAGATGTACAGATTCGAAATAACTCATCAAGATTCAAAATAACTCATCAAGATTCATATATGGTAGTGAACTTACGTCTACTCCAAAATTTTGTAAACCCACTTGTCCATTTGGATTCAGTTTGAGGAATACTTGTTGAACTGATTGGACAAGGAAGGAGTCATGCCCAATACCTGCTTGATATTGATATCGGGGATTCAAGTAATAAGCTGCAAATCATGAATGAACTTTGCTTAGTAAACAACAATAAAATAAAATATTAACAAGTTCAATAGGATAGAAATATACCAGCAGCATGTAAAGGATGTACTAATATTTTTTCCCATCGCTCCTCTATGATTTTAAGGACCCACTTCTTCCCTTTAAGACGGGTTATCTTTTCTTTCATTCGATTGAACATATCATACAGGATTGGCATGGTTGGGACTACCTCTGTATCAACAATTCGGAGGATGCAATATAATGGTTCATATATTGATTGCATCACAAGGACTCCTAGAATCTTTGGTCGAGGATATGAGCCTCAACCCTCTTGCCTTCCACTTTCCTACTCAATGGGCTACCATGCCATTGATCACTGGTAAACAACCTTCTAAGGCCAACTTTATGTTTAACTATACTGTTTATACAAATATAGTTGGTTGCGAACCGAGTTGCACCAGGACGAACCAAGTCTCCTTGACAAAATTCATGCATCTGAGCAAGTAACCATAGATGATTATAGATGTAGTTAGTTACCTGCCTAGCATTTTTTATGATGAGCGCCATTGTCTCATTCTTCCCAATATCTTCAAATATTAGGTCGATACAATGGGCTGCACAAGGAGTCCAATAGAGCGGATAAGTCTTCATCAGTTCTTTTCCAGCCTTTTTGAAGTTCGACCCATTATCAGTAACGATCTGTACAACATTTTGTACTCCAACCTCCTGAACAACTTCCTTCAACAAATTTCCTATGTACACATAGTCTTTATGAAATTTGGAAGAATCAACTGACTTGAGAAATACAGTTGAACCCTTACTATATACCATGAAGTTAATTATGGATAACTTCGTTGGACCGGTCCAACCATCGCACATTATGGTACATCCATAAGTTTCCCAGTGTCGCTTTTGTTGCTCCACATACGCCGTCATTTCTTCATACTCCATAGGAAGATATTTATTTTTCACTTCATATGGAGAAGGAGTGGACACGCCTTCACCTGCAAATCAAAACATAAGTTAGCATTTAATGCTATTTCATAAGCTAAATAAACATGTATCATAAATAAATAAATTTGTTAAATACCTGCTCGTTGGGCTTCAATGATCATATTCTTAAAATGATGAGAGTTAGCTTTATTTGGAGCCACGCCTTCATATATAAAAAATTTGCTTATGTATCGACCCAACTTCTCTTTCGTCCCTTTCCACATCGATTTTACAGTCTTCTGTTGACTTCGTGCGGTTTTGTAGAGTTTTGGTTCGGGAGGAATTGAAAATGGATCACGCAAACTTTGTGATCGACGCATCTGTTGCAGTGGTTGACGACTGCTACTGCCTCCTTGAGCACCACACATGGACCCAACTCCATAATTGTCGACACTTCGTCGTGCCTCATCTCTCGATGCATTTACAGCAAAGCGATATGCTGCTCTCTCAGATCTATGCACATATGGTGGATAAGCGAATCCATCATCATCCTCTTCATCATCACTATCGTTAATCTGAATGCTCTGTTGAGTGTCCAGTGGATCTCCTCTCAAGCCAGCTCGTATATTCTCCCCAATCATATTCTTAGTCTGTTTAGCAGTATCTTTACTTTTGATCCATGCTCTGACCTCATCCCTAATAGCTTTAGGTACGTCTTTGCATTTTTGAACATTTTTTTTCGGATCAAAACCTGCTAAATGAAACTTTAATCGCGTTATGCCTCCACTCTGAAACTGATGTTGACAAAACGAACAAATGACACCGTTTTTATTTCCAGGAATTGCAATGGCATATTTCCATGCTGGGTCAACTCGTCCAGGTCTTGGGCGGCTATCACTTGCACTTCCACTAGCCATTTTATGAAATCTAAGATACATGAAAAATAATGAGAATTTGATAATGACAAATAATAATAATAATGAAAATACAAATAATAATAAAATTATTTCAATTAGAACATATATTCTAAGTTAAAAATTAAGGAGCAAAAACACATATATTCATAATTTTAATATATATTCTAAAATAAAACATATATTAAAAATTAAAACAAATATTACCAAATATATGAATTACCACATATTTTATATTAAAATATACATTACTAAAACATATTTTTAGTAATAAATGATCAATTTATTATTAATAAATGATTACCAAATATATTACCAAATATATGAATTAAGCCATATTATTTGCATGAAAAATACTTAGAATTTGATAATGACAATTAATAATAATAAAAACACAAATAATAATAAAATTATTTCAATTAGAACATATATTCTAAGTTAAAAATTAAGGAGCAAAAACACATATATTCATAATTTTAATATATATTCTAAAATAAAACATATATTAAAAATTAAAACAAATATTACCAAATATATGAATTACCTCATATTTTATATTAAAATATACATTACTAAAACATATTTTTAGTAATAAATGATCAATTTATTATTAATAAATGATTACCAAATATATTACCAAATATATGAATTAAGTCATATTATTTGCATGAAAAATACTTAGAATTTGATAATGACAATTAATAATAATAAAAACACAAATAATAATAAAATTATTTCAATTAGAACATATATTAAAAATTAAAACAAATATTACCAAATATAAGAATTACCTCATATTTTATATTAAAATATACATTACTAAAACATATTTTTAGTAATAAATGATCAACTTATTATTAATAAATGATTACCAAATATATTAAAAAATATATGAATTAAACAATATTTTATATTAGCACATACATTACTAAAACATATTTTACTAATAAATGATAAATTTATTTTTAATAAATGATTACCAAATATATTTCCAAATATTACCAAATATTACCAAATATATGAATTAAACCATATTATTAACCTAATAATAAATTTTGAATTTTGTTAAAAAAAACGTTTATGGCATATTGTTTACCTAATACCAAATATATGAATTTGACAATATTTATGATATAATTTAAATAATTATTTATTTGACAAATATTTATACCAAATAATAAATGATATATGTAATTAAAAATGATATTTATACCAAATAATTATTTATTTGACAAATATTTATACCCAAATAATTATTTAAATAAATATTTGACAAATAATTAAATAATATATGTAATTAAAAAAAAATTAAAGAAATGAAATGAAACGAAACGATGTCGTTTCGTTCCATTTCTTATTTACTCAACGATTGGCTCTCCCCTCTCAGACTCTCAGTCTGTCTCGAAGTCGCGAGAAGCTTTGGGGAAATCGATCTATCGATCGTGAGGGTGAGGGCCGTGAGTGAGGGTGAGGGGCGGCGTGAGGGTGAGGGTCAGGGGCGGCGTGAGGGCCGACTTCGATGGTGGTTCGAGCGATGGACGACGGGACGAGACGATACAAGACCAGAGGTGGTTCGTTCGAGGGAGGTTCGACCGTTCGAGTGAGGTGAGTCGACCGGGCTGGTGAGGGCAGACGGCGCGAGCGACGGAGATGCAGACGAGCGGTGGTTCAAGCAGAGGTGGTTCGACCGATTTCGGCCGGCGAGCGAAAAAACAGAGCTGCAGATGGCGTTGACAGGTCAGGGGTGGGCTGGGATCGCTCGGTTCGAGCTTTTCTTCGGTTGCCCCCCCTCCCCCCCGCCCCATTTATGCTTCCGATTTGCGAAGGCTACTGGTGAGTCCGTGAAGAAAAAATTTTGTTTTTTCCCCAATCCTGTTCGTCCGTGACAATAAATGATTTTCTTTTTGAAATTGAATTGAAATTTGGTTGTTTGTTTGTGAATCTTTTTGTTCAATCCGTGAGTTTGATTGTTTGAATTGAAATTTGGTTGGTTGGTTGTCGGGAAATTCTGAAATTATCGACCGAAATCGACGATATGTGTCGATATTGGACGGTTTCGTCGATAATGGGGGAAGATAGGGTTTCACCCCGCCGTTAGTTGCGGGACGCTGGAAATCCCAATATATCGACCGATATATCGGCGATACCGGCGAAATTTCAATCAGTGGAAGTATCTATGAATAGACTAATTTTGGAGTAGACGCGCATCGAGGGCTGCCTGCACCTAAGAAGGGCCAGAAGGCTAATTGATTTATTAAGAATTGGGAAGATCGCTAAACTTTCGGTAGAGAGTTTCTATAGTTTAGTTTATTTTTAAGTATTGTTTAAATATAGGCATTAATAAATAGATTTTGTGTGCTGATATTCAAAGAATGACATGACATAATTACATTGGTTTCCGCTCAAAATTATGGACCAAAAAATATGATCATTTTTGTGAGTTGAAAACTTGAAATAGCATTATTAATCTACTAGGATAGTAGAATTATTCTAATATTAAATAACATAGCATGCCACAGCTTGAATTGGATCAACAAGAATTGAAGGATCAAAATGGCGCTGAGAGGGGATCCGTAAGCCGCATTTCATCTGGATGGGGGGAGATGAAATGCGGCGAGTCCACACTGACACCAGTAGCAGGGCACAAGCATTGGCAAGGAGGCCTTTCAACAATTTGAGCCTCCTCCTCCACCTGCCCCGCCGTCCACTCCGCCATAACCGCCTTACTCTGCCGTTGCACTTCTTCACCCTCTTCACCGATCATACACTCCATCTCTTTCATCGAACCAACCGGTCTCAATCCCTATATATATATATACTTCATTCTATTAAACAACGTGCATGTAAATAATAATTAACCTATTCACAAAATTCATATATATAATTAAGCACACCTCGATGAATATGGCTGAGGCTTCATTTGGTTCCATTTTCATGACCACATCAGCAGCCACTTCCTGCAATTAAACAATGAGAAACAAGAAGTTGGATCACAAAATTAGGTCATTCAAAATTTCAAACTAAACACAAGAGAAGCTCATCAATTATATTTGCATGTTTAATCTAACTAAAACAAATGATGCAATTATGTATATATATATATATATGATACCCTAGAAAAATAAGAATATTATTATGTGACGATGTTGCATATACACTTAAAAATTTATCAAATTGTATGTAAATATTAAGGATAATAGCCGATATTTTAGGCATGGATGTCACGGGATGTATAGTGACTGGTATAGAAATTGAGGTTATGAAGAAAAGTAAGTAAAGTGAAGTCTCTACTCTCTCACATCCCGTGCTGCTTCTCTTATGGAAGAAATTGGGGAGTAGAATTGACATTTTTGGTGAGGAAAAAGTGTTTCTATGAGCTGTTAGTTTGGTGAAACAACTGTAACGAGTCTAACGACGACCTTTTTCGAGCACCAATACATTTCGATATATTGGTATTTGACGTGCATTGATTTTGATGGATTGATAAAAAATAAAAAAAATGTGCTTCTTGTTGATGTTCAATAGTAACTATGGTATATTTCACAAATGTGGAGACAAGTACTTTGCACGGACTTAATTGGTCATGAAATAAATTTGCATGTAATAGGAATGTTGCTGTAATTATGTTTTAAGTCAATTATGTATTATCATGTGTTTTTTATTTTTTTTATATAACGCTATGTGATTTGCTTAATATGGCATGGCGTCATATAGCAAGTAACACACTCATGCAAAATTTTCAAATATACAATTTCTGCGTCTTAATTGATTGATATGATATGAATGTATCAAATTAATGGGTATTTCAAAAAATTTTCTGCATTTTTTCGATTTGGTTCAGGCAGTTTTCCTAATTAATTTTGACATTTCAATTGAACCTGAATGTGATGAGAGAAAACTCAGACCCTTAAAGAGTTGAACCTGAAGCCCAATAAGAGGCTTCAAACACCATAGGCTTAATAAGAGTTTATGTAAAAGGCCCCTTTATGACCTTTTTTTCCATTTGGACCACAATTATAGGAGGAGAAATTAATTTTAATCAAATTTAAATATTAAACAGCCCCCTTCACCAGGGGAATCATGTTGACCAGCTTAATACAGTCAAATACACAGCTGGGATTTGTCAAGATTAATAAACAAACTAGGCTATAGCTAGGAGAAGGGAGCCTACCAAAAAGATAGCCAACTGGTTTTTGCATAGCCATGTGCCTGCTTAAGCTTAATTATTTAATCTTGCTAAACCTCTCTCTCTCTCTGTCTCTCTCTCTCTTTATTGGACTTGGGCTATCAACAGCATTTGGGTAAGTCAATGAAATTTTACCTTAATTAAGCTTTCTAGTTTAGTATTTAGACGATTGAAAACGTATATAAATGTATATGAATTAAGTGGAACAGATATGATTCTCGATCACTATATATATATATATATAGCCTGTTTTAAATTGCAACATCTCTGTTTATAATTTAGATATGATGAATGCTAAATTGCTTATATTTTCCTTCTCTTTAATTTCTCAGGAATCTGTTGTATAGCTGGCAATTTGAAAACGGTGATTTGACTGCAAATCTCCAGTATATGGACAAGCTAGGAAATCTAGTGGCCGGTAGGAACGGGCAAAAATACAGATGGACTTGTGGATACCAGCCGGCCATATGTATATATGTTTAATTTTTTGGACAAACTACATAAAAGTATATAAATTATAGGGTCTGGAATATATGTTTAATAGTAATGAATAATATTTGCATTGAATTTTTGAGTTGATTATCTTTATAAAAAAAAATTCAAACAAATATAATCATCAGAATAGTTCATAAAAACTACCATTTGCTTTGACACATAAAAATTACCAAAAAATCTCCAATTTGAATGATTTTTTACAAAGATAATTTTATAAGATATTTTAAAAAATTACTAGTAAAAAGAAAGGATACAAGTATTTTCCAATCCGCATTAAAAATGATAGATTACCCGTGTCTTTGAAATCTTAACAGTACGTAGAGGACACAACCCACCCACAGTTCTCATGCATGTGAACCCACACAGAATGGAGGTTAAGGGAAATGACTAGTGTTTTTTTTTCTGCTTGTTTCATTATCTTGATTTTTAAGAAAAACGAAGCCTAATTATTGGTGAAGCAGTCTGTTTGCCCAATTATCATTTGTAAGCATCCATGCGTTGGGCATATTTTTCTTCATGTTCAAAACCCATTTTGTGCTCCATGTGGGTTATTCTTTTAACTACATGATCTCATCAAAAGAAAAATCCTTTAGTTTCCTTAATTTTCATTCGATCGATTAATTCCTTCACTATTTTTATCTATATAAATATTAGTATAATGCCAATTCTAAATTGCCATCTGTAGGCCGGCTACGTACTGATCGATTATGCAACAAATTTACATAATCAACATATAGCTTCTGCATATTAATTTTCAAACTGGTTAACGCTTCACATTACTAGCTAGGGATATCGAATTTTATGCATGATCGAAGACTTTCGATCTCCATCTTTGTGTGCCCACCAAATTCATGTTTATGAAACAATAGCCCTACTCAACTTTCTTCTTAACTTGTAGCTACCTAAAGCATGTGCAATTGTTTGTATGTTTTTATTTTCTATTGTGTGGAAAGACAATTTATTTATTCACGTACCGATGAGGAACGTACATTCAAGTACAAAACATCATGCTAGCTAGCTAGCTAACGGTAGACATTTTACACCATTGTTAATACACGTTTGACTTTTTCCTTTGAGATATGTAGAAAGTGTAAAATATTTAGATCCAATATTAAAGTATAAAAGGTATTTGAGCTTCCATATTATTGGGTTTTATCTAGAATATATTTGTGGTTCTAGATTAAAGCGCATAAACTCAAGATATGTGTAAAAGGTTCATGAATGAAGTAGGTGTATGATTTATAAATGAGGTAGGTGGGTGGATGGAACATTAATGAAAGGATCTAGAGACTTCCTTAAGCACTATATAATGAGGAGATCTTGATCACATTTGGAAATCAAGGAAAACACATCACAAATGAGTGATTGAGTGAGAGCAACTCTAAGGGTCTTTGGGTATAAAATTAAGGTGAGTTGTGAGTGTTTCAAGAGTGTGCAAGGGGTAGAGTGATCTTGTAGGTTGAGAGATGGTGTAGAAGGGGTATCCTATTGGATACAAGGGCTCGGGTTGGGTATAAACTTGAGTGGTGTAATATTGTTCTTTGTGTTTCTCTTATAGCGAAGGTGAAACCTCTCCGAGGACATAGGCAAGTTATTTGGCTGAATCTCGTTAAATCTATTGTGTTCTTGACTTCTTTATTTCATTTCTTCCATCTTTATTTCTAGTACTTGCGTGGCGGAAGATTAATTTCCTAACAAGTGGTATCAGAGCTCCAGTTTATCGATCATGGGCAGTTTGTCATGGCAAGTTCTAACGTCTCAAATTTCAAGGTGGAGCAGTTTGATAGAAAAAGAAATTTCACTCTATGACAAAGGTGAGTGAAGGACATCTTAGTTCAATAAGGTCATACAAGACCATTAAAAGGAAATGATGCGAAGCTAGGGAAGATGTTAGATGAAGATTGGGACGAGTTGCAGTTCATGTGTGTTAGTACTATTAGGCTTTATATATTGCTGACAATATTATAAATAATGTTAATGATGTTAATTCTGCACCTGAGCTTTGGGAGAAAATGGAGAAGTTTTATCTTGGGAAAGGCTTGCAGATGAAACTGAATTTAAAATGGGATCCCTACAAGCTCAAGATGGGAGAATGTGCGAATCTCATGGAGCACATGAACGTGTTCAAGGGATTGATAAATCAACTATCAAGAGTTGAGGTTAAAATTGAGGAAGAAGATCAAGCACTTTAACTTCTTACTTCGCTTCCCGACTCATATGAGAATATTGTTACTACAATTGTGTATGGTAAGGATACACTGAAGATGTAGAAGGTAGAATCGACTCTCTTTTCACATGAAAAGAGAATGAAAGCCAATGATTCTCAAGGTTCCATCTTTATTGCTCATGAACAGAATCGTAGGGGAAGATCAACTGCTAAGGGATTTAGTGAGCATAACATGTCTAAATCCAGAGGCAGGGGAAAGGTCAAGCAATGCTACAAGTGTAAGGTGACACGACCCATCCCAATCCCTCCGGGATTACCATGGAATGTGTCATGCTCCTGTCTGACAAGAGGTGTCAGACAAGGGATAACCTGTTGCCACTGCCCAACTGGGCTTCCAGAGTGCGTAAGGATCGATGGAGGAGGTGTATGATGTCCCAGTCTCTGCTGCAGTCGCATCCGGAATCAACCTGAAGGGCATTAAAAACAAAAGCTGTGAGTGGACGAAAATAAACAAGTCTGTTTAAAACATTTATAAGACATTTATGCCCCCCAGTAAAAGCATATGCATGCACCATCATTTAAAATCATATATCATATAATATGAACCGTAAACATAATTTTAGCCACTGCACCATACACTCCAATCCGACATCCCTGATGCCTGACGTCCCTGACGTCAATAAGGTCACAATCACAAGGCTACGCGTGCCACTCGGGTCTCAATTTCCGAGTTCAATCCCCGAACCCCGTTCGGGTACAGCATCCCCGATGCTTAGCGTCATAGACGCTGGACGTACTAGACGTCCGTGACCTCTCCGGGGTACCTCATCCGGAGGAGATAATATAATATGGAAGGATCTATACAGTGCAGTACCAAATACATTTTATTGATATCCAAATGCAAGCATATATATATACATAGATAAAATCCAAACCAATCTTTAAGTTTCATCAGACGGGTCTCAAGCCCAAATACTGTGAAACGTGCCATAACCATAATTTCAATATCATCAAAACCATTATAATTCCAAATAGTTGATTTAAATCCAAATCATTTATTCGATTCCATTTTAGGGTCCCCGACCCGAATCACATGAATAAATCAACTGGGCCCCTGGCCCGATTTCATAAGTTAACTGGCCCCTGGCCTGAATTCATAAGTCCACTGGGCCCCCGGCCCGAATTCACAAGTTAACTGGGCCCCTGGCCCAATTCATAAGTTAAATGGGCCCCTGGCCCGATTTCATAATTCAATTGGGCCCCTGGCCCGATTAACAAGTTAACTGGGCCCCTGGACCGATTTTACAAATTAACTGGGCCCCTGGCCCGATTTTACTTTATCAAGTCCGTAACCGTTTCATAAAATCATATCCAACCACATTTATGGAAATCGGTGCAAATCCAGAAAACCTCGGTTTACGTGCAAATACGTAAATCACCTCGAAATGCGTGAAATCATTTAAATTCACCGATATCCAAAGTAAATCATTTAATCATAATTATAACAATCATGAAACAGTTATGCATGCATCGAATTTATGAAACCAATGTCCACTCATAGACCGTTTAACCGAGCGCCTCGATACGCGTGTCATAGGCCTTCCCGGGCCACACCACTATCACCGGGACTCCACTATCACCGGGACTCCCAATCCTGTCCAAATCACATTAGAGGATTACTAACCTCATCATTAACATCCTATTCAAGTCACGTAATTTTCCCGAATTTTTAAGTATTTTTAAACTGGATTTAAAACCTTCGGACATCCCGAACAATATCGAAACGGAATCCGATCGACACGAAACCAACGCTAAAATGTTCGTTACATTGTATAGGACAAAAGTCATGTTGGAAGTTTTCCAAAATTACCTCACACGCGCCCCCACGCGCCGGTTGAACTCCCTGCGCGTGAAACCCACGCGTCGGGTACTGTTCACCGTCATTCAGCCCGAACGTCCGTAAAACGGGTCGTCGTGACCCGCGGGCCAACCCGACTGGTTCTCAGTCATTTCTCCATCATTTTGGACGGGGTTTTCACCTGCAAGATCGTCTGAGTTCAACCAACAGTTCTGTGGAATCAAAAACCAGAAGTAACGTCAAGATCGTACCTCCCCGATCGAGAAGCTCACGGCCAAAACTCCTCTGTCGACTGCACTCAGCTCCGACCACCATTCTCCTTGAAAACGGTCCCTATAGACTCGTCTCATCCTCTGAATCATCATCCTGGTCACCAGATCGACTAAAACATCGTAAAATCCAAGCTGCCATTTTAGACCCGAGAACAGGTTCACGGGTTCGAGGCTTACCTCGCCGCCGTGGCTACCGCCGTGGCCACCAGCACGCCCAGTTTGATCCCAGAAACTCCTTCCACCCCTCCAAAACGGTCAAACACCAGTCTACATCGACTTCCAATTTCCTGAGTTTCGGATACCTCTGTTTTCCCTTCCGCCGTCATCTCCGCCGTCTCCCTCCGTCACCCAGCTCACCACAGTCGTCCCTCCGCCCACACTAATGGTTGATCTCACGCCCAAGCACAAAGGAGATGGGCTGGTGTGAGTGTGTGTTCAAATTCTTCACGGGTAGAGGAAGAATGAAAATGAGGAATGGGAGGTATCAAATGAATAAGGAAATGGACGGTGAGGATGTGCATCAGCACAAATAGATGAAGGGCTGAGATTGAAAGCAGAGATCAGATGGATGGCCCAGATCAAAAGGTGAAAATAAGTGGGAATTCTTTTAATTATTTAAATCCTAATATTTTAATCCAACCCACCAATCCAGATCTGAGTCCAATAAATTAAAGTTAGTGGTCCACATGTCCCACTCAGAATCTCAGACCAATCAGAGAACGCCACGTGTCCCCGCCTCGTAATGTGTGCATAACGAAACCAACTTCCGTGACCCATAACTTCGTCGTCGAATCTCCGATTTCGGCATGCTGCCTGTCATTGGATTCGTATCGACGAGACCTACGTAACGGTCCTTGGCCCTCGGCCATCGGACATCCTGGTCAAACAGTCAACATTTTCCCCCATTTCGTCCAAATTACGAAAATGCCCTTGAACTTCCGTACGTCATAACTTTCACCACGAACGTCGGAATCGAACGTGCCACCTGTCTATGAACTCGTGACGTCCCGAATTACGTTACGGTCATCGGTCAAAGTCCATTTGACCATCCGAATTAAAAGTCAACGTTTTGCCCACGCCCAGGGGCAAAACGGTCATTTTGCACAATTCGTCCGAAATCGCCCAACTAATCCCAGATTAGTAAATCACAATGAAATATTATTAAATCCCGATATTCGGGATGGGTCGTTACATAAGGAGTATGGACAAATAAAGCCGAATTGTCCATTGATGAAAGAGAAACACGATAAGAGCTCAGATTGCTCCTTAGCTGGTGTAGCGGAGGTGTCTAGAGATTTCAGAGAACTCCTCACAGTCTCCAAAGGTAATTACACTTTTTCTCAAGATGATTGGATATTAGATAGCGGTTGTTCTCATTACATTTGCTCTAGGAGGCAATATTTTGATACGTTCCAGAAGTCAAAGGATTTGTGACTTGGGGTGATGGCACAAGACGTAATGTTATGGGTACGGGAACTGTGAAGATAAAAATGTTTGATGGAGCAATTTGTACATTGGGTGATGTGGTGTATGTCCCAAAGTTCCGGAGAAATATAATTTTTTTGAGCCAACTAGACTCCAAGGGCTCCAAGGTTTCGTCAGCTGGAGGAGTTATGAAAGTTTCACGTGGTTGCATGGTCCTAATGAAGGGAGAAAATGAAAAATTATATTCCGTTTGATAGGAAAAACTCAGACTTTGAAGGTTGTTGGGAAATAGCGTGAACGGGAGAACAAGTACCTGAAACGGGTCTTGTTTGCGTGCACAACAGAGATGCTATTCACATGTTTCCAGGTTTTAGACTACGGTGAGAAGGAAAATCCTACTAGGGAAAAGGTAAAGTCGAGGTCTCTCTTCGGAGCCAACTAGTGATTGTTGACTCGGAGCAGCTGAACATAGTATTAGCCATTTTGAATCAGGGGGAGTTAGGACCATATGCAACTGATTCGGGGTGTGTGTAGTTGGTACAAGGATAAAGCCAATGGAATGCTTATAGGTATATCTAGTGGTATCTCAATTTGAGATGGACTTCAGGGATTGAAGTGGCAGTGTGACAATCCACCTAAGTTGGTCTGGAGGGGGAGATTGTAAAATGTGACGACCCATAAATTCGAAAAAGGAAAAAATGGAAAAATTGGAAGAAAATGACGATTTTGCCCTTGGTGGAATTTGAATATTGTTTTGGATTCTATATATATATATATATATGCATGTGGATATCGATGACTATTTTTGGTACTGCACTGTATAGATCCACCCGTGTGATACTGTCTCCTCCGGATGTGGTACCCCGGAGTGATCACGGCACATTGCCTGTGAGGGGTCATTCTACGTAGGGACCGGACCGTAGGATGACTCAGGAGCAGGATTACTATGATTAGACGTCTGGAATGTCGAGCGTCTGGGACGCTAGGCATCTGGGATGCCATACCCGGACTGGGTTTCGGGGATTGGACTCTGGATTGAGACCCCGAGTGGCACGCGTAGCCTTGGGACTGTGACCTTATTGGACGTCAGGGACGTCGGACATCTGGGATGTCAGGATTGGAGTGTATAGTGCAGTGGCTGTGATTATGTTTATGGTTTTATTATATGCCTTATGGTTTATCTTATATGATTTTTTGGTCTTAAATACTGATGCATGCATGTTTGGAAAACGAAGGGGGTAAAAGTATATGTTTTACCTATTAAACTGTTTTATAAACTTTGAGTTTCGGCCCACTCACCCTTAATGTTTTGGTGACCCCTCCAGGCCGTGCTACTGAGGTAGAACAGGATCCTGAGGCTGAGGCATAGATCTACACTGCGCACCTGAACCCCTGTTGGGTAGGTTAACCCGTAGGATAGCTTAGAGTCGTGCTCGGAATTTGTATTTTGAACATTATCCCTTGTCTGACATCTTTTGAATTCGGATTGTCTGTATAACTTTATTTTGGATATTTATGCATTTGAACTTTTAAGGTTAAATTTGGAATGTTGGTTCGGGTGTCAGACGAGAGTAGGGCACGTCCCCTTGTGGTCCCCGGGGGATCGGGGCGGGTCCTGTCACTTTTTGGGATAGTTTATGGATTTATATGAGAAGGGCAACTGTGGTTGCGATTGCACGGATTTGCATGGAATTGATGATTTTGGGCTAGGCCCGGGATGTTAAAAAGATGTTTTGAATAGTATTGATGATATGATGAAATTGAATGATTTTCGGATATGATTTTGAGGATTTACGAGAAATGAGAAATGAGATTTGGGCATGAGACCCTGTGATAAATGGTTTTGACATGGTTTTAATGATGATTGTGAAATAATGATTTTGATTGTGTATTGATGTTCGATGCCCCCCGATGTGTAATTCCTAGGTAGACTTCGGATGTATAATTCCCGGAGGGACTCTGGATGCGTAATTCCCGGAGGGACCAGATGTGTAATTCCCGGTGAGGCTGGATGTGTAATTCCCAGCAGGATGACGACTCTGGATGTGTAATTCCCAGAGGATCCCCGGATGTGTTATTCCCGAGTTATATGCTTTATTGTATGATAAAAGGGTTTTATGAAATGTTTTCATGTGATTTGACTTGAGAGCCGGAATTTGATGTTTTCATGAGATTTGGCTAGAAAGCCGGTGATGTTTTTCATATGTTGATTCTATGCATGCATGGTTTGATAAACTAGAGGGTAAATGATGTATTTTGATAAATGTGTTTTAAATGATATTATTTTTGTCCACTCACACCTTTCCTGTTTTGATGACCCTACAGGTCGTGACACGACGTTTGGGGCTGATCGAGAGGCGGAGGCATGAGCGGAAATCAGTGCAGTTATCCCTTGTCTAACAGGTGCTGAAGGATAGTTTCGGGACTTCAGTTGACTTGTCAGACAGAAGCAGTACCGCGCACGGTTATCAAAGTCCAGTTGGGACGGGTCCTGTCAAATTGGTATCAGAGCATTGGGTTACTGATTTGCCATGCCTCTGAAATACAAGCCCTGTGCACGGCCTGGTGATTAGACGAGATATGAGGGTATCAGAAATCCCTAGGGTAATTATGACCCTGGATTGAGGGTCGAACATTGCATCTTGTGTTCTGGCTGTGTCGGACTTGTGTTAGTCCGGATGGTTGTTTATGATATGGTGTATGATGGTATATGAATGGGCATGTTGGGACCAAAATGATATTGACCTGAGGATAGGGGGTCGGATGAGTGACTTTTGGATTTTGGATATCGAATGGGACTCAGAGGGAGTCCAGAATTGGTTTAGTGTGTGTTGAGAGATCCCGAATAAGTTGTGGTTCGCCTAGGGGTGCTTACTAGGTGACCGGATATGCGAGTGGTGGCATTGATGTTAGTGAATGTGAAATTTAGACTCGAGAGGGGTCGAGATGTTGGACTTGGACTCAGTAGGAGTCAAGAGTTGGTTTAGGACTCGGAATGAGTCATGATGTGATATGAGGGCTCGGGATGAGCCGAAAAAGGTGCAAAATGTAATTTTGGGTATACATAACAAGTGAATGAGGGATCATGTGGGAACCCAAGGTATGGATATTGTAACGACCCGAACTTTCGTAATTCTTATTTTATTGTTTGCCCTTGAGGGGGGGAAAAGTTGACTTTTACCTCGGGAAGTATTTAGGATTTTGACACATGACCGTGACGTAGTTTAGGATGTCACGAGTTCATAGGCAGGTGGCACGTTCGATTCCGACGTTCGAGGAAGAAGTTGTGACGTTCGGAAGTCGAGGGGCATTTTGGTAATTTGGCCATTTGGGGGCCAAATGTTGACTTTTGACCCGGGAAGTCCAACGGATGAGGGCCAAGGACCGTTACGTAGGTCCCGTCGATACGAATCCGTAGACAGGCGGCACGCCGAAATCGGACTTACGACGAAAAAGTTATGGTCTAGAACGTAACCGAACTAACCGAGACTCGGAATTAAAATAATATTAAAATAATGAAATCTGGTTACTTTATTCAAAATCAATCTGGACCCTTGATGAGGGACACATGTCACTCATCTACCTCATCCACATCATCCCCTAAAACCAGGATCTGTGTTTGCCATTTCTTTATTTAATTAATTAAACTCTCTTAAATCCTCACCCTTCATCCTATACTCTGACTGAATCTCAGCCCTCCATTCCATCTGATCACTCTGTTTTAAAAACCATCGGAGAATTCATTCTCTCATTCCTATTCCTTCAAACCGTGGCTAACTCTCACCCTTCAAACGATCACACCAGCGACTACACCACCTCTCAGCCTCAACCCACACACCGGACTACCACTCAGCAACCTCCAGACGGCCATCACCACCACCACGGCCACCCTGCACGGCCGGAAAACCCACAAACCCGAGAAGGAACCCGTGCAGCCCAAACTGTCCAAACCGTCCAAACCATGACTTCTGGGCTCGAACCAACCTAGGGCTAGGACCATTGTGACGGCTGGACGACTCAGGACTGGACTGGGCAGCCCACGGCGGCGACACGGCGGCGGTAAGCCTGCAAACCCGAGAAGACCGATTTTCCTTCCCTGTCTCGAACCGTCCGTTTTTAACGTTAAACTTGTTTGGTTGTTTTTGAGACACAACCTAGGGGACTAGACGACCATTTCAGACCTAAGTACGCGGCTGGAAGCTTGACGGCTCGCCGGAGAAGACGAACCAGAGCCGGCAGCAGGTTTTCTGTGGATTTTCAGGTAGAGTTTCGAACCTAAAAACTAGTTTTGAGTCCACAGAACCATAGAGCTTGATTAGACGAGTTCATAGGAACAAATCCCATCGATTTTGGTGGTCGGGTTGATGAGAACTGATCGGGTTGAACCGTGGGTCTGCGGTGACCCGGTTCTCAGACCCGGTACTGTAGCTGATGACGTCATCATGCTGACGTCAACAGTGACATCATGATGACGTCATCATGTCAGAAAACTGTCAGACCAGGGACCAATGGGCTGTTGACACGTGTCCTCTGACACTGTCAGTGATGACGTCATGCTGACGTCAGCAGTGACGTCATGCTGACGTCAGCATCACTGTAGCACTGTTGACCAGAGGTTTGACCGGCACGTGGGGGGTGCGTGTGAACAGTATTTTGTGTGGGACCAGTGCCATTTTCAAGGTTTCGACGATACGGATCCAATGGCGGTGGTTTCGTGTCGATCGGAGATCGTTAGGTTGGTCAAATTAGGGTTTGACGCCTTGGGAAGCGTGTTCAGACTGCTTTCCCGGGCCGGTTTCAGTCTAGGGTTTCTTATTTGTTTAGTAGGGACTTAAAGTGACCTTTACGTATACTTTGGACATGACAGGAATTGTACTTTAACCCTTGGACGGGGCTTTACGCTCGGGATTACAGCGGGATTGTACTGTGAGTGGGCCTTTGATTTCACTAAACTTCGGCATGCATAACTGTTTTACTTTCTATTATATCTATATGTGATTCAAGTAAAAGTATCTGTTTATCTTGAGTATGATTTATGGCACGTATTACGATGTTTGGGCATGAGACACGTCTGGTTGTTTATGAATGGTTTTGAGTCATGTATATGTATAATGGATCTCGATATTATCTGTGGTACGGCACTGTATAGATCTACCCTAGGGTTCTATCTCCTCCGGATGTAGGTACACCGTAGTGGTCACGGTGTAACGACCCGTCCCGAATTCCGGGATTAGATTAGTCACTAATCTTGATTAGCGAGGTTGAACGGTGGTTAGTAGGGCGGAATCGGACAAAATGTGCAAAATGACCGTTTTGCCCCTGGTCGTGGGCAAAATGTTGACTTTTTGTTCGGGCGATCAAATGGACTTTGACCGATGACCGTGACGTAGTTCGGGACGTCACGAGTTCATCGACAGGTGGCACGTTCGATTCCGACATTCGTAGAGAAAGTTATGGTGTTCGGAAGTTGAGGGGTATTTTGGTAATTTGGCTTATTAGGGGCCAAATGTTGACTTTCTGACCGGGAGGTCCGATGGGCGAGGGCCAAGGACCGTTACGTAGGTATCGTCGATACGAATCCAACGACAGGCGGCATGCCGAAATCGGAGATCCGACGACGAAGTTATGGTCAAGGACGTAAAATGTCAGGACCCACCCCGGTTTCACCCCGAAACCCGTGGTCAATCCCGCTCCCGTCTGACTCCCCGACACAACACCCAAGTAACACTCAAGCAAACCCAGTCAGACGCAGGAGTAATTACAAAATATCCCAACCTTATCGTTTACAGAGCATAGCACTAAATTACAAGGAAAATAAAAACTGATAAAGTATACGCACACAGAAGCCTTTAAACTCTTCTAGGATCCCTCACGTCACTTCTATGCCTCGGACTCTGCCTCGACGTTAAGACCCCGCGCTAGCTCCACAACCTGGAGGGCAAATAAAACAGAAAATGTGAGTGGACCAAAGGTACAAAAGTTCAAAAACCATTTTATAAGAAAACCGAGTTAAACCCTCCGTTTTGAAACCCCATGCATAACCAACAGTTATAAATACATTTATAAACTAATCATTCTTAAACATCATAAGAAACAGAAACACTATAAAATATCATAGGAAACCATAACATGAGTATCAGAAACCGTATCAAAACCATAACCACCAAATCATCATTTTCCCGATCAAACCTGCTGGATCTATCCGAGTCTTTAAACTCCCGAGTCTTTAAACTCAATCCAGGCCTTAATCATATCCGAGTCTTTAAACTCCCGAGTCTTTAAACTCAAGGCCTACGGGGGAATATCAATATATATCCGAGTCTTTAAACCCAATATCCAGATCCAGCAAATCCAATCCCAAAACCATTTGAAAACCATGTACCAATCCACATCCAAACCCGAATCCGAAATCACTGGTCCGAAGCCCTTCCGGCGTTCAGAACCGTCATTCCGAACCCAAATCCGGAAAAATATCCATTTTCATACCAAAACCCCATGTAATCACAAATCACATTTCATAACCCATTTATCATTATCAGAAAACCTTTATAGGTGGAAATCCCCAAATATGGCATCAAAATCCGAAAACCAACATTTTCTCGAAAAACGTGCCAAAACCGTCTTTTTCTCGAAAAACGTGCAATCACGTAAAACCATCATAACATAGTCAAGAAACATAGGTGTATGAGTAAAACCATCAAAAACGTATATAAAAACAGTTATGCATGATCGAGTTTAGAGAAAGGGTCCACTCACAGTACTGAGCCCTATTCGCGTCCCGAACGTCCAGCCCGTTCCTCGGCTTCCTCGGGTAATCCCGATCCTGTCAAACATTGTCAAATTACGTCACTAATACGTCTACAAACATTCTCCTAAATTTCCTCAAAAATCCCCGAACCGAAGACCTAGAACCCCGGGACCCTAAACCTTCACCCTCGCGGAACTAAACTCAAACGACAACCAATTGACTCGAAACCAACTCCATTGAACTCAACACAACTCCTAGACCAAAAGTCAAGTTGATCGTTCCTCCATACGCCGCCGCACGCGCCCCCACGCGCCGCCCAAAGTGGCTGCGCGTGGCCCCACGCGCCAGCTACAGTACCATCTTCAACCTGTGCTGAACCGGCCGTCGCAGGCTGAACCGGCGAGAAGCGTTCTCCGCCGTCCGGCCACCATTGCACTCCCTTTCTTCTCCTGCAGCTTCGTCCAGACACCACGAATCCATTCCCCTCACTCTCCTGGTTCGATTCGACTCCCAGCTTCACGACTGAAGCTCGAACCAGACGGCCCTCAGACCACTGTTTCACGATCCGGCTACTCCGGTCACCTTCCGTCACGGTGGCAACACCAGACGATCCCTAAGGCTTCACTGAACCTAGACCACACCTCCTTTACCTTCGACTCAGCCCCAAACTCGTCGGCTTTGAGTTCGAAGCTCACGGCCGAAACAGAGCAACAGAGCACCCCTCTGCGACTGAGCTCCGCCGTGGACACCCCCGTCACGGCGACCACCACAAATCATTCCTAGGACCTCCCTGAACATAACCCTGACCTCCAATCCCATCGACACTAAGCCTAGACTCACGACTTTCATACTGAAATTTCACGGGAAAACAGAGCAGGAAGCCTCACCTTTCGATTGCAGCTCCGCCGTGCGCACCGCCGCGTGCCACGGTGTTCGTTGGGTCCCCTGCAACCTCCTACAGCTCCCCCTACCTTGAATTGAGCCACCTCACGGCGTAGCCACCACCACAGTCTCACGGCCTCCCTGTTTCCCCAGAATTTTGCCGCACCTCCACCGTGCCGCCGTGCACGATTCCTCCACCAATTCACGACCACCAGCTCACACTGACCTCCCTGTCTCTCCCTCACTCACCAGAACTCATCACCAGCCACAATCACTCCTCAATTTCTCCTCACCAGCTCACTCTGTTTCTGTCTGTGTCGAAGAACAAACACACGGGCACACACAGGTGCACCCCAGTTAATTAGGACCGCGCACGTACAGGATTCCACCAGAATCCTCTACACACCTGCCATGTGTCACCATCCTCCATCCAAGCACTCCCACATGGCCCAATCTCAACCGTCCATTTCTTTCTTTCTGCACAATTC
Source organism: Prinsepia uniflora (assembly GCA_032719365.1). Lineage (NCBI taxonomy): Eukaryota > Viridiplantae > Streptophyta > Magnoliopsida > Rosales > Rosaceae > Prinsepia > Prinsepia uniflora. The sequence goes on along the minus strand of CM064864.1, from coordinate 13,996,497 downwards.
CCAATGTGCAGAAAGACCAATTTACCCTTCTTTTTAACTCATTTTACGGTTTCGCCACTAACGTTCTAGACCCGTATCTCACTCATCGTAAGTCCGATGCATACGTGCCGCCTGTCATCGAACTCAGGACGACGAGATCTATCTAACCATCCTAGGTCAACGTACCAAAACTCGTCCGTAGAAAAAGTCAACTATTCCCCCTACTAATCCCGGCTCTCGAGACGGGTTGTTACATAAAACGCGATTAACCGAGACTCGGAATAAAATAATAATATAATAATAAAATCTGATTACTTTAATCCAAACCAATCTGGACCCTTGATGAGTGACACATGTCATCATCCCCTTTAATCCTTAAATCAGGGATCTATGTTGGCCATTTAGTTAATTAATTCATTAATCTCCTCAAATCCTCACCATTGGTTCTAAGCCCAGATTCAATCCTGGCCATTGATCTCATCTGCACCTTCTGATTTAAACCATCAGACTCACATTCCCTCACATTTTCATTTCTTTCAACCCGTGCACTCTCACTCCTTGCACGATCACTCCACCACCTCACAGCCCAGCCTCACACACCAGACAGACCCCAGCCACCTCCAGACGACGGCCACCACCACCACGGCCGCCCTGCACGGCCGGAAACCACCCAGACCCGAGAAGGAAACCAAACAACCCGATCAACCCAAATCGATCCAACCGTCCAAACCTTCATACCTGGACTCGAACCAACGTCGGGTTAGGATCAGTGTGACCTTAGGACGACTCAGACCACGACTGGGCAGCCCACGGCGGCGACACGGCGGCGGTAAGTCCAGAAACCCGTGAAGACCCGATTTACTTCCCTGCCTTGAAACGTCCGTTTTTGACGTTATGTTTGTTTGTTTGTTTTTGAGACATGTCCTAGGAACCTAGACGACCATTTTGGACCATGAACCATGGCCGGAATCTCGACGAGTCGCCGGAGATGATGACCGGAGTTCTCAGCCGATTTTCCCGTCAGTTTTCAGGTAGTTTAATCCACCTAAAAATGAGTTTGGATGTCACAGAACCGTAGAGGAGGTTATGAAGAGTCCATAGGATCAAACCGCATCAAAAATGGTGGTCTGGAACTCGATCTGTGATCGGGTCAAGCCGCGGGTCGACGGCGACCCGGTTACAGACCCGGTTTCAGAACCCGGTTACTGTAGCATGACGTCATCAATGTTGACCTGAGTATTGACTTGGCGCGTGGGGGCGCGTGAAGGGTATTTTGGGGAAACTTCCAACATGACTTTTAATCTATTCGATGTAACGGACATTTTGGGATTGGTTTCGTGTCGATCGGACACCGTCTCGATAGTGTTCGGGATGTCCAAAGGTTTTAAATTAAGTTTAAAAATAAGTAAAAATTCGGGAAAATTACGGGACTTTGATAGGATGTTAATAATGAGGTTAGTGACCCTCTAATGTGATTTGGACAGGATTGGGAGTCCCGGTGATAGTGGTGTGGCCCGGGAGGGCCGGTTTCACGCGTATCGAGGCACACGGTTAAAACGGTCTGTGAGTGGACTTTGGTTTTATGAATCCTATGCATGCTTAAATGTGTTATATGGTTTATATACATGATTTCTTTGATGGTATTTGTGAGCATTGATTTTGGGTATGTTGCACGTATTTCGAGGTGTTTTCCGTATTTCACGTATATCGGGATTAACGGTTTATTTGTGGTTTTGCGTGTTTGTGGTTAAATAAATAATATGATAAAATGGTTTTTATATTGGAAAGATGAATTCGGGCTTGAGGCCCACTTGTTTTGGAAATCTCGGACTGGGAGTCCATTTGAGTACGTAAGTCGGGCTGCGGGCCCAGTTGGTTTACAAATCGGGCCGTGGGCCCAGTGGTTCATAAAGTCGGGCATGAGGCCCAGTTGGATTTAAATGATGATTTCGGGCCAGGGGCCCTATAGTTAATAAATGTGGTTTCGGGTCAGGGACCCTAAATGGAAATTTGTTGTTTTATGGAAATTCGGGCAGGGCCCATTGTGATGTTGTGAAATGATTTAATAAAAACTGTTTTTCCATATACCATCTGTACACAAGGATATATGATGGTCTCCTCCAGATGTCTGGGACACTGGGGAAGTCACGGTGCATTGCCTGTGAAGGGTCACCATACGGAGCAGCCGGACCGTATGATGACTCAGGAGCAGGATTGCTATGATTGACGTCAGGGACGTCAGACATCAGGGATGTCAGATATATGGACCCGGAGAGACCCCGGGCAACACGCGTAGCTTGTGAAACCGTGAGACATGACGTCAGGGACGTCTAGCATCAGGGATGCTGGTGATGGTAATGGTAAAATACGAATTAATGAAATGGCTTTCCAGGTGGATTTATGATTGTGTGATTTTATTGAATTGATGTTCATTTATGGTCGTGGGTGGTGACCCACATGGTCGTTTATGTATAGTTATGGTATTTCACAGTTTTGGGCTGAGTTCCCACACTTGGTTTTTGGTTAACGGTTTTTGGGCTAAGGCCCTAATGGCTCGGTTGAGCAAACGTTTTGGCTACTGGTTTTGGTGGCATGCATACGTTTTTATTGGAGGGCATAAAGGTCTTATAAATGTATTTGGTAAACTTATTGGTTTTTGTCCACTCACAGCTTTTGGTTTTAATGCCCTTCAGGTTGATCACGGATGCGATTGCAGCAGGGACTGGGACATTGCACACCTCCTCCATCGATCCTTGCGCACTCTGGATGCCCCGTTTGGGCAGTGGCTCTTGGTCATCCCTTGTCTGACACCCCTGGTTGGACGGGAGCAGGGCACATTCCATGGTAATCCCGGGGGGATTGGGATGGGTCCTGTCACACGGCGCATTGCCTGTGAGGAGTCATTCTACGGAGGGACCGGACCGTAGAGTGACTCAGGAGCAGGATTGCTACTATTGGACGTCTGGGACGTCAGGCATCTAGAATGCCATGCTCAGACTAGGTTCGGGATTTGGACTCGGGATTGAGACCCCGGGTGGCACGCGTAGCCATGGGACTGTGACCTTATCGGGCATCTGGGACGTCAGGCATCTGGGATGTCAGGGTTGGGATGTATAGTGCAGTGACTAAGATTATATTATGTTGATATTATTCTGCTTATGATTATATGATTTTGTGGTCTATGATACTAATGCATGTCTTTTCGGAAAACGGAGGGGAAAAGCTATATGTTTTCGAAATGGTAAACTATTTTGTAAACCTTGAGTTTCGGCCCACTCACCTTTGTTGTTTTACTACCCCTCCAGGTAGTGCTATTGAGGAGGAGGATCCCGAGGAGGAGGAGGAGGAGGATCCCGAGGAAGAGGCATAGGTTTACGTTGCGTACCTGAACCCTACTGCTGGATAGGTTGGCACGTAGTGTGTCTAGAGTCGTGCTCAATAAACTGTATTCGGGAACTATCCCTTGTCTGACACTATTTGTATTCGGATATTTGTGTGGTGTGCTTTGTATGACTTAACTTTGGTTTTCTTTATGCATTTTATTTTCAATAAGGGTGATTTTGGTATTTTAATGTCGGGTGTCAGACGGGAGCAGGGCACGTCCCGGGTGGTCCCAGGGGGATCGGGGCGGGTCTTGTCAGATATGCATGTGAACTAAGTCTCCATGATTGTTGTTGGAGCGGTACGTTCGAATTTCGGGGACGAAATTCTTTAAGGGGGAAGGTTGTGACGACCCGGAAATTCGAAAAAGGAAAAATTGGAAGAAAATGACGATTTTACCTTTGGTTAGGGGGCTGAAAGTTGACTTTTTGTTCGGGACCTTGTTTGGACTTTCCGTAAGTACCGTTGGATAGGTCTCGGGACGCTGAATCCGTAGACAGACGGCATGCGTAATCGGAGTTCGGATGCGGAAGTTATGGGTCTAGAATTGTGAGGGGCATTTTTGTAATTAACCAAGGAAAGGCAAAATGGTAATTTGCTGCAGCAGAGTGAATTGGACAATTAAAGTGGCTGATTTAGCCCTGGTGGGTGAGTCACTTAGAGGATTAAGTGACATATGTCACTGTAATGTTTGAATCAGTGGCAATTGGTGATTCATATGTTTGAATTAAAAAACTAAACCGTTTATATATGTTTTCTTCAAAAACCAAAAACAGAGACTGGGACCTTGCTTGATCGATCTTACCAGCAACGAAAACCAATTGAGAAACTAGTGCAATTGAGAGAATGAATTAGAGTGAGAAACGAGTCAGAATAAGAGAATTAAATGGTGAGTCATGAACCTTGAACCCAGCTGAAACCAAACTTAGAAACCCGAAAACCATCCATGAGCATTAATGTCGAATTTGAATTTTTGGACAATCATGAGTGAAATTGAGCTTGGATTAAGGTTTCCGAGTTCAAACCGAAGCGAACCCGATTAAAAACGAAGAGAATTGATGCTGTTTTTTGAACAGACCTCGTGACAGAGAAGAAATTCGAGGATTGAGTCGTGATTCTAGAGGGATTAAACGATGCAATTGGACTCGAAAACAAATTTATCTTGATCCAATGAGGCTTCTGGGTGGATCAATTGAAATAAATCAGATGGGATTGATGAACTTTGAAGAAGGAACAGTGCCCAGATAACCTTCGATGTTCATCTTCGAATCGTTTGGTTTGAGGTAAGGATTTGTGAAATTGAGTTTACAGAACTGTAATTGGACCTAAACCGATGCTGTTAGATAAATCAATTGAAAGAATTGATGTTGAATTCACAGAGAACTAGTCGGGTCGTCTCGCGGGTTGCAGGACCCAAATTACAGAGATACGGGTTGGGACGATGACATGTAGCAGGCGCGTGAGTTTCACGCGCAGCCACTCACGGTGGCGCATGAGGGCGCGTGGGCCCGATTCCCAAGGTGATTTCAACATGACTTTTGTTTTATGCAATGTAACGAACATTTTAGAGTTGATTTCGAGTTAATGGGACACCGCTTCGATGTTATTTCGAGGGTCCGAAAGTGTATGTTACGTGTTTAGTTCGTAATTAATTTCCGAAAAATTGTGGGAAATTAGTATGATGTTAATTGAGTCATTAGTGACCCTGAGTAATGATTTTGGACAGGATTCGAGATTCCTGGAAAATGTCGGAAATTACGGAAACGCGTGTAGCTCAGAAAGCGAGCGGTTTGGACGGTGTGTGAGTGGACGTTTGTTTTATAAACTGATATGCATGCATAGTTAAATGTTTTACATGATTTATGACATGATTTAAATTGCAATGATTTGATATGAGTATTTTTGGATTTAATGATTATTTTAATCAGTATTTTGGGCACGTTTTTCAAGAAATTGTGAAATTACTGTTTTGAGTGAAAGCCCGGGATTTGAGATTGGTTTTGAGTCGGGAAATTGATTTGGTGGATTTGTTATGCTTTTTGGGATATTTTATGGATTTATATGAGAAGGGCAACTGTGGTTGCGATTGCACGGATTTGCATGGAATTGATGATTTTAGGCTAAGCCCGAGATGTTAAAAAGATGTTTTGAATAGTATTGATGATTTGATGGAATTGAATGATTTTCGGATATTATTTTATGGATTTACGAGAAATGAGATTTGGGCATGAGACTCTGTGATAAATGGTTTTGACATAGTTTTAATGATGATTTTGAAATAATGATTTTGATTGTGTATTGATGTTCGATGCCCCCAAATGTGTAATTCCTGGGTAGACTTCGGATGTGTAATTCCCGAAGTGACTCCGGATGTGTAATTCCCGGAGGGACTCCGGATGCGTAATTCCCGGAGGGACCGGATGTGTAATTCCCAGTGAGGCTGGATGTGTAATTCCCAGTAGGGCTGGATGTGTAATTCCCAGCAGGATGACGACTTTGGATGTGTAATTTTCGGAGGATCCACGGATGTGTTATTCCCGAGTTATATGCTTTATTGTATGATAAAAGGGTTTTATGAAATGTTTTCATGTGATTTGGCTTGAGAGCCAGTATTTGATGTTTTCATGAAATTTGGCTAGAAAGCCGGTGATGTTTTTCATATGTTGATTCTATGTATGCATAGTTTAATAAATTGGAGGGTAAATGATGTATTTTGATAAATATGTTTTAAATGATATTATTTTTGTCCACTCACACCTTTCCTGTTTTTATGACCCTGCAATTCGTGATACGACGTTCGGGGCTGATCGAGAGGCGGAGGCATGAGCGGAAATCAGTGCAGTTATTACTTGTCTGACAGGTGCTGAAGGTTAGTTTCGGGACTTCAGTTGACTTGTCAGACGGAAGCAGTACCGCGCACGGTTATCAAAGTCCAGTTGGGACGGGTCCTGTCATAAGATATCCAGACTCAATACTAAAGTATAATAGGCATTTGGGCTTCCATATTATTGGGTTTTATTTAGGACATATTTGTGGTCCTAGATTAAAGTGTATAAACTCAAGATATGTATAGAAGGTTCATGAATGAAGTAGGTAAAAAATTTATAAATGAGGTAAGTTGGTGGATGGAGCATTAATGAAGGGATCTAGAGATTTCATTAAACACTATAAAAGGAAAAGATCTTGGCCACATTTGGAAACTAAGGACAACACATCACAAGTGAGTGAGTAAAAACAATTCTAAGGGTCTTCGGGTATAGAAGTAAAGTGAATTGTGAGTGTTTCAAAAGGGTGCATAATTCTTGGGGTAGAGTGATCTTCTAGATTGAGAGAGGGTTTACAAAGTGTATCTTATTGGATATAAGGGCTCAGGTTGGGTATAAACTTGAGTGGTGTAATCTTGTAATTTATTTTCTCTCATAGTGAAGGTGAAACCTCTCTGAGAACGTAGGCAAGTTATTTGACCGAATTTCGTTAATCAGTCGTGTTATTGACTTCTTTATTTCATTTATTTCATCTTTATTTTTAGTATTTACGTGACGAATGATTAATTTTCTAACATAAAATATATAGAACATATAAAAAATAAATAAAATCGAGTAATGGTACGGATAGCAAGAAATGAGGACGAAAGAATGAATGATAAAAAAAGTGACACATGACACCTACAAATAAATAAGTTTTACATTTTGGATTTTAGTTTTCCATTTTTTCTTCTATGTACATTTGCTTTCCATCTTTTCCCACTTCTAGCATATCATTCCTTCATCATTTTTCATTATCAAACAACCATTAAAGTAAGTTATTGTTCATGTTACTTATCCATTCATTCAATTATTATTTATGGGAAATACTTACATCATATTGTGCTTTATCACAGAGTTAATAGCCCGCCATGTGGTGGTACTTCCTCATATATATCACCCTTTTTATTTAATAAATTTATTTTTAAATATATCATAATCGTGACTATTTATTTTTTAAATCATCATGTCAATATAATCTTCGAAAAAAATAAACAAGATTGGAGATCATAATTTTGTCATTCATATGTATCAAATAAATCAATGTTTTTGGTAAGAATTAAAATCATCATAGCAAACTGTCCATTTAATTGATGTATATGAATCTAATCTTATTTATTTTTTACATGGATAGTATTTTGAAAATGAACAGTTCCAATTATTGATATATGTACGACGAGAAATCGATACATCAAAAGGATGGTATATGAAGATACCATCAAGATAAAATGTAAGTATTGTCGGTCATTATTTACCTTTATTTTCTACGGAGGGAACTAATTAATTAAAGAGTGATTAAAATTATATTGGTAATAATCAATTAAGAGGGAGAGAGATGGGCAGAGTCACAATAGGGTAGCAAGGGAGGGGACAAGAAACATATCATATACATATTGGGTTAAGAAATAACGTTGCATGATCATGATGGGTCGGGTGGAAAGATCCTGCAGGAGACAACTCGGCAGCAAATTAAGCCATTGCTGCTCAAAATTAAATTTCAATTGCATTTGGATGCATCAAATATTAATAATAAATAGACGCAGAAAGATGCAGGCATGCACGTCACGTACGCCATGTGCTTGGGTTTCATCATCCCACATGCAAACCCCCCGGAGGAGCCACGAGCACGGAGCATCCCCTCTCCTCCACCTTCCATTTCCTCCATATAATTCATTCTCGGTCTCACCTGCTTCATCATCATCTATCACATTCATTGTATATCATAATTAAAATCATGATACCAAGTGTACATTTTGTGTACTTAATGTTGCGTACGATTCTTTTACCTTGTCCACCTTCTATGTATACCTACCTACGTACGCCTACGAGCTTGGCTAACGTACTTATATATACTACGGTACATTTCTGTTTATTTATAAGTGGTCGAAATGGCTTTGATTTTTCCTCTTATAAATAACGATAACGTTATATATTTGTGTACAGTTTAAATTCTTCTAACTTTAAAGTAGAATATCACCGTATATTAAAAAAATATATATAGGGATAAGGTTAGCATGCATGTGCACCCGTATATCTTAGCTTTTGCATGGCCCCAGCACTTGGAATTGTCTTAATGAATGGAAGGCCCCCATTCCCATCGTTTATGCACATAACATTCATATGCAAAGTGGACATATCGATCTTTCTGCAGTGTACGTCTAAAAATGTGGTTCTCTCATTCTTCACTCCACTCAACGAATACGCATTGGTTAATTAATTAGGTCCATTTGGTTTTGTTGCTCATTTTTGTTTAATTCATAACCCATCTTCATTTGGTGTGAAGGCCGGCGACTTGTGTTTCTCTAATGCCTGAGATGATTCTCTATTTCAATGAGTTCAGCTTTAATATTGTTGAATTTACTAAATATGAACTATATTTTTCTTTATAGGTCATTACGTTTTTACTTTTTATTGAAGACACGACACCTTTAAAACTTTTTCATTTTACTTCATTTATTTTAATTTTATTTTCATTAATTTATTCACATGGTTGAGCGATTAAATTTAATGTGTGGTAATTGCAATAAATTGGTTATTGTTTCAATAATTTTTAAATTATTTTTAAGTATCGATTTAATATACCATCTAAAATTTCACACTTTAAATTTAAAATCAAAACTTTAAATGAATATTTAATAATAATTAAAAGAACGGATATGGAGCACCATTGAAGGGCAAATGTCTAGGATCGGGTATAGACTATAGACAGTTAAATCAGTCCCCAAGTGTACCAAATGATTTGTTTATTGATCCTCCCACATGACCCTCCCTAGCTAACTCCCTCCAGTCTCCACCATTTTTGCACCACCAGCAGGCAGCAGCTGCAGCTAATTATGCCACCAAAAAATTCCCCTTCAAAATTAAATAACATCCATATAATTTCCTTCTCTCTCTCTCTCTCTCTCTCGATCAATTGCCAGTTGCATTGGTTTTCAGCCATTTGATTTTATTTTAAAACGCACTTTTAAGAAGATGGTACGTACACAAGACGATGTTATCAACAAATATATTCTTTTAATTAAAATCATAATTTCACTGAAAGCCATGCCCATCTCGATCTCTCTCTCGCTCTCTCTTCTGCGCCTTATAATTATTCTCCTTATTCATCTCAAATGCCATGTAATCTGCGCCCTCGATATTCACATAAAGGTGTTACTGATCAATCACAATTCTAGTCCATGAACATATTGCTTTCTTTTCACATATATTCCTTTAAGTTTGGATGTTGCTCTTTTTGTGTTCCAAAATTTCTCCGTGGCTACCTGCTTGTGTACAGTATCAGGAAACTATACTTAATTTAATTAGTCTTCTTCATCAATTATTTATTTTTTGAAAAATCGAAAAATTGAATAAAATGTTTGCAACAGAAGTTAGAATACCTTAATTGTTATTAGTAATTTTTTTTATGACTACCTTGTAATTAGAATTATTTATTTTTTAATTATCATTTAAAGTTGAATAAAATGTCGGTAACAAAAGTTAGAATAATGCCAATAGCCCAACAGGTCCTACAATATTATATTCAATTATTCATTGATTATGACCTCTTTTTGTCAATATACTCACAATTATAGCTTGGAGTCAAATTTGATTTTCATCCAAAAAGACCATTTTAGTTAGACATGAGCCACTATTGTTGTGCTAATTGAGGCTATATTCAGTAGCTCCTATGACATTAGATAGAATAATCCACTAAATTTATTATAAATAAAGATCATATTTATTTTTACTTTAACTTGATTCAATACGACCCACCTAATGTGTCCTTTGGCCTCGTTTGCAAACTTCGATGACACAAGAAGCCACTCTGATTCTCCAGCTGCAGCATCACCATCAGGGGCGGACCGACCAAAGGGCAAGGAGGGTCACTTGACCCTCCCCTCGCTGGAGAAACCTTCAGGTAAGGAAGATTTTGACCTTGTTCTCTGCGCCAGAGTACCCCCTAGGTGTTTGAGAAATTGCCTCTGAGAAGGGAGGCAGTGAGGAAGATGACTTCTATTTTTTTTAACTGCATAAAACGACGTCGTTATATATATTTAAGTGGTTTTTTTACATAATAAAACGACGTCGTTTAATTAAAAAAACAAGTTGAAAAGCGAACACTGCAGCCTGCACCCTCTGTGTGTCTCCATCTCCTCGCCTCCCAATTTTGAATCTACTTTGGCGAAAATCAAATTGCAGGTTACGACTTGCGACATCTCCCAGAAACAAGGCAGTAAGTAGGCAGTCCGCAGTCGTCTCCAATTCGTCTCCCTCTCCTCACTCCTCATTAATGTCAATTTTTTGTTGTTGATGTATCATGTGTTTCGGTTCAGTTGCTTGAATACATAGGAGGATAATTCAAGGCCTGAACGATTGCAATTTGCAAACTTTCGGGGGTTTATACATTTTGTTAGATATTTGATGGAAACAAGGTTATATTTTATGTAAGATCCAACAATCCTTCATATAGTTTGTTTACTTGTAAAATTATATGGAAAATGGGTTAGATATCAGATTAAAAAAAGGGCTAAAGAGGATCAAAACCACTAACGTCACAAATCACAATAGTATTAGGGCTTTGAAGTGTTAGGTTCTCTTCTTCCAAGAACTCTACGAAAAGGTCACCCAAAAGAGGCTAAGTAGGTTGTTTCTCCAAGAAAGCTTTTAAGTGTTGTGTTGTGTTTTCTTTTGTGATCTTAATATAAGCTTGTTTCTCATAATTGTTTTTGAAAAGCAACTAGGTGGGTCAATAATGAAGGCAGAGATCTAGAATTCATCTTTTTGTTTTAACAAAATAATGTAGGCAATGGGCAGAGCGAGAAATTGTTGCACTGAATTGTGTCTGTTAGCGTAAATGTTGCTTGTATAAAGCCTATGCAATGAAACTTTTTTTTCCCTATTTAGCTACTTGCTTGTAGCTTTTGGCTAATGATTTAGGTTGATGATTGTGTGTTAATATTTTATATTTTGTGACAGGACCGCCCCCGAAGGGACATTGCTAACCGTGCCCGGTCCTACTCCCGTCTGGCAAGTCGACTGAAGTTCCCAAATTACCCTCAGTACTTGCCAAGCCAGGGATTGCCACACACGTACTCATTCATGCCTCCGCCTCTCGATCAGCCTCGATCAACGCGTCACGACCTGGAGGGTCAATAAAAACACAAAAGGTGTGAGTGGAAAAAAATAATTCAGTTTTTAAAACAGTTACAAAAATCGTTTCTACCTTCCACATAAAACCAATGCATGCATTAGAAAACCAATAATCAAAATATTTACTCAAACAAGCCATTAGGGCCTTAGCCCAGAAACCATAACTCAAAACCAAATGTGGGAACTAAGCCCAAAATCGTAAAACCAAATTCCAATTTCAAGTGGGCCATCGCCCAAACCACAACCATAAATAACATTTAAGAAAACCCTGTTTAAACCATCCTGGGCATCCCAGATGCCTAGCGTCCCAGACGCTCGACGTCCTAGATTTCATATCTCACGGTATAAGCAACGCGTGCTACCCGGGGTCTCACCGGGTCAATATCTCTGACATCCCAGATGTCTGACGTCCGAGACGTCCAATCATAGCATTCCTACTCCTGAGTCATCATACGGTCAGGTAGCTCCGTATAATGACCCCTCGCAGGCATTGCACCGTGACTTCCCTAGTGTCCCAGACACCTGGAGGAGACCATCACATATCCTGGTATCAAGATGGTTTATGGAAAACAGATTATCAATCATTTCAAAAAATCTCAAGAGCCCTGCCCGAAATTTCCATAAAACCACCATAAGTCCAAACATCTGATTTTCAAATCCAAAACCATTTATTCAAATCCATTTAGGGTCCCCGACCCTAAATCACATTTATAACCAACTGGGCCTCATGCCCGATTTCGTAAATCAATTGGCCCCTGGTCCGATTATATAACTCAAATGGGTCTCAGCCCGATTTCGTAAATAACTGGGGCCCTGGCCCGATTTCATAAAGCAATTGGGCCCCCGGCCCGATTACGTAACTCAATTGGACTCCAAGTCCGAGGTTTCCAAAACAATTGGACCTCATGCCCGAGTTTATCTTTCCAATTTCAAAACCATTTCATGAAATCATATCCAAAACCATAAGTATGGAAAATCAGTGTAAAACCGGAAAAACCTCGATTTACGTGCAAGCAAGTAAATTGCCTCGAAATGCGTGAAACCATATAATTCAACAATATCCAAATCAACATCATATAATCACAATCATAATCCATATAAAATATTTATGCATGCATAAGATTTATAAAACCAAAATCCACTCACACACCGTCCATAATGCTCGTTTTAGTGCTGTACGCGTTCCCGTAATTTCCGACATTTTTCAGGAATCTCGAATCCTGTCCGAAATCATTCTTTAGTGTCACTAAGGACTCAAATAACAACATACTAATTTCCCATAATTTTCCGGGAATTAAATGTTAATTAAAACGTAACATAGACCTCCGGACCCTCGAAACAACATCGAAATGGTGTCCGATTAATTCGAAATCAATGCTAAAATGTTCGTTACATTGTATACGACAAAAGTCATGTTGAACTCACCTCGAGAATCAGGCCCACGCGCCTCCAGGCGCCGCCGTGAGTGGTTGCGCGTGAAACTCACGCGCCTGCTACAGTGATGCTACAGTGTCACCATCTTCACCCGACACCCTGCTAAACGGGTCTCAAACCCGCGACACGACCCAGTCCAATTTCCTGAAATTCCAGCTTAAATCTTTCAGTTTGTCCTTCGAAAACCTTCCACCATAACTTAATTTAGGTTCCAAAATAATAATTACACTCAACTCTCTCTGAATCGATCAATCCACCCGTGATCAACCAAACTGGTTAATCGTTGTAACTCACTCGACTCAACTCCATTTTCAAATTAGCTTAAACAGAAGCTTAATAGGACCCAAACGAACAATAAACCACAACCAATTTCACCAATCCTTACCTGGAAGTAGTCGTCCTCAACCTTGAAAATTTCCAGAACTTGGGACTTCTGTTCTTGGCCAACCCGCGATCGATTCTCTTCAAAATTAATACGGTGGGACTCTAAATGGTCCCAGAAGACTGTTTCAATCCTTGGTTTGGTTCCTCTCGACTCACCAATCAAAATTCGATTTTCCCTCCAATTTCCCAATTTTTCTTTCCGTCTGTTTTTCTCTCGAATTGTCAGTCCTCTCTTCTTCAGAATGACCCTCAAACACTTCTACCTCTCAGTTAATCGAACCGTGCAGCCAACAACTCGTGGGAATCCCTCTGGCCTCTTTGGATTTTGTTTCCCGCAACAGTCCCAAAATCAATTTTAAACTTCCTCCCATGCACTGTGATCTGTCCCAGCCATACCAAAATGTTCCCACTACCTCAAAACCATTTAACAAATCCCCTTGTCCAGCCACTAACAAGGTTAAACAAATCCTAGATCAGACCAACCAAGCATGGTGGTGCAGTCCTGTTTCCACGGTTTCAAACAGTACCCCTCTGTAAGATTACTAATTTGTCCTTCTGCACAAAATTACCAAAATGCCCTTCTCTTTCTAGACCCGTAACTCATCCGTCCGATGTCCGTTTTCAGCGTGCCGACTGTCTACGGACTCAGGGCATCGAGACCTAACTAACGGTCCTCGAATGGTGTGAAAAATAGTGATCAATCAAAAAGTCAACATTTTCCCCCTTTTCGTCCTAATTACGAAAATGCTTTTGAACTTCTGAACGTCACAACTTCTTCAATGGTCGTTGGAATTGGACGTGTCACCTGTCTATGAACTCGTGACGTCCCGAACTACGTCATGGTCATCGGTCAAAGTCCGTTTGGCCGCCCGAGTAAAAAGTCAACCGTTCGCCCATTACCTAGGGGCAAAATCGTCATTTTCTTCAAATTTTCCAAATTTCCCTTTTTTTGAACGTCCGGGTCGTTACATTTTGTGTGTTAACCCACTTGTGCAGACATGCAGTAAAGGGAATTTCTAAATAAACATAAAATAATCCACTTGGCAGCAAAGGGAATTTCTAAATCATGGATGGAGTAACCCACTATTGTGTTAATATTCTATATTTTGTGTGTATAAGCAACTGTACCAAACATGTTCGGCCAGAGATATTGTTAATGTTGTTTGTATTCATAATGAAACTATAATACAACGCTTTCAGGACATGAAAAGTCGTCGTGGACAATTGTAATTTTTAAATTTTTATAAATTATGAATTTTAATAGTATCCTTTAGTTTTAAAGGATATTTTTACTTCCCAATTTTTTTGACATTTTACATATTGACCCCCTCGAGAAAAAATCCTAGGTCCGCCACTGCTTGTGCTGGCCTCTTATTTATGCCTCCACTTCTCGTCCCGCTTTGATCTTCGTGCAACAATTTGGAAAGTTATCAAAAACACATAAATGGGTGAGTGGACAAAAATAGATATTTTAAAAACCCGTTTATTAGGAAAACAATAGTTACCTTCCCTTTTCTAAAACCTCCATGTGTAGAATAAAACCAAACAATTGAATTTCAAATAAAAAGAGTCCATAAATCGTGGGACCACAACAATCATAAAATACTATTAAACAACATGTGGCTCACATTTCCGAAATTCACGTTCTTCGAATGACAACAATTCAACCAACCCAATATCAATAAGTTAAACTGATACCAATACCAAATGACCAACCAATACCAAGTAAAGCTGGGCTCTGTATCCTGAGTAGCTGGCCTACCGATAATGAAGTGGTTATGCTGATTGATATTGTGCATCAAGAATGGGTTGACTATCATTATTTTTTTTGGTGGTGTTGGACATGGATTGTTTGTATGTAACTATGCAATCCGGTTTGATGTTTTCAGTTGGATTGGATTGCTGCTGTGACGACCCGAAAATTCAAAAAAGGAAAAATTGGAAAAATTGGAAGGAAATGACGATTTTGCCCTTGGTTATGGGGCCAAAAGTTGACTTTTTGTTCGGGATGCCTTTTGGACTATTGGCCATGACCGTTGGGTAGGTCCTAAGACGCTGAATCCGTAAACAGGCGACATGCGTCGATCGGAGGTCGGATGTGAAAGTTATGGGTCTGCGAAGGCTAGGGGAATTTTGGTAATTAGCAAAGGAAGGGCAAAATGGTAATTTGGGGCAGCAGGGTGAATTGGACGGTTTAATTGGCTGATTCAGCCATGTGCGTGAGTCAATTAGGTGATTGAGTGACACATGTCACTGTGCAGACTACAATTAGTGGCAAACCTTGCCGCTTGAAACCCAAATACACGAATACAAGTGTGACTTTGAGTAATCTCGAATTCATTGTGATTAGGGAAGAAACCAGAAACATAGTGAGATTAGGAGGAAATGTTTGAGTGAAAAACGGGAAGGAATTTGAGAGAGAATAGAAAGGAAACCATAAACTCGTAGAGGAAAACCCGAATTCGTGCTTGGAGAAATTGAGATCCAATTTCCAAGTTTTAGTCTAACCCAAGTCGAAGTAAGGCTAGAATCAGTCCTCTGGGACCATTTCGTGTCGAACCACCTAAAAAACGAAGGCAAATGACGAAGAAACCATCAAGAACAGGTCCTGCGAAATCCCTGAGAAATCCGAATTCAATTCGTGTAATTGAAGGTGAGAAATTTCCAAATTGATGTTGGTTTTATGTGTTTGTTAATCTAAAGATAATTTCTGGTTAATTGGAAGGAAAAATTACGGTTGAATTGGATGAATTGAGAATTTGAATTCGACGGTATGGACTTGGAGAATTACGAGTTTTAGGGGGAATTGTGTAAATTAAACTATACAGAACTTCGATTAAGATGAAGTAGAAGAGATCCAATGAAATAAATGATTGAAATAGAGCTGAATTGAAGGCTAATTAGTCAGGTTATGTCGCGGGTCGAATGACCCATTTACAGGAAAATCATGTGAGGACGATGCATTGTAGCAGTTACTGTGCAGGCGCGTGGGTTTCACGCGCAGCCACTCACGGCAGCGCGTGAGGGCGCGTGGGCATGATTCTCGAGGTGAGGTCAACATGACTTTTATCTATGCAATGTAACGAACATTTTGGCGTTGGTTTTGAGTCAATCAGACACTGTTTCGATATTGTTTCGAGGGTCCGAAGGTTTATGTTACGTTTTTAATTCGTAATTAATTTGCGAAAAATTATGGGAAATTAATATGATGTTAATTAAGTCATTAGTGACCTTGAATAATTATTTTGGACAAGATTCGAGATTCTTGGAAAGTACCAGAAATTATGAAAACGCGTGCAGCTCGGAAAGCAAGCGGTTTGGACAGTGTGTGAGTGGACGTTTGTTTTATAAACTGATATGCATGCATAGTTAAATATTTTACATGATTTATGGCATGATTTGATTTTCAATGATTGCTTGATGATTTGATACGATCATTCACTGGATTTAATGATTATTTTAATCAGTGTTTGGGCACATTTTACGAGGAAAGTATAAATGATGATTTTGGGCTAGGCTCAGGATTTTTAAAGGATGTTTTGACTTGGATTGTGAGTTAAAGATGATTTTATGGAATTAAATGATTTTCGGATATGATTTTACGGATTATGTGCATTGAATTATTTAATGAGTTTACGGAGTTACGAGAAATGAGATTTGGGCTTGAGACCCTGTGATAAATGGTTTTGACGTGGTTTTAAATGATGATTTTGAAATAAAGATTTTGATTTTGTATTTATGTTCAGTGCCTCTAGATGTGTAATTCCTAGGTAGACTACGAATGCGTAATTCCCGGAGGGACTCCGGATGTGTAATTCCCGAAGGGTCCGGATGTGTAATTCCCGGTGAGGCTGGATGTGTAATTCCCAGTAGGGCTGGACGTGTAATTCCCAGCAGGATGATAACTCTGGATTTGTAATTCCCAGAGGACCCTCGGATGTGTAATTCCCGAGTTATGTGCTTTATTTTATGATAAAATGGTTTTGTGAAATGATTCATGTGATTTGGCTGGAAAGCCGGTGATTTTTATTCATATGTTTGATTCTATGAATGCATGGTTTGATAAACTGGAGGGTAAATGATGTATTTTGAAATGTGTTTTAAATGATATTATTTTTGTCCACTCACACCTTTCCTATTTTGATGACCCTCCAGGCCGTGGCACGACGTTCGGGGCTGATCGAGAAGCGGAGGCATGAGTGAAAATCAGTGCAGTTATCCCTTGTCTGACAGGTGTTGAAGGATAGTTTCGGGACTTTAGTTGACTTGTCAGACGGGAGCAGGACCGGGCACGGTTATCAAAGTCCAGTTGGGACGGATCTTGTCAAATTGGTATAAGAGCATTTGGTTACTGATTTCTGTTGTTATGTCATGCCTCCGAGACGTGCGCCACGTGCACGGCCTGAAGATGAGAGGGACGTGGACAGGGTTAGAGAAGGCCCGAATATTGAGAGAGCTCAACGGTTAGGAGCCACTGTGTTTAGTGGTGATTCGGGCCCAGACGGTGCCGATGATTGGATTACTCGTTTGGAGCGGATCTTTGAAATTATGAGATGTCCCCCGGAGGACATGGTGCTATTAGCCATTTTTCTTTTGGATGGCTATGCATACCGGTGGTGGCATGGTTTACAGTTAACTGGATGAGATGCCCGTACATTGACAAGGGAAATATTTTGTGAGCGATTTTTGGATCAGTTTTACCCTCGTTCCTATCGTGATGCAAAAGAAATTGAATTCCATCGATTACAATAGGAGGATATGACAGTGGCCGAATATGAACAATGATTTCTGGATCTGGCTTGCTTTTCTTCGAGGGTTGTAGTTACAGAGGGTGATAAATGCAGACGTTTTGAACTTGGATTACGAGATGACATTCGAGCCGCTGTGACCGTGGGATCCTATGCCACCCTCTGAGATCTATCAGATGCCGCTATCAGAGTAGAGGAAAGTTTGCTAGTACATGAACCATCTTCGAGTTCTGGACGACATAGAGAGCATCAGGAAACTGAGACATTGAGTCAGGGGACGCCTTCAAAAAGAGGTAGTTCTAACCCTAGATTTTCTGGTGGGTCTCGGTCAGGTTTTAGTGGGGGTAGACAAGGACATTCCTTCGGTCCTACAGCAGTCCATCAGACATCCGTCCAGTCGAGTAGAGCTTCAGTACCATCAACTGACAGACATTATAACCGATCTACCCATTTCAGTAAGGGTGCTTGTTATTTCTGTGGTGAGTTTGGACATATCAGGAGAAATTGTCCACACCAACCAACGGGTGGTAATCCGAGTGGCAGTCATACAGAGAAAGGTTTGGGGACGGCCTCGACCTTTGGAACCACAAGTGGGAGGTGAACTGATAACACTAGAGGTGCACTACGAGGACCTGGTCGAACTTCAGGCCCACTTGCTCGGGTATTCTCTCTCCAACAGCAGGAGACTAATAAACCACCCGAGGGGAGTTCAAAATAATGGTGGTATGGTGGTATCCCATGGATTGATGTTTTGTACATTTGTGCTGTATTGTAAATATTGTTGTGCAGTTGTACTGTTGTACGTATTTTTGTTTAATAAATAATGTGATCGAATTTCGGGGACGAAATTCTTTAAGAGGGAAAGGTTGTGACGACCAGGAAATTTGAAAAAGGAAAAATTGGAAGAATTGGAAGGAAATGACGATTTTGCCCTTGGTTATGGGGCCGAAAGTTGACTTTTTATTCGAGATGCCTTTTGGACTTTTGGCCATGACCGTTGGGTAGGTCCCGAGACACTGAATTCGTAGACAGGCGACATGCGTCGATCGGAGGTCGGATGTGAAAGTTACGGGTCAGCTGCTATGATTGTTATGGAGTGAAGGAATAAACGAGATTTTGGTTTCGTCCACTCACTTTTGTATAGATTTTACTTGCTCTCCAAGTCGTACCACGTACCACGCCGACGGGGACTTGTTTAGGAGCGAAGGCATAAATTCTTGGGAGAGGTCTTGTTAGTTTGGTATTAGAGTTGGACCCCGACCAGACGTGTGCCAACAAGGACACTAGGCCCCAATGGGGGTGGATTGTAAGACCCATTTCTTGGGAAGAATGTTGAACAATCCCACATCACTCGGGGAGAGAAATGTGAAGTACGTTATATGTGTGGGCACGTATCTTCCTAGCACGAGACCTTTTGGGAGCTCATTCGCTTTAGATTCCTTTGGAACTCCGAAGTTAAGCGAGATTGGGCTGGTGTAATCTCAAGATGGGTGACTTACTGGGAAGTTGCGCATGAGTTCTCAGAAACAAAACCGTGAGGACGTGATCCCAAAGCAGACAATATCATGCTAGGGAAGTCAGATCGTGACATTTGCGCGTAGAACCCGACCCAATCCTAAATTCTTCATTTTTCATCATTTTCTTCTCTTCCATGTCCAACCTAGTCTAAGCATGTCCATAAGGGGTTTTACAATCTCAAAACCCAAGAAACTTACCTCGAGCTTCTATAAAACTCTTCGATTTTACAACCAACCATCGTACCTCGTTGTTCAGGTGATTTCGAAGTCTAAACCTTCGAACTAATGGCTCATTAGGTTCGTAGGGATTGTTAATAAGCTTGGTTCCAAGTTTCCCCGTCGAAAACTTAACGGTGAGTTCAAAACTTCGTGGGTTTCCTCTCAGGATTTCAGGTCTGGGTTATCTCCTTTTTTTTCTTTTTTTTTTCTTCTTGCTCTCTCTTTCCCTCTATTTCTCCCTCGTTCTCTCCCATTAATCTGTTTTTCCTCACGGTTTTGGCCTCTTTTTTCATCCTATACACTAGATAGACAATCATATATATATATATATATATAATAACACAATAATAAGTCGATGGGGAGAGGATAAGGGAATAATACACATGTCATTTACAACAAATATCCTACTTGTGAAATGACCAAAATACCCCTAGTACCAAAATTATCAAAATGCACATAGACCATTTAGACCTGTAACGAACTCACTCAATCTTCCATTTTAACGTGTCACCTATCTACGTACTCAGAACGTCGAGACTTACATAATGACTCCCACAAAAAGTCCAAAAAGTGCTCGAGGCAAAATGTCAACCTTTAACCTATAAGGGCAAAACCGTCCGTTTACACACAAACTTTTCAAAATTACATTTCTCGAATTTTTGGATCGTTACATTTTCTAATGCAATGAGCGAGATTGGAGTGACCAGCCAAAGAATTTCTAAGCAAGTGAAGAATAAAATCATTGATAATGCTCAAAAACAGTAATCTTTTGGGGGGAAATACAATTATGATTACATGTTGCTTTCATATTTCCTATATTGTGATCAGCAATGTCTTAACAGTTTGCGGATGGAACCTATAACTCATCAATGGTAAGAAGGAAGAAAAGTAAAAGTAGCAAGATGAGGAAGATGAAAAGAAAAAGAAACAAGATGATGAAGCCGGGATGAGGGTAGATGAAGAAAAGAAGCAAGTTGAATAGGCTGACTGGTTGAGATGAGGTCGAGAAGAGAATCACCGGGGATCTTTGGGGCCTCAATGTCTGCTGCCTTCCAATAAAAGTTCAATAATAAGCATGCAGCTGAGCAAAAGGAGAACGACAGAACTGAGGAAGAGAAGCAAGCTGATGAGTCTTCAAGGAGGGCTGAGGGAAATGGTGAGCAACATGAGAATCATAGGAGTGAGGGGATATAAGTGAAATAGTATTAGTTTTAGACTACTGGGATAGTATTTTGAAATGAATGAATGTAATATTAGTTAAAGACTACTTGGATTGTACATGCAACCTTAGCTTTTGCTACATTCTCATCATCGCGGACATCGGGGGTCATTAGAGTCAGTGTTTGCTGCCTTCCAACTAAAGTTCAACTATATATATATATATAGAGAGAGAGAGAGAGAGAGAGAGATGATGATAATGCATATTGCTTAGAAATTATTATGCAGATTACTCAAGTAAAAATGCACTTACTCGAGCATGCATGAATTAGTTAAGTTTGTGAATTGTAAAGAAACATAGAGAAAATGAGAGGTGTGTTATGTGGTTTTTTCAATAAGGTTGGTGAGGGATGTGGAATCCATTCTAATATAGTGAAGGAGAGGCTCGAGGTAGGGAGGCTTCCTATACGGTCATTAGCATTGCCTTAGAAGTTTATGGCTGGAATTTACAACTCATCAATGATAGGAAGGAAGAAAAAAAAAGCACGATGAGGATGAGGATGTTAGAAATCGGGATTCCGCTTATTATATAGACTCGGGATTTCGGCTCTAAAACCAATTGGTGATAAGGGGAGTTGCCCAAGCCTATATAAGTCACACATTATGTTTCCTCTTTTTGGATGTGGGACATTTATCCTCACATCCCAACACGCCCCCTCACGTGTAGCGGCTCTTTCAGCCAACACGTGATGATGTGAGCCCATTGTCCCACATTTGAATGAGCCTATTGCCTCATACCTCTCTCAACTCTTTTTTTTGTGTCATCACTACGCCCCCCCTCCGTGTGGTGGCGAGTGAATGAACGACGTGTGGCACGTATGGCGGTTAAGCCATCCACGTGGGTAACCCGCTCTCATACCACGTTAGAAATCGGGATTCTGCCTATTATATAGACTCGAGATTTCAGCCCTAAAACCAATTGATGATAGAGGGAATTGCCCAAGCCTATATAAGGCACACATTGTGTTTCATCTTTTACGATGTGGGACATTTATCCTCACATCCCAATAGATGAAAAGAAAAAGAAAGAAGTTGTGGAAGCCGAGAGGAGGGTAAAAGAGGAAATGAGGTAAGTTGAGGAGGCAATCTAGCTGAGAGGAGGATCATCGGGGATCTTCGATGCCTCAATGTTTTCTGCCTCCCAATTGAAGTTCAACGATAGGGATGCAGATGAAAAAGAGGAGAATGATAGGATTGAGAAAGAGAAACAAGTTAAGGAGGCTGAGAGGAAGGTTGAGCAACATGAGGATCATTGGAGTTTGGGGATAGTACTGAGATAATATTAGTTTTAGACAACTGAAATAGTATTTTGAAATGAATTAATGAAATATTAGTTTTAGACTGCTGGAATATTAGTTTTAGACTGCTTCATACGTCCATGGAAGACCGGATTATGAGCAATCTGAATAGCGGAATAGCGGACATGTTGTCACACCATAGCACCGGTGAGCGTGGAAGAACCAAGTGCAGATCTGCGAGGAGATAAGTGATCCAATGAAGCTCGTAGGCAGTGCTCGCAAGAGCCCGATACTCAGCTTCTACAGATGAATGAGACACGGTTGTCCGTTTCTTGGCACCCTAGGAGATGGGATTACGTCCAAGGAACACGATATGGCCAGAGGTGGAGCGGCGAGTGTTGGGATCACCACCCCAATCCGCATCCAAAAAAGCCTGAAGGCGCAGGGACCCGAAACATAGTTAAGACCATAGTTCAACATACCCTTGATGTAGCAGAGTATAAGGTTAACGGTGACCTTATGGACATTCATGGGGGCGTGCATAAACTGACAGACTGTATTGACAACGAAAGTGATGTCCGGTAGACTGAATGTGAGGTACTAGAGAGCACATACCATGCTGCGATACAAGGAAGGGCCAGGCAGCAAGGTTCCATCATTAAGAAGTAACTTTGTGTCAGGAACTAAGGGAGTAGAGACAGAGGCACATGTGGACTTCCCCACCTTGGTATGAAGGTCTCTGGCATACATCTCCTGAGTGATATGAAGACCATGAGCATGAGATTGAACGTGCAGGCCAAGGAAGTAAGTAAGTGATCCGAGATCCTTCATATCAAACTCCTGGCCTAAGGCATGAACCAACTTTGTCATGGCCTCAGGAGAGTTCCCAGTAAGGATGATGTCATCCATAGAGAGAAGAACAATGAGTAGGACAGAATCACGATGAAGGAAAAACAAGGCAAAGTCAGATAGGGATTGAAGGAACCCCAATTTGAGCATATGAGAGGTAAAATGTTTGTTCCAAGCACGAGGTGCTTGCTTAAGACCGTATAGAGATTTTTCCAACTTGCAGACATGATGAGGAAACTTATGATCCACATAGCCTGGAGGTTGGTCCATGTACACCTCCTCTTGAAGAAGATCATGAAGGAATGCATTTCGCACATTAAGTTGGCGAAAGGACCAACTGAATTGAGCAGCCAGGGCAAGGATAAGCCGAACCGTAGTGTGTTTCACAAAAAGACTAAAAGTGTCCCTGTAATCAATGCCAGCCTCTTGAAGATAGCCTTTGGCAACAAGATGAGCCTTATGACGAGCCATTGTGCCATCAACATTTCTTTTGGGCCGAAACACCCACTTACAACCGATAACACCACGATGTGCAAGTAATGGGACCAACTTCCAAGTCTCCTGCTGTTTGAGTGTAGCGAATTCCTCATCCATTGCATGAAACCACTCAGGGACTTGAGCAGCCTGTGAAAAGGTGACAGGTTCAATGAGGGGATCAATGGGATTAGTGTACACGTGTAGAACAAGCAGGCCGCATCGAGATGGCTTAGAGATGCCATTCTTGGAGCGAGTGATCATAGGATGACGACTAGGAGCTGAAGTGGTAGGTAATGAGGAATGAAGTAAGGGGATGTCAACCACCAAGTCGATGGAAGGAGGATCCGTAGAGGAATCAGATGATATACTGGCACTAGTTGCAGATGAGGGGATCACGGGATCAGAATGACCAACTGGAGTTGAAGGGACATGGCTGGAGTGAGAGTCCAGGGTAGGAGTAGTAGGACTGGAAGCTGAGGCAGGCCCTGATACCGCACTGGGGTCACTGGCTGATGGTGGCAAAGCTACTCCAAATGAGGATAACCTATGAACAATGGGGCAGATATAATACAAAGGAGTACAACTAGACTGATCCAAGATGCCAGAATCATGTGGGAAGGATGTATGCATGGATGAGGGGAAAGATTGGAAAGGAAAGACATTATCATCAAGCATAACATTACGAGATACATAAGTTTTGGTAGAGGGAATATGATAACACAGATAGCCTTTATAATCTTGAGTGTACCCTAGAAAGACACATTGAGAAGTACGGGGTGCAAGCTTGTGAGGAGAATAAGGACGGAGGAAAGGATAACATGCACAACCAAATGTGTGGAGGAAATGAAGAGAAGGAAATGACCAAATAACAAAAAGTAAGGCGATTTCATATGTAGTGTGGCAGATGGCATACGATTAATGAGAAAGTTGGTTGTGGAGCAAGCGTGAAACCAGAAGGAATAGGGCATAGAAGCATGTTAAAGTAGAGTGATTATGGTTTCAATGAGATGACGATGCTTGCGTTCAGCAAGCCCATTTTGCTGATGAGTGTAGGGGCAAGATTTATGGTGTACAATGCCCTTGGAGACAAGGAACTCAGTCAATTTTTGGATAGATAACAAATTATGAACAATATGAGGCACATGACATACATCCTTCAAATGGAAAACATGATCAGTGAGAGGCAAGGTTAAAGAACAAGTACTAGTTATAGAAAGACTGACCCCATTGCCTACAGATATACCTAATTTTCCAGAACTTGATTGAGCCTGCTGGAGTTGAGAGCCATTTGAGATCATGTGATTGCTAGCACCTATATCAGCTAGTCAAAAGTTTGGATCGTTGAATTCATAGTCAACAGATGCAGAGAGTGCTAGTGGTGAAGCTGAGAACATTGATGGTTGGATTGTGGCAGTATAGGCCTGAGGCTGTGGAGTGGTAGTTGATTGCATACATTGTGAATAGGCAGGAGCTTCATAGCCTGAAAGTTTGCAAAGCTGGAAGACAGGAGGAGTAGAAGAAGGAGTGTACTGTGGTGAAGGTCCCAAAACACCAGGGCTAAAAGATCCAAGTTACTGCTAGCAGTAGTTGGAGCCATGGTTATAGCCATAATTCTGCTGAAAGCCTGAATTGTAGCCATGTGATGACTGATCTACCTGATAATAACCACGATTATAGCCCCCTCGATTACCATGACTACCATTCCAGTGATTTTTATTCCAATTTTTGTTACAACATCCTTGACTGTTGTTCCTTCCACATCCACGATTAGGATTCCAGTAGTTGTTGTTCCAGTTATTGGTGCCTCACCCTTGCCAATGTCTAGTGTTCCAACCAGATTGATTTGCATGAGTGATACTTGATACTGGGGACATATTGTGAGGATCTGGACCATCTTTGGTAGCAATCATAGCAGTGAGCAAGGCTTGGTTCGTAGATGTTTTAGCTGCAACTTTGGCAATGTCTACCACATCAGCAAGTAGCAATGTCCTTAGCTCAATGAGAGTAACAAGCACTGGTTGTGCACATATGTGAGACTTAAACGGGTGATATTCGGAAGGAATACCATTGGGAATGATCAAGGTAACATCCATGTCTGTTACCAGCACACCTGCACTAGCAAGTCGCTATCTTGCTGATCGAATCTTGCTTAGAAAGCTTTCAATCGAGTCAGTCCCTTTCTGTTGAGTCTGAAGATTTGTCTTCAACTGCATGAGATTGGCTTCAAAAAAAGAGGAGAAACATTCTCGCAGAGTAAGCCAAGCCTCATGAGACGACTCACAGGTCATGATTTCGGTGAAGACCTCCTTAGACACAGTGGCAATGAGCACATTGAGGAGAGCAACATCAGTGTCCATCCAATTATGAAATGAATCATCAGTAGAAGGAGGAAATGCAGTGGAGCCGTCGAGATGACCAAACAGATGATAACCTTTAAGCAATCATTGAATCTTCACACTCCAAGATACAGAGTTCGTGTCATTCAACTTCATTGACATGAAATTCGAAACATTTTTCAGTAGATCCATAGCAGAAACCATTGAGTAGCTGAGATTACAGAAAGATTGCAGAACAGTTTGACCTAAAAGTCGTAATTAACGGGTGAATCAGGCAAGACTTCGGAATCGAAAAGGGAAGGATTGACTACTTAGCAGCAAAGAGGTGTAGTAGTGTTACGATTACTCAATTTCAAGAAGCTCGAGGAAAACTTATCTTGAAGAACTTCAAGCAGCAGGAAGAGAATGAAGAGAGCTAAGATAGAGCATAGGAAGAGTTTGATGATGAGCTTTAGTTGTTTACGACGATCGTCATTGAGAACACCAAGGAAAGAAGCAGTGACATATGCACTGGCGATGAGTATTAGGATCCGAGAACAGTGAGTTATGGAAACTCTGATACCATCTTAGAAACCGTTTAAGAGAGATAGGAGGAATTATATGACCCATCCCAATCCTTCTGGATTATCGTGGGATGTGCCTGCTTCCGTCTAACACAGCGTGTCAGACCAGGGATAAACTCATCACCCGCTTGGGGTTAGCCAAAGTACGCCAGGATCGGTGGTGGCATGTGATGCCTCGATCTCTGCTACAGCCCGCATACGCTATCAACTTGAAGGGTATTAAAAACCATGAAAACTGTGAGTAGACAAAACAACAGTTTATAAAAATCATTTATTGAAACCACATTTATAACCTTCACATAAAAGCATGCATGCATCATAAAACAACATTTCAAATACTTTCTCAAAAGCAAGACGTATTGCTTCCCAAATCAAAACACAGTAAAAAAATGCTTCTCAATCAAAGCCATTACCACAGTAGGATCTCAGCCCAAAACCAGAAAACACATACAGGGTCTCAGCCCAAATTATAGAAAACAAATACAGCGTCTCAGCTTAAGTTAAAAAAAATATCATCATCCTTAGTGTCAATCACGAGTCCAATCCTAGCACATGTACAAATAGCTCAAAACAACTCACAATCTCAGCATGTCGCCGTGAACAAATCACCCGCCGTGATCGTTTCTAGATCATCATGAACACATCACTGATCGATCTCAGAGAATAACATCGACACTCCTAAGTCGAGCCTCCCTCAGCCTTAGCCTCTAGCGGCTGCTCGACAATAGGCAGCGCCTCGCGACCTCTCCTGAAGGAACACATCCGCAGTCTGGAGGCAAGCGTCATAACACCGGGAATCGAACCTGAATGTCATCATCATCGACCTGGAATCTAACCTGATCGACCAGGAATCTAACTCATAATATCGCACATAGGGCTATATACCTGAAATATCATCAAATGGGTCATAGCCCGAAATATCACCAAATGGGTCACAGTCCAAAAATCAGTATCCAACGACACTTCATATCCCAAGATTCCTCGAATCCTATCTAAGTTAAACATCAAATCAACTGGCTCATATGCCCGAAAGATATTTCCAAAGCTGAAAACCATTTCTCATTTTAAAAACACCTTCCAAATCATCCTTGACTTTCACCCAAGTCAAAATTGTTCAACTGGGACTCATGCCTGAATCTCGATTTCACGCATCTCCGTGAAATCCTCTAAAATTGTAAATCAGTTCCTTGGTTTCACGCCTCTCCATGAAACCTTCAGAATTACATATAACTCATGCACGTAGTATACTCAGTAGAAGCCCAAACATCATATAAAACAGAAATCTCGAACTACGTGCAACAAGGCATTTTCTACGAAAATGCCCAACAAATCATATTTAAAACACATGAACTCATGGCATCTAAAATCATGTTCATAAACACATGTAAAACATTTATGCATGCATCATATTCATAAAACAAAGTCTACTCAAAGACCGTCCAAGTTGTGCCTCGATAAGCGTGTCATAAGCCTCTCTAGGCTAATCCAACCTCTCCAGGTCATCTGGACCTGTTCAAATCATACCCAAAGGTTACTACTAACCTATACAAGTCCATATCAAGAACCCACAACATTCTCGAAAAATTCAACATATCCCGGACATGCTTCCCTAGGCTTTAAATCTCAATTTGACCAACCTAATATTCTCTGATCGACTCGAAACCACCACTATTGGATTCGTATCATCGAAACCTTTAAAATGGTCATAGTCCTACCTCAAAATACGTGCCCACATGCCCCTATGCGCATGTCAAAGGTATGGTCAACCTTGACCAAAAAGTCAACGTTGACCAAAAAGTCAACGCTAACGTCACTGCTGACGTCAGTATGATGTCATCTCTGACAGTCTGATAGTGCCACGTGTCACACGCTAACTGGTCCATGTCTGCCACGTGTCCTCTGACACATCTGACAGTGAGCCACATGGCACCACCTGATTGGTCCATGTGGTCTGACATGTCAGGCTAACTGTACCTAACTGCTATCACGTGGCAGCGTCCCATTGGTCCACCTCTGACATCTATCAGATGATGACGTCAGTTGATGACATCATCATCATCATCTTCCTATATCTGGGTTGACCCGGTTGACTGTAACGGGTCGCGTAGACCCGTGACCCTACCCAATGCTACAATCGTCAAAACCCAACCGCTTTCTGCTATTTTTGATCTCATAGCTTCATCTACCACCTAGAAATCGACCCATGGACTCAGAATCAGAAGAAAAAGTCTCAAAATTACCTATCCAAGCTCGAAATGTCACGGCCATCTTCAACCTCGAACCCATGGCCATCCCGTGGTTCTTTCTCGTCAATTTCCATACCTGCCAACTCGTGTGAGCTCAGAGAACATCCCCAGATCATCAGAAATAACCCTAAATGTCCACAGCCCAAATTCGAAATTTAAAAAAAAATGGGTTTCAGGTTTTATCTTTTTCACGGTTTCCTTAGCTGCCCACGGTGGTTCTGCCGTCCTTCTTCGTTCCTCTGGTCTCACCATCACTTCCTCTGTCCCTCAAGGGTCTCAAGAAGATGATGGGATGAGGATGGATTGAAATGGGGAAGGGGTTTCGGTTTTGGATTGAATGAAATGAGAGGGATGTAGATGCATGTATGTGAGAGGAGTGAGCAATGGATGAGTGACACTTGTCACTCATCCATTGGGCCTGAAACAAATATTTGGGGCCCACAACAAGACAAAAGTCAACTTGCCTCGTAAAACGTGTCACTATAAATAGTTCCCAAAATCTTCTGTGATCCGTATTTTTCCCTTCGAATATCCAATTTCAACATGTCGTCTGTCTGCGGACTCGTATTGACTCGATCTACGCAACAGTCCTCGGTCCTCGTGCATTGGACCTTCCAGGTCCAAATTCAACCTTTTACCCTTGTCTAGGGGCAAAATCGTAATTTCGCCCTAAACATCTTATGATCCTCGACTAATTCCCAATTAGCCTCGCTAATCCTCAATTTAATCTTAATTAATCCCAACATTTTAGGACGAGTCGTTACAAGGAAAGTAGAAAGAGAGAAGAGAGAATTTCTAGAGAGAGTTGGGAGAGAAGAGTTGATTTAGTGAGATATTTTCTCATATGATTAAACAATCATGCTTACGGCATTATGCACATCTTTACACCTTAACAGCCTCAACCAATCATAAGCTTACAACTGGACATTGTCTTATTTAAAAAATACATGAAATTTCCAACTAAGGATGTATTCGGAAACAATAAGATATAGCATTGCATTGAAAAAGACGTGTAATGCTTGCTAGAAAAAATTCCTAAAATAAAAAATCAAATAAACATGTCAAAATAGATAATTTATTAAAAATAGCCAAATTTTAATTCTTAAATCCATAAATATCACTTTTAAAAAAAATCAAATATAACAAAAATCTAGTTGAATAAACTCAATATCCTATTAAATTAAAAATCAAATAAACCTAATTAAAACCCAAAACTTTTGAACAACATTCAATATTTCCTGAAGCAGCGAGAGATGAGAAATGTACAAAGACATCAATATTGGATAAAAATTGGTTTTCATTTCTGTACGTGCGAGGTTGGAACGTTACAGGGAGACTCTCTGTTACAGGCAAGTTCTGTGCTGCATGAGGCTGGTTTATGTGCTTTTCTCTTTTGCTTAAGGTAGGAATATTTAAGACTTATCGTGAGTCCGATCAAATTAGCGGTTAGTGGGTTATCTTCAATGTGACAAAGAAAGATAAGACCTTCTTCATATCATCTGCTTACCATTCTATAATTCTAGTTGTTCGATAATGTTGTTGCATTTCGTATCTTGAAATAAAGATAGGACCTTCATCATAACATCTTGATTGTAGCCAATATGACAAGCGAAACTAATTAAGGTTGTTGGAATTTCCAACTAAGGATGTATTCAGTAATGGACATTGTCCCTTGAATCAAATACTAAAACTTTTGAGTTGGTAAGGGTTTGAATAAGTAAACTAGGGTTTCCCTCCCCACCAATTTATTTTTTCATTAATGAAAAAAAGGTGTTAAGAAAATCTCATTTATACTTTCTTTTTTTTCTGCTTTTGTTTTCATGTTTCTCATATAATTGAATGTTTGAAGTGTTGATTTACCATTTAGATTTAAAAACAAATAAAGTCATGTTTGGTTGGCCAAATTGTATTGAATTCAATAATTCAGCAAATTCAATATAATGTAAAATTGAATGTCTTTTCATGCTAATGGGAGACTAGAGGGGAGTAAACAACTAAACATAGAAGGAAATTTATCTAATATAATCCCATCAAAATAATAAGATTAGAACAAATAAGTTGTTTTTTTTTATAATATCTAATCCTTATATAATGAAAATAAATATATTTTATATTTAAGATACATTAAATTTAATGAAATATTTAATCGAATATGATATAATCCCACCTAGTAGCGGAACTAGCTTTGAATTTAACAAATTTACTGAGAAGAGAGTTAATGGAGAACTCAGACACGAATCCAAGAATTGAAAATGGAATAGGCTATATTTTAGAGTGACTTTTTTTTTATCAAATTTCGAAAGTACTAGGCGATTAAAATAATATATCCAATAAAGATACATATTTTATGCACAACAACAACATTTAATCATGCAATATAAACACAAATTGCAATGAAGTTCTCTTTTAAGATATCATACTATTTCCAAAAATTTCATAATTTCTCTTATTTAAGAGTCAAATAAATTAATAAAATAAACTACATAAAATTATCCTTAGACTCATCAATTTCGGGCTACCTGAGACCCAGTCGAATGCTAGGGGTTAGCCCTGGGAAAACTAGCTTTCTAGTAATTACATTATGATTTTAACTCAGAATCTCTATCGGTATCTTGAATGATTAGAAGAAATGAAAAACATTTGTAGAACGAATCGATCCCTCGCAGGTTGTGTCCAATAGTGTCCTAGTTCACAGCCGATTCCTCTGCTCCTAATAGTTTTTCAGTGTTGGGAAATGTGCTTTCATTTACTTTAATCTCTCTGATTTTCACATTATTTTAACTTTGATTAATCAATATATAATTGTACTTAATTTCTAATTATACTTTCGCCTGCCTGTTTGCTGCTGCCCAATTGACTAATCATAACTCGTTAACCCTTTGTTCCTTTGTTTATATTCCCCGCCCACGTTTAAGCACGACGCTTACAGCTCAACGTAATCAAATAACGGTCTTGATCTTATCCGCGTGGCCACTTAATGATCGGAGGCCTTCCCTTCCCTTCCACTTTCACTTTATTCATCTTAGACTTCTTACCTTACGTGCCACCACCCTCTCCTTTCCCTTCCCAATCTTTTTTCAATTAATCAAATAACTGGCTTCATCTCTAAGTTTGGCTAAAATGAAAGTTGATCCATCGATCTAACCTTATATTCTATATCACTGGCTAGTATTATTAGTCCATAATATTTTTAATTTTCAACGTATATAATAAAACATATCAAATTTGATAATTGTAAATGGCAAAATTATTATTCAATGTGTATTTATCACGTCATTTTTCAAGATCAAAGTAGGACTGTTCACATTCCTTAATTGGAATTTTAGAAAGATCTCTTTTTTGTCCTTAAGTTGGAGATGAAAGCAAAAATTATTTTGATTCAATTACAGTTATCAATTACCAACACAAAAGAATAAGAAAAAATGTATACCATAAGTTCATAACCATAGTACTAGTTAGGGGTGAGTACGGTAACGCTCAATACAGATATTGATAATAACCAAATCTAAACCATTAAAATTTTAACGGTTCGATACGGTTTGAATTTTCTAAAATTAAAAATAAAACTGTTTCAATCCAAACTGTTACTAACGATTCGATTTTGAATCGAAACGATTTGAAACCGTTTAGACATTAAAAAAAAAACAACAAGGAAAAGAGTAAGGATACAATATCTAGCAGAACACAATCAATACTCAAATTTGACAAATTACACATACTGCATAAGAAATTCAGATTAATTCAATTCAAATCGACATATAACTTTATCTTACTCAAATAACAGAAGGGTCCATTTTCATGCAATATACAATTGTAAAATAGACCCGCAAAGATGTTCCATAAGTGCACTTCTTCAATTAAAGAGAACTGGAACATAAGAGGTTGAATTAATATAATCGGACATATTGACTATAGTGTCCCCATGGATGTCGGATCTTGTTAATCCCTATGATTAAAAGGTCATTTGAAACAGTACCAACTATCAATCTACAACAGAAACAGAGAGACTCTCATTATGAAAAGTAGATAAACCAAAATCCTCAATGAATCATAGAAGGTAAGAAAGTTCATTTGTATATTAAGCTTCCGAAGAATTAGATTGAAAATATTATTACTATATTAAGATTTATCAAATAAACATTAGCACTTAATAATCTTGTATTATACTTTTATTTAGGTATACACATATTTATTTGAATATATTTGGATATTTTTTTATTTTTATTATTTTTACTTTGTATTAATAATAAATTTAAAAATTAATATATTCTTTAACGGTCCGATTTGGATTTAATGAATTTTCAAAATGAAAATTCAAATACAAATCCTTACTGATATAGCAGTTTGAATTATCAAATTATTTGATTTTTATCTGGTCAAACTTAAACCGTTAGATAAATAATAATTTGAATCAGATCAATTAATGATTTTAATAGATTTGTGCATATCCCTAATATTAGTGACCACTCTTCTAATAAGATTATCCATAGTTTAGTTTAGGCATTACCTTCCTAGCTGTAAGGATTTAAATGTTAGGAAAAGCTTTGTTATTGACTTCTTGTTATTAGTTCTGCGTGTTTACATTTTCCTATACTACACAGTGGTGTTATGCAGACTGAGTGAGGTGGGCCCGAGTCATTCGACGCCAATCCCCATGACAATTGACGCTCGCTGGTAAATTGGATAAGGTCCCTTTCTTTACTGTTACATTTATTACCATTTAAACTTCTGTCAACCATATTCATTTTTAACTTCCATTTTCACAAAAATGTCTTTTTTATTCTAAATTAACTATAAATTATTAATTATGACATGATTGCTTATATTTAAATGAATGATCCTCTAATACTTCATATCGTAACTTGACATTTAACAATGATAAGTTAACAATGATAAGATCAACCATCAGATTGGAATTCCATGGATGATGCATAATGAACAATAATATTAAGAAGACATATATATATATATGTATAATTAATTCATGGTGTAATTCGATTAGTCCAATATGGTTGTATTTTTGTTTTTACTTTTTGAATTTGAGGCCTTGGTTTGCTTTATTAAGATGGGATGAGGTGGGTCCAAGAGGCACGTGACAAAGGTGGAGGTGGTGTCAGCGATCATGTGAGGAGTTTCATAAGGGTTCGGTTCAAAAAGGCCAGCACCTTCCCTATTATTTAATAAAAACCTCGCTGCATGCAAAATGATGCTCCAATTTCCCCATATTTACACTCCTGCCCCTCCTTTCACTCCTCAAAACCCCCACCTCATTCTCACTCTAATCAATCCACACACACACTCTCTCTTCTCTCTCTAATCAAACGCCACACAGTCCTACACTCAATTCCGTTGACGAAATGGAGTTGCCGGAGTTCTATCTCGGCGGCTACTTTGACGGAGCCCCCCAATTCTCCCAGGAGAAGAAGCCCGCTGCCGTCGGCGACCAATTCACCGTCGACGACCTCCTAGACTTCTCCAATGATGACGCTCTCGCCGCCGACGGTGCCATCTTCGACCCAAACGCCGATGCCTCCGTTGTAACCGCCGTGGACAGCTGCAATTCCTCTGCTTCCGGCGGAGAGCCGCAGTTCTCTGGAAACCGGGCCTTCGGCGACTCTCAGTTCTCCGGCGACCTCTGCGTTCCGGTTAAATTCTAATTCCATTTCCACCTAACAAAAATTTTCAAAGCTCTTAAAATGTGAAAAACATAAAATTTTATTAATAAACTGTTGGCTTCTGCATGCAATTTGCATGAGCTGGACGTTAATTTATAATTACTAACAGAATTATTTTAGTTTATTTCAAATTTTGATAATTTGACAATTTTTAGAAATTGTTAAATAGAAGTGGTGGTTATTAAAAATCTGAGGAATAATGAATAAACGATGATATCAGCTCTTTAGTTTTTGCATGCAATATTCGCCAAAATGACGTCATAATTACACAATTTTGTGCAGTTTTGATTAATTTGTATTTAATTGCAGTATGATGACTTGGCGGAGCTTGAATGGCTGTCGAACTTTGTGGAAGACTCCTCAGCAGACAAGGACTTACAATCTCTTCAGTTTCTCTCTGTAAGCGGAACGAAACCACAAACCCCCGAAACGCCCTCTTCATCCGAAACGCATCAGAACGCACCGCGTTTCCACTCTGAAACGCCTCTCCCAGGAAAGGCGCGAAGCAAGCGCTCACGCGCTGCCCCCGGGCACTGGTCCACGCGCCTCCTCCACCTCATTACTCCGGATGACAACACCAAACCACCCAAGACGACAGTGGCCAAGAAAAGAGACGGGTCAAATGGTGGCAATTCCAACTCCGGTTCAGACTCTTCGGGCCGAAAATGCCTCCATTGTGCGGCGGAGAAAACCCCGCAATGGCGGACTGGGCCTATGGGCCCTAAGACACTCTGCAATGCGTGTGGTGTGCGGTTTAAGTCGGGTCGGCTCGTGCCAGAGTACCGGCCCGCAGCGAGCCCCACATTTGTGTCGGCCAGGCATTCGAATTCTCACAGGAAGGTTTTAGAGCTCCGAAGACAGAAGGAGGTCCAGCGATCACATCAGCATCAATCTCTTAGTCAAAATTCAATTTTCGGCGTATCGAACGGTGGACATGACGAGTACTTGATCCATCATCATAATGTGAACGATTTTCGGCA
This sequence comes from Prinsepia uniflora, assembly GCA_032719365.1. NCBI lineage: Eukaryota > Viridiplantae > Streptophyta > Magnoliopsida > Rosales > Rosaceae > Prinsepia > Prinsepia uniflora. The sequence continues at coordinate 13,961,097 of CM064864.1, read as the reverse complement.
GATGATGTAGTGGATGCTAGAGTAGGATAAGTTAGGGTGGTCCTCTTAAGTTTAACAAGAATCTCTAGTTTAATTTAATTCCTAATTTTTGGGTATTAAAATATTTGAATTTTAAGTCAATGTTTAAGGGGGTCATTGAGCAAAATTTGTAGAATTGAAAAACAAGAAAATTGGGGGAAAGGGCAAAATTTGGGCCTGTCGTTTTCTATTGTACTTTTTCATGTTGCCGAATTTGGCAAATTTAAAATCAATTTATCTATATTTTCTTTTAATCTTTAATAAAAATAATAATTTATATTTCAAAAAGTTATGAATGCGTAAATATATTATCGAATAATTTAATATATTATTGGCAAAAACAATTAATTTAATATATTATGTTCCCGAACAGTAACATGAGATGTATCTATAAATAATGCTGATTAGGTGCCTTTGCCTTTGCAAATGGCTGACATGTATGATAAAGCACATGATATCGCTATGAAGAGCTAACTTAGTTACTGGCTCACAACCCCAAATTCCAAAAATCAATTTTCTTTCTTGTTAACTTTGATCATAATTAATTCAAAAGTCAATCACTTTCACCCACCCGAATATATTTTTCTCTTCAATTTTATCTAATTTTTCCCTCCATCATTCAGCGCACAGGAATTTTTAGATATTAAATAATATTACTAAGATACCATGACCGATCACCATCGATAAAGAAGAATCTTTCTAAATCACTTCGGGTCAGCATAGCCTTCAAGCACCCGAAATACGCCAGGGTTGTAAATGACATAGCGTAGAAAATGACAACTCCTTCAAAAAATCTAAGTTATTCAAGTTCTTTTTGCCAAAGAAGTCCCGCCCTAGAGATCTTTATCATTAATGCAACCTTCATTTTGCTCATTCATGAACTACACAAAAAAAGGAAGGACCGCTATAGAAGCTAAAAATAGCCTATAGTAGCTAAAAATAGCCTATAGTAGAGTAGTAGAAATAGAAAGCCACTTCCCTTACTTCTACCACCTTCGAGATCCTTCAACGTAATGTCGCTTCCCGATATGATACATATAAATAATTTAATGATTTTTATTTTAAGTTGAATATAGATCGATATGTTTATAATGTAACGTAAGATCAATTGATGGAAATTGAGATTCGGCGAATGTATGTGGATGTATATTGCATGGTGATCAGTGGCGAATGTAACGACCCGAACCGAGAATAATAATATTTTAATGTAAAAAGACTATTTTGCCCCTGAAGGGGGGGAAACTTTGACTTTTGACCTGGGAAACAATTTGGACTTTGACCCATGACTATGACGTAGGTCGGGACGTCACGAATCCGTAGACAGGCGGCACGCCGAAATCGGAGTTCGTATGAAGAAGTTATGGTCAAGGAAGCGTTTTAGCGGAATTTACGAACCGAGAACAACGGAATAAAATATTAATTTATTACGGAAATCCGTGCCAACCTAATATTTAAATCAAACCAGTGGATTGGTGACAAGTGTCACCCATCCAAGCCCACACTATTCCAATAAAGCACATTACACTATTTAACTCATTTTTATATTATTTATCTTTCCCTCCATTTGTTTCCAGCCGTAGGATCACTGCCCAGATCGAATCCCAGCCCTTCATTTCTTCTGATTTTTCCTTATTCATGCACGATCTCTCTGTTTTCTCCTAAACACACACAAACACACATTCATCCCCCCACAACCCGTGCACTTCTTCTCATTTTCTTTCCATCCAAACACACGAACCAGCCATCCTCATCACACCAGACGACCACCCACAGCACCACCATCATCCACTGATCGACACCCGGCATCACCGGCGACAACCAGCCTGTTTTTCCCGTCCGAAATCCCGTCCAAAAACACGACCCGAAACACCAAGGAAACGGGTCCAAGAAGCAAACCTCGACAGCCACACCATCTCGACGCAGGGGAAGCTCCAGTCTGCACCGTGAGGACCCCAGGAGCACAACTGGACCACGGCGAGGACTACGGCGGCGGTAAGACCCAAAACCCGAAAGCCCCGTTTTGATCCTCTGTTTCGAACCAACGTGTTTTAGTGCTAGGAAATTGATTGTGTGATGTTAGAAATGTCCTAGGGTGAGAGACGAGTTGATCAGGACCGGTTTGGACGACGGAGACGGCGTGGATCACCGGAGAAGACGATCGGACGTTGGCCGTGAGTTTCAGTGACGAACTGGTGAGTTTCTCCTAGTTTTCTTTCTAGTTTGAGGTTGTAGAACCATAGAACAGACCTAGACGACCCTATAGGGATGAACCCCGTCGAAAATGGTGGCCGGAATTGTACGGTTGAATCGGGTCAAGCCGTGGGTCGTCGGCGACCCGGTTCCAGTCAAACGGGTCTGACCCGGTACTGTAGCATGATGACGTCATCATGCTGACGTCACTTCTGGCGTCATGATGACGACATCCTGTCAGATATTGTCAGACCAGGGACCAATCAGAACATGCCACGTGTCACCTGACAAGTGTCAGTGATGACGTCATGCTGACGTCAGCAGTACTGTAGCAGCGTTGACCCACGTGTTGACCAGGCGCGTGGGGGCGCGTGTGAACAGTAATTTTGGTGGGGCCGGTACCATTTTCAAGGTTTCGATGATACGGATCCAATGGAGGTGGTTTCGTGTCGATCGGAGATTGTTATGTTAGTCAAAATGGGGTTTGAAGCATCGGGAATAGTGCCCGGGATGCGATTTTGAGGCGGATCTGTTCTAGGGTCTTGGTATTGATGTTATAGGGTCCTTAAGTAACCCTCAGGAATAATAATACAGGTTTATAGAGATCGTTGAGCAGCAAGGACCGAGTGTGAGTGTGCTGTTTGATTTATAAAAGGCTTGCATGCATAAACTGTTTTACTATTTCCACTTATGATTACGATGAGTTTTATGAACTGTTTATATCTGCTATTACAATGTTTTGGGCATGAGACCCGTCTGGATTATATGTGGATTTTGTTTGGGATGTCCGGGGGACATAGGGTAAACTATACTGTTATTGTACTGTACTTTCCTACCTGTGTATATTGTCTCCTCCAGGGAGGGTCGTTGGCCTGGGTGGACCCTGGAGTAGTCACGGCGAGGGCTACGGCGGCGTGACGGCGGCGGTAAGACCCAAAACCCGAAAGCCCCGTTTTGATCCTCTATTTCGAACCAACGTGTTTTAGTGCTAGGAAATTGATTGTGTGATGTTAGAAATGTCCTAGGGTGATAGACGAGTTGATCAGGACCGGTTTGGACGACGGAGACGGCGTGGATCACCGGAGAAGACGATCGGACGTTGGCCGTGAGTTTCAGTGACGAACTGGTGAGTTTCTCCTAGTTTTCTTTCTAGTTTGAGGTTGTAGAACCATAGAACAGACCTAGACGACCCTATAGGGATGAACCCCGTCGAAAATGGTGGCCGGAATTGTACGGTTGAATCGGGTCAAGCCGTGGGTCGACGGCGACCCGGTTCCAGTCAAACGGGTCTGACCCGGTACTGTAGCATGATGACGTCATCATGCTGACGTCACTTCTGGCGTCATGATGACGACATCCTGTCAGATATTGTCAGACCAGGGACCAATCAGAACATGCCACGTGTCACCTGACAAGTGTCAGTGATGATGTCATGCTGACGTCAGCAGTACTGTAGCAGCGTTGACCCACGCGTTGACCAGGCGCGTGGGGGCGCGTGTGAACAGTGATTTTGGTGGGGCCGGTACCATTTTCAAGGTTTCGACGATACGGATCCAATGGAGGTGGTTTCGTGTCGATCGGAGATTGTTATGTTAGTCAAAATGGGGTTTGAAGCATCGGGAATAGTGCCCGGGATGCGATTTTGAGGCGGATCTGTTCTAGGGTCTTGGTATTGATGTTATAGGGTCCTTAAGTAACCCTCAGGAATAATAATACAGGTTTATAGAGATCGTTGAGCAGCAAGGACCGAGTGTGAGTGGGCTGTTTGATTTATAAAAGGCTTGCATGCATAAACTGTTTTACTATTTCCACTTATGATTACGATGAGTCTTATGAACTGTTTATATCTGCTATTACAATGTTTTGGGCATGAGACCCGTCTGGATTATATGTGGATTTTGTTTGAGATGTCCGGGGGACATAGGGTAAACTATACTGTTATTGTACTGTACTTTCCTACCTGTGTATATTGTCTCCTCCAGGGAGGGTCGTTGGCCTGGGTGGACCCTGGAGTAGTCACGGGGCTCTGACTGAGTGGAGTTGACCCCCGTTGGGCTGCTTACTCTCAGGAAGGCATGTTTATATACCTCGGGCAGTGACCGGGATACCGGGAGCTGATGTACCTAGAGAGTCTCGGGTGTGAGACCCTGAGTGGCAGCGCGTAGCCTTAGAACCGTGACATCATTTGGGTTGGGTTTTACAGTGCACTGATATGTTAGTTTCACCTTTCGATTATTATTGTGGTTTATCTGTTATGATTTCATTATAATATTATATTTTCACTGCATGCAAGATTTGGAAAACGGAGGGGTGAAACCTTACGATTGTTTTATTATTAAATTGATTTCTAAACTGTTATTTTTGGCCCACTCACCCTTGTTTTACTGACCCCTCCAGACCCTGACACGAAAATAGAGGAGGAGGACCCGGATGAGGAGGCAGAGGTTTAGTTTGCCTAGCTGTGCACCTGTACACCCACTTGTGGGTAGGTTGAGCACCGAATAAATGTACTCTGACTAGTGTGCTCACATGTTGTATTTTACTTTCCCTTGTCTGACAGTATCGCTTTAAACACTGTGGTTGTACGTTATCTATCTATTTAAGTTTTCGGTTTTTATTTAAGGGTAATTTTGGTACGTTTAGAGTCATTGTCAGACGGGAGCGGGTCACGTCCCCAGGTGGTCCCAGTGGGATTGGGATGGGTCCTGTCAGCGGACCTAGGAATTTTTCTCGAGGGGGTCAATATGTAAAATGTCAAAAAAATTGGGAAGCAAAAATATCTTTTAAAACTAAAGGATACTATTAAAATTCATAATTTATAAAAATTTAAAAATTACAATTGTCCACGACGACTTTTCATGTCCTGAAAGCGTTGTATTATAGTTTCATTATGAATACAAACAACATTAACAATATCTCTGGCCGAACATGTTTGGTACAGTTGCTTATACACACAAAATATAGAATATTAACACACTAGTGGGTTACTCCATCCATGATTTAGAAATTCCCTTTGCTGCCAAGTGGATTATTTTATGTTTATTTAGAAATTCCCTTTACTGCATGTCTGCACAAGTGGGTTAACACACAAAATGTAACGACCCGGACGTTCAAAAAAAGGAAAATTTGGAAAATGTGAAGAAAATGACGATTTTGCCCATAGGTAATGGGCGAATAGTTGACTTTTTATTCAGGCGGCCAAACAGATTTTGACCGATGACCATGACGTAGTTCGGGACGTCACGAGTTCATAGACAGGTGGCACGTCCAATTCCGACGACCAGGGAAGAAGTTGTGACGTTCGGAAGTTCAAAAGCATTTTCTTAATTAGGACGAAAAGGGGGAAAATGTTGACTTTTTGATTGATCACAATTTTTCACACTATTCGAGGATCGTTAGGTATGTCTCGATGCCCTGAGTCCGTAGACAGTCGGCACGTTGAAAACGGACATCGAACGGATGAGTTACGGGTCTAGAAAGATAAGGGCATTTTGGTAATTTTGTGCAGAAGGACAAATTATTAATCTTACAGAGGGGTACTGTTTGAAACCGTGGAAACAGGACTGCACCACCGTGCTTGGTTGGTCTGATCTAGGATTTGTTTAACCTTGTTAGTGGCTGGACAAGGGGATTTGTTAAATGGTTTTGAGGTAGTGGGAACATTTTGGTATGGCTGGGACAGATCACAATGCATGGGAGGAAGTTTAAAATTGATTTTGGGACTGTTGCGGGAAACCAAATCCAAAGAGGCCAGAGGGATTCCCACGAGTTGTTGGCTGCACGGTTCGATTAACTGAGAGGTAGAAGTGTTTGAGGGTCATTCTGAAGAAGAGAGGACTGACAATTCGAGAGAAAAACAGACGGAAAGAAAAATTGGGAAATTGGAGGGACAATCGAATTTTGATTTGTGAGTCGAGAGGAACCAAACCAAGGATTGAAACAGTCTTCTGGGACCATTTAGAGTCCCACCGTATTAATTTTGAAGAGAATCGATCGCGGGTTGGCCAAGAACAGAAGTCCCAAGTTCTGGAAATTTTCAAGGTTGAGGACGACTACTTCCAGGTAAGGATTGGTGAAATTGGTTGTGGTTTATTGTTCGTTTGGGTCCTATTAAGCTTCTGTTTAAGCTAATTTGAAAATGGAGTTGAGTCGAGTGAGTTACACCGATTAACCAGTTTGGTTGATCACGGGTGGATTGATCGATTCAGAGAGAGTTGAGTGTAATTATTATTTTGGAACCTAAATTAAGTTATGGTGGAAGGTTTTCGAAGGAAAAACTGAAAGATTTAAGCTGGAATTGCAGGAAATTGGACCGGGTCGTGTCGCGGGTTTGAGACCCGTTTAGCAGGGAGTCGGGTGAAGATGGTGACACTGTAGCATCACTGTAGCAGGCGCGTGAGTGTCACGCGCAGCCACTCACGGCGGCGCCTGGAGGCGCGTGGGCCCGATTCTCGAGGTGAGTTCAACATGACTTTTGTCGTATACAATGTAACGAACATTTTAGCATTGATTTCGAATTAATCGGACACCGTTTCGATGTTGTTTCGAGGGTCCGGAGGTCTATGTTACGTTTTAATTAACATTTAATTCCCGGAAAATTATGGGAAATTAGTATGCTGTTATTTGAGTCCTTAGTGACACTAAAGAAGGATTTTGGACAGGATTCGAGATTCCTGAAAAATGTCGGAAATTACAGGAACGCGTACAGCGCTAAAACGAGCATTATGGACGGTGTGTGAGTGGATTTTGGTTTTATAAATCTTATGCATGCATAAATATTTTATATGGATTATGATTGTGATTATATGATGTTGATTTGGATATTGGTGAATTATATGGTTTCACGCATTTCGAGGCAATTTACTTGCTTGAACGTAAATCGAGGTTTTTCCGGTTTTACACTGATTTTCCATACTTATGGTTTTGGATATGATTTCATGAAATGGTTTTGAAATTGGAAAGATAAACTCGGGCATGAGGTCCAATTGTTTTGGAAACCTCGGACTTGGAGTCCAATTGAGTTACGTAATCGGGCTGGGGGCCCAATTTCTTTATGAAATCGGGCCAGGGCCCCAGTTATTTACGAAATCGGGCATGAGGCCCAGTTGGTTATAAATGTGATTTAGGGTCGGGGACCCTAAATGGATTTGAATAAATGGTTTTGGATTTGAAAATCAGATGTTTGGACTTGTGGTGGTTTTATGGAAATTTCGAGCAGGGCCCTTGAGATTTTTTGAAATGATTGATAAACTGTTTTCCATAAACCATCTTGATACCAGGATAAGTGATGGTCTCCTCCAGGTGTCTGGGACACTGGGGAAGTCACGGTGCAATGCCTGCGAGGGGTCATTATACGGAGCTACCTGACCGTATGATGACTCAGGAGTAGGTATGCTATGATTGGACGTCTCGGACGTCAGACATCTGGGATGTCAGAGATATTGACCCGGTGAGACCCCGGGTAGAACGCGTTGCTTATACCGTGAGATATGAAATCTGGGACGTCGAGCGTCTGGGACGCTAGGCATCTGGGATGCCCAGGATGGTTTAAACAGGGTTTTCTTAAATGTTATTTATGGTTGTGGTTTGGGCGATGGCCCACTTGGAATTGGAATTTGGTTTTACGATTTTGGGCTTAGTTCTCACATTTGGTTTTGAGTTATGGTTTCTGGGCTAAGGCCCTAATGGCTTGTTTGAGTAAATTTTTTGATTACTGGTTTTCTAATGCATGCATTGGTTTTATGTGGAAGGTAGAAACGCTTTCTGTAACTGTTTTATAAACTGAATTATTTTTGTCCACTCACACCTTTTGTGTTTTTATTGACCCTCCAGGTCGTGGCGGGTTGATCGAGGCTGATCGAGAGGCGGAGGCATGAGTGAGTACGTGTGTGGCAATCCCTGGTTTGGCAAGTACTGAGGGTAATTTGGGAACTTCAGTCGACTTGCCAGACGGGAGCAGGACCGGGCACGGTTAGCAATGTCCCTTCGGGGGCGGTCCTGTCACAAAATATAAAATATTAACACACAATCATCAACCTAAATCATTAGCCAAAAGCTACAAGCAAGTAGCTAAATAGGGAAAAAAAGTTTCATTGCATAGGCTTTATACAAGCAACATTTACGCTAACAGACACAATTCGGTGCAACAATTTCTCGCTCTGCCCATTGCCTACATTATTTTGTTAAAACAAAAAGATGAATTCTAGATCTCTGCCTTCATTATTGACCCACCTAGTTGCTTTTTAAAAACAATTATGAGAAACAAGCTTATACTAAGATCACAAAAGAAAACACAACACAACACTTAAAAGCTTTCTTGGAGAAACAACCTACTTAGCCTCTTTTGGGTGACCTTTTCGTAGAGTTCTTGGAAGAAGAGAACCTAACACTTCAAAGCCCTAATACTATTGTGATTTGTGACGTTAGTGGTTTTGATCCTCTTTAGCCCTTTTTTTAATCCGATATCTAACCCATTTTCCATCTAATTTTACAAGTAAACAAACTATATGAAGGATTGTTGGATCTTACATAAAATACAACCTTTTTTCCATCAAATATCTAACAAAATGTATAAACCCCCGAAAGTTTGCAAATTTCAATTGTTCAGGCCTTGAATTATCATCCTATGTATTCAAGCAACTGAACCGAAACGCATGATACATCAACAACACATCAACAACAAAAAATTGACATTAATGAGGAGTGAGGAGAGGGAGACGAATTGGAGACGACTGCGGACTGCCTACTTACTGCCTTGTTTCTGGGAGATGTCGCAAGTTGTAACCTGTAATTTGATTTTCGCCAAAGTAGATTCAAAATTGGGAGGCGAGGAAAGGGAGACACACAGAGGGTGCAGGTTGCAGTGTTCGCTTTTCAACTTGTTTTTTTAATTAAACGACGTCGTTTTATTAAGTAAAAAAAACCACTTAAATATATATAACGACGTCGTTTTATGCAGTTAAAAAAAATAGAAGTCATCTTCCTCACTGCCTCCCTTCTCAGAGGCAATTTCTCAAACACCTGGGGGGTACTCTGGCGCAGAGAACAAGGTCAAAATCTTCCTTACCTGAAGGTTTCTCCAGCGAGGGGAGGGTCAAGTGACCCTCCTTGCCCTTTGGTCGGTCCGCCCCTGAGTGCAAGCATCCCTTGTTTGACACGTAATAAGGAAAGCTTCGGGATTCGATTCATTTTGTCAGACAAGAGCAGGTCAGACACTAATATCAAGGTATTTTAGGAGCGGGCCCTGTTACTTGGTATCAAAGTTAGGTTGGTTTTAATTGGTATTTGTTGATGTTTGTTGAGTGCATAAAACTATATTTTTACATCATCTTTTACCGTAGTTTTTGATTGAAATATCTATGCAATACAAAATATTTTGTTGTTTTTGATGTTTTCGGGATAAAAGTATGGACTTAACGAAAGTTCTCTGCAGAACACCCGACTTCTGGGCTTCACCCCGAAGAGCTCAAAACGAATTAGAAAATGGGTCATATATGGTTGGAAAGGTCTGGAAGTCTAGTTTGAGATGGCTTTTACAGTTTACTATTTGGACGTTTCTACAGAGAGTGATCTGATCATAAAGGGACGCTATTCTGTTTCAAAACAGCAACTTTTTAGTTTCAATCCTACACTAAATGCTGGTTATAATGAGAATCAATGAAGGCTGTTAAAGAGAATTAAACTCTTGGAATGTAGCTGTTGTAGCTATCTACACCTATAATAGAGGTCTCATTGTACAAACACAACACACAAAAACAAAAGAACACATATGGTGCAAAGTTTGAGCTGTTCCAAGTTTGTAGAAAAAGCAAGAGCCTTGGCTTCGTGCATACTTCTGGGTTTAGCCTTTCAACTTTCTATGTATTTGTTTAAGTTTTTGAATTCATTCATGGAGCAGTCTTATAGTAGTTAGGAATGCTTTGAAGCCCTAGACATGATTAAATCAATGTTATGATTAAGTTTGGTTTCAATTTCTTTTTGCAACTAGAATCAGTTTTCTATTCTTATTGTTTTCAAGCTTGTGTTTACAAGATTAGCTACCTTGTTTATGTTTACTTTTCGTTGGGAATGTTAGGATGATTGCCATAGCTTCTTTTATTCATTAGCAACATGTGGTTAGGTTAAGAACTAATCATGTAAACTTATTTCATGAAGATCTAAGATATATTCCATGTTCTAGGATTCATGTGATGTTCATAATTCTCTTTATTCTTAATGAGTTCCTAGGTACTAAATCTGAGTATATGCCATGCTAGGTTGCACCTAGAAATATAAGTTTGATGTATATGCCATGCATCTAACATGCTAAGTAAGAGAGAATTCATACAGTCTAGTTATATGCCATCCTAAATCTGTGAACATCTTAATTGTAGATTGAAGTTGAAAAATTAGACATTCATAGCGTTGATTCATGATTGTTTAGAATGGACTGATTTCCTTAACTCATTCTAATTGATAGGTTAATACGGGAATCATATTGCATTTGTCTATAACCATTAAGTTCTTTTGATTATGTTTATATTTTCTGTTTTGATCTCCATCTTACAAACCAAACTCCAACCCCCCCTAAAATTTGTGTTTGTGCTTTATCTTGTTTTTTTATCTATTCATTTGTTTTACTAAGTTGTTACCAGTCCCTGTGGTTCGACCCATGCTTGTCACTATACTATCTTCCACGATTTGTACACTAGCAAGGATAATATTTGTGTATATTTGATAGCATATTTAGGCTGTCTTATTTTACAGAACAATATCATGCCTCCAAGACGCGAGCCCCGTGAATGGCCTAAGGAGATGGACAAAGATAGAGATGGCGAAAATATCGAAAGAGTTCAGTGATTGCGCATAATTGAGTTTACAGACGAGGTGCGCCCAAATGAGGCAAATGAGTGGATTACTCGCTTGGAGAGGATTTTTGAAGTCATGCGATGTTCGTTGGAGGATATGGTGTTGATAGCCACACTTTTTTTGGGTGGTTATGCATATAAGTGGTGGTGTGGATTACATATGATGGGTTGGGATGCCAATACGTTGACTTGGGAAATGTTTCGAGATAGATTCATGGATCAGTTTTACCCCTGCTTTCTCTTTGATATTAGAGAGGTTGAGCTCTTGGGTTTGCAGTAGGGGAGTTTGACATTGGCTCAGTATGAACATAAATTTCCAAGTATGTCTCGTTTACCCCAAAATTTGTTGCAACCGAGGTAGACAAGTATTGACGGTTTGAACTAGGTATGTAGAATGAAAAAAGGGGGTTGTGACAGTAGGATCCATCACAACCCTTAGAGAGTTGTTAGATTCTACTGCTAGTGCTAAGGTAAGTTTACATGCACAAGAAAAATCTACGAGTTTTGAATGACGTCGAGAGCGTCGAGATTTTGAATCGATGAGTCAGCTAGTCAGGGAACCACGTAGAGAGGTAACGTTAACCCTGAAATTTCTGTTGGGTTCCAACTAAGTGCGGGTGATAATGGAGTCGAAGATGAGGGTTTTCTAGAGGTATTACACCGAGGCCCTTTGTGTCAGGCCAAATTGGAAGGGTTTCAATTTCGCCGATTGGTCGACAGAATATTCGATATGCACGACTTAATGTAGTTACTTGTTTTCACTATGGGGATCCTAGTCACATTCGTAGGGATTGTCCACATAGATTAGGCTATAGTATAACAAGTTAGGATGCTGCAAATCGATGGACTATATTAACTCCTGGTACAGTAAAGGGGAGTCAAATGTCTACTATAGTAGAGCTAGTGGAGCTAGAGGTAGACAGAGAGGTCACAGTTGCTCTTCTAGTTCACACGTGAGGGTAATGATACCAAAAGGTGGATCTGGATAATTATGTCTCTTCTGGAATTCTCGTAAAGGAAATGTTTGTTCTTATACAATAAAATTAATGTAGAGTTTGTACGTTTAATTGTTAGAAGATTACATTCGAATTTCGGGGACTAAATTCTTTAAAGGGGGTAGATTGTAAGGACCCAAAAATTTGAGAAATGTAATTTTGAAAAGTTTGTGTGTAAATGGACCATTTTGCCTTTATAAGTCAAAAGTTAACCTTTTTCCTAGGACACTTTTTGGGCTTTTTGTGAGGGTTGCTATGTAAGTTTTGGTGCTTTAAGTCCATAGACAGGCGAGACATTAAAATCGAACATCAAGAGAGTTTGTTACTGGTCTAAATGGTCTAGGGGCATTTTGGTAATTGTGTTACTCAAGGTATAATGGTAATTTAAAAAGTAGGATATTTGTTGAAAATGACATGTGTCTTATCCCCTTATCCTCTCCCTATCGACTTACTATATATATATATATTACATATGATTGTATGTATAGTGTATAGGGAGAAAAATCGTAGAAGCCAAAACTGTGAGGAAAAATAGAGAAGAAAGGGAAGAGAACCGGGGAGAAAGATACGAGAAGAGGGAGGAAGAAGAAAAGAAAGAAAGAATGAAAATAACCCAGACCTGAAAGTTTGAGAGGAGACCCACGAAGTTTTGAACTCACCGTTGAGTTTTCGACAGGGAAGCTTGAAACCAATCTTACTAACATTCCCTACATGTCCCTACAACTCTAATGAGCCATTAGTTTGAAGGTTTGGACATTGGAATTACCTGAATAGGGAGATACAATGGTTGGCTGGAAAGTCAAAGAGTTTTGTTGACACTCGAGGTAAGTTTCTTGGGTTTTGAGATCGTAGAACCCCTTCTAGACATAATTAGACTAGGTTGGATGTGGAAGGGAAGAAAACGGATGAAAATAAATAATTCAAGATCAAGTCGGGTCGCCCGGATAAGATTTTACACGCAGACCCGTGGACTGGCCTGTATGGAGGTATAGGATGACCCATGCGCAGGCGAGTGAGGTCCACGCATCGAGGCTATTGGTAGCGCATGGCTCACCACCTCAATTTTTGTTCAACATGATTCTCCAAGTTTTTTATATTACGAACTCATTGGCATAAGTTTCGTGTCGATCAGACACTGTCTCGAGGCAGTTTTTAGTGTCTGAAGCGTGTGTTTAGGTTTTAAAAATTCTTATTTATATCCCAGGAATTAGGGATTGTGTTGTGAGGTTACATGGGACTTTTTTAAGCCGAGATTATTATTTTTTACAGGCGGCACAGCCCCTAGAGCCGACGAAGAACACGCGGTTCGAGATTATACTGCGCATTAAGGTTGTGAGTGGACTTTTCTTTTATAAACTATTATGCATATTTATTCATTTTAATTGTTGTATTATATAATTTATGTTGTAATGGTTTGATTATAATTTTTAAATGATTATTTCGTGATTATTCAAGAATTATTGATAGATTTTGAGTACGCATTTTACGGTGTTTGCGTAAACTGTGTTTTGGGCAGAATTTTAAATGTTGATTGGTTTTAATGTCAGGACCCACCTCGATCATCACCCCGATAACTTAGGTGAACCCTGCTCCCATCTGACAACCCAAAACGAAAGATCGAAACACCCTCACGAAAAACCACACTAACACTATCAGACGAAGGAGAATTTAAAACACAACAAGTCAAATGTTTATACAGAGCATAGTACCAAAAACAAAGGAAAACAAAGCTACACACAGAGTGCACGCACAACGAAAATTCGAAACCACTCCGGGGAAACTCTCAGGTACTCTATGCCTCCGACGCTGCCTCAACGTCAAACCCCCACGCTAGCTCCACGACCTGGAGGGCAATTAAAAACCAGAAAAGTGTGAGTGGACCATAGAAAATAAAATAATAGTTTCTGAAAGCCCTTTCAATAATCAAAACCAGTTTCGTTAACAAATCAAGGTTTGGCCCTCCGTTTTGAAAACATACATGCATAACCCAGTATCTGAAAACAGTTAGAAACCACAGAATAGTTATCATGAAAACAGTATGATAAAACATAAATACCAATATCATCATCCGATCAAACCTGCTGGCCCTATCCGAGTCTTTAAACTCCCGAGTCTTTAAACTCAATCCAGGCCGCAATAATATCCGAGTCTTTAAACTCCCGAGTCTTTAAACCCAACAGGCCTACGGGGGATGACAGGACCCGTCCCAACTGGACCTCGATAACCGTGCCCGGTCCTGCTCCCGTCTGACAAGTCCACTGAAATCTTCGAAAGTACCCTTCAGCACCTGTCAGACCAGGGATAACTGTACTGATTTCTGCTCATGCCTCCGCCTCGTAATCCGCCCCGAGTATCATGCCACGGCCTGGAGGGTCATTAAAACAAAGGAGTGAGTGGACAAAAATATATTCGTTAAAACACATTTGAAAAGACATCCTTTATCCTCCAGTTTTACAAATCATGCATGCATAGGGAAAAACAGATGAAACACAAATACTGGCTTTTCAGCCAAACCATATAATAAGTCAAATTCTCGGATCTCAGGCCAAACACATGAAAACATAGTCACCTGGCCACACGGACCAGAACTCGTACTCAATACCAGTACGTAATCATAATCACCATCAATAGCAAACAGTACGATACACAAGGTCAAAATCCATTACTCAATCAATCAATCAATCCGCACTATTCACAAGTGCACAAACCATCACACTGTCACATCTGCACTACGCGTAGGCCAACATCCAGCCACACTCTCGGGATCAGACACATCTGGGCTCAACCCTCGGGCTCAGTCACATCTGGGCGAACACATCCCCAGGCTCAGACACATCCGAGTAGTACATCCAGGCTCAGTCGCATCCGAGAAGTTGGCTTACCATAAGCACTCACAATCATACCATCACATCCCCAAGCACCGGCCGACTAGGTAATCCCCTAGCTCCGACCGTCTGGGCATCCATAGTCACAATCAAAATCACAAGGAAAACCATCCGGGATCATATCCCAAAACATGTCAATCAAATCCATAACTCAATCCAAGTCAAATCATTACCAACCGGGACTCGAGCCCAAATATCCTTTACACGTAAATCCGTAAAATCACATAGAAAACATTATAATAATCCAGAAATCATTCTTAACTCATTTATTCATCAAAATATCTATTTTGAAATCATTTTGACTCCGGGCCTAGTCCAAAATATCATTTACACATTTCTCGTAAAATGTGCCCGAATTACCGATTAAAATAATCATTAAATCATAAATAATCATCCAAACAAATCATGACATCATTGCAAACCAAATCATGCAATCAATCATGTAAAACATTTAACTATGCATGCATATCAAGTTATAAAACAAACGTCCACTCACACACCGTCCAACCCGCTCGCTTTCCGAGCTGCACGCGTTTCCGTAATTTCCGATACGTGCCAGGAATCCCGAATCCTGTTCAAATAATTATACAGGGTTATAAACAAGTCAATTTACATCATATTAATTTCCCCTAATTTTCCGGGATTTAAATATTATTTTAAAATATAATTTAAACCATCGGACCCTCGAAATATTATCGAGCCGGTGTCCGATCGACGCGAAACTAATTTTAAAATGTCCGTTACATTACAGGGAGTAAAACACATGTTGAAACTTTCCTCAGAAAACGTTCCACGCGCCCTCACGCGCCGTCGCAAGTGGCTACGCGTGAGTCTACGCGCCGTGCGACAGTGTTGCTACAGTTACCCGCTACCCGTTTCTCTGATAAACGGATCCTTTGACCCGCGATCAGACCCGATTAGTTCTTCACCAATTTGAACTCAATTGTTCCCGTTCTTTCAATTATTCCCATCAATTCAATATAGATTACAGGTCTGTGAATCTAATTGACCCAAACAAGCTCTGAAACCCTTCGACTCAATAAGAACACCCGACGGGTCCCTAATCGGGTTCTGTCCAATTTCACCCCGTATCATTCAATTGTTTATACAGGAATCCCAGGTTCATTATAAACACGAATATGCAATCAATTTCAGGAATCAATACCTTCAAATGATCGAACTCAAGCTCCAAAATTTGCAGGCGTCGCATAGTCTGTTCTCTGTCGATTCACCGTCAATTGACCACCCAAACGACTTGGTTCAAGTCGTCCAGCTCCCAGAAGACTCAATATCTAATTAATTTCCCTCGAAACAGTCCAGAAAATCAAAATTGAATTTGTGTTCTTCAATGGTTTTTCGGGTTGTTTCAGAGCAATAAGAATCGATTTGTTTTGGTTTTCACTCCGTTTTCCTCGTCTAATTTCCTCTGTTTTTCTCTCTGTCACAATTATACTAACTGGTTTTGGATCATGATCAATCAAAACATAAAGGATCTGTGTTCTCTGTTCTCTATTTTAGTTAAATATGAACAGTTCAGTTCATAAGGTAATTACCAATGCAACCGTTTTAGAAATTAGTTAATTATACAAAACTGCCACTAATCCATCTCTTAAGCCACTAATCTCACACTTATGGTGACAAGTGTCACCACATAACCAAATCCTCATCCAATTAGGCTGAATAAGCCATTTAATTAACCAATTATTCCAGCTGTGGCAAATTACCATTTTGCCCTTCCTACAATAAATTACCAAAATGCCCCTCATCGTTCTAGAATCATAACTTTTTCGTTCGGACTCCGATTGACGCATGCCGCCTGTCTACGGATTCAGCGTCTCGAGACCTATCCATCGGTACTCCCGGAAAGTCCAAACATGGTCCCGATCAAAAAGTCAATTTTCGGCCCCTTTTACCAACTTCCGCACGTCATAACATTCTCCTCGAATGTCGAAATCGGGCGTGCCACCTGTCTATGAACTCGTGACGTCCCGAACTACGTCACGGTCATCGGTCAAAGTCCGTTTGACCGCTCAAATCAAAAGTCAACTTTTCGCCCAATTCCGGGGGCAAAATCGTCCTTTTCTTCAAATTTTTCCAAATTTTCATGTTTCGAATTTCCGGGGCGTCACAACTTTCCCCCCTTAGGGAATTTCGTTTCCGAAATTCAAACAACCTCTCCAACAACAACCATGGAGACTCAAGTCACAGCTAATTCACTACCTCGGGTTCCCACGTGAACCCTCACTCGTTAGGTACAACCATAACCACTCTTATCATGCTTTCTATATTTCCTGGCTCATCCCGAGCCCTCATAGCACATCATAATTCATTCCGAGTCCTAAACCAACTTTTGACTCCTATTGAGTCGAAATTCAATATCTCGACTCCTCTCGAGTCCAAAAGCAACATGTACTAACATCAATGCCACTATTGGCATATCCGGTCACCTAGCACATGTCTCTAGGCGAACCACATCCTATTCAGGATCTTGCAAAACACACAAACTCAAGTTCGGACTCCCCCCTGAATCCCATTCAATATCTAATATCTGAAGATCACATCTCCGACCCCCTATCCTCGGGTCAAGTTTCTCTTGGGCCTACCATGCCCATCTATAGCTCATCAAGTCCGACACAACCAGATCACATGATAACATATCCTCATCAAAATCAACCATCAGAAACAAATACAAATCCGACATAAGCAAAACATATAATACAACGTAACAAAACGAGTAGATATCACAAATATTTTACAAGGCATCGCGAAATCATATAACATTACATTTATTCCCAACTACGCTTAAGTCGATAGGGGCAGTTCCTTCACAAATGCCCAAATTCCCTACAACAGTGACAGAGGGCAGTACTAAGGCGATTTGCTCTACCATGCTATTTACTCATTGACTGGGTTAAAGTCCTATTTGATTGAACCACTGTCTGGGGTCTCGATACAAGGGAATGAAGACTAACTCTCTTTGATGTTTCCTGACTTACTGGTTCAGTAACGTGACGCTCTCGACGTCGTCCAGAACTCAAAGATTGTTCTTGCATAGGTAAACTAGCCTCCACTCGGATAGCAGCATCAGATAATTCTCTCAGAGTGGAATACGAGCCTACGGTTACAGCGCTTCGTATTGTATTTCTCAATCCCTGCTCAAATCTCCGACACTTATCCTCCTCAGTTGTTACATACATAGGAGGAAAACTAGATAAGTGCAAGAATTTCTGTTCATAGTCGGTCACTGACAGATTTCCCTGCTGTAATTGGAGGAATTCAACCTCTTTAGCATTCCGAAAGGAGCGGGGGTAAAACTGATCCAAAAATCGCTCCCGGAATGTTTCCCAAGCCAAGGTACGAGCATCCCATCCAGTAAATTGTAAACCATGCCACCACCTATACGCATAGCCATCCAAAAGAAAAGTGGCTAATAACACCATGTTCTTCGAGGGACACCTCATGACTTCAAAAATTCTTTCCAAACGAGTGATCCAATCATAGGCACCACCCGGGCCCGAATAACCACGAAACACCGTGGCTCCCAACCGTTGAGCTCTCTCAATATCTGGGCTTTCTCTAACCCAATCCTCGTCTCTCTTATCTTCAGGCCGTGCACGGGGCGCACGTCTCAGAGGCATTACGTAACAACAGAAATCAATAACCAAATGGCTTTGATACCAATTTGACAGGACACGTCCCAACTGGACCTCGATAACCGTGCCTGGTCCTGCTCCCGTCTGACAAGTCCACCGAAATCTTCGAAAGTACCCTTCAGCACCTGTCAGACCAGGGATAACTGTACTTATTTCTGCTCATGCCTCCGCCTCGTAATCTGCCCCGAGTATCATGCCACGACCTGGAGGGTCATTAAAACAAAGGTGTGAGTGGACAAAAATATATTCGTTAAAACACATTTGAAAAGACATCCTTTACCCTCCAGTTTTACAAATCATGCATGCATAGGGAAAAACAGATGAAACACAAATACTGGCTTTTCAGCCAAACCATATAATAAGTAAAATTCTCGGCTCTCAGGCCAAACACATGAAAACATAGTCACCTGGCCACACGGACCAGAACTCGTACTCAATACCAGTACGTAATCATAATCACCATCAATAGCAAACAGTACGATACACAAGGTCACAATCCATTACTCAATCAATCAATCAATCCGCACTATTCACAAGTGCACAAACCATCACACTGTCTCATCTGCACTACGCGTAGGCCAACATCCAGCCACACTCTCGGGATCAGACACATCTGGGCTCAACCCTCGGGCTCAGTCACATCTGGGCGAACACATCCCCAGGCTCAGACACATCCGAGTAGTACATCCAGGCTCAGTCGCATCCGAGAAGTTGGCTTACCATAAGAACTCACAATCATACCATCACATCCCCAAGCACCGGCCAACTAGGTAATCCCCTAGCTCCGACCGTCTGGGCATCCATAGTCACAATCACAATCACAAGGAAAACCTTCCGGGATCATATCCCAAAACATGTCAATCAAATTACCAACCGCGACTCAAGCCCAAATATCCTTTACACGTAAATCCGTAAAATCACATAGAAAATATTATAATAATCCAGAACTCATTCTTAACTCATTTATTCATCAAAATATCTATTTTGAAATCATTTTGACTCCGGGCCTAGTCCAAAATATCATTTACACATTTCTCGTAAAACGTGCCCGAATTATCGATTAAAATAATCATTAAATCATAAATAATCATCCAAACAAATCATGACATCATTGCAAACCAAATCATGCAATCAATCATGTAAAACATTTAACTATGCATGCATATCAAGTTATAAAACAAACGTCCACTCACACACCGTCCAACCCGCTCGCTTTCCGAGCTGCACGCGTTTCCGTAATTTCCGATACGTGCCAGGAATCCCGAATCCTGTTCAAATCATTATACAGGGTTATAAACAAGTTAATTTACATCATATTAATTTCCCCTAATTTTCCGGGATTTAAATATTATTTTAAAATATAATTTAAACCATTGGACCCTCGAAACATTATCGAGCCGGTGTCCGATCGACGCGAAACCAATTTTAAAATGTCCGTTACATTACAGGGAATAAAACACCTGTTGAAAATTTCCTCAGAAAACGTGCCACGCGCCGTCGCAAGCGGTTGCGCGTGAGTCCACGCGCCGTGCTACAGTGTTGCTACAGTTACCCCTGCTACCCGTTTCTCTGATAAACGGATCCTCTGACCCGCGATCAGACCCGATTAGTTCTTCACCAATTCGAACTCAATTGTTCCCGTTCTTTCAATCATTCCCATCAATTCAATATAGATTAAAGGTCTGTGAATCTAATTGACCCAAACAAGCTCTGAAACCCTTCGACTCAATAAGAACACCCGACGGGTCCCTAATCGGGTTCTGTCCAATTTCACCCCGTATCATTCAATTGTTTATACAGGAAGCATCCCAGGTTCATTATAAACACGAATATGCAATCAATTTCAAGAATCAATACCTTCAAATGATCGAACTCAAGCTCTAAAATTTGCAGGCGTCGCAGAGTCTGTTCTCTGTCGATTCACCGTCAATTGACCACCCAAACGACTTGGTTCAAGTCGTCCAGCGCCCAGAAGACTCAATATCTAATTAATTTCCCTCGAAACAGTCCAGAAAATCAAAATTGAATTTGTGTTCTTCAATGGTTTTTCGGGTTGTTTCAGAGCAATAAGAATCGATTTGTTTTGGTTTTCACTCCGTTTTCCTCGTCTAATTTCCTCTGTTTTTCTCTCTGTCACAATTATACTAACTGGTTTTGGATCATGATCAATCAAAACATAAAGGATCTGTGTTCTCTGTTCTCTGTTTTAGTTAAATATGAACAGTTCAGTTCATAAGGTAATTACCAATGCAACCGTTTTAGAAATTAGTTAATTATACAAAACTGCCACTAATCCATCTCTTAAGCCACTAATCTCACACTTATGGTGACAAGTGTCACCACATAACCAAATCCTCATCCAATTAGGCTGAATCAGCCATTTAATTAACCAATTATTCCAGCTGTGGCAAATTACCATTTTGCCCTTCCTACAATAAATTACCAAAATGCCCCTCATCGTTCTAGAATCATAACTTTTTCGTTCGGACTCCGATTGACGCATGCCGCCTGTCTACGGATTCAGCGTCTCGAGACCTATCCAACGGTACTCCCGGAAAGTCCAAACGTGGTCCCGATCAAAAAGTTAATTTTCAGCCCCTTTTACCAACTTCCGCACGTCATAACTTTCTCCTCGAATGTCGAAATCGGGCGTGCCACCTGTCTATGAACTCGTGACGTCCCGAACTACGTCACGGTCATCGGTCAAAGTCCGTTTGACCGCTCAAATCAAAAGTCAACTTTTCGCCCAATTTCGGGGGCAAAATCGTTCTTTTCTTCAAATTTTTCCAAATTTTCATGTTTCGAATTTCCGGGGCGTCATAGGGGAAATATCAGTATATCCGAGTCTTTAAACCCAATAACCAGATCCAGCAAATCCAATCCAAAACCATTTGAAAACCATTTCTAAATCCACATCCAAACCCGAATTCGAAATCACTGGTCTGATGCCCTTCCGGCATCCAGAACCGTCATTCGGAATCCAAATCCGGAATTCCACTTTTCAACTTTAAAACCAAATTCCGCTTTCCTCCGATTTCAAAACCGAAAACCTTGATCATCAAATCATGTTCCAAAACTCACTTATAATCATTGAAACCAATTATTGTTTGAAATCCCAAAATCCCAGCATCATTATAAGAAATCAACCTTTCTCGTAAAACGTGTCAAATACGTACTTTCTCGAAAAACGTACAATTATGTAAAACAGTTATAGCATATTCAATAATCATGAAATCACATGTAACACCATAAAACAATTATAGAAAAATAGTTATGCATGCTCAATTATAGAGAAGGGGTCCACTCACAGTTACCGGGTACGTCACTCGCGTCCCGTACGTCCTGTACGTTCCTCGTCCTCCTCGGGGAATCCCGGTCCTGTCACAAGTCACCAAAACACGTTACTAACACGTCCACTAAGGTTCTCCTAATTTCCCACAAAATTCCCTGGGTCCTAAACGTAACGAACCGAGACCCTAAACTTTCAATCCCGCAGAACTAACTCGAATCGACGTCCGATTAACACAAAACTTATCCCAAAAGATTCGCCACAACATCTAGACCAAAAACCTAGTTGGAAGTGTCCTCAGAAACCACCGCACGAGCCCCCACGCGCCGTACAAAGTGGCTACACGTGGGCCTCACGCGCCTGCACACAAAGTATTGTTCACCTTCTTCTTCGATGGTCATACCGGTTTGAACCGGCGTGACCTGTTCTCCGCCATCCCTCCACCGTTTTCCTCCCTCTTTCCACCATTCTCTTCGCCCTCTACCCAGTAATCCATTCCCCTCATCAAAGCATGACAACACGGCCTATATCTCAACATCCCAAGCTCGAAACAAAACCTCCCGAACACCTCTGTTTAACCAACCGACCACCCGTGTAACCCCCCATCACGGCGTCGATACCAAAAGGTTCCTAAGGACCTAAGGAGTCGATTAGAACCTACCAGATACCTCGAGTCAGCCCCTACCTTCACGACTTTCAGTTTGAAATTTACGGAAAAACAGAGCATAAAATAGGGTCGAAGAAATTACCTGCCTATCGACCGCCGCCGTGCTCGCCGTCGCGTTCCCTGGAGTCCACAGAGTCGTCCTAGCTTCCCCTCGAGTCCAATTTGATCAACTTGATCACTGAGGTTCACACCACCACCAAACTCCCTCTCTGTTTCCCTGAGAACTCACCCTCTCCTCACACCAGGTTTCCTCACGAAACTCTCACTCAAACTCACTCATCAGTTCTCACTTAATCTCTACTCTCACTCACCAGATCACAACACCTCACACCTCCCTTCACCTGATCGATTTTTCCTCCCAGCTCTGTCTCTGTTTTCTTTATTCGAACAAGCACGATGCACACACAGTCCAATTGTAAACGCACCGTCCAAACTTGTAGAAGCCTCTAGCCCACTGCCACATGTCACAATCCTATGTTCCCTGACTCAAAAATATCCAATTGCACCTGTACACTTGTCCTCATCCTATTTGCACAAATCCTAAAGCACCAAAAAGACCAAAATGCCCCTGTGAGTTAAAATTACCGTTTTGCCCTTCATCGTTCTAGGCCCATATCTCACCCGTCCAATGTCCGATGAAGGCATGCCGCCTGTCGTTGAACTCAGGATGACGAGACCTACCTAACGGTCCTTGGTCTACGTGTAAAAACCCTATCGTGCGAAAAGTCAACTTTTTCCCCTTCATTTACCCAAATTACGGTAATGCCCTCAACCTTCCGAACATCATAACTTCCTCCTCGGATGTCGGAATCGGGCTTGCCACCTGTCTACGTACTCGTGACGTCCTGAACTACATTACAGTCATCGGTCAATATCCAATTGACCGCCCGAACTAAAAGTCAACTTTTTGCCCAAAATAGGGGCAAAATCATCATTCTACGCTAACAGGCCAAATGTAACCAACTAACCACCGATTAAGCTCACTAACCCGTCACTAAACACTTTAGTAATCCCGACTCCCGGGACGGGTCGTTACATTTAAGGTATTGCTATGTATTACATGCATGTGTTATTCTCGATATTTGTGAATTGTTTTCTGTGGTCAACCATCCTCATATATGGTCAGGGCTCAAACGTCTAGAGTAATGCTCTATTTTCTAAGGCTAGAGACTTAGTTGGTTCTTGGACATGACCCAGATGGTGCTTCGTGTAGTTCCTAGGGGAATATTATTATATGACCTAGATGGTGCTTCGTGCAATTCCCAAGGGATATATTTACTGTCTGGATATTGCTACGTGCAATTCCCAAACATGTCTTGACAGGACCCGCCCCGATCCCCCTGGGATCACAAGGGGACGTGCCCTGCTCCCGTCTGACACCCGTACAAACATTCCAATTTTAACCTTTGAAGTTCAAATGCATAATTATTCAAAATAAAGTCATACATAAAATCCGAATTCAAAAGATGCCAGACAAGGGATAATGTCCAAAAACACAAGTTCCGAGCACGACTCTAAACTATCCTGCGGGCTAACCTACCCAACAGGGGGTTCAGGTGCGTAGTGTAGATCTATGCCTCTGCCTCAGGATCCTCTTCTACCTCAGTAGCACGGCCTGGAGGGGTCAACAAAATATTAAGGGTGAGTGGGCCGAAACTCAAAGTTTATAAAACAGTTCAACAATTAAAAACATATACTTTTACCCCACCATTTTCCAAACATGCATGCATTAGTATTTAAACCATAAAATCATATAAGATACCGCAAACCATATGAGAAAACCATAAACATAACCTCAGCCACTGCACTATATGACACGACCCATCCCAATCCCCCCGGGATTACCATGGAATGTGTCATGCTCTCGTCTGACAATAGGTGTCAAACAAGGGATAACCTGTTGCCACTGCCCGAAAAGGCTTCCAGAGTACGCAAGGATCGATGGAGGAGGTGTGCAATGTCCCAGTCTCTGCTGCAGTCGCTTCCGGAATCAACCTGAAGGGCATTAAAAACAAAAACTGTGAGTGGACGAAAATAAACAAGTCTGTTTAAAACATTTATAAGACATTTATGCCCCTCAGTAAAAACATATGCATGCAGAAAAAACCAATAATCACATATTTACTTAGAAATAACCATTAGGGCCTTAGCCCGGAAACCAAGCATAGTTTCAAATCCCAAAAGTCAATCCAAGAGTTATTTCATAAATCCAGTAATATAAATTTATTATTTTCCATCTCCGGCATCCCCGATGCCTAGCGTCCCTGACGCTTGACGTCCCTGACGTCATATCTCACGGTATTAAGCAACGCGTGCTGCCCGGGGTCTCACCTGGTCCATATCTCTGACATCCCCGATGTCTGACGTTCTTGACGTCTAATGATAGCAATCCTGCTCCTGGATCACTATACGATCCGGCTGCTCCGTACAATGACTCCTCGCAGACAATGCACCGTGACTTCTCCAGTGTCCCCGACACTTGGAGGAAACCAATATATATCCTCGTATCGAGATGGTTTTATGGAACACATTTTACTATTCATTTCTAAAATATCACGAGCGCCCTGCCCCGAATTTCCATAAAACCGTCATAAGTCCAAATAGTTGATTATCAAATCCGAAATCATTTATTCAATTCCATTTTAGGGTCCCCGACCCGAAATCACATATATAAATCAACTGGGCCCCTGGCTCGATTTCATAAGTCAACTGGGCCCCTGGCCCGATTTCTCAAATCAACTGGGCCCCTGGCCCGATTTCTTAAATCAATTGGGCCCCTGGCACGAATTCACTTTATCAAATCCATAACCGTTTCATGAAATCATATCCGAACCACAATTATGGAAATCAGTGCAAATCCAGAAATCCTCGATTTACTTGCAAACACGTAACTCGCCTCGAAATGCGTGAAATCATATAAATTCACTGATATCCAAAATAAATCATAAAATCACAATTATAACAATCATGAAACAATTATGCATGCATCGAATTTATAAAACCAATGTCCACTCACAGACCGTTTAACCGAGCGCCTCGATACGCGTGCCATAGACCTTCCCGAGCCACACCACTATCACCGGGACTCCCAATCCTATCCAAATCACATTAGAGGGTTACTAACCTACCCAATAACATCCTATTGAAGTCCCGTAATTTTCCCGAATTTTTAACTATTTTTAAACTGGATTAAAAACCTTCGGACATCCCGAACAATATCGAAACGGGGTCCGATTGATACGAAACCAACGCTAAAATGTTCGTTACATTGTATAGGACAAAAGTCATGTTGACCTCACCTCGAGATTCGTGTCCACGCGACGTCACGCGCCACCGTGAGTGGCTGCGCGTGAAAGCCACGCGCCTGCTAGAGTGACTGTGAACAGTCATCATTCCAACCCGTTTCTCTGGTAAACGGGTCCATTTGACCCGTGAGATGACCCGACCAGAATCCTGTCAATTCCCATTTAATTTCATCAATTCAATCAATCAAAAGGATCGCCTTGTGTCCAATTAAGGTTCTGAGACCTCAAATACAAAAGAACTCACCTTAATCCAGCCAATTCGAAGTCGAACTTCGAAGAACAGACGAACACTGTTCAATCACCACTCTCGAGCAATTTCGATAGTTTCCTTGAAATTGATCCACTCAGAGGCTTCATAGAGTTCGTATAAGCTTGCTTCTCTCGTCAATTCCACCCTTAAACCCCTACAAATTCACGACTCAAGCTCGATTTTTCCTTCTTGTAACCAAGTTCGTTCGAAGCCAAAACAGCACCAAATTACCTCCCTCTTGCACTGGATCGACTGCAAATGATCCCAGAGAACTAAATGATTCATCAATGTGCCCTGGGCTGGCCCAGAACCTCGAATTGGAAATTTGAATTTGTTGAACACAGTTTCGGGTTTTCTGGGTAAACCTCCCCTCAGTCTCCCCATTTTCCTCTCCATTTGTTACACTCAACATTCCACCCTTCCAGCAACGATTTCCACATTTAAGAAAAATCATTCACCCGTTCTGATCAATATTCCCATTTCTAAAAACAATTCATCCGTCCAGGCCCTCTGTTCCCCACATGGAACTCACAGCAGTGTCCAGGGTGTCCACTACCCCATAATCAATTAACAAATCCTTCCTCCATGATACTAACAACACTAAACAATACATGGGCAGATCGCACCAGCCATCCACCTAGTTCAATCACGGCTCCAACCCACGGCTGTTCAAAATCAACAGCCCAAATTACCATTTTGCCCCTGCTTGGCAAATTACTGAAATGCCCCTCACGCATCCAGACCCGCAACTCGGTCATTCGGACTCTGATTGATGCGTGCCGCCTGTCTACGGACTCAGGGCATCGAGACCTTCCTAACGGTCCTTGGCCCTTGACCATCGGACCTCCCGATCGAAAAGTCAACATTTTCTCTTATTTCGTCCAAATTTTGAAAGTGCCCCTGAACTTCCGAACGTCATAACTTTCACCACGAATGTCGGAATCGAACGTGCCACCTGTCTATGAACTCGTGACGTCCCGAACTACGTCACGGTCATTGGTCAAAGTCCATTTGACCGTCCGAATTAAAAGTCAACGTTTTTCCCACGCCTAGGGGCAAAACGGTCATTTTGCACAATTCATCCGAAATCACTCAACTAATCCCAGATTAGTCATTCTAAATCATAATTAAATAATATTAAATCCCGATACTCGGGACGGGTCGTTACAACCTTCCCTCCTTAAATAATTTCGTCCTCGAAATTACCAAATATCCTTACTCCACATCCACCTCGTGGAAAACATTTCGATCTCACATCTGTGTACACTTGTACACCCACAAACCAACACAAGTCTCGTCTGAACTCGGACGTCCCATCACGGTCTCTCACCGTACCGACCATACTCGACCCCGCGAGTGAAATTGATCACCTGATCCTTGTCAATTTACCATTTAGCTAACTCCTTCAGCTTGTCGGTTTCTTTCAATCACCAATATATCCGACGTCTGCTCCCCCCTGGGAGTCACCAAAACACACCTGTAAGTCCACGCTGACACCAACAGCCAAACTGTCGCCACTAAGCTTTACAACCCTAGTAAAGCTCCAACCATCGACTAATTAGTGACAACACCTCGTACTACATCACCCTCGATGCAGCGTAAGATCAACCACATGATCTCAATTCGCAGGGCAAGTCCACTCCTGCGACATATATCAATCTCAATGTCCATAACCGCCGACTCCGTCGGCGAACCATGACCCTGGAAAAATCACGGCGTAATAACATCCCGTAAGACTATTCGTGGTTACTCAGACCACCAATTCACTCATCCTTAGTGTACGTATACCGTCAACTTACTCAAACAAGTGGTGTAACTGGAACACATTGATTACCAGCCCAGCAGTGATCACACATCTCAATACTAGGGTTCCACTAGCCATCCATGGCTAAGAGCACCTGCTCATACAATCACTGAACCCGAAAAAATCACTCTGCTCAGCGCACAGTATCCAATGTCCAGTCCACAAACACAACCAAACAAATGATATCAGAACCAGCTGATTACCAACACGTCAATTCACACACCACTGGTACAACCCATGTACCGTCACCAAGCACTACAAGCCTGCAAGGTATTGTACCTCGAACCATGTACTAGGTACACACATCTATCTATTGACCAGACTACAACCACCTAGGTCATAGCTAAACACATTCCAATAATGGAGTACATTTGCCCAAACCAACATGAGACAAATCGAACTCCACCCATCATCCAGTTTCATTTCCAAATCCGAATCCGCAATTTCGTAAGAAATCACGAATCCAAACCCAGACATCATATTTTTAATCCATGTCCAAATCCGAATCCGAAATCATTATTCCGTAAGCTAGCATTGTAATAATCATTCCGCACCCAAATCCAGTAATCCACTTTCGAGCTTCGCAATCGAATCCTGAATCGTCACCCAAAAATTCGATTCCAAAACCCAAAATCTCGTTCACGTCCACCGGGACGTACCAAAACCAAACCTATCGGTCACCAGCCCAAAACACTCGATTGACTTCATAGGGAAGCCAATCCCAATATCCACACACCCAAGTTGACAAAATCCGACCACATCGGAAATCTACTCAACCGAGTAATAAACCATATGGACTCCACTCCGAAACGAAGTTCAGTCCCGTCATTTACGACACACATACCAAGGTAAGAGTGATAAACTCTCACCCTATCTGGATCATCAAGATCACGACCCAGATCCATCACTACATCATCTGACAAGTAACATCACGATCCTAGATCGTCCCATCGACCAATGTCCACAACAACACAATACAGATCCACCTAGGATCCACACATGCTCACGTAGCTACAATCCATCCGAAAACTGATCGTAGGGTCTTGCACCCTCAATGAATCCTTCGTCAAATTTCCTTAGGTGGAATGGTGACCACCAAGTCCAGAATTAAGCACAACTTCTTGTGTCCAATGACCCAAGGCCAATCATGGGTCCATTCACCAATACACGATCACGTACTGGTAACAACAATCATCAATGTCCGCCAGGGCAGAAAATAAGAAGTCAACCCCAATGACTTCAGAATACCAATCACCGATGCGGAAACGAGCACTCCTCTCGTACCTGAGTCATCCTACGGTCCGGTCCCTTGGTAGAATGACCCTTTGCAGGCATTGTGCCATGACCACTTCGGGGTACCCGCATCCGGAGAAGACAGTATCAAATGGGTAGATCTATACAGTGCAGTACCACGGATCGACATCCACATACACAAATATATATATATATATATATATATATAATCCAAATCAATACTTAAATTTCACCAGACGGGGCTCAAGCCCAACATCGTAAATGGTGCCATAGCCATAACTCAAGCTAAACGAAACCTTTGATTGATTCACACACACATATATATATATATATATAAGTGAAAACTGTTATGCATGCAAGGGTTTAATGAAATCAGGCCCACTCACGGTACAATCCTGCTGCAAAACCGCGCGTATAACCTCGTCCCGTTACTATTGTACGATTCCTGTTAGTCCAAATCACACGTAAAGGTCACCACAAGTCCTTAACATTCAACTAAGAAACCCTAGACTGAAACTGGCCCGGGAAAGTCGCCCGAACACGCTTCCCGAGGCAATAGAACCTATTTTGCCCAACCTAACTATCTCTGATCGACTTGAAAATTAGCTCAAAATGTTCAATAAATTGAAAGGATGAAAACTCAAGTTGACCGTGATCGGAGATGAGGCTTCACGCGCGTGAAAGCCACGCTCCATGCACTGTAGCTACAGTGTCATCGTCCTTACCCGGACATCTGTTAAACGGGTCCCCAAACCCGCGACTCAACCCAGCTAAAACACCATCAATTCTCACTCTAGACCTTCCCTTTTTCCACCTAAATCATTCCGTAACATTTTAATTTAAGATCTCATTCCTTAATTATCTTCAATTTGCCCTAAATCACTCATTCGACCCGTGATCAAACAAACTGGCCGACTTCAGAAACTCACCCAACTCAGCTCCATTTTCAAATTAACCTAGATAGAAGCTTTATGGGACTTAAATGAACACTAGAATACAACCAATTTCAGGAAAGCTTACCTGGAAGTAGTTGTCGTCAACCTTGGAAATTTTCAGAACCAGAGGCTTCTGTTCTTGGCTAAACTGTGATCGATTTCCTTCACAATCGATATGGTTGAACTCCAAATGGTCCCAGAAGACTATTTCAATCCTTGTTTTTGTCCAACTCGACTCACAACTCAAAAATCGATTTTCCCTCCAAAATTCAGTTTCCTTCTTCCCGTCTGTTTTTCTCTCCAACTCTCAAGCTCTCATCAGCAGAAATGACCCTCACCTCTTCTATCTCTCAGCTAATTGAGCCGTTCAGCCAACACTCGTGGGAATCTCTCAGTCCAACTGAGAATTCTGTTTCCCGCAAAGCCCAAAAATCCAGTTTTAAAATTCCCCATGTGCACTGGTTTTCTGTCAAACCACACCACAATGCTTCCATTATCCTTAAAACGGTTAAACAATACCTTGAATCAGAGAAAGCTTAAACAATTCCTTGATCAGAGGGCAGATTAAACAATTGCAGAGCATTTCCCACGGCTATTTCAAACTGGGCTTGGCAAATTACCATTTTGCCCTTCTGCACAAAAATTACCAAAATGCCCCTCCTCTTCCGAGACCCGTAACTCAACCGTCTGATGTCCATTTTCAGCGTGCCCTTGTCTACGGACTCAGGGCATCGAGACCAACCTAACGGTCCTCGAATTGTGTGAAAACTAGTGGTCAATCAAAAAGTCAACATTTTTCCCCTTTTCGTCCAAATTATGAAAATGCCCTTGAACTTCTGAACATCACAACTTCTTCCCTGATCGTCGGAATTGGACGTGCCACCTGTCTATGAACTCGTGACGTCCCAAACTACGTCACGATCATTGGTCAACATCCGTTTGACCTACCAATCAAAAAGTCAATAATTTGACCATACTATTCACAGGATAAAAACGTCATTTCATTCATTATTTTACAATTTTACATTCCTCAAATTTTCGAGGCGTTACATGTCTAGATGGTGTGTTAGTGCAGTTCCCGAACTTGACACGGATGGTGCTTCGTACAGTTCCCGAGTTATCCTATGTAAGACCTGTGTCTGGGGAAGAACAGTGAACAATCCCACATCGATCGAGGAGGAAAAGGTGAAGTATTTTATATGTGTGGGTACATATCAATCTAGCATGAGGCCTTTTGGGAGCTCATTGGCTTTGGATTTCTTGGGAACTCCAAAGTTATGTGAGTTTGAGCTGGTGTAATCCGAGGATGAGTTCCCTACTGGGAGGTTGCACGTGAGTTCCCAAAAACAAAATCGTGAGAGCTGAGCCAAAAGTGAACAATATCGTGCTAGTTGGGTCGGGTAGTGACAGAACGGTATCAGAGCTGAACCCCAACCAGAAGTGTGCCAGTGAGGACGCTGGGCCCCAAGGGAGGTGGATTGTAAGACCCGTGTCTTGGGAAGAACGGTGAACAATCCCATGTCGCTCGGGGAGGGAAATGTGAAGTGTCTTATATGTGTGGGCATGTATCTATCTAGTATGAGTCCTTTTGGGAGCTCACTGGCTTTGGATTCTTTGGGAACTCCAAAGTTAAGAGATTTGGGCTGTTGCAATCTTAGGATGGGTGACCTACTGGGAAGTTGCACGTGAGTTCCCAGAAATGAAACCGTAAGGGCTGAGCCCAAAGCGGACAATATCGTGCTAGATGGGTCGAGTCGTGACAGCCTACGCGTAGTGCTGTTGTTCATTGTGACTAATACTCGAGGTTAAGATTGGCTATGCTTGGCTATGAGTCTTGTGTGGTGTGACTCAGATGGTACTTAGTGTAGTTTCCGACGTCGCCCATGCAATTTGTTTATTGAGGATTGGTTGGTTACCTGGTTTTGGCCAGTTACCTGGTACTAGTTGGCTACTTGGTATTAGTTGGTCATTTGGTATTGGTATTGGTTTGACTTATTGAAATTAGGTTGGCTGAATTGTTGTGATTTGTGATTCAATGAACGTGGATTTGGGAAATGTGAGCCACAAGTTGTTTTAGAGTGTTTTATGATTGTTGTGGTCTCACGGTTTATGGCTTGTTTTTATTTGAAATTCAATTGTTTTGTTTTATTCTAAGCATGCATGTTCTAGAAAGGGAGGGTAACTATTATTTCCCGATAAACGTGTTTTTCAAATATTTATTTTTTGTCCACTCACACATTTATGTGTTTTCGATAACCCTTCAAGTCGTTGCACGAAGTGCGGGACTAAACGAGAAGTGGAGGCATAAATAGGAGGCTAGCGCAAGTATCCCTTGTCTGACACATAATAAGGATAGTTTCGGGATTTGGTTTGTTTTGTCGGACAGGAGTATGACCAAACACTAATATCAAGGCATTTCTGGAGTGGGTCCCATTAGAAAAACTTTTATCTACCTCACCAAACGTATTGAAAAAACCAAACAACATACCCCCAATTTTCTCTTTGTTTCTTCACAAGTCACAACCTTAGAAATTTCATGCAGTTGATCGAAGCTTTATCAACCAAGAAATTATGAATGATAACTCTTAATGTAATACTTTGCAAGTGCACAAAATCGTATGACGAGTATAGTATGTTTGCAAAGGTCGATCCCTCAAGGACTTGTTTAACGTGAATCCACTTAGTTTAGAATGAAACAACTTGAGAAAAAGTACAAAAACGTTGGGGGGTTTTGAGTGATGATTAGAACAAAATTGAATGATGAAAACAAAGTGCAAAATGATGAAAAACTTGATTTGAGAGTTGATTGGATGATTAGGACGAATTAGGACATTTTATCCACCTTTACTAATTCAAGTTCTCCTTAGATTTCGTTGATTAGATTATTTATGCATGTATCTGAATTAATTGCCCATGCAAGAGTCCGGCTAAGGCTCACCCCACATATTTATCTTCACTTAGATTGCACGTTTAAGCGTGATGTACCTGCCCTTAAACAACTATTACCGATGGTGTGTGATAAACATGAAGAAGATTTAATGACACTACACTATCCCTAGTAAAGTGATGTGCAATCCTAGGGAGTCATGAGTTTAGATTACGAATAAGATTATTCCCCCTCTTAAACGTGATGCTACAAATTGCAGGGTGAACACAAATATCGAGGTGATCCGTCAAGCAATTACATCAACAATTACACGCAAATAAGGTGATCAAACTTACAAGCATAAAATGAGGTCATGAAGCATAGTAACCCAACAAATCCACGCATACATAACAACCATAATCAACAGCCAGAAATCTAATTATAAACTAACATGGCTAGAGCTTCAAACAGCCCTAATCCTAAAGGAAACTACTCACGCATAACTAAGTTAACAAACATCATAATTGAATGCAAATAAACTTAAAGAGATTAGGGATTGAGAAACACAAATACTAAGATGAATGATGAGTGAGAGAAGTGGCACAAACACTTCTTCTTCTCCAAACCTTCACGTCACAAAGAAGATGCAAGACTTGAATCCAAAAGCATGAACAATAGGTAAATTGCGGCTACTTTGTGTATAAACTTTAAGCAGAAATTTTTGCAGAGTTTTGGGACCTTAGGAGGTAAATTGGACGTCCAAAAACAATGAGAAAATAACTATTTATATCCCCTAACATCTGCCCTAGCATCTCCCTCAAAGAAAGGGAAAAACGAACCCCAAACAAGGAAGGAAATTAATTGTATCCGTCAAAATCCTTTTCCGCATTCTTGATCCTCCTTCAATAAAGAGTCTTCTTTTCTTTCTTGTTTCCACTTCTTGACTTCATCTTTTGACTAGGAATTCAATTAATTATGTTCCAAATCAGATCACAAAGCCCTAAAATAAAGGAAAGGGGATATGATTGCGGCTAAGGGTAAATTAACCCTAGCCGTGTTCTTGATAGTTTATTGACCTCAAAGAAACTTCATTTCCCTTGTTTCATGCAATCTTTAATTTCAGATCTGATTAGGAAATATTCAGGTCTTCTTATTCAAGTAAATCCATGTAATTCCTCATTGAAAAGGGAAGAAAAATTTGTCCAAAGGACAGCTGCCCCAAATCCCTAAAAAGTGGGAACTTGATAAGGCAAGAAATCCTAGTTTCTTGCGTTCCAAAGAACGGATAGGAACCCTTATTTTAATGGATCTTTTGACCAACTTTCCCAGTTGGATTCCAAGGCATAATTTTTGAAATAGCCCACTTAATCTAGGCGTGCAAGGCTGGCAAGGCTGGTCCACAAAGTCACACACACACTCCATGCAGGATTAGGAATGCCTCTCGGCCAAGAAAGGCAAGAACCCCTTTTCTTGGTCAATCTTGGTTGTCTTGACATGTGCTATCACCTCATTGGAACCCCTGGAGATTATATGAGCTGCTGATCACATCCAATACATTGAAAAATGCCAATTCAAAAACAAAACCCGAGAGGCCCTCAACCGGGATTTCAGCTAGGTACCTTAACTTCATTTTAGTGCTATTCCTTCATTTTGGCTCGAATTTCCTCCATTCTTTTTGCATTCTCTTCAGAATTGACTTAACTTTCATAATCTATACATGTCTCACAAAATGTATCATTTTCTTCTATTGATTGTACAATTATAATCAAAAGACAAGTAAAAGGGATAAGAAATATCATTGAAATCATGCTTAATTCGTGACTTAACAGCGGCCCTGAGTAATTTGCGTAAGAATTAATGAGATATGAACCTAGAAACTAAAAATGCATTTTTTTACTTTAGTAATCTGTATAATAATTACTGATGCATCGTCATCCTCCCTATCGTTTAACTTCAGTTGGAAAACAACAAACACTAAGTCTCTAATGATCCCCGATGATGAGAAGTTAGTAAAAGCCAAGGCCACCAAATACTATCCTAGTAGTCTAATACTAACATTGCATTCATTCATATCAAAATACTATCTCAGTACTATATGAGGACCCGGAATTTTGAGGAAAATAAATAACTACGGTTTTGCCATTGAGGGTTAAAAAACTGACTTTTTAACCAAGGTATTTTCTGGGAGAATAGTGAGAACCGTTGCGTAGGTCTCAGTTCCCTGAGTTCGTAGAAAAATAGTATGTTAAAATGAAAGGTCAAATGGTTTCGATACGGGTCTAAAATGATCAAGGATTGTTTTGCCAATTTTGGTACCAAGGGTAATTTGGTACTTTTACAATTTTGGCATGTGAATCATAAGGCGATGTTGACACATGTCTAGAAACCTCTATATTCTTCCTTATGCATCGACTTACCTTGTGAAACATTATATATATATATAGATGTTTACACATAGGAATGAGGTGTGTGTGAAGTTTTGGGAGAAAACGAAGTACAACAAGTAGTGATGGAAAAACAGAGAATTAGCCAAGAAGAGAGGAAGAAAGATAAGAAAGGAAGAAGAGAATAAGATAGAGAAAGATGATCCCAGACTTGAAGGCCAAAAACATGCCCGAGAAAGGAAACTTGTGGGCCTGAATTGCACCATTGATTTTTCGACGAAGAAACTCGAAAACAGCCCTCACAGTTCCTTATGATCATTTTAGGATTGAAAGGAAAGGGCTCGGTGATAGGACCGCCCCCGACAAGGGCATTGTTAACAGTGCCCGGTCCTGCTCCCGTCTGGCAAGACGACTAAGATTCCCAAGTTACCCTCAGTACTTGCCAAACCAGGGATAGCCACACGTGCTTACACATGCCTCCGCCCCTCGAACAGCCTCGAACAACGCGCCACGACCTGGAGGGTCAATAAAAACCAAAAGGCGTGAGTGGACAAAAATAAATCAGTTTATAAAAACCGTTACGGAAAGACGTTTTTACCCTCCACGTAAAAACAATGCATGCATACAAAAATCGTTTAGCAAACCGTTACATTTTCAACACAATAAATCCGTATATGGAAATCAAAAACATTTTCCATGTCTAAATCTTCGGGTCTTAGCCCGCCGTCGTAAACACAGGGCCTCAGCCCAAAGCCACGAATCAAAACCAAGTACACAACATAATCCAAAATCATCAAGCACATAACCGGGCCACTGCCCAACACATCTGAATAGCATAGAATATCAATGAATCACAATCAATCAGTTTGCTGGTTATCAAGTGCGCCCGAGTCTTTAAACTCAAAACCATGCGCATAATTAGGCCTTCCTGGGATATCAACGAGTCTTTAAACTCAAAACATATTCAATAGGCCTCGGGGGTATCACAATAACCGAGTCTTTAAACTCACGAGTCTTTAAACTCATTAAGGGCCCTCCCCCGTTATCAATTAACCGAGTCTTTAAACTCAAACGTGCTCCAGCAATAGCACCCGGGTCTTTAAACCCAAAACAGTTTTCAACGGGTCTTTAAACCCAAAAAATTTGGCAAACACAACAACGTGGGATCCATCCCAAAATCACATTTTTCGCAACGGGACTCATGGTCCGAATTCCCACATTCAATTTCCCAAACACATATTTTACAAAACATAGTCAAATCATCATTAAACACGGGGCATGTATAATCACACCAAATCACGTTATTAAATCGTCTTTCATTCCCGAATTCGAATTCGCAATAATGATTCCGTAAGCCGGCATCCGGAAACATCATCCCGAACCCAAACCAAGAATCCGCTTTAAATTTCCGAAAACCGAAATCTCGTTAATCAAAGTTACTTTTATGCCCCGAGCATCAAGCTCGAAATCACCTTTTTCAAAATCCATTTTAATTCCTTGAAATCACTTAATTTCTCAAATCTCATTAGCAAAACATCAAAACCACAATCATAATCACCAAAATCACGGTCCAATCAAAACATACTCAAAAACTCGTAAAACGTGCAAAATCGTGTCATTCTCGACATACGTGTCAAAACCGTGAACCATACTCATAACCGAATCCAACATCTTAAAAACATAATACGCACAAATCCCATAAAATCATTCATTAAACCATCGTCAATCATAAAAGAAACCATAGTCTCGAAATACGTGCAATTTCATATGCATATCAAAAATACGTATAAATACGAGAATCAAAATCAATCACCATTCATAATCATAATCATAGAAATCATAGAAATATTTATGCATGCATCAAATTTGGAAAGCAACGTCCACTCACCCACTATTCTTAAGGCTCGGTTTCGCGCCGCACGCGGTTCCGTAATTTCTGATATTTTCCAGAAATTTCAAATCCTGTCCGAAAACATACTTTAGTGTCACTAAGGGCTTAGATAACAACATACTAATTTCCCATAATTTTTTTCCGGGAATTAATCGTTAATTACAACGTAACATAAATCTTCAGACCCTCGGAACAACATCGAAACGGTGTCCGATAAATTTGAAACTAGCGTTAAAATATTCGTTACATTGTGTAGGACAAAAGTCGTTTTGAACTCACCTTGAAAAACCGTCCCACGCGCTGTCACGAGCCGCCGTGAGTGGCTGCGAGTGACACCCACGCGCCAGCTACAGTAACATCAATAGTCATCGTCCCAACCCGACAAGCCTGTAATCGGGTTGTTCGACCCGCGACATGACCCGTTTCGATCCCTGCGAATCTCAAGTTGTTTCCCTCAATTGTTTCAGTCTAAAGCATCCTCATAATCCTAATTACGGTTCTGTAACTTAAGTTTCAACAACCCTTACCTTAATCCGTCCATCCCAGCTCGATTTTTCGACGAACAACCGACCACCGTTCATCACTGGAGGTGCACCAATACTCATCGTTTCCTTCAATTGCTTCACTCAAAAGCTTTGCAGGATCACCAGAAACCGTTCTTCGACCTCAATTGCAAGCTCCAAACCGTCTAAGCCTTCCACCCCAACTGGAATCTCACCAGCTGAACTCAAGAACCGTCTGGCATCTACCCTTCACCATTTCCTTCACTGTTGATCCCGTTCGACTTGTCTGGACGTCAAGAAGATCAGACTCACCTCTGATTCCATCAATTTGCCGCCCAAAATCAAAATTGATTTTGAGTTCGTAACTGGAATTTCTGGGCGGGTTCTGTGTTCCCGGGGTCCTTCTCCCAGTTTTTCCTTACCATTTAATTTCTCTGCTTCTCTCATTCTCCCCCAGCTCACACATTACTCCCAAAACCGCTATTGAGGGGGTCGAAATAGAAATGGTCCAACAGTCTCTGTTTTTGCCATTTCAAACGTCTCAGCGCCACTTGTTCCCCGCACTGCACTACAACCAGCACAACCGTGATCTGCCTTCTGTCCATGCTCCCACGTTAACTGCATAAACACACAGACCACAACATCGCTCCAATTCCAACCTCACCCGTGCACATTCGAACGCCTGCCCACTCTGTTTTTCTTACCTCAAAAACACCAGCCTGTGCACAACATCTCACCACTCCAGGCACAATTGCTTCCCACTCAGTCACATAAACAATTCCCTAAGTCCACTAGCACCCATCACGAGCAAATGGGTTCCATAAACAATTTGCACGCTCAGACACCCACGGCATGGCCGTGCAGGTTGTCTCCCACGGTGTTGAATAGTACCCAGTTGACAAAATGACCAAAATGCCCTCAGTTGGCAAATTACCAAAATGCCCTCCAACCTCCGTGACCCGTAACTTGGTCATTCGGACTCCGATCGACGCGTGCCGCCTGCCTATGGACTCAGGGCATCGAGACCTTCCTAATGGTCCTTGGCCCTCGGACATCGGACCTCCCGATCAAAAGTCAACATTTTCCCTTATTTCGTCCAAATTACGAAAATGCCCTTGGACTTCCGAACGTCATAACTTTCACCAGGAATGTCGGAATCGAACACGCCACCTATTTATGAACTCGTGACGTCCCAAACTACGTCACGATCATTGGTCAAACTCCATTTGACCACCCGACTAAAAAGTCAACGTTTTACCCACGACCAGGGGTAAAACGGTCAATTTGCATCGTTCGTCCGAGTTCGCCCAACTAATCACCGATTAACCCTGATAATCATGATTAGTCAATAATCTAATCCCGAATTCCGGGACGGTCGTTACACTTGGCATGTAAAAAGACCTAGTAACGGAAGGAAGATCGTTGGCCGAATTTCAAGAGCTTGGTCGAAGAAATAAGGTAAGTTTTTCATGTTTTTTAAGTTATAAAACTGTTCTAGAATTAAATTGGAAGGTATTAGTCGTGAAAAGGAAGAAAAAGGATGAACATCGAAGGAATTACAATCGGGTCGGGTTTCCACGTCGGGTGACCCGAAACCAGGGAGTCGAGTGAAGAGATGAACAATAACCGTGTGTGGCCACCAAGCAGAAGAAAAGGGCGACACGTGCGGGCGCGTCCCACTGTATTTTGGGGTGTGTTCAACATAGGTTTTGCAGTACTCTTTGATATGAATCTAATGGTATAGGTTTCAAGGTAAATGGACATCGTTAGGACACAGTTTTGTTTGTTTGAAAGTATATGTTTATGTTTATATTTAAGTTTAAGTTTATTACCACAAAATTTGGGAATTAAAATCTAAGCTTAAGATGGATAATTTGACCTCTAAATGATGAAATTTAATGAATGGAAAGAGTTAATTATTGTGAATATTGTAAACTTGATGAATTTATTATCTATCCTAAACTAATGAGAATTTAATTATGGTTATTTTTAATATTAATAGTTTATAAGGTAGTCCATCCTATGGAAAATTCGAAACAGGAACTTGGGCTACGTATACGATACACGTAAAAACAACTTTTCCCAATCGTTAGCTAATATGCAGATTTATCCTACATATTGACATATGATTTATTATAAGACTTAAAGTATAAATTTAATATGAATATTTAGTGATCCAATTATAAATTACGACGAAATGTAACTTTTATAAACACGGTATGGCCAGTAATCTATTAGAATTTATTATTATTAATAATGATTTTTGCTTATAGTGGTGCCGTGACGACATGATGGTATTATACATATACGATGATACATGTAACGATGTGATGTTATGACAATATGAGGAATATGTTCTTGATATAATTTTAAATCAGGAAATTAGACATAAAGTAGCTTGATTATTATTGGACTTTCATGGTGAAAGAATTTATGGAAAATTATGCATTTTAAACTTGTTGTGAGATTAATGATTTCCATGTATAAATAACCGAAATTATAACCGGTGATAAATCTTATTATTGAAAGTAAGACCCGAACATAGTTGAATTAATAGATTCTGCTACTTGACGGGGTTAGTGAGTTGGATGTGAGCGATAACCCTGCAATGATGGATTAAGTTTGGTAATCGAACAAAATATGGGTCTGAATAAATTTACTGATATCCCTTGTTGGATAAGAGTTTTCGGACGAGAGTAGCATCGATCTGATTTTCAAGGAAATTAGGGACGGGTCATATCATACTACCTCAGTATTATCCCCGAATTCCCACGATTCTCATGTTGCTCAGCCCTCCCATCAGCTTTCGATTAGCCTCCTCAGCTTGCTTCTCTTCCTTAGTCTTGTCATTCTCCTCTTCCTTAGCCGCATTCCTATCGTTGATTTTCAATTGGAAGACAGCAAACATCCAAAGATCCCCGATGATCTTCCTCTCGGCCTTCTCTCAGCCAGTCAGCCTCTTCAGCTTGCTTCCTTTTTTCTCTTCCCTCATCTCGGTTTCCTCAGCTTCTTTCTTTTTCTTTTCCTCCTCATCTTGCTTCTTTTCCTTGAGTTCCTCCCTACCATTGATGAGTTGCAGGTTCCGGGCACAAACTACTAAGGCAATGCTGATGAGGGTATGTGAAAAGGGAAGGCAACTTATTGAAACACTTAATTCAAGGAGTATTGGAACCCTTAATTCAAGGAGTTATTGGAACTCTTAATTCAAGTAGTTGTTGTCATCTCCCTTAATTCAAGGAGTTGTTGTCATCTCCCTTAATTCAAGAGAGTTGTTCCTTAATTCAAGGAATTGTTGTCAATTCCCTTAATTCAAGGAGTTGTTAATTAGCTTCCCTAAGCCTATATATAGTTGTACAAATTGTAAGGATCATATAAGAGAAATACAATTCAACCTTTGAAATTCAATATGGTATCAGAGCAGAGAAATTAACCTGCTTCTGCTATACTGCTATTCGAGAGTATTCATCCAAAATGTCTAAAGACAATCCTTTAGCATTAGAAGCTGAAAGTTCCCGGGAGCTTTCCTCCGTGAATGCGCATGAGGTGGACGTCAACCCAAATCAAAGGTTAAGCTCAGTCGTACTGAATGAATTTAATTACTTGTCGTGGTCAAGAGCCGTGTCTTTGGCGCTGGGTGGGAGATCCAAGTTAGGGTTCATAAATGGAAGCATCAAAGTACCTAATGCTTCCTCACCAAACTATGAATCTTGGCTTAGCAATGATCATCTAGTTATGTCATGGCTTTTGAATTCCATGGAACAAAAGTTAGCTGAAATATTCAGCTACTCAGAATCCTCGTACCAGCTATGAGAAGCGGTCAAGGAAATGTATGGTAACCAGAATAATGCTGCCCGGGTTTTCCAATTAAAGAAGGACATCTCTGATCTGCAACAAGATGGCAAGCCGTTTGTGCAACTCCTAGGAAGCATGAAAAACATGTGGAATGAGTTGGAAATTTATCATCCTCATACAACTGATGCAGCACTGCGACGAAAGAGAGCAGAAGAAGACAAGATATTTCAACTCTTGTCCAGTCCTGACTCAACATATGAAGATCTACGATGTCACATACTCATGAACACTGAACTTCCTTCCTTCACCAGTGTGTGTGCAACGATTCAACGTGAAGAAGTAAGGAGGAAAGTCATGAACCTGAGTACAATGACTAACCTACCTGAGGCTAGGGCATATATGACCAACGAGAGAAAGTATAAAGGAAAGCATCCTCACTTGAAGTGTCAACACTGCAACAATACAGGTCATGTTAAAGACACATGCTGGATATTACATCCAGAGTTAAAGCCTAACTTCATGAAGGACAACAAGGGCGTACAAAAGGTGAACCATACTCCACATCGAGCAAATCATGCATCTACCTCCATCTCCAATAGGGTAGATCCATTCAAGAACTTCACAGCAAACCCAACAAAACTCATGACTGAGTTTATGTCGTACCTGCAAGGCAAGAAAGGAGGGGCTGGAATTGACCGTGCAAATAGCATGGAAGAAGGGACCTCGACAGCATTGCTCGGCAAGTTTGCAGGTTTCTTGGCAGACACAAAACCTATACCCCAAGAGGATATGCAAGGCATCATGAAAGCCTTTAAAACTGCTCTTAAATTAAATATGTTGCTTGATTTTTTGGGTTGTAGATTCAGGTGCCACAGATCATATGACCAACCATGTGTCTAAATCTCAAAATTTTGAAAAATTGGCAAAACCTTCTCAAGTTTCAATTGCAAATGGAGAGCATGTAAAGGTTTTAGGAAAAGAAAATATAAAGTTGATGTCTACTAAAATTGAATCAATAGCTTTGTATGTTCCTTCCTTTCCATTTCAACTTCTATCTGTGGGAAGGATGACAAATACCTTGAATTGCATAGCCATTTTTTCTCCTCACAAAGTGATCTTTCAGGATTGTGTCACCAAGAAGACGATTTGTAACGACCCGTCCCGGGAAGTAGGGTTAAGGGAGTGTTTAAGAGGAGATTAGTGAGTTTAATCGGGGGTTAGTTGGTCCCAATAAGGTCGTTAGAGTAGAATGACGATTTTGCCCCTGGTTCTGGCAAAAAGTTTACTTTTAGTTCGGACGGTCAATTGGGTATTGACCGATGACCAGGACGTATTTTAGGATGTCACAAATTCGTAGACAGGTGGCACGCCTGATTCCGACATCCGAGGAGGAAGTTATGATGTTCGGAAGATTGAGGGCATAACCGTAATGTGGGTAAACTAAGGGGAAAAGTTGACTTTTCGTATGATCGGGTTTTGGGTACGTTGACCTAGGACCGTTAGATAGATCTCCTCATCCTGAGTTCGATGACAGGCGGCATGTATTCATCAGACTTACGATGTGTGAGATACGGGTCTAAAACGGTAAGGGTAAAACCGTAAATTTGACTTAAAAGGAAAGGCATTTTGGTCATTTTGCACAAGGTGACAGGACCCATCCCAATCCCCCCGGGATTACCGTGTAATGTGCCCTGCTCCCGTCCAACAAGGGGTGTCAGACAAGGGATAACCAAGAGCTACTGCCCAACGGGGCATCCAGAGTGCGCAAGGATCGATGGAGGAGGTGTGCAATATCCCAGTCCCTGCTGCAATCGCATCCGTGATCAACCTGAAGGGCATTAAAACCAAAAGCTGTGAGTGGACAAAAACCAATAAATTTACCAAATACATTTATAAGACATTTATGCCCTCCAATAAAAACATATGCATGCCACCAAAACCAATAACCAAAACGTTTGCTCAACCGAGCCCTTAGGGCCTTAGCCCAAAAACCGTTAACCAAAAACCAAGTGTGGGAACTCAGCCCAAAACCGTGGAATACCACCACCATACATATTAAAACCATGTGGGTCACCACCCACGACCATAAATGAACATCAATTCAAAAATCCAAAACCATTTAGGGTCCCCGACCCTACATACCATTTCATAACCAATAATCCATTTTTACCACATAACACGTATCCAACCAATAAGCCATTTTATTCATTAATCCATATTTTACCATTACCATCACCAGCATCCCAGATGCTTAGCGTCCCAGACGCTAGACGTCCCTGACGTCATATCTCACGGTTTCATAAGCTACGCGTGCTGCCCGGGGTCTCTCCGGGTCCATATATCTGACATCCCTGATGTCTGACGTCACTGACGTCAATCATAGCAGTCCTGCTCCTGAGTCATCATACGGTCCGGCTGCTCCGTATAATGACCCCTCGCAGGCAATGCACCGTGACTTCCCCAGTGTCCCAGACATCTGGAGGAGACCATCATATATCCTTGTATCCAGATGGTATATGGAAAACAGTTTTATTAAATCCTTTTATCACATTATTACCATTGGGCCCTGCCCGAAATTTCCATAAAACCACACAGTTCCATTTAGGGTCCCTGACCCAAAATCACAATTATTAAATATAGGGTCCCTGACCCGAAATCACCATTATAATCCAATTGGGCCTCATGCCCGATTTTATGAACCACTAGGCCCACGGCCCGATTTGTAAACCAACTGGGCCCGCCGCCCGACTTATAAACCAACTGGGCCCACGGCCCGAATTCGTAAATCAACTGGGCCCCTGGCCCGATAACATAACTCAAATGGGTCTCAGCCCGATTTCATACCAACTGGGCCTCTGGCCCGATTTCATTAACCAACTGGGCCCCCGGCCCGATTCTCAAATGGACT
Organism: Prinsepia uniflora; assembly: GCA_032719365.1. NCBI lineage: Eukaryota > Viridiplantae > Streptophyta > Magnoliopsida > Rosales > Rosaceae > Prinsepia > Prinsepia uniflora. The sequence goes on along the minus strand of CM064864.1, from coordinate 13,916,662 downwards.
CCAAGTCCGAAATTTCCAACATAATTGGGCCTCAAGCCCGAGTTCATATTTCCAATTTCAAAACCATTTCATCACATTATATCCAAGTCATAAATATGGAAAATCCATGTAAAACCGGAAAACCTCGATTTACGTGCAAGCACGTAAATCGCCTCGAAATACGTGAAACCGTACAATTTACCAACAACCAAATCAACATCACACAATCACAACCATAATCCATATAAAACATTTAAGCATGCATAGAATTTATAAAACCAAAGTCCACTCACAGACCGTTTTAACCGTGTGCCTCGATACGCGTGCCACCGGCCCTCCCGGGCCACACCACTATCACCGGGACTCCCAATCCTGTCCAAATCACCTTAGAGGGTCACTAACCTCATCATTAACATCCTATCAAAGTCCCGTAATTTTCCCGCATTTTTTCTTATTTTTAAACTTAATTTAAAACCTTCGGACATCCCGAACACTATCGAGACGGTGTCCGATCGACCCGAAACCAATCCCAAAATGTTCGTTACATTAAATAGGACAGAAGTCATGTTGACCTCACCTCGAGATCCGTGCCCACGCACCGCCACGCGCCGCCGTGAGTGGCTGCGCGTGAAACTCACGCGCCTGCTACAGTGTCACCAGCCTAACCCGTTTGTCTGGTAAACGGGTCCAACTCACCCGCGACACAACCCGGTTCCAATCTTATCAATTCGATCCTAATTCCTTCAATTGATCATTCCATTAGTTTTGTTTTAAGTTAAATTAAGGTTCTGTAATCTCAATTACACAAAACATTACCTACAATTCCACGATTCAACGATGAACACGAAGAACACTCCGGTCAGTGTTCAATCATGGGATTCCTTCAATCTCGATTGATTTCCCCAAATTGGTTCAACCAGAAGCATCAGTGGACCACGAGGAACAATTCCCCCACATCAATTCCGTCGTTTGATCAGTAAATGATCACGACACAAGTACGAACACCGTCCACTGTGCAACCATGGAGTTTCATCGATCTCAGCCGGTTTCCTTCAATTGATGATCCCAGAAGCATCGTGGGATCATGAGAAATCATTTCCCCATAACAATTGAGTCAACCACAGCCCCAAACTCCACGACTCAGCCTCGATTTCTTCCTCTGTCACCAAGCTCGATCAGAGCCAAAACGGCACCAATCCTTCTCGTTTTTGATGTGGATCGACTCGTCACAACCTCAGGAAGATGTTTGTAACCTCCAATTCGATCATCACAGCCCAATTCCTTCAATTCGAATTTTCCCTCTCATTTTCCCGAAATCCAAAATCCAAAATTCAACCCACACTCAAACCCTCGTGTTTCCCAGTTAATTCCCTCATCTTAGTCTCCCATTTTTCTCTCAGGAACGGTAGAGAGAGGGAGCCAATTCTCCCAATCTGATTCCTCCAATTTTGTGCACGGTTTAGGAACAAAGAAGAGGAAATTAGGGGAATTGGTGGATTAGATGATGATGATGTAGTAATGATGATGTTTGGAGGGAAACAAGGAGCTGGAAACAAGGGATGGGTGACGCTTGTCACTCATCCAGGTGTGTAGGGTCAACGGTCACTATTCATTATTATGTTATTATTTTAATCCCGACCTCGGTTCGTTAGTTCGTTTCCTTGACCATAACGTCGTCGTCGGATCTCCGATTTCGGCATGCCGCCTGTCGTTGGATTCGTATCGATGATACCTACGTAACGGTCCTTGGCCCTCGCCCATCGGACCTCCCGATCAGAAAGTCAACATTTGGCCCCTAATAACCCAAATTACCAAAATACCCCTCAACCTCCGAACACCATAACTTTCTCTACGAATGTCGGAATCGAACGTGCCACTTGTCTATGAACTCGTGACATCCCGAACTACGTCACGGTCATCGGTCAAAGTCCATTTGACCGCCCGAACAAAAAGTCAACATTTTGCCCACGACCAGGGGCAAAACGGTCATTTCGCACAATTTGTCCGATTCCGCCCTACTAACCACCGTTCAACCTCACTAATCAAGATTAGTCACTAAACTAATCCCGGAATTCGGGACGGGTCGTTACACAAGGGGATTTGTGCAACAGAGAGGGGCAATTGGATGGCTAAGATTGGGCCACTTGTGAGAGGAAGGGTAGGATGGTGACACGTGGGGCTTGACTAGAAGATTCCAGGATTGTGTGCACAGGTCCAATAATTTGGGGTTAAATCGTGCAGTGTGTGTGTCGTGTGTGTTCTTCGAACCAGGGAGAAACAGAGAGGGAGATTGAGAGACAATTGAGAGACGATGGTGAGTGTTGGTGTGTTCTGGTGAGTAAGGAGTGATCAGAGGGTGGAAGAGTGAACTGGTGAGTGTTTGGGGGAGTAGAATCGTGCAAGAACACGGTAGTAGGGCCAGTCGGTTTTCAGAGAAAAAAGAGAAGAAGTGGAAGATCGTGGTGGTGGTGCGGCCGTGTGTTGGTGCAATTGGACTCGACAAGGAACAAGGGCGACTCTGTGGACTTCAGGGCGTACGGTGGTGAGCACGGCGGCGCTCGACCGCAAGTAATCTTTCTTCTTTCCTCTATGTGCTCTGTTTTGCCGTCGATTTTCAAATCGAAAGTCGTGACTTTAGGGGTTGAATCGAGGAGTCTAGTGAGGTCTAGGGGACTTAGTAGGGTCCTGGGTGTCTTCTGGTTGTGCAGCCATGACGGGGAAGTACACGGTGGAGGTTGGGACGACGGAGAGTACCGGTGTGCTCTATTTTTCCGTTTTGCTTCATACGAAGAGTTGTAGGTTTTGGGTGTGAGTCGACGGTTTTGGTGAGTGAGGTGAGGTTCAGGAAGGTCCCAGGAACCGTTTACGGTGGTTACCGTGACGAGGGGTGACCTGGTTGGCCGGGAGGAAGAACAGAGGTCTATCGGGTTTTGGTTTCGAGCTTGAGTCGACGAGTTGTAGCCTGAGTCGAGGTGTTTGAGTAAGGGGACTGGATTGCTAAGGATGGGACGATGAAGATGGTGAAGAGAGGAGTTGATTTGGTGGCGGAACGGCGGTGAACCGCTCACGCCGGTTCGAGGTGCAGCGACTGTGTCGAACCGGGTCGACCAGAGGTTGCTGGTGACACTGTAGCTGGCACGTGAAGGCCACGCGCAGCCACTTTGGGCGGCGCGTGGGGCCACGTGCGGCGGCGGCTGGGGAAACGGTCAACATGGTTTTTGGTCTGGGAGTTGCGACGAGTCTAATGCAATTGGTTTCGGGTTGTTCGGACGTCGTTTGAAGTTAGTTCCGCGAGGTTGAAGGTTTAGGGTTTTGGTTCGTTACGTTTAGGACCCGGGGATTTTTAGGGAAAATTAGGTGGACCTTCGTAGACGTGTTAGTGATGTACGTTGGTGGTTGTTGACAGGATCGAGACTTCCGGAGGAAGCTGAAGAACATACGGGACGTTCAGGACGCGATTGAAGGCTCGGTACTGTGAGTGGACTTCTTCCTTAAACTGAGCATGCATAACTACTTTTCATTACTTGATTTATGGTTTTATATGTGATTTCATGATTATTTGAATATGCTATAACAGTTTTACATAATTGCACATTTTTCGAGAAATAACGTATTTGGCACGTTTTACGAGAAATGCTTGATCTCTGATTATGATGCCATGGTTTTGGGATTTCAAACAATAAATGGTTTTCAATGATTATAAAGGGAGTTTGGAACAAGATTTCGATGATCAAGGTTTTCGATTTTAGAATCGGATTTCGGAAAACGAGTTGGAACGTAGAATTCCGGATTTGGGTTCGGAATGGCGGTTCAGGATGCCGGAAGGGCATCGGACCGGTAATTTCGGATTCGAGTTTGGATGTGGATTGAGAAATGGTTTTTCAAATGGTTTTGGATTGGATTTGCTGGATCTGGATATTGGGTTTAAAGACTCGGGAGTTTAAAGACTCGGATATTATTGAGGCCTGGATTGAGTTTAAAGACTCGGGAGTTTAAAGACTCGGATAGGTCCAGCAGGTTTGATCGGAAAATGATGATTTGATGTTCGTGTTTTTATGATACAGTTTTATGACACTGATGATATGATTTCTACAACCTGTTTTATAGTGTTTCTGTGTTATGATGAGGTTTATGTGATTTCTATCTGTTTTGATCACTAGGTTATGCATGTGGTTTCAAAACGGAGGGCTAAACCCGGTTTTCTTATAAATGGTTTTAGAAACTTTTCTGTTATTTCTGGTCCACTCACATCTTCTGTTTTAACTTGCCCTCCAGGTCGTGGAGCTAGCGCGGGGTTCCGGCGTCGAGGCAGCGTCTGAGGCATAGAAGTCACGAGAGGGATCCCGGACTGTTTTAATTTTTCCGTGTGCGTGTCTTTAGTATAACGGTTTTCTTTCTTCTGTATTAGTACTATGCGCTGTAAACTGTTGACTTCGGGATATTTTGTATAGTTTCTCCTGCGCCTGACTGAGTACTTTGGTGATTTTGAGTGAATTTACCTTTTGTGTGTGTCAGGGTGTCAGACGGGAGCAGGATTTATCTCGGTTTTCGGGGTGAAACCGGGGTGGGTCCTGACACGATTGGTGAAGGGTTTTATTTAGATGGTCTCTATTACATGTCAAAGAGCAACCCAGAGGGTGTCAAGCCAAGTTCAACCCCATTCAAGATAATCAATTGTGGCATCAACGTTTAGCTCACCCTTCTTCACCCATTTTGTCATCTTTATTTCCAAAATTAGGTAAGGATGCTATTTTTTGTGAAACATGCCACTTGTCTAAAGCCATTAGATTACCTTTTAACTCTTCTTTGTCTAGGACTAGTAAGTGTTTTGAACTAGTTCATTCAGATGTATGGGGACCAACTAGGGAATCTTTTGATGGCTACAAGTATTTTGTGATTTTTGTGGATGATTTCTCTCGAGTCACATGGTTGTATCTCCTAAAGTCTAAGAATGAAATGATAGAAGTGTTTAAGGATTTCCATAACCTTGTTAAAACTCATTTCTCATCTCAAATTCAAACCTTACGATCTGACAATGGCACTGAATACATGTCCCATATCATGAAAAAATATTTGAGCACTCATGGCATCATGCATCAAACAAGTTGCATTGGAATCCCTCAACAAAATGGGGTAGCCGAACGTAAAAATCGTGACCTACTTGAGAAAACAAGAGCATTAATGTTGCAAATGAATGTACCAAAGAGATTTTGGTCCCAAGGTGTTATGACAGTTGCTTATATCATCAATAGGTTACCTAGCCGAGTCTTGGAATTCAAGTCTCCCCTAGAGGTCATGAAAGGAAGGAAAATTGATCTCTCACATCTTAGAGTGTTTGGTTGCATCTGTTTTGTTCATGTTCAATCTCATCACCGAGATAAATTAGATCCTAGAGCTACTAAATGCATCTTCCTTGGTTACTCCTCTACTCAAAAGGGATATAAGTGTTATAATTCCCAACTAAGGAGGTTGATTGTGTCCAAAGATGTTTGATTTCATGAGACTAACCCTTTTTTTGGCAAGACAAGTGAATTCACAGATCAAGGGGATGGCATCTTGGACTTGTTCCCATTACCAAGAATTGAACTCGAGGGTTCGCAACAACGAGAGCTCAATCATGCCAACACTGATGCTTCTCTCAATGGAGATAACCATGAAGGCACTCATCCTGATGGTTCTATGCATGATGATGGCAGCGGCAACCAAGAAAACCTTCAAAGTGTGGCTGATAATTTGAACGAGAGTGAGCCAAATCTCCCAAAACCTCGACCCAATCCTCAACGTGATAGGAAGCCTCCCACAAGGTTTCAAGATTTTGAAACATATAAACTGAGGCATCCAATATCAAATTATGTGTTGTATCAAAAGGTGACTCCATCTCATGCTGCCTTCCTTAACACCATCTCCAGTTACAGTGAGCCCCAAAACTTCCATGAGGCTAATAACCATGTTGTGTGGCAAAAAGCAATGCAAGATGAACTCAAAGCTCTAGACCAACACAACACCTGGAGCATCATCAAACTTCCAAAAGGAAAAAAGGCAGTGGGTTGTAAATGGATCTATAAGATCAAGTTTAATTCATATGGTTCAATTGAGAGGCATAAAGCCAGGCTAGTGGCTCACGGATTCACTCAAACATTTGAGGCGGACTACAAAGAAACATTTGCTCCTGTTGCAAAAATGAACTCAGTTAGGGTTTTATTGTCTGTGGCTGTCAATAAGGGTTGGTCCCTTTACCAAATGGACGTGAAGAACGCCTTTCTACATGGTGATCTTGAACAAGAAGTCTACATGTGCTTGCCTCCTGGACATCCTCAAAGCCAGGACCCTGATTTGGTGTGTAAGTTACATAAGTCAATTTATGGACTGAAGCAATCACCTCGCGCTTGGTATGCTAAACTAAGTTCAGTTCTTCATAGTGTTGGTTTCAAAAGGAGTGGTGTCGATTCATCATTATTCGTTCGTATTGGAGCTGGTGGGAAATTAGTTGTGTTGATATATGTGGATGACTTAATAATTACAGGTGATAATGCTGCAGAGATCTCCAAACTCAAACAGTCACTTCAACAAAGATTTGCGATTAAAGACCTTGGGATGTTAAAGTATTTTCTTGGGATCGAAATGGCATCTTCTCATAAGGGTTTATTTCTTAATCAACGGAAATACATCATGGACCTCCTCCAGGATGCTAATATGAGTGATGCTAAGCCTGCCCTTACTCCTCTCGATAGCAAGCTCAAACTTGACTTGGGAGGCACTCCACTCTCGGATATCAGCTCCTATCAGAGGCTTGTTGGTAAATTGATCTACCTAACGATCACCAGACGAGACATCTCATATTTAGTGAGTATTGTCAGTCAATTCATGCATTCTCCCACCATCGAGCATCTGAACCTTGTAAAAAGGATCTTACGTTACTTAAAAGGGTATGTTGGTCGTGGCATTCTCATGACGAAGAACGACCACACTCACATCATAGGGTACTGCGATGCATATTGGGCAGGAAATGCTATCGATCGAAAGTCCACAAGTGGTTACTGCACCTTTGTTGGTGGAAACTTGGTCACCTGGAAAAGTAAGAAGCAAACTGTCATCGCCAGATCCAGTGCCGAAGCTGAATACCGTGCAATGGCTTCAACAGCGTGTGAGTTGATCTGGCTCAAGGGTCTTCTGTGTGATTTAGGGTTTCCTGCAACCGTTCCTATGTCCCTATTCTGTGACAACCAGGCCGCCATGCATATAGCATCCAACCTCGTGTTTCACGAGCGAACGAAACATATTGAGGTTGACTGTCATTACGTTTGTGAACAAGTGCAATCGCAAGTAATTCAGACACACTACACAAGAAGTTCCGACCAATTGGCCGACATTTTCACAAAGCCTTTAGCTTCTCATCAGTTTCAACGACTTCGGTCCAAGCTTGGATCCATCAACCTTCTAGATCCAGCTTGAGGGGGAGTATTGGAACCCTTAATTCAAGGAGTTATTGTCACCTCCCTTAATTCAAGGAGTTGTTCCTTTATTGGAACCCTTAATTCAAGGAGTTGTTAATTAACTTCCTTAAGTCTATATATTGTTGTACAAATTGTAAGGATCATATGAGAGAAATACAATTCAACCTTTGAAATTCAATACAACTAGTAATCTTAATTGTAGTTTCCCAATAAAGATTGCAGTTTTGGAGCCTTTGTCAATGACTTTATCTCGTGTTCTTCACTTGCATATAAATTCTTTGGCCAGTTGCTCCAACCTCCTTCACTGTATTAGAAAGTTTTACATTTGTCTTACTGATCTTATTGAAAAACTTGATAACATACCTCCTATAATTCACCACCCAAAACCCTTCTTGGCTATATTTTTGCCTCTCTAAGCTCGCCGTCGTTCTCTTCTTCCTCAGACCCGTCGTTCTTCTCTTCCCCAGCCGTCTCCCTATTGTTGAACTTCAGTTGAAACTTGGAAGGCAGCAAACATTGAGGCCCGGTGATTCATGATGTCCCTGATGTCCCCGATGATGAGAAGGTAGCAAAATGAGGATACTATTAGCATTCTACCCCCGATGATGACAAGGTAGTCAATGTTATCTTTTATTTTATTGTTATGAAATAATAGTTATCATAATTAGGAAAACAATTTAATGGACAAAAGGAGGATCCTATTTGGATCCAACCATAATCCGAATTAAAAAGTATAATTAGCAATGTATGTACCTTCCAAGTTCCAACCCCAATTGCACCGTTACATAAAACAAGATAATTGGGGGTTTGGTCATCAAGCCACGTGGCTGGAATCTATTCATGACGTGCCCACTTTCCTTTGGTGCTTCGTCACACGTTAGCATGTCTAACACTAACATGGTACTATAGTAGCACGTGTGCGTTCGTCCCTTGCCACTTTCCTTAATGCGTGGTTGAACTTGATTAAGGTAGCCAGGTAGGTTAATTATGAGAGGGCTCAGTTATTAAGAGTGTATTAAGGTTTAGGTTGTTTTTGGTGGACAACTTCATGCATGTATTTAGAAAGCAAATAACTACATAAATCATTGGTCAAATTCAGCCGTGTTATAATTATGAAAGAATTTAGAATTAAAAATAGAGATAAACAAATCGAAAATCAGTTTTTCTTGTTTGTATTTCATTCTCGGTTACAACGTATATAAATAAATAAAAATTAAACAAGATATATATTAGACTTAAAACACAATAAAAATTACAATTGGTAACCCAAATATCTGAAATACTAAAAGAAAGAAAGAAAAAATGCCCCTATTGGTACATACGAAATATGCGAGCAACTAGACTACTATACCAAGATTTCTTGTTATTTGTACTTATATTTGGTGGGCAAAGAGTTGGGTCTGTGCTTGGTTCTAATTAACTTGCGAGTTTTTATAATGGAAGTTTAAGAATCAATACCATCAAAGTTCAGAATCAAACGCATATGTTTTAAGAATTCTCCACATAATATATCATTAATTAGAATGTTTTGTTTTTAAGGAAGACGATAATGCATTAAGAAATACTTCGAATCATACAAAATCGCGATGGTGCTCATGCTTAGGTGACCTCATTAAAATCTTACCAAGATTTTCAACCTAATTAAAGGAAAAAGAATATCACGTACCAATAAAAAAATTAGCTTAAATCCTCAACTAAAACATTAGTAATTACATATGGTGGTTACTCAAACCACACCAATAACAGAAGAAAATAGACACCATCTGGCTAGGCGATGCGCAACAATGTTTGCAACTCGAGGTGTAAATTGGAAACGCACCGAGCGGATATTAGAATATTTTATACTAGGGCTAAATTTGGATCGGGAGTTAATTTTGATGTTTCACAAATTACTTGTTGTATTCTATTTTTTGATTTTAATGTTTTATAATTTTTTTATGAATCAAACTTCCAAATTTATCCATTATTTCTTAAATTATCTTATTTTATAAAAATTTAAAAATTCATTATGATTTAATAACCTAACAATAAAACATCATTAATCATATTATAACAAATTTTTTTGTCATGTACATATATGATAAAGTATCCATATAATCCAAGTAGTCTAAAATTGTCATTGTATTTTAATGGCAGACGTATAATACTCATAGTTGTGAAAATAGAAAGTGAGAAAGATATGAAACAGGAGAGTAGGATTTTAAATTTTTCACCGAATAAGCATAATATTGTCGTATTAAGTCATAATTCGTTTACTTATATATATATATATATATATATATATGTACTTATATATATAATAATAATAGTAATAAGCAGTCCACCCGCCTAGCCTATAGTCGGCCGCGTAAGTGGCGCTGAAGGCATCTAGGCGGAATTATCCAAAAGCAGGATGCCAAGGGGAAGGACCTATGAGGGGAGTTTTAGGACAGTGCGTAATTATCCAAATGCGGGATGGCAAGGGAAAGGACCTATGAGGGGAGTTTTAGGACAGTGCGTAATTATCCAAATGCGGGATGGCAAGGGAAAGGACCTATGAGGGGAGTTTTAGGCAGGGAAGTAAATATCGACGGAATCGCCGATATATCGATTTTTCCGGTCGACGGCAGGTAAGGCGGGGTGAAGCTATTTCTTCCACCAATATCGACGATTTCGGGAATTATCAACGGATATCGTTGATTTCCGGCGATATTGACCGAAACCACCGATATTCGACCCAGCCCCCGAACCCATAGGTGAATTTCTGCAGTGAAGTACCAGAAAAAAAAAAAGGAAATCGTACAAATACAATCACGGATTCAATCAATCATAGATTCATACTGTATCCATTAATTATGTTCACGGACGAAGAGAATGGTTGAAAAAAAAACAAAAATTATTCACGGACGGACTCACCACGAAAAGCATAAATTGGGGGTGGAGAAACGAAGAAAAACTCGAACCCAGCCCACCCCTGATCTGTCGACGTCGACCCGAAGCCAGTCGAACCACCTCTACAACCAGCAACCCCGGTTCTCCACTTCGCACTACTCGTCGGAGGACGACTGACGGCCGCAGCTCCACCCCTCTTTCGTCTCGTTCGTCTCGCCCTCACCGTCACCAGTCGTCGCCCGCCTCTGTCCAGTCGCCCCTCTCTTTTTCCCCAATTTACGAAATCTATTGACTGAGGAAGTGAGGAGAAGATATCTGTTGAGTAAATAATGAAATGGAATGAAACACGCGTTTCGTTTCATTTATTTGATATTCTTTTTTTTTTAATTATTTACATATTTTATTTTATTATTTATTTGTCATAATAAAATATATCATTTATTATTAATTTTGTTTTTTAACCCCAAATAGAAAAAATAGATTAAGCCTTAATTTTTTTTTTTCAAAATTCAACATTTATTATTAGGTAAAGTAAAATATGTTTTAGTAATGTATGTTTTAATATAAAATATGGCTTAATTAATATATTTGATAATATTTGTTTTAATTTAGAATATGTATTAAAATTATGAATTTATGTGTTTTTATTCCTTAATTATGAATATGTATTAAAAAAATGAAGCCTTAAACGTTTTTTTTTTTCAAAATTCAAAATGTATTATTAGGTAATTCATATATTCCTTAATTATGAATGTATGTTTTAATATGAAATATGGGGTAATTCATATATTTGGTAATATTTGTTTTAATTTATAATATATGTTTTATTTTAGAATATATATTAAAATTATGAATACATGTGTATTTGCTCCTTAATTTTTTATCATCATCAAAGTCTAACTTAGAATATATGTTCTAATTGAAATAATTTTATTATTATTATTATTATTATTATTATTATTATTATTATTATTATTATTATTATTTGTCATTATCAAATTCTCATTATTTTTCACATATTTGGTAATATTTGGTCATCATTTATTACTAAAATATGCTTTAGTAATGTATGCTTTAATATGAAATATGGGGTAATTCATATATTTGGTAATATTTGTTTTAATTTATAATATATGTTTTATTTTAGAATATATATTAAAATTATGAATATATGTGTATTTGCTCCTTAACTTTTTATCATCATCAAAGTCTAACTTAGAATATATGTTCTAATTGAAATAATTTTATTATTATTTGTATTATTATTATTATTATTATTATTATTATTATTATTATTATTATTTGTCATTATCAAATTCTCATTATTTTTCATGTAACTTAGATTCATAAAATGGCTAGTGGAAGGGCAAGTGAAAGCCGCCCAAGACCTGGACGAGTTGATCCAGCATGGAAATATGCCATTGCAATTCCTGGAAATAAAAACGGTGTCATATGTTTGTTTTGTTAACATCAGTTCCAGAGTGAAGGCATCACGCGATTAAAGTTTCATCTAGCAGGTCCGAAAAAAAAATGTTCAAAAATGTAAAGATGTACCTAAAGCTATTAGGGATGAGGTTAGAGCATGAATCAAAAGTAAAGATACTGCCAAACAGACTAAGAATATGATTGGGGAGAATATACGAGCTGGCTTGAGAGAAGATCCACTGGACACTCAACAGAGCATTCAGATTAATGATAGTGATGATGAAGAGGATGATGATGGATTCGCTTATCCACCAGATGTGCATAGATCTGAGAGAGCAGCATATCGCTTTGTTGTAAATGCATCGAGAGATGGGGCACGGCGAAGTGTCGAAAATTATGGAGTTAGTACCATACATGGTGCTCAAGGAGGCAGTAGCAGTCGTCAACCACCGCAACAGATGCGTCGATCACAAAGTTTGCGTGATCCATTTTTAATTCCTCCAGAACCAAAACTCTACAAAACCGCACGAAGTCAACAGAAGACTGTAAAATCGATGTGGAAAGGGACGAAAGAGAAATTGGGTCAATAAACAAGAAATTTTTTTATATATAAAGGTGTGGCTCCAAATAAAGCCAACTCTCATTATTTTAAGAATATGATTATTGAAGCCCAACAAGTAGGTATTTAATAAATTTATTTATGATACATTTTTATTTAGCTTATGAAATAACATTAAATGCTAACTTATGTTATAGTTTGCAGGTGAAGGCGTGTCCACTCCTTCTTCATATGAAGTGAAAAATAAATATCTTCCTATGGAGTATGAAAAAATGACGGCGTATGTGGAGCAACAAAAGCGACACTGGGAAACTTATGGATGTACCATAATGTGTGATGGTTGGACCGGTCCAACGAAATTATCCATAATTAACTTCATGGTATATAGTAAGGGTTCAAGTGTATTTCTCAGGTCAGTTGATTCTTCCAAATTCCATAAAGACTATGTGTACATACAAAATTTGTTGAAGGAAGTTGTCCAGGAGGTTGGAGTAAAAAATGTTGTACAGATCGTTACTGATAATGAGTCGAACTTCAAAAAAGCTGGAAAAGAACTGATGAAAACGTATCTGATCTATTGGATTCCTTGTGCAGCTCATTATATCGACCTAATATTTGAAGATATTGGGAAGAATGAGATAATGTCGCTCATCATAAAAAATGCTAGGCAGGTAACTAATTACATTTATAATCATCTATGGTTACTAGCTCAGATGCATGAATTCTGTTAAGGAGACTTGGTTCGTCCTGGTGCAACTCGGTTCGCAACCAACTATATTTGTATAAACAGTATAGTTAAACATAAAGTTGATCTTAGAAGATTGTTTACTAGTGATCAATAGCTTGGTAGCCCATTGAGTAGGAAAGTGGAAGGTAATAGGGTTGAGGCTCATATCCTCGACCTAAGATTCTGGGAGTCCTTGGAGATGATGCAATCAATATATGAACCATTATATTGCATCCTTCGAATTGTTGATACAGAGGTAGTCCCAACCATGCAAATCCTGTATGATATGTTCAATCGAATGAAAGAAAAGATAACCTGTCTTAAAGGGAAGAAGTGGGTCCTTAAAATCATACAGGAACGATGAGAAAAAACATTAGTGCATCCGTTACATGCCGTTGGTATATTTTTATCTTATTGAACTTGTGAATATTTTATTTTATTGTTGTTTACTAAGTAAAGTTCATTCATGATTTGCAGCTTATTACTTGAATCCTCGATATCAATATCAAGCAGGTGTTGAGCATGACTCCTACCTCGTCCAATCAGTTCAACAAGTATTCCTCAAACAGAATCCAAATAGGCAAGTGGGTTTACAAAATTTTGTAGTAAACGTAAGTTCACTACCATACATGAACCTTGATATTTTTGAATCTGTACATCTATGGCATTATATTAACATCAGCCTTAATGTAGTTGATCAACTTTAGAGATGATCGGAAAACATTTTGTTCACCTATGACTGTACAATCACGAACGAAAATGCCCCCAGGTATATTACTTGCATTTAACTTGATATTGTATGACTTAGCACTTTATAATGCCTCTTACATTAAACTTGATATTGACAGCTGAGTGGTGGGAACTATATGGCTAAGCTTCTCTCAACTTGCAACAAATTGCAGTTCGTATATTATCACAAACGTCATCATCTTCGGCATGTGAGAGAAATTGGAGTATATTTGCTTTATTTCATACAAAGCAAAGAAATCGTCTCGCATATTCTAAGTTAGAACCATGGATTGAAATATTGACCGATATGGCCGATATATCGTCAAAATTGGCCGGCAGCAGGTAAGAGGGGGGGGGGGGGGGGAAGAACTAGAGTGAAATATCGACATTTTTCCTTGATTTAAGCCCATCGATCTTTTTATTTCATTACAACTATCGAAATAGGAACAAATTTCATGAAAATCGGACGTAAAACAATGGAGTTACAGTCGGGTCATGTCGCGCAGGTCAAAAAACTTGAATTGCAGACCCGCGTGAGGAGGAAGGAGACTGTTTTTCAGTTCGTACGTTTGCTTTATATATTATTTGCTTACTTAAATTTGCAACTGGGTTCCTAGTTGAGTTGGTTTGATTCATTAAATAGCTGCACAGCCACTAGGGTTCGACCCCCCTTACGTGCATGCTGCTTTTGTTATTTTTTTTTTTCATTCATTCTGAGTTGTACACTTGTACCTTGCGTGCATGCTGCTTCTTTTATATTTTTTTTCATTCATTCTCAGTTGTACCATCATTTTATATGTGGTACATATTTGTACATATTTTTTTTTCATTCATCATGAGTTTCTCCCTATTTTGATTTTTTTTTAATTTATTCTCCCTATTTTATTTATTCCTTGTTTTGAACTATATTTTTCATTTATTCTTTATTTTGAACTATATTTTTCATTTTTTCCTTATTTTGAACTATATTTTTCATTTTTTCCAATTTTAAATATATCAATCCTTTCCAATTTTTAAACAAAGATTGACTCTGTTTTTTAAATTCTTTTTTCCAATTTTAAATATATTTACTCATTTTATAATTTTTCTTCAATTCAATTTTTTTTATGCTTATTGTTATGTTTTTAATTATATTAATATTCAATTATAGTAATTCATTTCAATTTATGTTTATGTTTATATTTTCATATTATTAGTCATCGGCAGAACTATATTGTATCATATTATTCACAATATATTTATTATATCAAAATCATTTTATAGTTTTTATTAGTCCTATATAATCATCATTGGGTACTTAAGTTTTTTTCTTAAGTTGCATTCCAAATTTCCAACTTTTAGATCGAATTTCCATCATTTGTGTTGACCGTAAACGATATCGATATCGATATTTGGAGCGAGATATCCGTAAATTTGACTAGCGATATATCCGTCGACATCGATATTTCAATCCTTGGTTAGAACAACTTGTTTTCTGTTATTACAACATGAAACTCAAGTTAAGAGATGAAGAAACTGAAGCAAGTAAAGTTGTGGAAGAAGACTACGTTGACCTTTTGGATATTGCAGGTCAACATGTGGAAAGTAATGAGGCTGATCCAGTTCAAGCATGGATTATGCCAGCTCAATTGGATGATGATAGTGGAAGGCCTGACCCTCGAGTAGCACATCTTACTAGTGAACACGGTGTTAATGTCGATAGAGTGCTATCTGAAGAAGTGGGGAGTGAGGACGTAGGAAGTGAGCGGGAGATGTCTTCATGGGAGAGATCAATGCTTAGTTCTACCGCTAGACGTGACTTACGAGCTGATACTACTAGTAAGGGACTTCATCAAAATAAATCTCCAGATGATGATTATGATGATGAAGGAGATGATGTTGAGACAAACGATGAAGACAAAGATGACGAAGGGGATGATGACAGGGGAAATGAACATGTAACCGAAACATATGCACCCTTGAGCCCATTTACTGGAGAGGCGGATTTCACTCATGTCACCCAAGATTATGATCATGGGTGTAAAGAAAGAGGAGTATGAATCGGTGTTGTTGGAAAAGATTACACTCGGACACGCAACATATATGAAGGTTATGGAAACCCATCTTCTAAGGATTCCATGGCAATTAGTTTTGAGTCAATGAGTTTAAGCACCGATCCTAGTAACAACTCAAATGATCCATATGCTTATGGTCCATATCGTCACCCCCCGTTAGACAGCCATCTCCCTCAAATGCCGCATGGTTATAAAGGCTATGAAGATCCTCATCTCAATGAAGATTATGTAGAAGTTAGTTGGGTAAATCCGAACTACCCTATCTATGGAGGAAAAGTATGTCATTCAAAGGAGATATACGAATACTATGTCCAACAATACATTTCTTTTTGGTCAAATAACATCAGTTGGCAAAACTTTTGTGTCTTGATAGATCAAGACCAATCTAATTTTTAAGTTGGTCGACACTCTACTTGTTTTTTTATCAAGTTCAATGTGTACAATATTTTTAATGCAATATTATCAATAGAATTATGTTTAATTTAAGCTTATCTTTAAGATTTTATACTGTTAGTAGTCGACAGACCTATATTCTATCATATGATTCATCATATATTTATTATATCAAAATCATTTTATAGTTTTATTAGTCCTATATAACCATTATTGGGTACTTAAGTTTTTCCCAAAGTTTCATTCCAAATTTCCGTCATTTAGATCCAATTTCCGTCATTTTTGTTGACCGTAAACGATAACGATATCGATATCGATATTAGGGGCGAGATATCTGTAAATTCGACGAACGATATATCCGTCGATATCGATATTTCAATCCTTAGTTTTAGGACAATGTTTATAAGTAAACAAATTCTACAATATTCAAGTCATACCCCCAACATGGAACCCCAGACTCCCAAGATATTAATAGAATCTAAAACCTGGCTGCTAAGCTGACACAAAATGAAGTCATAAACTTGGCTACACATTTCATTCGGTGGCATCTAAATAAGCATATGAGTGACATCAACTTGTGCAGCATATAAAACTAAGTAAAACGTTAAAATGGCAATGTGTAACATGATGCTGCAATTAATGAAGGAAGACTAAAATGAACCATTTCCAAAAATTTTAACAAAACAAAAACATTCGAATTGATCATACTGCATATTACCCATAAAATGCATCTCCTGCAGTATATGAAATCTTTTAGAGTTCATCAACAGTAATCAAGAGTAATCAAATTTATGATACCTTGAAAAAATAAGTCTTAATTTATGTTGATAAAAGAGATTCAGATATTATCAGCTATAACAGAAGCAAAATCCTTTGGAAACAAGATTCTAAGGGTCAACTGCTGTCACCTGTTGCCACTCTCCGTCTACTGCTTCCTTCCATAATGTGACGCTATTGTTCCCATCAGCCACGGCCAATATGTTTCCAGTCAGCGACCATGAGACCCTCCAAACAGGTGCATTGAAATCATGCAGCACCTTACCTTCCCACTGATCCCCATCCTTGGCCACAGTCCATATAATAACTTTCCCGTCCTGTGATGCACTGGCAATTGTAGATTTTGGTAGTCCCAAGTTGGGTGCCCAAGCAACATCCCTAACCCAATCAACATGCATTTGAAGAGCCGGAAAGCAATCCAGCTTCCAAACGCCATTACCAAGCTTCCACACCTTTACAGTATTATCACAACCACCAGAACACAGCTTCTGAACAGGGTCAAGCAGACCGGAACCAACAAGAGCTCCAGGGGTTGTTGAGGGAGCCCAAGAAACAGAGGTAACGCCAACAGGGTGAGCTTGGTCAATCCTAGAGGTATCCCAACCACCATCCGGCCTACCAGTGAAAACTGATATGTTTCCATCAGAAGAACCGCATGCCAAACAAAGACCGAATTCATGAGGAGCCCAAGCAATCGAGTTCACAGACGATTTGTGATCATCAAAAACATGGGCCTGGGTCCACTCATTCTGATTACCTTCCTTCCATAGTATGACGCGACCATCATAAGAACAGGAAGCAAGCAAAGACCCAAACTTTGGATGAGCCCAAGCAACTTGCCACACAGGTCCCTGATGACCAGTTAGGGTTGCAAGATGTTGAGAAGCCGAGTTGCTAACCCCTATTATCTTAACGCTGTTGTCCGATGAAGCTGTGGCCAGGCGCTTACCATAGTAGTCCATGACCACATCATGGACTGTGTCTTGATGACCAGTCTCAACCTTTTGTGCAGGCATTTCTCTACTATTATGTATATACTGTTTCAACAATTCGAAACCAATAAGGTAAGGAAAATGAGATCAAATGGACTACAATTTTCTAAATTATTAGGGTTTCCTCCTGGAAATCCCAAATCATACAATTATTAGTCTTTTATCTCAAACCCATCTACAATCTGGTTGCTGAGAAAATTCTGAACAATATATTACAATGTGAAAGAAGCAATGAATTGTGTGTGTTCCTTTTTCAACGTTAACAATGCTAACAAATTCACAATGATGACAACCAAATTGAACAAATAACAAATTCCATACGCAAACGTCAGAGAGTTTCAGGAGTGAGATCTCAGGATGGAAACAAAAGTTTTCCGGGAAACATTATACCATCAATCGCGATTAAATTAGAGACGTTCAACGATTAGAGCACATACTAAGCGGACACATCGATTAAAAGTTCGATTCTGTTCTTTTCAACGATTTACAGAATGATCTTAGAACAAATATAAAAATTCTCAATCCCAAATTTGATATAAGAACGTAGTAAGAGCGAAGGGAGCAGGAGATCTAACCTGTGAAGCGGAGATGGTGTGATCTGATACGACGCAGTTTCAGGACGAAGCGAATTGCTATGCTGCCAAAAAGCTTGGGAAAGGAACGACGTGTTCACGACATCAGTTTCCAATTCATCCAACGGTTTGGTTATGAATATTTTAGAGTAATGGGCCTGAGGCCCAATATAAACATGTAAAAAACTGAGCCGAATGGAGAAGGGGCCATCGTTGAAGAGGTCCAACCCATTGGGCTTGAGACAGACTTCAAAAACACGCAAGATGCATGTGCATGCACGACAAGCCGGGGACGCCGCCGAGCAAAACCTACCCCACCTGAATCAAAAGCCATCATAGCGTTTCTCCGCCACGTCATCGCTTCATTTCTCGAAGCCATCCCCCTCCGGGGTGGCCCCCAGCACTACCTTGTCCGGCCATGCCTTGTCCCCTCTCCTGCCCTCCGAGTCCACATCGAGCCCACCACCGGCCATTAAAGGCCCTCCTCCTCTTCCTCAAAAAATAAAAAATAAAAATGTTGTTATAGTAAAATGTGAAAGTATTCACGTGCATGTCATGTAGTATATCGGTATATGTAGATAAGTTGGATTTAAAAATTAAGAATAAAATAGAAGAAAGGGTTGTTGGGCACGAACATGATGAGTTGGTCGTAGCCGGATCTGATATTGAAGATCAGCAGATGATACCATGATTGTTGTAAGTCCAAAAAAGTCCCAAGTTCCGTACTCTACCTACGTCCCCAATAGCTCAATTCAATTCACCACTTGAGGTCGTTTGATCATGATTCATGAATTAAATCATGAATTCCCACTTCCAAATAAGAAGACAAAATAAATTTCATTTTATTGTTTAAAGTGTTTGCATACGAAGATGTCAACAACATACCTATTGAATTGAATTATCAATCAATTCATTTTAGTTTTCCTAATGCCAAGTTTAGTGATGTATTATTTCTTAAAATAGGAAGATGTTGTCATTTAATTAGTACTTTGATCCAGTAATATTTTTTTTTGCACGTATTATGTGATAGGTTTCATGTTCAACCTCCACGAAAAACAAACTCAATACTTAATATGTATAATATAATCATCGATTTTACATTCTAATGATATTTTAGTGATTTGCATATGTTTCGTGTAAAGTTTAAATTGTTTTGATGTTTTTCTTTTGTTTCTTTTGCCTTTATGAACTGATTTTAACTTCCAAATTATTGAGAATATTTTGAACTTTCAAATTTTTCGAATAGAAATAGATGTGGAAAATCCAAAATTTAAATCCAATATGGAAATAAATAATTGGAATGAAATTTTTTATTATAAAATATTTTGGATCAGAATTTCTTAATTCCAATATGATTAATCCAAAATTTTGGTGTATTTTTAATTTAGTGTATTATTGTGAGCAACACTTTCTCTTTTAAACAAATTAAACTGAGTAATACTAACCTTTAAAAAATCAAAGGTGATTAGAGAAGAGTGACATTAGCTTTCTTCAACTGTAGCACTTCAATCTCTCTCTCGCCCTTTTAGTCTTCGATCAATCTCTTCCTCTTTCAGTCCGTCTTCCGCCGTCTCCAGTGCAATCGGAACTCCCATATTGATAAATCCTAAAGCGATCAATTGTGATAACATATAAAATGTATACTACATAAATAAATCTGATTCAGCCAAACACAGCCTTCCACTTGCGAAATGTGCATTTCGCCTTTCTATTTTTAACAAGTTAGGTGTGGGCCCTACCAAAATTATTGTAAATTTTCGAGGCCCTTAAATGGACCGCTGCATTGTCCGTGTTTGGTTTGGACTGTCAACTTTGAGCAGGTACACTGGTACAGTTGCAGCAGTAACATCCCCAGGCACCGTCTTCCTGTATGCCGACCCCAACCCTAGCCCCTAGCCCCTAGCCCTCATCCTAACTCTAAATCTAATCCTAATCTTAACCTTAACCCTAATCCTAATCCTAATCTAAATCCTAACCCTAACCCTAACCCTAACCCTACTGGGTGAGACAACAGAGGAAAGAAAAAGATAAGGGTGGTGTGTAACTGCTAAGCCCTGATTGTCCCTACAAACAAATTACATCACACACCACCCACCATCCCATCACTCTCTCTCATGTCATGTCAAGGTCATATCATATCATTAGGTATATAAATAATATAAAAATTCAAATATGTGTAGCCAAATAGCCAATCCGAAGCAGCTGCGAGTATATTGTGCCCGCAGTTTCTGCATTTTCACTGCAACGTCCAATCGAATTCTCACATTTAATATTTTCATTATTATATATTTTTAATTATTATGACTACATCTATAGCTTTGGGGTAATCATGACGTAGCCTCCTACTAAATAAATACAAATATTGCTATTCACATTTTACAAATAAATAATTTTATGTATATTTATACAATATATTTTTCTTCTTCAATACCAATATCAATGTCAATGGGTGTTGAAAAAATTTGATTATACAGCATTAAAATAAAAAACAAATTAGGAACTTAATCATTTGATTATATATTTTGTAAATTTTTATACTTAATTGTTGATATGCCGTTAAATGCTGTTAATTAAAAGCAGCGTGCAATTATTATATTTATATTGTAAGATGTGTCTTCATGTACAAATATTGATATAAAATTAATCATTACTCAAATTGAGCTTTCATGCCCACACGATGTTAATATTAAATTAGAGCATACCAACTCATTTTGAATGGGTTAAGAAAGGATTAATGGGTGAAATTCGAACTCCAAATATACGAAAAAATCATAATAATATTTGAATTATTAGGTTACATTATCTCTTTTGGTTGTAAATTGTAACTCATACATTGTAACACATAAATCACAAATTTTTTGATGCACAATGAGAAAATTATAACTTCTCATTCATTTTAGAATATAAATACCCTAACCCTAATAAGACGGAAATGAGTTTATATATGTTTTTGGTTTTCCCTTTGTTTTTGGTATGGCTAGGTTTTCCCAATCGAGACGCATGCAAAAACCTCATGATGGTGTCCTCTGCTCGCCTCACCAGTCTCCCATGCCCATGCCTTTAGTATTTCAAAAGCTCTCATTTTTCTGATGCGCGCATTCTCTCTCTCTCTCTCTCCCTCTCTCCCCCTCTTCAATGCCCATCTCTGAAGTCTCAACCGCTCGCTTCCCAAATTTTCGACCTTTTCCATGCCTACATTTTTCATTGACCAATTTGCCATCATTCCATTATCCATTCATGGACGACACTACTGATGCCCTACCTTCAATGAACCTAGCTAACTCTCTTCAATGAGAAAGATCCAACAAAATCTTTGGATGCATTAGTTAAATTTAAAAGGCATTGGTTTTTCCACGGTACTTTGAAAATGCTATTAAAATTGATTCATTTTAGTAGCACAAATTTAACAAGGATACTAAAGTAAAAGAAATATTAAGATAAGAAGAAGAAATAGTTGAGCTAAATTGCATGTGAAGAAATTATCTAATACACAATAAAAGATCACATGATTAACATATAATCACATAATTAAAAAAAAATAAGCCTTATAAACATGTGTATATTGTACGAATTCGTACTGGTTTTAAACTTATATATACATTATTATTATTTCCATCTACTTTTTTTGGTTTCTCTTAATTGTTTTAAAACAAGAAGTTATTGTAGGTGTATCACAGTTGACACACTTTTCATGTCTTGGTCTGAAAAATTCAAAGGCATTGAATTGAAGGAAAGGGTAATCATGCGAATTCAATGGGACCTAAACTAGTTCAAGGGCATTTTGGTCAGTTCAAAGTATAAAAGAAAACAACAGAAAAATAATCGAAATAGAAAATATTCAAAGGTAAAGTTTTTGCCCCATTTCCCTACACAGTGGAACGAGCGAAGAAGACCCCTCTCTCTATCTATCTGAGCCGAAAGTGACGAACCAATGGAAAACAACAAACAATAGCAACAACAAGAAGAAGAAGAAAAAGCGCCAGCAGCAACAAAACTATATGAATCTCAAAGCAAAAACCAGAGAAGGAAACCAAAACCAGAAACAGAGCACGCAGTAAATATTTCTTCTTTGCTTTTTCCCTCTTCTTCATCCAGCTCAAAGTCTCCAACTTTCAGCTCCCGGAACCCTAATCACACATGCTGCGCCAACCCCTCAAACCCTAAGAAATGTCTCGGGGAGGAGATATGGGAAACATCGAGATCAGCGGGACGGTGACGTTCCCTCTGGTTCTCAGGCCTTAGTTGGAAGATCGGTTAAACCCATCTGGGAATAATAAAGAATCGGTCCACTATCTGAGTCTACTCGGTAACTCGTGTTTGATTAAAAAGCCTTGGGTAGTGGGTTTGGGAATTAGATCGGGGTTGTTTGCTGATCTCGAAAGATTTATATAGCTTCCTTGTGTTTAGTGTTGTCTCTGGGCTCGAAGCAAGAAAGGACAACGCCGTTCCAGCTAAGGAGAGTCGTATTCCTTGTCTGTTTTAGCTTCATCCTGAGTTAATTTATTTTTTGCATTTTTAGGCATCAAGCTCTGCAAGCCTGCACATTTGGGTAGAGACCCTGTTGCCATTTTGGTCTTTTTTGGTTCTTTTGAAGCTTTGAAAAGTGCTTCAAGTTGTGGCTTTTGCTGGATAAGCTATCTGGGTTTGGAGTACTTTTTACTGGGCTGCAAGTGATTTTTGAGCTGAATATCGAAAATGGCTATGTCCTGCAAGGATGGTAAGCATGCCTTGGATAATGGCAAGTATGTGAGGTACACACCTGAGCAGGTTGAAGCCCTTGAGAGGCTCTATCATGAATGCCCCAAACCCAGTTCGATTCGTCGCCAGCAGCTTATAAGGGAGTGCCCAATTCTCTCTAACATCGAGCCTAAACAAATCAAAGTTTGGTTCCAGAATAGAAGGTATCGTACCCAGTTTTCTTGCTTTTAGTTTTGTACTCTGTTTCCTTGGTTGCTCGGACCTTTCAAGGAAATTAATTGAAATTTATGGCTTGGATCTTGGAAAGTTTGATTCTTTCAGCACAATGCAACTGCATGGGTGGATGTTAATAAATTTCAGCTAAAATTCACAAATTTTATTCTGGATTTTCAGTGGAAATGTGGGTCTTAGTTTTCCTTAGTTATGCTAAAATTGGCAATTCAATTGTTTAATCACATTGTATTTATTTTCGTTTCCTGAGCAACGATTTATTTATGTTAATGCATTTGTCTGTTTCTGCCTGGTTGGTTCAGATGTAGAGAGAAGCAGAGGAAAGAGGCCTCACGCCTCCAAGCTGTCAACAGGAAGCTCACGGCTATGAATAAGCTATTAATGGAGGAGAATGATAGGTTGCAGAAGCAAGTCTCTCATCTGGTGTATGAAAATGGTTACTTCCGTCAGCATACCCAGGGGGTCAGAATTGTTTCTTTTCTTGTATTTTCTCTCATTTGTAATCTTACTTTGATTCGAGCATCTAATTCCAGAATGGGGATTTGAGCAATATTAAATCCGAGATTAGATTTTTAGGGATAATTAATAATCAACTTAAGATACCCGAATGTCTTAAAATATAATGCTTACCTTTATATTTTGTTACAGACAACGCTTGCAACCAAAGACACGAGTTGTGAGTCGGTGGTGACGAGTGGTCAGCACCATTTGACATCTCAGCATCCACCAAGGGATGCTAGTCCTGCAGGGTTAGTGGGATGTAGCTGATATGTCCTTTTCAGTCATTGTGCTTCGTGCATACCTGTTTTGCATGTGTGTGTTTGTGGCTTATGGGTTAATGCTTTCTTTGTGTTTTCCAGACTTTTGTCCATTGCAGAAGAAACTTTAGCAGAGTTTCTTTCAAAGGCCACTGGAACTGCCGTTGAGTGGGTCCAAATGCCTGGAATGAAGGTACATTTCTAGCACTAGTCATGATCATTCTTATTCAATAAGTGAGTAGGACATGCGAAAGCAATTGAACAATGGAAAATTGAAACTGTAACTCCAAATTTAGATTTTGAGTGGTCAGGATTCAGGTAATGTAGCCCAAATTTGTGTTTGCACCTAGTCTCCATCGGAGAAATTATTTGGTGTAAGAAGTTCAAATTTGTGTAGCCCAGCACTTGTTACCATGATACCGTCATACCATAAGAAGTTCAAATCATTTACCTCCCCAGATGTTGCCACTAATCAATTACAAAAATGGAAGGGAAGGAAAAAAAACATTTCGATTAGTGCAATTTTTTGCACTCTTAAGGGCCATATATCTAGCATGAGTTCAATTTTATGATTGTGGTTAACGTGGAATACAGTAAGGTGCAAATTTCTAATTGGATATTGTGTTGTGAAGTGAGCTTTCTGCATATTTAATATGTTTCTCCCTTATCATCACTTCCTGATATTCTCAGCCTGGTCCGGATTCCATTGGAATCGTTGCTATCTCTCATGGTTGCACTGGAGTGGCAGCACGAGCCTGCGGCCTGGTGGGTCTAGAGCCTACCAGGGTAAGTACATATGACATCTTCCCCGACCGTTTTCATGTCCTCTGAGCTTAAGAGAATGTTTGATACACTACTGACTATATTATGTTTAGGTGGCAGAGATCCTAAAAGATCTGCCTTCGTGGTTACGTGATTGCCGCGCTGTAGATGTTTTAAACGTACTGCCTACAGCGAACGGTGGAACCATTGAGCTTCTGTACATGCAGGTACGTTTCATTTGTCATGTAAGTAGGAGCTTCCCTTAGCAATTTTTCTTTATCTTACTAATATCTTAATTTTTTTTTTCTGATATAGCTCTATGCGCCGACTACTCTGGCGCCTGCTTGTGATTTCTGGTTGTTGCGCTATACTTCTGTTTTGGAGGATGGCAGCCTTGTGGTATGTATACTCCCAAAAGTTATGTATAATGCATCGTTGATTGATTATTTAATACCGTCCGTTTATTTGTTTGTTTGAAAAAAATAACCAAAAAAAAGGGCATTTAATACCTCGCACAGCGTACAATTTGATGCATGCATGCATACTCACCAGTATAACTGAAACTCTTATCACGTGGATAATGCTCAGATTTGTGTGAGATCTCTGAAGAACACTCAAAATGGTCCAACCATGCCTCCAGTGCAGCATTTTGTCAGAGCAGAAATGCTGCCTAGTGGCTACCTTATACGTCCCTGTGAAGGGGGTGGTTCAATTATACATATCGTTGACCATATGGATTTGGAGGTAAGTCAACTAATTATTGTCAAGTGTAATACGATAATCTCCATCTTTAATTTTCTTTTTTATTTTACTGTTAAAAAAAATTTTAAACTCTTGTGTTTCATCAACTAGCCTTGTAGCGTGCCTGAAGTCTTGCGCCCATTGTATGAATCATCCGCTGTTCTTGCTCAAAAGATGACAATGGCGGTAAGAATACCATATGCTTGTAAATATTTGAACTTTATTGCTAGGGTTAAAACAAGTAAAGCATTCAAGATGAATACTAATCAGTCACACATGAATGCTGCTATGAAGGACAGGAGCAGTTAAGTTTTTAACTAGTCTTTCTTACTTCGACTCAGGCTTTACGTCAGCTGAGGCAGTTAGCGCATGAGGTTTCTCAATCTAATGTCACAGGATGGGGCAGACGACCTGCAGCTCTACGAGCACTAAGTCAGAGGCTTAGCAGGTCAGTATATTCTGTTGTTCCAGTAAATCTCCTTCTGTCAGTTGAAGGTTTTCAATAATTGGAAGCTAATGGAATTTTTTTCCAGGGGCTTTAACGAGGCACTTAATGGATTTACTGATGAGGGGTGGTCAATGATGGGAAATGATGACATGGATGATGTCACTATCCTCATAAACTCATCTCCTGAGAAGTTAATGGGTTTAAATATTTCCTTTGCTAATGGATTTCCAGCTGTCAGTAACTCCGTGTTATGTGCTAAAGCATCCATGCTGTTACAGGTCAGGATGCTTACCACCTTTCATTTCAATCATCCTTGGCAAACAGTTGGAAATTAACATTAAAACTTAGGAGATGCTAAGCATGTTACTTGTGGCATTTTTGTCTGTTGAACTTTCAAATGGCCAGACCCTAGTTGTCCAGAGTGTATCTTCTAACCTTTTATTGGCTTTCCATTCATTTTTCCCCCCAGAATGTGCCTCCTGCTATCCTTCTTAGGTTCCTGCGTGAGCATAGATCAGAATGGGCAGACAATAATATTGATGCTTACTCAGCTGCAGCTGTTAAAGTTGGCCCCTGTAGCTTGGCTGGTTCTCGAGTTGGAAGTTTTGGAGGTCAAGTTATACTCCCCCTGGCTCACGCCATTGAGCATGAAGAGGTAAGGAAGTTGATAATAAGACATTCGCTGTTTTTAAAGATATCTTCTTTTACAGTAGGTTTTTTATATATGTTCAATAAAAACACTATTATTCTTTCATTATTTTATATATTTTTTTTTGTACTTGTTAGTTCTTGGAAGTCATTAAATTGGAAGGAGTTGGCCATTCTCCTGAAGATGCAATGATGTCAAGGGAAATGTTCCTCTTGCAAGTAAGCGTCGATTCTGGTTATGTTAATGATGGTTCTTATTATGAGCATTTTTGTCTATAGTTATTGGTATTTTTCTTTTAGTCTCAGAGCTTAACTTGGACCGTCAAAGCTATACATTCTTAACCTGAATTGGTTTCTGTGAAAATAAAGGGCATTCTGTTCTTGTTGCTCAAGATCTTAACTTTCACTTTTTAATGCACAGTTGGAGTGTTCATCTAACTGTATTTGGCCGTTTCATGTTTCCTGTTTATGATTCCTTCTTTAAATATTTCTTCGAATATAAATCTGGTCCCTTTGAATGTGTACTGTGAATGTTTTGGGTGAATCTGTGATTTCAGATATCCTGTGCATCTGTGATTTCATGATGTCCTGTGAATATGTGATCAAGTCTTTTGTGAAAAAAGAAAGACAAGAGTATGGCATATTCAATTGTTAAATTAGCAAGTGAAAGATAAAAACATGGAGAGATAGTTGATATGGATAACTATTAATATCCCATTTCTATTTCATTTTTTTCCCAATCTTTTATTGATTTATTTTAGTTAGTGTTTGATCTCCTGCTGAATATCTACATGTGTTTTCTAATAGCTATGCAGTGGAATGGATGAGAATGCTGTCGGTTCTTGTGCTGAACTCATTTTTGCTCCAATTGATGCTTCTTTTGCTGATGATGCTCCTCTTCTGCCTTCTGGTTTTCGCATCATTCCACTCGATTACGGGAAGGTTAGCCTTACAACTATGTGTAAAGTGATATAACCTGTCTCTTCAATGTAAATGCTTATTAGTGCTTCAAAAATGTTTCAGGAAGCCTCCAGTCCAAATCGCACCCTGGACCTCGCTTCTGCTCTTGAAATTGGACCGACTGGAAATAAAGCATCGAGTGACATTTCTACAAGTACTGGTTGTGTGAGATCTGTGATGACTATAGCATTTGAATTTGCGTGTGAGAGCCACATGCAAGAGCATGTAGCATCTATGGCCCGACAATATGTTCGCAGCATTATCTCTTCAGTTCAGAGGGTGGCATTAGCACTTTCTCCTTCACATTTAGGTTCACACGCGGGCCTTCAGTCACCCCTTGGTACACCTGAAGCTCAAACACTTGCTCGTTGGATCTGCAACAGCTACAGGTTTTGTAACTCTCTACGTGTGTTTCTTTCCATTCCATTTTATTTTATTTTTTTTTGTGGGGGGAGGGGGTGGGTAGGGAAAGTAGATTATTATTTTAGACATGTCAAAATGAGATATTTCTATACGCCCGCACCATAGCAGACATGTAGTTTCTTAAGTTTCATACTTTAAGTGGTTTAATCAGAAACGTTTTTCTTAATGAAACTGTGACGTGGTGATATACATAATTTGCTTAGCTACTTGTGTTATTAATAATTTGCTTAGCTACTTGTGCCATTAATATTGCAGGTGCTATTTGGGTGTGGAGCTGCTCAAATCTTGCAATGAAGGAAGTGAATCCATCCTCAAATCCTTGTGGCATCACTCAGATGCAATTATGTGCTGCTCTCTGAAGGTGAGCATATTACACGTCGCCCTGAAAGAAACAAGCAATAAAACGGTTGATTAAGATCGCGTCATTCATTCAGTTCCGTCTCTCCTATTTATTGTAATTGTCAGCTATTTAATATCCAACTCCATTACTGCAGGCATTGCCAGTTTTCACCTTCGCAAACCAAGCAGGACTTGACATGCTAGAGACTACCTTGGTTGCACTGCAAGACATAACTTTGGAAAAAATATTTGATGAACATGGAAGAAAAATGCTCTGCTCAGAATTCCCCCAGATAATGCAACAGGTCCCATTTGGCGCCCTTTCCAATTTCGTTTTAAATTAACCTGCCAAAGGCGAACTAGTCTAACGTCATAATCTAGTCACTTAAAGAATAGCAAAACACAATTTATTCAATGGAGTTGTAAGCATTGTGTTGACTTGTTGGCGCCACTTTTTGCAGGGTTTTGCTTGTCTCCAAGGTGGCATCTGTCTTTCAAGCATGGGGCGGCCAGTGTCATACGAGAGGGCAGTGGCTTGGAAGGTGCTGAATGAAGAGGAGACGGCTCACTGCATGTGTTTCTTGTTTGTGAACTGGTCTTTTGTGTGATATTGCAATCAGCCAGTTTATGTCCCAGGACTAGGAGGGGTATAATAGTATATTGAGTAGAGGATACCTCCGAACCTTTATATGTTTAAAGTTCAAATTTCTGCCTGTGATCATGAAAGATGATGGATGTTAAGACTAGGACTGATGTTGTGTTCGTTTCTTCTTGCCGTACTACTATGAATGCTTGCGTCTGTCTTTTTTGTCTTTCTGGTTTGGTTTGTTTCAACTTTCAAATGGAATGCTAGCATATATATGGAAAAATAAAACTAGATTGTTCACTCCTAAATGCAAAAATTGCCGAAATAATTTAGTTTAAACTTTGTTTGCCTAACTGAAGCGACTGTACTGTTTACATATAATCGATAACTGTTTTAATTCTTTCCAGGAGAAGAATCACTTTTAAAAAATTATCAATGTTGTTCATGTATATCGTTGCAATTTTAGATAGTCAGAATGAATTTCTCTTGCACGAAGCTTTATTAACATTAATTTGATTGGCGAATTAAAAAGTGAACACAGACTATGAAAGAATGATTATATCATTTATTTTTGGTTGAACTGTCTGTGGGTAGTCTTTGTAGGGCAAGTGACTCTTTTTCTTTCACTGAAGGCTCCTTGTCTCATTGAATTTTCCTTGGTGAGATTTGATGAGGCTGTAGGTGTTCTCTCCACTCTATAACAATTGACACTTCGATGAAATTCTCTATTTTCTGAAGTAAAATAGAAAGTAGAGGGACAGAAGTGTTCGAACAGGGACTTCACAGAACAAAATCCTGAACCAATAAAAATAATACAACCACTTACACAAGCTAAATGATCGAGAATTCAGCACATAATTTTTAACCCACATAAGATGTTTTAAGAATTCCATGAAAAAGCATATGTAATAACGGAGGCTATCAAACAATGGAGGTTACCTGTTGTTGACTCACCTAATTCTCAATTGGTATGTATGGGGATCAAAATTTGTTGGGAGCTACCTGTATGACTGTGTGTCAAATTTGAAATGATTATTTCTCATGTAACAATGAAGTATGGACCGATGAGACAAGTGGGTGCCTGAGGTGAGTGAGTTTGAGTCGCGTGGTAACGATCAGAGTGATCGAGTTGTTTGAGGTGGTTGTGGCGACCTTGAGATGAGTGACCGAGGTCTGGTAATCAGTAAGGGTGAATTACCTTGCTGATTATGCTAAACTAGGAGCAGAGGAAATTAATAACACGGGGACGAAATTAATTAAGGAGGGAAGATCGGTTGAAATTTCGAGAACGAAATTAATTAAGGAGGGAAGGTTGTAGCGACCCGTCCCGAATGCATTAGATTAGTGACTAATCAAGGATTAGTGAGTTTAATCTGTGAATAGTTGGCTGAAATCGGACGAACGATGCAAAATGACAGTTTTGCCCTAGTCGTGGACAAACCGTTGACTTTTCGTTCTAGCGGTCAAATGGACTTTGGCCGATAACTGTGACGTATTTCGGGACGGCACGAGTTCATAAACAGGTGGGACGTTTGATTCCGACATTCGAAAAAGAAGTTATGACGTTCGGAAGTTCAAGGGTATTTTGGTAATTTGGTTAAAATGGGTAAATAGTAGACTTTTGATTTGAGAGGTCCGATGGCCGAGGGTCGAGAACCGTTACATAGATCGGGTTGATACGAATCCATAGACAGGCGGCACGTCGAATTCAGACGTTCGACGGAGAAGTTACGATTCACTGAAGTTTAGGGGGCACTATTGCACGTTTTATGAAACGGGGAGCTTTTGTACTCAAGTGGGCCAGATATTTTGGGAAGGCCCAATGGATGAGTGACAAGTGTCACTCATCCATTGCCCATTGAAATTGTATTCATGCATCCAATTCCTTTCTCCCTTATTCGACCATGTCCCCAAACCAAACCCAAAACCTGATCGATCTCTCAACCCAATCCAACCCTTACCCCTTTGATCATGGTTTTGAGACCTAGAGAGTGTGGTGAGGACCTGAGGATGATGGTGGCTGGCAGGAGACGGCGCTGCCGTGGGCGATGGAGGCAAGCTTGAACCAAGGTATCGGTTAGGCCCTTTTCCTTTTATTTTCGATTTGTGACGTTAATGATGGTTTTAGGTGATTGTAATGAGTTTATTAGGTTTCTTAGGAAGTTTAGAGAAGTTTTTGGTGGTGGTTTGACGGTTGAGGAGCCGTGGAACGAAAATGGAAGTTTGGGCCGTGGGATTCAAATCGAACGGATGGGATTTAGGCGGTTTTTCCTTGTTTTGTTCATTGGAATAGATAGGAAATGACAAAATAGGAAGATTGGGATTGAAAAGGAGAATATTGGGTGAAAAATGGGGGAGCAACCAGGCCGGACCGGACTGCACATAATCGTCCAGAGGTTGAAGACGTAGGAATAGTACCCAGCACGTGGACTTCACGCGCAGGGGCTACAGGCAGCGCGTGGGGGCGCATGAGCCATCTTTTAGGGAGGGTTCCAACATGTGAAATCATCTATTTGATGTAACGAACATTTTGGGACTGGTTTCGTGTCGATCGGAAATCGTTTCGATAGGTTTCGGGGTGTCCGAAGGTTTAGGATCGAATTTAAAAATAGTTAAAAATTCCAGAAAATTGCGGGGCTTTAGTGAGAGGTTAATTAGGTAGTTAATAACCCTCTAAAGTGATTTGGACAGGTTTGGAGGTCCCGGTAACGACGATTGGCCCGGGAGAGCCGTATGGCACGCGTATCGAGGCGGCAGCTCGGACGGTCTGTGAGTGGACCTTGTTTTCTAAATTGATGCATGCATAAATGTTTATTATATGTTTTAATACATGTTTTGTGATGCCATGAGTGCATTTGTGTTTGGTTACGTATTGGCACGTATTTCGAGGTTTCGGCCCTATACGTTGCCGATACGGGTTTGTACTTTCTTTGTTGGTTTAAATGAAATGATTTCGGATTTAAAAAGGATAAACTCGGGCATGAGACCCATTTGGTTTTGTCTCGGGCATATGACCTTATTGATGACCTACGGGTCTGAATCGTGGTCGCGGCGAGTGGTATGTGCACTGCGACGAACGATATGACGCTCGCCTCCGGACTGGGATGTGTTCCTTCTGGAGAGGTCACGATGCACGATCCGTTGTCGGGAAGCTGAGGGAGGCTAGACTTCGGAGTGCTGACGGTTGAGGATATAGATCAGTGATGGGTGCCCCATGATCTTGCGGTGGTCACGTCGGTTGATTCGTTCACGGCGACATACCAGGATTGAGGGCGGTCCTAGATGGATGGTTGCACGCATCACTACGATCGGAGTGGTGACTAACCCTGAGATATCGGGCACGATGCCCAATTGAGTCATGTGTTTGGGCACGAGGCCCAGTTACATTACGTTTATGTTTTCGGGTCGGAGACCCTAAATGGATTTTCAGGTTCATGATGGTTTATGTGGACTGGCATGAACCCTTGAAAGGTTTTATGATTCATGACGGTTTATGGGGACCGGGCATGAATGTTTACGTTATATATATATATATATACTCATATACCTTCCTTACTTGGAATGTCTCCTCCAGGGAGGGTCGTTGGCCTGAGTGGACCTCGGAGTAGTCACGAGGCACTAACAGAGTGGAGTCGCCCCCGTTGGGCACCTTACTCTCAGGATGGCTTGGATCATAACCCCAGGATGGGTCAGTGATCTACGGACATTGACCTGGGTGAATCGTAAGAGACTTGGGCTTGACACCCCGGGTAGCACGCGCTTAGCTTTAGAAACCGTGACAGGATTGGTTATGTGATTTATATCTATATGTTATATGATATGTGATGTGTACAAGTTTTGGGCTGAGTCCCACATGGATTTGGGCAATGGCCCGTATGGTTGGTTTCGGTTATGGTTTTTGGCTTAGTTCCCACATATGGTTCTTTTGGATAAATTGTTTTTGAAGGCTTACATGCTTTTTAGTGAAGGGTATAAATGTCTTTATGAAAATGTTTTTATTAAACTCTTTGTTTTGTCCACTCAAAGCTTTTAAATGTTTTGACTGCCCTTCAGGTTGACAGCGGATGTGGACTGTAGCAGAGACCGAGATATTACACACCTCCTCCAGATCTTGGCGTACTCTGAAGCCCGAGAGGGCTAAAGTCGGAATTTCCCTTGTCTGACACTCCGTGTCAAACAGGATAAGGGTCGTCCCGCGTTAATACCGGGGGGATTGGGACGGGTCTTGACAGGTGGTATCAGAGCATAGGGTTGCTCGTGTTACTCTGAGTTCTAGAGTGGGTTTTTCTCTTAGAGTATCGCGCAGGTCGAGGATGTGATGTCTCAATAGGCTGCAGTTCGTCATCAACCTGATAGTTAGGATGCCAAAAGGATAGTTAGTAGGATTGAATCGTTTATCGTTTTGGTTCGGCACTTGATGCTGGGGTTGCCATAAGTTCTGTCAAGGTTGGCAGTGTGGCACCCTACGGAAGGATAAACGTAATAGTACTTTAGAGTTTTGATCGTGAGACGGTTAGTTGGGATCGTCTTTCACGACGTTGTAGGATCAGTTATGATGACATGGGTTGAGTCGAGTGATGTTTGATTAGAGTTTGGTTGGACAGGTTACTAGGGTTGGTACTTATCGATGGAATCCCAGAGTGGGGATACGATGACATGACCCATCCCAATCCCCCCGGATTACCGTGGGATGTGCCATGCTACCGTCTGACACGAAGTGTGAGACAAGGGATATCCTAAAGCCACTGCCCATTCGGGGCTACCAGATTGCGCAAGGATAGATGGATGAGGCACGCGATGTCCCAGTCTCTGCTGCAGTCGCATCCGTGATCAATCTGAAGGGAATTAAAAACAACAAAGGCTGTGAGTGGACGAAAATAAATAAGTTCATAAAACACATCTAACAAAGTTATTTAAGCCCTTCATTAAAACGTGTGCATGCATCGAAAACCAGTAAGCAAACTATTTACAAAAATAACCATTAGGGCCTTAGCCCAGAAACCAAGACTCAAAATCAAATGTGGGAACTTATCCCAAAACCGTAAAACCAATCTCCAATTCCAAGTGGGCCACCGCCCAAAACCATAACCATAAATACCATTCAAGAAATACATGTTTAAACCATCCTGGGCATCACAGATGCCTAGCGTCCCAAACGCCATACCTCACAGTATCAAGCAACGCGTGCTACTCGGGGTCTCACCGAGTCAATATCTCTGACATCCCAGATGTCTGACGTCCCAGACGTCCAATCATAGCATTTATGCTCCTGAGTCATCATATGGTCCGGTAGCTCCGTATAATGACCCCTCGCAGGCAATGCACCGTGACTTCCCCAGTGTCCCAGACACCTGGAGGAGACCATCCCATATCCTCGTATCAAGATGGTTTATGGAAAACAGTTTATCAATCATTTCAAAACATCTCAAGGGCTCTTCCCGGAATTTCCATAAAACCATCACAAGTCCAAACATCTGATTCTTCAAATCCAAAACCATTTATTCAAATCCATTTAGGGTCCCCGACCCGAAATCACATTTATAAACCAACTGGGCCTCATACCCAATTTCGTAAACAACTGGGTCCCTGGCCCGATTTCGTAAACAACTAGGCCCCTGGCCCGATTTCATAAAGTAAGTAGGCCCTCGGCCCGATTGCGTAACTCAAATGGACTCCAAGTCCGAGGTTTCCAAAAAAATTGGGCCTCATGCTCTATTTCATCTTTTCAATTTCAAAACCATTTCATTCAACTATTTCCAAAACCATAAGTACGGAAAATCAGAGTAAAATCGAAACCTCGATTTACGTGCAAGCACGTAACTCGCCTCGAAATCCGTGAAACCATATAATTTAACATCATATCATCACAATCATAATCCATATAAAACAGTTTTGCATGCATAAGATTTATAAAACCAAAGTCCACTCACAGACCGTCCTAAGCTGCCGCCTCGGTTTGCGTGCCGTAAGCCTCATCGGGCAAATCGTCGTCACCGGGACTCCCAAACCTATCCAAATCAATCTAGAGGGTTACTAAATACCTTATTAACCTCTCATTGAAGCCCCGTAATTTTCCCGAATTTTTAACTATTTTAAATCTCGAACCTAAATCTTCTGATGCCCCGAACATTATCGAAACTGTGTCCGATCGACACGAAACCAGTCCCAAAATGTTCGTTACATCGAATAGAAGATTTGACGTGTTAAACACTTTCCCAAACAGTGGGACACGCATCCCCACGCTCCCAATAAAGTCCCTATGCACTGTTCATCGTCTCCTATAATGAGCTGAACCGGTTTTTCTGGTTCCTGGACCGGCGTGGCCGATTCACGGGCCAATCCTTCATATTTTCATCCCATTTTATCCCATTTTATCCCATTTTAATCCTAATCTCATCCTAATATCATTTCCCATCAGTTTAGCTATTAAAAACCGAAATAAATGGACTAAACCTTATCTTGAATGTTCATCCACGAACCGGCCATCCGTAAGCAACCACCACCGTGGCGTCCGGCCATTCCAGGCCACAAAACCAATCTCACTCGTCTCCTAGAGTCCCCAGAAGCACAACCTAATCAATAGGATTAGCTAAAAGCCTCTAAATCTCAACCTTGAATTTTTGAATATTTTCACCTCACGGTCGAGCTCCCCACCGTGAGCCACCGTCCAGTCCTCCCATTCTACTTGCCTCTCACTCTCCCTCAGTCCTTACTCAAAGTAACTCACCCATAAGATGAAAGATGGTGATGGTGGTGTGTTTGTTCTTGAGAGAAAATGGAAAAATAGTGCATATGGGGTTTTCGGGTTTGTGAGGAAATGAAGGAAATGTGATAGCTGATGAGAGAGAGAGAGAGAGAGAGAGAGAGAGAGAGAGAGAGAGAGAGAGATGGATTTGATCAGATGGGGAGAGATGAGATGGACGGTGATGATTGATTGAGAGATGGAATGGATGGCTAGGATTAGAGATTAGATGAATGGAAATTAAAAAATAATAAGGATATTATTATTTAATTACCTAGATCCACAAATTAGGGTTATTGGCCAATGGGATAAGTGACACTTGTCACTCATCCATAGGTTCCATTTAAAATATCTACCCAATCAGAATAAGCCACCTCATCAATGCCTCGAAGTACGTGCATAGTGAAACCAAACTTCTGTGACCTATAACTTCCCTGTTCGAAGTCTGATTTTCAGCGTGCCGCCTGTCTATGGATTCGTATCATCCCAATCTACATAACGGTACTTGGCCCTCGGCCATCGGTCATCCCGGTCAAAAAGTCAACATTTCGCCCCTTTTAACCAAAATTACCAAAACGCCCCTAAGCTTCCAAACATCATAACTTTTTCCTCGAACGTCGGAATCTCACGTGCCACCTGTCTATGAACTCGTGATGACCCAAGCTATGTCACGGTCATTGGTAAAAGTCCGTTTGACTGTCCGAATGAAAAGTCAATGTTTTACCCACGACTAGGGGCAAAACGGTCATTTTGCATCGTTCTTCCGATTCCGCCCAACTAATCACCAATTTAACCTCACTAATCATGATTAGTTACCAATATAATCCCGTAATTTGGGACGGGTCGTTACAACCTTCCCTCCTTAATTAATTTCGTCCTCGAAATTCCAACTATCCGGATTCCACATCCTGCTCATGGAAGTAATTCGATCTCACGACACGTGTACACTCGTACACCAACTATGACACGACCCATCCCAATCCCCCCCGGGATTACCATGGAATGTGACGTGCTCCCGTCTGACAAGAGGCGTCAGACAAGGGATAACCGATTGCCATTGCCCAAACGGGCTTCCAGAGTGCGTAAGGATCGATGAAGGAGGTGTGCGATGCTCAAGTCTCTGCTACAGTCGTATCCGGAATCAACCTGAAGGGCATTAAAAACAAAAGCTGTGAGTGGATGAAAATAAACAAGTCTGTTTAAAACATTTATAAGACATTTATGCCCCTCAGTAAAACCATATGCATGCGCCAAAAACCAATGATCACACATTTATTTAGAAATAACCATTAGGGCCTTAGCCCGGAAACCAAAGCATAGTTTCAATTTCCAAAAGTCAATCCAAGAGTTATTTCATAAATCCAGTAATATGAACCATAAGGCATATAATATAAACCATAACCATAATTTTAGCCACTGCACTATACACTCCAATCCGACATCCCTGATGTCTGACGTCCCTGACGTCAATAAGGTCACAATCACAAGGCTACGCGTGCCACTCGGGTCTCAATTTCCGAGTTCAATCCCCGAACCCCGTTCGGGTACAGCATCCCCGATGCTTAGCGTCATAGACGCTGGACGTACTAGATGTCCGTGACCTCTCCGGGGTACCTCATCCGGAGGAGACAATATAATATGGAAGGATTTATACAGTGCAGTACTAAATACATTTTATTGATATCCACATGCAAAACATATAGGTATGCATAGATAAAATCCGAACCGATCGTTACGTTTCATCAAACGGGTCTAATGCCCAAATACCGTGAAACGTGCCATAACCGAAATATCATCAAAACCATTTATTGATTCCAGCATGTGAACATATATAAAATGTAAACCAGAAAACATTTATTCAATTCCATTTTAGGGTCCCCGACCCGCAATCGTATGTAGAAATCAACTGGGCCCCTGGCCCGATTTCATAGTTCAACTGGGCCCCTGGCCCGATTTTACATTATTCAAGTTCGTAACCGTTTCATGAAATCATATCCAACCACACTTATGGAAATCGGTGCAAATCCAGAAAACCTCGGTTTACGTGGAAAGACGTAATTCACCTCGAAATACGTGAAATCATTTTAAATTCACCGATATCCAAAGTAAATCATTTAATCATAGTTATAACAATCATAAAACAGTTATGCATGCATCAAATTTATGAAACCAATGTCCACTCACAGACCGTTTAACCGAGCGCCTCGATACGCGTGCCATAGGCCTTCCCGGGCCACACCACTATCACCGGGACTCCCAATCCTGTCCAATTCACATTAGAGGATCACTAACCTCATCATTAACATCCTATTCAAGTCCCGTAATTTTCTCGAATTTTTAAGTATTTTTAAACTGGATTTAAAACCTTCGGACATCCCGAACAATATCGAGACGGTGTCCGATCGACACGAAACCAATCCCAAAATGTTCGTTACATTGTATAGGACAAAACTCATGTTGATCATACCTCGGGATTCGCACTCACGCGCCCCCACGCGCCACCGCAAGTGGCTGCGCGTGAAAGCCACGCGCCTGCTACAGTGACTGCTACAGTGTTCCTTCTTCACCCGAATGACTGGTAAACGGGTCTGATTACCTGCGATAGGATCCGGTTCAATCACACCCAATTCGACATCAATTCAATCCGTTCTTGATCCTATAACAATCATTAACCAATGAATTTCAGTTCTGTGACATTGATTAACAACAACTAACCCATAATCGTGCCACCAACCCGTGATCACCCAAAACGGGTCGATCACCAAAACTCCACCAATCCTCCACCATTGTCAAATTAACTTCACAGGAAGCTTATAAGGATTAATACGAACCAATTCACATGATTAATTGAACACGACGTTACCTCAATCACCACGACTCAAGCTTGAGTTTTCCGGCCGTCCACCTCGTCCGTTCACGGCCCTAGGAGCCCCAAAGCTTGCCCCATTTGATCAGGTTCGACTCGTTGAAGTTCCAGGAAGCTCAATCCATCATCAATTAGGCTTGGGCTGGCCTAAAACTAGAAATTTGCATTTGAATTTCCTAGAAACCAGTTTCGGGTTTTCAGAGAAATCCAACACCCAATTCACTCATTCCTTCCATTCTCAATCACAGAGTACTACTCTCGACTCACTCTCCATTCTTTTAATTCAATTTAGCCGTTAAAGGCGTCCCAAAGTAGCCCACAATCCACTGTGTAAAGCTCCCCTGCACTGACCCGAAACCATATATAAATGGTGTCCATGTTCTTCAAGTCAGTGGCCAGCACAAATACATGTGCAAACATACCTCAAACTGTCCCAATTCAGTCCCTTAATTGATAAACAAACCATGGGATCGATCGCAAAAAGTATCCCACTTCACGGCTGATCAATCCAACAGTGCCCCGTGTGAAATTACAATTCTGCCCTTGTGTAGAAAATTACCAAAATGCCCCTCACGCATCCTGACCCGTAACTCGGTCATACGGACTCCGATTGATGCGTGTCGTCTGTCTACGAACTCAGGGCATCGAGACCTTCCTAAAGGTCCTCGGTCCTCAGCCATCGGACCCCCTGATCAAAAAGTCAACATTTCCCCCTATAGCGTCCAAATTACGAAAATTCCCTTGCACTTCCGTACATCATAACTTTCACCACGAACGCTGGAATCGAACGTGCCACCTGTCTATGAACTCGTGACGTCCCGAACTACATCACGGTCATCGGTCAAAGTCCATTTGACCATCCGAAATAAAAGTCAACGTTTTGCCCACGCCTAGGGGCGAAACAGTCATTTTGCACAATTCGTCCGAAATCACCCAACTAATCCCAGATTAGTAAATCACAATTAAATATTATTAAATCCCGATATTTGGGACGGGTCGTTACAACCTTCCCTCCTTAAAGAATTTCGTCCTCGAAATTACCAATAACCTTATTCCACAACCACCTTGTGGAAAACATTTCGACCTCATCTCATACGTACACCTGTACACCCACTTACTGGGACAACACCAGTCTCGTCTGTACCCAGACATCCCATCACAGTCATACGTTACAACAACAACACTCGACCACCTCGAGTGGACATAATCACCTGATTCGCGATAAAATCGCTTAACCATTTAGCTGACTCCTTCAGCTAGACGGTTCCTTCCCATGGCCAATAAATCCTTACATTTGCTCCCATTGGGAGTCACCAAATCTCATTTGTCAGTCCATGCTGACACCATCAGTCAAACTGTCACCGCTAAGCTTTACCACCCTAGTAAAGCCCCAACCATCCGCCAGTTAGTGACAACACCACGTACTACATCATTCTCGATGTAGCGTACGATTAACCACATGATCTCAATTCGCAGGGCAAGCCCATTCCTGCGACATAACTAAATCTCAATGTCCATATCCGACGACTCCCTCAGCGAACCAAGACGCTGGGAAATCACGGTGTGATCAAGTCACACAAGGCTACTCGTGGTTACTCAGACCACCAATTCACTCATCCTGAGTGTACGTATACCGTCAACTTACTCTATCAAGTGGTGTAACTGGAACACATTGAATACCACCCAGCAGTGATCACATATCTCGAAGCTAGGGTTCAACAAGCCAACCATGGCTAAGAGCACCTGCTCATAAAATCACTGAACTCGACAAGATCAATCTGCCTAGCGCACAGTATCCAATGTCCAGTCCACAACACAGCCAAACAAATGATATCGGAACCAAGCCGATTACCAACACATTTAGTTACACACCACCGGTACATCCCATGTACTGCCATTAGGCACCACTCAGCCTCACCAGTATCAATCCTCGTACAACGTACCCTGTACGTACATCAATCCATCAATCCGCCTACAACCACCCAGGTCATAGCCAAACACGTTCTAGTAACGGAGTACATTTGCCCAAACCAACCTGAGACAAACGAACTCCACCCGTCATCTAGTTCCAATTCCGGATCCGAATCCGTAATTTCGTAAGAAATCCCGAATCCAAACCCAGACATCATATTTATAATCCATTCCCAAATCCGAATCCGGAATCATTATTCCGTAAGCTAGCATTGGAATAATCATTCCGCACCCAAATCCGGTAATCCATTTTCGAGCTTCGCAATCGAATCCTGAATCGTCACCCAGAAATTCGATTCCAAAACCCAAAATCTCGTTTACTTCCACCCAGACGTAACATAACCGATCCTATCGGTTACCTGCTCAAAACACTCGATTGACTTCATAGGGAAGCCAATCCCAATATTCACACGTCAAAGGTTGACAAAATCCGACCACTTCGGAAACCTACTCAACCGAGTAACAAACATATGAACTTCACTCCGAAAAGAAGTTCAGTCCCGTCATTTACGACTCACATACCAAGGTAAGAGTGATAAACTCTCATCCAATCTGGATCATCACGATCACGACCCAGATCCATCACTACGTCATCGGACAACTAACATCACGATCCTAGATCGTCACCATGCCCAAAGTCGACAACATCACAAATCAGATCCACCTAGGATCCACACATGCTCACAAGCAAGAAATCCATCTGAAAGCTGATCGTAGGGTCTTACACCCTCATTGAATCATTCGCCAAATTTCCCTTGGTGGAAAGGTGACCTTGCATTTCACCACCAAATCCAAGATCATACACAACTG
The DNA here is from genome assembly GCA_032719365.1 of Prinsepia uniflora. NCBI lineage: Eukaryota > Viridiplantae > Streptophyta > Magnoliopsida > Rosales > Rosaceae > Prinsepia > Prinsepia uniflora. Next base: position 13,875,147 of record CM064864.1, on the reverse strand, counting down.
CTTGTGTCCAATGACCCCAAGCCAAACATGGGTCCACCCACCAATACACGCTCAACGTACTGGTAGCAACAATCATCATCTGCCACGGCAGGAAATAAGAAGTCAACCCCCAAAGACTTCGGAATACCAAACACCGATGTGGAAACGAGCACTCCTCTCGTCTCCCAATCACAATTCTCCCCGAATCGGGAGTTCCAACCATGTTGGAAACAGACATGCTCCCAATGAGATGTCAAGTCCAACCACTAGACTGCCCATGTCCATACCTCACTTGGACCACCACGTGTCCAAAATCAATTCATTACTCGGACCTCACGTCCGCCAATAATCATGTACGCACACACCCCGATTCCGAACGGGATATCTACAATTTTGCCTGAATGTGCGTACCATACTGCCTCCGTCTCACATCTCAACCTAAACAGGTTCAATCCTCAGGTTCCAAGTGATTCGCAATCACAAAATCACACATCAATACCACGAATGGTTTCCCCGACTTTTCCAATTTCAATAATTTCCTTGTACCCTCTGGGATATAAGCAGTACACAAACTTACCAATCTCGGAGTTGACAACAACTCCCCAAATCCACTGATTCTTATGACGTAGGGAACATCGTCCCTAGATTCCTCAAGTTTCAATCATACCATTTTATCCGTTCATCACATGTCATCGTATATCTGTTGGGACTCATCCCAACACGACACAACCTCCACTGGATCCCATCCAGTCCATGACTCAACCACCACTGAGTCACAGATACCAATCATATGTCCATCAGGACAGAGTCACACCCCAACTGGTGGCTCATCGTCATCACAATCACCGACACCGGTACCAGCACCAGTGCTAGTACCAGCACCACGCACTATCATCAACACTAGTATCCGCACACAGGCATCCATATAAGTATTGGCATAAAAGTACCAATATACCAACATCCATACATAGCACACGAACATCCACACTAGCACACGAACACCCATGCAAGCACACTGTGTGCAAAGTTGTTACCCTGGATCTCCGTTCATTCCGAACGACGATCCCGTAACACCACTCGTACCTCACGACTATGGGTACCTACAATTTTTGCCATCAGCACCTCAAGATAATGGACGTTCCCTGAACATCCCCAAGTGTCAAAACCACACTAAATATCCTTGATAGCCAGTTATCTCGACACAACTGCCGACCAACAGTCATCGTTGTCAAGATCCGTATCCACACATCACACTAACATCCGATCCAATACAGGGTCCCATATTTCATACCCGTATCCGTAGATCGAAACCCATAAGACTCACTAGAGTCATCCACATGGTCATCCACGACCTCAGCCGCCCGTCGCAGCACAAATTCTCAATTAAAGTTCACTTTTCTAGTCCATCAATTATAATTTAGGGTTCCAAAATCACACCCTAGGGTTCCACCGAACCCAACTGCCTTTTGCAGTAAAATCCCCAACCTGACCGACCCCGCGGTCCTGACATCGTATAGCCGTCCAATCCAATCCAATCGTCAACTCAACGTGGGTTCCATCGTGGGTTCCACCACGAAGGTCATCGGCTAACTCCGATGCACCAACACCCCGTACACTAGCCAACACTACCAGGGTCCAAAACATAGACCAATACTCAACTGAGTTTCGCATTTCCGATACATTATTCAAATGGGGTTCCTTGAACCTAGCTGTGCCCAGTGGCACAACCGACCATCATCACGTGACCGAACCGACGGTCCCACATTACCAGTTAATCGAATAAAACCCACATGGGTTGAATCGCATCAATGCACGGCGTATCGGGCCAAACACACCCAATCCACCATCCAAACCCAAAACTATCTATCAGGTTGACAACGGATCTGCAGCCCAAAAAGACATCACACCCTCGACCTTCGCGCACAAAAGAGCAAAACCTGCTCTGATACCACTTGACACGACCCATCCCAATCCCCCCCGGGATTACCATGGAATGTGACGTGCTCCCGTCTGACAAGAGGCGTCAGACAAGGGATAACTGATTGCCATTGCCCAAACGGGCTTCCAGAGTGCGTAAGGATCGATGGAGGAGGTGTCTCTCTGCTGCAGTCGTATCCGGAATCAACCTGAAGGGCATTAAAAACAAAAGCTGTGAGTGGACGAAAATAAACAAGTCTGTTTAAAACATTTATAAGACATTTATGCCCCTCAGTAAAACCATATGCATGCGCCAAAAACCAATGATCACACATTTATTTAGAAATAACCATTAGGGCCTTAGCCCGGAAACCAAAGCATAGTTTCAATTTCCAAAAGTCAATCCAAGAGTTATTTCATAAATCCAGTAATATGAACCATAAGGCATATAATATAAACCATAACCATAATTTTAGCCACTGCACTATACACTCCAATCCGACATCCCTGATGTCTGACGTCCCTGACGTCAATAAGGTCACAATCACAAGGCTACGCGTGCCACTCGGGTCTCAATTTCCAAGTTCAATCCCCGCGTTTGGGTACAGCATCCCCAATGCATAGCGTCATAGACGCTGGACGTACTAGACGTCCGTGACTTCTCCGGGGTACCTCATCCGGAGGAGACAATATAATATGGAAGGATTTATACAGTGCAGTACTAAATACATTTTATTGATATCCACATGCAAAACATATAGGTATGCATAGATAAAATCCGAACCGATCGTTACGTTTCATCAAACGGGTCTAATGCCCAAATACCGTGAAACGTGCCATAACCGAAATATCATCAAAACCATTTATTGATTCCAGCATGTGAACATATATAAAATGTAAACCAGAAAACATTTATTCAATTCCATTTTAGGGTCCCCGACCCGCAATCGTATGTAGAAATCAACTGGGCCCCTGGCCCGATTTCACAAGTTAACTGGGCCCCTGGCCCGATCCACATGTTAACTGGGCCCCTGGCCCGATTTCATAGTTCAACTGGGCCCCTGGCCCGATTTTACATTATTCAAGTTCGTAACCGTTTCATGAAATCATATCCAACCACACTTATGGAAATCGGTGCAAATCCAGAAAACCTCGGTTTACGTGGAAAGACGTAATTCACCTCGAAATACGTGAAATCATTTTAAATTCACCGATATCCAAAGTAAATCATTTAATCATAGTTATAACAATCATAAAACAGTTATGCATGCATCGAATTTATGAAACCAATATCCACTCACAGACCGTTTAACCGAGCGCCTCGATACGCATGCCATAGGCCTTCCCGGACCACACCACTATCACCGGGACTCCCAATCCTGTCCAAATCACATTAGAGGATCACTAACCTCATCATTAACATCCTATTCAAGTCCCGTAATTTTCTCGAATTTTTAAGTATTTTTAAACTGGATTTAAAACCTTCGGACATCCCGAACAATATCAAGACGGTGTCCGATCGACACGAAACCAATCCCAAAATGTTGGTTACATTGTATAGGACAAAAGTCATGTTGATCATATCTCGGGATTCGCACTCACGCGCCCCCACGCGCCACCGCAAGCGGTTGCGCGTGAAAGCCACACGCCTGCTACAGTGACTGCTACAGTGTTCCTTCTTCACCCGAATGACTGGTAAACGGGTCTGATTACCCGCGATAGGATCCGGTTCAATCACACCCAATTCGACATCAATTCAATCCGTTCTTGATCCTATAACAATCATTAACCAATGAATTTCAGTTCTATGACATTGATTAACAACAACTAACCCATAATCGTGCCACCAACCCGTGATCACCCAAAACGGGTCGATCACCAAAACTCCACCAATCCTCCACCATTGTCAAATTAACTTCACAGGAAGCTTATAAGGATTAATACGAACCAATTCACATGATTAATTGAACACGACATTACCTCAATCACCACGACTCAAGCTTGAGTTTTCCGGCCGTCCACCTCGTCCGTTCACGGCCCTAGGAGCCCCAAAGCTTGCCCCATTTGATCAGGTTCGACTCGTTGAAGTTCCAGGAAGCTCAATCCATCATCAATTAGGCTTGGACTGGCCTAAAACTAGAAATTTGCATTTGAATTTCCTAGAAACCAGTTTCGGGTTTTCAGAGAAATCCAACACCCAATTCACTCATTCCTTCCATTCTCAATCACAGAGTACTACTCTCGACTCACTCTCCATTCTTTTAATTCAATTTAGCCGTTAAAGCCGTCCCAAAGTAGCCCACAATCCACTGTGTAAAGTTCCCCTGCACTGACCCGAAACCATATATAAATGGTGTCCATGTTCTTCAAGTCAGTGGCCAGCACAAATACATGTGCAAATATACCTCAAACTGTCCCAATTCAGTCCCTTAATTGATAAACAAACCATGGGATCGATCGCACAAAGTATCCCACTTCACAGCTGATCAATCCAACAGTGCCCCGTGTGAAATTACAATTCTGCCCTTGTGCAGAAAATTACCAAAATGCCCCTCACGCATCCTAACCCGTAACTCGGTCATACGGACTCCGATTGATGCGTGCCGCCTGTCTACGAACTCAGGGCATCGAGACCTTCCTAACGGTCCTCGGTCCTCGACCATCGGACCCCCTGATCAAAAAGTCAACATTTCCCCCTGTAGCATCCAAATTACGAAAATGCCCTTGCATTTCCGTACATCATAACTTTCACCACGAACGTCGGAATCGAACGTGCCACCTGTCTATGAACTCGTGACGTCCCGAACTACGTCACGGTCATCGGTCAAAGTCCATTTGACCATCCGAAATAAAAGTCAACGTTTTGCCCACGCCCAGGGGCGAAACGGTCATTTTGCACAATTCGTCCGAAATCACCAAACTATTCCCAGATTAGTAAATCACAATTAAATATTATTAAATCCCGATATTTGGGACGGGTCGTTACAAACTAACTAGAACAAAACTCGTCTACACCCAGACGTACCACTAACACTCTCGTTACATCGACTACCCTCGACCACGTCGGATAACAGTTGTCATACGTTCCCAATTGACACCACTTGTCAAATCTACCATTTCGTTGACACAACCAACTCGACGTTTTCCTTGCCCACGCACCAATCTATCCTGACGTCTGCTCCCACTGGGGGTCATCAGACCTCACTAAACAATCCACGTTGACACATCCTGATAATCTGTCACCACTTGATAGTCGTCAGTCAAAAACTGACACTATACTCACCCGTGGTTACACTAACCACCAACTTACTCAACATGAGTATACACTAACCAACATTTCACTCGACCTATGTGTAATTAGACCCATCAGGAATGCCATGACTCATTGCATAGTATCCAATGTCCAGTCCACGACCTCGACTAATCCAACGCTCTCCGACATACCTCTGGTATAACCCGTATACCGTCACCAGGTACCACAAGTCTGCAAAGTATCATACCTTGAACCATGTACTAGGTACATACATCTATCCATCGACCAGACTATAACCACCACAACAACAACGACAACACGACGACCTAGGTGGTAGCCAATCACGTTTCTATGATGAAATTCATCTATCCAATCCAGTACTGGACATAACAGGACTCTAACCCATTATCCATTTTCAAATTCGAATTCGAATCCACAATTTCGTAAGAAATCCCGAATCCAAATCCAGAAATCATATCCATAACGATTTCCAAATCCGAATCCGAAATCATTATTCGGTAAGCTAGCATTTGGAATAATCATTCCGCACCCAAATCCAGAAATCCACTTTCAAGTTCCAAAATCGAATTCACCCAGAAATTTGATTTCAGAACCCGAAATCTCGTTCACGTCTACCGAGACGTACCAAAATCGAACCTACCGGTTACCTGCTCAATACATTCGATTGACTTCATAGGGAAGCCAATCCCAATATCCACACGTCCAAGGGTGACAAAATCCGACCACGTCGGAAACCTACTCACCCGAGTAATATACCATGCAGGATTTACCTCGAAAAGAGTTCAATCCCAACATCCTCAACTCAAACATCAAAGTAAGAGTGAGAAACTCTCCACCTATCTGGATCATCGAGATCACGATCCAGATCCATCAATACGTCACCTGATCGTAAACGTCACGACGTCTGAAGTCCTCAACACCACATCCTAATCCACCTAGGATCCACACAGTTAACTACTAGATTTCAAAACATAGGGCCTTACACCCTCAACGGATCTGCATACTGTCACATCGTTCTCCAACTATATCCCATATCTAAACAGATCAGTCAACGACGAGAAACGTCGAGACTGTGGGTTCCCACTGATTACCTCGTATCGATCCTTTCCATTCCACATAAGAAAACCAAGGATAATCCAAAACGATGACCTCAACACTCGTCCCACTGATAACTTGGGCATATGACCCTATTGATGACCTACGGGTCTGAATCATGGGCATGTCGAGTGCTATGTGCACGGTGACGGACGATATGATGCTCGCCTCCAGACTGGGATGTGTTCCTTCCGGAGAGGTCACGATGCACGATCCATTGTCGGGCAGCTGAGGGAGGATAGACTTCGGAGTGCTGACGGTTGAGGATATAGATCGGTGATGGGTGCACCATGATCTTGCGTTGATCGCGTCGGTTGATTCGTTCACGGCGACATACCGGGATTGAGGGCGGTCCTGGATGGATGGTTGCACGCATCACTACGATCGGAGTGGTGACTGGCCCTGAGATACCGGGCACGATGCCCAGTTGAGTCATGTGTTTGGGCACGAGGCCCAGTTACATTACGTTTATGTTTTCAGGTCGAGGACCCTAAATGGATTTTCAGGTTCATGATGGTTTATGGGGACTGACATGAACCCTTTGAAAGGTTTTATGATTCATGACGGTTTATGGGGACCAGGCATGAATGTTTACGTTATATATATATATATATATTCATATACCTTCCTTACTTGGAATGTCTCCTCCAGGGAGGGTCGTTGGCCTGAGTGGACCTAGGAGTAGTCACGGAGCACTAACTAAGTGGAGTCGCCCCCGTTGGGCACCTTATGTCAGGACCGGTCCCAAATCCCCCGGGATTAACGTGGGACCCGCCTGATCCCGTCTGACACCACATGTCAGACCAGGGGAAATTCCATCTCTGGCCCTCGCCGGGGCTATCAGAGTACGCCAGGATCGTAGGAGGAGGGTAGTGATGTCTCGTCTCTGCTACAGCCCGCATCCGCGATCAACCTGAAGGGCATTTAAAACACAAAAACTGTGAGTGGACAATTTAAACGTTTCATTGAAAACATTTTCACACAAAGACATTTATGTCGTTCATAAATACATACGCATGCATTAGAAAACTATTTATCAAACGTTCATAAAACTATTTGTCAAACATATCAAAACCTTTCAAAGGTTCATGCCCGGGCCCCATAAACCATCATGACCCATAAATCCACTTTGGGTCCCTGACCCGAAATCACAACCTTAAAACCATAAAACAATACATGGGAACTCAGCCCAAATCATGTCACGTGGGTCTCACCCCAAAACCATTCTCAGTGAAATACTAAAACACAAGATACGGGGTCTCTGCCCCAAACCACTTTCCAAAACATGAAACACAAATCACGGGGTCTCCGCCCCCAAATCATTTTCATAAAACCTCATACGTACCGACATACGTATAACCCATCCTAGGCACTTCTAGAGAAGATGCCAACTCAGGGCACACAGCCCCTAGGGAACACATCCCCGAAATAGTCACGATGACAAATTTATCTAGTGTGCACACTACCCGGGGTCTCACTCCGAGTCTTTCTCCCAGGAATCTCTGTCTGGGAGGCTCAATCTCTGGATCTAGTCTGAGCTCTTTCTCTAGATCTAGTCCACAACTCTCCGGAATCTGGTCCGGGACCACAACAATATAAGTAACCACCACTCCTGGAACGGGATCCCTATGGGGACACCCACTCTGGTCTGTGGATCGTGACTCTCCAGGTCGACACTGGAGGAGACCATATAAACATATGGAGGGTTCATTCACATTTTCAAATACTCTTTTCTTTCTTTCTCAATCACATTTCTTAACTGGGTTTCATACCCGGTTCATAACAATAGGATTCCTAGAATCCAATTCAAAACCATTTTCAGAGGCCTCGGCCTAAATCCACAGTTCAACAAGGTCTCATGCCCGAATTCTCATTTCATAAATCGAACTGGGACTCAAGCCCGATGTTACATTCAATTCGGCCCTAAGCCCGAAACCATTACTCAACAGAACCTCACGTCCGATTTCACAACCGACGGGGCCTTAAGCCCGATATCTCAACTAAATGGGTCTCAGGCCCGATATCATAAATCAACGGGGCATCAAGCCCGATAGTAACACTAACTGGGCCTTAAACCCGAATCATAAACCAACTGGGCCCCCCGGCCCGACCGTATAACACAAATGGACCCTCGGTCCAATTCCTCGTCAATTCAAATGGACTCCAAGTCCAAGAGTTTGTAAATCAAATGGGTCTCATGCCTGATTTCATATTTTCAAATCCAAAATCCATTCATGAAACCCTCGTTAAAAACCTAGTACGCAAAGGTACGACATAAAACTAAAAACCTCGAAATACGTGCAATTATGTCGATCCTAAGCTACTACAACCAATTGCACTCAAGGCAACATAAAATACGTATTAAAAGCATTTATAAACATTTATGCATGCATCAATTTCGAAAGAAAGGTCCACTCACAGACCGTCTGAAGCCACGCCTTGATACGCGTGCCCTAACCGTCTCTCGGGTCAACCATCGCCTTCGGGATTCCCGAACCTATCCAGATTCATTTAGAGGGTTACTAACTACTTATATCACCCCTCACTAAAGCCCCGTAATTTTTTGGAATTTCTAACTATTTTTAAACGCGAACCTAAACCTTCGGACAGCCCGAAACCCATCGAAACGATGTCCAATTGACACGAAACCAGTCCCAAAAGGTTCGTTACATCGAATAGAAGATTTCACATGTTGAACACTTCCCCAAATTATGGCCTACGCGCCCCTAGAACCCGTTGTGCACTGTTCATCGTCTTCATGCTTCAGCCGGTTCAGACGGTCGGTTCACCTGGTTTGGCCGGTCCAACTAGACCGGCGTGATCGGTTCACGTCTCTAGACTCCCCATTTTTCATCCTACTTCTTCCTTTTTGATACCTTTCTTCCTATTTTCAATTTTTCTATCCATTCCAATCCTTAAACTCAACCGAAAACGTCTAAATCCCTTGGTTCAATCTTGAACCACACGGTTCAAGTTTCCCAAAACCTCCCGTGGTGTCCTACAACCTCTAACCATCCTCAAAATCATTCTAACACCTTCCTACTAACCCATTTAATTCATTTGAAACATCCAAAACAAACCATAATGCATAAAATGAATTTAAATGGAATTTGGGCCTTTTCGAGCACCCTCTCAGGTTTGTCTCCTCCAAGCCGCCGTCCACGGCGGTTCTGGCCGTCCAGGTCGGCCACCAACATCCTCAGTCCTCCTCTCACTCTCCTGGTACCTCAGATGGCCATGGTTGAAGGTTTGGATTGGATTGGTTTGGTTTCAAAAGGGTGAGATCGGTTTGGTGGGTTTGGTTTGCACGAACAAAGAAATGGGGGATGCATGAATCAATTTGGGTGGGCAATGGAAGGATGACAAGTGTCATTCATACATTGGGCCTGCCCCAAAATATCTGGTCCCACTTAAGTCCAAAAGTAATCCATTTCGTAAATCGTACAATAGTACCTTCGTACTTCCGTGAACCGTAACTTCTCCGTCGAAAGTCCGAATTCGACGTGCCGCCTGTCTACGAATTCGTATCGTCCTGATCTACGTAATGGCCTTCGTCCCTCGGCCATCAGATATCTCGGATCGAAAGTCAACTTTAGGCCCAAATTACCAAAATGCCCTTGGACTTCGAAACGTCATAACTTCCTCCTCGAACGTCGGAATCGAGCGTGCCACCTGTCTATGAACTCGTGACGTCACGAACTACATCACGGTCATCGGCCAATGTCCTGTTGACTGCCTGAATGAAAGGTCAACGATTTTCCCATTCTAGGGGCAAAATTGTCATTTTGCCCGAACGTCCGTTAATCTTCGTCTAACCTCCGATTAGTCTCGCTAACCCGTAATTAATCCTTAATTAATCCCGTTAATTTGGGACAGGTCGTCGTACCTTACTCTCAGGAGGGCTTGGATCATAACTTCAGGGAGGGTCAGTGATCTAAGGACATTGACCTGGTGAATCCTGAGAGACTTGGGCTTGAGACCCCGGGTAGCACACGCGTAGCTTTAGAAACCGTGAAAGGATTGGTTATGTGATTTATATGTATATGTTATATGATATGTGATGTGTACATGTTTTGGGCTGAGTCCCACATGGATTTGGGCAATGGCCCGTATGGTTGGTTTCGGTTATGGTTTTTGGCTTAGTTCCCACATATGGTTCTTTTGGATAAATTATTTTTGAATGAATGCTTGCTTTTTAGTGAAGGGTGTAAATGTCTTTATGAAAATGTTTTTATTAAACTCTTTGTTTTGTCCACTCGAAGCTTTTAAATGTTTTGACTGCCCTTCAGGTTGACAGCGGATGTGGACTGTAGCAGAGACCGAGATATCACATACCTCCTCCGGATCTTGCAGTACTCTGAAGACCGAGAGGGCTAAAGTCGGAATTTCCCTTGTCTAACACTCCGTGTCAAACGGGATAAGGGTCATCCCGCGTTAATACAGGGGGGATTGGGACGGGCCCTGACAGGTGGTATCAGAGCATAGGATTACTCATGTTACTCTGAGTTCCAGAGCGGGTTTTGATCTTGGAGTATCGCGCAGGTCGAGGATGTGATGTCTCAATAGGCTGCAGTTCGTCATCAACCTAATAGTTAGGATGCCAATAAGATAGTTAGTAGGATTGAATCATGGATCGTTTTGGTTCGGCACTTGATGTCGGGGTTGCCATAAGTTCTGTCGAGGTTGGCAGTGTGGGACCCTACGGAAGGATAAACGTAATATTACTTTAGAGTTTTGATCGTGAGACGGTTAGTTGGGATCGTCTTTCACGACGTTGTAGGATCGGTTATGACGACATGGGTTGAGTCGAGTGACGTTTGGTTAGAGTTTAGTTGGACAGGTTACTAGGGTTGGTACTTATCAATGGAATCCCGGAGTGGGGATACGAAGTAGTTAGTATAGGTGATTGATTCCGTTGGATGTGGAGTCTCGATAGTGATGTCTGGTGGTTAGGTCTGCACGAGTCTGTGGCAGGCATTACTACCGAGAGTGGTTATAGTTTCGGTACCGAGAGTGATGTCTCGTATAAGTTGTCAGGGTGACTGTACCCAGAGTTTTTGGGTACGAGGGAGGCAGAGTTTGTAAGACCCGGTCTTGGAAGCAAGAACGGTGAGCAAGACCCATGAGCTTGAGAAGCAAGAACGGTGAGCAAGACCCGTGAGCTTGGAAAGGTAAGATCGGTGAACGATCCCACATCGCTCGGGGAGGGAAAGGTGAAGTACCTTATATGTGTGGGCACGTATCTATCTAACACAAGGCCTTTTGGGAGCTCAGTGGCTTTGGGGGGGATTGAAACCCCAAAGTTAAGCGAGTTGAGGCTGGTGCAATCCCATGATGGGTGACGTACTGGGAAGTTGCACGTGAGCTCCCGAAAACAAAACCGTGAGGGCTGGGCCCAAAGCGGACAATATTGTGTTAGATGGGCCGGGTCGTGACAGAATGGTATCAGAGCCGGACCCCGACCGGAAGTGTGCCAGCGAGGACGCTGGGCCCCAAGGGGGGTGGATTGTAAGACCCGGTCTTGGAAGCAAGAACGGTGAGCAAGACCCGTGAGCTTGGAAAGGTAAGATCGGTGAACGATCCCACATCGCCCGGGGAGGGAAAGGTGAAGTACCTTATATGTGTGGGCACGTATCTATCTAACAAAAGGCCTTTTGGGAGCTCAGTGGCTTTGGGGGGGATTGGAACCCCAAAGTTAAGCGAGTTGAGGCTGGTGCAATCCCATGATGGGTGACGTACTGGGAAGTTGCACGTGAGCTCATGAAAACAAAACCGTGAGGGCTGGGCCCAAAGCGGACAATATTGTGTTAGATGGGCCGGGTCGTGACAGAGTTACTCCAATTTGAGCAGAGGTACGGGATCATCGCTCGGTATGAGCGGAGATCCAGGGTTATCTGATTCGTACACTTTGTGCTGATGCTGATGCTGATGCTGATGCTGATGCTGATGCTGGTGATAGTGATTGTGCTGGTACTAGTGCTGGTGCTGGTGCCGGTGATTGTGATGACGATGAGTCACAAGTCGGGATGTGACTCCGTCGAGGTGGGCTTATGCTCGGTATCTATGGTTCAGGAGTGGATCACGGATAGTGATGGATTAGATTGGATCCAACAGTAGTTAAGACATGAGGATCGAGTACTGTCATGGGGGATTAGTGATCGGTTGGTCAGACTCGATCTGTCATGGGGATTAGCGACCGTTTGGTCAGGATTGGTCAGATAAGGTGGTATGCAGAGATTTGACTGCAGATCACAGCAGGAGTCTGTTGTGAATCTTCAGTCGAGCGGTACATCAGATTATGATGAATTGACATCCTTTTGGATATGCCTAAATGGTGTAAACCAATAGGCGAACATTGGTAGTGACTTAGACTGGTCACGGACACGTGGATGGTCCCCGGATGCGTTGAGGACTTGAGAGTCCATTTTGGGTTAGTTTCTATCACTACACAACAAGGAGGATTTGTCGGATAGTATAGATTTGTCTTGGCATTGGTGTGGAGATGTTTGGTTGACTACGGTTGACCATACTTCCTGAGTTTCAAGTAGGCTTGTTTGAGGAGAAATTTGATTGTGAGAAATAGAATGGGTCATTATAGTAGTTATCGACGTTCATCGTTGATCGGAAAAGGTTGGAAGAGCCGAAGAGAATCTATGGTAATGGTTAGTTCGGAAGGATTGGACTAAGCATTACAGTAATTATCATAGAATACTCCTAGTCGGAGTAGGAGGACTTCTAGCTCCAGTAATTGGAAAGGTTAAGTATGCTACCAACATGGTTGCGACTACTCTAGACTTGGAAGTAGATGAAGGAGATTTCTCATTTTCTACTTTTTAGCAGATGATGTTGGGTGTCGGAGGATGACAATGGATGAACTTTGATGTCATCATCGTGGATTTTCCTTGATTCTTCCCTAGGTGGGACGATGAGTAGTGATTTGACAGCTAAGTGTTCAAAGAGGGTGTAGGAACCGAACACCTAGGTTGTGGGTCAAATTTGAGATGTTTATTTCTCATGTAACAACGAAGTATGGACCGATGCGACAAGTGGTTGCCTGAGATGAGTGAGTTTGAGTCGTGTGGTAACGATCAGAGTGATCGAGTTGTTTGAGGTGGTTGTGGTGACCTTGAGGTGAGTGACTGAGGTCTGATAATCAGTAAGGGTGAATTGCCTTGCTGATTATGCTAAGCTAGGAGCAGAGGAAATTAATAACACGGGGACGAAATTAATTAAGGAGGGAAGATCGATTGGAATTAGATAGGTTGGAATTTCGAGAACGAAATTAATTAAGGAGGGAAGGTTGTAACGACCGGTCCCGAATTCCGGGATTAGATTAGTGACTAATCAAGGATTAGTGAGGTTAATCTTTGATTAGTTGGGCGAAGTCGGAAGAACGATGCAAAATGACCGTTTTACCCTTGGTCGCGGGGAAACCATTGACTTTTCGTTCTAGCCGTCAAATGGACTTTGGCCGATGACTGTGACGTAGTTTGGGACGTCACGAGTTCATAGACAGGTGGCACGTTCGATTCTGACATTCGAGGAAGAAGTTATGACGTTCGGAAGTTCAAGGGTATTTTGGTAATTTGGTTAAAATAGGCAAATAGTTAACTTTTGACCTGGTAGGTCCTATGGCCGAGGGTCGAGGACCGTTACTTAGATCGGGTTGATACGAATCCATAGATAGGCGGCACGTCGAATTCAGACGTTCGACGGAAAAGTTACGATTCATGGAAGTTTCGGGGCACTATTGCATGTTTTACGAAACGGGGAGCTTTTGTACTCAAGTGGGCCAGATATTTTGGGAAGGCCCAATGGACGAGTGACAAGTGTCACTCATCCATTGGCCATTGAAATTGTATTCATGCATCCCATTCCTTTTTCCCTTATTCAACCATGTCCCTAGACCAAACCCAAAACCCGATCGATCTCTCAACCCAATCCAACCCTTACCCCTTTGATCATGGTTGTGAGACCTAGAGAGTGTGGAGAGGACCTGAGGATGATGGTGGCTGGCAGGAGACAGCACCGCCGTGGGCGACGGAGGCAAGCTTGAACGAAGGTATCAGTTAAGCCATTATCCTTTTATTTTTAATTTGTGACGTTAAAGATGGTTTTAGGTGATTGTAATGAGTTTATTAGGTTGCTTAGGAAGTTTAGAGAAGGTTTTGGAGGTGGTTTGATGGTTGAGGAGCCGTGGGAGGAAAATGGAAGTTTGGGTCGTGGGATTCAAATCGAACGGATGGAATTTAGGCGGTTTTCCCTTGTTTTCTTCATTGGAATAGATAGGAAATGATAAAATAGGAAGATTGGGTGAAAAATGGGGGAGCTACCAAGCCGGACCGGTCACGCCGGTCCAGCTGGACCGGACTGCACAGAACTGGCCAGAGGTTGAAGAAGCAGGAATAGTGCCCGGCGCGTAGGCTTCACGCGCAGGGGCTTCAGGCAGCTCGTGGGCCATCTTTCGGGGAGGGTTCCAACATGTGAAATCATCTATTCGATGTAACGAACATTTTGGGACTGGTTTCGTGTCGATCGGACATCGTTTCGATAGGTTTCTGGGTGTCCGAAGGTTTAGGATCGACTTTAAAAATAGTTAAAAATCCCAGAAAATTACGGGGCTTTAATGATAGGTTAATTAGGTAGTTAGTAATCCTCTAAAGTGATTTGGATAGGTCTGGAGGTCCCGGTGACGACGATTGGCCCGAGAGAGCCGTATGGCATGCGTATCGAGGCGTCAGCTCAGACGGTCTGTGAGTGGACCTTGTTTTCTAAATTGATGCATGCATAAATGTTTATTATATGTTTTAATACATGTTTTGTGATGCCATGAGTGCTTTTTTTTTTGTTACGTATTGGCACGTATTTCGAGGTTTTGGCCCTATACGGTGTTGATACGGGTTTGTACTTTCTTTGTTGGTTTAAATGAAATGATTTCAGATTTCAAAAGGATAAACTCAAGCATGAGACCCATTTGGTTTTGTCTCGAGCATATGACCCTATTTAGGACCTACGGGTATGAATCATGGTCGAGGCTATGTGCACGGCGACGGACGATATGACGCTCGCCTCCGGACTGGGATGTGTTCCTTCTAGAGAGGTCACGATGCACGATCCGTTGTCGGGCAACTAAGGGAGGCTAGACTTCGGAGTGCTGACGGTTGAGGATATAGATCGGTGATGGGTGCACCATGATCTTGCGGTGGTCGCGTCGGTCGATTCGTTCACGGCGACATACCAGGATTGAGGGCGGTCCTGGATGGATGGTTGCACGCATCACTACGATCGGAGTGGTGACTGACCCTAAGATATTGGGCACGATGCCCAGTTGATTCATGTGTTTGGGCACGAGGCCCAGTTACATTACGTTTATGTTTTCGGGTCGGGGACCCTAAATGGATTTTCAGGTTCATGACGGTTTATGGGGACTAGCATGAACCCTTGAAAGGTTTTATGATTCATGACGGTATATGGGGACTGGGCATGAATGTTTACGTTATATATATATATATATATTCATATACCTTCCTTACTTGGAATGTCTCCTCCGGGGAGGGTCGTTTTCCTGAGTGGACCTCGGAGTAGTCACGGAGCACTAACTGAGTGGAGTCGCCCCCGTTGGGTATCTTACTCTCAGGAGGGCTTGGATCATAACCTCAGGGATTGTCAGTGATCTACGGACATTGACCTGGGTTAATCTTGAGAGACTTGGGCTTGAGACCCCGGGAAGCACGCACGTAGCTTTAGAAACCGTGACAGGATTGGTTATGTGATTTATATGTATATGTTATATGATATGTGATGTGTACAGGTTTTGGGCTGAGTCCCACATTAATTTGGGCAATGGCCCGTATGGTTGGTTTCGGTTATGGTTTTTGGCTTAGTTCCCACATATGGTTCTTTTGGATAAATTGTTTTTGAATGCATGCATGATTTTTAGTGAAGGGTATAAATGTCTTTATGAAAATGTTTTTATTAAACTCTTTGTTTTGTCCACTCAAAGCTTTAAATGTTTTGACTGACTTTCAGGTTGACAGCGGATGTGGACTGTAGCAGAGACCGAGATATCACGTACCTCATCCGGATCCTAGCGTACTCTAAAACTCGAGAGGGCTAAAGTCAAAATTTCCTTTGTCTGACACTCCGTGTCAGACGAGATCAGGGTCTTCCCGCGTTAATCCCGGGGAGATTGGGACGGGTCCTGACATGTGCTGACCTTGATGTTCGAGATTGCTAGTCGGTCGTTCCCAGTATCCGGTGGTGGTCGGTCGGATCTATAATAATGTCTGGTCATCGAATGGGGTCGACAGGCTACTGGATTTGGTTAGCATGGAGACGTATAGGTAAACTCAAGAACTGCACTTACAAAACATCTGAGTCACGTTGGGGAATTGTACTCGTATCATTCAGGCACATCTGGGAACTGCACTCATGCATCATCTATAATGTACTGCATCATTCAGTCGTTCCCTTTTATTTTCTTCTTACTTTTCTTTCTGCTCTGTTTCCTCCTTAATTCTCCTTCGTTTCCCCTTGTTTCTCGACCCACCCCAATTTTAGTTTTGAACAAACACGTACACACACAATTACATGACCACAACGCAATCCCAGCAAAACCATAGGGCCATTAACCCACACTAGATGGTGACATGTGCCACCATCCCACAAGGGTGACTCAGCATTAAAACCCAAAAATCCAAAATGACCAAAATGCCCCTATCTCAAAATTACCAAAAATCCCTAGCTATTCTAAACTTGTAATAGTCAATTCCAAACACCGATTTTAACTTGTTGCCTATCTATGGACTCTGTACTCCGAGATCTACGAAGTGATCCTCACAAAAGGTCCAAAAAATCACTCGGAGTAAAAAGTCAATTTTTGACCATACAAAAATAAGGGCAAAAACGTCAATTCCTTTTTAAAAATCCCAAAATTACATTTCCCGAATCATGGGGCGTTCCATTAGAGTGGTAAATTGTATTTTGTTATCTTAGATTGCTCGGAAGTTGGCTTGGCTGTCTTAATCTACTATGTTTAGCTTGAGCATAATAACATATTGTTTTATAATTATAAGAAGTGTCATGTGACGGTGTCTGATCTTATTTTGTTATTCGTGGTAAATTGTGCTCAGGGCGGACCCTGAGATGTTAGGGGCTTAAGGCGAATTTTCAAATTAGGACCCCCAACATTATTCAATCCTTAAATTGTCTGTATATAAATAATACTTTTAAAGAAATATTATATATCAAAACTCACAAAAATTAAAACTAAAACAAGAAAAAATTATGGAACAATGTAATCAAATAAGTACATAAGTTCATTAATTAATAATTTCTCCAAATGAAAAAATACATGTACTTAATAAATATGATGAATTTTCATTTACTTATCGCAGGTCTTGCATTTTAAGAGGCAAAGTGTTAATTAGGTTTTCATAATCTAGTTTTGTTATCATATTTTTTTATGGATAAAATTGTAACAACCCGTTCCGAGAATTGGGATAAGTAGAGTGATTAAGGTGTGATTAGTAAGGTTAATCAGGGGTTAGGTGGTCCCAAGGGGTCCGGGAACTTAGAATGACGATTTTGCCCCTGGGTCGGGCAGAACTGTTGACTTTTATTTCGGGTGGTCAAATGGGAGTTGACCGGTGACCAGGACGTATTTGAGGATGTTACGAGTCCATAGGCAGGTGGCACGCCTGATTCCGACATCCGAGGAGGAAGTTGTGAGGTTCGGAAGGTTGAGGGCATAACCGTAATTTTGGAAAAATAGGGGGAATAGTTGACTTTTTGAATAATTGAGTTTCGGTAGGTTGACCTAAGACCGTTAGATAGATCTCGTCGTCCCGAGTTCGATGACAGGCGGCACGTATTCATCGGACGTACGATGTGGGAGTTACAGGTCTAGAAAGGTAGTGGCAAAGTTGTAATTTTGGGTAAAACAGAAGGGCATTTTGGTCTTTTGTGCTCTGGGGTGTGTGCAACAGATAAGGACAGATGAAGGGTTGAGATTGAGCCATATGTGAGATGAAGGGTAGGATGGTGACACCTGGCAGGGGGCTAGAGGATTCTGGGAGAATCCTGTGTGGTCTCAGCCCAAATAATTGGGGTGCACTTGTGCTTACCCGTGGCTGTTCTTCGACAAACACAGGGAAACAGAGTGAGGCGGTGAGGAAAATTGGAAGGTGATCGTGGATGTTGATGAGTTCTGGTGAGTGAAGAGTGATCAGAAGGAGGTTGAGAGATGCTGGGGTGGTGCTGAGAAGGTTAGAAGTGTGCAGGTGGTGTGTGAGTGAGTTGAGAGCCACGGGAACTTCAGAGAAAAACAGAGAGGAACTAAGGGAGCTGGTGGTGGACGGTTGCAGGTAATCCCTCATCCTTGTAAACTTGCCCTGTTTTCCCGTCGAGTTTTGAATCGAAAGTCGTGAGTCTAGGGGTTGAATCGATGGGTCTATAGTGGTTTAGGGGATTTAGTTGAGTCCTAGGAACCGTCTGGTTGTGTTGCCGTGACGAGAGGTGCACGGTGGTGGTTGGCGCGACGGAGGGACTCTGTGTGCCCTGTTTTTCCGTTTTGTTTCAATCCAAGAGTCGTGATCCCAGGGACTGAGTCGAAGGTTTAGAAGAATTGGATTAGGTTCAGTGAAGTCCTAGGAAGAGTCTGGGACAGTCACCGTGACGGGGGGTGACCGGAGTGGCTGGATCGTGAAACAGGGGAGTTCAGGCCGTCTGGTTCGAGCTTGAGTCGACGGTGTAGGGGCCGTGTCGAGTTCTAAGGAGGAGGGGGATGGATAGCTTAAGGTTGGACGATGAAGATGGTGAAGAAAGGAGGTGAAATGGTGACCGGACGGTGGAGAACAGGTCTCGCCGATCCGAGTTGCAGGCTCCTGTTGCGAACCGGGTTGGCTCGAGGTTGACGGTGGCACTGTAGCAGGCGCGTGAGGGCCACGCGCAGCCACTTTGGGCGGCGCGTGGGGGCGCGTGCGGCGGTTCTGGGAGAAACGGTCAACATAGTTTTTGGTCTAGGAGTTGTTGTGAGTTCGATGGAGTTGGTTTCGGATCAATCGGAAGTCGTTTGAGTTGAGTCCCGCGAGGGTGAAAGTTTAGGGTCCCGGGTTCTTATGTTTAGGATTCGGGGAATTTTGAGGGAATTTAGGTGAACCTTCGTAGACGTATTAGTGACGTAATTTGACGGTGATTGACAGGATCGGGATTTCCCGAGGAAGCCGAGGAACGGGCTGGACGTTCGGGACGCGAGTAGGGCTCAGTACTGTGAGTGGACCCTTTCCTTAAACTCGATCATGCATAACTGTTTTTATAAATGTATTTTATGGTTTTACTTATGACTAGATGTTTCTTGAATATGTTATGATGGTTTTATGTGTTGCACGTTTTTCAAGAAAAGGGTGATTTTGGAAATGTTTTCGGAATTTCAAGGGATTTTGGAACATGATTTTGAGAATCAAGGTTTTGGTTTTGAAATCGAAATTGACAATTGGAATTTGGTTTTAAAGGATTGAAAAGTGGATTTCCGGATTTGGGTTCGGAATGACGGTTCTGAATGCCGGAAGGGCTTCGGACCAGTGATTTCGGATTCGGGTTTGGATATGGATTGGTAACTGGTTTTTAAATGGTTTTGGGATTGGATTTGCTGGATCTGGATATTGGGTTTAAAGACCCGGATATATGTGACGGGGGACCGGCCGGATTGGGTTTAAAGACCCGGATTGAGTTTAAAGACTCGGGAGTTTAAAGACTCGGATATATATATTGATTCTCCCCCCGTAGGCCTGTTGAGTTTAAAGACTCGGGAGTTTAAAGACTCGGATATGATTAAGGCCTGGATTGAGTTTAAAGACTCGGGAGTTTAAAGACTCGGATAGATCCAGCAGGTTTGATCGGGAAAATGATGATTTGGTGGTTATGGTTTATGAAACAGTTTTCTGATACTCGTGTGTGGTTTCTCATGGTATTTTATAGTGTTTCTGTTTCTTATGATGTTTATAATGATTATTTTATAAATGTGTTTATAACTGTTGGTTATGCATGTGGTTTCAAAACGGAGGGTTTAACTCGGTTTTCTTATAAAATGGTTTTTGAACTTTTGTACCTTCTGGTCCACTCACATCTTCTGTTTTAATTGCCCTCCAGGTTGTGGAGCTAGCGCGGGGTCTTGACGTCGAGGCAGAGTCTGAGGCATAGAAGTGACGTGAGGGTTCCCAGAGTAGAGTGAAGGCTTCCGTGTGCGTGTAGTTATCGGTTTTATTTTCTTTGTATGTTCGTACTATGTTCTGTAAATGCTACCTTCGGGACTTTGTGTCTAATTACTCCTGCGTTTGACTGGTTAGAATGTGAGTGAGTTTTACTTGAGTTTTGCGTCGGGGAGTCAGACGGGAGCGGGATTTACCTCGGGTTTCGGGGTGAAACCGGGGTGGGTCCTGACAATTAGCCAAGCCATTCAATTTTTTTTTTTGTGACATTGTTGACCAGAAGTATGATTTGATTTGATTTCTTTAAAATATGAGAAGAAGAAGAGAAGATGATAAGGTTTAAAAATACTTGAATATAATAGAAAAGTTTGGTTAATGTTTAATAAAATATAATAGGAAAAGTTATTTGATTTGATTTGATTTGATTTGACATCATTTCAACTCATCATTTAGAACATCCAAATTCATTGTTTCTATTTTTTCGGAATTTGTAAATTCCAATTTTTGTTATCCAAACAAAGAAATTGGTGCGTATGAATTATAAAATTCTATTTTTTTATCAAATTCCTTATTATTTTCCTTTATCCAAATACACTTTAAAAGAAAATGAACTTTTAACAAAAAGCCACGTAGAGTTTAAAATAGGGGGGGCCCTTAAGAGGAAGGAGCACCCCAACTAACTCAGCCGACTATTTATTTTGACTACTAACAAATTAAGATAATTATATAACAAAATAACATAACAATTATATTATAAAATAAAAAATTTGAGGCCCTTTCTGAGATAAAGGCTTAGAGCAATTGTCTTATCCGACTATTCTGAGAGCTAACCCTTTATAATTTGTTAGTATAAAACTATCCATTTCCTCTCTAATTAAAAAAAGATAGTATAAAGTTATCATTTAATGACGATCCAATTCATGTGAGATTTTTTAATGGCAATTATAAATTTATAAGCATGGTGGGTTTTTGCGGGTCCTCTTTTCGAGTCTACTGTATACACATTAAACTTTTTGATCATTGCTTTCTGGCCTGGAAGCAAATGTATCGCAATATTGGATCGAGTTATATTAATCCATTGCTTCTAAAATAAATCACGTACCCTAATTAATAAGGGAAAAATGGAGAACCTCTCATGACAAATTGATAATGTAATAAACTGAGATAAAAGTGATTATTCCATTTACTTTTCGTCACAAGCATTAAAGCACAAACAAGCTAGTGGAGAAGACGCATATAAGACAATAAATAAGAAAGGGAAAATCACTGAAACAATTAACCAAATGACCCACAATATGAAATATTATTATTATTCATGTATCACACGTATTACAAATTTACAACATACATAATTAATTACATCGAAAGCCTTCTTTACTTAATCATACAAAAATGTGCATATATTAAAAAACACCCCCAAAAAAAAGACCCTAGGGGGAAAGGGCAGTGAAGAGCATTAGTTTAACCCCCAAAACCCTATATATATTGCTGGTTCAAATAGACACTGGGAAAAGACCTAGAAAATATAACGCGCGTAGGAGAATTTGGACTGACCTAAAAAACCCAGAATTGGAAACGGTCGGTCCATAAAACCCTAGCGTTTGAAGAAGGTTAATTTAGAAAGGGAGAGAACTAGTTAATAATTAATCAGCATATAACAAATTAAAAGGGGGGGAAAGGTTGATAAAATATAAAACCATGTCCCCAAGAGATCATGATCCGATATTACATGCCACAGGCTCATAGCATTTCATGATCAAGCCATGGAGAGATCATTCATTTTTCTGGTAATGGCCGGAATGCAACTCGAAGTCCGGGAAATGCCTCTCCCGCCGGTCTTTGGCCCTCCTTTGTCCCTTGGATTAATCGACTTAGCCGGAATCCCTTTCCCTTCCAACTTGCTCTTCTTCAACATCTCCCTCATGGCCTCGGCTTGATACAAAACCGGGTAAGCCCTACTATACTTGTTAAACCTAACACATGCATTTATATGTGCCTTCAAAGCCTCCTCTTTGTTTCCTCCATTTTTCTCCAACTCTTCTTTCACTGCCTCAGAGCACAAACCACATATCCACTTCCCCAAGAACTTGGCCCGCACTCGGTCTATGTACTCTGGCGTGCATTCCTCGCTCATGCCGCAACACTCACACTTTGCATCTTCAACCTCGGATATCGGTGGGAGGGATTTTAAGTCTTGGTTGCTTATGGCTTCTTTGCTCAGCTCATAGGAGATGTCCGAAACCGTTCTTTGGAGGCTATCGGAGGAGAATGAGAGCCTTGGAGGCTTGGACTTGGAGGCGTTGTTGGTCCTAGAGTAGTTAGAGACGGCACTCATTGTGTCTCCATGAGGTGCCATGTTGACAATCTTGATGAACTGGAAACCCTAATGAACTTGAAGAAATTTAATAATGGGATTTGAAGATTGCTGCTTATGTTAGTCGGAGGAGGTCTAGTAGGGACGTATTTATAGTAGGGAGTTTGGGTCTTACTGGAAATCTGTAGCCATTGTTTTTTGTATGGATCTTGTTGATTCATATGTCACTCATCGATCCAAGCGTGAATAATCGTGATCGTCCTAGATGTTTCAAGAAAGTTTTGAAAGAAAAGGGAAGTTGGTTTGCTTTTCTAGGTTTGAAATTAATGCATAAATAAGCCTAGTTGAAATTTGCATGATCTCTGATCTTGTGGAGAAGAATGCTTTGGTTCCTCATCAAAAGTTCGTATATATATATTCATTACTTTTAATTTCCTTCGAAGGATATAATGTGAAAAGGCTCTGTGGCCATCCTATGCCGGGGCTATATTCTTGGTTAATAACTTAATATATATGGATATATACTTGAAGTCTCTCAGTGCATTTTTATATGAGGTAACGACAGCGATTTGTATAGTGTGTCAACTGAAAGATAACAAAAAACGAAACAATATATGTAGGTTTATTGTGTTAGTTCATAATTGTTCTTTAATTATTTCCTTGGTCTGTTAAGACACGTACACATGCACACTAGCTAGTGTATTTTCATGAAGTTTCAATTCTACTAGTGTATTTTCATTTTACTCTATTATCACAAATATTGTTATATGTCGGCAAACACACCACACACAAATATATTATGTATATTAAAAATTGAAAAAGAAAACAAATGAGAAGAGACCTATATATGCTTATCCCGATCCTTAAGTGACTTCGACGCCATAACTAGATATAACTAATTTACATGAAACATTTAAAAGAAATAAAATATATTGTTTTATTATTTCTATTAGAAAATGACCGAAAATTTTAAAATGTACGTACCGTCATTACACGAGTTAGTAATAGATCATATTAATTTTGATTTCGAAATTATGTAACCAACATATAACTTTACACGAACCACTTGAAAGCAACAAAGTATATATTGGTTTATTTCTATCAGGAAATGATTGAAAATTTTTAAATGTACCATCAAACTATTATGTTTTGGTTTCAATTTCAACAATTATTTGTCCCTATAGAAGAAGCCTACAATAAGTTGCATACACACGTGTACTCTTCTTGTGAAAACGCAATATGCATAGCTTAAACTCTATTATCTAGCAACAACACCAAGAGTGAATGAGTGATCAAGAACCAAACATGACAGAAAAGGACTGCCTTGCTCACGTGTGGGTTGATCTCTCTCCACAAATCTCAACCCCAAATCTTATATATATTTCACGAGCACATAAATCAAATCACATCAAATACGTTCGTAGCTCACATGTGATGATGAAGTTATGGTAATACGTTCGTAGCTCACATGTGATGATGAACTTATGGTATAGGCTTATAGCAAAGGCTAATTAGTTACCAAAGGAACAGTGTTTGTAGCTCACAGTTTCTTTGTAAAAAGGTGCTTTGACATTTGGTATGTGTGGCTTTCATTTAATTGATAACAAGATCGTCTCCAATCTGATTTGTGGTTTAATATAAAAGTCAGAATATACATAGCTATTGATTAATTCGTAATTTAAAATTCAGATTAAAATTCGAGCGATGCAATGAGGTGCACATGTAATTAAGCATTGTTCGCCATCAACATCTAAGTTGTTGGGTTTTCACACTCAAGTTAGAGATAAGGTGCGATGAGTGCATCAGATTGTATTGAATAATCCATAAAATTCGAAGTATGTTGAAAGTGAAATTGAATGAAATTTTAATGTGGGGATGATTAATATGAAGCTTAATATTCAAGTTAATTAATCACCTAATTAAAAAACATTTGTATTACAAGAGGTAATGTTCATTTTAACTATATTTCTCGTTTATTAAATATACTAATCTCACAATGAAATGTCATTCACTAGCTTATAATATCACAGTATCTTAAATTTTATGAATTATTCGATATAATCAAATGTTAATTATCCATTGAATGAGCATAGTTAACTATGAGGCTTTTGCGAAAATGGGTCCCCTATACCAAAGCTGGCCTTTATTGGAATGGTTACCCTCGATAGGGTATATCGATGGTGTTCGTTGAGCACCCTGAATACTCAGCAAGTAGAGGATCGCCGGAATCCGACAATAGATATACATTTATTAACTGGTTTTGAAGCAAGGGGTTGCCTGAATACAGACCAGATTGGACGGATTGACAATATAAGGAATATTTGTCTAAGTAGGGTCCTTTGGACCATGAAACCAATGTCCTCTAGCCAGCCATTTTCAAATAACCAAAAAGGCCCATTTTTTCAGTTAGTATCCAATTACCAAACCCAGAGGAATCATGATAGAAAAAATGGCTCAAAAAAAAAAAAGGGATAACAAAGGCAACACAAATAAATTGTCATCAACATTGGTGTGCCTTAATTTTGAGGTATCTCATTTAGGTATTTTACAGTATACTGAAAAAATTGAATTTGATCCTATTTATAAGAATCAAACTCTCACATTTGTTATTTAAAAAAAAAAAAAAAAAACTCTTTCTAATCATGAGTGATTGCTCATGAATTTGATTCCTAAAAGGGTGGACATATATATAGTTTATAATAGAAAAGTATAAACACAAATAAAATAAAGAAATATAAAAGGTGGCTTTATATAATAAAGAGAAATTAGGTGCATTCAATTGAGTTTTCAACGCGTTCCAAATGATTTTAAAATTTACAAGTATTTGTTGAAAATTTTAGTGTATTTAATTTGTATTTTAATATATTAATTTAAAATACATCTAAATATTCAAAATAAATTATTTATGAATTCACTAAAATCTACATATATTCAAAATGTCATATATTTTAGGGGTGTATTCAATTTTGGTTTTTAAATGATTTTACAGGGTTTTCCAATCCAGACGTATTCAATTAGGATTTTAATAGATTTTGTACAAATCAAAGTGTATTCAATCTATTTTTTAATAGATTGTTTTAAAATTCTTTAAAATCTAGGTGTATTCAATTAAGATTGTAAAATACAATTTACAAATATAGGTGTATTCAAAAGTTGGATGATTTCATATGATTTTTTTTAATTGGTGGATTTTGATAGATTTGCTAATGAAAAATACGCATATTACTCCACCATCAAAATCATCATACCTCACCTAATATTTCATTGGATTTGAAAAGAAAAAAATTCTTCCTTCTCAAAACATTTTTAGGTTGTCCCTCTTCCTCATTCTAACTAAAGTGGCACCACCACCACTCTCAGTAATAGAACCAGCACCACCACCACTGCCATTTTTTTTTTTTATGAAAACAGTTATTAAAAAGAGAAGACAACATAATAAGATATATTAATAACATATGTTACATGGAACAAGACCAAATCCCCATCTGGAAATACAAAACCATAAAGAGCCAGCTAACAATCCAAGTTTGACTTATAACAAGCTCACGCTTCATTCTTACCCCTCTTTCTGTTCTTTCCTCCCTTTCCCTTGGTTGATTGGATTGAACATTCTATTTGCAGTTACTTTCCTAATTTTTTATAACTTTGACTGGTTACTTTAATGTATTTTGGTTTTTGTTTTTGTTCTTTTTTTTTATGATAATTACGATGATAAGACGTTTTATTAAGTTAATTTCGTTTGGAAGAGTGTGACTACGATCTTGTTTCATTGTTTTGGTACGAAATTTTGTCTATTGAAAGAAGTCATGTCTGATACTTTGTAGTATGTGACTGTCATTACCGAATGGTAATGGGGAGAGGAGAAACGAGAAATGTGCACATCTGGTCCTGTTGGACATGGTTTATATTTATAAAATCCATAGAAACATTTCAAATCTATTAAAATTTGAAATAATTTGAGTGAAATCATATAAAATAAGATGAAATTATATAAAATCCATTATAATTCTAAATCATTTAAAATCTATTAAAACTCATTAAAATCTCAATCGAATACACCCCTAGATGATTTTATCGGATCTTATCTATCTCTTTACGGGGAATATGACCAGAAAACAGCAAACAAGCTTATCTGAAAAAAAAAAACAAAAAAACAAAAAAAGGTTCTGCGAAGGAACATTATATGTACTGAACCCTAGAGGTAACACGTGCTTTTTGCTACCTAACATGCACTGTTCATTCTCTTCTTTTCAACTTTCTGCAAAGGAACTCAATTTTCAATTTCTCATTTAACTTTTGCTTCATCCTTAATCATTTTTGCTTTTACTTAAAAAAAATTTATTTATCAATTGTTAAAAGGAGGTCCTTCAAACAAACAGTGGAGATGTTGTTCCCTGGGTGAGCATTGCTCCAAGCCTGAGTTTGGTGGCTTCTTTGGCCTCTTGGGTGTTTTAGTGCTTGTATAGATGTATAAATATATATATGCATTATATATAATTATATATAAATATAATATATTATATATTACATATAATTATATTATATATTATATATACATATGTCATGTATAATTACAATTGAATTTGTTTCTTTGAAATTACGAATTAAATTCATATTGTCTAGAGTTTAACGTAGGATTATAGAAAGTTTTTGGGAGGGGATTGGGTGGTGGTGGAAGAGTGTATAACTTAGGATTTAAGCCGGGTTTAATTCTTTGAATTTGGGCACAAAATACAAGAGCTAAACAATAAGCAATTAACCTAACCTAATTTTTAAATATTGAATGATAAAGATATTTTAAATTTGAGGTTTAAAAATATTTTTGAATAATTTTTTCTCTTAGTTTTTTTGTTTTAAGTTGGATTGGATCCTTACGTTACTTCTTAAATAAAAAATGTGAAGAAAAAAAAACTAGATTATAAATGGGAGTGATGTTTTCATAAAATAGTAAGGAAAAAAAATCTATTAAAAAAGGACTAAAAGTTTTAAATAGTATTTGAGTAATTATTATGGTGACTAAAGATTAAAAAGTTTCAAAAGTATATATAGTTAGCTGAATTTTGAATAAATATTGATATTTTTAAGAACTGATCAATAGATAGCCTTTTTTATAATGTAATTAATTAAAAATACCGCATATGTGTAGTACCAACGTGCACATTTGCTCCCTAAGAAAAGTAGCACTAAATATCTATGCAACAAAAAAAGTAACACAAAAAATCTATGCATCCACTCCACAACAAACAAGCCATTGTGGTCGCTGGTGCATGTTTGAAATACAAAGCCTACTTTTCATAAACTTATTAAAAAAAAACCAATTCCACAAAGAAATACGAACCCAACTCTCTCTTCTTCTCTTCCACCTTTAAATACCCCCTTCCCCCACTTCTTTTAGAACTCGTACCCAACAACGATCTCTCTAATCTCCTCTCTCTCTCTCTCTCTCTCTCTCTCTCTCTCTCTCTCTCTCTCTCTCTCTCTCTCTCCTCTCTCTCTGAAAAGGAAAAGAAAAAAAAATTAAAGCCTTGAAAATGGAACAAAATAATTTACCAGTAATAGCCAAGAAAATATGGAGTATAGTACGTGTAGCTTTCTTCATGCTAAGAAAGGGCATCTCAAAGCGAAAGCTCCTACTCGATCTCAACTTGATGATGAAGCGTGGCAAGCTAGCCAGCAAAGCCCTAAGCAACCTCATGTTCCACCACCACCACTCCCACCACGGCACCACCGCCGCCTCTTCCGCTGCCCCTCGTGAGTACGAGTTCAGCTGCAGTAACACCCCCAGCTACCCTTTCCACCTCATGGGCAAGCGGCGCCACCACAACAGCCACCACAATTTCTTTGCGTGTGCTCACGCGCCGTCCACTCAGGATGACGAGGTTGCGACCGCAAGTGCGGTGAAGGCCGTGCTGGAGATGTTGAATAATGAGGGCATGGTAGGCCTTGAGGGGGCTTCCGTGGCACCGTCCCCGATGCTTACTGGCTGCGGGCAGAGCCCTATGGTCCGCCAGCTGAGGATAACGGACTCGCCGTTTCCGTTGAGGGAGGCAGAGGAGGACAGCCGCATTGACCAGGCGGCGGAGGCGTTTATAGAGAAGTTTTACAAGAACTTGTGGCAGCAGAAGGAAATGCATGAGTGATGATCAGTTTGGTGTCATGCAAAAATTTGTGCTGAATTCATGTGCTAGCTGCTTAAAATTTGGTCAAGCTATTTTGGTTATTAATTTGAGTACGTCGCGATGTTGTTAATTAAACAATAAAAGAGAATATTTTAGTTAGCTTATTAACTCATTTCAATTTCAATTATCATGCCCTTACCCTTAATAGATTATTTGATTTCTATATAAGCCCTTTAAGAAATCTTATACAAAAAATTAAAAACAGTACGTACGTAATGCCCAGAAATTAGGATTAGGGTTTTTAATTTAACAACAAAATTAAGAATAACAAATTATACTTATAGACAGATTCCAGGTATATATATGCCCTGGAATTAAACAATATTACAACAAAAGTATGGTACAGTAGATTCATCTCAAGGTACCAGTTCGTACAGATCAAAAACTATATTGCAGGAATCCGGCGGTCAAACTTCAATTAATTAAGTCTAATTTATTTATCTATTAATTTCTTTCTTAGCTAGGTTTTATAGTTAATTAGTTGTGAAGTTAGAACCCTTGCAATCATTTGAATCTTAGTTTGTAAGTCATGATCGATGCATCCTAGCTAGCTCCAATTTATAAGGACCAATTTGGGGCCATATATTTTATTATATATTTTACCAAAATAATTGAAGCTTAAGGCCAGGTTTGTTGGACTTTGGAACATCCCAGAGCCTTATTTTTTTTTTCCTTGAAGAGAATACGAACATGATAGAGTAAAATTTATTGTCGCTGCGTAATAAAATTTACTTAAATTTACTGTTTTTATATTTAAACGTAAGGAAAATTCTTGTATCTATTCAAAATTAGATGTGCATGCTTAATTATTCTTTTCGTAATTGATCATTGAACTTTCCAGATCGATCAAGTTCTTATAGTGAATCTTCAATTTAATTTGAAGTTCTTATAGTGAATCTTCAATTTAATTTGAACATATGAATGAGTATGTAAAGCAACGTACACCAATTTATTTGATTATTTGTAGATATATATAACATTTATATGAGATTTTACAAAATTAAATGTTCCGACTATCAAAATTTCTTTAGAATTACAGAAGAATAAGTCCCTTCATTTTAAAATAAATGCAAATATTATTAACTTTTAACAATTTTACGTACGTATAAATTCTTTCCCTTGTTAACCTTCTCTTTTTTGTTTAGGTCAAAGGAGAGCCTTCATATGGATGTAATTAATAACTTAATTGAATATAAAAAGGTGGATGAAAATGGCTTTTACGTCTACAGTGGCACTTCCACTACGTCCTCATCCTGATGTGATTCCTTCCACTACGCTAAAGTGAAACCAATACGGAAGCCAAGCGCTGGCCTCCTCCCTCAATAAATATAGTTACCTTTATTATACTTTCTTTTTTCCTCTTTTATTGCCTTTGTTTTTATCAAATTTTATAAGAAAACTGATACTTTGGGTTGGTAATTGGCTACTTTTGAAGATTGTATTCTTATAGCCACACCCTAATTACAAATAAAAAGAATACAGCATTACTGATCGATGAGTTTCGTTAAGGGCTGTCTTTACGATCGAGCTAGATCGACATGCTAGGACCTCTTGTGAATGTACCGTTGATCATCATGATCACAACAATTTTTTTAATTCGATCATCATAGAAAAGTTCAACATTGAATACGAGCTTGGTTTAATTAGTGATAATCCTTATTAGTTAGTACGTTTAAATGATACATTTGAGAAATTATGAAAATTTATATTCACGCATGTTCATTTTGATATTTATTTATGTTCTACATATTATAGAAAATACATGCATCCACTTTAGAATAATGTGTCCAGCATCCCTATATATAGTTGATTCTCCTATAATTTCTATCTAAATAATTATTGTGATAACCATAACCGTTGATTTAAGACATTATGTAAATATTGCTTTATTGAAAAAAAAAATTATTCAAATTGGGGATTATTTAATATACCATGTATGCATTAAGTCAATCGATGATTTTAGTACGTAATGCTTAAATGGTTATAATGAGTCGTCGTCAATTTAATAGATACATATGAATAACTCACTAAACCGTCACCGTACCAGTTTGTTTGATACTTTGCAAAGATCATTTTTACATGTTATTTTAAGAAATTAACGATTTTGATTAGCACATATGCATAGTAATAAGCACATTGATCCTAAAGTGGACAAATATTACTCTTATGTTATTGTTCGGCTTAATCAAAACCCACCTAGCTAGCTAGCTACAAACCTTAAAAATAAAATATCATTATATGAAAAACAAAAAGAAAGTATAAAAGTAGTAAAAAAGTGAATTAAGTTCATAATTAAAGATGATCGGTATATCAATTTCAATCTAAATTTATATTGGAAACAAGATCTACATCGGATCGATGTTCGTTTAGTTTAACACAGATGGGTTGGTACATATATGACAGACCAGATATGGATTAATTAACCTGTAGATTAATATATAGTTCGAGCAGGTTCTTTACAACGAATAGTACGTAGATTATTAATTAATTCTAGGTGAATTGCCTTCGAATGGTTATATAATTAGCATCTTAATTATAGTGTTTTTATTTTTCGTTTACATTTTACTGCGTATGGCTGATTAATAATCTACCATTTCCCTACCTCACTTAATGTCTCACTTGAGCTACTCGCGTACCTACATCGATCTCAGAGGGTTCAATTCTTAGTTAGCATAGGGTTCAAACCCTTTTATTCTTTTTGAAGGATAAATTTAAAAAATGAAAAATTGTTGCCACTGTTCTTAAACTATATATTAATTTTAGTTATTATTCTCGAATTTCATTATTAGTAGCAGACATCTCAAAACTTACATTAAATTCATCTTTCATCTTTGACTTCATTAGACGTCCTTGGATTTTACACTAATTTTATCTACCATCCATAAACTATATAGGCATAAATGTGTATCGACAATTCATAACTTTTATTGCTAAAAATAAAAGTAAAATTGTCTTTTCAATTGTGTTTATACAATTCCCTCCATTCAACATATACAAGTGAAACCCAAAGTTTACCCTTATTTACACTAATAAACGCACTTCAAAATATTATTTTACTCTTATTTTTAACAAAAAATAGTTATGAATTTAACGGAATGACTATACATGCACATTTAGACATAGTTCAATGACGTCTGCTAATAACAATGAAATTTAGGGACGATAGATAAATTAAATTAGTATAAAGTTCATGGACATTTCTACTAATAATGAAATTTAGGGATCATAAATAAAATTAATGTAAACTGTGACAAAAATTTAATGTGAGTGCTTTATTTAAATTTTTAGAGAATCTATTGTAGCCCTAAGTTAGAAATTTTAAAGTTCGCTTGTTGTTTTAGTTTTCAATTTTTTCTTTTGATGCATGAAATTTAAGAAAATGAGGGATAAATAATGATGGATACAGAGAATATATATAGTGGAAGAGATATTTTTTTTAAGGTACACATAATGAAAGAATAAGAAATACTTACAAAATCGTAAAAGTAGAAACCACTTAGATAGTTTTGGGTTTCTAGTTTTAGTTTGGAATACACTTCCTTTTAATATTTATCCTTTATCTATTACATATATCATAAATTTCCTTTACTCATCGTTAGACCTTTTTCTATCATATATCAAACATAAAATGAGTGAATTCTCTTTTATTTCTAACCGGCAGAAACTTGGAACTTGCTAAGAGTACTTTGTGGCCAAGAACAAGTCGCATTCCGAGTGGAGATCAGACCCACCTTCACTGGGAGCACTTAGTATTTTGAGCTTTAAGTTTCATTTTGCGTAACTTTTTCTTATATATTTCACCAGCGTATCTTATACTACATATAAGGATGCTATTTAAAACTGAATATGAATGCTATTTGGGTATTGCATACTGATTATCTCACTAATAGAAATGTGTGTTTACTTGTGCAAATAAAGAATCACATATTTTAAAGTCATGAATAACACATACTCCATAAATAGTATCTAAATATGAGTTTCTTCTCAAATTTAACCATAATAGTCTAATAAAAAACAATTATTTACCATATAAGATGCTATGTGTTCGACTCTCTTATATATGAACAGATCTTTCAAACAGATTCTCAATGAACAAAATTCAAATCCTATATCACTTAGAGCCAAATAACGAGTTGACAAAGGGCCAATATTCTAACTAGTTTAATTAATTTGGCTCAATTAAATTGTGGTTAACTAAAAAAATAAACGTTTAAATTGAGAATTCAAATCCTATATCACTTAGAGCGCCAAACCATATGAGTTGACAAGGGCCAATATTGTAAATAGTTTAATTAATTCGGCTCAATTAAATTATGGTTAACTAAAAAAAAATTCAAATCGAGAATTTAAATCTTATATCACTTAGAACCAAACCATGAGTCGACAAAGGGCCAATATTCTAACTAATTTAATTAATTTGGCTCAATTAAATTATGTTTAACTCAAAAAATAAACGTTCATGCCTCGACAAAGGGCCAATAGTCTAACTAGTTTAATTAATTTCGCTCAATTAAATTGTGGTTAACTCAAAAAATAAACGTTTAAACCGAGAATTCAAATCCTATGTCACTCAGAGCCAAACCATGAGTCGACAAAGGGCCAATATTTTAAATAGTTTAATTAATTTGGTTCAATTAAATTGTGGTTAACTCAAAAAATAAACGTTCAAATCAAGAATTTAAATTCTATATCACTTAGAGCCAAATCATGAGTCAATAAAAAGCCAATATTTTAACTAATTTAATTAATTTGACTCAATTAAATTGTGGTTAACTCAAAAAATAAACGTTAATGCCGATCCCAATTATAGTAGATGTAAAAGTGAGATTGATTCATATATGTTGTTATTATTTCTTGCGGGCAAAGATGCTTGGTTTTGCTACTTATCAAGTCTCTTCAACTTTATAATTTCCACAAATAATATAAGGACAGGTGCCATCAATCTCGAAAGCCAAAAACTTTAGATAAAACACATATGTTAGGTGAAAATAAGAAATCCAGGCAAATTGTTAGACAGATGTCACTTTTTGAACTCACCTTTGGTCAAGATTTACATGCTTCACGTGTAAGCAAAACCATATATTGATTTAAGGATTGTGGATGATGATTATTTTAGTGAAAAAAAAATCTTAATTATTTAAAAAGAAGGTTAATCGAACACACTTGCTAGCCCCACAGACGTGCTTAGCAATTAATTAAGACAGAGATATTAATTTTCTCCCTCTCTGTGATATTGTTGGGTTAAAGTTAATTGTTAGGTTACATATGGATTCAATGTTAATTATTCACGAAAATGCCATTTTCTTCTCATGTATACTCTCAATGTCATATTCAGATTATAAGTTCGCACAATCAAGCTCGGCATTACATATAAATTCATAAGTGATTATGAAGAGTTAGTCCCTTGATTAATCTCGTAATTGTTACGAAAGGATATATGGTCTTAATGTGTGATTTTGTTCATTTTGTTTTAGTGCATATGGTAGTTGTTTTTTCTTGGATCCCATTAATTAAAATGATTTCCTTGGTATCAAAGAATTCATTACTGTCATTTACGCTAATTACATTTTGGCACATTTTCCAATACAAATAGGCATCACATAGCTAATATGCATGCGCCACTTCCTATATTAAAGAGAGTGTTAATTTTATAGTGCGCCACTTCCTATTTTCGTAAGATATTTTTATTTATTTATTTCTGAATTTATTACAATCTAGTGAAATATTCAAAGCATATCACATTATTATTAATTTTATAGTTCGTTAAAAAAACCCGATTAATTTGTAGAATTTTTCTGTTAAGGAGACTTCCTCTTCTATTCTTTTTATTTAGCGAATTTTGTTGCGTAACCATGTGGAAAATATCTCTATGGCAAGCTTCCAAAATGAATTGATCCCCTTGGGGTCATTTTGTTGCTAAAATCCTAACTTTAAGGCGGTCATGTTGCAGCTTAGATTATATAGGTTCAAATTCAAGATTCTTTGATATTTACATGAGGATTTTCAGTTGAATTATTTGCCTCCTTTTGGTTTGTATTTAATATTTATATTGTGTTATATATTTACCTGATACTGACATGTTCGTCTGTATTTTTGTTTGACATATTTGACATTGCACAAGTACTTATGCCTCGGAATAGTTGACTAGTCAAAATCAAACCTTTTCAAATACCTTTTCAAACATGGAACAGCAAAACAAAGGGAAATCTTTTGCCAAGTAAACTACTTTATGCAGCACATTTATTGAATGGGTGATAGAATGTGTTTGTTCAGTTACCTATAGTGTTTTGTTTAAGGATAATATTATTTGGATTTTAAAATGATCATATTTAGTAATTATGTTGATGTGGTAATCAATGAATGGTCTAATATAAATATAGAATAATTTCATTTATTAAAATAATATCATTTATTGATTGTCATATCAACATGATCACTAAACATAGTCAATCTAGAGAGTGCAAATAACATTATTCTTTAGTTAATGGCGAAGCTTCTGGTTTCATTCGCCTAAGAAGGGGTCTTCGCCAAGGGGACCCTATTTCTCCTTTTCTCTTTGTTTTATGTGCTGAGGGTTTCTCTGCTCTGCTGCGCAAGATGGAAGAAGATGGCTGCCTTCATGGGATTAGGGTGGTGCCAGATGGATTCCAAGTTTCGTATGTACTATTTGTGGATGATTCAGTTCAGTTCTGTAAAGTCACTATTGAGGATGCAACTTGCGTGAAGCAAATCCTAAATGTGTACTCTCAGTGGTCAGGACAACTTGTGAATTATGATAAGAGCTCGGTGCACTTTAGTGCTGATTGTGGGAGTGACATACAGGTACATGTGGAGACCATCTTGGGTGTTTCCAAGAAAGAAGGCTTCAGGAAGTATTTAGGGTTGCTGTCAGGACCCAACCCTCCTCGGTCAGGACCCGAATCATCTAACACAATATTGTCCGTTTTGGATTTCCTTGCCCTCGCCCTCACGGTTTTGTTTTCGGGAGCTCACAGTGCAACTTCCCAGAGGGTCGGCCATCATAGAATTGCACCAGCCTCAACTCGCTTAACTTTGGAGTTCCAACCGAACCCAAAGCCATTGAGCTCCCAAAAGGCCTCGTGCTAGATAGGTGTGTGCCTACACCTTTAAGGCATATCACCATTCCCCTCCCAGACCATTCCCCCCTCGTAGGAATGTGGGATCGTTCACCGTTTCTTCAGAACACGGGTCTTACAATCCACTTCCCTTATGGCCTAGCGTCCTCGCTGGCACACTTCCTGGTCGGGGTCTGGCTTTGATACCATTCTGTCAGGACCCGACTCTCCTCGGTCACGACCCGAATCATCTAGCACGATATTATCCGTTTTGGGTTCCTTGCCCTTACCCTCACAGTTTTGTTTTCGGGAGCCCACGGTGCAACTTCCTAGGGGGTCACCCATCATGAAATTGCACCAGTCTCAACTCGCTTAACTTTGGAGGTCCAACCGAACCCAAAACCATTGAGCTCCCAAAAGGCCTCGTGTTAGATAGGTGTGTGCCTACACCTTTAAAGCACATCACCATTCTCCTCTCAGACCATTCCCCCCTCGCAGGAATGTGAGATCGTTCACCGTTCTCTTCAAGACACGGGTCTTACAGTTGCATTCTGATTTTGGGCATTCTAAAAAGCTTGTTTTTGAGCATGTGAGACAGAAAGTGGAAAGCAAAGTTCAAGGATAGGTAGAACAATATGACACGACCCATCCCAATCCCCCCGGGATTACCGTGGAATGTGTCATGCTCCCGTCTGACAAGAGGTGTCAGACGAGGGATAACCTGATGCCACTGCCCAAACGGGGCTTCCAGAGTGCGCAAGGATCGATGGAGGAGGTGTGCGATGTCCCAGTCTCTACTGCAGTCGCACCTGGAATCAATCTGAAGGGCATTAAAAACAAAAGCTGTGAGTGGACGAAAATAAATAAGTTCATTAAACACAGTTATAAGACATTTATGTCCTCCATAAAAACATATGCATGCCACGAAAACCAGTAGTCCAAAACATTTGCTCAACAAGGCATTAGGGCCTCAGTCCAAAACCGTAAACCATAAATCCAACCAAAAAACCATTTCATAGATTCATTAATCCATATTTACCACATTACCATAACTGGCATCCCAGATGCCTAGCGTCTCAGACGCCTGACGTCCCAGATGTCAAATTTCACGGTATAACCATAAGCTACGCGTGCTACCCGGGGTCTCAATCCCGAGTCCAATCCCCGAACCCAGTCCGGGTACAGCATCCCAGATGCCTAGTGTCCAGACGTCCAATCATAGCAGTCCTGCTCCTGAGTCACTATACGGTCCGGTAGCTCCGCACAATGACCACTCGCAAGCAATGCACCGTGATTTCCCCAATGTCCCAGACACCTGGAGGAGACCTTCACATTTTCTCGTATCAAGATGGTATATGGAAAACAGTTTTATCAAATCATTTCACATCATATCAATAGGCCCTGCCCAAAATCTCCATAAAACATCACAATTCCATTTAGGGTCCCCTACCCGAAATCACGTTTATGAAACCAACTGGGCCTCATGCCCGATTCTGTAAATCACTGGGCCCACGGCCCTAATTCATAAATCAATTGGGCCCCTAGCCCGATAATATAACTCAAATGGGTCTCAGCCCGATTTCGTAAATAACTGGGCCCCTGGCCCGATTACGTAACTCAATTGGACTCCAAGTCCGAGGTTTCCAAAACAATTGGGCCTCATGCCCGAGTTTCTCTTTCCAATTTCAAAACCATTTCATGAAATCATATCCAAGGTCTTAAGTATGAAAAATCAGTGTAAAATCAGAAACCTCGATGTACGTGCAAGCACGTAAATCGCCTCGAAATACGTGAAACCGTATAATTTACCAACATCCAAATCAACATCATACCATCACAATCATAATCCATATAAAACAATTAAGCATGCATAGAATTTATAAAACCAAAGTCCACTCACAGACCGCTCAACGATAAGCCTTGATACGCGTGCCATCGGCCTTCCCGGGCCCCGTCACTAACACCGGGACTCCCAAACCTGTTCATATCACATTAAAAGGTCACTAACCTCTTCCTTAACTTCCTATTAAAGCTCCATAATTTTCCCGAATTTTTAACTATTTATAAACTGGACTTAAATCCTTCGGACATCCCGAACAATGTCGGAACGGGGTCCGATTGACACGAAATCAACGCTAAAATGTTCGTTACATTAAATAGGACAGAAGTCATGTTGACCTCACCTCGAGATTCGTACCCACGCGCCGTCACGCGCCGCCGTGAGTGGGTGCGCGTGAAACCCACGCGCCTGCTACAGTGTCATCGTCCTCACCCGGATTACTGATAAACGGATCCCCGCGACCCGCGAACAGACCCGATCAGTTCTCTGTCAATTCAGCCCTAAATCATTAAATTGATCATTCAACCAGATTCGTTTTAAGTTCAATTAAAGGTCTGTAAACCTAATTACATCAATCTTTACCTGAAATCCAACAATTCGACGATGAACATCGAAGAACACCCGTCACTGTTCCTGCTTCGGAATTCCATCAATTCCAACTGGTTTCTTCCAATTGATCCACCCATAAGCATAAGTGGACCATGGGAAAGTCATTTCCCAAATCAATTTCATCGTTTGATGACTCAATGATCACGACTCAACCTCGACTCAAGCTTACTGTTGTTTTGTCCGTTCAGAGTGAATTGGGCACCAATTTGCTTCCTTCTTTCCATGATTCTGATCGTGGCACTCCCAGGAAGCTGAAAGTAAGCTCCATTTTGATCCTCAGAGCCCATCACTCGACATTTGAATTTTCCCTCTAATTTTTTCCAGATTTTCCCGTTCCTGTTTCCCTTGTATTCTCTGTGTTCCTGTGCCCCAAAATGATTCTCACTCGACCCACTCTCATTCCCTATACTCAAATCAGCCATCAAGGTATCCTAAAGTATCCCTCAGTCCTCTGTGTAAAGGTTCCCCGCACTGACCCAAAACCAATTAAAAATGGTGTCCATGTTCTGTGATCTGTAGCCAACCCAACACATGTGCTTTACAACCTCAAAGCTACCCCAATTCAGCCCTCAATGTTAAACAATTCTTTGGACAGATCACACAAGTCATCCACTCAGTTCAACAAGGCTCCAACTCACGATTGTTCAAAATCAACAGCCAAAATTACCATTTTGCCCTCGCTTGGCAAATTACCAAAATGCCCCTCACGCATCTAGACCCGTAACTTGGTCATTCGAATTCCGATTGACGCGTGCCGCCTGTCTACGGACTCAGGGCATTGAGACCATCCTAACGGTCCCTGGCCCTAGGCCATCGGACCTCCCAGTCAAAACGTCAACATTTTCCCCCTCTTCGTCCAAATTTCGAAAATGCCCTTGAACTTCCGAACGTCATAACTTCTTCCTCGAATGTCGGAATCGAACGTGCCACCTGTCTATGAACTCGTGACGTCCCGAACTACGTCACGGTCATTGGTCAAAGTTTGTTTGACCCCCAATCAAAAAGTCAACATTTTGCCCACGCCCAGGGCAAAACGGTCATTTTGCACAATTCGTCTGATTTACTCAACTAATTCCAGATTAGTCATTCTAAATCATAATTAAATAATATTAAATTCCGATACTCGAGACGGGTCGTTACAACCTTCCCCCCTTAAATAATTTTCGTCCTCGAAATTAAAACTTTTCTTATTCCATATCCACCTCGTGGAAAAACAATTTGGTCTCACAACACGTGTACACTTGTACACCCACTAACCAACACAAAAACTCATATGTACCCAGACATCCCATCACAGTCTTACGTCATAACAACAACACTCGACCACCTCGAGTGAATTTACTCACTTGATCCGCGTTAAAATTGCTTAACAATTAAGCTGACTCCTTCAGCTAGACGGTTCCTTTCCATTGCTAATACATCCTTACATCTGCTCCCATTGGGAGTCACCAAATCCCACTTGTCAGTCCACGCTGACACTACCAGCCAAACCGTCACCACTAAACTTTACCACCCTAGTAAAGCTCCAACCATCGACTAATCAGTGACATCACCCCATACTGCCACTCGCTCAAAGTAGCGTAAGATCAACCACATGATCTCATTTCGCAGGGCAAGCTCAATCCTGCGACATATATTAATCTCAATGTCCATAACCGCCGATTCCGTCAACGAACCCTGACGCTGGAAATATCTCGGCGTGATAACATCACAAAAGGCTACTCGTAGTTACACTGACCACCAACTCACTCATCCTGAGTGTACGTATACCGTCAACTTACTCAATCAAGTGGTGTAACTGGAACACATTGAATGCCAGCCCAGCAGTGATCACACATCACAATTTTAGGGTTCCACTAGCCATCCATGGCTAAGATGTAACGACCCGTCCCGGAAATTAGGGTTAAGGAGGTGTTTAAGATGAGATTAGTGAGCTTAATCGGTGGTTAGTTGGTGACAATAGGTTTGTAAGGGTAGAATGACGATTTTACCCTTGGTTTGGGCAAATAGTTGACTTTTAGTTCGGGATGTCAAATGGACTTTGACCGGTGATTGTGACATAGTTCAGGACGTCACGAATCCGTAGACAGGTGGCACGCCCGATTCCGACATCCGAGAAGGAAGTTATGATGTTCGGAAGGTTGACAGCATAACCGTAATTTGGCTAAAGTAGGGGGAATAGTTGACTTTTCGTACGATCAAGTTTTGGTATGTTGACCTAAGACCGTTAGATAGATCTCGTCGTCCTGAGTTCGATGACAGGCGGCATGTTTTCATCGGACTTACGATGTGAGAGTTACGGGTCTAGAAAGGTAATGGCAAAGTTGTAATTTTGAGGTTCTAGGAAGGGCATTTTGGTCTTTTTCACCTTGGGATCTATGCAACGGAGAGGGAAGATGGAGGGCTGAGATTGAGCCACTTGGGAGAGGAGTTGAGGGATTGGTGACACGTGTAGGAGGTCTGGTTGGTTCTAGTGAGTGCACGGTCCAATTATTTGGGGTGCAACCGTGCCGTGTGTGTTGTGTGTTCTTCGACCCAGACAGAAACAGAGGGAGAGAATTGAGAGAAATTGAACGGTGTGTTGTGTGAGTTGTGTGAAGTGGTGAGGGAGTGAGTGATCAGAGGTCAAGAGGGAGACAAAGATGAGGTTTTAAGGTACAGTGGCCGTGTGTATGTGAGTAGTGAGCCACGGGAACCAGGGAGGAAACTCAGAGAAAAACAGAGAGATCGTGGTAGTGGTTGTGCCGTGTTCGACCAATCGAGGCCAGAGGAGGTGTCCAGAGGCTGGAGGTGGACGAGAGGAGCCGTGTCCTCACGGCTGAGCTCACGACGGCAACAGGAGGCAGGTAATTTCTTGTTTACCCTTTCGATGCTCTGTTTTGCCGTCGAGTTTCAAGTCGAGAGTTGTAGCGTTAGGGGTTGAATCGAGGAGTCTAGTGTGGTTTAGGGGACTTAGTAGGGTCCTAGGGTTCTTCTAGTTGTGTAGCCGTGACGGAGGAGTGCACGACGGAGTCTAGACAACGGAGAGTACCCCGTGTACTCTGTTTTTCCCTTTTGCTTCAAACGGAGAGTCATGGGTTTTGGGTGAGAGTCGACGGTCTTGGTGAGCTGGGTGAGGTTTAGGATAGTCCTAGGAAGAGTTTTGAGTAGCCACCGTGACGGGGGAAGACCTGGGTGGCCGGAGAAGGAAACATGGGTTTATCGGGTTTGTAGTTCGAGGTAGAGTCGACAGGTTTTAGGCCATGTCGAGGTATTGGAGTGAGGGGGATGAGTTCCTTAGGACGGGACGAAGTAGTGGGTGAAGAAAGGAGTCGATTTGGTGCAGGTACGACGGAGAACCGTGGACGCCGGTTCAAGTTGCAGACACTGTACTGAACCGGGTCTGCTCGAGGTTGAAGATGTACTGTAGCAGGCGCGTGAGGGCCACGCGCAGCCACTTTGGGCGGCGCGTGGGGGCTCGTGCGGCGGCGGTTGGGAAATTTGTCAACTAGATTTTTGGTCTAGGAGTTGTGAAGAGTCTGTTGGACTTGGTTCCGGGTTGATCGGACTTCAAATCGAAGTAATTCCGCGAGGGTGAAGGTTTGGGGTTCCGATTCGTTACGTTTAGGACCCGGGGAGTTTTGAGGGAATTTAGGTGGACCTTAGTAGACGTGTTAGTGACGTACTTTGGTGGTTGTTGACAGGATCGGGAGTTCCCGAGGAAGCTGAGGAACGTACAAGACGTTCGGGACGTGATTGAGGGCTCAGTACTGTGAGTGGACCCTTTCCTTAAACTCGAACATGCATAACTGCTTTTCTATAATTGTTTTATATATGTGATTTCATGAATGTTGGATTTATGATGTGGTTTTACATAATTGCACGGTTTTCGAGAAATAACGTAATGTGAAGCTATGGTTTTGGGCTTTTAAATGATAATTGGATTTAAATGTTTATAAAGGGATTTTGGAACATGTTTTGATGATCAAGGTTTTCGGTTTTAGAATCGGATTTCGGATAACGAGATTTGGTTTTAAAAAATTGGAAAGTGAATTTCCGGATTTGGGTTCGGAATGACAGTTCTGGATACCGGAAGGGCATCAGACCGGTGATTTCGGATTCGGGTTTGGATGTGGATTTGGAAAAGGTTTTCACATGGTTTTGATTGGATTTCCTGGATCTGGTTATTGGGTTTAAAGACCCGGATTATATTTGACGGGGGACGGGCCCGGATTGGGTTTAAAGACCCGGATTGAGTTTAAAGACTCGGGAGTTTAAAGACTCGGATATATTGATATTTCCCCCGTAGGCCTGTTGAGTTTAAAGACTTGGGAGTTTAAAGACTCGGATATTATTGAGGCCTGGATTGAGTTTAAAGACTCGGAAGTTTAAAGACTCGGATAGGTCCAGCAGGTTTGATCGGCAAATGATTGGTTGAACTTTATGTTTTACGTTACGGTTTTATGATGGTTATGATATAATTTTTATAACTGTTTTATAGTGTTTCTGTTTCTTATGATGTTTTATGATGATTGATTTATAACCGTTTTGATAACTGGGTTATGCATGTGGTTTCAAAACGGAGGGCTAAACCCTGGTTTGTTATCAAATAGTTTTCGAAACTTTTATTCTTTATGGTCCACTCACACTTTTCTGGTTTTTAAATTGCCCTCCAGGTCGTGGAGCTAGAGCGGGGTTTCGGCGTCGAGGCAGCGTCTGAGGCATAGAAGTCGCGAGAGGAATCCCGGAGTGGTTTAAATTTTTCCGCGTGTGTGTATCTAGTTTAATAGTTTTCTTTCTTTTGTATTGAGTACTATGCTCTGTAAGCTGTTGACTTCGGGATTTTTATATAGTTTCTCCTGCGTCTGACTGTGTTGTGTCGGGGTGTCAGACGGGAGCAGGATTTACCTCGGGTTCCGGGGTGGGTCCTGACATAAGAGCACCTGCTCATACAATCACTGAACCCGACAAAATCACTCTGCTCAGCGCACAGTATCCGATGTCCAGTCCACAATCACAACCAAACAAATGATATCGGAACCAAGCCAATTACCAACACGTTAAATCACACACCACTGGTACATCCCATGTACCGTCACTAGGCACCGCTCAGCCTATCCAATATCGATCCTCGTACAACGTACCTTGTACGTACATCTATCCATCAATCCACCTACAACCACCTAGGTCGTGGCAAAACACGTTCCAATTACTCTAGAGTCCATCTGTCAGATTCTGTACCAGACATATCAAAACTCCGACCCAATATCCATTTCTAAATCCGAATCCGAAATCATTATTCCGTAAGCTAGCATTGGAATAATCATTCCGCACCCAAATCCAGTAATCCACTTTCGAGCTTCGAAATCGAATCCCGAATCGTCACCTAGAAATTCGATTCCAAAACCCGAAATCTCGTTCACGTCCATCGAGATGTACCAAAACCGAACCTATCGGTTACCCACTCAAAACACTCGATTGACTTCATAGGGAAGCCAATCCCAATATCCACACGTCTAAGGTTGACAAAATCCAACCACTTCGGAAACCTACTCACCCGAGTAAAAAACCATATGGGACTCATTTCGAAAAGAGTTTAGTCCCTACCTCCTCAACTCAAACATCCAAGTAAGAGTGATAAACTCTCCACTTATCTGGATCATCAAGATCACGATCCAGATCCATCACTACGTCATCCAACAAGTAACATCACGATCCTAGATTGTAATGACCCGTCCCGAATATCGGGATTGAATATTAATTAATCATGATTTAGAATGACTAATCGGGGATTAGTTGAGTGAAATCGAACGAAACGTGCAAAATGACCGTTTTGCCCCTAGCGTGGACAAAATGTTGACTTTTAGTTCGGGCGGTCAAATGGACTTTGGCCGATGACTGTGACGTAGTTCGGGACGTTACGAGTTCATAGACAGGTGGCACGTTCGATTCCGACATTCGAGGTGAAAGTTATGATGTTCGAAAGTTGAGGGGTATTTTGGTAATTTGGCATATTAGGGGCCAAATGTTGACTTTTTGATCGGGAGGTCATATGGACGAGGACCAAGGACCGTTACGTAGGTCTCGTCGATACGAATCCAACGACAGGCGGCATGCCGAAATCGGAGATTCGACGACGAAGTTATGGTCACGGAATCGGGCTCGGTTAACCGAACGAACCGGGAATTAAATAATATTTTAATATGAACAGTACCCGGTGACTGTACACATTCGGATGAGTGACAAGTGTCACCCATCCCCTGAAATCTGGTCC
Source organism: Prinsepia uniflora (assembly GCA_032719365.1). Classification (NCBI taxonomy): domain Eukaryota; kingdom Viridiplantae; phylum Streptophyta; class Magnoliopsida; order Rosales; family Rosaceae; genus Prinsepia; species Prinsepia uniflora. Next base: position 13,830,404 of record CM064864.1, on the reverse strand, counting down.
ATGTTTCCCTCCCAACACCATCATTACAACATCATCATTTATCCTTCATCATTTCCTCCATTTTCTCCTTAATTTTCTCCTTCTTTGTTCTTCTTACCCGTGAGCATTGAGCAGCAGAATTGGAGAGTGTTTGCTGCCATTCCTAACTGGTTTTGAGGGCAAAATCGAGTGTTTGTTGAGACTAACTCAACTGGGTAAACACGGGAGGTTGAGAGTGGCTAAAAACTAGGAATTCGAAATTGGGTTTTTGGGAGGAAAAATCAAATTGGATGAATTGAGCCTTGTTGATCGAAATTGGGTTCAGTTTCTGTCTTCTGGGATTACTACGATCCATTTTGTAGAAGGAACTAAGTGGAATTGAGGTCGAATTGAGGTAGAACTGAGGGAGGAAACTTTCAGAAATCTCGAGGTTGAGTCGAGGGAATTGAGGCTTTGATTGACGAAATTGATGTGGGGATTGTGTTCCTGAAGATCCCACGATGCTTCTGGGTTCACCAATTGAAGGGAAACACTGGAGATTGATGAAGCTCCATGGATGCACAGTGTACGGATGTTCGAGTTTGAGTCGTGGCGTTTGAGCCACGAATTGATGCAATTGAGTTGGGGAAAATACTTACCTGAGTCCATTGAAGCTTACTGGTGAATCAATTGAACGAAATCAAGAAGCTTTGATGGTTTTCGAAGGATGAACAGTGGACGGATGTTCTTCGATTGATCATCTGTGATCGTGAGGTTAGAGGTAATGTTGCTTGTAATTAAGTCCACAGAACCCTAATTAGACTTGAATCGAAACTGACTGAATGTTCAATTGGTGGAATCAATGTCGAATTGACAGAAAACAAACCGGGTCGCCTCGCGGGTTAAATGGCCCGTTTTACAGACAAACGGGTTGGGACGGTGACACTGTAGCAGGCGCGTGGATTTCACGCGCAGCCACTCACGGCGGCGCGTGGGGGCGCGTCCGGCCTAGTCTCAAGGTGAGGTCAACATGACTTTTAATCCTCTCAGTGTAACGAACATTTTGACGTTGATTTCGGTGAAATCGGATATTGTTTCGATAATGTTCCGCGTATCCGAAGTTTTGTATTACGTTAAAAATACGTATTTAAATCCCGGAAAAATTGGGGAAAATTATATGATATATTTTGAGATGTTAGTAACCCTCTATAATGATTTTGGACAGGAGTTGTGATTTCCAGATTTTACGGAAAAACGTGCAGCTCGGAAACGGACCGTTTTGGACGGTGTGTGTGAGTGGACTTTGTTTTCTAACCGTGATGCATGCATATATGATTTCTAATGCCTTATTATATGATTTTATATGCTTGGGCATGATTTGTGTTTCAATCCGGTAATTTCTCGGTTTTATGATTATTATATTATTATTTTGGGCGATTTTCGAGAAATTACGAAATTTGGTAAAAATAATGTTTGGACTTGGTTTATGAGTCCGGGATTGAAATTGATTGAAAATAATGTTTGGACTCGGATTATTGAGTCATGGATTGAAAGATGATGTGGTGACTCGGGAATGAGTCGAGGGTCAATTTTGTGGATTTGTGTGAAAATGGCAACGGAGGTTGCAACGCAAGGATTTGCGTGATAATGATATGTTGGGCATGATAACCTAAGTGAATAGTGATTTTGACTCGGTTTTGGAGTCACTTGTGAATTTGATGAAATTAATGATTTTTGTGATTTTATGATTATTTTAATCAGTCTTTCGGGCACGTTTTACGAGGTACGTGCAAATGATGTTTTGGGCTAGGCCCGGAGTCTAAATGATTTCTAAACTGATGTTTTGACTTGGTTGGTGAGTCAATCATGATTTCCGGATTATTCTATTGATTTAAATGTGATTTTAACGGTTTATGTGTAAAAGGTATTTTGGGCTTGAGACCCAGTTGAGAATGACCTTGACTTGGTATGAAGTCAAGATTTGATTGAAATGTTTTGGGATGTAATTCCCGGGATGGTTTTCATTGCGATTGTGATATTCCCAGACGGTCGGTGCTTGGGGGGATTACCCAGACGACCGGAGCTTGGGGGATGTGATTGTAGGATCGGGAGTTGATCCTATGGTAGTCAGCTTCTCGGATGATACTGAGCCTGGATGTACCACTCGGAGGTGTCTGATCCTGGGGATGTGTTCGCCCAGAGGTGACTGAGCCCGAGGAGGTTGAACCCAGAGGTGTTTATTCCCGGGAGAGTGACTGGATATTGGCCTACGCGTAGTGCAGCACTTGTGAGTAGTGCAGATGTGATTGGTGATATTTTATGCACTCGTGAGTAGTGCGGATTGATTGGATTGATATATTTATTGTGCACTGGTAAGTAATGCTGATTGGTATTGAGTACGGGTTTTTGGTCCTTGTGGCCAGGTGATTATGTTTTCACATGTTTTGGCCTGAGAGCCGGGATTTGATGTTTTATAACATGAACTGAATTGGTGATCATGAGTTTTACGGACCATGGGAAAATATGTTTGATTTTATCGGTCACTCATGTTTTACGATATGCATGCAAGTTTGTGAAAACTGGAGGGTAAGATTGTATTTTGATAAATGTTTTTATAAGAGGTCATTTTTGTCCACTCACACCATTTCTGTTTTGTGACCCTCCAGGCCGTGGTACGACGTTCGGGACTGATCGTGAGGCAGTGACAGCAGCAGAAATCCGCGCAAACATCCCTTGTCTGGCAAGCACTGAAGGGGAGTTTCAGACCTTTAGTTGACTTGTCAGACGGGAGCAGGACCGGGTACGGTTTTTTTGACGTCCAGTTGGGACGGGTCCTGTCATAGATAGTCACCATGCCCAAAGCCCACAACATCACAATTCAGATCCACCTAGGATCCACACATGCTCACGTCGCTAACAATCCATCTGAAAACTGATCGTAGGGTCTTACACCCTCTTTGAATCCTTCGTTAAATTTCCTTAGGTGGAATGATAACCTCGATTTTCACCACCAGATCCAAAATTTTACACAACTCTTTGTGTCCAATGAACCAAGGTCAATCCTGAGTCCACCAACCAATACACGCTCAACGTACTGGTAACAATAATCAATGTCTGCCAGGGCAGAAAATAAGAAGTCAACCCCAATGACTTCATGATACCTACCAGCAATGCGGAAACGAGCACTCCTCTCGTCCCACAATCACAACTCTCCTCGAAACTAAGGTTCCAACCGTGTTGGAAACTGACATGCTCCCAATGAGATGTCAAGTCCAACCACTCGACTGCCCACATCTTCACCTTTATAGGTTCAACACTCGGTTTTCCAAGTTATTCACAATTACAAAATTCCACCTCAACACCACTAATGATTTTCCCCGACTTTTCCAATTTCAATAATTTCTTTGTACTTTCTGGGGATATTAGAAATATACAATCTTACCAATCTCAGAGTTGACAACAACTCCCCAAATCCAATAATTCTCATGACGCAGGAGACGTCACCCCAAGATTCCTCAAGTCTCAATCATACCTTTTTATCCATTCATCACTTGTCATCTCATAACTGTTGGGACTTATCCTAACACGTCACAACCTCCACTGGATCCTATCCAGTCCATGACTTAATCATTACCAAACCTCAATACCGAACATATGTCCAGCATGACGGAATCATACCCCAACTCGTGGCTCATCGTCAACACGATCACCGACACCAGCACCAGCGCTAGTACCAGCACCAACACACTATCAACCAAACTAGTATCAGCACAAAAGTACCAACACACAAACATCCACGCTAGCACACCGTGTGAAATTCTGACAACCCTGGATCTCCGCTCATACCGAACGACGATCTCGTACCTCTACTCGTACCCCACAACTATGGGTACCACCAATCTGACAATCCATACATCATGATAATGAACGTTCCTTGAACGTCCCCCGATTCTCAAGTAATGAAACCACACTAAATACCCTTGATAGCCAGTCATCTCGACACGACTGTCGACCAATAGTCATCACCATCGAGATTCGTATCCACGCATCACACTAATACTCAGTCTAACTCGGGATTCCATATTTTATCTCATAACCGTATCCGTAGATCGAATCCCATAATCCTGACTAGGCTCCCTAGAATCATCCACATGGTCATCCACGACCTCAGCCGCTCGTCGCAGCACAAGTTCTCACCCACTAGTCACGACTAAGGTTCACCTTTTTAATCCATCATATACTAGGGTTCCACAATCACACACTATGGTTCCATCGAACCCAACCACTCTCTGTAATATACTCCACAACCTGACCGACCCCGCGGTCCTGACATCGTATAGACGTCAAATCCAACCCTACCATCAACTCAATGTGGTTTCTACCACTAAGGTCATCGACTAACTCCGATGTACCAACATCCCTCCCCCTAGCAATCACCACTAGGGTTCACATTAAGTGAGGTTCCTCGAACCCAGCTGCACCTAGCAGCACAACAATATAATATTACATGACCGAACCGACGGTCCCACATTACTAGTTCATCACATACGACCCCACTTGGGTCGAATCGCGTTAACGCACAGCGTATCGGGACAAACACACTTTATCCACTATTCAAACCCAAAAAACTATATATCAGGTTGACAACGAAACTGCAGCCCAAAGAGACATCACACCCTCGACCTTCGCGCACAACAAGAGCAAACCTGCTCTGATACCACTTGACACGACCCATCCCAATCCCCCCGGGATTACCGTGGAATGTGTCATGCTCCCGTCTGACAAGAGGTGTCAGACGAGGGATAACCTGATGCCACTGCCCAAACGGGGCTTCCAGAATGCACAAGGATCGATGGAGGAGGTGTGCGATGTCCCAGTCTCTACTGCAGTCGCACCGGGAATCAATCTGAAGGGCATTAAAAACAAAAGCTGTGAGTGGACGAAAATAAATAAGTTCATTAAACACAGTTATAAGACATTTATGCCCTCCATAAAAACATATGCATGCCACGAAAACCAGTAGTCCAAAACATTTGCTCAACAAGGCATTAGGGCCTCAGCCCAAACCATAAATCCAACCGAAAAACCATTTCATAGATTCATTAATCCATATTTACCACATTACCATAACTGGCATCCCAGATGCCTAGCGTCCCAGACGCCTGACGTCGGAGACGTCAAATTTCACGGTATAACCATAAGCTACGCGTGCTACCCGGGGTCTCAATCCCGAGTCCAATCCTCGAACCTAGTCCGGGTACAGCATCCCAGATGCCTAGTGTCCAGACGTCCAATCATAGCAGTCCAGCTCCTGAGTCACTATACGGTTCGGTAGCTCCGTACAATGTGACACGACCCATCCCAATCCCCCCGGGATTACCACGGGATGTGACGTGCTCCCGTCTGACACGAAGTGTCAGACAAGGGATAACCCAACGCTGCTGCCCCTACGGGCATCCAGAGTGCGCAAGGATCGATGGAGGAGGCATGCAATGTCCCAGTCCCCTGCTGCAGTCGCATCCGCGCTCAACCTGAAGGGCATTAAAAACCAAAAGCTGTGAGTGGACGAAAATAAACAAGTTCGTAAAATACATTTTATAAGACATTTATGCCCCTTAGTAAAAACATATGCATGCATCAAAAACCAATAATCAAATATTTATTTGAAATAACCCTTAGGGCCTTAGCCCGGAAACCGCAAACATAGTTTCAATCCAAAAATCAATCCAGAAGTTATTTCATAAATCCAGTGGCACATGTTTATTATTTTACTATCTCCGACATCCCAGATGCCTAGCGTCCCAGACGCTTGACGTCCCAGACGTCATATCTCACGGTATTAAGCGACGCGTGCTGCCCGGGGTCTCACCGGGTCCATATCTCTGACATCCCAGATGTCTGACGTCGCAGACGTCTAATCATAGCAATCCTGCTCCTGAGTCACTATACGGTCCGGCCGCTCCGTACAATGACCCATCGCAGGCAATGCACCGTGACTTCCCCAGTGTCCCAGACACCTGGAGGAGACCAATATATATCCTCGTATCGAGATGGTTTTATGGAACACATTTTATTATTCATTTCCAAAATATCACAAGGGCCCTGCCCCGAATTTCCATAAAACCGTCATAAGTCCAATTAGTTGATTATTAAATCCGAAATCATTTATTCAATTCCATTTTAGGGTCCCTGACCCGAAATCACATATATAAATTAACTGGGCCCCTGGCCCGATTCCTTAAATCAACTGGGCCCCTGGCCCGAATTTACTTTATCAAATCCGTAACTGTTTCATAAAATCATATCCGAACCACAATTATGGAAATCAGTGCAAATCCAGAAAATCTCGATTTACGCGCAAACCCGTAAATCACCTCGAAATGCGTGAAATCACATAAATTCACCGATATCCAAATCAAAGCATATAAAAATATTTATAACAATCATGAAACAGTTATGCATGCATAGAATTTATCAAAACCAATGTCCACTCACAGACAATTTAACCGAGCGCCTCGATAAGCGTGCCACCGACCTTCCCTGGCCTCGTCACTAACACCGGGACTCCCGAACCTGTTCTGACAAGACCCATCCCAATCCCCCCGGGATTACCATGGAATGTGCCCTGCTCCCGTCCAACAAGGGTATTAGACAAGGGATAACCAAGAATCACTGCCCAAATGGGCCATCTAGAGTGCGCAAGGATCGATGGAGGAGGTGTGCAATGTCCCAGTCTCTATTGCAATCGCATCCGTAATCAACCTGAAGGGCATTAAAACCAAAAGCTGTGAGTGGACAAAAACCAATAAGTTTATTAAACACTATAAGACATTTATGCCCTCCAGTTTTCACAAACTTGCATGCATATCATAAAACATGAGTAATAGTATGAACAGTGGACCGATAAAATCAAAACATATTTTCCCATGGTCCATAAAACTCATGTTCACCAAAACAGTTCATGTTATAAAACATCAAATCCCGGCTCTCAGGCCAAAACATGTGGAAACATAATCACTGGCCACAAAGACCAAAAACCCGTACTCAATACCAGTACGTAATCACAAACAACTTGTTTCCATAAATCATTTTAACCGCTAAACCACGGTTTCCTCAAAATCATTTTTCATAATCCACGGGACTTATTTCCATATCCTGTTGCTTAGAGTCACGTTTATCCCTGCAACGCGTGCATATCAATAGGCTCAATGACCGCTCAAAATCCGAGCATCCGCTGCTGTGAACACATCATCAGTCAGCAATCCGTCGCTGTGAAAACCTCACCAGCCGATGATCCGGATCTCATGAACACATCACTTACCGATCCATATAATCCAGCACATCTGATCTGAGTCAAGCCTCCCCTGGGCTGCAAGACAAAGATCGTGCTACGTGACCTCTTCGGGGTAAACACTTCCATCCCGAAGGCGAGCGTTATCTCCAGGGTGCACTCCGGGGGAAAACATATTTTCTCCCGAAAGCCCTAATTATCCGCAACATATCATTATCACAAAAACCAGTGAAAACAGTTGCACTGAAAACCAAATAATTTACAATACAGGGTCTCAGCCCCAAGTCCCGATTTACTTTATAAATCCGAAAATCATCAATATCATTATGTAATCACATGGAAATACAAATCCAATCAAAATCACAATTCCATTGGGTCTCAAGCCCAAAACATCAATATCACGTAAATCCGTGCAACCGTAAACCCGAGTTGCCACGATCACGTAAATCCATGAAATCAATCACTGACTCATAATCCGAGTCCAAATATCATTTTCAACTTCCTGACTCATAACCCGAGTCAAAACATCATTTCTAATCCGGGCCCAGCCCAAAACATCATTTGCACGTTCCTCGTAAAACGTGCCCGAAAGACTGATTAAAATAATAACAAAATCACGAGAATACCAAAAATCATCAAATTCATCAAATTCACATGTAACTCCAAATCCGAGTCAAAATCATTATTTACTTGGGTTCTCACGCCCATAATATCATTTTTAACCAATTTCATGATTTCTCGAAAATCGTGCCAGAATATAATAATATAATAATCATAAAACCGAGAAATCACCGAATTGAAATACCAATCATGCCAAAGCATATCAAATCATATAATAAAGCATTTTAAACCATATATGCATGCATCACGGTTAGAAAACAAAGTCCACTCACAGACCGTTTTAACGGTACGCCTCGATACGCGTGCCACCGGCCCTCCCGGGCCTCACCACTAACACCGGGACTCCCAATCCTGTCCAAATCACATTAGAGGGTTACTAACCTCCACATTAACATCCTATCAAAGTCCCGTAATTTTCCCGAATTTTTAACTTTTTTTAAACTTAATTTAAAACTTTCGGACATCCCGAACAATATCGAGATGGTGTCCGATCGGCACGAAACCAATTCCAAAATGTTCGTTACATTAAATAGGACAGAAGTCATGTTGACCTCACCTCAAGATTCGTGCCCACGCGCCGTCACGCGCCGCTGTGAGTGGCTGCGCGTGAAACCCACGCGCATGCTACAGTGTCACCATCTAACTCGTATCTCTGGTAAACGGGTCCAATTTTCCCGCGATACAACCCGGTTCCAATCCTATCAATTCAGCCTTAATTACATCAATTGATCATTCAATTAGCTTCATTATTAGTTTAATTAAAGGTCTGCAATCACAATTACACGATTACATACTCCAAACCTCACGATTCGATGATGAACACCAAGAACACCTGGTTACTGTTCGTTCATGGAATTCCATCAATGGCTGCAGGTTTCTTCCAATTGATGCATCCAGAAGCATCACTGGACCATGAGAGACAGTTCCCCTCCATCAATTGCATCAATCGAAGCCCCAAACGCCACGACTCAAGCTCGAACATCCGTACACTGTGCAACCATGGAAGTCCGTCAATCTCCAACGTTTTCCTTCAATTGATGAACCCAGAAGCATCGTGGGATCATGAGAAGTAGTTTCCCCACCTCAATTTCATCCATCGAAGCCTCCAACTCCACGACTCAAACTCGATTTTCCTCCTTTGTCACCAAGTGTGATCAGAGCCAAAACAGCACCAATTCCCTTCGTTCTTTCGACGATTCTGATCGTTGTGATCCCAGGAAGCTGAATGTGAGCTCAATTTCGATCCTCACGGCCTAACACTCAGTATTCGAATTTTCCCCCCAATTTTCTTAAAATCCAAAATCCAAAATTCAGTACTCTCACAACCCCTCGTGTTTCCCCGTTAATTCAATCATCTTAGTCTCTCGTTTTTCTCTCAAGAACGGCAGAGAAAGGGAGCCAATTCTCCCAGTTCAATCCTCCCCCAATTTGTGCACGGTTTGAAGAAAAATCAAAGAAAAGGAAGGGGAATGATGGAGAACATGATGATTAGGGGTGATGATGGTGTTGGGAGGGAAACATGGAGCTGGAAACAAGGGATGGGTGACACTTGTCACTTATCCGGATGTGCACAGTCATCGGTTACTATTCATTATTATATTATTATTTTAATCTGAGCCTCGGTTCGTAAATTTGTTTCCCTGACCATAACTTCGTCGTCGAATCTCCGATTTCGGCATGCCGCCTGTCGTTGGATTCGTATCGACGAGACCTACGTAACGGTCCTTGGCCCTCGTCCATCGGACCTCCCGATCAAAAAGTCAACATTTGGCCCCTAATCTGCCAAATTACTAAAATACCCCTCAACTTCCGAACATCATAACTTTCTCTACGAATGTCGGAATCGAACGTGCCACTTGTCTATGAACTCGTGACGTCCCGAACTACGTCACAGTCATCGGTCAAAGTCTGTTTGACCGCCCGAACTAAAAGTCAACATTTTGCCCACGCTAGGGGCAAAACGGTCATTTTGCACGCTTCGTCCGATTTCACTCAACTAATCCCCGATTAGTCATTTTAAATCATAATTAATTAATATTCAATCCCGATATTCGGGACGGGTCATTACATGTTCATATCACATTAGAGGGTTATTAACCTCCCCAATAACATCCTATTCAAGTCCCGTAATTTTCCCGAATTTTTAAGTATTTTTAAACCCGACTTAAAACCTTCGGACATCCTGAACAACCTCCGAACGGGATCCGAATGACACGGAACCAACGCTAAAATGTTTGTTATAATGTATAGGATAAAATTCGTGTTGACCGTACCTCGGAATTCGTGCCCACGCGCCGTCACGCACCGCCGTGAGTGGCTGCGCGTGAAACCCACGCGCCAGCTACAGTAACAGTGAACAGTCGTCTTCCTCGCCCGTTTCCTCTGCAAACGGGTCCTGCAACCCGCGTGACAACCCGGTTAAATAGCTATCAATTCGACCTCGATTTCATCTGATTTTGATCCTAAAATTATCATTAACCATCCAATTAGAGTTCCATGTCCTCGATTCAACATAACCGTCCCGAAATCAGACCCACGACCCGTGATCACCCAAACGGGTCGATCACCCAAACTCTGTGTTTTCTCAATCAAACTCAAATTAACTTCACAGTAAGGATTCTAGGCCTAAAAGGAACTGAAATACAAGATCAATTGGACACGACATTACCTGGAAGTGATCGTCCACAGTCCCTGCACAACTCTGAAACAGGAACTTCAGTTCCAGTCCAACCCGCGTCAGTTTTCCTTCGAAGTTGATGGGGTTCAGCTCCAATTCCTCCCAGAGCCTCAAGCCGTCCTTGGGTTGGTCCAATTCACCTCAGAAATTAAACTGAGTAATTTCCCTCCATTTTCCATTTTTCCTCCAAACTCGATTTCCTCTCAACACCATTCTGCCCTCACTTCGAACTCGACCCAGAATGATCCTAACCCTCACCAGGCACCTAACTAACGGCTCACAATCGACAGCAATCCGTGGGAGACACCCTCAGTCCTACTGGGAATTGTTTCCCGTGAACAGACCTCCAACCATGGTTTAAACGCCTTCTCACCGTCCCACACGGCCATGTCTCCCACACACAGTCCAATTAGCAATTAAATAACCATTTAGTCCATAATCAGTTTCAATTTCAAGCATAAACAAATCACCCGTGCACTGATCGTGTTTCCCAATCACAGATGCTACAGTGACCGTTCAACAATACCCTGTGAAATTACAATTCTGCCCCCGTGCAGAAAATTACCAAAATGCCCCTCACACATCCAGGCCCGTAACTCGGTCATCCGAACTCCAATTGATGTGTGCCTCCTGTCTACGGACTCAGGGCATCGAGACCTTCCTAACGGTTCTTGGCCCTCGGCCATCGGACCCCCCGATCAAAAAGTCAACATTTTCCCTTATTTCGTCAAAATTACGGAAATGCCCCTGGACTTCCGAACGTCATAACTTTCGCCACGAACGTCAGAATCGAACGTGCCGCCTGTCTATGAACTCATGACTTCCCAAACTACGTCACGGTCATTTTTCAAAGTCCATTTAACCATCCGAACTAAAAGTTAACATTTTGCCCACGACCAGGGGCAAAACGGTCATTTTGCACCGTTCGTCCGAGTTCGCCCAACTAATTACCGATTAACCCTGCTAATCATGATTAGTCAATAATCAAATCCCGAATTCAGGGACGGGTCGTTATACAATGACCCCTCGCAAGCAATGCACCGTGATTTCCCAGTGTCCCAGACACCTGGAGGAGACCTTCACATTTTCTCGTATCAAGATGGTATATGGAAAACAGTTTTATCAAATCATTTCACATCATATCAATGGGTCCTGCCCAAAATCTCCATAAAACATCACAATTCCATTTAGGGTCCCCGACCCGAAATCACGTTTATGAAACCAACTGGGCCTCATGCCCGATTCTGTAAATCACTGGGTCCACGGCCCAAATTCATAAATCAATTGGGCCCCTGGCCCAATAATATAACTCAAATGGGTTTCAGCCTGATTTCGTAAATAACTGGGCCCCTGGCCCGATTTGGTAAAGCAATTGGACCCCTAGCCCGATTACGTAACTCAATTAGACTCCAAGTCCGAGGTTTCCAAAAAAATTGGGCCGCATGCCCGAGTTTCTCTTTCCAATTTCAAAACCATTCCATGAAATCATATCCAAGGTCTTAAGTATGAAAAATCAGTGTAAAACCGGAAAACCTCTATGTACGTACAAGCACGTAAATCGCCTCGAAATACGTGAAACCGTATAATTTACCAACATCCAAATCAACATCATACCATCACAATCATAATCCATATAAAACATTTAAGCATGCATAAAATTTATAAAACCAAAGTCCACTCATAGACCGTTCAACGATACGCCTCGATACGCGTGCCATCGGCTTTCCCGGGCCCCGTCACTAACACCGGGACTCCCAAACCTGTTCATATAACATTAGAGGGTCACTAACCTCTTCCTTAACATCCTATTAAAGTCCCGTAATTTTCCCGAATTTTTAACTATTTATAAACTCAACTTAAAACTTTCGAACATCCCGAACAATGTCGGAACGGGGTCCGATTGACACGAAACCAACGCTAAAATGTTCGTTACATTAAATAGGATAGAAGTCATGTTAACCTCACCTCGAGATTCATGCCCACGCGCCGTCACGCGCCGCCGTGAGTGGGTGCACGTGCAACCCACGCGCCTGCTACAGTGTCATCGTCCTCACCCGGATTACTGATAAATGGATCCCCGCGACCCGCGAACAGACCCGATCAGTTCTTTGTCAATTCAGCCCTAAATCATTCAATTGATCATTCAACCAGATTCGTTTTAAGTTCAATTAAAGGTTTGTAAACCTAATTACAGCAACCCTTACCTGAAATCCAACAATTTGACGATGAACATTGAAGAACACCCGTCATTGTTCCTGCTTCGAATTCCATCAATTCCATCTGGTTTCTTCCAATTTATCCACCCAGAAGCATAAGTGGACCATGGGAAACTCATTTCCCAAATCAATTTCATCATTTGATGACTCAATGATTACAACTTAACCTCGACTCAAGCTTACTGTCGTTTTGTCCGTTCAGAGTGAATTGGGCACCAATTTGCTTCATTCTTTCCATGATTATGATCATGGCACTCCCAGGAAGCTGAAAGTAAGCTCCATTTTGATCCTCATAGCCCATCACTCGACATTTGAATTTTCCCTCTAATGTTTTCCAGATTTTCCCGTTCCTGTTTCCCTTGAATTCTTAGTGTTCCTGTGCCCCAAAATGATTCTCACTCGACCCACTCTCATTCCCTATACTCAAATCAGCCATCAAGGTATCCTAAAATATCCCTCAGTCCTCTGTGTAAAGGTTCCCCGTACTGACCCGAAACCAATTAAAAATGGTGTCCATGTTCTGTGATCTATAGCCAACCCAACACATGTGCTTTACAACCTCAAAGCTGCCCCAATTCAGTCCTCAATGTTAAACAATTCTTTGGACAGATCACACAAGTCATCCACTCAGTTCAACAAGGTTCCAACTCACGGCTGTTCAAAATCAACAGCCAAAATTACCATTTTGCCCTCGCTTGGAAAATTACCAAAATGCCCCTCACGCATCTAGACCCGTAACTTGGTCATTCGAATTCCGATTGACGCGTGCCGCCTGTCTACGGACTCAGGGCATCGAGACCATCCTAACGGTCCTTGGCCTTCGGCCATCGGACCTCCCGGTCAAAAAGTCAACATTTTCCCTTTCTTCATCCAAATTACGAAAATGCCCTTGAACTTCCGAACGTCATAACTTCTTCCTCGAATGTCGGAATGGAACGTGCCACCTGTCTATGAACTCGTGACGTCCAGAACTACGTCACAGTTATTGGTCAATGTCCGTTTGACCCCCAATCAAAAATTCAACATTTTGCCCACGTCTAGAGGCAAAACGGTCATTTTGCACAATTCGTCTGATTTACTCAACTAATCCCAGATTAGTCATTCTAAATAATAATTAAATAGTATTAAATCCCGATAATCGGGACGGGTCGTTACACAATATCTCTCCTTGGCAGGGAAAGAGGTCCTTCTTAAAGTAGTTGCCATGGCCATGCCGATTTATGTTATGTCTTGCTTCCTCCTCCCTGTCAAGGTTTGCAATGACCTTCGTCGAGCGATGGCTGATTATGTCATGCGAAGTGCCAATGATGGTTTGCCCATCCAGATTCTTGCCCTCAGTTTGCGGAGGCTTTGGAAATGTCGTAATTTAGTGTGTTATCAGGATTGTCCAATGCCACCTATTGAGGCCCTTAATGTTCTGATGGGCCAATTGCTGGAGTTTAATGAGTATAAGATGATTTTTCTACCGAAGTTGGTACACATTCATCCTCCAGTCACATGGTTCAGGATTCTGGATGGTGTAGACCAGTGGTGGGGGTTGTTAAAGTTAACTGTGATGATGTTTGGAATGTGTCTTCAAGGATGGGGGGTTTCGGTTGGCTCGCCAGATCTTTTGATGGCTTCTTTCTTGTTGGTGGTGGGCAGCATGGGTTTCCATGTCTATCCAGTCTGCAGGTTGAATCTCTTGCGTTGCGTGAGGCTATGGTTGCAAGCTTATATGCAGGGTTTCAACAGGTTGTCTTTGAAACTGATTCAAAGCTCTTGGTGGACTCTCTCCTTAGTGGGTACTCCAAGAATTGTAATATTCATGGATTCCTCCATGACATTTCTGTTCTGCGCGAAATGTTCTAGTGGATTGAGTTTTTCCACATTCCTAGAACTGCTAACAAAGTTGCCCATGAGATTGTAGCATTTGTTGACCGTAGTGCTGGTATCCATCGTTGGTTTAACCTTGAACCTTATTGGTTAATATGTTTCGAGCTTTCATAATCCATTTTACTGCGCTGCGCTGCAAATTTCACTTTAGAAAGGTTAGTTTTATGGAATAAATTACATATAAAATATATTTGATGACAATAATAGATGGTGTAATTATTCCATTTTATAAACAAAAGAGAACTACGGTTTAATTGTTCGGTCTTATAAACAAAAACGATCTCATATATCTTCATCTCTTACACGGACATATATGTTTGATTTTATATTTGATGTAAAAGTCGATTGACTAAAAATATTATGTTTTTGATTTATTGCTAAAGTTTTGTAGCCTTAAATTTTGTGTTACTCCAAGAATATGAAAAGTTTAACTTAAAACACGTACTTGAAATGCCATTTTCATTAGCATGTAATTAATAATTTAAGAGTAAATCATTCTTACACTCTTAATAACTTTTACTTTTAATTAAAACATTTAATGTTTGTATATTAAACAAAATAAAACCTTATCCTAAATTTTTTTTATTTAAAAGTCTCTAAACAGAATTTGTAAGCAATAAACTCCACATTTACCCTTTTATATTTCAATAAAGAAGATAAGTGAGTTATTGAGAATTTCTTTAATCAATTAAAAATAACATTGTCTTTTTTGTACTTTTTGCCCCATGTGCCCATTAATATTTGATTTATTTGGCCTTTTGGGCCCTTTATTATATTATGCATATAATAAATATTATATATAGTTACTATATATATATATATATATATTGTATATAGTTACAATTGAATTTTTTCTATAAAATAAAAAAATAAAGTTTGTATTGTCTGGTAGCCCTGGGCATATAGAACCAAAAAATCGAAACCATATCGTTTCGGATTATACCATACCGAAAAAAATACTAAATAGTTAAACCGCTAAAATATTGGTACCATACCGAAACTGAACCGGTTAGGTTTGGTACGGTTTCGGTATTGAGGTTTTGGAAAACCGTCTCATACCGATACCGAACCGGATTAGCATTTATTTAAATCTTAATTATTTTACTAATTTATTTATTTATTGGGGTTTGAATTAGGACTTTGTATCCTGAATTTTGTTTAATGCATACTTTATTGGAAGAATGGTGGTACAAACCGTGTAATCATATGCATGTTTACTGGTTAAATTGGTCCCTGCTTAATAATAAATCACATACACCAAAGAAGAAACGATGCTATGTTTTGTTTAAATTAGATTATATTCACTATGATATTTTACGGGAAATTGAGGCTGATATTTTTTTTTCTAGCTATCATTCATTCCAAAACAGAAAGTTAGAACTTTGAATTGGTTCCAGTGTGTCTTGGATGGCTGGATAGGTTCAAACACATAGGTTTATGAGAAGGTTTGTTTCGTGGATTTTTCAATCACTGAACTTTGAGTGAGGTTTTTTATTTTATTTTTTTATTTGAGAACTTTGAGTAAGGTTATATTGGAAAGTTTTGTCATTGTCTAAACTGGTGTAATCATGTTCAAATGGTAATCTTTGTCGGAAATATGGCATTCATGGCAAAGTTTCTGTTTAAGAATTTTATGACGTTATTGAAATAGCCATTTTTTTTACTTTCTATCTTGTTATTTAGATTTTTTTTTCCATAAATTTTGGCTTAATTTTTTGTTGGGTAATTTTGGCTCAAAACCGAAACCGTACCGAACACAATTGGTATGGTACGATACGGTATCAATTTCATATTTTGAAATACTGTACTGTACTGAACCAGTTAAAATTACTTGGTACGGTTCCGGTATCACCTTCATACCAAACCATACCGAACCATGCCCAGGGCTATTATCTGGGGTTCAACGGTAAGGTATATAATTTTTTTTTTGGTGAGGGGTTGGGATGGTGGTGGGAAATCGTACGACATAGGATTTAATTCTTGAATTTTAGCATAAAATTCAAGAATTAAACCTTAAACTATACGAAATTAACCAAATTATTTAATATCGGAAGATAAAGAATTTTTAAATTTTAAATTTAAAAGTATTTTTGAAAAATTATTACTTTTAATTATCTTAATTTAAGTTAGATTAGATATTCATATTAATTTTAAAATGAGCAAGTGAAAAAAAAATTATAAATAGGAGTAATGTTTTTATAATTCTCAATATAATCTTATAATAAATTTTAAAAATAATAATATTGAAATCATGATAGATTTTGGAAAGTACTTTTTAGATTGTTGTTTGACTAATTTACAATTATATGACATTAATTGTAATTTATATCAAAATTATGGTCTATTTTAAATTATATAGTTCTTTGACTAGTTAAAAGACCTATGAGTTTAATTTTTCTATATGCAAGTTTTTAAATAAATTTATATATTAATAAGGACCTATGAATTAATTACCCATAATTTAATTTGTTAGAAAGTAATTAACAATTTAATTTGTTTGAAATACTCCACATGATTTTGTATTCTGCCTATACAAACCACATAGGAATCACGGGATCTTATGTCCGTCTTGTAATTTTCTTGCTACAATTCTCACTATTAATATACACATGTAAATCACAGCAATATTCTTTAGATTCTTAAATTTGTTTATTATTATGTATTGCTTTCTATTTTTCCGTTAATATACTAATATCATTTGATATTTAAATAAGATTGAAATTTGAGTGCATACTTTCATGCTTTTGGGTATTCAAGATGAATAATACCAAGGATTCACGTTGAAAAATGGAAGGGCCGCTAATAAGCTTACAACTAGATTTATTATGAATTTAAGTTACATTGTTAATCATCTCTTTAATAGGACTTCAATACCGCGGCTAAATATTATCAAAACAATTATTATTACATACAAATGGAATCATTCATTAGCGAAAGGAAAATTTCACCTTCAATTCAAGTGAGAGGCGGCTGATTACAAACAATGTGCCTGTGCAAGATATTAGTTGGATACCAAATGAAAAACCATGAGCTAGAAGCTTTGCTTTGAAGGTGGGGAAACTAGAAAGTGGCAAAATTATGTATTTTTGTGCCTTGCAAAAGTCAAATTTCTTTCCTGCCAACTTTCTCCATTCTCCCCACTAACAAAAGGAGGGTGTTACAATAATACAAAGCATGCACCTCTTTCACTTGAATCCTAATTACTTTAGTCCATGCAACCACCAAAATGCCACAAGCATATAGTTTTTGGCGTTTGTGCACACATATTGTGGATGGAACTTAAAAAAATATATTAGAGAGAGCGCTAGCTTGCAGCCAAAATAGATTGGCCTAATAGTTTGGGAGTTCTTAGGACTAGTATGCTCTCCTTTTGTTCTGAGTTTGATTTCTATTAGAATTAAATTTTCTTATTGTAATTAGAGATTCGTTGAAACTTGTGTATAAGTTTCTTGTACTCCAAAAAAGTGAACTGGCTTGGTTTATCATTAGCTGGTCCATTTTTTTTTAAATGAGCTAGCTTGCACCAAGTTTTTTGTTACATAATTACTTAAATTAAAAAAAACTGGGGGCACAAATTTTCAATTTCATACAAATTACGATGCATAAGTGTATTTAAGACAAATATAAAATAAAGATAAATTAGACTATAATAACTTGACGATAAATATAAATATCTATAGTGATTAGGTTCAAAAGGTAGAGCCACATTGGGATTATGGGGTCCTGGGCCCCACCAATTTTAATATATTTTAATGTAATATATATAATGTAATAATAAGTTTTAGATAAAATTTATTAATAAATGGGAATTATTACATAATCGTAGTCAATTTTGGGATTCCTAGCCAACTTGGAAATATAATTTCAGGTATTCTAATGGACACATATATCATTATTATATACGAAAAATCTTAAGGGTCTAGAAATATAAAAATCTATAGTTCGTATTAGTTTTTTTTCAATTTTCAAATTTTACACATGTCTATTTTGTTTTAACACTTTAATCAAAGTCTATTTTGGGTATGCAATAATTTCAAACTCGAGAATCCATCAAAGACAATTATATATAGTTATAGTGAATTAGTAGCATGATACTTTATATATATAATTTGGTTCATTTGATATATATTATGATAAATTCAATCATATCACATGTAAAAATATTTGAAAAAGTCCCCACACAAATGAATTTTTGGTTATGCTCCACTGTTAGGCATATATATCAAAACGATTTAAAAGGAATAACGCACAAAATAATACAAATTGAATCAAGACAATATGACTTAATGCGACATATACTTATAACATAAATTTATATATACAGCATGCATACATAAGTTTATTAAGATATTAATAAGTGAGCTTAGTACTATGGACTTTTAATTAAATAAAGCATTAATGTAATTGATTATTGCTTAGTTTCCAATTAGTCGAAGTTATGAATAATATATGTTGCTATCTATTCGCTGTATAGTGAAATCATATTAAGATAGTTCTAAATAACATGTGCTTCGTTTATATTAATTTGTTTTAAAAAAAATTACGTAAGAAAGTAGTCAAACTTAGATACATAAGATTACATTTGCTTTAACCAATATAATTATGTCCAAGTTTTTATTGGTATGCACATCATATAAAAACAACTTTTGGAATATAAATATATATATATATATATATTTATATATATTTGTATTTTAGGTCAATATTGTATTTATATGGAGGAACAATTAGTGAATTAATTAGGTGCATGTGCATGGCAAGGTGAAATGTGTTGCAACTTTGTAAACCAAAATTAATGATAAAAAAAAATTATATGTTACAAATTAACTTTCATAAATTTTAGGTGCAATCTATGATTTATACAAATATTAGGTTTAGATTGGAAAATGACCCCAAAGAAAAAGAGTTGGTGGATGGTAGGCGAAGTGCCCAATAATTATTGTACCTTCACTTGATGACTCCACCAACAATGTCATCTCGATCTCTAGTTAGATCATGCCAAGGGCGTACTTCCATGATATTTTCATGGACATCCGATCGATCAGATCTTTTGGATCTGCATGTTCTAAGATTTTATGCATGCCATACATTAGCCTAACTTAAACCATTTGTTTTGAGACACATGGCATTCTATGCACTTGATTAAGGATTATGATATTTGACAAGATAAGGAGGAATTATGATAGAGGGTGATATATAGATATCATCAAAGCTCAATAATAATTACAGACACTACAGTACTACGTACCATAAAAAAGTGTAATCAACACACGTATTATATACATACAATGTATATTCGTCTCTTATATTATTGTATAAAAGAAAAAACTTACGTTTTATAATATGAAGAAATATGTATTGATACTATATTTTAAATGAAAGAAAATACTTTCATACATAGCACATATCAACCATGTTTTTCACGTAGTATTACAATACACAGAGTATGGATATATAGCTGGCAGGGCATTTCCCGCATACCTAATTTTTTTTTTCCACTTCTAGGGTATTGTCATTAGAAAATAGAAATGAATCTCACTTTGTTGTATATATAAATACATCTGAAACTTGCTCAGTTACTCTCCATATGAAGAAAATTTATCGATCACTTTCTATCAAAAACCAACTGTATTACGCGCAACAATTATACCGCACTGTTCTATGAACTTCTGATACTCATCCAGGAAATATATATTATATATATACATACATATATATATATATATATATTATAGCTAGCTTTATCGAACCAACCCAAAAAACAAAAAACATTAACGAAAATAAAAGGAAAAACACACAACCCGTCTAAGCTAGGTTAAAAAGAAGGGGTGGAGGCCTGGAGGGGTGGGGTTTTTGAGCACTAAAATCATATGTGCATAGGAGAAAAGAAAAGTTTTTGCGTACCTTAATGCAACATCTAGCACTGGCAAGCATAAGGCACAGCTTTTTCTTTTGATAAACACATAGGACACAGCAGCTTTATACATTACTTTGAATTGCAAATTTAATTATCGGTAAGAAAACTTAGAGCAACCGCTGGAAAAGTTGATGTATATATTTTACCTTTTTTTTTCCCTTTCTCGTTTGCTTCAGAATTATTGTTTGTCGTTAAAGACACTTTAAATAAGAGTGTCCATGATTTGCTTTGTGGCCACTTAGAATGGGTTGTTTGTTTACACATCCAAAGCTTAAACTTGTGGTGATAGTTGCAGAACCAGAATTCTTTTTCGAGGGAGTCAACCGTAAACGACCATAATCCTTTATTAGTATTCTAAAATATTTATCTTGTAATTATTCAGATTAAAAAATAGATGAGTATGAAGATT
The DNA here is from genome assembly GCA_032719365.1 of Prinsepia uniflora. Classification (NCBI taxonomy): domain Eukaryota; kingdom Viridiplantae; phylum Streptophyta; class Magnoliopsida; order Rosales; family Rosaceae; genus Prinsepia; species Prinsepia uniflora. Next base: position 13,809,440 of record CM064864.1, on the reverse strand, counting down.
ATTTAGAAATTTTTGAAATTAAAACTAAAGATTATTTCATTTGATTGAGTTTTATGATTACATTAATGTCATCGAATGAAAATTAGAGTCAATAAGAATTTGTTATAAGCAATTTTTGATGAATTTTGAGTTACAAAACTATATTTATCAATATTAATAAGCATAAAATACCATCTTGATACTATATTTTGGTATAAATTTTATTTTGGCTGCTTTGTTTAAGGGACTTTTTTGATCGAAAGCCTAAATGGCAAGCCACAAGCCGACCTACTAGGCAAGCTAGTTTATGCGCTTGCTTACTCGATATTATGTTTTAGACGGGAAGCTTTAAAAAGTTTAATCTTCGGACTAATATTATAGTCGAGAATGATTTGTCTAATTTATGCAGTGTGTTTCTAAATATACTTTAAATAATTTCTATTTATTTTTGTTAAAATAATTACTAAATATTCAATAATCTATTTAGAATTATAAAAACATTATTACTATTAAAATGATTTGTTAATTATTAAAAAAATTAAATGAAAAAGAAAAAAATACATATAATGTACTGTTATTGTTTAGTTTAATTATAATGTCCAAGTGACATTTATGTAGTATTTGTTTCAACTTTCTCTTGACACATATATGGATACATGGAGATGAAACAACTTAGGATGATAACCTAAGTATAAATTCTAAAATTCAAGTAAAGCAAGTTAGCTACTGCAAACTTTCTTCCTTTTATTGTTCTCTGCTTCCTTCTTTGCTCTGCTTGCTCTCTGCCACATCAATAACCTCCCTGATTCTTCTCCCTACATCTTCATCTAAAAAAATAACATCCTAATTCAGAGTCACCGCAACCATAATACTCAGACTTTTTTCTGTCTCTCTTATCTGTTGTTCTTTTTCATAAGAAAATAAAGAACGGGATAATAAGCCCCCCTCATTCTTCTCCCTTTGTCTTCATCTAAAAAAAATAACATTTTAATTCCGAGTCATCATCACTACAATACCCAGACTTTTTTTGTCTCTCTTATCTGTTGTTCTTTCCCATAAGAAAATAAAGAACGGGATAAGAAGTGACAAGACCGCCCCCGAAGGGACATTGATAACAGTGCCCGGTCCTGCTCCCTTCTAGCAAGTCGACTGAAGTTCCCAAATTACCCTTAGTACTTTCCAAAACAGGGATAGCCACACACGTACTCACTCATGCCTCCGCCTCTCGATCAGCTTCGATCAATGCGCCACGACCTAGAGAGTCAATAAAAACACAAAAGGTGTGAGTGGACAAAAATAATTCAATTTATAAAACAGTTACAGAAAGCGTTTCTACCCTCCACGTAAAACCAATGCATGCATTCGAAAACCAATAATCAAAACATTTACTCAATCAAGCCATTAGGGCCTTAGCCCAGAAACCATAACTCAAAACCAAATGTGGGAACTAAGCCCAAAACCGTAAAACCAAATTCCAATTCCAAGTGGGCCATCGCCTAAACCACAACCATAAATAACATTTAAGAAAAACCTGTTTAAACCATCCTGGGCATCCCAGATGCCTAGCGTCCCAGACGCTTGACGTCCCAGACGTCATATCTCACGGTATAAGCAACGCGTGCTACCCAGGGTCTCACCGGGTCAATATCTCTGACATCCCAGATGTCTGACGTCCCAGACGTCCAATCATAGCATTCCTGCTCCTGAGTCATCATACGGTCTGGTAGCTCCGTATAATGACCCCTCGCAGGCAATGCACCGTGACTTCCCCAGTGTCCCAGACATCTGGAGGAGACCATCACATATCCTGGTATCAAGATGGTTTATGGAAAACAGTTTATCAATCATTTCAAAACATCTCAAGGGCCCTGCCTAGAATTTCCATAAAACCATCACAAGTCCAAACATCTGATTTTCAAATCCCAAACTATTTATTCAAATCCATTTAGTGTCAGGACCCGTCCCAAATATCACCTCGATACCCGAGATGAACCCTGCTCCCGTCTGACAATCACACTTAAAGTACCAAAATAACCCTAATACCACCATAAGTATAACTATCAGACGAAGGAGTAAATATAATACAACTGTCAGTCAGAGCATAGTTCTACAAAATGGGCACAAAATCATACTATGCTAGTCTCGCAACGGAAGAACGTCGTAAGCTCTATGGCTCGATTCCTGCCTCAACGTTCACCCCAGCGCTATCACCACGACCTGGAGGGAAAATTTAAAATCAAAAGTGTGAGTGGACTAGAATAAATAAATAAAAGTTTCAAAAACAGTTTATCATCAAATCAGAGTTAAGGAAAAATAATAATAATATTTGTTCCCTCCGTTTTGAAAACATGCATGCCTAACGAATATTCTGAAACCACAACATCAGCGATATAATGTATTTCATAAATCACAATATTAAAACCACTTCTGATCAAACCTGCTGGGTCTATCCGAGTCTTTAATTTCAACCAGGCCTTATATGTAATCCGAGTCTTTAAACTCCCGAGTCTTTAAACTCAATAGGCCTATGGGGGTAATATCACAAATATCCGAGTCTTTAAACTCCCGAGTCTTTAAACTCAATCCGGGACCGTCCCCCATCCATCAGAACATCCGGGTCTTTAACCCATATCCAGATCCAGCAAATCTAATCCAAATTCAAAGTAAAACCATTTCTAAATCCATAGTCAAACTTGAATTCGAAATCCCCGGTTCGAAGCCCTTCTGGCGTTCAGAACCGTTATTCCGAACCCAAATCCGGAAATCCACTTTTTAAACCAAATCCCGCGATTATCAAAAATCATGTTTCATAATCCATTTATCATCATCAGAAAACAATTATAAATTGAAATCCCTAAGTATGGCAACAAAATTCGAAATCCAGCTATTTCTCGAAAAACGTGCGAAAATCCGAAAATGTCTTGAAAAACGTACAAGCATATCAATCACATATAGTCACATATAAACATCAATAAAAAGCATAGAAACATACTTAAAATAATAAAACATAATTAAAAACAGTTAGGCATGCTTGAAAGAAAAGAAAGAGTCCACTCACAAATCTGAACGAGTCAATCGCGCTCTGTGCGCTCCTCGACCGTCTCAGGCGTCTCCCGTCCTGTCAATATGCACCAAATAGGGTCACAATTACATCAAGGATGCTAACCCTAATTTCCCCAATTTTTCGGGAATTTATTCATATTTTAATCTTAGACCCTAAACCGTCCGGATTCCCGAACCATCGCATAACATCGTCCGATTAACCCGAAAATCACACCAATGGATTCCTTAGAACATTTAGAACCAAAACCATGTTGGAAGTTTCGCTGGAATCCTCCCCACGCGCCGCCCAAAGTGGCTGCGCGTGGGCCTCACGCGCCTGCTACAGTGTTTCTTCAACCTCGAGTCACCCGGTTCAACACAGTTGAACCGGCGTGACCGGTTCTCTGTAATTCCTCCATCATTTCAGTTCAATCCAATCCCAGAAGCTTCGTCCAATCCTTAGCAATCTAACCCCGTCCTAACATCGAAGAATCACGGCCTAAAACTTCACGGTTTCCCCCTCGAAAATCATGGCCCGTGGCCCCTGTTTTGGCCGCCGGACACCCAGGTCCTCCCCCGTCACGGCGACCATCTTAGACGACTCCTAGGACCTCCCTGAACCTCACTTCACTCACCAATTACCTCGACTCTAGTCCAAAGTCCACGATTATTGAAAACAAAAACACGGGAAAAACAGGGGATTCAAACCATTCCTTCGAACCGTCCACCGCCGTCTGCACCGCCGTGTGCCACGGTGCTCGTTGAGTCCCCTGCAGTCTCCTGAGCGTCCTATTGCCCTGGTTTGAGCCACCACACGGCACAACCACCGCCACAGGGTCACCGCCTCTCTGTTTTCCCAAAACTTCCAGTCGTCCACCATCGTGCCCCCGTGCACGGTTCCAGTCCAAAACACGATCAACAACTCACCCTCATCTCCCTATCACTCTCACAAGTCATCAACTCACTCACCCTTGCACTGAATCGATCGAACACGCACAATTTCTTCCTCTCTGTTTCTCTGTGTCGAAACCAATTGCACGGTTCAAATTGGACAATTTGTAGCCGTGTGTATTTTAGACTCTCCCAGAACCATCTAGCCAGCCCCACGTGTCCACCTCTCCATGGACCAGCACAAAATATCCCAATCCACTGTTGCCACTTGGTCTGATCTGATTGGGCTGAGGAGAAAAAGACCAAATTGCCCCTAGTTATAAAAATTACCGTTTTGCCCTTGAACTTTCCAGACCCGTATCTATTTCATCCGACATCCGATGATAGCGTGCCACCTGTCGTTGTACTCAGGACGTCGAGACCTATCTAACGGTCCTCGGTCTACGTGAAAATCACAATTCCACTAAAAAGTCAACATTTTCCTCAATTAGTCAAAATTACGTTAACACCCTCAATCTTCCGAACGTCATAACTTTTCCTCCGATTGTCCGAATCGGACATGCCACCTGTCTATGGACTCGTGACGTCCTAAACTACGTCACGGTCAATGGTCAACACTCATCCAACCGTTCAATCAAAAAGTCAACTTTTGACGCACTATTCACAAGGGCAAAATCGTCCTTTTATACAAATATTTACAAAAATCACATTTATACCCTTCCCGAAGGTACGGGTTGTTACAATCTACCCCCCTAAAAAGAATTTCGTCCTCGAAATTCAGTGAAACAAGTAAGGGTACTGTTCGCGCATTAAGGCCTCGGGTTCCCAGGTAGCTTCTTCCACCTGATGATTCCTCCACAATACCTTAACCAAGGGAACCGTCTTCCTCCGTAAGACCTTATCCTTTGATCTAAAATCGCTACAGGCTGCTCTTCAAAGCTCAAGTCTTCCCTAAGTTCCACAGGTTGTGCTTCCAGAACATGCGAATCATCCCGTAAATACTTCCGAAGCATAGACACATGGAAGACATTATGTACCTTTTCCAGGTCTGCTGGTAAGGCCAACCGATAAGCAACAGGACCAATCCGCTCTAAAATCTCATAAGGTCCAATGTAACGAGGACTCAGCTTTCCTCGTCTGCCAAACCGTACGATTCCGTTCCAAGGAGATAGCTTCAAGAAAACCCAGTCTCCTACTGCAAATTCCAAATCTCTTATCCTACGGTTGGCGTAGCTCTTCTGTCGGTCCTGAGCTGCCTTCAGTCGATCTCGAATCAGTGCCACTTTTTCCTGTGTAAGATCTACCAGCTCGGAAGTAGTCAATCTCCTCTCACCAACCTCGGTCCAACACAACAGAGTCCGACACTGTCGTCCGTACAGAGCCTCGTAAGGAGCCATCCCAATACTTTCCTGATAACTATTGTTGTAGGCGAACTCCATTAAAGGTAGATGTGATTCCCAAGTACCCTGAAACTGTAAGACACGCTCTCATCATGTCCTCGAGAATCTGGATGGTCCGCTCAGACTGTCTATCGGTCTGAGGATGAAATGCAGTACTGAAATGCAACTTTGTCCCAAAAGCTTCCTGTAAGCTCTGCCAAAATCGGGAAGTAAACCTCGGATCTCTGTCAGATACTATCGACTCTGGAGTACCATGCAGCCGAATAATCTCATCAATAAACAACTGGGCAAACTGCGTCAACCTGAAGTTCTCCCGTACTGGCAAGAAATGAGCAGACTTCGTAAGTCTATCCACGATCACCCACACGCCATCGTGTCCCTTCGGTGTTCTGGGAAGCTTGAATACAAAATCCATCGTCAGGTGATCCCATTTCCACTCGGGGATCGGCAAAGGTTGCATTGCTCCACAGGGTCTCTGCCGCTCGGCTTTCACCTGTTGGCAGATCAAACATCTACTGACATACTCGGCAATCTCACGTTTCATATCTGACCAACAGTAATGTTCTCGAAGTGTACGATACATCTTGGTCCCACCAGGATGCATCACATAAGCTGAACAGTGAGCCTCATCCAGTATCACCTTCTTCAAGGTTTCATTCTCGGGTACACACAACCGTCCATCCTTAATCAAAGTTCCATCCTTGCGAATCTCAAAGTCCTGTCTCTCTCCAGCCTCGACCTCAATCCGTATGATGCCCAAAATAGGGTCCTCAAACTGAGCATCAATAACCTGATCAATCAAAACAGGTCGCACGTGGAAACTCGCTAGGAGTGCTCCCTGACCATCCACAGTCAATTCTACTCCCAGTCTACGGAGCTCAACCAACAAAGGTAACCAGACCGTCCTCAGATGTGACAAAGAACTAGCTGACTTCCTGCTCAAAGCATCGGCTACCACATTAGCCTTCCCTGGGTGATACTCAATAGTACAGTCATAGTCCTTAAGAAACTCCAACCATCGGCGTTGTCTCAGATTCAGTTCCTTCTGAGTGAACAGATACTTTAAACTCTTGTGGTCCGTGAAGATCCTGCACCTCTCGCCATACAAATAATATCGCCAAATCTTCAGTGCATGAACCACCGCAGCAAGTTCTAAATCATGAGTAGAATAGTTCATCTCATGAGGTTTCAACTGTCGGGAAGCATAAGCAATCACTTTCCCATGCTGCATCAACACACAGCCCAAACCCTGTAAAGAAGCGTCACTATAAACCTCGAACGCCCCACTGTCGTCTGGAAGGGCCAACACAGGAGCCGATGTCAACCGCCTCTTAAGCTCCTGGAAACTCTGTTCACATTTCTCATCCCAATCAAACCGAACCCCTTTCCGAGTCAACCGTGTCAACGGAGCAGCAAGGATAGAAAAACCCTCAATAAAATGCCGATAATAACCTGCTAACCCTAGAAAACTCCTGATCTCTGTCACCGTCTTGGGCTGTTCCCAATTTGCTACCGCCTCAACCTTCTGAGGATCCACTCTGATGCCCTCGGCTGAAATCACATGTCCAAGAAATCCAACACTGGTAAACCAAAACTGACACTTGCTCAACTTCGCATACAACTGATGCTCTCTTAGGGTCTTAAGCACTATCCTGAGATGTTTCTCGTGCGCCTTCGCACTCTTCGAATACACCAAAATGTCGTCAATGAAGACAATCACAAAACGATCCAAATACGACCGGAACACTCGGTTCATAAGATCCATAAAAGCTGCTGGGGCATTAGTCAATCCAAAAGGCATCACAACAAACTCGTAATGACCATACCTGGTCCGAAAGGCTGTCTTCGGTACATCCTCCTCTTTAACCCTCAACTGATGGTAGCCGAAGCGAAGATCAATCTTCGAAAAGTACTGTGCTCCATTCAGTTGGTCAAACAAATCATCAATCCGGGGTAAGGGATACTTATTTCGAATCGTTACCTTATTCAATTGTCTGTAGTCCACACACAATCTCAACCCTCCGTCCTTTTTCTTGACAAACAGTACAGGCGCTCCCCAAGGTGACATACTCGGTCGAATGAATCCTATATCGACCAACTCTTGTAATTGTGCCTTAAGTTCCCTCAATTCTGCAGGTGTCATGCGGTGAGGAGTCTGTGAAATAGGCTGTGTACCTGGTAAAAGATCAATCGTGAACTCGATCTCTCGATGAGGTGGTAATCCTGGCAACTCCTCGGGAAAAACATCGGGAAACTCCCGTACCACTGGTATATCCTCCGCCCTCACTGGCGAAGCACGTGTATCCACCACATGAGCTATATAACCCTGGCACCTCTTACGCAACAGCTTGCTAGCCTCAAGTGCCGAAATAACTCCGGTAGGAAGTGCACGTTGATCACCTTGAAACGTAGTCTCCAGTAATCCTGGACTCCGAAAGGTCACTCTCCTATCGAAACACTCGATAGAAGCATGATGTCTCGTCAACCAGTCCATACCCAGGATAACATCAAAATCCCATAGATCCAATAGTAACAAGTCCGTCACTAACTCAACCTCACCTACCATCACCGGACACTCTCTCAACACCTGAGTCACTACCAACACCTCCCCAGTAGGTGTACTCACCCCTAAGGCACACTCCAAAGCAGACACCTCCCTCTCCGTCACCAAACTACAACTCCGGGCTATAAACGAATGAGTAGCCCCGGGATCTATCAAAGCAAAAACAGTGTGACCATATATGGTAAGTGTACCTGTCACCACTCCCGGTGCTGATCTGGCCTCCTGCTAGGTCATAGCAAAAACTCGCGCCTGAGGTCCTGATGACCTACCGCGCCCTCTAGAACTGCTCATGGCACCACCGCCACCTCTAGGGCATGCTGTCCCCGACACAGATGCAGTACTCCGCTCGGGTTCTGCTGTACCTCGGCCTGCTCCACCCTCCTGAGCTAACAATGGTCACTCTCTCCGAAAGTGGCCACACTCTCCACAATAATAGCAAACATCTCTACCGGGTCCACCAGTCTACCTCCCAGTAGAAGCAACAGAAGTAGCACTCGCCTGAGGAGTCGGCTGTGCCCTAGCTCCCCGAAATCCTGAGCCCTGAAAACTGTCTGGTCTGCCAAACTGGGCACCACCAGCTGATGAAGTACCACCATAGTTGCCTCGCTTCGGGGTCCTCTGACTCGATGCTCCAGGAAAATAATGCTCTCGGCGTCGCACACTGCCCGAGTACTGTGCCCTGGCAAGCAAACTGGCTTCCACTCTAACAGCAGCGTCTGACAACTCCCTGAAAGTAGCAAATGAGCCGGCTGTCACAATGGCTCTAATCTCTCCTCGAAGACCCAACTCAAACCGATGACACTTCTCCACCTCGGTAGCCACAAATGCAGGAGCGAATCGGGATAGCATCTGAAACCTCTGCTCATACTCAGCCACTGTCATGTTCCCTTGCTTCAACTGAAGAAATTCCGCCTCTTTAGCATCCCGGAAGGAGCGAGGATAATACTGGTCCAAAGACCGCCTCAATTAGTCAAAATTACTGTAACACCCTCAATCTTCCGAACGTCATAACTTTTCCTCCGATTGTCCGAATCGGACATGCCACCTGTCTATGGACTCGTGACGTCCTAAACTACGTCACGGTCAATGGTCAACACTCATCCAACCGGTCAATCAAAAAGTCAACTTTTGACGCACTATTCATAAGGGCAAAATCGTCATTTTTTACAAATATTTACAAAAATCACATTTATACCCTTCTCGAAGGTACGGGTTGTTACATTTAGGGTCCCCGGCCCTAAATCACATTTATAACCAACTGGGCCTCATGCCCGATTTCGTAAATCAACTGGGCCCACGACCCAATTTCGTAAATCAACTGGGCCCACGACCAGATTTCATAAAGCAATTGGGCCCCCAGCCCAATTACATAACTCAATTGGACTCCAAGTCCGAGGTTTCCAAAACAATTGGGCCTCATGCCCGAGTTTATCTTTCCAATTTCAAAACCATTTCATGAAATCATATCCAAAATCATAAGTATGGAAAATCAGTGTAAAACCAGAAAACCTTGATTTACGTGCAAGCACGTAAATTGTCTCGAAATGCGTGAAACCATATAATTCACCAATATCCAAATCAACATCATATAATCACAATCATAATCCATATAAAACAGTTATGCATGCATAAGATTTATAAAACCAAAGTCCACTCACATACCCTCCATAATGCTCGTTTTCGCGCTGCACGCGTTCCCGTAATTTCCAACATTTTCCAGAAATCTTGAATCCTGTCCGAAACCATTCTTTAATGTCACTAAGGACTCAAATAACAGCATACTAATTTCCCATAATTTTCCGGGAATTAAACGTTAGTTAAAAACGTAACATAAACCTTCGAACCCTCGAAACAATATCGAAACGGTGTTCGATTAATTCGAAATCAACGCTAAAATGTTTGTTACATTGTAAAGGACAAAAGTCGTGTTGAACTCACCTCGAGAATCGGGCCCAAGCGCCTCCACGCGCCGCCGTGAGTGACTGCGCGTGAAACTCACGCGCCTGCTACAGTGATGCTACAGTGTCACCATCTTCACCCGACTCCCTGCTAAACGTGTCCCAAACCCGCGACACGACCCGGTCCAATTGCCTGAAATTCCAGCTTAAATCTTTCAATTTGTCCTTCGAAAACCTTCCACTATAACTTAATTTAGGTTCCAAAATACTAATTACACTCAACTCTCTCTGAATCGATCAATCCACCCGTGATCAACCAAACGGGTCAATCGTTGTAACTCACTCGACACAACTTCATTTTTAAATTGGCTTAAACAGAAGCTTAATAGGACCTAAACAAACAATAAACCACAACAATTTCACCAATCCTTACCTGGAAGTAGTCGTCCTCAACCTTGAAAATTTCCAGAACTTAGGACTTCTGTTCTTGGCCAACCCTCGACCGATTCTCTTCAAAATTAATACGATGGGACTCTAAATGGTCCCAGAAGACTGTTTCAATCCTTGGTTTGGTTCCTCTCGACTCACAAATCAAAATTTTATTTTCCCTCCAATTTCCCGGTTTTTCTTCCCGTCTGTTTTTCTCTCGAATCCTCAGTCCTCTCTTCCTCAGAATGACCCTCAAACACTTCTACCTCTCAATTAATCGAACCGTGCAGCCAAAAACTCATGGGAATCCCTCTGGCCTATCTGGATTTTGTTTCCCGCAACAGTCCCAAAATCAATTTTAAACTTCCTCCCGTGCACTGTGATCTGTCCCAGCCATACCAAAATGTTCCCACTACCTCAAAACCATTTAACAAATCCCATTGTCCAGCCACTAACAAGGTTAAACAAATCCTAGATCAGACCAACCAAGCACGGTGGTGCAGTCCTGTTTCCACGGTTTCAAACAGTACCCCTCTGTAAAATTACTATTTTGCCCTTCTGCACAAAATTACCAAAATGCCCTTCTCTTTCTAGACCCGTAACTCATCTGTCCGATGTCCGTTTTCAGCGTGCCGACTGTCTACGGACTCAGGGCATCGAGACCTGCCTAACGGTCCTCGAATGGTGTGAAAAATAGTGATCAATCAAAAAGTCAACATTTTCCCCCTTTTCGTCCTAATTACGAAAATGCCCTTGAACTTCCGAACGTCACATCTTCTTCCTCGAATGTCGGAATCGGGCGTGCCACATGTCTATGAACTCGTGACGTCCCGAACTACGTCATAGTCATCGGTCAAAGTTCGTTTGACCGCTCGATCAAAAAGTCAATCGTTCGCCCATTACCTAAGGGCAAAATCATCATTTTCTTCAAATTTTCCAAATTTCCCTTTTTTTTAACGTCCGGGTCGTTACAAGAAGCCTCCATGATTCTTCTCCCTTCGTCTTCATCTAAAAAAATACATCTTAATTCAGAGTCACCATCACCACAATACCCATACTTTTTCTGTCTTTCTTATCTATTGTTCTTTCCCATAAGAAAATAAAGAACGGGATAAGAAGCCCCAAGGCAAAGTAAGTCCAACCATATCCATCATTCAAGCATCTTAATTTCCTCTTCCCTTGAATTTTCCCACTCCTAAAGCTGGATCATGGAGAAGAGAAAAGTTGATTGTTTTTTGTTGTAGTTAGGAGGAGCCTAGCTTCAACTTTTTAAATTTTTGTCCACTAAAATCAATTTTATAAATGAATTTTCTAATATACCTAAAGGCAAGCTTTTTAGGACTGAGGGGGTCAAGTGACCCCTCTTGGCCTAAGGTGGATCCGCCACTGGTGAGTCCTAAATATATTTCTCATCCACGAAATAAATAAGTAGGAATTCCATTGGTTTTTGGCAGCCAAAAGCCAAAATTCCAAAAGCTACCTGTTAGATTTTGAGGTGGCAATTTCCAAACACACAACCGGCCTCTGATTGACTGAACTCAATAATTAAGCTCCATTCAAATTTTCAGTAATATAACCAATGATTAAAATATCGATATCGACAGATATATAGCTAGCCAAATTTATGGATATCTGACAGAACCCGTCCCAACTGGACGTCAAAAACCGTGCCCGGTCCTGCTCCCGTCTGGCAAGTCAACCAAAGGCCCAAAATTACCCTTCAGTGCTTGCCAGACAAGGGATGTTTGCGCTGATTTCTGCTGCTGCCACTGCCTCACGATCAGTCCCGAACGTCGTACCACGGCCTGGAGGGTCACAAAACAGAAAAGGTGCGAGTGGACAAAAATGACCTCTGATAAAAACATTTGCCAAAACATATTCTTACCCTCCGGTTTTCACAAATTTGCATGCATATCGTAAAACATGAGTAATAGTATGAAATCATTCATGTATGAACAGTGGACCGATAAAAACAAAACATATTTTCCCTTGGTCCATAAAACTCATGTTCATCAAATCAATTCATGTGATAAAGCATCAAATCCCGGCTCTCAGGCCAAAACATGTGAAAACATAATCACCTGGCCACAAAGACCAAAAACCTATACTCAATACCAGTACGTCATTACAAACAACATTAATCCGCACTAATCACAAGTGCACAAACTATCACAATCACATCTGCACTACTCACAAGTGCTCAATCAATCAAACTGCACTACTCACAAGTGCAGCACTACGCGTAGGCCAATATCCAGCCACTCTCTCGGGAACAGACACCTCTGGGCTCAACCCTCGGGCTCAGTCACATCTGGGCGAACACATCCCCAGGTTCAGACACCTCCGAGTGGTACATCCAAGCTCAGTCACCTCCGAGAAGCTGACTACCATAGGATCAATTCCCGATCCTACAATCACATCCCCCAAGCTCCGGTCGTCTGGGTAATCCCCCCAAACTCCGACCGTCTGGGCATTTCACAATCACAATGAAAACCATCTCGGGAATTACATCCCAAAATATTTCAATCAAATCTTGTTTTCATACAAAGTCAAGATCATTCCCGACTGGGTCTCAAGCCCCAAAATACCATTTTCACGTAAACCTTTAAAATCACATTTTAAAACAATAAAATAATCCAGAAATCATCATTGACTTACCAACTAAGTCAAAATATCATTTTAGAAATCATTTAAACTCCGACCTTAGCCCAAAAACATCATTTGCACGTTCCTCGTAAAACGTGCCCGAAAGACTAATTAAAATAATCAATAAATCACAAAAATCATTAATTTCATCAAATTCACAAGTGACTCCAAATCCGAGTCAAAATTACTATTCACTTGGGTTCTCATGCCCAAAATATTCTTTTCACGCAAATCCATGTGTTGCAACCTTCGTTGCCATTTTCACGTAAATCCACGAAATTGACCCTTGACTCACTCCCGAGTCACAACATCATTTTTCAATCCATGACTCATAATCCGAGTCCAAACATTACTTTCAATCAAATTCAATACCGGACTCATAACCTGAGTCCAAACATCATTTTTAACCAAATTCATAATTTCTCGAAAATCGTGCCAAATATAATAATATAATAATCCATAAAATCAAGAAATCGCCGGATTGAAACGTCAATCATGCCAAAGCATATAAAATCACATAATAAGGCATTTAAAATCATATATGCATGCATCACGGTCAGAAAACAAAGTCCACTAACACACACCGTCCAAAACGGTCCGTTTCCGAGCTGCACGTTTTTCCGTAAATTCTGGAAATCACAACTCCTGTCCAAAATCATTATAGAGGGTTACTAACATCTCAAAATACTTCATATAATTTTCCCCAATTTTTCTGGAATTTAAATACGTATTTTTAACGTAAAACAAAACTTCGGATACACGGAACACTAACAAAACGATATTCGATTTCCTCGAAACCAGCGTCAAAATGTTCGTTACAATGAGAGGATCAAAAGTCATGTTGACCTCACCTTGAAACTAGGCCGTACGCGCCCTCACGCGCCGCCGTGAGTGGCTGCGCGTGAAACCCACGCGCCTGCTACAGTAACCATCGTCCTCACCCGTTTGTTTGTAAAACGGGTCCTTTAACCCGCGAACAGACCCGGTTCAATGTCCGTCAATTCTACACCGTTTCCAGTAATTCAAACGGCCATTAGCATCAAATTAGTTTGAATTAAGGATTTGTGAACCTAATTACAATCGACCTTACCTCAAACCTCAAGATCAAAGATGATCGTTCGAAGAACATCCCAAACACTGTTCATCATCAGAAATCCTTCCATGTCAATCAATTCCTTCAATTGATGCAACCAGAAGTTTCAATGGACTCCGTTAAACACTTTCCCCAACTCAATTGCATCAATCCAAGCCTCAAACTCCACGACTCAAGCTCGAACCTTGCTCCTGTTACCAGACCCAGTTCAGAGCCAATTGGGCCTCGATCTCTTCCGTTCTTGATGTGGATCGACTCGTACAGACCTCAGGAAGCTAACTCGAGCTTCAATTCCACTCCTCACGGCTCAAATCTTCCAATTCGAATTTCCCCCCAAATTTTCTAAAATCCGAATTCCAGTTCCTCAGCTCTCAATCAATCCCTCGTGTTTTCCCAGTTCAATCAGTCCCACAAATCTCACAATTCTCACTCAAAACCGGCTGTGGAAGAGAGCCCAATTCTCTTAATTCTGATTCCCCCAAATTGTGCACGGTTTGAAAAACAAAGAGGATTAATGGAGGAATTAAGAATAATTTAGTTTAATTAATTAATAAAACATAATAATTATGTTTTCCCCAAAACAAGGATCTGTGTTTAGGCCTGATTTTAAGGGATGAGTGACACTTGTTACTCATCCAAGTGTGCTCAGTCACCGGGTACTGTTCATAATAAAATAATATTTTAATCCCGGTTCGTTCGGTTAATCGAGTCCGTTCCCGTGACCATAACTTCGTCGTCGAATCTCCGATTTCGGCATGTCGCCTGTCGTTGGATTCGCATCGACGAGACCTACGTAACGGTCCTTGGCCCTCGTCCATTGAACTTCCCGGGTCAAAAGTCAACATTTGGCCCCTTCTTAGCCAAATTACCAAAATACCCCTCAACTTCCGAACGTCATAACTTTCTCCTCGAATATCGGAATCGAACGTGCCACCTGTCTATGAACTCGTGACGTCCCGAACTACGTCACAGTCATCAGTCAAAGTCCGTTTGACCGCCCGAACTAAAAGTCAACATTTTGCCCACGCCAAGGGCAAAACGGTCATTTTTCACAATTCGTCTGATTTCACTCAACTAATCCCCGATTAGTCATTCTAAATCATAATTAATTAATATTCAATCCTGATATTCGGGACGAGTCATTACAATATCTCGCTCTAAATATTGATATTGATATCGTTTACGGTCAACAAAAATGACGGAAATTTAATTTAAAAGTTATAAATTTTTAATGAAACTTTGGGAAAAGTTTAAGTACCCAATAATGATCATACAAGACTAATAAATTTATAAAATGACTTTGATATAATATATAGATGATGTATAATATGATGTTATATGATTCTGAAGATGAATAATAATAAAAATCTTAAATATAAACATAAATTGAAGTGTATTACTGTAGATGAATGTTAATATAGTTAAAAACATAACAATAAGCATAAAAAAATTCAATGAAAGAAAAATGATAAAATAAGTCAAATATATTTATATTGAAAAAAAGATTTCAAAAATTGGAAGAAATGGATATATTTAAAATTGGGAAAAGAAATGAAAAAAGAAGACCAAAATTTGTTGAAAAATTAGAAAGAATAGTTAAAAAAAACAATTAGAAGATTGCCAACCTCAGGCTTCGAACCCAAGTGACCAGGAAGGAAAAACAACCACAAACCAACTCAACTAAGCCAAGATAGTTGTAACTTTAAAGCACATATAATATATAACTCATATATAGTGACAGTCATCTTCTTCCTCCAGCGGATCTGCAACTCGGTTTTCTCGACCTGACGACTTGACTCGACTCAAAATCCTTCGTTTACTTCCAATTTTCACTAATTAACATCTTATCCCGATCGTTTTGATCCCATAAAGAGATCTGTGGACTCAGAACAAGAAGATTTGGCGAAATATCAGTCAATATCTTCCCCCTCCCCCTTTTTATGTGCCGCTGACCCAAAATACCGAAATTTTGCCGAAATATACCGATATTTTCATTCACGAATATAACTATACTTATCAATATTAAGTATGAAATTAAAGATGGTAAAATTGTGAACTTAACAAACCAAAACTAACAAGAACAAGTGCCTGCACAGTCAACTAAACAATCCACATTATTAAATTAAGCAAAATTATAAATTAAGTTCGCAAAACCCAAAATTCTAAAGAACTACTAGCACCAAATGAAGCAGCACCGTCAACAAACTCATCGTATTGAGCTCCATATATTTGATTATCTATCGAGCTTCATAATTTAAGGTTTTTTTGGGAAAAGTCATTTAAAATATTTGATATCGTTGATCATTTATAAGTATCTTTAAGGTTATTTTTTGGGGAACATCATTTAAAATATTTGATGTCGTTGATCGTTTATAAGTATCAATTGAATTGAAAGCCCATAACGACAATTTTCATTTATATCGGGCACCAAGAGTCTTGTTGTTGGGGGTACTGGTTGCTTCCTATCTCAATCTCCGACGTCTGTACTTAACGACCATTAATTTTAAATGTTTTATTATTTTCGACCGTCATATAATTAGTCAGTATTATGATTGAAAGTTATTTAGATTCGTTTATAAGTTTAAAAAAAAGTAAGAGTGGATGACTTAGGGCACATTTATTTACTAGGAATGAGAATAGTAGGTAATGGAAGAAGTATATAATCGAAGAAGTGGGTAATCATTCACATTGAGTTCTTTACTAACTATATAAAATTAGAACAATAATGTGATTGATTTGTATTGTTATTGTTTACTAATTCCTATTAATCAGAATAAAACCCAAATTAATTACTAAAATGTCCTTGCACGTATATATAATATATATTTTTTTTCTGATTTTTTAAATTTTACATAGCTAATTAATAACAAATACAAAAGTCATATCTTGTTGTGATTATTCACTAATAAAATATGAGAAAATATGCCCGATTGAATTTTTATTTTTTTGTATATAACTCATTGAAAAATATAGTAAATCATATTTTTTAGTTGTTGAAGGAGTTGAATCAAAACGATGATTTATTCACATCACTAGTTCAAATTATTGTAATTAACACTACTAGTAAACTATATTCATAGCTTTTATCTATTTATTTTAATATTGGGTTAGGGGATTTGATCGAATTACTGTAGAATGTCGGTTACTTTAGTAAATTAAAATAATGCAATGGGATAATGAGAATAATTAACACCCTTCCACTAGCGAATGAGATTATCCCAAAATGGGCAAAGGGATTACCTATTTTGAATGGGTAATCATTACCTAGATACAAGTAAACGTAGGAGAACTAAGTAATGAGAATAATCACCGTTGATTTTACTTTTTATTCCATTATTGCTAGGTAAACATGCCTTTAAAGGTTTTTTTTTTAATAACTATTTTTTTTCACACAATGGCACAAAGTTAAAAATCATGATACATGAGGACATACCCAACACCAAAATTGATAATTAAAGACAAAAATTTTAAGAAAAACTCTACCCACCAATTTAAAATCTCAACAATGGCCCTAACGAAAAAAAAATGAGTTAATCATTTATGATTGAAATTTACTCTAAAATTTTAAGCAAAGTTGAAAACCTAAAGACTAAAAAATTGGCCTTGCACTTAGCAATAAACCCTAGTTCCTGAGGTTTAACATTGAAATCAACAATGCCTGAGGTTTATACAAAATTAATTAAAGAAATTAGCAAATAATTATATGCAAGACATATAATTGAGATTTTTGTAAGTTTCACCTATAGAGAATTTTTAGTAAATTGTTATGCTCATGTGGTTCATGTGTTTATATGCAAAATTCCAAATTACTAAGTGACATAAGATTATAGTTGTTTACACGTAACCATAATATATGTATATGTATATGTATATATATATATATATATATGTGTTATAATAGGGTGCATAAAAAGATATGATTGTGTCTACGTAAAGATAAAGATTTTCCAATCTGATTATCTACCAATTGCACGAGCAAATGTACCAAAAATGAAGAGTGGATAAGTACTAGCTAGAACCAAATAATTGAAACAGCCTATGCTTTAAAAAAAAAAATCAACATTTTTAAGAGTGGTGTCTTTCCTGCAGGCTAGATTTGAAACTTTAAACCCAATTTTACAAATTTTGGATCAATATTCACTCTTGTGTCTTTCTTATTAAGTAATGAGGATTCAAAAAGTGTCCTTAATTAGTACTATCTTATCTGTTTAGGCGTTAGAGCCAAGGGCCAAGCCTTTATAATATGCCTTCATGCATGTCCTTTCTAGCTCAAATTTCCTTTAAATGGCTTCTCGGCAAATGGGAACCATGATCCTCACCACTCACAACTTAAAAATATCACCATTCAATCCAATTACATAAATGATTAAAATTAATTGATTTGGACGTGTAGAATCTGGATTAAGGGAATAAAATATATTTCCATTGGATATATGCAAATCAAGAATATTGATGATGAGGCCTTAAGGACGATCTGAAGAAAATATACGCTAACTAATATGTGAGTTCAAAATTCCAAATTACCAAGTGATTATAAAACCTTGCATACTTTTTTAAATCACCTACATATGGTGAAAATTGTGCTTGGTTTTTTTTGTTTTTCTTTTTTTTTGCACATTTTATTTCACCAATTGAACATGTGGGCTGAACCTTGGAATTGACAAACAATGTGGGCTGAAGTTTGGATAAAATGAAAATGTGGGCTGACCTTTGTAAAAAATTAATATATGGGCAGAACTTTAAAAAATGAACATGAGGGCTGAACTGGATATTGAGCCCAAGCCGACAAATGCAGACAACTAGAACCCAATCATACTAAAATAGCTTGGGTTTAGACTGACTAATAAGAACTTGATCAATTAGATTTGGGCCTAGGCCCATATTGAGTAATACCTACATTGAGTTGATGTGGGAACCTTGCCGAACCGCCCAAGCTTCAACTTGACAACCTCTTTTTTTGGTTGGTTCAGAAAGAAGTGTCTCAGCCCATTGTCCAAATAATGGACGTGAAAAGGTTTACATAGCCCACTGAAATGGAACCCACGAAAACAAAAATTGAATTATGAAAATGTAATCGCCCACCGTGGGGCTCGAACCCACGACCACAAGGTTAAGAGCCTTGCGCTCTACCAACTGAGCTAGACGGGCTTGATACTTTGCTTGCTTAATACAAAGAATACCAGCCATATTTTGATTAAATTTGACGTCACTAGGCTCACTAGCTACAAAAGTTATTTGTTACAAAACACCCATGAGTAATTGTTATATGGGTAGAGATATTACCGGGTAAAAACTACCCATTACTAATAACGGTAGGGCAAGGGTAAACCCGCCATGTACCCTTACCCGTTCCCTTCCTCCCCTTCCTCTTCGCATATGGCTTCTTCTCCTGGCTTTCAGATTTTCTCCAAAGCACAAGAGATTGGCATAATAAATTAAGGCTATGGTTGGATCATGACTAATGGGATGACCAATCTTTTAACTTCAACATACGCTTCAGTCATCAAGTCGATACAAGGTGCCATTGAGAATGCTGGTTCCATCAATTCATCAATAGATCTTCTAACTTTTGGAGGAAGTCAAAATGATTCAAATCCTTAAAAAGCACTCGATTCAAATCCTTCGGTAATAGCTTCGTCTCGTCCTGACGGAAAGGTTGGAGTTGGTCTCTTGGTCTGTTTCGACCGGGACGGTCGTCGGAGATGGTGGAAACTCCAAGATCTCACAGCTCTGTTTGGCTTCTATAGTAGGAGATCAAAGGTGCAAAGAAGAGAACGAGATCGATTAAGCTTGAAGGTGAGGTAACGGTGGCCTGTGTTGGCCAGGGACGGTGAAATGAGTTTTTTTAAGTGTGTGGGTAAACCCTTATTCTACCTGGGTATAAATGAGTTTTATATTCATTTAGACTCATCCTCCATTTTTAAGTGTTTACTCAAATTCTACCCATTATGTAATGGGTACTCATTATATTTTACATTTATTTTTTCTTTTTAATTTTTTTTCTTTGTGTTTAATTTTGTTTTAACTTCTAATTTTTTATATCTTTCAATTTATTTTTCTTTTTACTTTTCATTTTTCTTTCACTTTTTTATTTTTATTTTTATTTTTATTTTTATTTTTATTTATCTTCAACTTTTTATTTTAACTTCTAATATTTTTTCTTTTCAATTTTGTTTCTTTTTTTTTTGCTTTTTTTTTCAAATCCTCTCAATTTTAATTGGAATTTCTGTTACAATCCATCTTAAAATTTAAAGTGAGAATTAGTAAATGACCAATTTACCCTTCTATCCTTAATTATCAAAAAATTTCGAGTTGAACAAGACTAGTGAATGAGTTATTTGAGAATTTGACTTTGAAAACTTTCCAATTAAATGAAGAATGAATAGTAAATGTCGAAATGAAATTCAAAACTTGAAAAAAAAAACTCGTTAGAAATTTTATTATAAACAATTTTTAAGACTTTATAAAACTCCTTTAAATTATTTCATGGTTGTGAAATCTTAAAAAATTCATATAGTTTACGTTGATTTTTGTTAAATCATTTAAAATGAATTATTTAAGTTCTTAAAAAAATTGATGTTAATATAAATTCGTAACATTTTTGTGCATAATTTTTTTGACGAAAGATGAAATAACTGATATTTAATTGAAATAAAATAATTTTAAATAATAATAATAATAGTAAGAATAGAAAGAAAAAAATTAGTAAAGGGAAGAAAGTGTTAAAAATTCATAGATAATTTGAAGAATGAATAAAAAATATACTTTGAATTTAATGGGTATTAAATACCCTCAATACTCATGGGTAAACCCTCACCCTACCCATTAGATGATGGGTAAATTTTTACCCATCTAATTTCTACCCATTTCAACAATATCCATGGGTACCCATGCCCATGAATAATTATGCCCATCCCTAGTCATCATAGAGGTTGGGTCATGGGTGTGCGGTGGTCGTTATCACAGGGAGTGAAGGCCAAAGATGAAGTCGGGAGAGAAAGAAATGAGGAAGATACGAAATGGAGTCGGTGAAGAAATTGAGTGCACCACAGAGCTTGGTCCTAGATATATTTGGTTGATGAATAAAGTAATAATTAAGAGATTTTGAATTAAAGAAATTGAAGGATAAAAGAATACTATTAATTCCAATTTTAGTCTTTTAAAGTCAAAGTCCAGTATATTCAGTTCCTACACTACAAAACTTTTGAATAATCCTTCGTTTCAAAAGAAACACGTTTGGAGTAAAGTTACCGAATTCACATGTTGTTAGCTTAAGTCAAGTTGATAGGAAAGCAACGACTAGAGACGGAAGGGTAAATCAGTAATTCAACAATTCTTATTTTGAAATTTCGAAACGGAGTTTAACAATCTGCTCCCTTTAAAAAAATTTCATCATTCAATTCGATACTGACATGCCTACTGGAAAGCCTTGAATATGCAAGTAGATGGGGAAAATAATGAAATTAGAGAAAAGTTGAGAAATTGAAAGGAATCGACAGAAATTGAAAAACAAAAAGAAATTGGAAGGAAAAGACCATAATAAGTAGTTTCTCTCATTAGGTAGTTTCTGGCTAGATGTGATTTATCTTAATTGATTTAATGTGCTCTTGTAGAGAGCACTCAAGTGGAATTCACGGTTGGGTTTCTATTTCATGTGCATTTTGAATTTAATTATATCTCATTTCATATTGTCGCACAATAAAAAGTAAAAATATTTTAATAACATAAATTAATATTGATCAAATTGAATGAAACGATTACAACTTAAATAAACAAAGCAAGGTCGCAGATTTTGTGGAACTGATTAAATAACCACAATCAACTTAAAACAAGTAAACATGGTTACTCACTCAATCTAGGGATTGTCCGATATAGAAGTCCACTAGGTACGACTAGTATATGTCCGGCCTAGCTAGCTAAAGCGAGCAACGATTATTGAATTTAAATAACTTACAAAATAAATCTTAACAATTAGTAATATATAAATTTTAAATATATATATATATGCATGCATGTTTGTATATGGCAGTCGTCGACTATAGTTTTTCAAATTGTTCCACGTATTGCCTCACCGTCTGAGCGTCTCCCTATATATATTGCCAAAAAAATGAAGCAAACGAATCATCAATAAGTTAGGAATTAATAATATACATATTTGAAGATGCTGAATATTTCTGGTTGAGAAATATATAGATCGTGCTTGTACGGTATTTGATTGAATAATATCTATACATATATACCTGTTGCTCTTGGTGAGAAGAATTTTTTTAACATAGATATGAAGGAGTTATGTACTTCTACGGGAAGAAAATGTTCCAAATATCTCTATGTTTGGAATGAACGATTTCAGTATCAAAATAAAGGGGTAAGAAAATATTTTCTTCAATGAAGAAAATGCATACAAGATTGAGTTTCCAAGGGACTATGGTGTGCTACCTTCAACGTTGTGGATCACCCTTGGTATCATGGTGAAGAAAACGATGGGAACTCGAGGATGAGTTATCACGTAGCGGAAGCATTTGATACCGATTTTAGAGTGGGTAATTAATCCTTAAAGACACATGGTTAATTTATCCAAGACACATGGTTAATGCATCTACCTTTGATTCATTTTGCATTCATCTTAGTAATTATAGTCCAGAGTTTAGTGTTTTTAAATTCAAAAAAAAAATAATTGTCTTTTGTATTTTCAATGGGTCATGTTTCTCATGAGTCATTCATGCATTTTATTTATTAAGGAGTCAAACATATTCATAAGGGATGTCCATGACTAACCTATAAATAATCCCTCTCATTTGTAGGAAGGAATAATCCAAAAATTATTTGATAAACAATTTCTTGGTGGATTCCATTAATTGGCGAGTTGTTCAACTCTTATCTCTAAGGTGTATTCTTTAGAGCGGCGAGTTTTCTATCCAAAAATGTTTACTTGTGTTATCTCCTAAAATCTCCATTAGTCCCGTGTCATTCCATCTGCAAAATACGGGAACAAAAGAAATTTTAGAGAAAAAGAAGATTTAAGATTCAATACAATGATGAGTAATTAAGCAGAGATATATAATGAAGGGCTATTTCAATATTGCTTAATCTACACCTGTTCTGTTCTCCTACGTGAGTAATTTTGGAATTGCATTGTGTAATAGAAAAACTTCTTTTAAATGTTCCTTTGTAGAGAAAGCAAGTGATGCAGTCACCTTGTGAAGACAAATTATTCAAATTACAATGATTGAGGCAACTGATAGTTTAGTTCCACTACCGATTCTCAAGTGAGTGAACAGAAAAAGAATGGAGAACATACATCGGTGAAACAATTCCAAACGCATACATAAACAGCATATTAGTGAATATTCAGAATTTCAGGTTAACAAACGAAAAGAAAACTAATCACCAACGTAACAAAAAAAATCTGGACTTTAGAGTGAGTGTCTTTCTATATAAGCATACTTGCATAAACATACATATAATATTTTGTGTGCGCTTTGTGCA
The DNA here is from genome assembly GCA_032719365.1 of Prinsepia uniflora. NCBI lineage: Eukaryota > Viridiplantae > Streptophyta > Magnoliopsida > Rosales > Rosaceae > Prinsepia > Prinsepia uniflora. The sequence continues at coordinate 13,786,013 of CM064864.1, read as the reverse complement.
TTATGGCATGTCATATCTGGAAATGGATCTGCAGGGACAATTATATTACCGTCAGGGCAATATCTGGTGCAAAAAAAAAAAAAAAACACTTTTTAAGTTGAGACCACCCTGATTTTTTTTCCCATGGTATGTCTACCCTATAAATGTCGGGATTCAAACGCTTAGTCGATTCTAGGAAACACTATATGCCTACAGAGTATATAACAGAAATACGGGTGTGAACTTGCAAAACAACATTTATAGAGTCGGGTGGTTTATTTGATCCCTCCTTAGTGTTTTTGTGACCTGAAAATGAATTATGAAACTTAATAACTATCCGGAGAAACTGAATGATGGAACATCGTTGGGCTTGCTTGAAACTCGAAAAAAATTAATCTGGTGCAATTCGTCCACCATCTGCACATGCCACCTTCAGAAACAACATGAACAATGAAAACTCGTTAATGCAAATTATGCAATAACTCCATACATCTCTAAAACGAAAGGGCAAAAATAAAACATGAAGCAGATTTAGCAAATACCCATAAACCCCATCTCTAACTACAATGCCATCATTGTGGTATAATAAATTGAAACATCTCTCTGCTTCGCTTCACTTCTCTATCATCGTCCGAAATCCAGAATCTGAAAGCCTCTCTTTCCTTTCTTCTTTCCCTTTCCACAGATTCCAAAGTATCAATAACAATAAGAATGAAGTGTGACAGGACTGAAGTGAATATTTATATTTAAATTTGTATGATGTGAATGGAAATTTAAAAAGAAAATGATTACATACAATGTTTTTTATGAAAACGGATGTATCTTTTATTAAAAGATATGTTTTTATTAAGAGATACGTTTTTTATAAAGAGATGTGTTCCTTATTAAAATATGTATATTTTATTTAATAGATTTATCTTTTATTAAGAGATGTGTCTCTTATAAAGAGATGTTAATATATCTATAAATAGAGTTGCTCACAATTCATTTCATTTATTCAAAAATAAAATATTCAATCATTCAATACATTTGTGGAGATTGAATATTAGGTCTAAAAAACATACAGTTTTAGAATATTTTAAGAGAGAGTTTAAACACAGTTTGTGTTCACTATTTTTGTGGATTAAAGTGCTACTTTCACAAGAAGCCGATCATTGTATCCTGGGAGATGTTTGCCAAGAAAAATCCTTGAGCACCGGTGAGGAGACAATTTTGTCTTAAGGAAATAGAACCAAGTTCTAGACTCGATCTTACCTGTAAAGTGTATCTTACTCATTTCCTTTGTAATTCATTTATTCGAATATAAAGGTTATTTTATTCTCATATTTATGTGAAAATATCAATTATCAATATTTTTACCAACGAAGTGACATGAATTAAGTGTGCAGATTTGGTGAAGCGTTCAACAACCACAAATATAACATTTTTTTCCAGCACTGGCAAGGAGACCTTCAACAAAATCCATGACAATGTCTTGCCAAGAGCCTTGGGGAATAGGTAGGGCCGGAAAGAGGCCTTGGGTGGGGGGGGGGGGGGGGGGGAGAAGTTTGTATGTTGGCAGGTATCACAGTTGCGGATGAAGTCCTTGACATCTTTACGAACACCGGGCCACTGAAAATTACGGCTGAGGCGATGGAGTGTGCGGAGGTACTCGGAGTGACCAACTACCGGAGTGGAGCAGAATTCAGTAAGGATGCGATGGCGCCAGTTGGCGAGGGCGGGAACAAACAGTCGGTTCTTATAGTGTAGAGCATCTTGGAGTAGTGTAAATTGGGGTGGGGGGGTAGCAATTGCCTTGGCTCGTAAGTTCTAGAGAATTGGACCTACAAAAGAATTAAGAATACAAGCAGATGTAATATCGTCAAGATAATAAAAAATGGGCTGGGTTAAGCCCATGAGGGATAATAGGTCTTGTGTGCAAGACAAGGTATCAGCTCCAACATTTAGCAAGCCCTTATGGTATTCAATCTCAAAGTCGTAACCCAAGAGTTTGATGAGCCATTTTTGTTGGGTTGGGGTAGAGATTTTCTAGTGGAGGAAGTGGCTAAGGGTTTTGTGATCAGTGCGGACTTTGAATTTGGCGCCTAAGAGATAGGGTCGCCACTTGGTTACTGCAAAGACCAGAGTCAGCATTTCCTTGTCATAGACAGACAAGGCTCGATTTTGGGGGGAGAGATTAGTAATGAGGAAGGCAATGAGGTGGTTATTTTGTGAGAGAATGGCTCCAATTCTAGTTTCAGAGGCGTCACATTCAATGACAAACTGCTGATGGAAGTTAGGGAGAACAAGGACAGGGGTAAACTCGAGGACGGTTTTGAGGTTTAGAAAGGAGGCCTCGATGGCCAATGTCCAGTGGAAAGACTCCTTCTTAAGGAGATCAAACAGGGGCCGAGAATTGAGTCTAAAATGTTGGACAAATTTACGGTAGTAGCCAGCGAGTCCCAAGAAACCACGAAGGTCCTTTACTGTTTTTGGTAGTGGCCATGATTGAATGGTGGAGATTTTGAAGGGTCGACAGCCACACCCCTGGGCATAGATGATATGCCCCAAATATTCAACAGAAGGTTGAGCAAAAGAACATTTGGAGCGTTTGAGGTGAAGAGAGTTGGCCCGTAAAGTGTCAAAGACATGCTGGAGGTGGTGTAAATGGTCATCCTAAGCGCAGCTAGATACCAGAATGTCATCGAAGAAGATGAGAACAAACTGGTGGAGAAATGGTCGAAAAATATCATTCATGATGGACTGAAAGGTGGAGGGGCCATTGAACAAGCCGAAGAGCATCACAAGGAACTCAAAATGACCATCGTGAGTACGAAAAGCGATCTTTGGGACATCACCAAACTGGGATGACCATCGTGACCATGTAGTTCATCTAATCGATTAACGAAATGGGATAACGGTCCTTGATGGTGACAGAGTTTAGGGCTCGGTAAATATGGGCTAGCTCAATAGCCCGGTCTAAAGAGTCAGGGCGGAGGGCCTTGACATCAGTTCGGATATCCTCCCGGAGGCTGCCGACGAATGCACCTCTAAGTTAGGTGTCAGACCAATTTGACGCTCTACAAGCAATTTTGAGGAACTAGGCGATGTAAGCCTCAACAGTTCCTTTTTGTTCCAAATGGGTGAGGGTGGAGTCCAAATCCAGAGAGTTGTCGCGAGGCCCAAAACGTTTCAGCAAGAGTTCAACAAACGTGGTGCACGAGTCACGTTGGTATTTATATTCGAACCAACGCAACCACAAGGCAGCATCGCCCCCAAGGTTAACGGAGGCAACCAAGACCTTTTTGAGCTTAGGAACATCGTAACGGAGGCAACCCAAGCTAAGGGGTCCTTAGCGGTGAACCGAGGTAAGTCAAATTTTAATGGCTTAAACTGCTGGTGTGGGTTGGGAGGATAAGGATAGGAGGGGTGATGAGGGTAACATAAGGAGCTAAAGGTGGGAGCTTACTAGAAAATATTGGCCGAAGTGGGGTAGGGAAGGGTCGGTTGAGAAGGAGGAAGGGGTGGGGAAAAATAAGGTGGTGCAGCGGATGGAAAAAGGTAGGGGTGTGCCAGCGACGCGGCTGGTAGAATGGCTGGGGGTAGCAAAAATCCGTGGGGAACAAGAAAGGGACGTACGGCCAAGTGTAAGAGGGGCGGGGTTCTGGGCGTGGAGATGGGCGAATGCTGAGTAGGGTGGCCGAAGAGGGGTCTTTGGAATGTAAAAGAAGAAGGCGAAGGGTAATGATTTTGGCGAAGGGCGCGATACTCATCCATAACATACTGCTGAAAATTGAGGTTGAGGATCTGATGCTCCGTGAGGAGGTTGATTGAGTGGTGAATATCAGAGAGGTCATGAGAGGAATCTGGGGGTCTGGATAGCTGGGTTCCAAGGGTTGTGTGGAGGAAATGGGGGTGGCGGAGTGAGGATGGGATGTGGTGGGAATGGGGTTTAAATCACGGGATCCCATGAAAAAATTTGGCTTTGATACCAGTGCTGAGTTCTAGGGTTTGGGAAATTGACGAGAACAGAAAAATAGACATATGCAGACAAAATTTTAAAGGAAATTAGAAATGTATTCTCATTCATGCATTTCCCAGGTACATGACCACCTCTAAATAGTACTAACGGTTATATTTCCAGCTCACAGAGAGCTTGTCACTATCCTAATATCATATGAGAATAAAAAAGGAATAACAGATATATTTCCAGCTCACTGGAGCTTGTCATCATGCTAACATTAACTGCTAATTGAAAGGGAGAAGAAAGGGTTGGGTCGATGTAGAGTCCAACAGTAGAGGATTTCGTGAAGGCATCGAAATTAATGACTTTGCCTCCATCGATGTAAAACTAAAAGCCAATCTTAAAAAGAAAAAAGAGGCTTCAACCCCACAACAAAAACAACTCTCCTTGTCGTTCAACGCTCAAGACCTCATAAGCTCCAGGCTCCACTAACTTTTTTACTCTGCCTCTACTGCTACCGCTACCTCTACTGCTGCCGCTACCTCTGCTGCTATCGCTGCCTCTGCGTCTGAGCGTGATCAGAGATCCCGAGGAAGACGATAATGAGATGGAGATGAAGATCGAGAGAAAGAGGGGTTTGCTCGTAGAAGGAGTGGTTTGCTCTTTGCTATTTTCTATGTGCAGAGTCCCCTTTTTTCAATGTTGAGTAAAATGATTTTGAACTATTACCATGCTACCCTCAATTATTAAATCATCTCTTCTTTAAAAAATTATTGAAGGAAGGATTTTTTTGGCATTACTCAGTAGACTATTACCATCCCACCCTTTATTATTAAAACTCTTTTTCTTAAAAAAATTAATTAAGTGAGGACATTTTAGTGAAAATTGAAAATTTAACCAAATCTGTCTTCTAGCTTTATATATATAGATGTAAAAAAATTTGATTTAATACCAACACAATAAATTGTAGAATTAATTTTAAATTAATCCAATTTTGAGGCCTAACATATAAATTAGTCAATTTACTAATGTTTTAAGCAATTAGTCACTTCCTCAAGGTTTTACCACGTCGTAGTCTGCACATTATAAAATTATTTTAAGCTGCACATGATAAACTTTAATATGTCCCAATAAAAAAACTTGAATAAGAATTAAGGGCCTAAATTTTAATAAAAGAAATAAAAGAAATGTTTTATATAATTCAAAAAACACCATTTGATCAGTAGTTTAGGAATTAGAGATTTCTTAATTTAAAATTGAAAAATAATACTTACAATTGGTTAGATATATTATTAAATTATTTTTTTCTTTCACAAGAAATAATCATAATTTATTTATTTTTTTTATTGATTACATGGGAGGAGAATTTTTTTGAAATTATCCATACAAAATGTCATCGGGGTTCGAACTTGAGACCGATTGTCTATAAGTCAACATTAGAACCAACTGAACTAGAACTATTTGACAATAATTTATTTGTTTAACGTATTCATGTAAAGAGTTTAAAGGACTAAAACAAAAAGGTGAGCAAAAAATTCCAATCCTTCATATGAATAGTAGTGCAACGAATTCTATTATTGATGTTTTGTAGAAATAAATAACTTCAAATGATAATCTAACTAATGAATGATTTCAAATTCAACGTAAATATATGATATTTTTCTTATTTTTTTTAATACAAAGATTTTGGACGATTTTAGACGATTTTAGAGAGTGATAGATTATGTTCATAAATTGTCGACTTTCCTATTCACAAGAATAAATATGTACCCTACAATAAAAAAGACTAATACTGCCCTTAGAACTTAGTGCTAATATGGTTCCCTAGTGTTTATATATATCCTCGTTCTTCCATTATCTTTTAAATGTGTCTGGTATTATGTATGTGATATACTTTATTTATCTTTTCTCATCATATATTTCAGATGCGGTGGTTATGGAAGGCGTAGCAACTGTGAGGTGTGTGAGGAATGTTTCAAGAAAATGTGGCCACATTTTCTATCTATGAAAAGAGCAAATGAGGCTAAGAAGACTTTGTGGCCAAAGGCAAGCAACACTCCAAATAGACATGGGTATCACTTTTTAGCTGTGTAGACACATCGTGATATTTAAAGAAGAAGAAAACAAGGCTATTTAATGTTTAGATGACTGTATTTTTGCCAAAATTTTAGTCAAATAAAGCCTCTCATTATTGCATGGTTTTGCTTTTTATTTTTTAGAAAATGTTACAGCAAACTTGTTATTATATGTGGCACCAAAATTTCATAAGTTCATGCGTTTTTTAAGCAAGAGTTCTCATAAATGGACATAATTGTTTTCACATATTAGCTCTCTCTCTCTTTCTCTTTCTCTCTCTCTCTCTCTCTCTCTCTCTCTCTCTCTCTCTCTCTCTCTCTCTCTCTCTCTCTCTCTCTCTCTCTCTCTCCCTCTCCACGCTAGCCACCATATTGGGTGGCTCTTCCACTATCGCAGCAGCATACATGCACCACCATATTGGGTGGCTCTTCCACTATCGCAGCAGCATACATGCACCACCATATTGGGTGGCTCTTCCACTATCGCAGCAGCATACATGCACTAGCCACCAGCAAGGGATGGGCCCTGCTCTAACCCACCCGAAATTAATAACTCAAATTTTTTTTATGTAATGTTAGTTTATATAGCATAACTTATTAATTTATCCTATACTTAAACATGACGAAAGAATGAATTTTTTAGTGATTATATGATATTTTGTCCATGTAAAAGATGAGTTTGTTGTAATTTAAGTATTTTGTAATGCATTTATTGTATAATCATTGGTTGTTTCTATGCATAATATATGTTTTTAATAGTTTTTTAGAATAAATTCACATAATACCCTAGAAATTTAATTAAAAAATTTCGCGTTAAAATTTAGTCCATCTCATTTTTTAATTCCTGGGTTCTTGACTAGCGGCATATATCAAAGAAATGACTTATTGAGGGGAACCGGAAAATAGGCATCTTCCCAAGTTTGATTCCTCATTCTGAGATAGTGTAGCATTTCATATGGATCCTAAGTTTTCTACACGTAGCACATACTATTTATTGTGACTGGTGTTTGGATGTTGAGGATGAGTTGTTTTTTATTATCGATATTTGTGTCTAGATTTTTATCACATGATTTGATAAACATATATTTCAGGAACTATGTGTAATAACCCGTACCTTCAGGAAGGGTACACATGTAATTTTGTAAAAGATTTGTATTAAAAGGACGATTTTGCCCTTGTGAATAGTGTGTCAAAAGTTGACTTTTTAATTTGCAGGTTGAACGAGTGTTGACCATTGACTGTGACGTAATTTAGGATGTCACGAGTTCGTAGACAGGTGGCATGTCCGATTTGGACAATCGGAGAAAAAGTTATGACGTTCGGAAGGTTGAGGGCGTTACCGTAATTTTAGCTGAATAGAGGAAAATGTTGACTTTTTGTTGGACCTTTGGATTTCACGTAGACTGAGGACCGTTAGATAGGTCTCGACGTCCTGAGTACAACGACAGGTGGCATGCTGTCATCGGACGTCAGACGGATTAGTTATGGGTCTGAGAAGTTGGAGGGCAAAATGGTAATTTTGAACCTATGGGCATTTTGGTCTTTTCACCTTGGGCCAATCAGATAAGGCCAAGTGGTTTTGTGTAATTGGATATTTATGTCTGGGTCCAGAGAGAATTGGACACGTGGGCTGACCCTAGAGGTTTCTAGGAGGATTTAGTTGTGCGCGGTCACAACTTGTCCACTTTTAAACCGTGTATTTTGGGTCGAAGAACATAAAACAGGGAGAGGAATTGTGAGGATTCTTGATCGATTATGAGAGTGTGTGAGGTTTGGTGACTTGGTGAGAGTGAGCAGGGAAAAGAGAGAAGCTGGAGAGTCGATTGGAAGTGGAAATCGTGCAAGAATTGATGTGGGTGTGAGGTTTGATTTCTCTGGGAAACAGAGAGGTGTCGAAGGAGCTGGTGGTGGTTGTGCCGTGTGTTGATCCAATCAAAGTTGATAGGAAGCCAAGGATGAAAATATCAATATTGACGGATATATCGCTCGCCGAATTTACGGATATTTCGCCCCAAATATCGATATCGTTTACGGTCAACAAAAATGACGGAAATTGGGTCCAAATGACGGAAATTTGGAATGAAACTTTGGCAAACACTTAAGTACCCAATAATGGTTATATAGGACTAATAAAAACTATAAAATGACTTTGATATGATAAATATATGATGAATCATATGATAGAATATAGATCTGCCGACCACTAATAGTATAAAATCTTAAAGATAAACTTAAATTAAAACATAATTTCATTGATAATATTGCATTAACAATATTGTACACATTGAACTTGATCAAAAACAAGTAGAGTGTCGACCAGCTTGAAAATTAGATTGGTCTTGAATCTCTTGATCTACCAAGACACAAAAGTTTTGTCAACTGGTGCTATTTGACCAAAAGGAAATGTATTGTTGGACATAGTATTCGTATATCTCCTTTGAATGGCCTACTTTTCCTCCATAGATAGGGTAGTTCGGATTTACCCAACTAACTTCTCCATAATCTTCATGTGACATTTGAGGGAGATGGTTGTCTAACAGGGGGTGACGATATGGACCATAAGCATATGGATCATTTGAGTTGTTACTAGGATCGGTGCCTAAACTCATTGACTCAAAACTAATTGCCATGGAATCCTCAGAAGATGGGTTTCCATAACCTTCATATATGTTTCGTGTCCGAGTGTAATCTTTTCCGACACCACCGATTCCTACTCCTCCTTCTCTACACCCATGATCATAATCTTGTGTGGCATGAGTGAAATCCGCCTCTTCAGTAAATGGGCTCAAGGGTGCATATGTATCGGTTACATGTTCATTTCCCCCGTCATTATCCCCTCTGCCATCCTTGTCTTCATCGTTTGTCTCAACATCATCTCCTCCATCATCATCATCATCATCATCATCATCATCTGGAGATTTATTTTGATGAAGTCCCTTACTAGTAGTATCAGCTCGTAAGTCACGTCTACCGGTAGAACCAAGCATTGATCTCTCCCATGAAGACATTGACCGCTCACTTCCTACGTCCTCACTCCCCACCTCTTCAGATAGCACTCTATCGACATTAACACCGTGTTCACTAGCAAGATGTGCTACTCGAGGGTCAGGCCTTCCACTATCATCATCCAAGTGAGTTGGCATAATCCATGCTTGAAGTGGATCAGCCTCATTACCTTCCACATGTTGACCTGCAATTTCCAACAGGTCAACGTAGTCTTCTTCCACAACTTTACCGGCTTCGGCTTCTTCATCTCTTAACTTGAGTTTCATGTTGTAATAACAGAAAACAAGTTGTTCTAACTTAGAATATGCGAGACGATTTCTTTGCTTTGTATGAATTAAAGCAAATGTACTCCAATTTCTCTCACATGCCGAAGATGATGCCGTTTGTGATAATATACGAACAGCAATTTGTTGCAAGCTGGGAGAAGCTTGGCCATATAGTTCCCACCACTCAGCTGTCAATATCAAGTTTAATGTAAGAGGCATTATAAAGTGCTAAGTCATAGAATATCAAGTTAAATGCAAGTAATATACCTGGGGGCATTTTCGTTCGTGATTGTACAGCCATAGGTGAACGAAATGTTTTCCGACCATCTCTAAAGTTGATCAACTACATTAAGGCTGATGTTAATATAATGCCATAGATGTACAGATTCGAAATAACTCATCAAGATTCAAAATAACTCATCAAGGTTCATATATGGTAGTGAACTTACGTCTACTCCAAAATTTTGTAAACCCACTTGTCCATTTGGATTCAGTTTGAGGAATACTTGTTGAACTGATTGGACAAGGAAGGAGTCATGCCCAACACCTGCTTGATATTGATATCGAGGATTCAAGTAATAAGCTGCAAATCATGAATGAACTTTGCTTAGTAAACAACAATAAAATAAAATATTAACAAGTTCAATAAGATAGAAATATACCAGCGGCATGTAAGGGATGCACTAATGTTTTTTCTCATCGCTCCTGTATGATTTTAAGGACCCACTTCTTCCCTTTAAGACAGGTTATCTTTTCTTTCATTCGATTGAGCATATCATACAGGATTGGCATGGTTGGGACTACCTCTGTATCAACAATTCAGAGGATGCAATATAATGGTTCATATATTGATTGCATCATCTCCAAGGACTCCCAGAATCTTTGGTCGAGGATATGAGCCTCAACCCTCTTGCCTTCCACTTTCATACTCAATGGGCTACCATGTCATTGATCACTGGTAAACAACCTTCTAAGGCCAACTTTATGCTTAACTATACTGTTTATACAAATATAGTTGGTTGCGAACCGAGTTGCACCAGGACGAACCAAGTCTCCTTGCAGAATTCATGCATCTGAGCAAGTAACCATAGATGATTATAAATGTAGTTAGTTACCTGCCTAGAAATTTTTATGATGAGCGTCATTGTCTCATTCTTCCCAATATCTTCAAATATTATGTCGATACAATGGGCTGCACAAGGAGTCCAATAGAGCGGATAAGTCTTCATCAGTTATTTTCCAGCCTTTTTGAAGTTCGACCCATTATCAGTAACGATCTGTACAACATTTTGTACTTCAACCTCCTGAACAACTTCCTTCAACAAATTTCCTATGTACACATAGTCTTTATGAAATTTGGAAGAATCAACTGACCTGAGAAATACAGTTGAACCCTTACTATATACCATGAAGTTAATTATGGATAACTTCGTTGGACCGGTCCAACCATCGCACATTATGGTACATCCATAAGTTTCCCAGTGTCGCTTTTGTTGCTCCACATACGCCGTCATTTCTTCATACTTCATAGGAAGATATTTATTTTTCACTTCATATGGAGAAGGAGTGGACACGCCTTCACCTGCAAACCAAAACATAAGTTAGCATTTAATGCTATTTCATAAGCTAAATAAACATGTATCATAAATAAATAAATTTATTAAATACCTGCTCGTTGGGCTTCAATGATCATATTCTTAAAATGATGAGAGTTGGATTTATTTGGAGCCACGCCTTCATATATAAAAAATTTGCTTATGTATCGACCCAACTTCTCTTTCGTCCCTTTCCACATCGATTTTACAGTCTTCTGTTGACTTCGTGCGGTTTTGTAGAGTTTTGGTTCGGGAGGAATTGAAAATGGATCACGCAAACTTTGTGATCGACACATCTGTTGCGGTTTGACGACTGTTATTGCCTCATTGAGCACCACGCATGGACCCAACTCCATAATTGTCGACACTTCGTCGTGCCTCATCTCTCGATGCATTTACAGCAAAGCGATATGCTGCTCTCTCAGATCTATGCACATCTGGTGGATAAGCGAATCCATCATTATCCTCTTCATCATCGCTATCGTTAATCTGAATGCTCTGTTGAGTGTCCAGTGGATCTCCTCTCAAGCCAGCTCGTATATTATCCCCAATCATATTCTTAGTCTGTTTAGCAGTATCTTTACTTTTGATCCATGCTCTGACCTCATCCCTAATAGCTTTAGGTACGTTTTTGCATTTTTGAACATTTTTTTTTCGGATCAAAACCTGCTAAATGAAACTTTAATCGCGTTATGCCTCCACTCTGAAACTGATGTTGACAAAACGAACATATGACACCGTTTTTATTTCCAGGAATTGCAATGGCGTATTTCCATGCTGGGTCAACTCGTCCAGGTCTTAGGCGGCTTTCACTTGCACTTGCACTTCCACTAGCCATATTTTACCAACTAATTTAAAGGAAAAATAATTAGACTTTGATAATGACAAATAATCATAATAATAAAAATACGACTAATAGTAAAATAATATTAATAATTCTAAATTATAATCACTTTATTGAAATTATTTGAATTAAAACATATATTCCTACATTGAAATATATATTCTAAATTATAACATATTTTACCGTCTAATTTAAATGAAAAATAATTAGACTTTGATAATAACAAATAATCATAATAATAAAATTACGACTAATAATAAAATAATATTAATAATTCTAAATTATAATCACTTTATTGAAATTATTTGAATTAAAACATATATTCCTACATTGAAATATATATTCTAAATTATAACATATTTTACCGTCTATTTTAAATGAAAAATAATTAGACTTTGATAATAACAAATAATCATAATAATAAAATTATGACTAACAATAAAATAATATTAATAATTCTAAATTATAATCACGTTATTTAAATTATTTGAAATAAAATATATATTCCTACATTAAAACATATATTCTAAATTATAACATATTTTACCTTCTAATTTAAATGAAAAATAATTAGACTTTGATAATAACAAATAATCATAATAATAAAATTACGACTAATAATAAAATAATATTAATAATTCTAAATTATAATCACGTTATTTAAATTATTTGAATTAAAAAATATATTCCTACATTAAAACATATATTCTAAATTATAACATATTTTACCTTCTATTTTAAATGAAAAATAATTAGACTTTGATAATAACAAATAATCATAATAATAAAATTACGACTAATAATAAAATAATATTAATAATTCTAAATTATAATCACTTTATTGAAATTATTTGAATTAAAACATATATTCCTACATTGAAATATATATTCTAAATTATAACATATTTTACCGTCTATTTTAAATGAAAAATAATTAGACTTTGATAATAACAAATAATCATAATAATAAAATCATGACTAATAATAAAATAATATTAATAATTCTAAATTATAATCACGTTATTTAAATTATTTGAATTAAAAAATATATTCCTACATTAAAACATATATTCTAAATTATAACATATTTTACCTTCTAATTTAAATGAAAAATAATTAGACTTTGATAATAACAAATAATCATAATAATAAAATTATGACTAACAATAAAATAATATTAATAATTCTAAATTATAATCACGTTATTTAAATTATTTGAATTAAAATATATATTCCTACATTAAAACATATATTCTAAATTATAACATATTTTACCTTCTAATTTAAATGAAAAATAATTAGACTTTGATAATAACAAATAATCATAATAATAAAATTACGACTAATAATAAAATAATATTAATAATTCTAAATTATAATCACGTTATTTAAATTATTTGAATTAAAAAATATATTCCTACATTAAAACATATATTCTAAATTATAACATATTTTACCTTCTATTTTAAATGAAAAATAATTAGACTTTGATAATAACAAATAATCATAATAATAAAATTACGACTAATAATAAAATAATATTAATAATTCTAAATTATAATCTCTTTATTGAAATTATTTGAATTAAAACATATATTCCTACATTGAAATATATATTCTAAATTATAACATATTTTACCGTCTATTTTAAATGAAAAATAATTAGACTTTGATAATAACAAATAATCATAATAATAAAATTATGACTAATAATAAAATAATATTAATAATTCTAAATTATAATCACGTTATTTAAATTATTTGAATTAAAAAATATATTCCTACATTAAAACAAAAATTCTAAATTATAACATATTTTACCTTCTATTTTAAATGAAAAGTAATTAGACTTTGATAATAACAAATAATCATAATAATAAAATTACGACTAATAATAAAATAATATTGATAACTCTAAATTATAATCACGTAATTGAAATTGTTTGAATTAAAACATATATTCCTACATTGGAGTAATATATTATTATTTCAATATTCTAAATTATAACATATAAAAAAAGGAGTTAAGGATGAAAGTAATATATTAAAAATAATAATCTAGGTTTAAATTTTTAAATATATAAAAAAAGGTTTTTAAAAAAAACACACACACAAATGAAACGGGGCGTTTCATTTGGAGAGTACAGGCGTATATAATCAATGGGTACAGTAGTTAATTCTGTACTCGATTTGTTGTTTGGACGACTTTGGAGATGACGACTGAGGTGATCCGTGAGGGCCAGAGAAGGAGAGGGCGAGGCGGCGAGGCGGCGAGGCGGCGACTCGACGGAGAAGTGAGACCGTGAGGACGAGAGGCGGCGCGAGCCACAGAGAGGATGAGTTGGTGGTGGAGCGGGCGTCGAGGGTCGACTCAGGAGTTGGGGTCGACAGAGGTTGCCGGCGACGGTGGTGGAGCCACAGAGCTGGTGCGTTCGACTGGGTGTGTTTCGGCTTCGACATATCAGGAAATTGGGTGGCTTTTTTCTTCGATGTTGCCCCCAATTTATTCACATCCCTAATTGGTGAGTCCGTGATCCTTCCTTGGTTTTTTCCTTCCATAATCGCCCGTGAATGAGTCTGTCAATTATTGCCCACTTGTTCAATGATTGAAATTTGTTTTCCCCAAACTCTGTTTCATCTGTGATGTTAGAAATTTGTACTTGATTTTCTTTTGTGTGCTTTCAGTTTCTAGCTGCCGAATTAGCTAGGGAAATTTGTAGGGTTGAGTCCGAAATCGGGAATGTCGGCCAATATCGGATTATCGACGGTTATCGTTGATATCCACCGATTTCCGCCGATATCTTCGATTTTGGTGGAAGATTAGCCTTCCCCCTCCGCTTATGTGTCGCCGGCTGGAAAAAACGATATATCAGACGATATATCGCCGATTCCGGCGACATTTTCATCCGTGGAGGAAGCTAGGACGGCTAGGGAGACCTAGTGGACATCGAGGTGCACGACGGTGCGAACGGCGGAGGTCAAATCGACGGTAAGCCCAATTTCCTCTATTTTTCCCGTTTTGTTCAATTCAAAAGTCGTGGCTTTTGGGGCTGAGTCGAGGGTTTCTGTGAGTTGGGTGAGACTCAGTAGGTCCCTAGGAGTCGATTAAGGTTGATGTCGTGCTGGAGGATGACCTGGTTGGCCGGGAACCGAAACAGGGGTTTCGGGCTGTTTTGATTCGAGCTTGAAGACGACGGCTTAGAGGCTGTGATTTCTCGATTTTAGGATTGGGAATGGTTGCTGGGAATTGGAAGAAACTTCTGGGATTGAAAGGGTTGGATTTGAGCAAGGAATGAGGGAGAACCGACTGACCAGAGGTTGACGATGACACTGTAGCAGGTGCGTGAAGCCCACGAGCAGCCACTTTGGGCGGCGCGTGAGGGCGCGTGGGGAGGAATCTGAGGAACCTTCCAACATGGTTTTGAGTTTAAATGATATAACGAATCTATTGGGACAGGTTTCAGGTTAATCGGACGTTGTTTCGGGTTAGTTCGAGGATCCGAACGGTTTAGGGTTTTAATTTAAATTACGTTTAAATTCTCGAAAATTTGGGGAAATTAGGATTAGCGTATTTAAAGTAAATGTGACCCTATTTTGTGACTGTTGATAGGACGAGAGACGCCTGAGACGGTTGAGGAGCGCACGGAGCGCAATTAACGCTTTCAGACTCGTGAGTGGACTCCTTTTTTTTTAACGAGCATGCCTAACTGATTTTATTTATGTTTTATGATTTTAAGTACGTTTTTATGCTTTTTAATGATGTTATATGTGGTTGCTCTACTGGCACGTTTTTCGAGACATTTTTGGGTTTTAGTACGTTTTTCGAGAAAAGCTTGATTTCTGATTTTGATGCTAAGATTTTGGGATTTCAATCTATAATTGTTTTCCGATGGTTATAAATGGATTAGGAGACATGATTTTGGTAATCAAGGTTTTGGTTTTAGAATCGGATTTCGAAAAGTGAACTTTGATTTTAAAGCTGGAACCGGACTTGGGTTCGAAATGACGGTCTTGGAAGCATGAAGGGCTTCGGGCCAGTGATTTCGAATTTGAGTTGAGATATGGATTCGGAAAATGATTTCATTATGATGTAGATTGGATTTGCTGGATCTGATTAGTGGGTTTAAAGACCCGGATTAGATATATGACGGGGGACGGGCCCAGATTGAGTTTAAAGACTCGGGAGTTTAAAGACTCGGATATATTGCTATTACCCCTGTAGGCCTGTTGAGTTTAAAGACTCGGGAGCTTAAAGACTCGGATTACATTTGAGGCCTGGTTTGAGTTTAAAGACTCGGATAGACCCAGCAGGTTTGATTGGACTTTTCCATTAGTGGATTTGATTTCATGATACGATCTTAGCAAAATTGTTATATTGTTTTATGTTGCTGTTTTCTGATACTTCGTTAGGCATGCATATTTTACTTTAAAATGGAGGGAAAAATCTTGTTGTGCTCTTAAAGCTGTTTTGTTCTTAAATCATGTTTTGAACTTTTTATTTCTCTTTACTCCACTCACACTTTCTGGTTTTAATTTACCCTCCAGGTCGTGGTGATAGCGTTGGGGTGAACGTTGAGGCAGGGACCGAGGCATAGAGCTTTACGACGTTCTTCCGTTGCGAGATTAACCTAGTAGGACTTTTGTGCCTGTTTTGTATAACGCTATGCTCTGTATTACGGTTGTATTATATTTTCTCCCTAGTCTGATAGTTATACTTATGGTTAAATTGAGGTTCTTTGGTACTTTAAGTGTGATTGTTAGACGGGAATAGTGTTCGTCCCGGATATCGAGGTGATATTTGGGATGGGTCCTGACACTAGGGCCCACGAGAATTTTGAGACACGATATGATTTTGTGAGACCATGGTATTTGATTTGATTTGAATTGAAATCATGTTATTGATGTGTTTATGATATGCATGCATGTTTTTGTAACTAGAGGGTAAACGATTTATTTTCTTGAAATCTATTTCTAAATGTTTATTTTTATCAACTCACACCTTTAATGTTTTTATCGACCTTCTAGGTCGTTGCTTAGTATGGGGACTGATACTGAGATTGAGGCATAAGATTACCACTACGCACTCATCGATTCTTTCTAGATTAGGATTTTGGCACTTTTATTGTACAGTCACCTATGCTCTGTAATACCATTGACTGGCTGAACCTTTTATCTCAACGGTTATGTACAATTAGTTATCCCTTATCTGATAATTTTTTTTATTTATGCTATCACTTTTAAGGGTATTTTTGGTATTTCAGTTTATTTGTTAGACGGGAGTAGGACTTTTCACGATTATCAAAGCGTTTTCCCGGTGGAAGGGGGGTATTGTCACTCAGTACTCCGAGACCTACGTAACAACTCTCAATAAAAGTGCAAAAAGCTCTCCGCTTACAAAGTCAACTTTTGACCTTCAATTAGCAACAAAGGTAAAATACTCAACTTTCTTTTCAAATTCCCGAAATTACATTTTTTTTCCAAATTTTATGGTCGTTACATTCGATTCAAGCGTATATCTCCACCTCCCCACCCTCTGGGAGAGATCGAAGAAGGAAGCTCTCATAATTGTTTGTGAAAGGATTGCTAGGACAATCTAGGGGTGGAAACAAAAATTTATATCTCAAGAAGGAAAAGAGGTTCTAATTAAGGTAGTTAGCCAGGCCATTCCCGCCCACCCCATAGGGGTTTTCAAATTCCCCAAAGCCACTTGTACTGTAATTGATTATGATCAAATTTCTGGTGGGGACAATCTGGGAGAAGAAACAAGCTTCACTGGGCCAGCTGTGCTGAGTTGGAGGTCCCTAAAACTGATGGTGGCGTGGAGTTCCGTAACCTCGAGGACTTTAACTTGGCTCTCCTAGCTAAGCAGTGTTGGAGAATTGTCCAAGACCCAAATTATTTTTGGGCAAGAATAATGAAAAGTCATTATTTCCTAGCGAGAATTTTTGGAACACTGTGAAAAGGAAGCTTAGCCTCTTTGGCTTGGACTAGCATTCTTGAGGGAAGGAAAATTATTCAGGCTGGTGCAAGATGACAAGTAATGAATGGGGAGAATATAAAGGTGTGGAATGATCTCTAGATTCCTGATGTGAGCAACAAGAGACTACATCATACCCCAAGAGACTACGTCATACCCTTGAGACAATTGTGGATACCAGTCTGAAGGCCACGACATTAATTGTTAAGAAGTACAGTGAATGAAATCTAACAAGCATTGAAAACGAAACCTCAAGGGAAGATCAAGATAAAATCATCAACATCTTTATTGGAAATGTTATGGAATTCGATAGGGCTAAGTGGTTCATACAGTGTAAAATGTGGATACAATTGGATCAAATGCCTTGATCCCAACCCTTCAAAACCACCAAACTTTCGTGCCTCAAGTTCAATATATTTCCCACTGCATTATGGAAACGCAGCTAGAAACCAAAAATCATTCCTAGAGCAGGAAATTTCATGTGGAAAGCCCGAAAGGCTGTATTCCCAACAGGGCGAATCTTTTATCATAGGCACCTGGGAAGTACTCCTATATGTCAATTGGGTTAGAATATCTTGAAACTGCGAAGCACAAGTTACTTCAATGTCATGGATGCTGAATTAGATAGTCGATAGCTAAAGCATCACTACTTTCGAAACTTGGTTAGATAAATGCCTTTCTCAAACATCATTCCATGGTAACAAAACAAATTGGGTTGCCTTCATCATCTCCTCTTCATACGGGACAATTTGGAAGTACCGTTGTAAGTACATATTTGAAAGCCCCCTTTTTGTTCCTAAAACTGTGATTGGTAGCATACAACGATAAGTCCATGAGTACTGGACGTCGCTTGTCCCAGCGCAAAGGCGAATTCTGACAGTAAATAGTACATCCTCACTGTTAATGTAGAAATCGTTCGAACTTGTAGAATTTCTTCTTGATCCCTACACACAATAACAAGAAATAAACTGGAAGAGTTTCAGTATGGGTTTTTAAATTACCTTTAGAGGTGAATGAGGTCCTGTATTTATAGTGAAACCTTGAGAGCCACATGAGTCTCTGATTGGTTGAAGGAGATAGTGTTTAATAGGTGATTCTACCGAGAGAAATCACTATTATTAACTATGTAAATAATAATAAATAACTCGCGGGGAGATTATTTATTATCGACATTGATTTGATTAATTATTATATTTAATTGATAAATATATTGAATTAATGCGGAGATCGTGTGATGCCGTCATCGTATTTACTAGGGGTAATATCAGCATTATGAGCGTCATAAGCCACGTGGCAGCTGTATAATTTTTTGGTAATTTATGGTTCCACAAATGCCCCCACATCGCTTAGGAATTCAGGGAATCCTAAGGGATGTAATTTTTATTGTGGTCCCGATAAACTATTTTTTGTGGGAGTAACTCCGTTTTTTCTTTGATTCCCTTGTGTTAATATTGAAGTCTCATTGGATGCTGGACTGTTCTCCAAATTGAAGTAGAAGTCATTGGGTTCTAGGGTTTTGCTCTATGTACAGCTAGAAAGCCTGCTAGGGTTTTGCTCCTTATTTAAAATATATCCTTTGTAGCCTCCATCTCAAAAAATTGACTTAAGCAACCTTGGTATAAGAGAAGTGATGCTGATACTACTGGTGCACGGTTGGGCGACCACGGTTGGGTAAGAAAAAAAAAAGCTTCTTCTTTTCTATGTTCTTTAATTTCGACTTCAGGTGAGGAAGAATAAAATTCTTCTTTTTCTCTTTGTAGGTTGAACTTTGATGAGCCCGCGACGCATAATGCAGGTTGGGGGTATGAGACATAAGTTGAGGTTGGCTTTAGTGGCTACAGCAGCTCCATAGATCAGTGATGAAGTAGTTGCGTGTGAGTGGTCTATTTGCGAGACAACGAGAGAGAGTGTTGTGCAAGAGAGGAGAGTCGAGAGTTCTGTGCGAGAGATGAGCAGTTTTAGGAACTTTCGACTGCTGTAGAGTTTTTTTTTTTTCCGCCGAACTCCCTTTACGTTGCCATTAACAAAACAAAAGCTACCAAGCTTTTGTGTGTATATAAAAAAAATATATTTTATATATTATTTTTCTTTTGTTCAGTTTCGGTCTTTTGCAGATTCTGAGAGCTGTGGATGTCCGATTGCAACGATTCAAGCAGTGGTGCGCTTTACTCTCCGAGACGATCATTTCAAGACGCATGAAGATATACTTTTGACGGGATCTTGAAGAACTCATTTTTATGGAGCAACCGTCGTAAGATCATCTAATGTCATGTCCGAGACTCGTTGGAGCTTCCGACTTCAAGAGATGATGGACTTGACATCAAAATGCTCCTCCAGTTGACATGTGTGTGGTAGTTTGTGGAGAGAAGAGCTTGGCGCATTGAAAAACTTGTCATCTTTAAGTGCGGGCGGAGCCAACATCAAGGCATTCAACGGGGGAGGTGCAAAGTTCCATAACTTGAAGTGAGACGTGTCACAAGGCGAGGCGTGTTCCAGCTTTGGGGTAAGGTGCGCTACACTGCAATGAGAGTCATGCTATGGTGCAAGGCAAGGCGCAACAAAATGAAAGGCGGGGTGCATTAAAATTGCGGGGCGAAGCATGGTGCGACCACAAGACGAGGAATGCTGCAAGTATGAGGTGAGGTATTCTACATCCAAGGCTTGACGCACCACAACTCAAGGCAAGACAAGGTTAGAGTAGGGGATGATGCACCAGGAGACACGACGCTCTCTTTCCAGTGACCATGCTCCTGGTGTTTGGTGGATAAAAGAATTCGACATATGGGAAGCAAGGTGCAACATGACCTGTGTAGGCTTTCATCAGCAAGAGGCGAGGAGTCTCATTGCTTGATATGAGGCATGTCATAACCCAAGGAGTAGCGTGCTAAGCTGCAAGGCAAGGTAAGGCATAGTAGAATGCGAGACTATGCGCATCAGAATGCAAGGCGATGCACATCAAAATGCAAGGCGAGGTGCAGCAGAGCGCAAGTGATGCACAACAGAACGCAAGACGAGGCCTAACAGAATGCAAGACGAGGCGCAATAGAGGGCACATAGCAATGAGCCATATGATAAGAGGCAAGTTGCGTAAAGGCACAAAGCGCACCATGGCTTCGTTCTATCCTAAAGTTGAAGTTGCTTCCACATAGTCAACTAGTGGCTGAGTTTTTTTCACGGAGTCAAGCTACACTGATATTTCTTTCGCGAAGCCAACTATGCCAAGTATGCTATTTCTAGGAGGTTGCCCCATTGCAAGAAGAAGGCCACGGACGATGAGTCATTGGAAGTCCATGATGGAATGATCGAAGGCCTCCAAGACTTGCTCACAGGTTGACGGAGAGACTCTGAGGTCGTGTCGGTCCTGATGATGAGCTTCATGGTTATTCTTGGCTCGTAGCTTGATCTTAACGTTTAATATAGTTTGAGCATTCAACTTGTGAATTTCCAACTTCTTTAATTTTCATTAATAGAAGCCTTCCATTTTGTTGATTGTTTTGTGATTTTCGGCAGATTTGACCTTTGTGTAGTAAATTTGGTCTTCTGACTTCGTTTTAGCCCCGAATTGAGTGTCGGTGGTGACATTGAAAAACTAACTTTCGTACCTTTTTGGAACCATTAAGCTCTTTTCGAGGAAGTAAAATTTGAGCTTAGTACATTTGAATGAATCTCGAAGTTGTGTGCTGGAATTTGTAGTTGCGCGCACTAAGACATTTGCCCAAGATTTGTCATGACATGACCCGCTTGTTGCTCCTCTTGGTGGGGCTGGGAAGTGATCCTTAGTAGCTTTTTCAAGTCCAACAAGTCCATTTGTTGGGTGCAAGCTATACATTCTTGGGATTGTTCTTGAGTACTATGTTCCTAATTTTTGGGTAACTGCATTGAACTTAGCCGTTGAGCTCCTTGAGGTGACAACTTAGCTCTTCGAGGTGAAGGCTATACTTTGACCTTTGGAGAGTTGCTTCGAGTACTTCGTAGGTGAAGTCCTTGAATTTTTTGCTAGTGTTAGGCTTTGGTGCTTCACGGAGTGCAAATGTTGATAGGCTGCGAGTTGAAGGGATTATGGCTTTGACGAACAAGGATGTTGATGCGTTGCAGAGCGATTGCCTTGACGCGTCGCAGGTGATTGCCTTGACGCGTCGCGAGGTGATTGGCTTGATGCATCAAGGGGAGATTACCTTGATACTTTGTGAGCGATGCGTTGCTTCGTGTGTGAAGGCTTGGCTACTTCACGGGCCGAAGGCATTGATTCTTTATGAGGAAATGACTTGATGCTTCGAGTGAAGGACTTGACGCTCATCGAACAAATTCGTTGACTCTTCGTTGGGCGAGTACGTGGATTGCTTCATGGGTGAAGGCATTTACACTTTTGGTAGAAGACTTCGATGCTTCATGAGCCAAGGCGCTGGCACTTCATAGGACGAAGTCTTAGCTGCTTCGGTGGGTGACGACTTCTACGCTTTACGAGCGAAGACTTGAAGTGCTTTTCTTGGTAGAGGCTTGGATTGCTTTGCGTAGCAAAGGTTGGGGTGCTTCAATTGGCGAAGGCTTCGGGGTGTTTCACTTGACGAAGGCTTAGAGTGCTTGACGGGGTGAAGGCATAGAGTGCTTCGCAGGGCAAAGGCTTGGAGTGCTTTTCATGGCAAAGGCTTGAGGTGCTTTAATTGGCGAAGGCTTAGGGGTGTTTCACATGGTGAAGGCTTAGAGTGCTTTGCGGGGTAAAGGCATGGAGTGCTTCGCGGGGCGAAGGCTTGGAGTGCTCCGCATGGCGAAGGCATGGAGTGCTCCGCATGGCGAAGGCTTAGGGTTAAGGGTGGCAATTTTTGACACGACTCGATACACGACTCGAAACTAGCACAAAATTTACTCGGGTTAACCCGCACGATTAAAACTTCGGGTCATTTTTGGGTCAACTTGTTATGACCCGTTTATTAAACGGGTGGATTTTGGGTCAACCTGTTAACCCGTATAATGACCTGTTAACCCGTTTAATAAATGGGTAGATTTCGAGTTAACAAGTTAACCCGTATATTGGCTTATATATTGACCCATTTAATAAACGTGTCATTACTAATCCATATATCTGCCAATTTACCTATCTAAATATCCATTAAATCTTATAATTTAAATAGGTTAAACATGTTAAATGGGTTAAACGGGTCAAAAGAGTCAAAGGTTAATTGGGTTTTGAGTATGACCTATTTATTAAATAGGTTAAACGGGTTACACGAGTCATTAACAGGTTGGGTTCGGGTTGGACATTCTTGACACGAGTATTAAACGGGTCGGATTCAGGTTGGGCATAAATGGGTAAAACAGATTTCATGACACGACACGAACCCGACACGACACGACCCATTGCCACCCTTACTTAGGGTGCTTCGCATGGCGAAGGCTCGGAGTGCTTCCTGGGGCGGAGGCTCAGGGTGCTTCGCATGACGAAGGCTTGGAGTGCTTGACACGACCTATCCCAATCCCCCTGGGATTAAAGTGGGATGTGTCATGCTCTCGTCTGACACGAAGTGTCAGACAAGGGATAATACGTACCTCAGCCCATACGGGGCTTCCAGAGTGTGCCAGGATCGGTGGAGGAGTGTGATGTCTCGGTCTTTGTTACAGCCCGCATACGTGATCAACCTGAAGGGCATTAAAATTATTCAGAACTGTGAGTGGACGAAAATCAATAAATTCATAAAACACATTCATAAAAAGATGTTTATGCCCTTCACTAAAAAGTATGCATGCATCAAAAATCAGTAATCAAAGCATTTACTCAATGAGCCATTAGGGCCTTAGCCCAAAAACCGTAACTCAAAAACAAGTGTGGGAACTCAGCCCAAAACTGTAGAATACCAAAATTCGTAAATCCAAAACCAAGTGGGCCACTACCCAAATCCATAAACACAAATCCACAAATACCGAAATACCATTCCATGAATCTAATAATCCATATTTACCACATAACCATCCTCGGCATCCCAGATGCTTGACGTCCCAGACGTCATATCTCACGGTAATAAGCAACACGTGCTACCCAGGGTCTCTTCGGGTCAATATCTTTAGCATCCCAGATGTCCGACGTCCCAGACGTCTAATCATAGCATTCTTGCTCCTGAGTCACTATACGGTCCGGTAGCTCCGTATAATGACCCCTCGCAGGCAATGCACCGTGACTTCCCCAGTGTCCCAGATACCTGGAGGAGACCATCACATATCCTTGTATCAAGATGGTATATGGAAAACAGTTTTACAAAGTCATTTCAAAACATCTTAAAGGGCCCTGCCCGAAATCTCCATAAAACATCACAAATCCATTTAGGGTCCTCGACCCGAAATCACGTTTATGAAACATAGGGTCCTAGACCCGAAATCACATTTATAAAACTCAGCTGGGCCTCATGCCTGATTTTGTAAACCACTGGGCCCCCGGCCCGATCACATAACTCAAAAGGGTCTCAGCCCGATTTCGTAAACGAAATGGGCCCCTAGCCCAATCACATAATTCAAATGGGTCTCATTCCCGAGTTCATCTTTCTAAAACCAAAATCGTATCATAGAACCATTATTAAACTCACAATCACATAGTAATAGCATAAACTCGTAACCTTGAAATACGTATAAATACGGGATTACCTCGAAATACGTGACATCATGTAAACCACTAGTGCCACAATCAACATCATAGAAATCACTTATGTAAAACATATAAAATAGTTATGCATGCATCAAAATTTAGAAAACAAAGTCCACTCACATACCGCCGTACGCTGCCACCTCGATACGCATGCCAAAAGCCCTCTCGGGCCCCATCACGATCACCTGTCAGGACCCGACCCTCCTCGGTTATGACCCAACTCATCTTGCACGATATTGTCCGCTTTGAGCCTCCTTGCCCTTGCCCTCACGGTTTTGTTTTTGGGAGCTCACGGTGCAACTTCTCAGCGGGTCACCCATCATGGAATTGCACCAGTCTTAACTCGCTTAACTTTGGAGTTCCAACCGAATCCAAAGCCACTGAGCTCCCAAAAGGCGTCATGCTAGATAGGTGTATGCCTACACCTTTAAGGCACACCACCATTCCCCTCCTAGGCCATTCCCTTCGCAGGAATGTGGGATTGTTCACCATTCTCTCTAGGACACGAGTCTTACAATATTGTTGTAACGACCCGTCCCGAATATTGGGATTAAATATTAATTAATAATGGTTTAGGATGACTAATTGAGGATTAATCGAGAGAAATCAAATAGACAATGTGAAATGACCATTTTGCCCCTAGTCTTGGGCAAAATGTTGACTTTTGGTTCGGGGAGTCAAACGTACGAGAATCGATGACCGTGACGTAGATCGGGATGTCACAAGTCCGTAGACAGGCGGCACGTCGAAATCGGAGGTTCGACGGAGAACTTATGGGTCTAAAACGGAAAACGACACTAATGCACGATAACCGAGAATCGGGGACATGTGGCAAGTGTTGATTGGGAACCTTCTGGAAGGAACCACCAGATGAGTGACAAGTGTCACCCATCTGATTGGTCCATTCCCCCACAATGTAGATATTTTCCCTTCCCACATGATCGACCACTTTCCAATTTTTCCCACAAACTCGTGGCCTTGCAACCCATCCCCATCCTCATGAGCTTTCAATCTTCATTATCTGAATTTAGCCTGTGAATGGAAGAGTGAGAGTGAAATAAGACGTGGAGGATGACGGCCAGAGGTTACACCGTCATGCATGGTGGTGGCGAATCGGAGGTAGGCGCTGAAACTTTGGTTTTGAAATTCAAAAATGGAAACACAAGATTTAGTGAGAGTTGATCGATTCCATTAATTGGTGGATATTTTTGATGTTTCTAGGACACAATTGGGCTTGATTTGGTAGCCAAAGGTGGCCGGAATCCTTGAAAACCGACGAGGCTTGAGTGGCCGGTTCAAAGAGGAAATCAAAGGTATAGTTTTTAGACTTGTTTTTCCTATTTTTAAATCACAAATAGACTAAGATTGGTTAGAGGATGGATTAGGACAAATTTGGGTTGAAAACAGATTGAGGAAGGGGTCGAAATTGGCTCGAACCGGCCACGTAGGTCTAGTTGGACCGACCGGACCGGTCTGCTCAGTGGAGAAGATGATGAACAGTGCCCGCACGTGGGTTTCACGCTGTTTGATCCTGAAATGACCAACTCGATGAGACCCGCTGGGGGTTCTAGGACCAGCCGTGTGGTCGGGCCCACCGGGGGCGTTGCGATTCGGCAGGGGTCCTGCAAAACTAGACACCGGTGTGGTGTCGGCCAAAGGGGCTCCGATGCCAAAGTTAGTATCTGAATGCCGAGGGGCAAGTAAACACGGTGCTCTGGGTCGGTTCTCAGTGTCTTACCTTTGTGAAGGGTTTCGGGGTATTTATAGTAGCCATAACTGTGGTAGGTGGGCTACTGTTACGGGAGCAGGTGGTGCTTGGTGGCTGGGAGCCGTCTGGCAAGCCCTGGATATCCGGAGGAGGCGCCAGCTGGAGTCCCAACCTGCCTCCGTCAGGGAGTTGGTGTGGCAGAGTTGGTTAGGTGACTGTCGCAGCCAGCTGTCGTCTGTTCACTGTCATGTGCCGAATGGCGGGTCTGCAGTATGGTGCCGATCGGCTGGCCGTAGGCCGTGAGGGTGCCGATCAGGCGATCGGTCGGCGGCCTTCCTGTCCTGGTGGGACCTGTGCTAGGGTGGTCGGTCGATATGGTATCAACACACGCGCAGGGGCTTTAGGGCACTCGTGGGGGCGCATGAGGGGCCTTTTGGGGAAAATTTCAACACGTGAAAAAGTCTATTCGATGTAACAAACATTTTGGGACTGGTTTCGTGTCGATCGGACACCATTTAGATATGTTTCGGGGTGTCCGAAGGTTTTGAATCGAGTTTAAAAATAGTTAAAAATTTGGGAAAATTATGGGGCTTTATTAGGAGGTTAATGAAGAGGTTAGTAACCCTCCAGTGTGATTTGGACAGGGTTGAAAGTCCCGGTGATAGTGATGGGGCCCGTGAGGGCTTTTGGCACGCGTATCGAGGCGGCAACGTAGGACGTTATGTGAGTGGACTTCATTTTCTAAACTATGATGCATGCATAATTATTTTATATGTTTTACATACGTGATTTCTATGATGATGATTATGGCACTGGTGGTTTACATGACGGCACTTATTTTGAGGTAATCCTGTATTTACTCGCTTTTCGAGGATTACGTGTTTATGCTATGGCTATGTGATTGTGAGTCTAATTATGGTCCTATGACATGATTTTGGTTTTGGAAAGATAAACTTGGGCATGATATCCATTTGAATTATGTGATCGGGCAGGGGCCCAGTTGGTTTACGAAATCGGGTTGAGACCCTTTTGAGTCTGGTGATCGGGCCGGGGCCCAGTGGTCTACAAAATCAGGCATGAGTCACAGTTGAGTTTTATAAATGTGATTTCGGGTCTGGGACCCTATGTTTCATAAACGTGATTTCAGGTTGGGGACCCTAAATAGATTTGTGATGTTTAATGGAGATTTCGGGCAGGGCCCATTGAGATGTTTTTTGAAATGACTTTGTAAAACTAATTTCCATATACCATCTTGATACGAGGATATGTGATGGTCTCCTCTAGGTGTCTGGGTCACTGGGGAAGTCATGGTGCATTGCTTGCGAGGGGTCATTATACGGAGCTACCAGACCGTATGGTGACTCAGGAGCAGGAATGCTATGATTAGACGTTTGGGTGGTCAGACATCTGGGATGTCAGAGATATTGACCCGAAGAGACCCCGGGTAGCACGCGTTGCTTATTACCATGAGATATGACGTCTGAGACATCAAGCATCTCGGACGCTAGGCATCTCGGATGCCGAGGATGGTTATATGGTAAATATGGATTGTTGGAATCATAAGATGATATTTCTGTCTTTGTGGATTTATGGTTATGGATTTGGGCAGTGGCTCACTTGATTTTGGTATTCTGCAGTTTTGGGCTGAGTTCCCAGACTTGGTTTTGAGTTACGACTTTTGGGCTATGGCCCTAATGGTTTATTGAGTAAATGTTTTGGTTTCTGATTTGACGATTCATTCATACTTCTTAGTGAAGGGCATGATTTATCTTTATGAAATGCGCTTTTATGAATTTATTGATTTTCGTCCACTCACAGTTCTGAATGGTTTTATTGCCCTTCAGGTTGATCACGGATGCGGGCTGTAGTAAAGATCGAGACATCACACTCCTCCACCGATCCTGGCGCACTCTGGGAGCCCCGTATGGGCTGAGGTATGTATTATCCCCTGTCTGACACTTCATGTCAGACGGGAGCATGACGCATCCCACGTTAATCCCGTGGGGGGATTGGGATGGGTCGTGTCAAGTGGTATCGGAGTGAGGTTGTCGCTTTTCAGTGGTTCTCGTGGTACGCGCAAGTCGAGGATGTGATGTCTCTACGTGGTCAGCCCGTCATCAACCTGATAGTAGGATGCTGGTTTGGTAGTTTTTGGGATTGAATAGTGGATAGAGTGTGATTGGCCCGATACGCCGTGCGTTAGTGTTATTCGACCCAAGTAGGGTTGTGTGTGACGAAATGGTAATGTGGGATCGTTGGTTCGGTCATGTGATGTTAGATGGTTGTGCGGCTGGGAGCAGCTGGGTTCGGTTAGATTGTGGATTTTGTTGGAGAGAGCAGTTGGGTTCCGAGGAACCCTAGGATGCGATTGTGGAACCCTAATTTATGATGGATGGACTGGAAAGGTGAACCTTAGTGGTGATTAAATAATTGGGTTTGTGAGTCCGTAGTTGTTGTGGATTAGACGACTTTCCGAAGTCGGGGTGGTCTGTCGAGTCGAACCCCAGATTGTGACTGATGGATTGGAACTTGTGTTGCAAAGAGCGGCTGAGGTCGTGGATGACCATGTAGATGACTCTAGTGAGTCTAGTCGAAATTATGGAGATTTGGTTGGCCGACATAAAGTGAAATGATGGGATTCGATCCACGAGTACGGTTATGAGATGAAATATGGAATTCTGAGTTGGACCGGATAATAGTGTGATGCGTGGATGTGGATGTCAGAACCCGTCCCAATCTGAGTACGCCAGGATCTGGAGGAGGTATGTGATATCTCGGTCTCTGCTACAGTCCACATCCGCTGTCAACTTGAAGGGCAGCCAAAACATTTAAAATCTGTAAGTGGACAAAACAAATCATTTAATAAAAACATTTCGTAAGAAAGACATTTGTACCCTTCACTAAAAAGCATGCATGCATTCGAAAACCATTTATCCAAAAAACCATATGTGGGAGCTAAGCCCAAACCTGTACACATCACATATCATACAACATATACATATAACTCACATAACCAATCTTGTCACAGTTTCCAAAGCTACTCGCGTGCTACCCGAGGTCTCAATCCCAAGTCTCTCAGGGTCCACCCAGGTCAATTTCCGTAGATCAATGACCCTCCCTGAGGTTATAATCCAAGCCCTCCTGAGAGTAAGGTACCCAACGGGGGCGACTCCACTCAGTTAGTACTCCGTGACTACTCCGGGGTCCACCCAGGCCAATGACCCTCCTCGGAGGAGACATTCTAAATAAGGAAAGTATATGAATATATATATATATATATAACGTAAACCTTCATGCCCGGTCCCCATAAACCATCATGAATCATAAAACCTTTCAAGGATTCATGCCGGTCCCCATAAACTGTCATGAACCTGGAAATCCATTTAGGGTCCCCGACGCGAAAACATAAACGTAAAGTAACTGGGTCTCGTGCCCGAACACATGACTCAACTGGGCATCGTGCCCAATGTCTCAGGGTCAGTCACGACTCCGATCGTAGTGATGCGTGCAACCATCCATCCAAGACCGCCCTCAATCCTGGTATGTCGCCGTGAACGAATCAACTGACGCGACCATCGCTAGATTATGGAGCACTCATCGCCGATCGATATCCTAAACGGTCAGCACCCCGAAGTCGAGCCTCCATCGGATTCCCGACAACAGATCATGTATCTTGACCTCTCCGGAAGGAACATATCTCAGTCCGGAGGCGAGCGTCGTATCGTCCGTCGCTGTGGACATAACACTCGCCGCGACCACGATTCAGACCCGTAGGTCATCAATAGGGTCATATGCCCGAGACAAAACCAAAAGGGTCTCATGCCCGAGTTTATTCTTTTTAGATTCAAAGCCATTTCATTTAAACCAGCGAAGAAAGTACAGACCCGTATCGGCACTGTATAAAGTCGAAGCCTCAAAATACGTGCCAATACGTAAACACACAAAAATGCACTCATGGAATCACAAAAAAGTATTAAAACATATAATAAACATTTATGCATGCACCAATTTAGAAAATAAGGTCCACTCACAGACCGTCCGAGCTGCCGTCTCGATACGCGTGCCATACGGCTCTCCCGAGCCAATCACCATCACCGGGACTCCCAAATCTGTCCAAATCACTTTAGAGGGTTACTAACTACCTTATTAACCTCTCACTAAAGCCTCGTAATTTTCCCGAATTTTTAACTATTTTTAGACTCGATCCTAAACCTTCGAACACCCCGAAACCTATCGAAACGATGTCTGATCGGCACGAAACCAGTCCCAAAATGTTCGTTACATCGAATAGATGATTTTGTGTATTGAAAACCTCCACAGAAGATGGCCCACGAGCCCCCACTCGTGGCCTGAAGCCCCTGCGCGTGAGCCCACTCGTTGGGCACTGTAGCACCGTCTTCAACCTCTGGCCGGTCCGAATCGGCCGGTTCTGTGCAGTCCCGTCCAGGTCCATCTCCTCCCATTTTTTTGTCCTTTTTCTTCCTTCTTTCCACCAATCTTCCTAAAGCTATCCTATGAATCTAAATATGTAATCAAAACAATCCAAAACCTACAAAAATCCCATGGTTCAAACCTTCCTCTACGGTTTGATTTTTCTAAATCTTCCCCAGGGGTTCCTCAGCCCCTAACCTCCCTCAAAGTCATCTTAACACACACCTACTAACCCAATAAAGCCATCATAATCATTAAAAAAAAGCCATAATGATTGAAATCGAAAAATGGAGAAAATTGGTTAAACTGATACCTTGGTTCAAACTTGCCTCCGCCGCCCACGGCGGCGCCGTCTCCTGCCAGCCACCATCATCCTTAGGTCCTCTCCACACTCTCTGGGTCTCAACCCCATGATCAAAGGGGTAAAGGTTGGATTGGGTTGAGAGATCGATCGGGTTTTGGGTTTGTTCTGGGGACATGGTCAAATAAGGGAAAAAGGAATGGGATGCATGAA
Organism: Prinsepia uniflora; assembly: GCA_032719365.1. Classification (NCBI taxonomy): domain Eukaryota; kingdom Viridiplantae; phylum Streptophyta; class Magnoliopsida; order Rosales; family Rosaceae; genus Prinsepia; species Prinsepia uniflora. Next base: position 13,755,044 of record CM064864.1, on the reverse strand, counting down.
TACAATTTCAATGGGCAATGGATGAGTGACACTTTTCACTCATCCATTGGGCCTTCCCAAAATATCTGACCCACTTGAGTACAAAAGCTCCCAGTTTCGTAAAATGTGTAATAGTTCCTCGAAACTTCCGTTAACTATAACTTCGTCGTCGAACGTCCAAATTTGACGTGTTTCCTGTCTATGAATTCGTATCGACTCGATCTACATAACGGTCCTCGGCCCTCGACATCGGACCTCCCAGGTCAAAAGTTAACTATTTGCTCCTTTTAACCAAATTACCAAAATACCTAAGAACTTCCGAACGTTATAACTTCTTCCTTGAATGTCGGAATCGAACGTGCCACTTGTCTGTGAACTCGTGACATCCCGAACTACGTCATAGTCATCGACCAAAGTCCATTTGACCGCCAGAACGAAAAGTCAACGTTTTGCCCACGTCTAGGGTCAAAACGGTCATTTTGCATCGTTCGTCCAACTTCGCCCAACATATCACCGATTAACCTCACTAATCATGATTAGTCACTAATCTAATCTAGGAATTCGAGATGGGTCGTTACAGTGGATCTCGATAGTGGTGATTGTTAGTCGACAGTCGTGTGGAGATAGCTGTCTATCTAGGTTGATTGGTGTAGTTGTGGGAATTGAGAATCGGGGGACGTTCAGGGAACATTCATTGTCTTACTGTGGATTTTCAGAATGGTGGTACCCATAGTTGTAGGGTACGAGAGAGGCAGAGTTCCTTTCACCTGATCGGAGATACGGGGTTGTTACTCGGTATGAGTAACGACCCAGGGTTGACTGATTCGTACATTGTGTGCCGGTGGTTATGATGACGATGAGCCACGAGTTGGGATGTAACTCCGTCGTGATGGGCAGATGTTCGGTATCTGAGATTCGGTAGTGGTTGAGTGATGGACTGGATGAGATCTAGTAGAGATAGTGAGGTGTTGGGATAAGTCCCAACAGTTATGAAATGACAAAGTGCTGAATGGATGAAAGGGTATGATTGAGGCATGAGGAGTCTTTGGATGACGCAGGGGATGCCATGGAAATTAGTGGATTGGGGGAGTTGTTGTGAACTCTGAAACTTGCGTGGTTGTGTATTTCTAGTAACGAATTAAGTCCTTTTGGATGTGCATAAACGGTGATAAACGGATACGAGGTCTGAGCAATAAATTGGTTACGGACACGTGGTTGTCCAAGTGAGTTGATGATTTGGGAAGTCCAGTGGTTGGACTTGACACTTAGTTAGAAGCATATCAATCTTCCAACATGGTTGGAACTTCAGATTCGAGGAGAGTTATGATTGAGGAGGCGAGAGGAGTATTTGTTTCAGCATTGGTGATGGATACTCTGAAGTCACTAAGGGTGACTTCTCATTTTTTGCCCATGGAAGACGATGATTGCTGTTACCAGTACGTTGAGCTTGTATTGGTTGGTGGACCCGTGAATTTTCTTAGGTCATCATGAGAATCTGGGTACTTCGAAGCTAGGTGATTGAGATTCTCATTTTTTTTCTTAGGTGGCAGACGAGGTTGGGTTACTTGTTGTGGTGAGTGCAGTGATTTGTGTTTGCAATCACGTAGGATGGATGTTGATGTCATCGTCTTGGATCATCATTAATTTTTCCTTGGTGGAATGACAAGCATCGATAGGAGAAAATTGGAGAGAACTCACGACTTAGAAGTGTTTCATTTTTGACTGAGTGATTAGATGTGAAAATAATTGAGGAGTAATGTGACTGACGAAGAATTCAAAAAGGGTGTAAGACTCTACGATCAGATTTCAGGTGGATTGTTAGCTGAGTGAGCATGTGCGGATCCTAGGTGGATCTGGATTGTGATGTTGTGGACATTGGGCATTGTGACGATCCAGGATCGTGATGTTACTGGTCGGGTGACGTGGTGATGGATCTGGATAGTGATCTTATTGATCAGGTTAGGTGGAGAGTTTATTACCCTGTCGTGAATAATTTGATATGGGAATGTTGGGCCGACTTCTTTTCGAAGTCATCAGGTATGAGACGGTACTTGAGTGAATTGAAATGTTTACGAATTGACTTGAGTATTTGACTTGTGAATGAGTGGGTATCCGACGGGGTCGGATTGGTCAGTATTGGATATATGGACATTGGGATTGGCTTCCTTTTGAAGTTAATCGAATGTAGTACGAAAATCGTTTGAGCAGGTAACCAATAGGTTCGGTTCTAGTGCGTCTCAGTAGGCATGGGTGAGATTGGATGCTCAATTGGCATGAATGGATACGCCTTGGTGGGCGTCAGTTAGAGTTGTACGTTTGTGATGTTGGTCGGGTAACTATGGGACTCGTGTAAGATGATAAGTTGGAGTTCTGATCTTTCTAGTGTTGGGATGGACAGATGGACTCCAGAATTGAAACGTAATTGGCTACGAACCATGTAGTGGAATGGTTGGAGGATTGATGTACGTACCCGGTACGTTGTGCGAGGATCGATACTAGATAGGCCGAGTGGTGCCTGGTGATGGTACATAGGATGTAACAGTAGTGTGTGGTTGAGCGTGTTGGTAGTCGACTTAGTTCCGATATCAGGTTGAGGTCGTGTATTGGACATTGAATACTATGCGCTGGGCAGAGTGATTTTGACAGACTTAGTGATTGTATGAGTAGGTACTCAGAGCTGTGGATGGCTAATGGAACCCTAGAGTTGGGATGTGTATTACTATTGGGCAGGTATTCGATGGGGTCTAGTTACATTCAGGTCGAGTGAGATGTTGGTATACGTATACTCAGGTTGAGTGAGTTGGCAGTTGGTGTAAGCACGGGTTGTTTTGCGTGAATCGGCTGCTCTGTGACTCTCACTAATGGCAGCATGGATTTATGAAGAAATTTTGGTACGAGGTACCTTGGTGCAACTCTAGAGTGAGTCAGGGTGTGTCGGTGATCTGAATTGTGACCTTGGAGCCGTGAGTGACAGCTGAGCTCGACGTTATGGAACGTGTAATGTTGGCATGGTGAGATTCAGGAAATGTGGAGAAGTGTGAGATTCGATAACTCTCGGTGTGGGAGAGATGTTGGATTGATTTGCGACTGGCCAAGTGGTGACGGTTTGGCTGATTGTCTCAGCGTGGAATGATGAGTAGATTTGGTGACTCTCGGTGAGAGCAGATGACATAGTGTATTAGTGTTTGAGAGGAACTATTAAACTGATAGTGTCAGAGTAATGGTAAAATTGTCAAACGATATTAACTCGAATCGTGTGATCAATTTCACTCAAGGTGGTTGAGTGTAGTCGTTGCGAGGTGAGTCCGTGATGGGACGTCTAGGTGCAGACAAGTATGGTTTTGGTTAGTGGGTGTACAAGTGTACACATGGTGTGAGATCGATCTATTTTCCACGAAGTAGATGTGGAATCAGGATAGTTGGAATTTCGAGGACGAAATTATTTAAGGGGGGAAGGTTGTAACGATCCGTCCTGAATATCAGGATTAAATATTAATTAATAATGGTTTAGGATGACTAATCGAGGATTCATCGAGAGAAATCGGACGGACGATGTGAAATGACCGTTTTGCCCCTAGTCTTGGGCAAAATGTTGACTTTTGGCTCGGGGAGTCAAACGTACAAGGACCGATGACCGTGATGTAGATTGGGATGTCACGAGTCCGTAGATAGGTGGCACGTCGAAATCGGAGGTTCGACAGAGAAGTTATGGGTCTAAAATGGAAAATGGCATTATTGCACGAAAATCGAGAATCGGGGACATGTGGCAGGTGTTGATTGGGAACCTTCTGGAAGGAACCACCAGATGAGTGACAAGTGTCACCGATCTGATTGGCCCGTTCGCCCACAATGTAGATATTTTTCCTTCCCACATGATTGTCCACTTTCCAATTTTTCCCACAAACCCGTGACCTTGCAACCAATCCCCATCCTCATGAGCTTTCAATCTTCATTAACTGAACTTAGCCTATGAATGGAAGAGTGAGAGTAAGATAAGACGTGGAGGATGACGGCCAAAGGTTACACCGCCGTGCACGGTGGTGGCGAATTGGAGGTAGGCGCCGAAACTTTGGTTTTGAAATTCAAAAATGGCAACACAGGATTTAGTGAGAGTTGATCGATTCCATTAATTGAGGGATGTTTCTGATGTTGCTAGGACACGATTGGGCTTGATTTGGTAGCCAAAGGTGGCCGAAATCCTTGAAAACCGACGAGGCTTGAGTGGCCGGTTCGAAAATGAGAAAATATGGGGTTTCTCGGGTTTTTGGCTTACCGCCGTTGTGCCACCTCCGTGAGTTCCTCCTATCACTCCCCTGGTGTCCTAGTCTTCTCCTGGCTCCAGTCTAGTAAGGGTTTGAGTTAAGTTTGTGTGGGTTGGACGGGTAGTGAGTTTGGGGTATGGGTTTTGTGTTCTTTGCGGTTTGGGAGATGTCGAGAGAGAAAGGTGCAAGTGATGGTGATGATGGATCAGATGAGAGGGAATGAAGGGTGCAGATGCAATCTTGAGAAGGAGATGGACGACTGAGGTTAATTGAGGAAAAAATAAAACATATTTTAATTGGCCAATGGGGCAAGATCCACCATTTAGGGAAAAGTAAGGGTGGGATGAGTGACACTTGTCACTCATCCAAGGGTCCAGATGAATTCTAGGTTTAAATCAGATTATAATATTTTATTATTATTTTTATCAAGCCTTCGGTTCGTACGTTTAATCGATTTTGCTCCCGTGACCATAACTTTTCCGTTCGACATCCGATTTCGGCGTGCCACCTGTCTATGGATTCGTATCGACTCGATCTACGTAACAGTCTTTGGCCCTCGACCATCAGACCTCCCGGGTCAAAAGTCAACATTTTACCCACGTCTAGGGGCAAAACGGTCATTTTACACCGTCCGATCGATTTCGCTCAACTAATCACCGTTTAACCTCACTAATTCTTGATTAGTCACTAATCTAATCTCGGAATTCGGGACAGGTCGTTACAGCGCTTCGCTGGGTGAAGGCTTAGAGCGCTGAGTGCTTTGCGGGGCGAAGGCTTGGAACGCTGAGTGCTTTGCAAGGCAAAGACTTAGAGTGCTTCGTGTGGCAAAGGCTTGGAATGCTTCGTGTGGTGAAGGCTTGGAGTGCTTCACATGGCGAAGGCTTAGATTGCTTCGTTGGGCGAAAGATTTGTGTGCTTTGTAGAGCAAAGGGTTGGGTGCTTCGCATGAAGAAGGCTTGGAGTGCTTTGCGTGACGAAGGCTAAAAGTGCTTCGCGTGGTAATGGCTTTGAGTGCTTTGCTTGTCGAAGGCTTCGAGTGCTTCATGTGGCAAAGACTTCGTGTGCTTCACATGGCGAATGCTTGGAGCGCTTCGCGTGGTCAGCTTCGAGGGCTTCGTGTGGCGAGGGCTTAGAGTGCTTCACGTGACGAGGGCTTCAAGTGCTTCGCGTGGTGAGGGCTTCAATTACTTCACATGGCGAAGGCTTCGAGTGCAGGGTAAAGGCTTAGAGCGCTTCGCGTGGCGAAGACTTCGAGCGCTTCGCATGGCGAAGGATTCGAGTGCTTCGTGGGGCGAAGGCTTGGAGCGCTTCAAGTGGCAAAAGCTTCAAGTACTTCGCGTGGTGAGGGCTTTGAGTGCTTCGCATGGCGAAGGCTTCGAGTGCTTTGCATGACAAAGGCTTCAAGTACTTCGCGGGGCAAAGGGTGGAGAGCTTCGCACGACGAAGGGAGGAGCGCTTCGCACAGCAAAGGCTTCGAGTGCTTCGCGCGACGAAGGCTTCGAGTGCTTCGCATGGAAAAGTTTTCGTGTTTAAGCTGCGCTTGTACTCCAAGTCCACAGCTTTCTTTTTCAGAGTCGCTTTGAGGTGTGTCATGTGATATGGTCTAACACTTGAAATTGATGATGCATGGTTGAATTGGGTACCGAAGGTCGTCTTCCAATCCATTGTAGCATTGGATTCCTTGGAGGCATTGATCTAGCATCTTTGTTACGTCTCTAACATGTAGTATGCCTCGATGAGGGAGGGGGGGAAAGTAGCGTCGAGTCAGGTAGTGCCGACTTCCCGGGATCTCCATTGTCGAAGTGTGTAAGCATGCCAGTGAGTATGTCCCATCCTCTTCTATGTGGTGGTCAGAACATCTTAGACCTTCATTGACTTGTCCAATTGAGCAGGCGTTTGCAATGTGGGAGGTCACGTCATGTCGTTGACTCCTTATTCGGTGGGTGTGTCTTTCTTCTCCAAAATCGCTTAGTGACACGTCTCGAGACATTGTCCTGCGATTGACGTGCTCCTTGCTAGTGCGCTTTAGGAGGTTCCCTTGCCCTTCGTGAGGTGTACTGCGTCTCTTAGCAGCTTCAGATATTCCGAGGCCTCGTTGAAGTCATTGTAGGAGCTTTGATTAGACTTGGTCTTGACTGTTTAGCTATTCGACTTGATGTGATGAGTCATGTTGTGGGTGCGAATGTTGTAGCACATGCGCATGTCATGTAAGGTGTCAGGACTTCTGCCTCGAGCTCTGGTGGTCAGCTATCATGTCTCAGTCTATGTGGGCTCGGGTGCATCCTCGTGCATGGTGTGCAGAGCATTCGGACTCACGCCTTAATCTCGGGTGACAATGTGTCATGCCTTGTATTTCATGGACTTGAGCACATCCTCGTGCATGGCGTAAGTCATCCAGAAGCCTCCATAGTATTGCTTTAGCGTGGAGCCAATACGGGACTTGCTGCGATGCCTTTCTAGCTAGTCTCCTATCCGCATGTTGAGAGGTTTCCATCACGCCGAATGCGGAAGTGGATTGACGTCGGAGAGTACACTAGCTTCGAGTAGCATTGGCATGGCATTGGCATCGTAACCGTGGGCTAGTGCCGTTTCTTGTGCCACAGAAAATTCCTATTGAAAAATTGGTCATAGTTCCAAGTAGGGGTGATCTAGTTGAACCTCTGGGATTCCCTTGAGTAGATCGCTCTTATCATGAGTCGTTGTGATGAAGGCGGTAGACCTGTCAGATCATTTCATTCTTTAAGTTTTTGCCATAGACGAAGAACGATAAACAATGATGAAGTTTTTCTTGAAAAAGCTAGAGAGCATGCATTGAGTATTTCTCAATTCGACTCTTAACGAAAGCACTAGTTGTTGATGTAGAAATCGTTCGAACTTGTAGAATTCCTTCTTGATCCCTACACACAATAACAAGAAATAATCGGGGTTAAGGTTGAAGCCCGATTGGGGGAGGGTGGTTCAACCAAGAACACTCTGATGCCTAAGTTAGTTTAATTGAGAGAAATAAACTGGCAGAGTTTCAGTATGAGTTTCTGAATTATCTTTAGAGGTGAATGATGTCCTATATTTATAGTGAAACCTTGAGAGCCACCGGAGTCCCTGATTGGTTGAAAGAGATAGTGTTTAATAGGTGATTCTACCGAGAGAAATCACTATTATTAACTATGTAAATAATAATAAATAACTCGCGGGAGATTATTTATTATCGACATTGATCTGATTAATTAATATATTTAATTGATAAATATATTGAATTAAGGCGGAGATTGTGTGATGCCGTCATCGTATTTATCAGGGGTAATATCAGCATTATAAGCCTCATGAGCCACGTGACAGCAGTATAATTATCCGGTAATTTATGGTTCCACACTCACCATGCAACAACTGGAAGCTGCCGACCCCCTCAGGTCTAAAGCTAAACTGCGTTGCAATATGGAAAATGGATGATAATTTATCAGGGCTGGGTTTAATTTTGAGAGACCATAATGGGAGCATGATAGCCGCTGGTTGCTCAACTGAAATGACACACTCAGCCCTTGCCGCCGAAGCTTGGGCAGTTTTAGAAGGGTGCAATCTAGCCATGGCCATGAAGTGCAACCTAATTGAAAATGAATATGACAACAAAATCCTAATCAATTTCCTCAAAAGAGCTATCGAAAAGGAAAATGAGATATCTTCCCGATTATTTCAAGAATTCGTGAGTGTTGTTGCAACTTTTATTCTATAAGATTTTCTTCGATCCCGTAATCTGCTAAAAAGGCCGCCAATGCCTTAGTTATACAAGCTTGACGAAGCATATACAGGGAAGTTTGTGTTAAGCGCCCTTCATTTTTTTTAGTATTTATATTGAACAAGGATAAGCCTTCCATGCCCCCTAGATTGTTAAACGGTGTGAAGGAGTATACATCCCTGTCTTTCTATATGTCTTTACTTCTTCAGGTTTTTGCTTTTTTGCTCCCCAACTGCTGTTATGGTTTCTATTTATATTTGTCTCCTATGATTGGTGTGTCTTTTTAGAAAAGTTACATTCAGATTAAAAAAATAATATTTTTAATGAAATTTGTGATCTACAAAATGTCTCAAATTTGACTCTTCAAGAATCTTTTGGCAAGTCAATGATTTGTTTGCTTTCATTTTTCTGGGAAGTGAGAAATTTTTCACATTTACGTTCTGATTGTAAGATTTTTTTATTTTTTTATTTTTTGTAAAGCATTTCAAATTGAAAATCAAAATTGAGCATTTTAAAATTGGTAACTTGGAATTTGTACATTTGAAATTGATGTATATAATCATGACTTCCTAAGAGTCAATAGTGAATCTATTTCGAATCTAACTGACCCGAACATCATTCGCTTACAACCATGCACCCGCACACACTTAAACATACCCCGCCCTGTACGTTGCAGGCAGCCGAGGCAGCATCGCGATGCGGGTGGTCAGTTTGTAAAATATCCCTATACATGAAGCCCTTTTTGGTCATCTATCATTAATTCCTTTTCCGCCTCCGAAATAAATTAAAGTAATATTAAATGAAAAATCTAAAATCGAAACCCCACCGTCGATTAACCTCCTCATCAACGTCCAGGATTGACCGATGCAAAAAAAAAAAAAATTAAAACTTTCCCAAATTTCAACAATCCTTTGTTTTTCCGGTAAAACACTTATTCTTTTTAATTATAAATTACAGGTACCTTCTTCATGTTCTCTCTCGCTGTGTCTGTAACTAGTCGAAGCCTTCGCCCTCTGATTCTCTTTCTGATCTCTTCGAAACCCTAGTTTCCTCCTTTAAAAAAATTACAGGCTCAGCGACTCGTCAATTGGGGATTCAACCTCTGGAGTCCGCATTCATTCGACGCATTACTCAACCGAGGAACGGATGGTCTTGGGTGGCGGCGTCTTTATCCTTGTTCGTGCATTACGGTTATTCTGATATTAGCAGTGGCACGTTCGTAAAGAGGCCGAAAGTTGCGACGGATGATGATTATCGGACAATGAAAGATGCCGGTACCGCGTGGCGGAGTTCGCAGGGGACAAAGAGCTGCAGCTAAGAAGCAGGAGATACTGCCGAGCCCGATCGACGCTGGAGAGGCGATTGCGACGAGAACAAGGCGGAGACGGGCTGCGGCTGCGGCGGCGGTAGTTCCGAGTAATCAGATTAAAAAGAACGAGACTAATAAGGTGAAAGAAGGAGGGAAGAATCGAGATAAGGTGGTTGTGGTGGCTGATGAGCAAAACGTAATCCTTGAGGCGGAGGAGGAAGTGGGAAAGAAGAAAATGGATGACTATGATAGTGGTGGCGGCGGAGCCGGCGGCGCTCCGAGTAATGATAAAGCCAATGCTGGGGAAGACGAGGGAAGCACTTCTCCGATTCCTGAGAAGGTTCGCTGATCTTATTTTTATTTTTATTTTCGTCTTTTTTAAATTTGTAACAAAAGATTTGGTTTTTACTGAATGTTGTCCTATATGAATGTGATTTGATGTCATCTGCTTTTTTTTCTTCCCATTTATAGTCCGTGTGATGTAGGATTATTCGGGGCATTGGGGTTGTTACTGATTTAGGTTGCTGAGTGGAAATTTTGTTTTATATTTATTTTGATGTTGGGATGTATAGTTTAAGAGCTTTCGGCTTCTGTTTGGATTGTATTAGCAGCTTTGATACAATTAGTCGATGTGTTCTTACTTTATAGTTTGTATTTGGATCATAGCCTTCCATTTAGTATGGTTCTGGGATTTGTTCTGTAGAATATGTGCTGTTCTATTTGTTGACACAAGCCATATTGATAATAATATATGAGGTCTCATCCCTAATTTGTCCTGCATTTAGGTGTTTTTGTCTGATTGTCTTTCCGTTTAAATGGGCAAGAACAGAAACCTGAATTTTACCTCCTGTTAACCCCTTTTGGAACCTTTGGTGTCTTGTTATCTCAATGAAGTAATAAATGTAAATTAAGTTTCGGGTTGAAGTTGCAGAGTAGTTATGGAGTTATTTTGTGAACTCGGAGGTGTACTATTGAGCTGTGTTTTAGTATCACATAATGCAATACAGTGAAGCAGCAATTGATATGTTTCATGATTACCATGCTGTAGTCCTTGTGTCCTGCTAGTTATAGGTATCTCTTGTGATCCCATGATATTTCTTAAATAGCAAATGGTTGTTCTAGTAATTAGTAAATACTAATAAGGATGAGAAGTATTTATTTCTCCAAATCCGAGAATTGCACGATGTGCAATGGAATAGCCAACCAGCATGCGTAGCCCAACAAGTGTTGGAGACATCCTTTATAGTCTTTTTTTTTTCTTTCTTTTTTGTTTCGTTGGACAAACTGTCTTTGTTCTTATTTCTAGCCTTGTTGCTGCAGGTTCATGTTGGTGGTTCCCCTGTCTACAAAGTGGAGAGAAAGCTGGGTAAGGGTGGCTTTGGACAAGTGTACGTTGGTCGACGCGTTGGTTCTTCTTTGAGTACAAATGAGAGAACTGGACCAGGGGCTCTAGAGGTAAAGCATTTCCTTAGTTTTTGTTGTTGAGATTTATTCCCTCCATGTTGTTAACTTTTGCCTATTTTAGGTTCTCCCTCATGTAAGCGTTTGCTACCTTTTTTTTTAATCTTAGGTGGCCTTGAAATTCGAGAATAGAAATAGTAAAGGGTGCAACTATGGACCACCATCTGAGTGGAAAGTCTACAAGTAAGCACATATCTATTTCTCATGTTTTGGTACTGTTTATAAATCCAACAGTTCTTGAACCCATAATTTACATTGTGCATCTTGTACAGTACTCTTGGTGGCAGCCATGGAGTGCCACGAGTACACTTCAAGGGCCAGCAAGGCGACTATTACATTATGGTAGGCAGTTTATTTTATCTGAACTTTTTCTTTCTGGATTAGTGATTTGTGTCCAGGTTACGTGACTTATTAATGAATAGTTTTTTATTTTGACTGAATCATTTTGCTGCAGGTTATGGATATATTGGGGCCCAGCTTGTGGGATGTTTGGAATAATAACTCTCACACGTAAGTTTCATAGAAAATAGACTCCTTTTGTAATAATTTCCTACGGATTATTGATTTATGCTTTTCATGAATCTTCAATTTTATGAGTTTGTTGTCTTTTAATTTTAGAATGTCCACTGAAATGGTTGCGTGCATTGCCATTGAAGCGATATCAATATTGGAGAAGATGCATTCTAGAGGGTAAGATTTTCTGCCACAAATCAATGCATTTTGTTGTCGTCGTTCATCTTTGATGTTTTGGTGGGGGAGCATTATTACATCCTGAGACAACTAAGGACCTGATTATGGCTATTAGATTGGCTCCTTTTGTTCGTGTTTATTAGTTTATATCATGCAACCTGGAAGTATCGATGTGAATTAATTAGTCTACCTATGATTCTTCTATCTGGTGTCTGGATACTGCCAGTGGAGTGGCATATTGGGGAAAAAGAAAGAATAAATTACATCCTCAATCTCTCTTGTTCATTTCTTTTCAACCCCCTGTTTAAGAGGCATTTGATGTGGTTTTTGCGGATTGTAACCTTGTTTGCGTTTTGGATATTTTAATTGAACGGGTGTCTTCGTATTAATTTTTCAGGTGTTTATCCAGTTCCTTGAAATCCATAATTAAAAGATGTTTTAATTACCACTTCTTTTTTCCAGGTACGTACATGGGGATGTAAAGCCTGAGAATTTTCTGCTGGGCCATCCAGGGACCCCTGATGAGAAAAAGCTATTTTTAGTTGATCTTGGGCTAGGTATTTTGTGAATCCTACTTTTTTTTATGTAACTAGTATCTTAGTCATCAATAATCATAATCTTATAAGTTGTTTTGGGCTTATCAGCAACTAGGTGGCGAGAAAGTACAACTGGTCAGCATGTAGAATATGACCAGAGGCCAGATGTTTTCAGGTATAAGTATTTTTCCCTATATTTTTGTCCTGGATAAGACCGAATCTGCTTTATTTCTCTCTCTCTTTATGCCTTTTTGTTTACGCTTTCTGCTACTTAGTTCTGAAGTTTTCTCTGGTTTGACAGAGGAACAGTGCGTTACGCTAGCGTGCATGCCCATTTAGGGAGAACGGGTAGTAGGAGAGATGATCTTGAGTCTCTAGCTTACACTCTTGTATTCCTTCTGCGTGGCCGTCTGCCTTGGCAAGGATATCAGGTTTGTCATTTGTTAGCTGGAATAGCAATATTATTCTTGCCTGCTTTCATTTTATTTACTTATTTTTTAGCATGATTTTCGTTTCAGGGAGAGAATAAAGGGTTTCTTGTTTGCAAGAAGAAGATGGCAACATCTCCCGAAACATTATGTTCCTTCTCTCCAGAGCCTTTTAGACAGTTTGTGGAGTATGTGGTGAACTTGAAGTTTGATGAAGAACCTAATTATGCAAAATATATATCACTCTTTGATGGGATTGTAGGTCCAAATCCTGATATAAGGCCAATCAACACGGATGGTGCACAGAAGGTATGCATGATTCTTCTCCTTTTATTGACATTAGGTGCATAATTAAAACTTAGATTGTTAAAGTAGGATTGATGCATCTAATATGTGCTCTCTATTTTTGAAGCTTATTAATCTGGTTGGTCATAAGAGAGGGAGATTGACAATGGAAGAGGAAGAAGATGACCAACCAAAGAAGAGGATCAGAATGGGTATGCCAGCGACGCAATGGATTAGTATTTACAATGCTCGTAGACCGATGAAGCAAAGGTATTTGTGTGAATTTTCTTCTTATTCAGTGATGGTTCTAGACATTTTTCTTCTTCATAATATAATAGATACCCTGTGTATTGGGCTTTCTTTAATTTTTAGTTCCTATTTCTGTCTTCATTTTCTTCCATGTCATAATGCCTAAAAGCTTTTCTTCTCATGTTTCTGTAGGTATCACTATAATGTGGCTGATGTAAGGCTTGATCAGCATATTGAGAAAGGGACTGAGGATGGGCTATTCATTAGCAGTGTGGCCTGTGCTCAAGATTTGTGGGCCTTAATTATGGATGCTGGCACTGGATTCTCTTCCCAAGTTTACGAACTCTCACCGTGTTCTCTTCACAAGGTACATGGTTATACTTTCACTTTGTCATTTTAGTTTATACTACCAGTAAACTGTTTGTACGAAACAATCTGTATACAAATTGTATTTCTTATACAATCTGATGAATTTTATGCACGTGGTTGAAGGAATGGATAATGGAGCAGTGGGAGAAGAGCTATTACATCAGTGCGATAGCTGGAGCTGATAATGGGAGTTCATTAGTAGTAATGTCCAAGGGTTAGTCTAGTCTTTCGGTTATTTTCCAATGGCCATTTAGCCTAAGCTTTTTTATTTTCTGATTTACTTATGTTCAATTGTTTGGATACAGGGACACCGTTTACGCAGCAGTCGTACAAAGTAAGTGATTCATTTCCTTTCAAGTGGATTAACAAGAAGTGGAAGGAGGGTTTCTATGTTACTGCGATGACCACCTCAGGAAATCGATGGGCAGTTGTTATGTCTCGTGGTGCAGGGTATTCAGACCAGGTAATATTGGAGCAAAGAACCATCTCCTTTTCCAGCCCCTCTTTCCAAATTTCCTATGTTACAAAGCAGGCTCACAATATTCTTTTTGTCAGGTTGTTGAACTAGATTTCCTTTATCCCAGTGAAGGTATTCATCGGCGGTGGGACACTGGATATCGTATAACAGCAACTGCAGCAACATCGGATCAGGCTGCTTTTGTTCTTAGTGTACCAAAGAGAAAGCCTCAAGATGAAACACAGGAGACGCTCAGGACTTCTGCTTTCCCAAGCACACATGTCAAGGTAACCCATATATTGCCATCACATTGTCAAGGTTTTTCCTCTTCATCCTTTTCCCTGTTTGATATCGATCATAACTTCTCGTAACTTGAAATCTCCGTCTTACAGGAGAAGTGGGCGAAAAATCTGTATATTGCTTCTGTTTGTTACGGACGAACAGTTTCATAAGCTGTCAGACAATTGCTTGGGTTGTTGCCGGCTACCTCCGATGTTGCTCTGATAGCTCTTTTGATCATTTCTCTCAACTGGGGACCCTCTGAGAAATTTTGATGAATCAAAGTTCTAATTAACTGTAATTATAGAAACCTCTAGCCGAAACCTATAGTCTATCACAGTGTGGGAACTGACTTTCAATGTCAATGATGTATCTCTTCTTTTTTGGTCTAGGATGTCATATCAATGATAAACTAAAGCTCATTTCTTGCAAAAAGGTTCATATTGTCTTATTTACTTCACAAAAATTGGCAACCCATGTCATATCATACACCTACGTCATTTATAAAGATCAGATTAAAAAAATATAAAATAAAATAAAAAACCTCATTTATAATGACTTCCACTGTGGCAATGTTTTGGTTACATTCGAGGGTATCGAACTCGCCCCATACATAACTTAGTTATAGTTGGAGTTGTTTTCCGAAAGCTTATTCTGATTCTGATTACATTTTAAAAGAGAAAAGAGAATGACATGTCCTTATTTTTAAATAGATCATCTTGCTGGGTATTAAGCACGGCTGAAGCGCTTTGCGCAGGCCTGATGCATATCCTCCCCAACTCTACTTGTTCCTGGTGTTTTTTGAAACCAATCAAGATCAGTCAGCATTGGGAACACAAAAGTCACATGAACACAAACATCTCTGCCCAGAATGAGAGACTTACCACGGTGTTATCGTGCTCAAATCGAACGACAAAGAGACAATTGCAACCTGTCATGTCATGTATCCCCCTATGGATATCGACAACATGGGCATCACAGTAGACAGCTTGGTACTCTCTTTCCTGTAAATATGGTATTACGGTTGAACAATACGACTGCTATAATATCTTGTCTGGATCCCTATACCGACAACTGCATCCATCTGATGCAGTTTATTTTCAAAGGATGAAAGGAACAAAGTGAAGGATTACCTGGAAGCAAGGCACTAGGTCCCCGACCTCCACCTTGTGACACTCGGAGGCTTCTAAAGGAATAGATCGCTCACGCACTCCTCTTAACACATTCACCCACTCATCCTCCTCCCTACCAAAACCAGAGAATCGCACACGAACTTCCTGTCACATATAATAACATTGGACTCCTTTGCATACACTGAAAAATTAAAATCTCTCTTCAAGCAGAAATGAGTCATAAGGGTGAAATTATTGCATTATTCTCATACAACTCTAACTAGAAAAGAGACCTAAGCTAAGAACTACTTTTTTCATCCAAACAGAGTATAATGATAAGTATAACGAGAAGGATGAATCTTACAAGTTCTCCTGAGAATACAACTCTGTAAGAAAGGAATGAAACAACATCGTACCTGGAAAGCCAAAGAAATGTAGTTATGGACGTATTTCTATTTGAATTGAAAGAATAAATGAATAATAAACAATTTACAAATTTTTCACATTGATTTTTTGCTCTTAGGCTCTAATCATTTAACTCCCAAAACATCTCAAGTTAATTATAATAACAAACATCTTTTTCCTTAGAGAATAAAGGTGATTTCACCATTTAATCCAAAGTAAACTTTTCAAAGCTCATAAACGCAACTACTTTGGTAGATTTCCTAACAGGTAAATTTGGCCAGTTCTTTTTTCTTCCACTTCAAACATAATCTGGTTGGGCAATTGTCTTCTGAACCTGAATTTGAATGCACTGCATGAAAACTATACTCACATATTATGGATCTGTCACCCAAAAGAATCCTTCAAACATGTAACATCTTTGAGTTAATCTACAGAACATTTGAACGCAAATCAAATGCTCCAGGAGAGTGATTCAGAACAGAAAAGATATGCATCATCCATATTAAGTGATGCGATTACTTTATATGCTAAATTCTACTTTCATGTTAAACCAAGAATCTATTCGTGCCACATAACAATCAAGAAGGGTTTCAGATCAAACTATAAAACCAAGTACAGTTAGTATGAAGAATCACAGATGTGTACTCTTAACTACGAGTTTTTTTTCCTTGAATAAATAAATTCTTACCATGCATCATCTTTCGATGATTTTGCTTCAAATGCCAACTCTGAAAATTCTGTGACCCATTTACCTGAGTTAAGTCACCAAGTAAATTTTCAGAAAATTACTAATTGAAACCCATTTACCCATATACATGTCAAGCAATAACGTTCCAGTATCATAAATGAGAAATTCAACATTATAGCATGACATAAGGACAACTTAAGCATTCTACACAGCATAGAGTGATGCTAAATATATTTCCAGGAAGTCCTGTACGTGAGAACTATCTCAGATGGTTACCATGGAAAGGAAGTATACCGAATCCAAAGGTGTGGAACAGAGACTGATAAATTACCTTTGGACTACAGGCCTCAATAAAAAGACAAGGAAAAATTCACACAAAAAAAAAAAGATGAGAAGAAAAAGGAACAGCAGTACACAGAAGTAATTAATAACGCCTAAGCAGATTAATGTTTTCCACAGATTTCTCTTGCAAACTGAGTCCAGACAATCAATATGAAAAGAAAATGCAATACCTACCGCAAATATAAGCTTTCTGTTCAAGGACAAAAAAATATAAGCAACTATAAGCTTTCTGTTCCTGATATTTATGTAACATCACACAGACATGAGAGGAAGTTGTGAAAGCAATAATTACGTTGCTTAATACTAATTAAAATTTGATCAACTAGGTCAAGAATGATAGAGCTATCAACCAATCTGCGCCACGGTAGCACCAACATGCTACAGTTGTTTAGAAAGGCTCCAAGGTGATGCATTCTACTTTGGAATGTATGGAAGTAGAAAGTAATTTGCACCATTAAGTTACTTTTATGTCAATCTGATATTACCATAGAAATAGTCTGAATCCGTGAAAAAATTAACATTTTCCTATCACATGGAAACACCATTGCATCAAATACGTTCACAACAGCTTTTACTAAAGCTTCATTTATACTGAAAAAAGGATGACCTTTTGGCTTCTCAGATTCTTCAGGCTCCGATTCTTCAGGTGCATTTCCTGAAACATTCGGATCTGAAAGATCGACAAATAAATCGAGAGCAGTTGGTGAGGGAGAGCGTTTCCCTTGCAGCTCTTTTTGTTTATCCAGGAACCAACTTTGAACCTAGAACAAAGTAAGAACATAATTGCATCACAACAAGCTCCACATAAAGATAAACAACAAGACTTATATGCAATGGGGGAAAAAGGAAACCTGTTCCCAAGTTATATCGGGTTTTCCAGCACGAATTGGAGCACAGCTGACAAGACAGGGAACAAACAAAAAACTCAATTAACATAAACGTAGCTATAGGAATAACCCTGTTCTATGATTTATTCCAAGAATATTTAACTCCAAGAAACTATCTTTTTGGTGATATAAATGTGCCTACGGATACAGACAACAAAGAATGTAGACTATACTATTCAGCATTGCTCAAATCACCTGAAACTCGAAGCAAGATCTTCAAAGAACTCCGGACTCAGTGATTGTTGTCCTACATGCATAATTAAACTTTCCATTTCCATAATCTGTCAAATACCAAAATACAATCAATAATCAAAATTCTTAATTTAGAAAATAAAAAAAAAAGCACATAAATTACCAAATTAAATGTATTCTATATTATACAACCCAAAAAGTATGAATGTTAACAAAACAAAAAACAGAGAGCTTCAATCTTAACTTAAAAGCAACATTGCCAAAACAAGCAAAAGTCCAACAGCAAGCATCTTTTTTATCATATAGTAAATAACCAGTTGAAGACACCCATGACAGGAGCTGAATTTTTAGCCAAAAGGCGGAATTTTTTCTGTAGATTAAGGCCTGAAATCACTAACCCAGATTGATGGAAGTAGCCATTGAATTTGAATTAAACACAAAAAGGGGAAAAAAACAAATTTACCTCAGAATGTGTGAAAACAGATAGAGAATTCATTGGCTCTCTTTTTATGGTACGAAAATTGTCCATCTCTGAGGAACTGAGAGATTATAAACCCAATTTGAGAGAGTGAAGGAGAGTGACGTCAGTGACCTTTGTCTCCAGCTTCAACTCCCGAGAGAGGTTGTAACTTGTAAGAAGTTTTGATTCACTGCTATTATGCGAGCCCTCTTGGATCCAGTGACTAATCAGATGCTCCCACGTGATATATATATTTTTCTTCAAACTTTTATTTAGATTCCTTCAACATAAAAATAAACATTTCTAATTGGATTTTTTCTTTTCCAACTAAGCAATTTTAGTTTGTCCCCTCTTAAAAAAAAAAAAAAAAAAGAGGTTAAGTCCAAGTCATTCATAAGGAGAATAAAAAAAATACTGCATTTTAATTTTCTAGGTCGAAAGAAATAGGTTTTGTCTCAAGAGTCGGCCTTTGTTAAGCCATGAAACCTAGTTAGGTGTTCATAGATTCAAAATTTTATGGAGATCAATTTGCTGAATTTGATTGGTTGATTTTCGGTCTTTTCGGAAGCTAGTTCCTTCTCATTTTATAGGCAGTGATGAGGCTCAAACAAGTTGTCTAGTTGGACCCTTAGTGGATCCCATGCTACTATTTATTCCGTTAGAAACCTTCATTTTGCCTTCAAATTTTTCGTGTGTCAGAATCGCCCATGCCTTATTTTTCACATTCCAAGTGGGTGATTGGGCTGGTTCATTCTTTGATTTGGGCCTTTAATTTCTTTGAGCCATTGACTTAGGCCCAATGAGATTTTTTCAGATGTAAATATTGCCCCCTGAATTTGAAATAATTTTTTTCATAAAATGATTTAAATTCACACGATTGCACCTTTGCCCTTTTTTCATCTGTGTCGAACCTTCTCTAACTAACTCGGGTATTCAGCGATTTTCCTAATTTGATGTCTACTTCTTCAAACAAGTTGCCGCCTTTCTGTTTGAGCTGATGAGATTTCGAGAATTCCTTCCTGTTTGCAGAAGCTGATCAAGAATTATGGCTCCTAAAAAAGCTCAGAAAGAAAACACCCACGTCAACTCCTCCCCCCTGCTAGTTTAGGGCCATTCCGGACCTTAAGACTCCCTGGTCTTCTAGGGAAAACTTTGAGGGTTGTTCTTCACTTGTTTGCGATGTCCTTTAAGCTCGTGAAGTAGGGAACCATATTGTTAGTGAGTTGATTCTTCAAGCGGGTCTAACCGCCATTTCGTTTTGGGACCTTGCTGGCATGGTCAGGTTTCATAGGATGCTAACCTGCTTTTCAATATTATGTCCGTGTTTCATGCTTTCCCCATCTATCCATGAACTTCATGTCCCTGGACCAATGTCCACTCGAGATGGGCTCATATGTTCTCGTCTCGCCATAAATCGAAGATTTCTATTTGTTTTTCAAAATGGGCTACGAGAATAAGGCCGATTTACCATGGCGAGTCCTGGCGCAATAGGGTTCTTGACAGGACCTATCCCAATCCCTCTGGGATTAACGCGAGATGACCCTCTCCCGTCTGACACGAAGTGTCAGACCAGGGATATTTCCGACCTTTGCTCTCCCGGGCTATCAGACTACGCCAGGATCCGGAGGAGGAATGTGATATCTCGGTCTCTGTCACAATCCGCATCGTATTCAACCTGAAGGGTATTAAAAACAGAAAGATTGTGAGTGGACAAAAATAAAGAGTTTATAAAACATAATTCATAAAAGACCTTTATACCCTTCACTAAAAAGCATGCATGCATAGTAAAACCATTTATCCAATCACATATGTTTAAACAACCATCACTAGGGTCTCAGCCCTAAGTTCCGTAAATACAAGTCACACGGGCTCCTGCCCAAAACCATTTACCGAAAACCATAACATAGTAAACACATGTGGGATCTCAGCCCAAATCCATTTATCATCATAAAACACAATTTCCCAAACCACTTGAAATCATGTTTATCCATTATATTTCATATCCAAGAACCTGTCACGGTAAAATAAAGCTATGCGCGTGCTAACCGGGGTCTCAAACCCAAGTCTCTCTAGGGTCCACCCAGGTCAATGTTCGTAGATCAATGACCCTCCCTGGAGGTAACGAACCATGCCCATCCTGAGAGTAAGGAACCCAACTAGGGGGTGACTCCACTCAGTCAGTGCTCCGTGACTACTCCGGGGTCCACCCAGGCCAACGACCCTCCCTGGAGGAGACAATCATATAAAGGATGGAATATGAAAAACCTTTTGAAACCATTCTTTAAACCTTTCAAGGATTCATGCCCGGGCCCCATAAGCCGTCATGAACCATAAAATCCTTTCCAAGGGTTCATGCCGGTTCCCATAAACCGTCATGACCCGTAAATCCATTTCAAGGGTTCATGCCGGTTCCCACAAACCGTCATGAACCATAAAATCCATTTGTAACACATAGCTGGGCCCTAGGCCTGAATCCACATACAAACTGGACCTCTGGTCCGAATCGTAAACCAACTGGGCCTTGTGCCCGATATCGTACACCAACTGGGCCTCCGACCCGATGCCTTGTTAAATAAAATAGACCTCAAGTCCGAGAGTTCGTAAATCAAATGGGTTTCGAACCCGAGTTTACCTTTTCAAATCCAAAACCATTTCATGAAATCATATCCAAAACCATAAGTACAGAAAATCAGAGTAAAACTGGAAAACCTCGATTTACGTGCAAGCACGTAAATCGCCTCATAAAGCGTGAAATCATATAATTCACAACCATCCAAATAATCATCATATAATAACATTCATAATCCATATAAAACATTTATGCATGCATCACAATTTAGAAATCAAGGTCCACTCACAGACAATCTGAAGCCGCGCCTTTGATACGCGTGCCATAATCCTCTCCCGGGTCAATCACAGTCACCGAGACTCCCGAACCTGTCCAAATTCATTTAGAGGGTTACTAATAGCCTCATTAACCTCTCATTGAAGTCCCATAATTTTTCCGATTTTCTAACTATTTTTAAAGTCGATCGTAAACCTTCGGACACCCCGAAACCTATCAAAACGATGTCTGATCGACACGAAATCAGTCCCAAAATGTTCGTTACATCGAATAGTGTGTTTCATATGTTGAACATTTCCCCAAAAGGTGAGGCACACACCCACGCGCCCACTGAAGTCCCTGCGCGTGAGCCCACGCGGCAGGCACTATTCTTGCACCATCAACCTATCGCCGACCGGTTCACCTGGTTTGGCCGGTCCAGTTGGATCGGCGTGACCGGTTCGGTGCTCTAGACCCTCCATTTTTCGTCCAATCTCTTCCTTTTTGATTCCTTTCTTCCTATTTCCTCAATTCCTATCCATTCCAATCCCTAAACCTAATCAAAACGGCCCAAAACCCCACGGTTCAACCATGGCCTCACGGCCCTGTTTTTCCTAGCCACTCTCACGTCCCTCTCAGCTTTGAACCACCCTCCAAACTACCTTAACAACATCCTAGAAACCCAACAAACTCATCCTAAACATTCAAAACCAACCATAATGCCAAAATCGAATTAAAAGGGAGAAAATGGACTAACCGTGAAATCAGTTCTTCTTGGCCTTCACCACCGTGCACGGCTGCCCAGAAGCTTCCAACCACCGTCCTCTTGATTCCTCAGCCTCTCTCTCACTCTCTGGCCTCACTCAAAATCATAAGGGGTGAAGGTTTGGGATTTTGGGTGGAATGAGATCGGGTGGGTTTGTTTGGATGAATGAAAAGCAAGAAGATGATCGATGCATATATGTAAGGGAAGGGCTAGTGGATGGGTGACACTTGTCACTCATCCATTGGGCCTCCATAAAATATCTGGGCCCACTAGAATCCAAAAGTTATTTGTCTCGTAATTCGTGGAATAGTGCACTTGAACTTCCGTGAACCATAACTTCGCCGTCGAACGTCTGAATTCGACATGCCGCCTGTCTACGGATTTGTATCGTCCCGATCTACGTATCAGTCCTTAGCCCTCGGCCATCGGACCTCTCGGTCAAAAAGTCAACATTTGACCCCTTTTAACCAAAATTACCAAAATGCCCTTAAACTTCTGAACGTCATAACTTCTTTCTCGAATGTCGGAATTGAACGTGCCACCTGTCTATGAACTCGTGACGTCACGAACTACGTCACGGTCATTGGTCAAAGTCCATTTGACCGCCAGAACAAAAGTCAACATTTTGCCACGACTAGGGGCAAAACGGTCATTTTGCATCGTTCGTCTGATTTCGCCCAACTAATCACGGATTAGCCTCACTAATCGTGATTAGTCACTAATCTAATTCTGGAATTTGGGACGGGACGTTACAACCTTCCCTCCTTAATTAATTTCATCCTCGAAATTCCAACCGACCTAATTTCAACCGTTCTTCCCTCCTTAATTTAGTTTCGTTCTCGAAACTCCAACTATCCTGGTTCCACATCCACTTTGTGGAAATAATTCTATCTTATCTCATGTGCACACTCGTACACCAACTAACCAAATCAAAACTCGTCTGCACCCAGACGTACCACTAACACTCACGTCATATCGGCTACACTCGACCATGTCTAGTGATAGAAATCACACGTTCCGAATTGACACTAGTTGTCAAATCTACCGAGTCGCTGACACAACCAACTTGACGGTTCCTTACTCAACCACTAACTATCCTGACGTCTGCTCCCACTGGGAGTCACCAAATCTCACTCATCGATCTACGTCAACACTTCCGACAAACTGTCACCACATCCGACAAACTGTCACCACTTGACAGTCGTCAATCGAAAACTGACACTATACCCACGCATGGTTACACTGACCACCAATTTACTCCACCTGAGTAAACACTTACAAACACCTCACTCGACCGGTGTGTGACTAGACCCATCAGAAATACCACGACCCAGTGCACAGTATCCAATGTCCAGTCCACGACCTCAACTAATCAAATGATATCGGAGCTAAGCCGACTACCAACACGCTCACCAACGTACCCACGGTATAACCTATATACCGTCATCAGGCATGACAAGTCTGTCCGGTATCATACCTCGAACTACGTACAAGGTACATACGTCCATCTACCAACCTACCACAACAACGACAACCACAACAATAACAACAACAACACGACCACCTAGGTCGTAGCCAAACACGTTTCAATTTTGGAGTCCATCTGTCCAATCCAGTATTTGACAGATTACAACTCCGACCCATTATCCATTTTCAAATCCGAATCCGCAATTTCGTAAGAAATCCCAAATCCAAACCCAGAAATCATATCCATAATCATGTCCAAATTCGAATCCGAAATCATCATTTCGTAGACTAGTATCAGGAATGACCATTCCGAACCCAAATCCATAAAAGGAAATCCACTGTCAAGCTCCAGAATCAAATCCTGAATCGTCACCCAGAAATTCGATTCCAAAACTTGAAATCTCGCTCACGTCTATCGAGACGCACCAAAACTGAACCTATCGGTTACCTGTTCAAACGATTTACACATTTCCCTCGATTGACTTCATAGGGAAGCCAATCCCAACATACACACATATCTAAGGCTGACTAAATCCGACCTCGTCGGAAACCTACTCGCATGAGTGATACACCATACGGGATCAACCTCGAAAAGAAGTTCAGTCTCATCATCCTCAACTCAAACATCCAAGTAAGAGTGATAAACTCTCCACCTAGCTGGATCATCAATATCACAATCTAGATCCATCACTATGTCACCCGACCATAGACATCACGATCAAGGATCGTCACGACAACAAAAGTCTGCAACCATTTCCCACATCTAAATAGATCAATCAATGACGAAACACGCCGAGACTGTGGGTTCTCTCCAATTACCTCGTATCAACCCTTGGCATTCCACCTAGGAAAAACCAAAGATGATCCAACACGATGACATCAAAATCCATCCTACGTGAATGCAAAAAAACTCGCTGCACTCACCACGTTATGTAAATCAACATCATTTGCCACCACGCAGAAATTGAGAAATCTCAGTCACCTAACTTCGATATACTCACTCCACCCGATGACCCAAAACAAATCCTGGGTCCATCAACCAATACACAATCAATGTACTAGTGACACAACCATCATCTACCATCATTTACCATGGTAGAACCTGAGAAGTCACCCAAAATGACTTCGAAATTCCCATCGCCAATGCGGAAAACCCGCATTCCACGTGTCACCCCAATTACAACCTTTCACGATTCCAAAGCTCCAACCATGTCGGAACCAACACACTCGGACATCATCCACGTGTCCCCATTTTTGACTATTTACGGACACATGCCCATTTACGACCGTATATATACCTCTCAACTAGAGAGTCACATAGACCCCTGCTGTGATCTGCAGTCAAATCTCTGCATACCACCGTACCTGACTAATTCTAGCCAACACTGACCAACTGGTCGCTATACCCCACAACATATCGAGTCTGACCAACCGGTCACTAATCCACTATGACAGTACTCGATCCTCACGTCTCAACTACCGTTGGAATCCAATCCAGTCCATCACTATCCGTGATCCACTCCCGAACCACAGATACCGAACATATGCCCAACTCGACGGAGTCACATCCCGACTCGTAACTCATTGTCATCATAATCACAGGCACCAACACCAGCGCCAGTACCAGTACCATCACTAACACTTGTCAGCATCAGCACACAAGCATCCACCCTAGCATCAGCACTAACACTAGCACACCGTGTGAAAAACTGACAACCCTGGATCTTCGCTCATACCGAGTGACGATCCCGTACCTCTACTAGAATGGGAGAAACTCTACCTCCGTCGTACCCAAAAACTCTGGGTACGGTCACCCTGACAACTCATACGAGAAAAGGAAACGTCCCCTGAACGTCCCCGTCTCATTCTGCGATCGCACTCAGTCGTATCCGAGTCGAATCCAGAATCACTGCTTCTACATATGCGTTACTCATGCACCTCGTATCATCGTCACGATTGACAATCACATTGTCACAATCGTCACGGAAACCTGCGTCTACTCGGCCTGATAAGACTCGACTACGTCCATCGATAGTAGCGTTTGCCAGAACTTCGTACAGACCTAACTACCAGGCATCACGATCGAGACTCCGCATCCAACGGAATCAATCGCCCGTACCAACTACTCCTTATCCCACTCAGGGATTCCATCGACAAGTACCAACCCTGGTAACCTGTCCAACCAATCTCTAACCTGTCGTAACTCGACTAAACCAATGTCGTCTACCAGGTCGCCCGTGACCTTAGTTGTACTAACAACCCATCACAACTATGGTAGTACGACAACCAACTAGGTCTAACCGATACGTACAACCCCGATTGCAGATTGTAGTCTCATCACTAGAGCTGGCATGACTAGACCGACTAACAGCCTCAAATCCGAATAGTCGTCAAAATCAAACCACTCGCCAACTCATATCTCCGAACAATACAACCCAATGTAGGGTTCCACAATCACGCCCTAGGGTCAATATGAACCTAACTGTTAACTACCATTGCTATCTGCGGTATAGTCCATAATCTGACCGACCCCGCAGTCTTGACATCGTAAAGACGTCAATCCAACTAGGATTCCTTGAATCCGACTGCTAACTACCATAAGTTCAACTAGAGTTCCACGAACTCAACTGCTAACTGCCAGGAGCAGTAAATCCATTTAACTCAACCAAATCAGATGATCACAATTCCGAACTATCGTCAAAATGATCCTATGACATCGTGAAAGACAATCCCAACTAACTGTCTCACGGTCAAAACGCTAACGTACAATTACGTTAATCCTTCCGTATGGTCCCACACTGTCATCCATGACAGAACTATGGTAACCCCGACATCAAATGCCGAACCAAGAAATTCCACGATTCAATCTTACTAACTATCGTACCGGCATCCCAACTATCAGGTTGATAACGAACTGTAGCCCATTGAGATATCACATCCTCGACCTGCGTACCGAGTATCGCGCAAAATACGCTCAGGAATTCAGAGTAACATGAGCAACCCTGCTCTGATATGAGCTAGCCGAGCTCTGATAAGCTAGCCTCGCTCTGATACCACATGACAGAACCCATCCCAATCCCCCCGGGATTAACGCGGGATGACCCTGCTCCCGTCTGACACGAAGTGTCAGAGCAGGGATATTTTTGACCTTTGCCCTCCCGGGCTATCAGAGTACGCCATGATCCAGAGGAGGTATGTGATATCTCGGTCTCTACCATAGTTCGCATCGTATTCAACCTGAAGGGTATTAAAAACAGAAAGACTATGAGTGGAAAAAAATAAAGAGTTTATAAAACATATTTCATAAAAGACCTTTATACCCTTCACTAAAAAGCATGCATGCATAGTAAAACCATTTATCCAATCACATATGTTTAAACAACCATCACTAGGGTCTCAGCCCCAAGTTCCGTAAATACAAGTCACACAGGATCCTGCCCAAAACCATTTACCGAAAACCATAACATAGTAAACACATGTGGGATCTCAGCCCAAATCCATTTATCATCATAAAACACAATTTCCCAAACCACTTGAAATCATGTTTATCCATTATATTTCATATCCAAGAACCTGTCACGGTAAAATAAAGCTACGCGCGTGCTAACCGTGGTCTCAAACCCAAGTCTCTCTAGGGTCCACCCAGGTCAATGTTCGTAGATCAATGACCCTCCCTGGAGGTAACAAACCATGCCCATCCTGAGAGTAAGGAACCCCACTAGGGGGTGATTCCACTCAGTCAGTGCTCCGTGACTACTCCGGGGTCCACCCAGGCCAACGACCCTCCCTGGAGGAGACAATCATATAAAGGATGGAATATGAAAAACCTTTTGAAACCATTCTTTAAACCTTTCAAGGATTCATGCCCGGCCCCCTATAAGCCGTCATGAACCATAAAATCCTTTCCAAGGGTTCATGCTGGTTCCCATAAACCGCCATGACCCGTAAATCCATTTCAAGGGTTCATGTCGGTTCCCATAAACCGTCATGAACCATAAAATCCATTTTTAACACATAGTTGGGCCCTAGGCCTGAATCCACATACAAACTGGACCTCTGGTCCGAATCGTAAACCAACTGGGCCTTGTGCCCGAGATCGTACACCAACTGGGTCTCCGGCCCGATGCCTTGTTAAATCAAATGGACCTCAAGTCTGAGAATTCGTAAATCAAATGGGTTTTGAACCCAAGTTTACCTTTTCAAATCCAAAACCATAAGTACGAAAAATCAGAGTAAAATCGGAAAACATCGATTTACGTGCAAGCACGTAAATCGCCTCGTAAAGCATGAAACCATATAATTCACAACCATCCAAATCATCATCATATAATAACATTCATAATCCATATAAAACATTTATGCATGCATCACAGTTTAGAAATCAAGGTCCATTCACAGACCGTCCAAAGCCGCGCCTCGATACGCGTGCCATAATCGTCTCCCGGGTCAGTCATCATCACCGGGACTCCCGAACCTGTCCAAATTTGTTTAGAGGGTTACTAATAGCCTCATTAACCTCTCATTGAAGTCCCATAATTTTCCCGATTTTCTAACTATTTTTAAAGTCGATCCTAAACCTTCAGACACCCCGAAACCTATTGAAACGATGTCTAATCGACACGAAACCAGTCCCAAAATGTTCATTACATCGAATAGAGTGTTTCATATGTTGAACACTTCCCAAAAAGGTGAGGCACGTGCCCCCATACGCCCAGTGAAGTCCCTGCGCGTGAGCCCACGCGCCGGGCACTATTCCTGCACCATCAACTTATCGCCGACCGGTTCACCTGGTTTGGCCGGTCCAGTTGGACCAGCGTAACCGGTTCGGTGCTCTAGACCCTCCATTTTTCTTTCAATCTCTTCCTTTTTGATTCCTTTCTTCCTATTTCCTCAATTCTTATCCATTCCAATCCCTAAACCTAATCAAAACGGCCCAAAACCCCACGGTTCAACCATGGCCTCACGACCCTGTTTTTCCTAGCCACTCTCACGGCCCTCTCAGCCATGAACCACCCTCCAAACTACCTTAACAACATCCTAGAAACCCAACAAACTCATCCTAAAATTTCAAAACCAACCATAATGCCAAAATCAAATTAAAAGGGAGAAAATCAACTAACCGTGAAATCGTTTCTTCTTGGCCTTCACCGCCGTGCACGGCGGCCCAGCAGCTTCCAGCCACCGTCCTCTTGATTCCTCAACCTCTCTCTCATTCTATGTCCTCACGTAAGATTATAAGGGGTGAAGGTTTGGGATTTTGGGTGGAATGAGATCGGGTGGGTTTGTTTGGATGAATGGAAAGCAAGAAGATGATCGATGCATGTATGTAAAGGAAGGACCAGTGGATGGGTGACACTTGTCACTCATCCATTGGGCTTCCTTAAAATAACTGGGCCCACTAGAATCCAAAAATTATTTGTCTCGTAATTCGTGCAATAGTACCAACACATTTGATTTTGGTGTTGGACCTATGTCCCCAACCCTTCTAGATTTGGCCGTCCTACTCAGGCTAAATACTTCCGACCAGCCTACAGATTTTATTGGTCTATTTACCGACCATTTATCTAGTGAACCAAGTCCTATGGTCATTAAGGTCATACTTCATAAATGTAACAACGTTTCTCCATTCGTTGACGCCTTTTGTCCTTTCAATTTAGAAGGAAACCTCATGACTGAATTTGACTTCGGTGCTTTGCGGATAACAGGTGGTTATTTGGACTATGTTCATGAGAAGATCCTATTTTTTTTAGTCTTTTTAGGATAAATACACTAGGAACAGGACAAATAATCTCAAAATGCCCCAAGAACAGAGGTTTACCTCAGGTTGCTCTAGGAACAGGTACATCGTCAAGACCATTGCACCATCCGTCAGTCAAAGTTATTAACCCTGTTAATTTTGATGATGTGTTAGTAATATTACAAAATTAGTAAGGGTAATTTAGACATTTACTTTATTTTATTATATTTTCTATTAAAACTCTTTCTAAAAATTTAAAACCCATTTTCTCCAACCCAATTCATTCAATCATCTCTCTCCCTACACCTCCGACCACCTCTCACTCCCCATCTAGCTAAAGCCCATGAAAGCCTATTATCTTCTTGTTTCGATCGTTGTCCCGAACCAAGGATGTGAGCGAGTTAGTAGCGTTCATTCGGTCCCTCAGTTGACCCACTTGAAAAGTAGCGATGTAGGACCAAACCCAGCTGAGAATTGGGTTGTTATTGGCGATCAGAGGCAAAAAGAGTTTGGCACCGTGGGACTCGAACAAAGAAAGAAGCCACTTCATATCTTGGATGGAAGATTCCAACAAGTTCAAGACTTTCCTAAAGAGTAATGGAGAAATATTGTCTGAGGACCCTTCACCTCCTCCTCCACCAATCTCCTGCTAGCCTAACCTCACAACCTGCCTCTACCACACCGACCTCATCCTCTTCTCCCTCACCTGGTCTCGCTCTTTCCTCGATCGCTCTCTCCACCTCAACCTCCAAAATCACTTATTCGACTCCCCCCTTCTTGCCTCTCTCTCCTCCCCCTCGCCGTCTTTCCAACTGCACATCAAACCTTTCATCTTCTGGAAAAAGTACGGCTCCAAGAAGCTCGTCCCCATCATTTTCATCTTCTGGGACCTCTCCAAGTTCTGGTTCGGGACCGGACTCGAACCTCCATCCAGGTTTTACATCGTTATCGTCGTCGATAATGACATGACCCTCCTCTTCGGTGATTTGACCCGGGAAGCCTACCCCAAAACCCAAGCCTACAAGTTTGAGGCTCCCCAAATCCCAATTCTGAAGAGAGAGCACGTGATCGTTAATAAAATCGACACCACGAAAGCGAGATTTGGAGGAAAATTGCGAAAGATCCAAATCAATCGCTGGTCCAGCAACGACTTGAGCCAGCTCTGCTTTAGCATCGACGACCAAAGGGTTTTGCAGATAAAGCGTTTAAAGTGAAAATTTAGAGGCAATGAGTGAATCGAAGTGGATGGGACGTCGCTGTAGATCTCGTGGGACGTCTAGTTGAGTGGGCGAGGCCACCACTCACTCCTCACCCCGACGCGTGGCTCCCACGCCCAGCGCCTTTGGGCGACGTGTGAGGGCACGTGAAGCCTTGTTTCCAAGCAAAGTCAACATGTAATTTCACCCTTTCGATGTAACAAACATTTTGGGATTGGTTTCGAGTCGATTAGACATAGTTTCGATATAGTTCGAGATATCCGAAGGTTTAGGATCGAGTTTAAATACGTTTAAAAATACGAGAAAATTACGGGGATTTAATGAGAGGTTATTGAAGTAGTTAGTAACCCTCTGGTATGATTTGGACAGGTTCAGATATTCCGAGGATGGTGATTTAGCCCGAGGAGGCTTATGGCATGCGTATCGAGGCGGCAAGTAGGACAGTCTGTGAGTGGAAATTGTTTTCTAAACTGTGATGCATGCATAAATGTTTTATATGTTTTACATATGTGATTTCTATAATGATGATTGTGGTATTGGTGATTTACATATTTACACATACTTCAAGACGATTTCCGTATTTGCACGTACTTCGAGGTTTATGGTTGTATACTGTAGTTTTACGTGCTTGTAGTTTTGGTGATGGTTGATGAAATAGTTTTGGATTTGAAAAGGTGAACTTGGGTATGAGACCTATTTGTTTTGGAAACCTTCAGACATAAAGTCCATTTGAGTTATATCATCGGGCCATGGGCCCAGTTGGTTTACGAAATAGGGCATGAGACCCAATTGTGTTTTATGAATGTGATTTCAGGTCGGGGACCCAGAAATGGATTTGGATTTGAGAAATCGAATTGGTGGATTACGATGCTTTTATGGAAATCCTGGGCATAGGCCCATTTGAATGGTTTGAGATGATTTATGAAATGGTTTTCCATATACCATCCTTATATCTATGGATTGTCTCCTCCATTCGTTTGGGACGCTGGAGTAGTCACGGCACATTGCCTGCGAGGGGTCACTGCACAGAGCGACTGGACCGTATAGTGACTCAGGAGCAGTATTGCTAGACGTCTGGGACATCAGACATCTGGGATGTCAGAGATTGACGCGGGTTGAGACCCCGGGTAACACGCGTAGCTTGGATCGTGATATGACGTCTGGGACGTTAGGCGTCTGAGATGCTAGGCATCTGGGATACCGAGGATTGGTATATAACGGTATTTGATTGGATTTGTAATTTATGGATTTATGATTTGGATTTATGTGGTTATAGATTTGGGCAGTGGCCCACTTGGATCGGAATTTACAGATTTTGGTATTCTATGGTTTTGGGCTGAGTTTCCACATATATTTGGATTTACAGTTTTGGGCTAAGGCCCTAATGATTTATTTAAGTAAATGGTTTGATTACTAGTTTTCGAATGCATGCATACTTTTTAGTGAAGGGCATAAATATCTTCTTATGAAATGTGTTTTATTAAATTATTTATTTTCATCCACTCACAGCTTTTAAATGATTTGAATGCCCTTCAGGTTGATCGCGGATACGGGCTGTAGCAGAGATCGAGACATCGCACTCCTCCACCGATCTTGGCTCGCTCTAGAAGCCCCGAACGGGCTGAGGTTTGAGATATCCCTTGTCTGAAACTTTGTGTTAGACGGGAGCATGGCACATACCGCGTTAATCCCGGGGGAATTTAGGTTGGGTCGTGTTATTTAGTCCCCCATTGCAGGCTATCTTGCAAGGGCAAAACAATAGACTCTCCTTCGTCGTTGAGGGAAACCACACCTGCCCTTGCTCATATTGCCTTTGTTGGCCCTACTACTATAAGAACTACTACTATAAGAACAAAGAAAAATAAGTATCTGATTCGAGAAGAGGACATGGTCGATAAGATGTCTTTAGTAGAGTATCTACAAAAAAAAAAAAAACACAAGGGTCAACCCCGAGCTTCGTCGACCTTCCTTTCTTCTATTCTGATCGTTCATCCAGAGGTTGGAGCTCAAATAGGTGCTACCTCTATGGATGTGACTATCATTTTTGAGCTTGTTTCCATAATTTCTCCTAATCGGGTGGTCGAGCCATCTTCACCAGATCATTCTATCTCAGCATCTACGGTTCCAGCCAACTCTTGGGAACTTATGGTCATAGAGACAGACTTAGAGGCAATTTCCGGCATTTCACCTCCTTCTGCCCTTATCGAGATTTCCATAGTCCTTTACAGAAGGCCTTTCCTTTCTTCATTGGGATTGGAGCCAATAGCTCTTGCTCTGGATAACTTAACTCCCTGTTCTTCTCTTGAATCCAATATGGCAGCTATTGCCGAAATAGATGTGGGTACCCCACTATTTTCAGTACTGTCATCAGGTGCTCGAAACACCTCTGTTCATTTAGGATCTTTCCACTTCCCTTTTACTTCAGCAACAACAATTTCCTCTTTAAGAAGAAATTCCTGGAGCTCCAAACTGCTCACCTCATATGCCTTCTGTTGGGGAGACATTGATGTTGGATGTGTACTCTCAAAATGTACACATTAGTTCGTAGACTCCCCATGTGGCTATCTCCGAGAGCAGCCTTAGTGGTGGGGAACCCGCGATTTCTCTTGGCATTGAACATGTATTTTTTCTGCCTTCACCATTTTATGCTTTCTAGTTCCAATTCTCTGCCTTTGTTTCAAGTTCACGTCTCTCCGGAGATCCAGTTTTTAGAACAAAAATCAAAGTCATTCATTTCTTCACATTTTAAACCCAACCTCTACTGCCGTTCCTCTTTATTCTGAGTGTGAGGTGATCCAAGGTTTCTTAATAGCCCTTATTGATGTGAATGGTGTTTTAGAGTTGGACGAACATGGGAATGCACTGAACACTTTCTTTGGCACGCTGTTGTTTCTTGTTCCTGTTGCCATGTTCGTCGCAGACCTTCTAGATGGCTATTAGAAGTTGTTGCTTGAGTAGGAGCAATTTCAAAATTCTCGTTTGATAGAGGTTCTTTCTTCAGCCAAATTGAAATCTATGGAGCAGTACTTCCTTCAAGCAACGAGTAAAGTGTTTAGATAGGTCGTCGGATAATTGATGCGTTCCTCAAGTTGGAAGGCCTTTAGTCCACTATCGTAGCAACAGAAGTAGAGTTCCTAGCACTCAAGCGGGCGTATGAGCAATCTAAAGTTGAGGTGCTGGCTAAGGAACACATCCTTCAAGAAAAAGTGTAGGCTGTTGTCGAGTAGGCCAACCATGCTTTCAATGAACTACAGGTGCTGCAACTTGGACTTCAATCTATATTGGGCCTTTTATTAGAGCAATAAACCCTGGGCCATCTGTATTTTTATTATATATTAGTGTATAGCCCCATATGAATAGTAATTTGAAGATATGATTTGATTT
Source organism: Prinsepia uniflora (assembly GCA_032719365.1). NCBI lineage: Eukaryota > Viridiplantae > Streptophyta > Magnoliopsida > Rosales > Rosaceae > Prinsepia > Prinsepia uniflora. The sequence goes on along the minus strand of CM064864.1, from coordinate 13,721,529 downwards.
TCGTGGGTGTCTTCTTATTCCAATCGTTTTGATTCCACGCCCTCCTTAATTGTGGCACCGTAAGGTCGCACACAACCTTTTATTTAAACCTTCTGTTTCTTCAATCATTCCCAAAAATCTCCATTTGAAAATTTTCGAGCAGAGATAGAGAATCGCTTTTAGGCTTTCCTGATGGATTCTTATTCTCACTCTGAATCTTATGTGATTATGAATTCAGCTTGTGCATGCCTGTAGGTACAATTGGATGACCTCTCATCTGACAAATTCTTCCTCGATTAGGATTTGAGGGAGGTTGAGATCCTTTGGAGAAACAGCCAGGCTAGGGCAAGTGAGTTGGCTAGGGCGAGCGAGGTGAAGCTCCAAGCCATTCGCGAAGTGAAGGAGGCTACCTTAGCAGAGCTTGAAGTTATCGTGGTTCTAGAGAAGACCTAGGTTATAAATTGTGGGGAGACTGTCCTTCGTACTCTTAAGCGAGCCATGACTGAAGCCTTCTTCTCGACTGAGAGCCATCCTCCTCGCAACACTGATATTTTTTTTTTAAAAAAATAATTTCTATTAATGAAATGAAACTTCCCAAAATACCCATCGTGTCCTCTTTTTAATTCTTAAACGACCAAAATGTATGATCCTCACTGCCATATACTCTAGGACATATTTAAAGTAAGTTTACGCACCTCGAATCATTGTTTCTTTCCTCTCAACTTATCATGACTACGAGTGACCACGATTCTTCTGGGGTTCCCATTCCATACTATTTGTGAGTTGTCCAAGGCCTTCAAGACGAAACTCATGAACAATAAAAAATCATCTTGAGATCTAGAGCTTCAATTCCATCATCTTGTTGTCTTTATTGATGCACAAAACTTCAAAACCTTTTGTGAGAAAGCCTCTCTGAATGCAGGCGCTATATCCTTTCAAGATACCTTGGTAGTGATCAGAAGCTGCATATCCCTCTTTCATGATGAGTTGGCAGTACTCTGTGATAAATAGGAGGATCTCTTGTGTGCTATGGCTTCTCGGGATAGGGAACTTTGCCATATGTGTTGTTCCACTTATCAGGATGGCTTTACTCAAGGCTTCGTGGATGGGAAAGCTGGGAAACCACATCCTTGTATTATCCATTTGTAATTCGACCACTAATGAAATGAAATAAAATTTTCATCCTTGCATGCTGAGTGTCAGGACCCGTCCCAAATATCACCTCGATACTCGGGATGAACCCTGCTCCCGTCTGACAATCATACTTACAATACCAAAAAGAAACTTCATACAACTATAAGCATAACCATCAGACGAAGGAGTAAATATATACAACAGTAAGCCAGAGCATAGTTCTACAAAATGGGCACCAAAAGTCCTACAAGTCTAAGTCCGCAACGGAAGAACGTCGGAAGCCCTATGCCTCGATATCTGCCTCAACGTTCACCCCAGCGCTATCACCACGATCTGGAGGGAAATTAAAAACAAAAGGTGTGAGTGGACCGAAAAGAATGAAAGTTTTAAAACCGTTACCAGCAAATCAAAGTAAGGAAATAAAATCATTTGTTCCCTCCGGTTTAAAACCAGGCATGCCAATGAAGTATTAGAAAAACCATAATATGAAACATCATAAGAAACAGAAACACTATAAAATATCATAAGAAACAGATACACTATAAAACAGCATAAGAAACTAGAGTATAACCCGATCAAACCTGCTGGACCTATCCGAGTCTTTAAACTCAACCAGGCCTCACATAATCCGAGTCTTTAAACTCCCGAGTCTTTAAACTCAATAGGCCTATGGGGGTAATATCATAATATCCAAGTCTTTAAACTCCCGAGTCTTTAAACTCAATCCGGGCCCGTCCCCCATCAATATCAATCCGGGTCTTTAAACCCCTATCCAGATCCAGCAAATCCAATCCATATCCAGTGTAAAACCAATTCAAAATCTATCGCCAAATCCGAATTCGAAATCCCCGGTTCGAAGCCCTTCCGGCGTTCAGAACCGACATTCCGAACCCAAATACGGAAAAAGATTCATGTTCATAACAAAACCATAGGAAAATCCCAAATCATATTCCACAACCTATTTACCATCATCAGAAAACGTTTTTAGGTTAAATTTCTAAATTATAATAACAAACTCTGAAAACCCGCTTTTCCTCGAAAAACGTGCAAAATCCCGAAAACGTCTCGAAAAACGTGCAAACATCTCAATCACGTATAATCATCATCAGGACATAAAAACACACATAGAAATCATAAAACAGTAATTAAAACAGTTTGGCATGCTCGGAAGTAAGAAAGAGTCCACTCACAGTTTACAACACGTCACTCGCGCTCCGTGCGCTCCTCAACCGTCTCTGGTGTCTCCCGTCCTGTCAATAGATACCAAATAGGGTCACAATAACATCAAGGATACCTTCCCTATTTTCCCCAATTTTTCGGGAATTTAATAATATTTTAATCCGAATCCCTAAACCGTACGGATTTCCGAACCATTCCGTAACACCGTCCGATTAACCCGAAAACTGTACCATTAGATTCCTTAGGACATTTAGGGCTAAACTCATGTTGGACGCTTAACCGGATTCCTCCCCACGCGCCCCCACGCGCCGCCCAAAGTGGCTGCGCGTGGGCCTCACGCGCCTGCTACAGTCCATCTTCAACCTCGAGTCACCCGGTTCAACACAGTTGAACCGGCGTGACCGGTTCTCCGCCGTTCACCCACCATTCTTCTCCATTTCAATACCTTTAGCTTCGTCCAATCCCCTACAACCAAACCCAGTCCTAAAATCCAGAAATCACGGCCTGAAACCCCTCGTCTTCAGCCTCGAAAAACCTTGCCCGTGAGCTCTGTTTTCCTTCCCGGCCGTCCACTGCTTCCCCCTTCACGGTGGTGATACCAGCACCATCCTAGGACCCTACTTAGTCCTACCCAACTCACAGAATCCGTCGATTCATCCCCGAAGTCCACGACTTCAAGTTTGAAAATCACGGCTAAAACAGGGTACAGAGGACCCGCCGTCGAACCACCACCCACCGTGAACCTCCCGTCACGGCAACCACCACAACCGACGCCTAAGACCTTCCTAAACCTCCCTTCACTCACCAAACCTGTCGATTCTAGCTCTAGGTCCACGACTCTTCAAAAGAAAATCCACGAAAAACAGGGTAAAAGAAATTACCTTTCGATTCCGGCGCCGCCGTGAGAACCGTCACTCACCACAGTGCTCGTGGGACTCCCCTCAACCTCCTGAGTCTCCTAGTACCTTGAATCCATCCACCACACAACACAACAGCCACCACCGTCCACGGCCTCCTCTGTTTCTTCCAAGTATCCAACCAGCCACCACGTCGCCTCCGCGCACGGTTGCACCACCAGACCACGATCACCAGCTCCTCCTTGTATCTATGTCACTCTCTCAACTCACTCTTCACTCTCCCTAGCATCCAAATCGATCACCGCCTCACCCAAACTTCTCTCTGTTTTCTGTTTCCTTCGAACTTGTGCACGGTTCAAAAATGACCAAGTGTGGCCGTGCACACTTAAGTTCCTCCTAGAACCATCTAGTGTCCCCCACGTGTCCATCAGCTATTGGCTAGCCCAAAATATCTGCCACTTGCCCTTATCTGATTGGGCTGAGGAAAAATGACCAAAATGCCCCTCCTGCACAAAATTACCATTTTGCCCTTAGACTTTCCAGACCCGTATCTTTTCCGTCCGACGTCCGATGACAGCGTGCCGCCTGTCGTTGAACTCAGGACGTCGAGACCTATCCAACGGTCCTCGGTCTACGTAAAAATCACACATCCTCCAAAAAGTCAACATTTCCCCTTTTTAACTCAAAATTACGGTAACGCCCCCAACCTTCCGTACATCATAACTTTTCCTCCGGTTGTCTGAATCGAACCTGCCGCCTGTCTACGGACTCGTGACGTCCTAACCTACGTCACGGTCAAGGGCTAACACTCATCCAATCAATAGTACAAAAAGTCAACTTTTCGTTTACTATTCACAAGGGCAAAATCGTCCTTTTTACAAAACTTCACAAAAATTACATTTGTACCCTTCCCGTAGGTACGGGTTGTTACACTGAGTTAGGCATGTTCTTTTCCTTATTTCATTCATTACTTTTGATATGTTAATTTTGATGCCATGTCTTTAAATACACACTTATAATTTGCATGTAACCTCGTGTCAACACATGTCTAGTGTGTTGAGCCCATAACCTCTTTAAGTCATGTATGGGCAGGGTTTTTTGCTGTCAGAGTTTACACAGCCATGTCTAGTCAATCCACAGAACATAGCCTCCAAATTCTTATGGCTTCTATTGTGCAAGTAATTAGATCTCATCACATGGTGGAAAACAATGCTAAAGACATCTGATTCTTGTAAAACCAGGTGTACTTTGGCCAAATAGCTAAGCTGAAGATTATGCATGAGAATTCACGCTTTCTATCAAAATTAACTCAACAAGTATGGCAATTGGAGTTAAAAAATGACATGGAGAAGCTCTCTCTCTACAGTAATTATAGGATGACCTTACCGCTTCGAAGATCAGGATTGCAAAGCTAAAAAACATACTCAAGGACTGAGGTCAGGCCATTGAAGCTATTTCTGAGAAGTACTTCCAAAATGGTTATGACGACGGATACATATCGCAGGTGGTTGGTCTCGATCTCACCCTAATAGTTGGCCCAAAGGGAAATTTGCTTCCCCTCGATCCATGGTGGTTTTGATCCATTATAAATTCACCTTACAGTGTACCTGTTAGATCCTAATTTCCATGTAGAACAAAATGATTGTTTTGTAAGCCCCTTTCTAGCATGCAATATTTGTAGGCCCAGTTGCCTTAGGCCTATGTCACACATAGAAGTTCAATGACTATAGATGCTCCAAGTTAGGTAGGACACTTCCAAATCCATAGGGAAAATGAACTCTGTTTTTAATGACTTATTGAGTGTTACCTTGCTGGGTTGGTCATTTTCATCTTCTCCTATTAATTTGATACCTCCCATTTTGGGGTCGTAGTAGTTAGCTTCGGCAACCGTATGATTGGCCATGAATGACCTCATATTTGTCTGAATGATCTCCCAGGATCCTTCCTCACGGGTAGCATTGTCAAGATTTCATATGGAAATTTGCTGATGCAAAGTTGATGGGACACACATGCTCTTGTGGATTTAGTCCCTCCCTAGCAAAACGTTGTAGCATGCATTGCTGTTTACTACAAAGAATGCCAACATCAATTTCTTAGATCTCACCATGATTTCCAAGGGCAAAATCCCATGAGTCTTGGTAATGGTCCTACTGAAATTGGACATTATAGTCGTAGTCGGAAAAGAATCTCGTAGTGTCCATTTAATTTCTTTAACATTTTAACAGGTAGGACGTTGATGGAAGCCCATTCATCTATCATCATCTTGTCAATTGAGATGTCCTCCAAATAAGCTATAATAAAGATAGATCATAGATGGTCTATCATCTCCTTAGTCAGGATAGAAAATAGTGATTTTTCTTGGTAGCAAGTCGTCTTCGATATGACATCTTGATCTTCATCCATTGGGATTTCGATCATTGCTCGAGAGGTTTTATAAATGGAAACATCATCTATCATCTGATTGACTTGGCGATATATCACTGACAAGTGTTCTGGTTGGATTACCACTACACCAACCTTAAGTTGGGGTTCATGTTTCTTGTCAAATAAGGCATTCATTTCCATGACTTCTAGTATATCATTTTAGAATTCTTCTATTTCCCTTTTTGGTCATACCCTAACCATAACTCCTCTGGACGTCACACCTGGATGATTCTCCATTCGAGTCTTCCATATTCTCAATTTGCTCATTTTCCAAGTTCTTTTTAGGGAAGTTCCTGAATATGAGTTTTTTTCAGACTTTAGAAGAAATTTTTGAGATGGTTCTTAAATGAGAGCTTCCTTCTGGATGTCTCTCTTGAACTTCCTCCTTCTTCCTGTTTATCTTGAGAGGACTAGTTAGCTACCTGCTGGTTATAGGAGGCGTTGTTAGTTCCTCGGGAGGACTTACCCCTAAGCCCTTCTTAGTGTGAAGGTGTGCTCCTTACTATCTCTATATTCTTATTTTTGCAGTTCACCCTAGCTCATTGGCTTGCTTTCGATCCTTACCTGCCATATACCACTTTATTTCCTTGATTGTAGTTTTAAGAGGTCTGATTATTTTTTGTGGCTTTCTCAGGAGGTACCACTCTTTTGTTCTATGATTTTAGCTGGTCGACCTCACCCCTTGTATGTTGACCAATTGTCTGCTCTTGCTCCTTCCTAGTATCTCCTTATTTCTGAGACATGAAGCTTTGTGGCGTTATCGTTTTAGGGATGTGTAGACCATGGTTCCTTTCAGGTACTTTTGGAGGATTATTATCCTGACCTTTCTTTGAGTACTCTGATTTTGTTCCAGTGCCTCAAATCAAGATCTAAGGAGCACATTTCTTCTTGTATTGGCTACATAACACTATTACACCTTCGATCGTGGCATGCATTCATCTAGTTTGATCGTTATGACATTGTTCTCCTTTTGTTATTTTGGCCCTTTTATGAGATCATTGAAGATTAGCCATATTGACTGATGTCGTTGGGAATGGATATGTGTCCACCCCTAACGGGGTCTTGGGTATTAGTGCTAGCGCGATATGTCCTTGGTTGATTAACCTCTAGATTGTATCCCTAAATAGGACACAATTGGTCATGGCATGGTGCAATGATACATGCCATTTACAAAACTACTTGCCCTTTATATCTTCAGGTTTGGGAAACTCTTGCTTATGAAATGGTTTAATTATCTGCATCCTTACCAACTCATCATAGACCTCTCCAGCTTTGGTAAGGTCAAATAAGTAAGAACTAACCACTGGTATTATGTTTACGAATAGGCTCCCACTTGGCATGAATGGATTATGCTCTCGAGTAAGTTTTACCAGCTACCTGAGGGCCATTGGCCCATTTTCCGGGGTCTGGATAATAGGACTCTCCCCTTAATCCCCCTCGATTAATGTGAGAGAACCTGCTCCCATCTAACACGACATCGTAGAATGACCAATGAACCCTCAAAATTAAATAAACATACTTACCTCGTGTCAGACAAGAGATACTACCACATCCTATTCAGGATGTCCAGACTACGTAAATCCCCGTGATGCATGTGCCTTCATACAGTCTGCATCCACAATCAACCTAGAGGGTGCCAAAACCAACAAATATATGAGTGGACAAAAATAAAGCTTTGGAAAACCATTTTTCCAAAATATAACTTTAAACCTTCCGTTTAATAAAACATGCATGCATAGCCAATATAAAACGTTGTTTTCAAATAAACCATAATATATCTAAACCACGGGTCCAATCCAAATCACAAGGAACACATAAAAGGCTCCTGGCCCACATTTACTAACCCTGTCGCCACGTGTGGAGTCCAACTCTGACTACGTCCGAGTCTGTCTCTAAGAATCCTCAGAGTCCAACTCCGGATAGTGATCAAATCGCCTGAGGTTAACTAATCCAAAAAACAGTATCCTAAACAAGAACATTTTAACCCGGGCACCAGCCCAAAATAATTTCCAAAAACCGCATAATTTGATATCCATAAATAATAATCATAAATACATTTAAAATCCAACCATTTATCTAGAAATAATAATCATTCCAAACCCTAGTGTAAAACTAATAAAAACATATAATTATGCATGCAGCATAATTATGAAAAAAATTATCCACTCACAGTATTGTCGCTCACTCAAAACACAAGCCGTAAGCCAATCCAAAGCCATCGAGATGTCTTGGCCTATCAAAGTCACACCCGAAGGCCACTAAATATCCATATAAGTCCATAAAATAAACCCTCAAAAACACTAGAACTGAAAATTCGTCCCAAACACGATTCCTGAGGAGAAAACGCCAAAATACCAACCAAACGACCTCCGATCGACCTGAAACCACCCCATTGAATTTAGGACGTCGAAACCTTTCAAACAAGACTAGTTTCACCTCCAAATTCAAGCCCACAAGCGCCCGCCAAATTTCCCACGTGCTTGGTCAACGTTGACGTCCGCTACTAATGTCAACCCTAGTTCATACGGCACTAACAGGACCTAACATTACCTACCATGTGGCACCCTCTGCATGTGCCACGTGGCACTACTTGACACTTTCCGCATATCACTTTCTGGCGTCATCATGACGTCATCTACTGACATCATCATGCCACGTTTCACCTCTGATAACCTCTAACAGCTTGCCACGTGGCTTGACATGATGATGTGGCAGTCCACGTCATCATCTTCAACTTCTCGTGGGTTGACCCGCAAGTTTGTAACAAGTCATTTGATCCGAACGTAAAATCCGACTCGTTCTTCATAATTTTGAGTCTTTTCTTCGATCCAAGACCACCATTTGACTTCCCTTTAACCCAGAAACTGATCTACAACCTTAAACACAAATAAACACCTAAAATCTTATGGTCAAGCTCGATTCCTCATGACCAAGCTTCGAGCTCCCTTCTGAGCTCTTTCATGTGTTCATTTCTTCCCTTTTTCGTTGTTGCAGACTCACACAAGCTCGAGAAGCACTACCAAGGCCTCAATTCAAAAATCCGACGTCTCAAATGGATAGCCCAGAAATTCAAGCTTACGGGTTACGGGTTTTTACCTATTTCCTAGCTTTCCAGCCAGCCTCCATGGCTCATCCACCGTTTTACCATCTTTCACAGTCTCTCAGCCCCACTTTGGACTCCTCATAGTAGCAAATAGATAAGGAGGTGATGGAATTGGTATATGGGGTGGGGTGGTCTTCGAATGTGTTTGTGTGTGTTTTCAAAGAGTGAGAGTGAGATGCAAGAATTAAATGGGTAAGGACCAATAGGGTGAGTGACACTTTTCACTCATCATATGGTCCCCAAACTAGATATTTTAGCCCCACTAACTAACAAAATTCCAACTGCCTCATAAAACATGCAACTATAAAATCGACTAAATCCATTTTTGACAAGTAAAATACCCGTACAAAATCCAAATTTGACATGTCGTCTGTTAACGTAATCACAATCCCGCGATCTACACAACGGACCTAGGTAAACTTACAAGTAACCTCCCGGGTCAAAAGTTCATATTTTTTTTTTCTATCCAAGGAAAAAACCATCATTTCACTTCGAATAATCTCGAAAAACCTTGATCATATCCCAATAATCTCGTAATTAAGGGCCGGGTCGTTACACTGGATCTTGGTTATTGCTACCTTTAATTCTTCCTCATCTTCTATCATCTTTGATCCTTTTTCAAGTTCTTGGTGCTCCAACTGGTGCACAAGGACCTTATTTTTATAGAAAGGGGGAACTTTGGCGTTATGCATTTGTCATTGCTCTTCTTCTAGCAGCCTTTGGAACTTGGTTGCAGATACTACTATCTCTTGGAGATTAGAAAAAGTAGTATCATCAAATTTATTTATGAGGGAAAAAACCATCATTTCACTTCGAATAATCTCGAAAAACCTTGATCATATCCCAATAATCTCGTAATTAAGGGCCGGGTCGTTACACTGGATCTTGGTTATTGCTACCTTTAATTCTTCCTCATCTTCTATCATCTTTGATCCTTTTTCAAGTTCTTGGTGCTCCAACTGGTGCACAAGGACCTTATTTTTATAGAAAGGGGGAACTTTGGCGTTATGCATTTGTCATTGCTCTTCTTCTAGCAGCCTTTGGAACTTGGTTGCAGATACTACTATCTCTTGGAGATTAGAAAAAGTAGTATCATCAAATTTATTTATGAGGGAAAAAACCATCATTTCACTTCGAATAATCTCGAAAAACCTTGATCATATCCCAATAATCTCGTAATTAAGGGCCGAGTCGTTACACTGGATCTTGGTTATTGCTACCTTTAATTCTTCCTTATCTTCTATCATCTTTGATCCTTTTTCAAGTTCTTGGTGCTCCAACTGGTGCACAAGGACCTTATTTTTATAGAAAGGGGGAACTTTGGCGTTATGCATTTGTCATTGCTCTTCTTCTAGCAGCCTTTGGAACTTGGTTGCAGATACTACTATCTCTTGGATGTGTTCATTTCTAGCAGCATTATTTGTTGGAAACCTATATTTCATCTTCATCCTTTTGAACCTGGCAATGAAATCCTCTGTTTTTTCGTGGTCACCTTGCTTGAGAGTAGTCAGGTCGCTAATAGTGACTTCAGGTTTGATTTTATAGAATTCCTCATGGAATTTGGCTTCCTTTTGGCACAAAGTATGAATGGATGCCTTAGGTAATGAAGTCTACTTCGAGAAAGCATCCCCATACATGGATACATTAAACAAATATAATTTGAGGTAAGAGTTATCTTCAACAGTTACGCATTGGGCCTAGAATATCCCTATGTGCTCCAAGGATGATGTGTCATCCGAACCTTATTTAATTTGTAAATTTGGAAATTTACTATAAAATGACCGTTTTGCCTCTAGTAAAGGAAAAAATGTTGACTTTTGACTCGAGTTACCATTTGGACTTTGACCAATAACCATGACGTAGATCGAGACATCACGAGTCTATAGATAAGTGGCACGTAGATCCAATTGGCCAAAATATCTGGTGGGACCAATGGATGAGTGACAAGTGTCACCCATCCAATTGGCTCATCCTTCGATTCATTTGGATCTGTTTTGATTCATGCATCCCCTCATTTCCTCTCAATTGTTCTCTGTGCAAACTGAAACCACCCAACCCAAAACTCATAAACACCATAACCTCCATAGCTCTATTTCTCCATCATCTCCACCATTCATCTGCTGGAGTGTGTAAGTGAGTGAGACCAGAGTGAGAAGACAAGGACGCCAATGAGGTTGTGCAGGACGGAGACACAGTAGGAAGGTGAGAAACCCGAAACACCCATTCTAGTTCAAAATTGGAAAACCCCTTTTCGACGTGTGTTGAGGGATTTGATGGACTCTAAACTATTCTAGGGACTAAGGCGATCTCAGTGGGCTTGATTTCGAGGCAAGAGGTGGCTAGAGTTGAGAGAAAACGGATGAGGAAATTTCTGGCTACTGTTCATTGATCGAAGGTATGTTTCTAGTATGTTTTTCATGGTTTTGGTCAGTTAGATCGATTAAGAAACGGGAACTAAAATGGTTGGGAAATAAGAATTTTAGGACTAAGTCGGGTCGAGGGTCTGGGCAACCCGTTTACAGGGATCCTGTTTGACACGACCCATCCCAATCCCCCCGGGATTACCATGGAATGTGACGTGCTCCCGTCTGACAAGAGGCGCCAGACAAGGGATAACCGATTGCCATTGCCCAAACGGGCTTCCAGAGTGCGTAAGGATCGATGGAGGAAGTGTGCGATGCTCAAGTCTCTGCTGCAGTCGTATTCGGGCATTGAAAACAAAAGCTGTGAGTGGACGAAAATAAACAAGTCTGTTTAAAACATTTATAAGACATTTATGCCCCTTAGTAAAATCATATGCATGCACCAAAACCAATAATCCCATATTTATTTAGAAATAACCATTAGGGCCTTAGCCCGGAAACCAAAGCATAGTTTCAATTTCCAAAAGTAAATCCAAGAGTTATTTCATAAATCCAGTAATATGAACCATAAGGCATATAATATAAACCATAACCATTATTTTAGCCACTGCACTATACACTCCAATCCGACATCCCTGATGTCTGACGTCCCTGACGTCAATAAGGTCACAATCACAAGGCTACGCGTGCCACTCGGGTCTCAATTTTCCGAGTTAAATCCCCGAACCCCGTTCGGGTACAGCATCACCTGATGCAGCATCACCTGATGCTTAGCGTCATAGACGCTGGACGTACTAGACGCCCGTGACCTCTCCGGGGTACCTCGCTGGAGGAGACAATATAATATGGAAGGATCTATACAGTGCAGTAACAAATACATTTTATAGATACCCACATGCAAAACATATAGGTATACATAGGTAAAATCCGAACCATTCGTTACGTTTCATCAAACGGGTCTCATGCCCAAATACCGTGAAACGTGCCACAACCGAAATATCATCAAAACCATTTATTGATTCCAGCATGTGAACATATATAAAATGTAAACCAGAAAACATTTATTCAATTCCAATTTAGGGTCCCCGACCCGCAATCACATGTAGAAATCAACTGGGCCCCTGGCCCGATTCCACAAGTTAACTGGGCCCCTGGCCCGATTTCATAGTTCAACTGGGCCCCTGGCCCGATTTTACATTATTCAAGTTCGTAACCGTTTCATGAAATCATATCCAACCACATTTATGGAAATCGGTGAAAATCCAGAAAATCTCGGTTTACGTGCAAATACGTAATTCACCTCGAAATGCGTGAAATCATTTTAAATTCACCGATATCCAAAGTAAATCATTTAATCATAATTATAACAATCATAAAACAGTTATGCATGCATCGAATTTATGAAACCAATGTCCACTCACAGACCGTTTAACCGAGCGCCTCGATACGCGTGCCATAGGCCTTCCCGGGCCACCTCACTATCACCGGGACTCCCAATCCTGTTCAAATCAATTTAGAGGATTACTAACCTCATCATTAACATCCTATTCAAGTCCCGTAATTTTCCCGAATTTTTAAGTATTTTTAAATTGGATTTAAAACCTTCGGACATCCCGAACAATATCGAGACGGTGTCCGATCGACACGAAACCAATCCCAAAATGTTCGTTACAATGTATAGGATAAAAGTCATATTGACCTCACCTCGAGATTCGTGCCCACGCGCCGTCACGCGCCGCCGTGAGTGGCTGCGCGTGAAAGCCACGCGCCTGCTACAGTGCTCCTTCCTCACCCGAATGACTGGTAAACGGGTTGAAAAACCCGCGATAAGACCCGGTCCAAATCCTAGCAATTCGACACCGATTCCATCAATTCAAAATTCCATTAGCATCGAATTAGATTCAATTAGGGATCTGTGGACTAAATTACACACAATCATACCTCAAACCTTAAGATCAAGGATGATCACACGAAGAACAATCCGATCGCTGTTCATCATCCGAAATCCTCCCATGTCAATCGATTCTTTCAATTGATGCATCCATTAGCATCGTGAGGTCATAATGAACTCAATCCCCAGTCCAATTGCATCACTCCAAGCTTCAAATCCCACGACTCAAGCTCGAAATTTCTGAAGCTACAGTAGTTCCGTTCTTCCTCAAACGGCCCTCAATCCGCTTCGTTCCTTCGACGAAAATGATCGTGGCAATCCCAGAAGACTCAAACCAATCTCCAATTTGATCGTCAAGGCCCAAATCTTCCAATTCGATTTTCCCCCCGAATTTCGGAATTTTCGAAATTCCAGCCCCCCAGCTCTCAATTAGTCCCTCGTGTTTTCCCAAATCATTCCAGTCTCAATTCTTGTCAAATTCGTTCACAAAAACAGTGGATAGAGAGGAGATTAAGGGTAGGAGAAAATTGAAGTTGGTTGTTCACGGTCGAAGAAGTTTGAAGGGATTAATGGAGGAATAATTCAATTAATTAATCAATAACACAATCATAATGTTCCCCCATGTTACAATTATACTAAACAATTCAGGGATAGATCGCACTAGCCATCCACCCAGCTCAATCATGGCTCCAACTCACGGCTGTTCAAAATCACAGTCCAAATTACCATTCTGCCCTTGTGCAGAAAATTACCAAAATGCCCCTCACGCATCCTGACCCGTAACTCGGTCATACGGACTCCGATTGATGCGTGCCGCCTGTCATTGGATTCGTATCGACGATACCTACGTAACGGTCCTTGGCCCCCGGCCATCGGACCTCCCGATCAAAAAGTCAACATTTACCCATACATCGTCCAAATTACGAAAATGCCCCTGGACTTCCGTACATCATAACTTTCACCACGAACGTCGGAATCGAACGTGCCACCTGTCTATGAACTCGTGACGTCCCGAACTACGTCACGGTCATCGGTCAAAGTCCATTTGACCATCTGAATTAAAAGTCAACGTTTTGCCCACGCCCAGGGGCAAAACGGTCATTTTGCACAATTCGTCCGAAATCGCTCAACTAATCCCAGATTAGTAAATCACAATTAAATATTATTAAATCCCGATATTCGGGACGGGTCGTTACAACCTTCCCTCCTTAAAGAATTTCGTCCTCGAAATTACCAACAATCTTATTCCACAACCACCTTGTGGAAAACAATTCGACCACACATCTGTGTACACTTGTACACCCACATACTGGGACAACACCAGCCTCGCTTGTACCCAGACATCCCATCACAGTCATACGTCATAATAGCAACAACACTCGACCACCGCGAGTGGAAATGATCACCTGATCCGCGATAAAATCGCATAACCATTTAGCTGACTCCTTCAGCTAAACGGTTCCCTTCCATTGCCACTAAATCCTTACATTTGCTCCCATTTGGAGTCACCAACTCTCATTTGTCAGTCCATGCTGACACCATCAGTCAAACTGTCACCACAAAGCTTTACCACCCTAGTAAAGCCCCAACCATCTGTCCGTCCGTGACAACACCACGTACTACATCACCCTCGATGTAGCGTAAGATCAACCACATGATCTCAATTCGCAGGGCAAGCCCAATCCTGCGACACAAAATAATCTCAATGTCCATAATCGCCGACTCCCTCAGCGAACCAAAACGCTGGGAAATCACGGTGTGATAAAATCACACAAGGCTACTCGTGGTTACTCAAACCACCAATTCACTCATCCTGAGTGTACGTATACCGTCAACTTACTCCATCAAGTGGTGTAACTGGAACACATTGAATACCAGCCCAGCAGTGAACACACATATCAATACCGGGTTCCACTAGCCAACCGTGGCCAAGAGCACCTGCTCATACAATCACTGAATCCTGACAAAATCACTCTGCTCGGCGCACAGTATCAAATGTCCAGTCCACAATACAGCCAAACAAATGATATCAGAACCAAGCCGATTACCAACACATTAAGTTACACACCACTGGTACATCCCATGTACCGCCATTAGGCACCACTCAGCCTAACCAGTCTCAATCCTCGTACAACGTACCCTGAACGTACGTCAATCCATCAATCTGACTATAGCCACCCAGGTCATAGCCAAACACGTTCTAGTAATGGAGTACATTTTCCCAAACCAACATGAGACAAAACGAACTCCACCCGTCATCTAGTTCCAATTCCGAATCCGAATTCGCAATTTCGTAAGAAATCCCGAATCCGAACCCAACATCATATTTTTAACCCATTTCCAAATCCGAATCCGAAATCATTATTCCGTAAGCTAGCATTGGAATAACCATTCCGCACCCAAATCCAGTAATCCATTTTCGAGCTTCGCAATCGAATCCTGAATCGTCACCCAGAAATTCGATTCCAAAACCCAAAATCTCGTTTACGTCCACCAAGACGTAACATAACCGAACCTATCGGTTGCCAGCTCAAAACACTTGATTGACTTCATAGGGAAGCCAATCCCAATATTCACATGTCAAAGGTTGACAAAATCCGACCACATCGGAAACCTACTCAACCGAGTAACAAGCCATATGGACTTCACTCCGAAAAGAAGTTCAGTCCCGTCTTCTACGACTCACATACCAAGGTAAGAGTGATAAACTCTCCACCCATCTGGATCATCAAGATCACAATCCATATCCATCGCTACGTCACCCGACAAGTAATATCACGATCCTAGATCGTCACATCGACCAAAGTCGACAACATCGCAAATCAGATCCACCTAGGATCCACACATGCTCACATAGCTAACAGTCCATCCGAAAGCTGATCGTAGGGTCTTACACCCTCAATTGAATCCTTCGCCAAATTTCCCTTGGTGGAAAGATGGCCATGCATACCACCACCAAATCCAAAATCATACACAACTGCTTGTGTCCAATGACCCCAAGCCAAACATGGGTCCACCAACCAATACACGCTCAACGTACTGGTAGCAACACTCATCATCTGCCACGGCAGAAAATATGAAGTCAACCCTAATGACTTCGGAACACCAATCACCGATGCGGAAACGAGCACTCCCCTCGTCTCCAAATCACAACTCTCCCCGGATAGAGAGTTCCAACCATGTTGGAAACAGACATGCTCCCAATGAGATGTCAAGTCCAACCACTGGACTTCCCACGTCCATACCTCACTTGGACCACCACGTGTCCAAAATCAATTCATTACTCGGACCTCACGTCCGCCAATAATCATGTATGCACACACCCCGATTCCGAACGGAAATTTCCTCAACTCTGCCTGGATGTGCATACCATACTGCTTTTGTCTCATATCTCGACCTTAACAGGTTCAATCCTCAGGTTCCAAGTGATTCACAATCACAAAATACCACGAATGGTTTCCCCGACTTTTCCAATTTCAATAATTTCCTTGTATTTCCCGGGGATATAAGAAGTATGCCATCATACCAATCTCGGAGTTGACAAAACTCCCCAAGTCCATCAATACACATGGCATATGGAACAGCATCCCAAGATTCCCCAAATTTCAATCACACCTTTTGATCCATTCATCACTTGTCATCATAAATCTGTTGGGACTTATCCCAACACGACACAACCTCCACTGGATCCCATCCAGTCCAAGACTCAACCACCTCTGAGTCGCAGATACCAATCACATGTCCATCATGACAGAGTCACACCCCAACTGGTGGCTCATCGTCATCACAATTACTGTCACCTGCACCAGCGCTAGTACCAGCACCAACGCACCATCATCAATACTAGTATCAGCACACAGGCATCCATACTAGTATTGGCATATAGGTATCACCATACCAACATCCATACATAGCACACGAACACCCATGCTAGCACACGAACATCCATGCTAGCACACAGTGTGCAAAGTTATTACCCTGGATCTCCGTCCATTCCGAACGACGATCCCGTAACACCACTCGTACCCCACGACCATGGGTACCCCCAATTTGGCCACCCACACGTTAGGATAATGAACGTTCCCTGAACGTCCTCAAGTATTAAAACCACGCTAAATACCCTCGATAGCCAGTTATCTCGACACAACTGTCGGCCAACAGTCATCGTTGTCAAGATCCGTATCCACACATCACACTAGTATTCGATCCGACACGGAATTCCATATTTTATCTCACAACCGTATCCATAGATCGAACCCATAAGACTCACTAGAGTCATCCACATGGTCATCCACGACCTCAGCCGCTCGTCGCAGCACAAGTTCTCATTTAGAGTTCACTTTTCCAGCCCATCAATTATAAATTAGGGTTCCAAAGTCACACCCTAGGGTTCCTACCGAACCCAACTGCCTTCTGCAGTAAAATCCACAACCTGACCGACCCCGCGGTCCTGACATCACATAGACGTCCAATCCAATCCAATCCAATCGTCAACTCAACGTGGGTTCCATCGTGGGTTCCACCACGAAGGTCATCGACTAACTCCGATGCACCAACACCCCATACACTAGCCAACGCTACCAGGGTCCACACTTAGACCAATACTCAACTGAGTTTCGCATTTCCATAACATTATTCAAATGGGGTTCCTTGAACCTGGATGTGCCCAGTAGCACAACCGTCCATCATCACATGACCGAACCGACGGTCCCGCATTACTAGTTAATTTATACAACCCCACTTGGGTTGAATCGCATCTATGCACGGCGTATCGGGCCAAACACACCCAATCCACCATACAAACTCAAACTATCTATCAGGTTGACAACGGAACAGCAGCCCAAGAGACATCACACCCTCGACCCTCGCACATAAAAGAGCAAAACCTGCTCTGATACCACTTGACACGACCCATCCCATTCCCCCCGGGATTACCATGGAATGTGACGTGCTCCCGTCTGACAAGAGGCGCCAGACAAGGGATAACCGATTGCCATTGCCCAAACGGGCTTCCAGAGTGCGTAAGGATCGATGGAGGAAGTGTGCGATGCTCAAGTCTCTGCTGCAGTCGTATCCGGAATCAACCTGAAGGGCATTGAAAACAAAAGCTGTGAGTGGACGAAAATAAACAAGTCTGTTTAAAACATTTATAAGACATTTATGCCCCTCAGTAAAATCATATGCATGCACCAAAACCAATAATCCCATATTTATTTAGAAATAACCATTAGGGCCTTAGCCCGGAAACCAAAGCATAGTTTCAATTTCCAAAAGTAAATCCAAGAGTTATTTCATAAATCCAGTAATATGAACCATAAGGCATATAATATAAACCATAACCATTATTTTAGCCACTGCACTATACACTCCAATCCGACATCCCTGATGTCTGACGTCCCTGACGTCAATAAGGTCACAATCACAAGGCTACGCGTGCCACTCGGGTCTCAATTTTCCGAGTTAAATCCCCGAACCCCGTTCGGGTACAGCATCACCTGATGCAACATCACCTGATGCTTAGCGTCATAGACGCTGGACGTACTAGACGCTCGTGACCTCTCCGGGGTACCTCGCCGGAGGAGACAATATAATATGGAAGGATCTATACAGTGCAGTAACAAATACATTTTATAGATACCCACATGCAAAACATATATGTATACATAGGTAAAATCCGAACCATTCGTTACGTTTCATCAAACGGGTCTCATGCCCAAATACCGTGAAACGTGCCACAACCGAAATATCATCAAAACCATTTATTGATTCCAGCATGTGAACATATATAAAATGTAAACCAGAAAACATTTATTCAATTCCAATTTAAGGTCCCCGACCCGCAATCACATGTAGAAATCAACTGGGCCCCTGGCCCGATTCCACAAGTTAACTGGGCCCCTGGCCCGATTTCATAGTTCCACTGGGCCCCTGGCCCGATTTCATAGTTCAACTGGGCCCCTGGCCCGATTTTACATTATTCAAGTTCGTAACCGTTTCATGAAATCATATCCAACCACATTTATGGAAATCGGTGAAAATCCAGAAAATCTCGGTTTACGTGCAAATACGTAATTCACCTCGAAATGCGTGAAATCATTTTAAATTCACCGATATCCAAAGTAAATCATTTAATCATAATTATAACAATCATAAAACAGTTATGCATGCATCGAATTTATGAAACCAATGTCCACTCACAGACCGTTTAACCGAGCGCCTCGATAAGCGTGCCATAGGCCTTCCCGGGCCACCTCACTATCACCGGGACTCCCAATCCTGTTCAAATCAATTTAGAGGATTACGAACCTCATCATTAACATCCTATTCAAGTCCCGTAATTTTCCCGAATTTTTAAGTATTTTTAAATTGGATTTAAAACCTTCGGACATCCCGAACAATATCGAGACGGTGTCCGATCGACACGAAACCAATCCCAAAATGTTCGTTACAATGTATAGGATAAAAGTCATGTTGACCTCACCTCGAGATTCGTGCTCACGCGCCATCACGCGCCGCCGTGAGTGGCTGCGCGTGAAAGCCACGCGCCTGCTACAGTGCTCCTTCCTCACCCGAATGACTGGTAAACGGGTTGAAAAACCCGCGATAAGACCCGGTCCAAATCCTAGCAATTCGACACCGATTCCATCAATTCAAAATTCCATTAGCATCGATTTAGATTCAATTAGGGATCTGTGGACTAAATTACACACAATCATACCTCAAACCTTAAGATCAAGGATGATCACACGAAGAACAATCCGATCGCTGTTCATCATCCGAAATCCTCCCATGTCAATCGATTCTTTCAATTGATGCATCCATTAGCATCGTGAGGTCATAATGAACTCAATCCCCAGTCCAATTGCATCACTCCAAGCTTCAAATCCCACGACTCAAGCTCGAAATTTCTGAAGCTACAGTAGTTCCGTTCTTCCTCAAACGGCCCTCAATCCGCTTCGTTCCTTCGACGAAAATGATCGTGGCAATCCCAGAAGACTCAAACCAATCTCCAATTTGATCGTCAAGGCCCAAATCTTCCAATTCGATTTTCCCCCCGAATTTCGGAATTTTCGAAATTCCAGCCCCCCAGCTCTCAATTAGTCCCTCGTGTTTTCCCAAATCATTCCAGTCTCAATTCTTGTCAAATTCGTTCACAAAACAGTGGATAGAGAGGAGATTAAGGGTAGGAGAAAATTGAAGTTGGTTGTTCACGGTCGAAGAAGTTTGAAGGGATTAATGGAGGAATAATTCAATTAATTAATCAATAACACAATCATAATGTTCCCCCATGTTACAATTATACTAAACAATTCAGGGATAGATCGCACTAGCCATCCACCCAGCTCAATCATGGCTCCAACTCACGGCTGTTCAAAATCACAGTCCAAATTACCATTCTGCCCTTGTGCAGAAAATTACCAAAATGCCCCTCACGCATCCTGACCCGTAACTCGGTCATACGGACTCCGATTGATGCGTGCCACCTGTCATTGGATTCGTATCGACGATACCTACGTAACGGTCCTTGGCCCCCGGCCATCGGACCTCCCGATCAAAAAGTCAACATTTACCCATACATCGTCCAAATTACGAAAATGCCCCTGGACTTCCGTACATCATAACTTTCACCACGAACGTCGGAATCGAACGTGCCACCTGTCTATGAACTCGTGACGTCCCGAACTACGTCACGGTCATCGGTCAAAGTCCATTTGACCATCCGAATTAAAAGTCAACGTTTTGCCCACGCCTAGGGGCAAAACGGTCATTTTGCACAATTCGTCCGAAATCGCTCAACTAATCCCAGATTAGTAAATCACAATTAAATATTATTAAATCCCGATATTTGGGACGGGTCGTTACACTGTTGGAGGTCAGGGACGATGACATCATCACCTTGTCAGACTGTTAGATACATGGCCCAGTAGAAGAGTGACACGTGTCACATGTCTGTACCCAGTCAGCACTAACATGTCAGTGACGTGGATCAATCAGATGGTGTCACGTGTCACTGACATGTTAGTGATGTGGACCAACTAGCTGCTGACACGTGGCACTTGTCAGATGACATCAACGTTAACTTTGACCATTGACCTGACGTTAGCGTTGATTTTTTTGTCAGCTTTGACTTTGGCTAGCACGTGGGGGCGCGTGGGCTCGAATCTCTAGGTGGGGCCAGTGCCATTTTAAAAGGTTTCGACCATCCGGATCCAATGGTGGTGATTTCGGGTCGATCAGAGATCGTTTGATAGGTCAAATTGGGGTATAAACCCTCGGGAAGCATGTTCGGGACCCATTTCCAGGCTGGGACTGTTTATGGGGTTTATGTATGAACTTGTAGAGTCCATTAGTGACCTTTGGATATGTTTTTGACAGGCTAGAGACTGTGACTTAGCTTCGGAACAGGTTTAGACAGTTTGATTGTGCAGCGAGGACAGTGTGTGAATGGGCTTTTGATTTATAAATAGATTGCATGCATAACCATTTTCACTATATAATTGGATTTGGATATTATTCATGGATGATTTATACGTAATACATTATTTTGGGCATGAGACCCGTCTGGATATTATGGTTTGGTTTTGGAATAAAATAGGGATTTCATTGGTTTATACTATTGCACTATACATACCGACCTTTTGGATTGTTGTTTCCTCCAGATGACTTGGTACTTGGGAGTGGTCACGGCGCATTGTCTGAGAGGGGCCGCTCTATGTGAGAAACCGTAGAGAGACTCAGGATCAGGATTGCTTTAGACACGTGGGATGTCATACCCTAGACTGGGTTCAAGGAAGGGCTCAGAGTGAGACCCCGAGCGACAAGCGTAGCCTTAGGACCGTGACTTTATTAGACGTCTGGGATGTCAGACATCTAGGATGTCATGGTCGGGATATACAATGCACTATTATGATGGTTATATATATATATATATATATATATATTCTATTGCATATGGTGTCAGGACCCACCCCTAATCCCCCGGGATTAAGGGCTAAATCCCGATTCCGTCGAACTTACGCATGACACGAAGGCTAAACTGACGTCCAACATTCATATGACACGTAAGTCGGAGAAGGGATTCTCGATTCGACCGTCCAAAAACTTCTGAACTTCCCAGAGTGCTCAGAGTCTACTGTGGATCGTACGTATGATGTCTCCGTCTCTCTCGACCGACAGCCCGCGCTGCAACAACCTGGAGGGTATCGAAAACACGAAAAGACTGTGAGTGGAAAAAAATAAAGTATACGTTCAAAAACAGTTCAATAAAACATAAGTACATTTTTACCCTCCACGCAAAACCAATGCATGCATATCCAAACATATTACGAAACCATTCATATAACAAACCAACCAAGAAAAACCATTTGAAAACCCATATCGAAACCGTTATTCAAAACCAGGCCTCAGCCTCAAATCTCAAATCAATCTCAATCCGGGAACTCGGTCCCAAAACTCATCAAATCTAATTTATCCGGCCCACTGCCCAAAACATCTGAAAACCAGTGAAAAACCAGTGAAAATATCAATCATACAAGTTTACTGGATCTCAAGTGTGCCCGAGTTTTTAAACTCAAAACACAATGCGCAAATAGCCAGGCCTTCTAGGGATATCCAAGTCTTTAAACTCAAAACACAATCACATGCCTCGGGGGGTATCATATCTGAGTCTTTAAACTCAAAACATATACCGAGTCTTTAAACTCAAAACATATAAATCCAGGGCCCTCCCTCCGTCAATCAATCCGAGTCTTTAAACTCAAAACCAGATCCAGTGGTTTTTCTTTCTTTTTCCGGGTCTTTAAACCCAAAACCATTTCCAATCAACAGTGAAAACCATCGAAAATCCTTTTCTGAATTCGCAACAATGATTCGGTAAGCTGCATCCGGAACCACTGTCCCGAACCCAAATCCAGATTTCCTTTCCAAATCTCAAAACCGAAATCTCATAAACATCATTTCTGAAATCACAAGAACAGGGTTCCAAGCCGAAATCACTTTTCCAAAATCCATTTCAAATCCTTGAAATCAAATCATATTCCAAATCCCGAAATCAAATCATGTAAAACCACAGTCAAATCACAAGATCAAAATCTCGTAAAATGTGCAAAACTGCAATACCTCAAAAATCGTGCAAAACCGTAAATCAGCAAGATCATAAAGCAAATCATAGAATCACGTATGAAAACATATTAAAACACATATGCATGCATCAAGAGTTAGAAAGCAAAGTCCACTCACAGACCATTCTGACGTCGCCTCGATACGTCCGCACTTACACTGTTCCCACCCATTCTGCTTTCCTCAGCTTTCCCGAACCTGTCCAGATCCCAAACTAAGGTCACTAACTACTTCACAAAGGTCATACTAAAGCTCGACAATTTTCCCGTATTTTTAACTATTTTTAATCGAGCTCTAAAACCTTCGGACTGCCCGAAAACTATCGAGAAGACGTCCGATTGACTCCAAACCAGCGCCAAAATGTTCGTTACATCGAATACTTTAAAAGTCATGTTGAAACCATCCTCAAAACCGGAGCCACGCGTCCACACGCGCCGCCCAAAGGGGCTGCGCGTGGGCCTCACGCACTGTACACTGTTCATCTTAAACCTTTGTTCAACCCGGTTTGAACCGGTTCGGTCCAGCCGGTCTAACTGGACCGGCGAACACGGTTTTCCCTCATTTTTCTTCGATTTTCACTTCTATTGATCCTAATAGCTTCGTCCCAACTAACCTAACTAAGTTAGCTAAATAAAAACACAACTTCACGACTTAACTAATACCTTCCTGAACCAAGATCAGACCCGCCTCCTGCAATTGGGTTCTGCCACCGTTCCTGCCTTTTTCGAGCTCTGCTTTTAGTTCCAAAAGCTTCCCTACATCTTTCAGTAACTTCCTCAATTAACCAAATCACAAATTAACCGTTCAAACATAATTTACGATTTTCAAATTTAAACTAAGGTTTTGCGGGAATTCGACCCTATCGTTCACCTGAAAGCTCCAAACCAACCGTAATCGATCCCCTAGACTTCGAGTATCATCTTCTCATCAATAAAATCAATCCAAACGATACAAAAACATGATTTCCATTTCCAATTGTGAAACAGGGCGTCTCGGGTTCACTGGGTTTTTCCCTCGACCCGCCGTCGAGCTCCACCGCGACTTCCACCGTCCACTTCTCACCCTTAGGTTTTTTTCTTCATGGATCATTGGTTAGGGACGAGAATTTTTGGTGTTGGTGTAAGGATGGATGTTCAAGCCCTGTTCTATGTCTTTGTCTCTGTTCTCAGAAACCGGGCAACTAATTTGCAAATTTCAGTGTTTTTAGACCCACTTAGTCGGTGAAACAAAGTTCCACAGACCTCTAGAGTTAGGCCATGTGTCATTTTTCCTATGGGCAAGTGTTTCACAGACAGCCAAGTGTCCCATAGGTACTGGGCACAGATCCCAAGACAGCCAAAAGACCAATTTACCCCTACCTTGCAAAATTACCATTTTGCCCTTCATTTATCTAGACCCATATCTTATTCGTACGAAGTCCAATAAAGGCGTGCCGCCTGTCGTTGTACATAGGACGTCGAGACCTATCTAACGGTTCTTGGTTCTTGGGAAGAAACCTTGTCGTTCAAAAAGTCAACATTTTCTCTCTTTTTAACCAAATTACGAAAGTGCCCATAACCTTCCGAACGTCGTAACTTCCACCTCGGACGTCAAAATGGGGCATGCCACCTGTCTATGAACTCGTGACGTCCCAAACTACATCATGGTCATCTGTCAATGTCCATTTGACCTCCCAAACTAATGGTCAACATTTAGCCCATTTCAGGGGCAAAATCGTCATTCTGCCCCAATCGTCCAAAAGCATCCAACTAATCACCGATTAACATACTAATCCGTCTTTAACCACTAAGCTAATCCCAACTCCTAGGATGGGTCGTTACATATGATGATATGATTTTACGATTCAGTTATGATTCCCTATGTTTTGACTCGAATGCATGCATGTTTGAAAACGGAAGGGTAAAACAGTATTTTATTATCTCATAAATGATTTTGAACTATTGATGATTTTCGGCCCACTTACGCTTTCATTGTTTTCTTGACCCCTCTAGACCGTGACACAGAGGTAGAGGCTGATCCGGAGGCCGAGACATAGTTTGTTATCGTTGCGCACCTGAAACCCGTTCTGAGTAGGTTGAGCACCGTTTTTGTAAACTGACATTTGTGCTCACGTTTTTTAGTGCATTATCCATGGTCTTACAATGTAGAACCCTAATTTGGTTATGTTTAACTTTATTTGAATTTAAAACTCGTTAAGGGTATTTTTGGCATTCTTTAGGGTTGTTGTCTGACAGGAGTAGGGCTCATCCACAGGTGGTCCCAGGGGGATCGGGATGGGTCTTGTCATGATGTGCTGCCAACTCTGCTGAAGAGTGTAAATGTTGGCGACTTGAAATTCCTAGGAAAAAAGGTTGTCCTGATCTATATAAGTCGGGTAAGGCTTTCTATAGGTCAGGATATTTATTATCCTATAAGGTGCTGGTTGACCCGATATCCGATGTCTCAACTCATTTTGTTTCATTTGTGAGGGCTTGACACTCTGTCACGCGGGATGACCTTCTATCAGGTACAAACTCTTCATCTGACCTTGCTTCATCTTTCTCTATTTGTTTAGTATGTTTTTGTTCCTTAATGGAATAGTGGGCTTGAATTCTCCCTAGCCATTAGGTGGCTGGTTCCTAGAAAACATCCTAGAATCACAGATAAAAAATTCCTGACGAAATTAACTTGTTTTTGGGATTTCAATCCCTGGTCCTTTTAGGAAGGCTGGTGTTGGACACAAGGGCTTAAGAACTAATTCCATGATTTCATATGATTCTTTCCATTGTCAGGTTTTGGGACTTCCAATGGTGGGACATTAGTGTCCTTATTTTTAGTAGTACTGCGAATGGAAAGCTCTTAAACCTGGCGATTTAGACCTTCTATCTGCAAGATGATAGGAGACAAGATATCCTTGAAGAATTCCATGAGCTCCTCCTTAGCCATGGGTTGACTGGTAATATCCTCCGCAACTCCATCGCGAGGCAGTACCATGTCAACGTGCGGGGATGGTAACTCAGGTATCGTCTCTTAAGAAAGATTCTTTAGAAATCTCCCTTTAGTGTCTCGGTGTCACTATGTGTACCTGAACTTGGACATGCACTAAAAAAATCCTACTGAACGTGCCAGATTATGTTCTTGCCCAAAAAAATTTCTCATTTAGGATTCGAGTAGGCATGAGGCAACCCTTGAGAGACCTCTGCGAGGAGCTGGGCCTACAGAGTGAGGGAGGCAGACCACTCGTAGGGTCTTTTTTAGTTGGAGATGTGATGTGATGTGATGATGCTGGATAGGCTGGGCGTAATAGGCTTTTAGCTAAAATAGGTATACCAGGAAGCAAGTAGATTTTTCACTTGAGTGCAGGCGTGTCACTAGTAGAAGCTTCTACTAGATAGTGTAGACCATAGTTAGTTGTTGTTTCCATTTGGTTGTTTTTCTAGGTTGCGTTTTTAGGCCAAAAACCTTTCTTCTAATCAAACAATCGTGAGATAAGCAGATAAGATTAACCTCTGCTGTTATTTTCTATGTTTTTTTCTAGGACTTTAATAATTTTCTTTCTAGGGTAGTCCAAGTTCAGTTTCTCGCCATGATATTCATGTTAACGACATTTTTATTTCAATGGTCAGGTGGTTAGAGGTCCCAGATTCCCTCAAGTAAAAATCAAAGTACTCAAACCAATGCTCAAAGATGGTATCCTAACTTGGATAGTCGTGAACCACGTTTGGATGGTGTATTATGAGTACCAATTGCTACTTAAGAAAATCTGGTTTGTATTAAGATAGAAATGGAAGTACAATTACTAGAATGTAAAAGTACTCGAATCAAATTGAGAAAAAACTGAAATTACGAGTGTGTAAAAGTAGATTATTTTCTTCGTATTCAAGCCCGTATCAAGCAGGAAATTCCAGAAATTATCAACTGAAATGAATATCGGTCTGAAATCATACCATAAGATGACAGAGCACTCAAAGGCAGCGATGAAATTTCAAAAGGGAGGTTTGAATACCTCAGTGACTAGCCATGAATCGGCAGTCGAAATGACTATCTGTGAATCGGTAGTCGAGATGACTTTCCATGAATCGGTAGTCGGGATGACTTTCCATGAATTGGTAGTCGGGATGATTTTCCGTAAATCAGTAGTTAAGATGAATTTCCATGAACCGGCAGTTGAGATAAATTTTCGTGAACTAGTGGCTAATTTATTTAATTGGAAAGAAGGTTCATCTCTGCAAGCCTCAATGAACATCCATGAACTAGTAGTTGGAATGACGTTAGCCTTTATGATAATGTTTAGTCAGAAAGAAAGTTAGTGCTGGATGAAGCTAACCCTTATGATGATACTGTTGGAGCGGTTAGAAAGACAGTTAGGCGTTTGCATAAATTCCTCGAGGAGATGAGAAGAAAAATGGCATCTTGATTTCGTAGAACGAAAAAAACAGGTTTTCCACAAGGGCTAGCCTTTGTTAAACCATGAAACCTCGTTAGGTGTTCATAGGTTTAAAAATTGATAGAGATCAAATTTTTAGGTTTGATTAGTTGATTATCGGTCATTTGAGAAGCTGATTCCTTCCCCTTTTATAGGTGGTAAGGAGGCTCGATCAAGTTTTCAAGTTGGACCCTCAGCGGGTCCCACATTGCTGTTTATACAATTGGAAACCTCTCATTTGCCTTCAAATTCTTCGTGTGTCATAATCGCCTATGCTTTACTTCTTCTTCACATTCCAAGTGGGTACTTGGACTGGATCATTCTTTGATTGGGGCCTTTAATTCCTTTGAGCCATCGATTTAGGCCCAATGAGATTTTTTTCAGGTGTTATCATTACCTCCTGAATTTCAAATGTTTTGTTTATAAAACAATTTAAATTCACATGATCGCTCCTTCATCCGTGTTGAACCTTCTTTGACTAACTCAGGTATTTTGCGGTTTTCCTTATTTGCTATTCACTTCTTGGAACAAGTCGCCGCCTTTCTGTTTGAACTCCCGAGATTTCAAGAATTCCTTCATGTAAGAAGAAATCAATCAGGACTTATGGCTCTTAAAATAACTTAGAAAGAGAAATCCCTCATCGACTCCTCATCCTCTGCTAGTTTAGGGGTTGTTTTTATAACACCCCAGATATTCGAGAAAATAAAAATGATCATTTTGCCCTTGAAATTCAAAAAGTTGAATTTGACAAAAAAGTCAAAATATTAACTTTTGACTTTTGACCATCTCTTAGGAACTTCGAAAAGACCATTATAAGGGTCTCGGCCTCTTGCGTATATAGAAGGAGAGCATGGTGAAAACGGAGTTCAGATGAGAACGTTATAGGTCACGGTTGAGTAAGGGAATTTTGGTAATTTTGTACCAAGGGCATTTTGGTCATTTCACATTGGGATATTTTGTGGAAATGACACATGTCTAGAAATTTCTAGACCACTCTTCATATCTCATATCACATATCACATATCACATAACCATATATCATATACGTCATATATACATATAATTCACACAACCACTCTTGTCACGGTTTCCAAAGCTAAGCGCGTGCTACCCGGGGTCTCAACCCAAGTCTCTCAGAGTCCAAGGTTAATGTCCGTAGACCAATGACCCGTCCTGAGGTTACAATCCATGCCTTTCTGAGAGTAAGGAACCCAACTGGGGGTGACTCCACTCAGTCGGTGCTCCGTGACTACTCCGGGGTCCACCCAGGCCAACGACCCTCCCCGGAGGAGATAATAGAAGAAAAGGAAGGTATATGAACATATATATATATACATATAACATACACATTCATGCCCGGTCCCCTTGAACCCTTCATGATCCATAATATCCATGTCATTCATATATATATATATAGAAAACATCCTCCATGCCCGGTTCCCATAAACCGTCATGTACCACTGTCAGGGCCCACCTCTAATCCCCCAGGATTAGGGACTAACCCTGCTCCCGTCTGACTTACGCATGACACGAAGGCCAAACTGACGTCCAACCTTCATGTGACACGTAAGTCGGACAAGGGATTCTCGATTCGACCGTCAAAACACTTTCAAACTTCCCAGAGTGCGCAGAGTCTACTGTGGATCGTACGTGTGATGTCTCCGGCTCTCTCGACCAACAACCCGCGACGCAACAACCTGGAGGGTATCGAAAACACGAAAAGACTGTGAGTGGACAAAAATAAAGTTTAAGTTCAAAAACATTTCATAAAACAATGACATTTATACCCTCCGTTTCAAAAACCAATGCATGCATATCAAATTCATGTCATAAAACCATGTACGAAAACCAAACACATTTTTCCTTTTCTCAAATCCCAAAACCACCAAAAACCATTTCCTCCGGGCCACTGCTCAAGACCTCAGAAAACCCTTTTTATAAACCATCATCATCACATCTCAGTGAAATCCAAAACACATTTAAAACCACATTCTCATCCATCGAACCTGCTGGATCTATCCGAGTCTTTAAACTCAATCCAGGCCTCAATAATATCCGAGTCTTTAAACTCCCGAGTCTTTAAACTCCCGAGTCTTTAAACTCAATAGGCCTACGGGGGAAATATCAATATATCCGAGTCTTTAAACTCCCGAGTCTTTAAACTCAATCCAGGCCTCAATAATATCCGAGTCTTTAAACTCCCGAGTCTTTAAACTCAATAGGCCTACGAGGGAAATATCAATATATCCGAGTCTTTAAACTCCCGAGTCTTTAAACTCAATCCGGGTCTTTAAACCCAATCCGGGCCCGTCTCCCGTCAATCACAATATCCGGGTCTTTAAACCCAATAACCAGATCCAGCAAATCCAATCCAAAACCGTTTGAAAACCATTTCTAAATCCACATCCAAACCCGAATCTGAAATCACTAGTCTGAAGCCCTTCCAGCATCCAGAACCGTCATTCCGAATCCAAATCCAGAACTCATATCCATATCATTTCCAGGTCGGAGTCCGCAACCATCATTCCGAAAGCCGGCATCCGGAATAACCATTCTGAACCCAAACCTGAAATTCCATTACCGCAAACCACTTTTGAACTGGGCTTCAAGCCCGAAAACCCTTTTTCGAAAACACTTTTCAGAAATCTTTTTACTTTCTATGAAATAAATTCTTATTTCACATCCCAACATCAAGTTATTAAAACCAGGTTCAAATCACCATATTCGTCCAATCTCGTAAAACGTGACTTTTCGTAATTTCCTCGAAAAACGTGCAAAAACCAGAAATCATCACACTCATTAATCAAATCATAGAATCACGTATGAAAACATAGTAAAACATATATGCATGCATCAAGAATTAGAAATCAAAGTCCACTCACAGACCATTCCGACGTCGCCTTGATACGCGCGCACTTACACCATTCCCGGCCATTCCGCTACTCTCGGCTTTCCCGAACCTGTCCAAAGTCCATAACGAGGTTACTAACTACTTCATAAAATTCCTACTCAAATCCCATAACTTTCCCGAACTTCTAAGCGTACTTTAAACGGGACCCTAAACCTTCGATCCCGCAGAACTAACCCGAAACAACGCCCGATAGTCCCGAAACCTATTCCAATGGGTTCATCATAACCTTTAGACCAAAAACCTTGTTGGAAGGTTCCTCAGAATCTTCTGCACGCGCCCCCACGCGCCGTCCAAAGTGGCTATGCGTGGGCTTCACGCGCCTGCACCAGGGCATTGTTCATCATCGTCCCCAACGGGTGAACCGGTCCGAACCAGCGCATCCGGTTCTCTGCAATTCCTCCATGCTTTTCCACCATTTCAATCCCATCCGTTTCGTCCAGTTCCCAGCAATCATTCCCCATCCTAAAATCTAGAAATCAAAGCCCTAAACCTGTCGTCTTCAACCTCGAAATATTTTTGCCCGAAACCCCTATTTCAGTCTCCAGCCACCTAGACATTCCCCTGTCACGACGACCTCCCTAGACGACTCCTAGGACTTTCCTGAACCTCACATCACTCACCAAAGCCCTCGACTCTAACCCAAAATCCACGACTTTTCGAAATGAACAAAACAGGAAAAACAGGGGATTTTAAGCTTACCTTCAATTCGCCCTCCGCCGTTCGCACCGCCGTGCACCACGGTGTCCACTGAGTCCCCTGCAACCGTCTTAGCCTCCTCTCAGCCTGGATTGAACCAACACACGACACAACCACCACCAATATCCCACGGCCTCCTATGTTTTCCCTGAAAATCGAACTCACACCCTTGTTCTACCTTGCACGATTTCACTCCCAAAACCCAATCACCAACTACTCTTCTCCTCTCTGTCACTCTTACCAATCACCAAAACCTCACACCCTCAATGAATCGATCAAGAACCTCACCGCCTCACCTCTCTGTTTCTGTTCTTCCCAAAACCAAATGCATGGTTTTGAATTCACCCAAAATGTACCCGTGTCTATTTTAGACAATCCTAGAACCCTCTAGTGTCCATCCACGTGTCCCCTTCTCATTGGTCATCAGCACCAAAAATCCAATCCGACTAATGCCACATGCCCTTATCTTATTGGTCCTAAGGGGAAAAGACCAAAATGCCCCTAGACTTTAAATTACTATTCCGTCTGACGTCCGATGACAGCGTGCCGCCTGTCGTTGTACTCAGGACGTCGAGAGCTATCTAACGGTCCTCGGTCTACGTAAAATCCAAAAGTCTAACAAAAAGTCAACTTTTTCCTCTGTTTCGCCAAAATTACGATAACGCCCTCAATCTTCCGAACATCATAAATTCCTCTCCGATTGTCCAAGTCGAACATGCCACCTATCTACGGACTCGTGACGTCCTAAACTACGTCACGGTCATCGGTCCAAGTCCATTTGACCGCTCGAACTAAAAGTCAACGTTTTGCCCAACCTAGGGGAAAATCGTTATTCTCCACCAAAGTCTAAAAGTACCCAACTAACCTCCACTTAGGCTCACTAATCCTTTCTTAAACTCTCCCTTAATCCTAGTTTCCAGGACGGGTCGTTACAACCACAATAACTTTTCCAAGGTTCATGCCAGTTCCCATAAATCGCCATGAATTTGGAAATCCATTTAGGGTCCATGACCCAAAATCATCAATGTAAAACAACTGGGTCTCGTGCCCGAACATATGACTCAACTGGGCACCGTGCCCGATATCTAAGGGTCAGTCACGACTCCGATCGTAGTGATGCGTGCAACCATCCATCCAGGATCGCACTCAATCCTGGTATGTCGCCGTGAACGAATCAACCGACGCAACCACCATAAGATCATGGTACACTCATCACCGATCGCTATCTTGAACCTTCAGCACTCCGAAGTCGAGCCTCCGTCGGCTGTCCGACCACAGATCGTGCATCGTGACCTCTCCGGAAGGAACATATCCTAATCCGGAGGCGAGCGTCGTATCGTCTGTCGCCATGCACATAGCACCCATCGCGACCACGAACTCCCAAACCTGTCCAAATCGCAATAGAAGGTTACTAACTACTTAGATAACCTCCCACTAAAGCCCCGTAATTTTCTAGAATTTTTAACTATTTTAAATCCCGATCCGAAACCTTCTGATGCCCCGAACATTATCGAGACGGTGTCCGATCGACACGAAACCAATCCCAAAATATTCGTTACATCGAATAGAAGATTTCACGTAGTGAAAACATTCCCAAAGCATGCCTCACGCGCCCGAGAACCTCCTGCGCGTGAGCCCATGCGCCAAGGCACTGTATCGCCTTCTTCAAGCTCTGGCTGGTCTGAACCAGCCGGTTCAGTGCAGTCCGGTCCAGCTGGATCGGCGTGACCGGTCTGGCTTGGTTTCTCCCCTATTTTCGGTCCAATATTCCAGTTTTGTTCCCAGGCTTCACAGCCATCAAACTCCATCAAAAACCTTCTCCATACCTTCTAAGAAACCTAATAAACTCATTACAATCACTAAAAACCAAGCCTAACGTCACAAATCAAAAATCAAAAGGAAAGAAGCAAACCGAGTACTTCGTCGGGTTTCTCCTCCTCCACGCCGCCGTGGATGGCGGTCTAGGCCTCGTGTAGCCTCCTCTCAGTCCTCACATCCTTCCTTACATGACAAAAATGATGCTAGGTGATGGTGTGATGTGTGTTGTGTGTTTGTTTAAGAAATGGAAATGGAGAAATGGTGTTTCAGGTGGGTTTGAAGAACAAAGATATGAAAATGTTGATCAGATGAGAGAGATGAGGATTAGATGAATGGTGAGGATTGAGAGATTAAATTAGAATGGAAGGCTAGGATTGAGTGATAGTTGGATTAATTATAAAATAATAATTATAACAATATTTAATTAATATAGATCCACAATTTAGGGGAATTGCCCAATGGGATGAGTGAAACTTGTCACTCATCCATGGGTCCCACTTAAACTATCTGGCCAATCAGATATTGCCAAATCATCATCGCATCAAAGTACGTGCATAGTAAAACCGACCTTCCGTGACCTATAACTCTCCCTTTCGAAGTCTGATTTCAACGTGCCGCCTGTCTACGGATTCGTATCATCCCGTTCTACGTAACGGTCCTTGGCTCTCGGCCATCGGACCTTTCGGTCCAAAAGTCAACTATTTGCCCCTTTTAACCAAAATTACCAAATTACCCTTGAACTTCTGAACATCATAACTTCTTCCTCGAATGTCGGAATGGAACGTGTCACCTGTCTATGAACTCGTGACGTCCTAAACTACGTCACGGTCATCGGCCAAAGTCCGTTTGACTGCCCGAATGAAAAGTCAACGTTTTGCCCACGCCTAGAAGAAAAACGGTCATTTTGCATCGTTCGTCCGATTTCGCTCCACTAATCACCGATTAACCTCACTAATCATGATTAGTCACTAATCTAATCCAGGGATTCGGGATGGGTCGTTACACTCAGTAAGCTCCTAGGGTCGTTTTGGGGTGGAAAACTGAGATTTAGGATGTAGGAAACATCTCTAAACGAGGTTGGAAAATTGTTTGAAATTTCCAGGTACGAGTTCTCTGGTCATAGAACTCCTCTCGGGTTAGATATGATCATTTTGGACGAAAAAGGGAAGAAAAACGATAAAATTTGGGTGAGATACGGCCAGGTTTGGTCGCCAGGTCGAGCGATCCGAGTTGCAGACCCGACGAGAGGTAGACGATGGTCACTGTGCAGGCGCGTGACCCTCACGCGCAAGGAGATTTCGCAGGCGCATGCGGCGTTTTCGGGAATAACGATCAATGTACAAAGTATTCCTCTTGTCCTTTTGAGAATAATGGTATAAATTGTATGTGAATTTGATGCTATTTGAGTTTATTAATGAATTTTTGATAGTTTATGTTGTGCTTTAATTAAGATTATTAGGGGGAAAATGGGTAAATTAATTACAATAAAACCTTAAATATTGAAAGGGATCTATTGATAAATTACAGAAAATTAAAGGATGATAGAATTGTGTAAGGGATTTATGAACGAAGAGATTGAGGATGATAAAGAGAATTATTAGAGTTATTTTCACGTAAAGTTGTAATTTGATATATGATTGGTTTATGAAATGTTCTTATATTTTGTAACTATAAATCTAATTAATTGTATGAGAATTTGGTGACCACTTGTGATGATAAAATTTGTATGTATAAATTATTATTTCTACTTGAAATTAAGGATTGAAGCTTGATTCCCAAGACTTATAATGATTTAAAGGAATAAGTTATGGTAAAAGGAAAAATTATTAATATATCACTTGGATGTGAATTTTAAAGATATGGAGGATTTTGTGGTGTATATGTATTGTTTATGTGAATGGAATCTAGGAATTCCTCCGTAAATGGTTCGTAAGAAATCATAATGAGTAAGAGAATTGTTTTAATTATATTGTCTTAACGAATTGTGTAATGATGATTTGGTCGTGGATCATTATAAGATTTTGACGGGTTTACGGAAGTTAAAAGGGTGAATTTTTGAAAACTAGTTTACGCCACCACTTATCCGGGGTAAGTGGGTTGGATGTGAGCGATACCCCGCGGGAAGTGACTTATGTTGGTTAGTTTTTTTTTGAAGTAAAATAAAACGTATCCCTTGTCTGATAAAAATTGTCAAACGAGAATAAGGCCAGTCCAACTGTCGTGAAATTTAGGGACGGGTTCTGTTAGTTCCTACCATTAAGACTCCTTGGATTTATGGGGAAAACTTTGAGGATTGTTCTTCGCTTGTTCACAATGTCCTTCGGGCCTATGAAGGCGGAAATCATATTGCTGATGGGCTGATTCTACCTGTAGGCTCCGACCCCTACTTCATTTTGGGACCTTGTTGGCATAGGCAGGTACCGCAAGATGCTAACCTTGCATTGCAGTATGAAATAGATCACAAATGTATTTACCAAAGGCGAGAAAAATTAAGGGAAACTTTCATTAGTGTAGGAAATTTTTGAATAAATGTGTATAATTGTTCTTAGTTATTAACAACACTCAATAGAAATATTTGTAGATGCATGATGTAAATTGGTAGACAATGGTTATAAATATGGCCACTATTGCTTGTTGACCAAGTGAAATAGTCTTTCCTTTGTTTCTTTGGGAGTTTGTCATTAAGCTTGTAGGAGAATAGAGGAAAGCCATTGAGATTACTTCCTCATCCCCTTTAAAGATTGGCCTTCCAATCACATGCTTATATTGGCTTCCAGTCCATGCCTGCGACACAACAAATCAAATATCATCATTCATCTTAATGAAAAGGGCTACTAAGAACTATAATTCAGACATATATGTTTTGTTCTTAAACTTTAAATATGAAATAAAATTCAAATAAACATCCATAAATAGTATAAACATAATAAACTGGTTGATTAGCAAGTGCATGATTGAATAGTATCAAGGGATAAGGTGGGCTTGCACGCATCATAGATGCTTTTGTTACATTGCAAGACAGAACAGAACATGACTTTGGTTTCACTTTTAGACATTGAACGCATTATATACACAACTTTAAAATACAGTGTAACATAAAGTTATAAACTAATTGAACCTATATGCAATCTTTGGAGACAAAGCAATTATAATGCTGGCTTTATTTTTGGATTGGTCTTTCAATCTTTATTTCCTTGTCTTTCATATCAAGGATATTCTAGATGAGAAATTTCGACACGAAATTTCGAATGTCTACTGAACTAAATGCTCTTAACCTCTTAAATTATTAAGTCGTATAGAAAATCAAAGACGATATTCAAGGTTTACCTGAATTTGGTCCCCAGTGGTAACCACAAGGGCATCTTGATCCGGGGTAAATGAAACCCAACCTTTCTTGGAGTAGACATGAAACTCAGAAGAAGCATCACAAAGATGTAAACACAAGGCATGAGAGTAATCAGTGCCTCTAATCAGCATCTTTATCACATCGTATCTCAGAGACCTATCCCATTCTTCTTCTAAAACATTTTGGCTGTGCTTGTATACACAACACACTGTCCCAATGTCTCTCTTTTGCACCATATGAATATCATTCCCATTACCTAATTTTGTTTGAGAATTATTCAATAAGGTGAGCAAAATTTTCTCAGAGATCTTCTCAATTTCTGTCATGGTGGTCTCCAATTTCTCACTGCACAATCAACAAATTTCGTATTGTAATAATCTTCGGTTTATAACATTTATAAATTATATACGAAATACAATGTCCGATAATCACAAACGTTCCAATTATCACCTGAAATTTGAATATCCGATTGGGTCAATTCCCTCCATTGCCAACTTCAAACGTTGGTCTCTACACCAAACAAACTCTCCACTCAATTCACTGTCAGGCTCCTCGCCATGAACTTCCTCGAATCCGTATGGCTTCTCCGGTGACCTAGTGACTGCCACCCTTTTCTCCGGTGACAGCTGGAAAATTCTGGTGGCTGCCGACTGCACAGCCCTTACAAGCTGGCTTGAAATTCCATGGTTCACAAGCTGGAAACAACCATTTCTTGCTATGCAATCCACAACCTTGGCAAGACTAACATCAAATTCATCCAATTTTGATTCTTCAAAATCAATTGTTGGTGGATTTTCAAGTGATTTCTGCTTGGGGAAGAACTTGTCAGGCAAGATGAGGTGAGGGACTTGAAGGGAACGCTCTAGGAATTCAGTGAGGACTTCATCGTTTGCCACTGATGATCGGCGGCCAGAGGCAATGGGAGAAGGTGGCGGGGCACGAAAATGGATCAGGTTTTCAGGGGTTGGTTCAGGGGAGTTTGCCATTGGGACTCAAACTCAAAAAATTGTTGTCTTCAAATTTCTTTATTTTGTTGTTAAAATAGGAGAAAGAAAAAGAGTAAGGAGCAGCAATGATGAGATGTCTAGGGCTTCACTTGCCTCCCAAGAAGGCAAGAATGATGCATGATCACCACACTCCCTTTCACTTTTGGTGTTCACTTTTTTTCTTTTCCTCACTTTCTTTACAGCTCCATTGTTAATCATTCAAAAGACAGATGTACTTGGATGGATGTTACGATTCCATTTTTAAGAATGAGGTGGATTTAAAGCTGCTGAGTTTCAAGTTCAATTTTTAGAGAGATGTATATGATGTGATTCTAATACATCTTAACATAAGCTACTAGTCGGTGGAGGTCTCGAGTCCTCCTCCAATATATTCTTATATAACAAAAACACATATTAACAAAAATAATAAAAGATTTTAAAAATGATGGCTTCATTTCATGTTCCAAAAGGAAAAAAGAGGGTCATTTTATTGCCTGATCATATTATTCAGACCATTTTATTGCTCACAAGTTTATCATTTTTAATCTTGTGAAAGGATGCATGAAGCATAGATGCAAGTTTGTTAGCTAGTCACACTTAATAGGGGGTGTATTCAATTAAAATTAAGAAAATTTAGAAAGAAAAAATTTAGATGATAGATTTATAGAATTGTGCAAGATCATTACTTAGCATTTTAAACAGAGATCGATACTGCATTTTCAAGATCTATTTATACAACATGCAAATTATGTTTTTTTTTTTCAAAAAGAAAAAGAATTTGTTGGTTGCAATAGGTATACTCTATATCATGTATTTTATACAATAGGTTTTGTGATAAAATGACAAGAAATGTTGGAGGACACCAAAAACTACATTTGCCATATTTAATTTACTACAAAATAAATATTTTGTCCTTATTATTCCTTATAAAATAAAAATCGTAGTAATAGACGTATAGCGAATCATGTGTCTTTATATTTGAAATTTTTTGAAATATTTAAATGCTTCAATTTTTTATGGCAACGACATCCGCCCTATGAATATTTATGCAATATTTGAAGATAGCTATGATCATGGTTACTGTTAAGATTGCTGAAGGCTTACAGGTTGAAGACCTAATTAATGAAAGATAAATAGGCAACAGCAGGTTTGGGCAGCTTTTGGTACAAACTTGAAATTGGTATAATTGTGTAATTGATATTATTGTATAAGCTAAAAATGGCTGCTGTTGTGTATTAACATTGTGTAATTGAGATTATTTTATAAGCTAAAAAGGTATATTTTGAAATTTCATTATTTATTTTATAAGCTAAAAATGTATATTTTGAAATTTCATTATTTCCAAAACTATTGTATTGAAGTTTCAGAATTTTTTTTAATTGTTAAAAAATGATAGGAAAAATTTCAAGAATCAACACATAATTGGCCCATAATTTGTTTGTGCAATTGTTGACCCTAGACTGGCCCATTTTAGGGTTCAGACTCAGGAGCCATTGTTTCCAATATGGTTATGGGGAGTAGGTCGAGTTCCATATAGGGATCCTTCCATGATCAAAACCATTATTATGATTGAACTAATCAAACCAAAGGGATAAGAGAACAACGAAGAGACCAATAAAAGGAATTATGTCTCCGTTACTCATCAAGTTAAGAAAGAAAGCAATTTAGCACTGACACTACCACCTGCTCCATTCCTCTTCATTACTTCTATGAGGATGTCTTAAGCTCTATACGTATAAATTGTCGACTATGCTTATATTTGTTTCGAATCAACAACTTCCTTAAGTAATTTGGGTGGTTTAGAGCATTCACATCATATTCTCTGATTTTTGGTCAAATTTAATTTGAAATAACCAAAAAATTATTAATAGCTAACTAGTTTTTAATGTTATCGAAATCAATGCTTGTTATATCTAAAAAAAAAAAGTTAAAATTTGTACGGAACATCTTCAATAGACTTTACAAATTTAGATTTGGACAGACCAAAAATATCAAAAAAGCCTTGCAGAAGACTCTAATTTTAATACTAAATTTAACATAATGAACATTGCTAAATACATTTAACCAGCTACTGTTCGTTTGGATAAATTTAGAATTAAATATAAAGAGTCCGCTGCAAGACTATTTTAATGCTTTGGGACAAATTTTACGTCAAATTAGTTACTAGTATTATGGTTTACATATATGTATTTAAAATATGTAGTCAAATATTTGAGATATAATTAATGTACATATTCTTTTCTCCCAATGGTATTGTATTAAAAAAAAAAAGCATTCTAATTGGTACATTGTTTGTAAAAAAGAGGACGAATATATTTCAATGTCTATATAGTAAACAGATACAAGGCTTTATACAGAATTGCTATGAATCTATTCTAGGCAAGTATGACTAATTATATGTCAAATATAATTAGATCCCATGAGCTCATCAATTATTAGAATAGGACTGATAATAATCTTTAATTTTTATCACTCCCCCTCAAGTTGGAGTGTGGATGTCAACAACTCCTAACTTACCAAGATGAGAATGAAATGTTGGTGTTGGCAAAGGCTTCGTGAAGACGTCCGCGACTTGATGCTTTGTAGATGCACATCCAATCTTAATTACACCATTTTGGATTCTTTCACAAATAGTGTGATAATCCAATTCAATATGTTTTGTTCTTTTATGATA
This sequence comes from Prinsepia uniflora, assembly GCA_032719365.1. Lineage (NCBI taxonomy): Eukaryota > Viridiplantae > Streptophyta > Magnoliopsida > Rosales > Rosaceae > Prinsepia > Prinsepia uniflora. The sequence goes on along the minus strand of CM064864.1, from coordinate 13,681,644 downwards.
GACCAGATTGGTAGCAATGTAAAGGGCTATTTTGTTATCACAAAGCAGAGTGGCTCGTTGTTGGTGATTGACCTACAAGTCCCTTAGCAAATATCTGGGACATTTTAGTTCATAGGAGGTGGCAGCCATGAAGCGATATTCTTCTTCTGCTGATGATCTTGAAACCATTACTTGTTTCTTACTTTTCCAAGATACAAGGGATTGTCCCAAAAAGATTCAATACCTAGTGATAGACCACCTTGTAAACAGATATCAAGCCCAATCTACATCACAGAATGACAGGACCCCACCCGGAAACATAAGAATAATACAGTCGGGCTCTGATCCCATCTGGCAAAACTCTTTCCAAACAAGAGATAACGCAAATCCCACTAGTTCATGCATCTGCCTCTCGAGCCTCGATTTCCGTACAGAGATCATGGAGGGTTACAAAACCAAGAAAACATGTGAGTGGATAAAAATAAATAGTTTAAAAACATTCTTTTAAAACAACCAGCATTTACCCTCCGTTTTAGAACATTATGCATGCATATGTAGTACCATTAAATTCTGTTATCTTAAATAATACCAAATCTCGAAGTACATGAAAACTATAAATCCAGAAATCTAGTGACACCACGAAATCAGTCCACATAACTCACAACCATACACAAGTCAACACATCCATCATATGGAAATCATCACAACACTTACATACAATCATATCACATCCAAGCCATTCTCAAATCACAATATCAACACCAAACCACTGCTCCACTGGCAGGCACACCACAAATTCACATACAGTCAACACATCATCAATACACAAGCACCACATCAATCACCAAATGAATCACATCAATCATCATACCAATCATCATATCACAAGTGCACTACCAACATGCAATCTACTGGGGAACTGGAGCCATGCTCGACGTCCGAGTGACACTGACTCGGGAACTGGAACCCTACTAGACGTCTGAGTTATCACAATACAGTCTCACATAGTGCCCGTCTCAAGATTCAAAGCCCCCAGCTCGACGTCTGAGACTCACATACAATCACCACAAGCGTAACAACATTTCATACATTACGTGTACAGAGAACACGCATAACGCACATCATATCTCAACATTACATGTCAAATCCACAATCAGAACCTCGGCCCTAAGCCCAAAACATAATCAACATTATTCTCGTAAAACGTGCCACTATCGTTCCTTCCGTAAAATCGTTCAAAAATCGTATAAAAATCATAAATATTCCAAATCACGTTATTTCATGTCATAAACCAAGTTTAATTTGAAATCACAATAAAAAGGTATCAAAAATCAGTTTACCGAAAACCTCATAAAACGTGCAATAAACTAATAGTATAATATCTATAAAATCACCCAAATTCATATAAAGTTCTCAATCACTCAATATCATCAAAATCACATAGAAAGCCATTTAAAATATGTAAATATGCATGCATAATATTTTAGGGAAAGAAAATCCACTCACACACCGTTCATATAACCAATTCCCGTTTTGCACTCCTTTCCGTAATTTCTGAGAATGTTACCTCCTGCCATAGACCACATCTTAAGGTCACAAATAATCTCAAATATCCCCTATTTTAATCCCATAATTTTTTTGGGATTTTTAAATGAATTTAAAACAAACCCTAAACCTTCGGACAACCGTAACTACCCTGAAACGGTGTCGGATCGACTCGAAATCCGTGATAAAATGTTCGTAAAATTGAAAGGATAAAAACACACTTTGGTCGTGAACTCAAATTCCATACCACATGCTCCCACGCGCAGCCACAAGAAGCTGCGTGTGGAGCCCACGTGCCTATCACTATTCATTGTCTCCTACTTCGCACCAGACCCGATTCTCTGCAACCAGGTCGCCCAACCCGCAAGTCTAACCCAACTCAAACACGAAGATTTCTGCATCATTTCATACGTTCTAAGAGTCGATTTGACTCGTCTTGGACCGAGGAAGAAATCCTTGGTTTCAGAATGAAGTGAAACCTACCTAAACTTATTGTACAAATCTTCAAAGTTTTGTCCCAAAATCATCCTTCGTAAAAAGGTGTTCCTCGCGTCCAATCCTTTGAACTTTTTTCTTGTTAAGATCGTCTGACCATGCAAGACTGACCACCGTGCTTGGCTTCGCGTTCCTGCATCCAAGACGCCAACGTGGTGTTCAAATTCATTTTTTTTCCTTCTTGGGTCCCATGGTAGCTCACGGGTTCATGGTGGTTCATAGGTCTGAACCCAACTCTCAACCTCTCTAAGTCTTTTCTTATTTCCCCCTTCATTTCCTTTCCCTTTTTTCCCCTGATCATCTCCTTCATTCCTCTATTTTTCTTTTCCTTCCATTTTTTCCCTTGGTCGAAAATAACAACAATAAACATTTAAAACGAAACACACAGTCCCCTAGTCGGTGGCACAATGCCATAGAAAATAAGGGATATTTTTCCCAGTACAATTTAGCCACAAAAATATCCCACATGCAAAATTACAAAAATGCCCTCCTAACCAAATTACCAAAATGCCCTTATACATCTCCGACCCAATCGAAACCATCTGAATTCCATTTCCAACATGCCGCCTGTTAACGGACTCGGGAAACCGAGACCTTCATAACTGTCTTGTCGAATCACCTAAACAAGGTTCGGATCAAAAAATCAATATTTTGTCTTTGATAAAAAAAAAGGCCAACTCTTTGACTTAGGGGCAAAATTGGCAATTTCATTTTTCTTTTTTCGATTTTACTCTCGTTGAAAGTCCGGGTCGTTACACTGAATGCGGTCAAGTGTAATGAGCTATTGGAAAGAAATAACAATCCTTGCCTTGGGGCTCCTTTGAGATAATGGAGGAGACGTTTCGCTACCTCGAAATGGTGTTGTGGAGGTTCATGCATAAACTGACTGAGTGTATTTAGAGAATATGTAATTTCTAACACTGTTATTGCCCCATATATTATTCTTCCAATTAGTCTACAATAACGTGCAAGATCTTTGAGAGGATTACTCCCAGTGGGTATGAGTGATGTGTTAGCGTCCATGGGGATTTTTGTTGGTTTAGCACCAAGTAATCCAACATCCTCCAATATTGTCAATGTGGGCTTCTTTTGGAAAACGAAAATGTCCAATCTATTTTGACTCACAAGAAATATTTCAAGGTTCATTAATCCTTAATTTTCAACCGAGTGCCCATAAATTCCTTCAAATTACTTATTGCTTCATTGTCATTTCTAGTGATAATCATGTCATCTACAAACAATAAAATGACAACAACAAAAGTACCTGAGGCTTGTGTGAACATAGAGTAATCCGCTTTGGATTGTATGTAAGACCAGTGTCCTGGAGGGAATGGTGAACGATCCCACATTCCTGCGAGGGGGAATGGTTTGGGAAGGGAATGGTGGTGTGCCTTAAAGGTGTAGGCACACACCTATCTAACACGAGGCCTATTGGGAGCTCAGTGGCTTTGGGGGGCATTGGAACCCCAAAGTTAAGCGAGTTGAGGCTGGTGCAATTCCATGATGGGTGACTGACAGGACCCACCCCGATTACCACCTTGATAACCGGGACGAACCCTGCTCCCGTATGACAACCCAACTCAAAAGACCAAAACAACCTCACAAAAACCCACAATTTCATCGCCAGACCAGGGAGAATTAAAAATACAACAAGTCCACAGTCATACAGAGCATAGTACAAAACAAGGTAAGACAGAAATCCTACTAAAATTTGGCTACACGCGCAACGGAAAAACTCGCAACGGAAAACCTCTATGCCTCTGCCTCTGCCTCAACGTCAGCCCCGTCGCTCGAACCACGACCTGGAGGGTATTTAAAAACCAGAAAAGTGTGAGTGGACTAAAAATACATAATAGTTTCAAAAATAGTTTAATAAACAAACCAGGATTTTGCCCTCCGTTTTAAAAACATGCATGCATAACTCAGTATCTGAAAACAATCATATAACCGTATGGAAATATTATAACAAAATGTAAGACCAAATATCATTATCCGATCAAACCTGCTGGATCTATCCGAGTCTTTAAACTCCCGAGTCTTTAAACTCAATCCAGGCCTCAGTATAATCCGAGTCTTCAAACTCAACAGGCCCAGGGGGAAATATCATAATATCTGAGTCTTTAAACTCAATCCGGGTCTTTAAACCCAATCCGGGCCCGCCCCCGTCATATCATAATCCGGGTCTTTAAACCCAATAAACAGATCCAGCAAATCCAATCCAAACCGTTTGAAAACCATTTCTAAATACATATCCAAACTCGAATTCGGAATCACTATTCCGAAGCCATTCCGACGTTCAGAACCGTCATTCAGAACCCAAATCCGGAAATCCCTTTTTCCAACTTTAAAACCAAATCTCGATTCCCGAAATCCAATTCTAAAACATAAAACTTTGATCATCAAATCATGTTTCAAAATCCATTTATAATCATTGAAAACCAATTGTAGATTTAAAGTCCAAATCATAGAATCAGAATCATAATCAAACCATGTCTCGTAAAACGTGCCGAAATACATATAATTCTAAGAAATGCCTCGGAAAATGTGCAATTAAGTAAAACATATATAGAATAATCAATAGCATGAAATCATATTTAAAATCATAAAATAAGTAGATAAAACAGTTATGCATGCTCGGTTAGAAAGAAAAGAGTCCACTCACAGTTCCCGGACACGTCACTCGCGTCCCGTACGTTCCTCGGTTGTCTCATGGATTTCCCGACCTGTCAAAAGTCACAAATCCGGGTCACAAACACTTCGTTTAAGCTTACCCTAATTTCCCAATTTTTTTTTTGGATTTTTAAACGTAATTAAACGAACCCCTAAACCGTCGAACACTCAAAACTACCTCTAGACGATGTCCGATCGTCTTGAAACTTGTCCTAAAATGTTCGTTACATCGATTAGAGTGAAAACCATGTTGAACATTTCCCCAAAAAAGTCCCCACGCGCCCTCACGCGCTGCCTAAAGGGGCTGCGCGTGGGCTTCACGCGCTGCCCAAAGGGACTGCGCGTGGGTTTCACGCGCCTGCACTATTCATCATCTTCAACCTCTGTCCACCCGGTTCAGACCGGTCCGGTCGAATCGAGCCAGCGTGACCGGTTCCCACTCAAATCCAACCTGCTTTCAACCCTTTTGATTCCAATAGGTTCGTCCTTGCTTCTATGATCGATTCACTGAACTAAAACACGAAATAAAGCTTGAAAACTCACCTCCTATCCTTCGAACCAGACCCCCTGAAATTTCAGTCACGGTTTTCCAGCCACCCACCGTCTTCTCAGCCACTAGTTCGACCCTTCTACTCCCTATGCACTTCCTACACCTATTAAGACTATTAGAACGGCTCAACAAAGCTTCAAACTCCACGACTTTCGATTTGAACTCAAACGGGAAAACAGGGGACCTGAAACTTACCTTCCTCCTGCTCACCGCCGTGAGCTCCGCCGTGAGTCTTTGGGTTCCAAAATCAATCCTCAGGTCCCTTGAATACCACCACCAACTCAGCTTTGATGGGTTTGATCGAATACGGCAGCACCACCACCACGACTCTTTCTCTGTTTTCTGAACTTCCTCACGGCCTCTGAGTCTCCCACTCACTCAACACTCTTCCAGAACACTCACCAGCCTCTCAACTTCTCTCTGATCACACTCACTTGATCACAAGGACGCACACACTCACTGAAACCGATCGATTTCCTCCCTGTTACATGGTCTCTGTTTCTCCTCAGTGCACGACTTAAAACAAACTCAAACAATTAAATGGAACCCTTGTAAGTGGCTAGAACCCACTGGAAAACAGCTAGGTGTCAAACACCTTGTGGACCAGCCCCAAAATATCCAATAAACACTGTCCACCTGTCCTTATCTGATTGGCACACTTCCCAAGGTGTAAAAAGACAAAAATACCCTTAATTGTTCAAATTACGATTTTACCCTTCACTTCCTAGACCCATATCTCACTCGTCCAATGTCCGATAAAGGCATGCCACCTGTCGTTGTACTCAGGACGTCGAGACCTATCTAACGGTCCTCGGTTTGTGTGAAGAAACCTTGTCGTGCAAAAAGTCAACAAATTCCCCTTTTTAACCAAATTACGAAAGTGCCCTCAACCTTCCGAACATCATAACTTTTTCCTCGGATGTCGGAATCGGGCGTGCCACCTGTCTATGGACTCATGACGTCCCAAACTACGTCACAGTCATCGGTCAATGCCCAATTGACCGTCTGAACTAAAAGTCAATATTTTACCCATTTTAGGGGTAAAATCGTCATTCTGCACCGACTGTCCAAAAGTATCCAACTAATCACTGATTCTCTTTGTTAATCCCTCATTAACTACTAAGCTAATCCTGACTTCCGGGACGGGTCGTTACAGTGACCCCCTGGGAAGTTGCACCATGAGCTCTCGAAAACAAAACCGTGAGGGCGAGGCCCAAAGCGGAAAATATAGTGCTAAATGAGTCGGGTCCTGACCGAGGAGGGTTGGGTCCTTACAATTTGGTATCAGAGCCAGACCCCGACAGGTAAGTGTGCCAGCGAGGATGCTGGGCCCTAAGGGGGGTGGATTGTAAGACCGGTGTCCTAGAGGGAACGGTGAACGATCCCACATTCCTGCGAGGGGGAATGGTCTGGGAAGGGAATGGTGGTGTGCCTTAAAGGTGTAGGCACACACCTATCTAGCACGAGGCCTATTGGGAGCTCAGTGGCTTTGGGGGGGATTGGAACCCCAAACTTAAGCGAGTTGAGGCTGGTGCAATTCCATGATGGGTGGCCCATTGGGAAGTTGCACCATGAGCTTCCGAAAACAAAACCGTGAGGGCGAGGCCCAAAACGGACAATATGGTGCTAGATGAGTCGGGTCCTGGCCGAGGAGGGTTGGGTCCTGACATTGTATGAGCTCAATATCCAAAATGGCATAAGAGGATTTATGAAACAAGCTCATTCATGCTTGTTTGAGTCCATATAGAGATTTGTGGATATGTCATACAAGATTCTCCCTCTCTCATTGGAAACTCACTGATGGTTACATATAACTTCTTCAGAGAGGTCACTGTGAAGGAAATTACTGTGCACATTCATCTGGCGTAGTGGCCAGGCACGAACAGAGGTGACAACTAGAAGGCATCGAGTCGTGATCAATTTGGCCACTACAAAAAAAGTCTCTGAGCAATTGATGCCTTCTCGTTGGGTGAAGCCTTGAGAAACTAATCTAGCTTTGTTCTCTCGGTGGAAATATTGGAATGATATTTGATTTTGAAAATCCATTTACAGCTGGTTGGGCAGAGGCCAGTGGGTAGGGGAACAATGGACCAAGTGTGGTTGTCCTTACGAGCCTGAATCTTCGAATTCATAGTTGTGACCCATTTAGGGTGATGTTAAGCCTCTTCATACGAGCTAGTTTCAATCAATTTGGACATTCCACATAAAAAATTATGGTAAGCAACAGAGAAATTTTTCAAAGACACATACTGGTGGAGAAGATGGCAAGTACTAGACATGGTTAGCAGAAGGATGTCAGGAGTGAGCAAGGAAACAATATGGGCTTGATAGTCCTTGAAGTAAGGAGAGGGATGAGAGGCGCGGGAAGATTTTCAAACTGGTGGTGGAAGGGCGGCTGGAGTTGGCGCGTCTAGGGAAGAGGCAAAGAGAGGTGGTGGGATGAGGACGGGGAAATGGGATGCATCCTAAGCTGTGGATGTGGTGTTGGGCGAGGGCTAGAGGGGGCATGGTCGGTGGAGACAGTGAATAGGGATGATTTTCGAAGACAAAGTGGGATTTAGGAGAAGATATTTGGGCCTGGGTTTGGGTCAACGGGATTGGGTCCAAGTGTAGAGGGCTTAGGTTGGTTGTTTCTAGGGTGGGCGGGTCGGGTGGTGGTGGGTCTGTAATGGAAATGGTGGGATCTGTCACAGAGCACAAGGTGGTCATCTTGGTTTTCTAGTGGCGAGGAAGAAGAGGGAAAAAGTTTTTCATGAAAAACGACATATTGGGAGACAAAACAATTTAGGTATCTAAGCAGAAATATGGTAGCCTTTTAACCAAGTGGATAACCAACGAAAACAGAATGACATGCCCAAGCATCAAATTTATGTGTGGGATGAAGATTTTTGGCATAAACCAAGCAACCAAAGACTCATAAATGGGAATAATTTGGAGGTTTGTGGTGTAAGAGTTCGTAAGGGTGTAAGGGGTATTGCAGTTGAGTAATGGTGTGGGTAATCTATAGATGATATAACAAGTTGTTTGTAAGTTTTCACCTTAAAAAAAAGAAGAGGAATATTGTCTTGGAAGCGAAGGGCACGCCCTACATTGATAATGTGATAATAATTACGACTAAGGCATTATGTTAAGGTGTGTAAGGGAATGAATGTTGAAAAATGGTGTCTTGGTCTTTAAGGAGATTTTGTAAGGATAGAAATTTATTGTTATTATTGTTATTATTAGCTCTTAATGTAAAATAAGTAGAATCGTCTACAATGGTCAAAAAATATCTTGCTCCGGTATGAAAATGAATTTTGTGTGCCCCCCAAATGTCACAATAATTAAATCAAAAGGAGCTTTGAATGAAATTTTATTAGACGGAGTGAAAAAAAATTGAGTTTACTTAGCTAAGGGAAAAATGTCATAAACATGGTTCCTATCTGTTGATACCATGTCGACCGACTAGGCTAACACCCGGAAGATCGCTCGGAGTAAGCCCAACCCACCGTTAAGGCCCATGAAGAAGGCCCATCAAGGCTCATGTACAAAGCCCGCCTATATGGCACATGACCTAACCCTATGTATTTTCCTATAAATAAGGAGTCATTCTCTTTGATAACATAAGCTCCTCTCTCTCTAGACTAAGTACTATCATCTCTCTCTACATTCTAGTTTTCCTCTAAGGCTCAATGTCTAATGTATCATGTACAAATACTATTATTACTAATGAGAGGAGTATACCACCATGGACGTAGCCCAATTTAGGTGAACCACATATATCTCGTGTTCCTTATGTGCGTACGATTTTCACGAACTTGTTGGTCGATTTATTACATCAACAGTTTGGCGCCATATGTGGAAAGACGACTAAAATCTATGTCAATATTCCTTTCTTCACTCTTCTATTGGAACCCACATCAATCAAGAGCACCATGCATCCGTTGTACCTTTCTTGGTCGGCCTGACGCCTTGTTGATCGGTTGGACATCTTCTTGGTTAGCCTGACACCTTCCTGGTCAACTGGACACCTTTCTAGTCAGCTTGACACCTTCCTGGTTAGTTGGACACCTTACTAGTTGGCTTGGCTCCTTTCTGGTTGGCCAGACACCTTTCTGGTTGGCCAAACACCTTTCTGGTTGGTTAAACACCTTCCTGGTCAGTCAGATATCTTTCTAGTCGTTTGATACCTTCCTAGTTGTCGGACACCTTCATGGTTGGCATGACACCTTCCTAGTTGGTCGTACACCTTCTTAGTCAGGCTGACATCTTCTTGGTCAGCGTGACACCTTTTTGGTCATCCGAAACCTTTGTTGTCAACATGATACCTTCCTGGTTGTCCTGACATCTTCTTGGTAGGTCGAAGACCTTCCTGGTCGACCAACGAATTCAAAACCAGCCTACCACTTGATGTGGTCTTTTTCTCGTCCTACCAACGGACACTTGATTGTCCAACGACTTCGCCTTGGTCAACTTACACTTTGATGTGGTCTCCTCTTTATCCCGTCAGTGGACACTTGGTCATCCAAAAGCATCACAACATGTAAGTATCATCTTCTCTTATCACACTTTACTATGCATGAATCACATCATCGAAACATCATATGCATCATCATGCTCACCTCAATGCCCATGGAACATCACATTATGTATACAAGAACACCTTTAGGCACATCTGCATCATCATGCAGCATCATTTCATGTGCTCACATGCTCATTAATTTACTCACGTGCTCACTCACAAGCTTATACACTCAGCCATGTGCATTAGCATCCCCACAATTTCCTCAGGGAAGCATGCTCAAATCGGAAAATGCTATTAGTAGTTACCAATCAGATGCGTTACTTGACTTCTTTTGGGAAGAATGCTCCGATTAAAAAAACGTTGTCAATAGCTACCCATCAAACGCACAAGTTTACTTCCTCAGGAAAGCATGCTCCGATCGGCAAATTCTATTAGTAAGCTATGGATCAGACACATAACTCGACTTCCTCTATAAAGCATGCTCTAATCGACAAATGCTATCAGTAGCTACCGATCAGACACACGAGTTTACTTTCTCAAGGAAGTGTCAAAATCAGAAAACGCTGTCAGTGGCTACCAATCAGACGCATAAGCTTACTTCCTTGGGAAAGCATGCTTCGATTGACAAACGCTATCAGTAGCTACCGATCGTATGCATTACCTGACTTCCTCCAAGAAGTATGCTCCGGTCGATAAATACTATCAGTAGCTACCGCTCAGACGCACGAGTTTGCTTCCTCGGGGAAGCTTGCTTCGATTGGTAAATGCTATTAGTATCTACCGATCGGACGCACGAGTTTGCTTCCTCATGGAAGTATGCTCTAATCGGAAAATGCTATGAGTAGCTACCGATTTGGACACATTACTCAACTTCCTCCGGGAAGCATACTTCGATCGGCAAATGCTATCAGTAGCTATTGATCGGATACATGAGTTTACATCCTCAGGAAAGCATGCGCTGAACCGAAAATGATATCAATAGCTATCGATCGAACGCACAAGTTTACTTCCTTAGGGAGGCATACTCTGATCGGAAAATGCAATCAGTAGCTACCAATCAGATTAGCAAGTAGGTACATTTAAATCAATCCGCATTCTAGGGACTAGTTCAAGTTATCAGACCAAGTACACTTCCTTACTCAAGGAGTTGGGGGACTAGGGGGTATACCCCTCTTATCGATCGACATGTATCAGCCTGACTTAAAAGTCCTCAATCGAGGAAGTCCACCTCAGTCAATGAATTAGGAGACTTATGTTGATACCGTATCGACTAACTAGGCCAAGATCTGGAAGATCACTCGGACTAAGCCCGACCCACCGTCAAGGCTCATCACGACATAGAAAGTCACTTAAAGCAAGACCAAACCATCATCAAGGTCCATGAAGAATGACATGACCCACAAAAAAAAACCCCATAATTAACCTATTCGGGTCCTTAATGCATAATGACCAAAATGCCCATTGGTGAAAAATTACCATTTTGCCCTTTGTTCTTTTTGACCCGTAACTACTTCATCCAAACTCCAATTTTGGCGTGCCACCTGTCTACAAACTCAGTATCTCGAGACCTTCCCAATGACTTTCTCAAAATTCAAATAAGGTCCATACCAAAAAGTTAACATTTTGACTATTCTCCAAGGGCAAAATCATCTTTTTTACATTGATTTTTCTAATTTACATTTTCTCGTGATCCGAGTCGTTACAAACTCCCCCCTTAATGAAATTTTGTCCTCGAAATTTCATAACTAAACCAATTTCAAGTCCATACTCAAATTGGACAATTGAGTTACTCAAAACTCAATCACCATTATTATAATCACAACTATGGCTCTTGAGTTACAAATTCCATTTACAAACATAACCACCTTATTATATCCAAAACCTGGTATTATAACCTTACCAGCATGCCAATTTCCTCCAATCCTCTTTGAACCAAGTCCAGTGTACCCCATACCAATCTAACAGTTCCAACATTTCCTAGGGTACCTATTCTACAAGGCTTCCTTATAGTTTCTGTCATATTCATACGTATTTCATGCCCACAACTTAATCCCTCAATATGGACCTCAAAACCTATACCAGGAATTAAAATCCAAATCACCATCATGTGGTTGTTACCTCAACAATAATACCACTTACTAACGCTCATAGAACCTCATACCCATGTGCCTTTATATAACACAATTTACATATAATCGACTGAGAGGCCAATTCAACATTATTTGGCCACTACTCCAAGTACTTGGATATGGCTAAACTTTCATTATCTCTTTCAGGCTAGCCTCTGTTAACCGAACAGAAATACTTATCCACTCAAGCTTGCACTACAATAATCAACAATTCAAGACATAACTTGCACTTCAAGACTTACTTATCGAAGCATCAAAGACTTGATTCATTAAATTCAACTCGCATATTTATAACCATGAAACTCAGTAACTAGTCGTATTTTTAGTCAAGATGGGGTCTAAATTTCTTTCGGTCACTATACCTTATTGCCATATAGATTCACTGAATCTCGAATTTCAAACGTACCATAATCAAATCAATAAGTTACCCTGTCACCATAGGATACTATTCAAATTACGTGCTAACTCTTGTCATAATAGTAAAAACATCATACAATAACTTCAAGGTTTCTCATACCAGCTATAATGTACTAGGCTATGCCAAAGTTCTATTCACATGACAATCACGTTACCTACTAACAATATGCACTAACTCTATGCACTAACTCATGCCTCAAACTCGGACCATCTAGAAACATCTTGTACTTAATTATCGAGAGTCCATAACTGTAATGGCCAATCCAATTGTGATTAGGTCACACAAACCACAAAGTCGTAGATTACCCTTGACTCATTCTCCAAGCCAACAAGTTACTAAATCAAAGTTAAGTATAGTCATATCCTTATAGTGCCCTAAAACATTCTTCTCCAACTTACATAACTTTAACTCACCACCAACCTTAAGCCTCACTAAGCTTAGTCTACAACTAAAACTAGAGTTTCTCCCAAACTCTTATTCATTACCTGTAACCTTAAATAAATAAGTTCGCTTCCCATCTTTCTATCTTGATTTCATTTAGGACTTCTTTTGAGTCATGATTCTATAATCCTCAACCAACATACACTTCTCCGTATAACATCGTTATCATCATTATTTTCTTAATTCCAATGCTTTTAGCCAAAACTTACACACGGAAGCATACAACTTCTCTTTCCTTTCTCTTTTCCTGGGTTTTCTTCTTTATTTCCACTCAGATGTTTTGTTACATTCTAATTTTCCACCAACATTTCTCTAAAGGGTACTAAAGATAATACCAACTATCTCCATCCACCTTACTCTCAATCATTACCACATTTCTTCTAAATACTACCAGGATAGAGTACCAATTTCACCTTTAAGTGAATCCTTCGTCGTCCCATGACTCTGAGGAAACTGCCTCACTCACAACTTCCATTGAAATATTTCGAGCTTACTGACATAACATAATAACAATCTCAACTCTATTACCATAACCGAAGACTACCATAACGAAACTTTCCATATGAATAGTGGCATTCTGTAGTACCACTGTCAGGACCCGACCCTCCTCTATCAGGTCACGATTCATATAGCACGATATTCTCCGTTTTAGGCCTCCTTGCCCTTACCCTCACGGTTTTGTTTTCGGGAGGTCAAGGTGCAACTTCCCAGGGGGTCACCCATCATGGAATTGCACCAGCCTCAACTCGCTTAACTTTGGGGTTCCAATCCCCCCCAAAGCCACTGAGCTCCCAAAAGGCCTCATGCTAGATAGGTGTGTGCCTACACCTTTAAGGCAAACCACCATTCCCTTCCTAGACAATTCCTCCCTCGCAGGAATGTGGGATTATTCACCGTTCCCTCCAGGACACGGGTCTTACAATCCACCCCTCTTAGGGCCCATCGTCCTCGCTGACACACTCCCTGGTCGGGGTCTGGCTCTGATACCATTCTGTTAGGACCCCACCCTACTTTGTCAGGTCCCGACTCATCTAGCACGATATTGTCCGCTTTGGGCCTCCTTGCCCTTGCCCTTGCCCTCACGGTTTGTTTTCGGGAGCTCACGGTGCAACTTCACACAGGGTCACCTATCAAGGAATTACACCAGCCTCAACTCGCTTAACTTTGGGGTTCCAATCCCCCCCAAAGCGACTGAGCTCCCAAAAGGCCTCACGCTAGATAGGTGTGTACCTAAACCATTAAGGCACACCACCATTCCCTTCCCAGACCATTCATCCCTCGCAGGAATGTGGGATTGTTCACCGTTCCCTCAAGGACACGGGTCTTACAATATTATGATGACCCGTCCCGAATTAACGGGATTAATTAAGAGTTAATGATGGATTAGCAAGACTAATCAGGGATTAGACGAAGATTAGCAGAAGAGCAGGGCAAAATGACGATTTTTCCCTTGGAATGGGCAAATATTTGACTTTTCGTTCAGGCGATCAAATGGACTTTGGCCGATGACTATGACGTAGTTCAGGACGTCACGATTTCATAGACAGGTGGCATGCTCGATTCCGACATTCGAGGAAGAAGTTATGATTTTCGGAAGTTCGAGGGCATTTTGGTAATTTAGTCGAAAAGGAGAAAATTGTTGACTTTTGACCCGGGAGGTCCGATGGCCGACGGCCAATGACCGTTACTTAGATCGGGACGATACGAATCCGTAGACAGGCGGCACTTCGAATTCGGACGTTCGACGGAGAAGTTACGGTTTACGAAAGTTTCAAGGTACTATTCACAATGACACATTTTACGAGGTAAAAGTGGACTTTTTTCCTTAGTGGGTCCTAGATCTTTTCCCTAGGCCCAATGGATGAGTGACAAGTGTCACCCATCCATTGCTTCCCTTACACAGATACATGCATATCCATTCCGTTTCTGTTCGATCGTTTCACCAACCCAAACAAACCCAGTGAACCCAAATCCATGCCCTTCCCATCTGCATCCATCTGAGGCCATGAGAGGAACTGAGGATGATGGAGGGGATGAGGCGATAGTGGAAGTCGGCCAGCCGCCGTGGACGGCGGTGGATTGCACGGCCAAGGTAAAACCATTTCCTCTGTGTGTTCTGAATTTCAAATTTGGGTTTTCGACGTTAGGATGCTTAAATGTTGATTAGGATGGGTTTATGGTATTGGTAGGAGGCCTATGAGACGGTTTTGGAGGCTGAGGATGGCTGAGAAGGCCGGGAAAGACGGCTGGAGGAATTTCGGTGGCTCCCCACCGAATTCCCATTTCGGCCAAGTTAGTCTAAATGGATCCTCCCAAGCTTTTTCTAGTGACCCTAGGAACCTAATAGAACCCTTAGGAGTGAGTTATAGTCATTGGTTATGCCCTAAACATAAAATGAGAGTTTTGGGTTTATTTGGATGCTTGAACCCATAGGATTTAAGATTGGTTTCTAGGTTTTGAGGACTTGGTTGGATAGGAAATGAAGAGAGGAAGCTATAGTAGTTGGAATGGATGAAAAAGGACGAAAAATGGAGGAGTTATGCCCCTGAACAGGTCAAGCCGATCCAGTTGGACCGGCCAGCCCAACCGAACCGGACCGGACCAGCTGTTGGAGCTCAGGGACGATCCGCAATGCTGGGCGCGTGAGGCCCACGCGCAATCCCTTCTAGGGGCACGTGCAGGCGCGTGAGCCATCTTTTGGGGGTGGTTCCAATACGTGAAATCATCTATTCGATGTAACGAACATTTTGGGACTGGTTT
The DNA here is from genome assembly GCA_032719365.1 of Prinsepia uniflora. Lineage (NCBI taxonomy): Eukaryota > Viridiplantae > Streptophyta > Magnoliopsida > Rosales > Rosaceae > Prinsepia > Prinsepia uniflora. The sequence continues at coordinate 13,666,153 of CM064864.1, read as the reverse complement.
CGTTTCAATCGGACATCTTTTCGATATAGTTCAGGTTGTCCGAAGATTTAGGTTCGCGTTTAAAAATAGTTAGAAATTCCGAAAAATTACGGGGATTTAGTGAGGGGTTATATAAGTACTTAGTAACCTTCTAAATTAATTTGGACAGGTTCGGGAATCCCGGATGCGACGATTGACCTGGGAAGACGTTATGGCACGCGTATCGAGGCGCAGCTTCGGACGGTCTGTGAGTGGACCTTTCTTTCTAAATCTATGCATGCATAAATTTTTTATAATTGTTTTAGAACATGTTTTGTGATTTCTTGAGTGCATTTGATTGTGGTAACTTAGGCTCGGCATATTTGCACGTTTTTTGAAGTTTTTGGCTTTATGTCGTACCTTTGCGTACTGCGTTTTCAATGAGGGTTTCATGAACTGGTTTTGGATTTGGAAATATGAACCTGGGCATGACACCCATTTTATTTACAAACTCTCCGACTTGGAGTCCATTTGATTTGACGAGGAATCGGACCGAGGGTCCATTTGAGCTATACGATCGGACCGAGGGTCCTATTGATTTATGATTCGGGATTGAGGCCCATTTGGTTGTAAAATCAGGCTTGAGGCCCCGTTACTTTATGGTTTCGGGCTTAGGTCCCAGTTAGCCGTGGTATCGGGATTGAGGCCCTGTTGATTATACCATCGGGCTTGAGTCCTAGTTCGGTTTAAGAAATGAGAATTCGGGCATGAGACCCTGTTGAACTGTGGATTTAGGTCGAGGCCTGTGAAATTGATTTGAATCGGATTCGAGGAATCCGATTGAGATGAATCGGGTATGAGACCCAGTTGAGAAGTGTTTTGAGAAAGAAAGAAAGTATTTGAAAATGAATATGAACCCTCCATTTGATTATATGGTCTACTTCAGACGTCGACCTGGAGAGTCACGATCCACAGACCAGAGTGGGTATCCCATAGGGATCTCATTCCAGGAGTGGGGGTTACTATTTATGATGTGGTCCCGGACCAGATTCCAGAGAGATGTGTGGACTAGATCCAGAGAGAGAGCTCGGACTAGATCCAGAGATTGAGCCTCCCAGATGGAGAATTCCAAGGAGAAGACTGGGAGTGAGACCCCGAGTAGTGTGCACACTAGTATAGATATGATTAATCGTGACTTATATCGGGGATGTGTTCCCTAGGGGCTGTGTGCCCCGAGTTGGCATCTTCTCGGAAGAGCCGCAGATGGGTTATACGTATGAGTGCGTATGGTTCTGTGATTTGGGGGCGGAGACCCCGTGTTCCATGTTTTATGATTTAGAAAGTGATTTGCGGGCGGAGACCTCGTACTTGATGTTTTAGAAATGGTTTGGGGCAGAGACCCCGTGTTCTATGTTTTGGTATTTCACTGAGAATGGTTTTGGACTGAGCTCCCACACGTATTGATTTACGATTTTAAGAAAGTGATTACGGGTCGGGTGTAACGACCCGTTCCGTAAATCGGGATTAGATTAGTGTTAATGATGGATTAGTGCAGTTAATCGGTGATTAGATGGAGGCGTTCGGACGGACGGTGCGAAATGACGATTTTAACCCTGGAATGGGCAAAATGTTGACTTTTTGATCGGGCGGTCAAAAGAACTTTGACCGATGAAAGTGACGTAGTTTGGGACGTCACAAGTTCATAGACAGGTGGCGCGTCCGATTCCGACAACCGAGGAGGAAGTTATGACGTTCAGAAGTACTTGTATGATTGATGTTTTTCACTGGTTTTTCACTGGTTTTCAGATGTTTTGGGCAGTGGCCTGGATGAATTGGATTTGACAAGTTTTGGGACTGAGTTCCCGGATTTGAGATTAATTTTTGATTTGAGGCTGAGGTCAGGATTTGAATAGCAAATTTGATTCGGGTTTTCAAATGATTTTCAGAGATGGTTTTTGATATGAATGGTTTCATGAGTTGGATTGGATATGCATGCATTGGTTTTTAAATGGAGGGTATAAATGAAAATGTACTTTTTTTATTGAACTTTTTTTGAACTTATACTTTATTTTTGTCCACTCACAGTCTTTTCGTGTTTTCGTTACCCTTCAGGTTGTTGTGGTACGGGCTGTTGGTCGAGAGAGACGGAGACATCACACCCGCGATCCACAGTTGTCACTCTGGGAAGTCCGGTCACTTTTAGGATGGTTGGATCGAGAATCCCTTTTCCGACTTACGTGTCACATAGAGGTTGGACGTCAGTTTAGCCTTCGTGTCATGCGTAAGTTAGACGGGAGTAGGATTTAGCCCTTAATCCTGGGGGATTAGGGGTGGGTCCTGACATCGGGGACCTAAATGGATTTATGGTTCATGACGGTTTATGGGAACCGACATGGACCCTTGGATGGTTTATGGGTCATGACGGTTTATGGGGATCGGGCATGAACCCTTGAAAGGTTTTCAGAATGTTTCCAGACGGTTTTTATCAATGATTGATAAATGGTTTTTGAATGCATGCATATGCTTTTAGTGAAGGGCATAAATATCTTTATGTGAAAATGTTTTTAATGAAACATTTATTTTTCCCACTCATGAATTTTAATGTTTTAATGCCCTTCAGGTTGATCGCGGATGCGAGCTGTAGCAGAGACGAGACATCACACTCCTCCTTCTACGATCCTGGAGTACTCAGGACGTCAGGTGAGGGCTAGAGACTTAATTGTCCCTGGTCTGACACTTCGTGTCAGACGGGATTAGGCGCGTCCCACGTTAATCCCTGGGGATTTGGGACGGGTCTTGACAAAGTGGTATCAGAACGTGTTTTGAGCGTGGAGTACGCGCAGGTCGAGGATGTGATGTCTCTGAGGTCGTAACAGCCCGTCATCAACCTGATAGTTAGGGTATGAGTACGAGGATTCGGTAGAATTGATCCTAGTTCATGTATGTTTGACATGTGATGCGATAGTTTGCGGTTTTACTGGCATGGAATGCCACGTGTTTCGAGAAAGTGGATCCCGAGGAGGATCGGTATTTGTGGGAATCTAACGGCTTAGAGCCGTAGTGTTATTGGAAATAGGATCCAGTGGATCAGTAGAGATCGTATGATGACTTGAGAGTCGTGACCGCTCGACAGTAAGGTCGTGTCGGATAGAGGATGTACGGATTAGTACCAGTGGTAGTCAGAGGTCAGGGTCGCCCAATATACGATGACCCTGTACGACTACAGTCACGACGGTTGGTAATAGGAACGTGTGATTCTAGTCTGCGTGATGAACCATATTTCAGTGTGTCGAATCCCTCCAGGATGACGATTGGCAGAGGATTACGATTGGCACAAGATGTCGACTAACAGTGGATGCCCTAATGTGGCTGTCGTGTGATGCGATAGGATACGATTGCGACGTTTTGTCGTTGTACAGTGTTAGGCACGAAGTATGGCCAAGTTATTGTGGAGGCCAGCGGTTGAGAGCCGTAGAGTTACGAGAGGATGAGATCCTCAGAGGGTAGTTATTGGCTGGTTTGGTACTAGTATTAGAGTATGACGACTCTTCGGAGTCAAGAGCGAGGGATCGATCAGGATCGTTGGGCTGCAGCGGGCAGCCGGGTTTTTGATAACCCTAGCTAGTAATTGATTGGACAAGTTACCAAGAGTGTGGTACTTGTGATCGGATTCAGAGTTGGACAGATCGGTGGTTGTTGCGTGGAGTGGTTGGTACCAGCGGTCGACTACCACATGGATTTGGATTCTCGGTAGCAGAGTGTTGTTGAGATTGGTCTGCACGAGGTTGTGGCAGAAGCTGCTATCGATAGACGTAGTCGAGTCTTATCGAGTGGGATAGGCTCACGTTGTCGTGACGATTGTGACGATGGGATTCATTATTCGTGACGATGATGCGAGGTGCGTGAGTGACGCACAGTGCGAGCATAGATTCTGGATTCGACTCGGTTACGGCTGAGTGCGATTGCAGAATGAGACGCTAACATTGGGTTGTTGGCACACTTGCCACGTTACCTCTGTGAGGTGACTATGACGAGTAGGATATACCTGGATGAGTGGGACAGAGAGGATCCTGAGTGGCTCAGTGCGAGGTACGGAGAGTACTTGGTATGGAGACTAGTTTCCCCAGTGATGGAGATCAGTTTCCTTAGTGATGGAGACCAGTTTCCCCAGTGATGGAGATCAGTTTCCTCAGTGATGGAGACCAGTTTCCCCAGTGATGGAGACCAGTTTCCCCAGTAATGGAGACTAGTTCCCCCAGTGCTACGAGATTGAATCGCGAGGGTGTGCTCAGAAGTTGTAAATATTGAGGTGAAACGTGAGATTCAAGTACGAATGGATGACGTAAGTGACGTCTTATGACAGGAAGGTTGATTTGTCAGAGATGGTGGTATGTAGAGATTTGGCTGCGGATCACAGCAGGAGTCTGTTGTGACTCTTCAGCTGAGCGGTACATCGGATTAGGATGACTTGACATCCTTTTGGATGTGCATATACGGTAGTAAACGGATAGGTGATTTGGAGGTTACAGACACGTGGATATTGTCCGAGTGAGTTGTGGACGTGATAGTCCATTGCGGATTGGTTTTGGTAGACTACGGTTGACCATACCTCCGGAGTTGGGGACATGGCACTTGTTTGCCTATAGGATGCAGGAAATGCTCGTGTGATGAGTGAGCTCAGTAATTGGAAAAAAAGCATGTTTCCAACGTGATTGGAACTTCGAAAATCAAGAGAGGTTGTAATTGAGATGATGACATCAAATTTCAACCGACGATGACATCAAGTCTCAGCATCTTGGATTCTCTTTGATTCTTCCTTATGTGGGACGACGAGGAGTGATATGACAGCTAGGAGTTCAAAGAGGGTGTAAGAACCGAACACCTAGGCTGTGAGTCAATTTGGTTGACTTGACGAGTAGATGGTGTTTAGCGTCACAGGATGTGACGAGTGAGTGTCCGAGGTGATGGATTGATGTTCACCTGGTGACGGACCGTTGGGGTCCGGACCATGGTTGGAATGCGGACAGTAGTACGCGGTTAGACGTTGCCAGAGTGCAGTCCTTGAGTAGGAAGATTGGAGCCTTGAGGTTGATGTGATGTGGGTGCACCGGTGTGTTGTGCACGTTGGACGATGGGATTGACCACGGTCAATCAAGATGTCGGGTTGAGAGTGCCTGAGAGTATGAGTATGTTGTATGTTGAATAGAGTCCTAGATGGACGTTAGATGGCGAGCGGATTTGATCCGATAGTGACAGGTTGAGACTCGAGGTGAGTCTAGATGTCAGCAGTGATCGCTGAGGGATGCGAGATATGATACGAGGACTCGAGAGCGAGTCGAGATCAGAGTAAAGCAAGGAAGCGTGGTAGAGCATGGAGTTGCTGGCTTGTCACGATGGTTGTGACCTGTGATAGTAATGGATTGATCGATATCCGACGAGTTCAGATAGGTATGATTGATGGGGCTCTCCTTAGAGTCAGTATGGACCTTAGAGTCAGTATGGACATAGTTGGAGTATTGTCGGCAAGGTGGGATTCGTTTCATTGTGATGGCAGGATCTAAAGGATGTTGTTTGATCGGATGCTGAGCAGGATGCCAGCTTAGATGTGATAGCCCTTAGTGGGGATGCGTATTTCATCCTGACGACTGTAAGATCGACAATGTCAGAGTGTTAGCCTGAAAAGTCGTTTGGATGTCAGTTTGGTATTGCTAACCTGTCAAAGTGAGTGACATGCAAGATCGACGAGTGTCAACATTTGGTCTCGAGTGAGACTTATGAGCCGACGTGATGACTCTCACGAGTCGACGATCGGAACACTATTGATGAGATTGGGGCTTTGGAGGCTCTAGTGAAGGTACGTACCAATAAGTACGACATGTGGGTTGGATGGGTACTGTCACACGGGTATTCTCGTGTGGGTACAAAGATCCGAGTAGAGGGATATGGTGGGATTCCACAGTTGCGTTGTGGAATCGGGTCGATTTGAATTTCGAGAACAAAATTCTTTAAGGGGGGAAGATTGTGACGATCCGTCCCGAATTAGCGGGATTAATTAAGAATTAATGACGGATTAGCGAGACTAATCAGGGATTAGACGAGGATTAGCAGACAAGCAGGGCAAAATGATGATTTTGCCCCTAGAATGGGTGAATCGTCGACTTTTCGTTCAGGCGGTCAAATAGACTTTGGCCGATGACTGTGACGTAGTTCAGGACGTCACGAGTTCATAGACAGGTGGCATGCTCGATTCCGACATTCGAGGAAGAAGTTATGATTTTCGGAAGTTCGAGGGCATTTTGGTAATTTAGTCGAAAAGGAGCAAATTGTTTACTTTTGACCCGAGAGGTCTGATGGTCAAGGGCCGAGGACCGTTACGTAGATCGGGACGATACAAATCCGTAGACAGGCGGCACGTCGAATTCGGACGTTCGACGGAGAAGTTACGGTTCACGAAAGTTTCAAGGTACTATTCACAACGACACATTTTACGAGGAAAAAGTGGACTTTTGTCCTTAGTGGGGCCCAGATCTTTTCCATAGGCCCAATTGATTAGTGACAAGTGTCACCCATCCATTGCTTCCCTTACACAGATACATGCATATCCATTCCCTTTCTGTTTGATCATTTCACCAACCCAAACAAACCTAGTGAACCCATATCCATGGCCTTCCCATCTGCATCCATCTGAGGCCATAAGAGGAACTGAGGATGATGGAGAGAATGAGGAGACAGTGGTAGACGGCCAGCCTCCGTGGACGGCAGTGGATTGCACGGCCAAGGTAAAACCATTTCCTCTGTGTGTTCTGAATTTCAAATTTAGGTTTTGGACGTTAGGATGCTTAGATGTTGATTAGGATGGGTTTAGGGGATTGGTAGGAGGCCTAGGAGACGGTTTTGGAGGCTGAGGATGGCTAAGAAGGCCGTGAAAGGTGGCCGGAGGAATTACGGTGGCTCCCCACCGAATTCCCATTTCGGCCAAGTTAGGCCAAATGGATCCTCCCAAGCTTTTTCTAGTGACCCTAGGAACCTAATAGAACCCTTAGGAGTGAGTTCTAGCCATTGGTTATGACCTAAACATAAAATGAGAGTTTTGGGTTTATTTGGATGCTTGAACCCATAGGATTTAAGATTGGTTTCTAGGTTTTGAGGACTTGGTTGGATAGGAAATGAAGAGAGGAAGCCATAGGAGTTGGAATGGAAGAAAAAGGACGAAAAATGGAGGAGTTATGCCCCTGAACCGGTCACGCCGGTCCAGCTGGACCAGCTGGCCCAACCGAACCGGACCGGCTGTTGGAGCTCAGGGACGATCTGTAGTGCTGGGCGCGTGAGGCCCACGTGCAGTCCCTTCTAGGGGCGCGTGCGGGTGCGTGACCCTTCCTTTGGGGGTGGTTCCAACACGTGAAACCATCTATTCGATGTAACGAAAATTTTGGGACTGGTTTCGTGTCAATCGGACATCGTTTCGATATAGTTCGGGCTGTCCGAAGGTTTAGGTTCACTTTAAAAAATATTTAGAAATTCCAGAAAATTACGGTGCTTTAGTGAGGGGTTATAGAAGTAGTTTATAACCCTCTAAATTAATTTGGACAGGTTCGGGAATCCAAGAGGCGACGATTGACCTGGGAAGACGTTATGGCACGCGTATCGAGGCGCGACTTCGGACGGTTTGTGAGTGGACCTTTCTTTCGAAATCTATGCATGCATAAATGTTTTATAATTGTTTTAGAACATGATTTGTGATGCCTTAAGTGCATTTGATTGTGGTAACTTAGGATCGACATATTTGCACGCTTTTCGAGGTTTTTGGCTTTATGTCGTACCTTTACGTACTGCGTTTTCAATGAGGGTTTAATGAAATGGTTTTGGATTTGGAAATATGAACTCGGGCATGAGACCCATTTGATTTACAAACTCTCGGACTTGGAGTCCATTTGATTTGACGAGGAATTGGACCGAGGGTCCATTTGAGCTATACAATATGACTGACGGTCCCGTTGATTTATGATTCGGGCTTGAGGCCCATTTGGTTGTAAAATCGGGCTTGAGGCCCCGTTACTTTATGGTTTCGGGCTTAGGACCCAGTTAGATGTGGTATCGGGCTTGAGGCCCTGTTGATTATAACATCGAGCTTGAGTCCCAGTTCGGTTTACGAAATGAGAATTTGGGCATGAGACCCTGTTGAACTGAGGATTTAGGCTGAGGCCTGTGAAACTGATTTGAATCGGATTCGAGGAATCCTATTGAGATGAATCGAGTATGAGACCCAGTTGAGACATGTTTTGAGAAAGAAAGAAAGTATTTGAAAATGAATATGAACCCTCCATTTGATTATATGGTCTCCTCCAGACGTCGACCTGGAGAGTCACGATCCACAGACCAGAGTGGGTATCCCCATAGGGATCTCGTTCCAGGAGTGGTGGTTACTATTTATGAGCCTCCCAAATGGAGAATTCCTGGGAGAAGACTCGGAGTGAGACCACGAGTAGTGTGCACACTAGTATAGATATGATTAATTGTGACTTATATCGGGGATGTGTTCCCTAGGGGCTGTGTGCCCCGAGTTGGCATCTTCTCGGAAGAGCCGAGGATGGGTTATACGTATGAGTACGTATGGTTCTGTGATTTGGGGGCGGAGACCCCGTGTTCCATGTTTTATGATTTAGAAAGTGGTTTGGGAGTGGAGACCCGTACTTGATGTTTTAGAAATGGTTTGGTGTCAGGGCTCACCCCTAATCCCCCGGGATTAAGGGCTAAACCATGCACCCGTCTAACTTATGCATGACACGAAGGCTAAACGGATGTCCAACCTCCATATGACACGTAAGTCGGACAAGGGATTTTTCGATCCGACCGTCCAAGAACTTCTGAACTTCCCAGAGTGCGCAGAGTCTACTGTGGATCGTACGTGTGATGTCTCCATCTCTCTCGACCGACAGCCCGCACCGCAACATCCTGGAGGGTATCGAAAAATATGAAAAGACTGTGAGTGGACTAAAATAAAGTATATGTTCAAAATCAGTTCAATAAAACAAGTACATTTTACCCTCCACGCAAAAACCAATGCATGCATATTAGTTCATGTTATGAAACCATTCATATCAAAAACCATTATTGAAAACCATAATCAAATTCATTATTCAAATCCAGGTCTCAGCCTCAAATCACAAATCAATCTCAAATCCGGGAACTCAGTCCCAAAACTCATCAAATCCAATTCATCCGGGTCATTTCCCAAAACCAGTGAAAAACATCAACCATACAAGTTTACTGGATCTCATGTGCGCCCGAGTCTTTAAACTCAAAACCATGCGCAAATAACCAGGCCTTCCTCGGATATCAACGAGTCTTTAAACTCAAAACACAATCACAGGCCTCGGGGGGTATCACAATCACCGAGTCTTTAAACTCAAAACATATACCGAGTCTTTAAACTCAAAACATATCAATCCAGGGCCCTCCCCCCGTCAATCAATCCGAGTCTTTAAACTCAAAACCAGATCCAATGGATTTTTCTCTTTTTTCGGGTCTTTAAACCCAAAAGCATTTTTCATCCAATCAGTGAAAACCACAGAAAATCCACAATCGAATTCGTAACAATGATTTCGTAAGCCGGCATCCGGAACCATCGTCCCGAACCCAAGTCCAGACTTCCTTGTGAAACCTCGAAAACCAAATCCGAAATCTCATTTCACATGAACCGGGCTTCAAGCCCGAAATCACTTTTCAGAATTCCTTTTCAAATCCTTGAAATCAAATCATATTTCAAATCCCAAAATCAAATCATTTAAACTACAGTCAAATCACAAGATCGTGCGAAATCTCGTCAAACGTGAAAGTCCGTAAAATACCTCGAAAAACGTGCAAAATCGTAAAACATCAAGATCATAAGGCAAAGCATAGAATCACGTATGAAAACATATTAAAACAATATGCATGCATCATAAGTTAGAAAGCAAAGTTCACTCACAGACCATTCCGTCGTCGCCTCGATCCGGGCGTACTTATGCCGTTCTCGGCCATTCCGCTATCCTCGGCTTTCCCGATCCTGTCCAAATCTCATACTAAGGTCACTAACTACTTCACAAAGGTCATACTAAAGCCCCATAATTTTCCAGTATTTTTAACTATTTTTAACCGAGCCCTAGAACCTTTGGACATCCCGAAACATATCGAGAGGATGTCTGATTAACTCGAAACCAGCGCCAAAATGTTCATTACATCGAATAATTTAAAAGTTGTGTCGGAACCTTCCTCAAAAGGCGTGCCACGCGCCCACACGCACCCCCTGAAGGGACTGCGCGTGGGCCTCACGCGCCAGTCACTGTTCATCGTCTTCAACATTAGTCGACCGGTCTGAACCGGTTTTGAACTGGCGTTCACGGTTCTGTCCAATTTTTTAATCCTTTTTAAGTCCTAATTAGCCTATTAATTTCATCCATCCCTTTCCTATGCATTTACATGATCAAAATAAGAACTTGGGATTAATTGGTTACCTTCCAAATCGAGAAACACAATTCCAAATCGTCCTTCTCTGTTCTTGCGAGTGCGGCCTCCATTTTCCCTCCTTTCGAGCTTATTCAATTCCTTAAGTTCTCCAGACCCTCATCCAATCAATAAGTATAAGTAAGAACGTGTAAAACTGAAAGTGCCATGTTTTGGGTTCTTAAAAAATTCATGGCAATTTACCTTAACGTCCATCTTAGGCGTCGACTTCGAGCCCAATGAGTCTGTCTCAACCTCCTTTCCACTTTTTGTTCATAGGAATCATTCAATTGCTGAGGATTCGAAGAGATTGGATCACTGTCCCCTGTTCCTCGCGAGTCGAAGACCGCCGTCCACGACGGTCTCTGGGCCGTGTCCCCTCCACTCTCACCTCTCTCTGTTTCTGTTTATCACCCTCATATCATGAATTGGACTCTATTTTTTCACTCCCCTGGATAGCACGGCCATCACACTCCCCTGTGAGAAAATGAAAATGAAAAATCTCGTTTACCTAATTTTGCCTATGGATTTGAAATTATGGTCGGATAGAGAAGTTATGGTCATGAGATCAAAATCGGTTTATTTTACGTTATCAGGATTTGAAATTAACCCTTAATTCTGATTGGTTGATTAAATTAAAGTCAAACCCTTGGCTCATCCCATGGCTAAAATTCCCCAAATTGTGGATCTGTGTCCATTGGTCACTTTATTATTTAATTCACACATTTCCTCACATCTCTCATCTCTACCTTGCATCATTCGATAATCTTCCTCATCTTTCATCTTCTCTAGCCGGTGAACAACCAAAATCACCCCCCTTAACCATACCTTCATCTTCCTCTGCATCTTGAGACCATGAGAGGGTGACTGGGAGAGTGAGACTCGAGGAAGCAAGAAGGACGACGGCACGTGACAGGACCCATCCCAATCCCCCCGGGATTACCGTGGAATGTGCCCTGCTCCCGTCCAACAAGGGGTGTCAGACAAGGGATAACCAAGAGCCACTGCCCAACGGGGCATCCAGAGTGCGCAAGGATCGATGGAGGAGGTGTGCAATGTCCCAGTCTCAGCTGCAATCGCATCCGTAATCAACCTGAAGGGCATTAAAACCAAAAGCTGTGAGTGGACAAAAACCAATAAGTTCATCAAATACATTTATAAGACATTTATGCCCTCCAATAAAAACATATGCATGCCACGAAAACCAGTAACCAAAACGTTTGCTCAACCGAGCCATTAGGGCCTTAGCCCAAAAACTGTTAACCAAAAACCAAGTGTGGGAACTCAGCCCAAAACAGTGGAATACCACAACCATACATATTAAAACCATGTGGGCCACCGCCCAAAGCCATAAATATAAATCCATAAATCCAAAACCATTTAGGGTCCCTGACCCGACATACCATTTCATAACCAATAATCCATTTTTACCATATAACACATATCCAACCAATAAGCCATTTCATAGATCCATTAATCCATATTTTACCATTACCATCACCAGCATCCCAGATGCTTGGCGTCCCAGACGCTAGACGTCCCTGACGTCATATCTCACGGTTTCATAAGCTACGCGTACTGCCCGGGGTCTCTCCGGGTCCATATATCTGACATCCCTGATGTCTGACGTCCCTAACGTCAATCATAGCAATCCTGCTCCTGAGTCATCATACGGTCTGGCTGCTCCGTATAATGACCCCTCGCAGGCAATGTACCGAGACTTCCCCAGTGTCCCAGACATCTGGAGGAGACCATCATATATCCTTGTATCCAGATGGTATATGGAAAACAGTTTTATTAAATCCTTTTATCACATCATTACAATGGGCCCTGCCCGAAATTTCCATAAAACCATGTAATTCCATTTAGGGTTCCTGACCCAAAATCACAATTATTAAACATAGGGTCTCTGACCCGAAATCACATTTATTATCCAACTGGGCCTCATGCCCGATTTTATGAACCACTAGGCCCACGGCCCGATTTGTAAACCAACTGGGCCCGCAGCCCGACTTATAAACCCACTGGGCCCACGGCCCGAATTCGTAAATCAACTGGGCCCCTGGCCCAATAACATAACTCAAATGGGTCTCAGCCCGATTTCATATCAACTGGGCCCCTGGCCCGATTTCATTAACCAACTGGGCCCCCGGCCCGATTCTCAAATGGACTCCAAGTCCGAAATTTCCAAAACAAGTGGGCCTCAAGCCCGAGTTCATATTTCCAATTTCAAAACCATTTCATCATATTATATCCAAGTCATAAATATGGAAAATTCATGTAAAACCGGAAAACCTCGATTTACGTGCAAGCACGTAAATCGCCTCGAAATACGTGAAACCGTACAATCTACCAACAATCAAATCAACATCATACAACCACAATCACAATCCATATAAAACAGTTAGGCATGCATAGAATTTATAAAACCAAAGTCCACTCACATACCGTTTTAACGGTATGCCTCGATACACGTGCCACCGGCCCTCCCGGGCCTCACCACTATCACCGGGACTCCCAATCCTGTCCAAATCACATTAGAGGGTTACTAACCTCATCATTAACATCCTATCAAAGTCCCGTAATTTTCCCGAAGTTTTACTTATTTTTAACTTAATTTAAAACCTTCGGACATCCCGAACACTATCGAGACGGTGTCCGATCGACACGAAACCAATCCCAAAATGTCCGTTACATTAAATAGGACAGAAGTCATGTTGACCTCACCTCGAGATTCGTGCCCACGCGCCGTCACGCGCCGCCGTGAGTGGCTGCGCGTGAAACTCACGCGCCTGCTACAGTGCATCGTCCTAACCCGTATGTCTGGTAAACGGGTCCAATTTACCCGCGAGACGACCCGGTTCAATGTCCATCAATAAAGCCTTAATTCCTTCAATTGAGCATTCAGTTAGTTTCGTTTTAAGTCTAATCTAAGTTCTATAAACTCAATTACACGAACACTTACCCAGATTCCATCGATTCCACGATGAACACGAAGAACACTCCGGTCACTGTTCAATCATGGGATTCCTTCAATGGCTGCAGGTTTCTTCCAATTGATGCATCCAGAAGCATCAATGGATCATGAGGAACAATTCCCCCACATCAATTTCGTCGTTTGATCACTAAATGATCACGACTCAAGCTCGAACATCGTCCACTGTGCAACCATGGAGTTTCGTCAACCACGACCGTTTTCTTTCAATTGACGAACCCAGAAGCATCGTGGGATCATGAGAAGTATTTTCTCCACCTCAATTCCGTCCATCGAAGCCTCCAACTCCACGACTCAAGGTTGAATTTCCTCCTCTGTCACCAAGTGTGATCAGAGCCAAAACAGCACCAATTCCCTTCGTTCCTTCGACGATTCTGATCGTTGAACTCCCAGAAAGCTGAAGGTAATCTCCAATTCGATCCTCACGGCCTAATTCTTCCATTTCGAATTTTCCCCCCAATTTTCCCGAAATCCAAAATCCAAAATTCAATACTCTCTCAACCCCTCGTGTTTCCCCGTTAATTCAATCATCTTAGTCTCTCATTTTTCTCTCAAGAACGGAAGAGAGAGGGAGCCAATTCTCCCTATTCTCCCACACTGATTTTTGAAGGTCCACGGGTAAGAAACAAAGAAGAAGAAAATGGGGAAAAGATGGAGAAGGAATGATGATGTTGTAATGATGTTGTTGGGAGGGAAACATGGAGCTGGAAACAAGGCATGGGTGGCACTTGTCACTCATCCGGATGTGCACAGTCAACAGTCACTATTCATTATTATATTATTATTTTAATCTGAGCCTCGGTTCGTTAGTTCGTTTCCTTGACCATAACGTCGTCGTCGAATCTCCGATTTCGGCATGCCGCCTGTCATTGGATTCGTATCGATGATACCTACGTAACGGTCCTTGGCCCTCGTCCATCGGACCTCCCGGTCAAAAAGTCAACATTTGGCCCCTATTATGTCAAATTACCAAAATACCCCTCAACTTCCGACCATCAAAACTTTCTCTACGAATGTCGGAATCGAACGTGCCACCTGTCTATGAACTCGTGACGTCCCGAACTACGTCACGGTCATCGGTCAAAGTCCATTTGACCGCCCGATCAAAAAATCAACATTTTGCCCACGACTAGGGGTAAAACGGTCATTTTACACAATTTGTCCGATTCCGCCCTACTAAGCACCGTTCAACCTCACTAAACGAGATTAGTCACTAATCAAATCCCGGAATTCGGGATGGGTCGTTACAATCTTCCATCCTTAATAAATTTCGTCCTCGAAATTCCAACCGATCTAAACTCAGACGTACTTCCCTCCTTAATTAGTTTCGCTCTCGAAACTCGACTACCGTGATTCCACAAACACCCCGTGGAAAGTGGAATCGACCACGCAACACGTGTACACCCGTACACCAACTAACCAGTCAAAACTTGTCTGCACTCTACGTACCACTAATACTCTAAACGCAATGACTACATTCGACCCCGTCGAATGACTGAAACTACTTGTTTCAAATTTGACACCACTTGCCAAATCAACCCTCTCGTTGACGCAACAACTCGACGGTTCCTTTCCCACTCCCACTAGGAGTCAACTGACCCCACTCAACAATCTATGTTGACAAATCCTGACAATCTGTCACCACACAGTTGTTGTCAGTCGAAAACTGACACTAGACTCACTCGTGGCTACACATGCCACCAACGTACTTAACTTAGTAAACATTTACCAACCTTTCACACGACCTGTGTGTAATTAAACATATCGGAAATACCATGACCCATTGCATAGTAATGTCCGGCCCACAACTAATCCAATGGTATCGGAACCAATCCAGCTACCAACACGCTCACCGACAACCTCGGGTATAACCCATCGACCAGACTACAACCACCTAGGTCGTAGCCAACACGTTCCAATAATGGAGTACATTTGCCCAATCCAGCATGAGACAAAATGAAACTCCACCCATCATCTAGTTCTAATTCCGAATCCAAATCCGCAATTTCGTAAGAAATCCCGGATCCAAACCCAGACATCACATTTTTAATTCATTTCCAAATCCGAATCCGAAATCATTATTCCGTAAGCTAGCATTTGGAATAATCATTCCGTACCCAAATCCAGAAATATACTTTCAAGTTCCAAAATCGAATCCTGAATCGTCACCCAGAAATTCGATTCCAAATCCCGAAATCTCGTTCACATTTACCAAGACACACCAAAACCGAACCTATCGGTTACCCGTTCAATACACTTGATTGACTTCATAGGGAAGCCAATCCAACCTCCACACGTCTAAGGTTGACAAAATCCGACCAGTCGGAAACCTACTCACTCGAGTAAGATACCAGACGGGCCCCACTTCGAAAAGAATTTCAATCCCGTCATTTACGACTCACACACCCAAGTTCGTATCGATCCTTGTCTTTCCACCTAGGAAAACCAAGGATGATCCAAGAATGATGACGTCAAAACTCATCCTACGTGGATGCAACAAAACTCACTGTACTCACCACGTCATGTGACACCACATCGTCTGCCACCAAGCAGAAAATGAAAAATCTCGTTTACCTAATTTTGCCTATGGATTTGAAATTATGGTCGGATAGAGAAGTTATGGTCATGAGATCAAAATCGGTTTATTTTACGTTATCAGGATTTGAAATTAACCCTTAATTCTGATTGGTTGATTAAATTAAAGTCAAACCCTTGGCTCATCCCATGGCTAAAATTCCCCAAATTGTGGATCTGTGTCCATTGGTCACTTTATTATTTAATTCACACATTTCCTCACATCTCTCATCTCTACCTTGCATCATTCGATAATCTTCCTCATCTTTCATCTTCTCTAGCCGGTGAACAACCAAAATCACCCCCCTTAACCATACCTTCATCTTCCTCTGCATCTTGAGACCATGAGAGGGTGACTGGGAGAGTGAGACTCGAGGAAGCAAGAAGGACGACGGCACGTGACAGGACCCATCCCAATCCCCCCGGGATTACCGTGGAATGTGCCCTGCTCCCGTCCAACAAGGGGTGTCAGACAAGGGATAACCAAGAGCCACTGCCCAACGGGGCATCCAGAGTGCGCAAGGATCGATGGAGGAGGTGTGCAATGTCCCAGTCTCAGCTGCAATCGCATCCGTAATCAACCTGAAGGGCATTAAAACCAAAAGCTGTGAGTGGACAAAAACCAATAAGTTCATCAAATACATTTATAAGACATTTATGCCCTCCAATAAAAACATATGCATGCCACGAAAACTAGTAACCAAAACGTTTGCTCAACCGAGCCATTAGGGCCTTAGCCCAAAAACCTTTAACCAAAAACCAAGTGTGGGAACTCAGCCCAAAACAGTGGAATACCACAACCATACATATTAAAACCATGTGGGCCACCGCCCAAAGCCATAAATATAAATCCATAAATCCAAAACCATTTAGGGTCCCTGACCCGACATACCATTTCATAACCAATAATCCATTTTTACCATATAACACATATCCAACCAATAAGCCATTTCATAGATCCATTAATCCATATTTTACCATTACCATCACCAGCATCCCAGATGCTTAGCGTCCCAGACGATAGACATCCCTGACGTCATATCTCACGGTTTCATAAGCTACGCGTGCTGCCCGGGGTCTCTCCGGGTCCATATATCTGACATCCCTGATGTCTGACGTCCCTGACGTCAATCATAGCAATCCTGCT
The DNA here is from genome assembly GCA_032719365.1 of Prinsepia uniflora. NCBI lineage: Eukaryota > Viridiplantae > Streptophyta > Magnoliopsida > Rosales > Rosaceae > Prinsepia > Prinsepia uniflora. Next base: position 13,648,997 of record CM064864.1, on the reverse strand, counting down.
CCTAAGTCATCATACGGTCCGGCTGCTCCGTATAATGACCCCTCGCAGGCAATGCACCGTGACTTCCCCAGTGTCCCAGACATCTGGAGGAGACCATCATATATCCTTGTATCCAGATGGTATATGGAAAATAGTTTTATTAAATCCTTTTATCACATCATTACAATGGGCCCTGCCCGAAATTTCCATAAAACCATGTAATTCCATTTAGGGTCCCTGACCCAAAATCACAATTATTAAACATAGGGTCTCTGACCCGAAATCACATTTATTATCCAACTGGGCCTCATGCCCGATTTTATGAACCACTGGGCCCACGGCCCGATTTGTAAACCAACTGGGCCCGCAGCCCGACTTATAAACCCACTGGGCCCACAGCCCGAATTCGTAAATCAACTGGGCCCCTGGCCCGATAACATAACTCAAATGGGTCTCAGCCCGATTTCATATCAACTGGGCCCCTGGCCCGATTTCATTAACCAACTGGGCCCACGACCCGATTCTCAAATGGACTCCAAGTCCGAAATTTCCAAAACAAGTGGGCCTCAAGCTCGAGTTCATATTTCCAATTTCAAAACCATTTCATCATATTATATCCAAGTCATAAATATGGAAAATCCATGTAAAACCGGAACCTCGATTTACGTGCAAGCACGTAAATCGCCTCGAAATACGTGAAACCGTACAATTTACCAACAATCAAATCAACATCATACAACCACAATCACAATCCATATAAACAGTTAGGCATGCATAGAATTTATAAAATTAAAGTCCACTCACAGACCGTTTTAACGGTATGCCTCGATACGCGTGCCACCGGCCCTCCCGGGCCTCACCACTATCACCGGGACTCCCAATCCTGTCCAAATCACATTAGAGGGTTACTAACCTCATCATTAACATCCTATCAAAGTCCCGTAATTTTCCCGAAGTTTTACTTATTTTTAAACTTAATTTAAAACCTTCGGACATCCCGAACACTATCGAGACGGTGTCCGATCGACACGAAACCAATCCCAAAATGTCCGTTACATTTAATAGGACAGAAGTCATGTTGACCTCACCTCGAGATTCGTGCCCACGCGCCGTCACGTGCCGCCGTGAGTGGCTGCGCGTGAAACTCACGCGCCTGCTACAGTGCATCGTCCTAACCCGTATGTCTGGTAAACGGGTCCAATTTACCCGCGAGACGACCCGGTTCAATGTCCATCAATTCAGCATTAATTCCTTCAATTGAGCATTCATTTAGTTTCGTTTTAAGTCTAATCTAAGTTCCATAAACTCAATTACACGAACACTTACCCAGATTCCATCGATTCCACGATGAACACGAAGAACACTCCAGTCACTGTTCAATCATGGGATTCCTTCAATGGCTGCAGGTTTCTTCCAATTGATGCATCCAGAAGCATCAATGGATCATGAGGAACAATTCCCCCACATCAATTTCGTCGTTTGATCACTAAATGATCACGACTCAAGCTCGAACATCGTCCACTGTGCAACCATGGAGTTTCGTCAACCACAACCGTTTTCTTTCAATTGACGAACCCAGAAGCATCGTGGGATCATGAGAAGTATTTTTCCCACCTCAATTCCGTCCATCGAAGCCTCCAACTCCACGACTCAAGGTCGAATTTCCTCCTCTGTCACCAAGTGTGATCAGAGCCAAAACAGCACCAATTCCCTTCGTTCCTTCGACGATTCTGATCGTTGAACTCCCAGAAAGCTGAAGGTAATCTCCAATTCGATCCTCACGGCCTAATTCTTCCATTTCGAATTTTCCCCCCAATTTTCCCGAAATCCAAAATCCAAAATTCAATACTCTCTCAACCCCTCGTGTTTCCCCGTTAATTCAATCATCTTAGTCTCTCATTTTTCTCTCAAGAACGGAAGAGAGAGGGAGCCAATTCTCCCTATTCTCCCACACTGATTTTTGAAGGTCCACGGGTAAGAAACAAAGAAGAAGAAAATGGGGAAAAGATGGAGAAGGAATGATGATGTTGTAATGATGGTGTTGGGAGGGAAACATGGAGCTGGAAACAAGGCATGGGTGACACTTGTCACTCATCCGGATGTGCACAGTCAACGGTCACTATTCATTATTATATTATTATTTTAATCCGAGCCTCGGTTCGTTAGTTCGTTTCCTTGACCATAACGTCGTCGTCGAATCTCCGATTTCGGCATGCCGCCTGTCATTGGATTCGTATCGACGATACCTACGTAACGGTCCTTGGCCCTCGTCCATCGAACCTCCCGGTCAAAAAGTCAACATTTGGCCCCTATTATGTCAAATTACCAAAATACCCCTCAGCTTCCGACCATCAAAACTTTCTCTACGAATGTCAGAATCGAACGTGCCACCTGTCTATGAACTCGTGACGTCCCGAACTACGTCACGGTCATCGGTCAAAGTCCATTTGACCGCCCGATCAAAAAGTCAACATTTTGCCCACGACCAGGGGCAAAACGGTCATTTTGCACAATTTGTCCGATTCCGCCCTACTAAGCACCGTTCAACCTCACTAAATGAGATTAATCACTAATCAAATCCCGGAATTCGGGACGGGTCGTTACAGCACGACTGAGCAGCTACAAACCACGACAAAGGTAACCTGAAAACCTGAAACCCATTATGACCTATTTTCTAAAACTTGGGGTTTTTACATCTTGAAATCAGAGGGGTTGTCTGGGCTTTGTTCTAAGGACCATGACGAGTGTGTTGGACCTGGTTGGGAGGAGTTTGGTGGCCTAGGTCAACGGAGAACAAGGTTGGAAAATCGGTTGCTGTTCATCGATTAAGGGTAAGATTTTAATGAGATTTTTGTGTTTTAAATTAGATGGATCTCTTAGTTAGGATTAGAGAACATGTAGGAAGAAATTACATCGAAAATGGTTCAGAAACCAAGGTTTTGTAACCGGGTCAGGTCGCCAGTCTGTGCGACCCGAATAGTAGACCCGTCAAGGAGACAGGGATGATGATGTCATCAGCTGATGTCATCCCCCTATTAGATTGTCAGACACATGGGCCAATAGGGACGTGACACGTGTCACATATCAATACTAATTGTGCAGTGACATGTCAGTGACGTGGCCCAATCAGGGGCTTCCACGTGTCAATGACGTGGACCAACTTGCAGCTAACACGTGGCACTGTCAGAGTCTGAGACTTGGTAGTGACATGGGCCAATCCTGAGTGACATGTGGCATTGTCAGAGTCTGACACGTGGTAGTTACGTGGGCTAATCCTAGAGTGACACATGGCACTGTCAGAGTCTGACACGTGTCAGACCTGACAGCTGTCACGTAATGTCATGCTGACGTTAGCATAGTTGACCAGCGTTGACTTTCCCTTTGACCACCGTGTAAGGGGGAATCTCGATGTGGGACTGGCACCATTTTCAAGGTTTGATGATACAAATCCAATGGTGGTGGTTTCATGTCAATCAGAGATTGTTAGGTTGATCAAAATTGGGTTTAATGCCTCGGGAAGCGTGTTTGAGCTGCTTTCCAAAGTCGGTACTGTTCTAGGGTCTTATGTTTGAACTTGTAGGCCCATTAGTGAACTTTGGATGTGTTTGGACAGGTTTAGGAGGTTCGTTGAGCAGCGAGATCCGTGTGTGAGTGGGCTTTTGATTTCAAAATGATTGCATGCATAACTGTTTTTACTGTTTTACTTTACGATTGAGATTGAATGATTCTTGGTACTATATGATGATGCTTTATACGTATTATGATATTTTGGGCATGAAACCCATGTGGATATATATATGAATCTTTTTTTGGAGTCAATCGGGGATTTATGTGGAATTTAATAGTATTGCACTGTGTATACCTTCCTTATGATTACAGTCTCCTCCGGACGTTTCGTAGTATCCTGGAGTAGTCACGGCGCACTGCTTAAAAGGGGTTGACCCAAGGGGTAGTTCACGATTAGGAGTGCAGTTATGGATGAAACCCCCAAGGACGGTCATTGACTTGGGTGAACCCTGAGGAGATTTGGGATTGAGGCCCCGAGTGGCACACGTAGCCTTAGAACCGTGAAATTATTAGGCATCTGGGATGCCAGACATCAGGGATGTCGAAGTTTGGTTTTACAATGCACTATTATTACGATTGTTTTCCTTATTCAGTTATATATGATTATATGATTTTTGATACTATTACGATTACCTATATTTTGACTCAATGCATGCAAGTTTGAAAATGGATGGGTAAAACATTATGATTATTATATTATTAAACTGGTTTTGGAAACTTTGTTTATTTTCGGTCCACTCACTTTTTATTGTTTTATTAACCCCTCCAGGTCGTGCAATCGAGGTAGGGGAGGAGGACCCGGAGTTCGAGGCATAGATTTCGTTGTTGCGCACCTGTACACCCTGTTGGGTAGGTTAAGCACCGTTTTGTAACCTGACATTTGTGCTCGTATTTTGGCGGGACCCATCCCAATCCTCCCGGGATTAACAAGGGACGCTCCTGATCCCGTTTGACACGGAGTTTCAGACCATGGAAATTTGAACGTTTAGCCTGAAGGCTTCCAGAGTACGCCAGGATCCGGAGGAGGTAGGTGATGTCTCAGTCTCTGCTACAGTCCGCAGCGTATTCAACCTGAAGGGCATTGAAAACAGAAAGACTGTGAGTGGACAAAAATAAAAGAGTTCATAAAACATATTTCATAAAAGACCTTTATGCCCTTCACCAAAAAGCATGCATGCATAGTAAAACTATTTATCAAGCCACATATGTTTCAATAACCAAATCCATACGGGCCCCTGCCCAAAACTATTTACAGAAATCTAGAACATAATAAACATATGTAGGATCTCAGCACAATCCATTTATCATCATAAAACACAATTTCGCAAAACCAAGAAATCATGTTTATCAATATATATCATATAACCAATCCTGTCACGGTATCTAGAGCTACACGTGTGCTACCCGGCGTCTCAAAGCCAAAGTCTCCCCAAGGTCCACCCAGGTCAATGTCCGTAGATCAATGACCCTCCTTAGGGGTTATAATCCATAGCCTTTCTAAGAGTAAGGAACCCAACGGGGGTGACTCCACTCAGTCAGTGCTCCGTGACTACTCCGGAGTCCACCCAAGCCAACGACCCTCCCCGGAGGAGACAATTCATATATATAAGGATGGTATACAAAAAACTTTTTGAAAACATTCTCAAAACCTTTCAAGGGTTCATGTCGATCCCCATAAACCGTCATGAGCCATAAAAATCTTTCAAGGGTTCATGCCGGTCCGCATAAACCATCATGAACCATAAATCCATTTATGGGTCCCTGACCCGAAATCACAATCTTAATACACACTGGGCCCTAAGCCCGAATCCACATACAAACTGGGCCTCCGGCCCTAATAGTAAACCAACAGGGTCTCGTGCCCGATTTTGTAAATCAGATGGGGCTCGTGCCCGATATCATAAACTAAATGGGCTTTATGCCCGATACGTAAGTCAACTGGGCTCCGAGCCCGAATCATAAACCAACTGGGCCTCGAGCCGGATAGGTAAATCAACTGGACCTTCGGCCCAATGCCTCGTTAAATCAAATGGACTTCAAGTCCGAGAGTTTGTAAATCAAATGGGTCTCGTGCCCGGTCCATATTTCCAAATCCGAAGTCGATTCAAGAACCAATTGGGCCTTTGGCCCGAGAACGTAACTAAATGGACTTCGAGTCCGAGGGTTTCCGAAATAAATGGGTCTTGAACTCTAGTTTACCTTTTCAAATCCAAAACCATTTCATGAAATCATTTCCAAAACTATAAGCCCAGAAAATCAGTGCAAAATGCGTGAAACCATATAATCCACAAATATCCAAATCAACATCATAGAATCATGTCTATAAACCATATAAAACATTTATGCATGCATCACAGTTTAGAAATCAAGGTCCACTCACAGGCCGTCCGAGCTGCCGCCTAGATACGCGTGCCATTCGGCTCTCCAGGACCAATCGCCGTCACCGAGACTCCCAAAACTGTCCAAATCAATCTATAGGGCTAATAACTACCTTATTAACCTCTCATTGAAGCCCTTTAATTTTCCCGAATTTTTAAGTATTTTTAAACTCGATCCTAAACCTTCGGATGTCCTGAACATTATCGAGACGGTGTCCGATCGACACGAAACTAGTCCCAAAATATTTGTTACATCGAATAGATTAAAAGTCATGTTGAAGTCATACCCAAAGGATGCTTCACACGCCCCCACGCGCCTGCTATAGTGTTATCCCCTACCTTTAGCGAACCCGGTTCGCCTGGTTCGAACCGGACCAGACCGGTCTGGGCTGGCGCAACCGGTTCACTGTCCAATCTCTCCTATTTTCGTTCCATTTCATCCCATTTTGATTCGTATAAGTTCCTAACCTCAAACCTAATTAATCTAGCCATTAAAAACGGGAAGAACGGGTCGAAATCGTACCTTGATGAACCATGGACGAACCGGCCACCTACAACTCTCCACCACCATGTCCTCCGGCCATCCTAGCCCTCGAAGTCCATCCAAAGCTTCTCCTAAGGTCCCCAGAAACAAGACCCAACCCTTAGAATCCAACGAAAACCCTTAAAACGTGAAGTTAAAAATTCAAACTTACCTTACCCGCGGTTTCGGGTTTCCCCGTCGTGGACCATCGTCTTCCCGTTGTGCCCTCAGTCCTTCAGGTCACACTCAGTCTCTCATTATCCCTCACAAAACCATATGGATGCAGTGGGGTGGTATGTCGTGTGTGTTTGCTAAAAATGGAAAGGGAGAAATGGAGGGCTTTCGGGTTTGTGAAAGAACCAGAGAGGATGATGGTCAGGTGAGAGAGAGAAGGGAAAAATGGATGGTAAGGATTGAGGGAAGAAATATAGATGAAGGTCAAGATTAAAAGATGGGATGAGTGAGGATTATAAAATAATATAAATAATATTATTTTAATATAAATCTCACCAATCAATATGAGATCCACAATTTGGGGTTAATGATCAATAGGATGAGTGACACTAGTCACTCATCCATGGGTCCCACTTAAAAATTCAACCAATCAGATTTTGTCACCTAATCATCGCCTCGTAATACATGCATAGTGAAATTGAACTTCTGTGAACCATAACTTTTCCGTTCGAAGTCCGATTTCGATGTGCCACCTGTCTATGGATTCGTAATGTCCCGAACTACGCCACAGTAATTGGCTAAAGTCCATTTGACCGCCAGAACAAAAATTCAACGTTTTGCCCGTTCTAGGGGCAAAATCGTCATTTCGCATCATTCTTCTAAAAGTACCCCACTAATCACCGATTAACCTCACTAATCCTTCATTAATTACTAATCAAATCTCAGAATTCGGGACGGGTCGTTACATATTTCGTATTTGTATTATCCCTGGTCTGATAGTGTTGAACTCTAAACTCGTATGTTTGACTTTATTTGTTTAATTCGAAAAACTTTAAGCCTGTTAAGGGTAATTTTGGTATTTTAGAGTTATTGTCAGACCGAAATAGGACACATCCCCGGGTGGTCCCAAGGGGATCGGAATGGGTCTTGTCAATTATACCCCAGATCCCACAGTCTATCTCACTGGGCTTTTGTAGTTAATTTCACAACACTCCACTTATCTAAACTTCCGGAATTTATGATTATTAATCGCAAAATAAAGTATAGATAAACCGTCAATCGAGTACTTTTACACAAGTCATTTTCTACTAACAATCATACTTGCTTAAGCAATCATACGACCCTCAGTCTCCAAGATCTAGCATTAACCTTGTATCCCCTTTCAGAACTTTGTCATGCTTAAACAACAATACAAGTAACTAAATGTATAGGACCTCAAAATACCTCACAATTCCTTTTCCACTGTCTTATCCACAAAAATATAACCGTACCACATGTGACTTCCTTATCTAATCCATTACTCTCAAACCCTCTTGATTTCTGTTATCATCTTATGGGGAATCCATTTCTATTTCAATAAGTGGTAGTGCGTACCTTGAAAAGTTACACTTGTTAATCAACTAAACCATATTAAATACATATAGGGCAATTTTCCCCAATAATAACCCTTAATATTGCTAAAGATTCACAATCTCCTATTTCAAAAGATAAATCACTTCTGTGTCTAATTTGCGACGTTCAAATTATGGCTCAATACTATCCTTTTCCAATCACTTACCCAACGTAGAGAAGGGGTGGGGTTTATACAGCCCATAAGTACCAACTCCGGATTTTCTGTAGTCGATTTGTAATCATCACCAAACATTCCTTGGTTCGGACCCATAATATTGCTTTGGATCCCATTCCAAAGCCTTATTATCAACTTCTGTACTTCCCAACTTTTCATGGGTTTAGTCCAATTTGATAAGCACAATTCAAATCAAAGATGATATATATAATCATTTATCATAACGACACGTGTTGGCTCCTACAAAAGGCCTTTTCCTCAAATTACTTCTCAACACTTATTCCAACCGAGAAACGTATTCGTATGCCTTACTTAAGTCCATCAGACTAACGATTACACCAACTCTTACAAGAGAGCTCACTTAATGTCTGGAAGCAAGCCTATATTTTCCTCCTTCACTATTTAACATTCACAAATTGCATTACTAGCCCAATCCAACATCACAAATTCTTAGAAAATACATTATCATATGGCATATCATCACTATCGACACGTATCACATAAAACCAATACAAACCCAGCCTCAAAACTACTATGGAGTTCTTATTTTCATTTCTTTACCAGGCCGTGCACGATGCTCACTTTCCAGAGGTATGGCAATTTCAAGTACATATCAAAACTCAAGCTCTGATACTAAGTTGACAGGACCCATCCTAGAAAATTCAGCTCCTCAATGCATAATGACCAAAATGCCCCTTCGTGCAAAATTACCATTTTACCCTTCGTCCTTTTTTATTCATAACTACTTCACCTGAACTTCGATTTTAATGTGCCGCCTATCTATGAACTCAGTATCCTGAGACGTTCCCAACGACGTTCTCAAAATTCTCAAATAAGGTCCATAGCAAAAGGTTAACATTTTGACTTTTCTCCAAGGGTAAAGAAGGCCTTATTTGAGAATTTTGACTTTACCCTTGGAGAAAAGTCAAAATGTTGACCTTTTGCTATGGACCTTATTTGAGAATTTTGAGAACGTCGTTGGGAAGGTCTCGGGATACTGAGTTCGTAGATAAAATCCACCTATGTGGCACATGAACTAACCCTAAGTATTTTCCTACAAATAGGGAGTCATCTTCCCTCATAACACAAGCTCTTCTCTCTCTAGACTGGGAGCTCTCACCTCTCTCTACATTCTAGTCTTTCTTAAGGCTCAATGCCTAATATACCATGTACACATACTATTATTACTAATGAGTGGAATATACCACTATGGACGTAACCTGATTTGGATGAACCACATATATCTCGTGTTCCTTTTGTGTGTGTGTGTGTGTGTGGTCTTCACAAACTCGTTTTCCATTTATTGCATCAGTTGGTAAGTTTATCTGATCGCCCTAATCTTTTTTATGTGAATATTCTTAGTATGGGTGGCATGAATCCGTTAAAACCGTTAACCGATCAGTTTTAAACTGTTATTTAACTAATGATTTACGTTTGACCAAATATAAATTAAACGGTTTGATAATACATATCGCTTCATTAGTAACGGTTTGGATTTGGATTTTCATTTTGGACATCCGTTAAATCCAAACAGGTCTGTTAAGATATATACTAATTGTTATTAATTTTTAAATATATTATTAATACAAGAGAAAACTAATAAAAATAAAAGAAGAAAAAAATTGTAAATTAAACAAAAAAATAACAGCAATAATGAAAAAAAGCATATGTGATTTACTCATTAGCATTAGCATCAGGTTATTTGAAGGATAAAGAACTTCTATGATTTATGTTATGTATCCCATTAGCATTAGCCTCTATTTCTATTTATTTTTTTTAATTTCCATTACCAAATTTAAATCATAAAATGTTATCTTATATCTATTATCTATAAAATCAAATCATAATCTAAAATTCATTGAAAAGGAAGCAAGTTTGAACTAGGAAAGTCAGCTGGGATACAAATAAACCTTGCTTCCTCACATTCCAATAAATAGAAAAGACCTTCAAATTAGGCAAGCACTGGTTATAGCTTCAATTCCATTATTAGAGATTTTCTGGTAGCCATTACGATTCAAAACCTCTTGATTTTGAAGAGAAGTCTAGACACTTTAGAAACGAAAAAAATATTGCATAGTAAGTTTATGTAGAAGAGTCTTTAATGCAAAAAATTTAACCCTACAAGGATAAAGGTTGTGAATAGGTTGATCTAAGAGAGTAGTTAGTTAGCAATATCATGCTACACAAATATGCCTTGTGATGTAAGATCATCAACTTATTTAAAAAATAAGAGCAGAAGCTTAGTTGATTCTACTAGTGGAAATATGGACCTGTGAAGCTTAACCCAACATATGAAGTCCAAACCTATCTTGCTTATCATATTATATAGTATGCTTGCTATGTACAAAGGAGTACTAATATAAGCGAGAGATAGAGGTCGTGGTTATATAGGTTGGATTCTTGTTGTTGTGTGATATATATATATATATATATATATATATATATATTAGTTGGTCTGAACTCGCTGCAGGAGATGGAGGTTGTGACTTATACAAATTGGATTCTTGTTGTGCGTGTTATACAGGTTTTGGTTCGATAATTATATATATTATAGAGTACCTTACTTTTTTTTGTACCTAAACGGTTTAACCCATTATCGATCCAAACCAAATCGTTACTAACGATTTGGATCAAAACGGTTTCATTTTTTAATTTTAGAGAATCCAAATCGTATAGAACCGTTCAGATTTTAATTGTTTAAATTTGGATATTATCAATATTCGTATCGTATCGAATCGCACTGTGCACACCCCTACTTTTTAGTACTGCCATGTGTTTTTGGAATAGCAGTACTAATACTTTCGATCTTAGAGTTGGACCTAGTCCTCACCATTTGGCCCAAAAACCCATGGGCTTATGGGGCCCGATAAGCCCGATGGACAAAAGCCCGGCCCGACCCGCTATGGGCCGTGGACCAGCCCGACCCGAGAGTTAGCGGGCTGGGCTTAGGCTTATGGTGTTCAAACCCGATAGGCCCGAGCCTGATAAAGCCCGATAAGCCCAGCCCAACCTGCCCGTAATAAACCCGGCCCATAAGCCCAAAAATATAAAATATTTATTATTTAAAAATTAATACTCAACCCATTCTCAATACTAATATTTCAACCCAAACCCAAATCTCAACCCCAAGTCCACCTAATTTATTTTAAAAAGCCCAATACCCAATACCCAGTACAAACCCTAACCACTCCTCCACCTACTTAATAAGCCCAACGTTTTTGGATCCTTGAGTATTTTATTTTAACGAGGCCACATTTTTGCACCCTTGTGTATATTTTTTCATTATTAATATTTTTTTGTAATTTTAAAATTTGAGACATAATTTATTGCAAAAGTCCACGTAAGCCCGATCCAAGTGGGCTTAATAAGCCCGACCCGGAAAGCCCGATATAAACCCGGCCCGATAAAATCCCGTGGGCTCTTTTTTATGTCATTAAGCCCGCCCGGCCCGGCCCGCAAATTTAAAAATTATTTAATAAACCCGGCCCGGCCCGGCGCGGCCCGGCCCGGCCCAATGCCGAAGCCTAGTTGGACCAATGACCCCAACTCTTCTCGATCGACTTGGCAATTTTGTTTGGTTTAACTCCGTCTGGGAGAGTTGTTGATTTTACTAACCTGTATAATCGTCCTTATTTTCCCATGGATACTTAACCTGAGATAATTAGGGCTCCACATTTCTCAATAGTTTCAACACTTTCACCCAATTTCTAGATAATCTTTGCCCCTTTGGTGTGGATGACAAACTCATAAAGGAGGATTCCTTCACACTTGTGTCTTTCTAGTAATTACCTTGGTACTATTTATGAGAAAATTTATTTATACCATTTTTGGTTGGATTGGTTTGTCTTCCCAAACGCCTCCAAAGGTATAAAAATGGTATGGATTCCTTTGGCTGAAGCTTTAGCATCATGTGAGAATATTGATATAGGTCCAGTTGTCTTAGCCCAAATATGCAACATCCTTCACTCCATCACTTGTTTCTGATGATCGAAAACATGTTTGAATGGACCCTTAAGGATGGTATAGACTTGGCTAAATTGGTATGTCCCTCATTTCAGACAACAACAACCTACTTTTGCTCCGAACATCATTCTAGGCCAGTTATTGATGCACTTACCCCCTGTGAATGGATCTCCATATGATTGCCTGTCATTCTTCTTCGAATTGAGGTTTCGTCCAAGGGAACATTGAGAGGCAAGTGTCACTCGTTATTTCTCCTCCCCCCCCCCCCCCCCCCCCCCCCTTTTTTTTTTTTTATCTTGAGGAGAGTTTCGTAACTCTCCCTGTAATACCTATACATTTGAGGACAAAGGCACGAGACTTCATCTGTTGTATATTAACAAGGGATTTGTTGAAAGGAGCAATAATCATGCCAAATCACTCCCTGGTTTTGAACTTGTCTCGAAAAAGATGAAGTCAGGGACTTGGAGGGAATGCCCGTTTGCAAACTGATCATCAGCGGCCGGAGGCAATGGGAGAAGGTGGCGGGGCACGAAAATCGATCGGGTTTTCAGGGATTGGTTCAGGGGAGTTTGCCGTTGGGACTAAACTCAAAAATTGTTTTGTCTTCAAATTTCTTGATTTTGTTGTTAAATAAGAAGAAAGAAAAAGGGTAAGAAGCAGCAATGATGACATGTCTTGGGCTTCACTTGCCTCCCCAAGAAGGCAAGAATGATGCATGATCACTACATTGCCTTTCACTTTTGGTGTTCACTTTTTTCTTTTCCTCACTTTCTTTACAGCTCCATTGTTAATCATTCAAAGAATCAAAAGACAGAAGAATGAGGTGGATTTAAAGCTGTTGAGCTTCTAAGTTCAATATATTTTTAGCGAGATGTACGTATATCATGTGATTCTAATTAATACATCTTAACACAAGCTACTAGTCGGTGGAAGTCTCCAAATCCCCCCTTCAATATATTCTTATATAACAAAAACACATTACCACAAATAATAATGATTTTAAAAATGATGGCTTCATTTCATGTTCAAAAAAGAAAAAAGAGACTCATTAATCATGGTGCTAAATTGCTAATCGCCTGATCATATTATTCACACCATTTTATTGCTCACAAGTTTATCATTTTTAATCTTGTGAAAAGATGTATAAGGGTATGCATGCAGGTTTGTTAGTCACACTTAATATTCAATTAGAATTAGAAGAATTTACAAGAAATTCTTTCATACGATAGATTTATGGAATTGTACAAGACAATTACTTAGCGTTCTAAATAGTCATCGATGCTATATTTTCAAGATCTATTTATACAACATGCACATGTTCTTTTTTTTTTTTTTTTTTTGCCTCTTAAAAAAAAACTTCTTGGTTGCAACAGGCCAGTATACTCTATATCATGTATTTTTTGCAATAGGTTTTGTGATGAAATGACAAGAAATGTTGGAGGACACCAAAAACTACATTTTTCATATTTAAGTTACTAGAAAAAAAAAATTCGTCCTTATTATTCTTTATATAAAAAAAATTGTAGTTATAGGCTTATAGCTAGAACAAAGTTCTTCCAACCCTTTTCTAATTTTTTTTTTAAGAATCAAGAAAAGGCCTAAATTGAGAAACCTCATGTGTATTTCAATCCTGAAACACAAAAAAAAAAAGAATCAAACACAAAGCATGAAATCACAAAATTATTCGTTGTTTTATTTAGAGATTTGAACGAAAACTTACCAGCTCGTGCGTCAACGATGGAGCGATCTCAAGCACTACAAGGCACCACTGAATGAGCGGTCTCACTTGTCACCGACGGGACGAAGTATCTTTATATTCGTAATCTTTTGAAGTATTTAAATGCTTCAAATTTTCTATGGCAATGAAACACGTTCTATGAATCTTTATGCAATATTTGAAGATAGCTATGATCATGGGTACTGTTAAGGCTGCTGAAGGCTTACAAATTGAAGACAACATTAATGATAGATACAGAGGTAACAACAGGGTTTGGGTAGCTTTTAGTACAAAATTGAGATTGCTGCTAGATTTTAAATTTCTGTTAATTTTAAACTGATGTTGTGTATTCACATTGTATAAGGCTGCTGAAGGCTTACAAATTGAAGACAAAACATCGGCAACAAAGGGATTTGAGCAGCTTTTGGTACAAATTTGAGATTGCTGCTAGATTTTAAATTTTTGTTAATTTTAAACTGATGTTGTGTATTAACATTGTATAATTGAGATTATTGTATAAGCTAAAAGGGTATATTTAAAAAATTCATTATTTACAAAACTACTAGATTGAAGTTTGACAATTTTTTTTCCTTGTTAAAAAATGATAGGAAAATTTTCGTAAATCAACACATAAGTAACCCATATTTTGTGTAACCATTAGTCCATTATTTTATGATTTAGGCCCAGGACCCATTGTTGCCAATATGGTCATGGGGAGTAGGCCCATTGTGGAACCCAAAATCACGCAAAAATTGTGGAGCTGCCACGTGGCCCATAATTCCTGAAATGACCAAATTGCCCTTGGCAATAATACAAATGACTTGCAAACACCCACACATTAAATAATCTATTTACCAGTTAAATACATTATTTAATCGGGTTAAAAGTCTCCGTAATATTAATATTCTCCCCGAGAGTCAATTGTCATTATTCTTAATAACGGACAATTAAATATTAATATTAAATCACAATAATTATCATTATTATCATAATAAACTATTATTATAATTATTAAATAATATATTTAATTAATAATATATTATTTATTAATTATAAATTCAACCGACCAATCAGAACGCTCCGAGGCTCCCAATGTTTTCCTATAAATAGCGGAGCTCATTTCACTTTCTAGGTAATTCTGTTCAACGCTACTTAAGCTCTTGAGATTTTTCTTTCGAAACTGACTTAAGCATTGGAGCGTTCTTGGTCAAACACCCCCCGGGTCTCGATCATTGAACGAACGATAGCTTACTGTTTTGCTTGTTTGCAGGGATCCTTGAGTCTTTTGAGTTTAAAGGACGAATTCAACTTCAACAATTGGTGCTTTCATTGAGAGCTTGAAGATATTCAAGAAGAGGCTCTCACGATTGTTCATCGTTCATCCTACTTCGTTCATCGTTCTTAACGTTGATTCGAAGATCTTGAACGTGTTCATCGTTCGACAAATTTCCATTCAAGAATCGCATATCAAGCATGGCCAGGGTTCGACGATCCGTTCTTTCGGCTGGAGAAGGTGTTTCTGCCTCAACGACTCAGACGAGGAATGAGGCACGCGTAGAGACTCCAGATGAACGCCCAACTCGACCCCGTCGAGTGTCCATAGAAGCTCCCATGGAGACGGAAGGAAGGATGCCGACCTTCAGCTTCAGTGCATTTTCCTCTCCAGCTAACCAAGTGCCCGCGCTAGGGGAAGGAACTTCGGCCTTACAACAAGCGGGCGGGCGAATGATGGGAGGAGCATCACGGCATGATCAGCCCACAGCAAACGTGGACCTAAGAGACTTTCTGGATGGGCGACACAACGTCTCAGGGAGAAGTCACCATCAACCTCTCCAGGACAACTTGGCGCAGCAGGTTGAAAGATTGAGCAGCCAAGTTCAACTTCAGTCAGAGCTCTTGAAGCGACTCCTGGCAAAAAGACCATCCCAAGATCCAGACAGACATTCCACGTCACGAGGAAGACAAGAGAGTGCTCCAAGGCGACCTGGGAAAGAACCGGTCCACTGCCGAACAATGTCACGAGACACTTCGCTAAGCGACTCCAGCGAAGAAAGTCATGCTCGCCGAGCAAAGGGCCCACAACGCCTAAGGCCATCAGTACATGAGCGGCTAGGAAGTAGGATTGGGGCAACTTCACAGGTGGAGCGCTCACAGCGCTCACATGAGAGTAGGGGGCAACCTCAAGTTCTGTACAAAGACCCAAGAAGATCTATCCATGGCAGTGAGGGGGAAGATGAGGCCTACTCCCCAGCACGATCCCAGAGATCAAGGAGAGAAGTTCAAGGAGGTTCTCGACGATTAGCACGAAATGACTCACCGCCTCAGCAAGGTGCGTTGCGGGCTAATGATGTTCAAAGAATGCTGGACAGGCACCTTCGTTCTCAACGAGATGGCGATCTAGAGAACGATCTACGTCGACAGATACAGCTCTCCACGCCTTTTGTAAGGGATATTGAGGAAGAGCCATTCCCCCAAAGGTTTGCAACGCCAAACTTCAATCCGTTCAAAGGAAATTCTGACCCGGTGAAGCACATAGACTACTACCGGGGAGTCATGGTCCCCCACAGACACAAGGATGCGCTCATGTGCAAGGTGTTTCAAGCCTCTCTTCAAGGTCAAGCCATGACGTGGTTCAATCATCTCCCCTGGAGGTCAATCGCTTCTTTTGAAGAGTTGGCTCTGGCATTCGTCAAGGAGTACTCGCAGCTTTGTACTGTCAAGGTAAAGGAAGACCATCTCTTCTCCATCCGAAAACGAGCAAAAAAGAGCCTCCGACAGTACATTCGGAGGTACTGCGAGGAAAAGTCTCGAATTGTTGGCTGCAACGACCTTGTTGCTGCAATGGCGTTCAAACAAGGGCTTCCCCGGGACAGCCAGCTCTACGGAGATATTGTCATGGGCAATGCACGAAGTCTCACCAAGATGCTCTTTTTAGCTGAGCGACATGCATGTTGGGAGGATGAGAAGGGTGCTGCACATGCGCCAGATTATGCCGAGACCAACGAGAAAGCCTTTACACCGTCACCACAACGCAAAGAGGACGTTAGTGGCAAATTTTCACATGGGAGGTTCAACAAGCGCAAGGCGAACCAAACTTCTAATGACTCAACCCTCGAGAAGTCTAAAATGCAATTCTCAATACCGGTCCACCAGATTCATAATGAGATCAAGGACAAGACTTGGTTCAAAAAACCAGGACAGGTCAAGGGTGATCAGGAGAAAGCTGATAAAACCAAATGGTGCGCCTATCATGAATGTTATGGTCACAATATCAACACATGTATATCTTTAGATAGATATCTCCAAAATCTCATGAAGGAGGGGCATTGCACAGACTACATCAAGAAGAAGACTACAAATCACATGGAGAACAAAGAGCCTAATGAGCTAGCGTCAAAAGTGATCCGCATCAACTAGCTGCATGTTAAAATTAGAGAGACATAGAAGTCTATGAAGCTTTCAATTTTTCTTTTCAAGTTGTCTTCTAAATTCAAGTATCGTGCATTTGAATTATCAATAAGTTTGAAAAATTGTTCTGAATTCATACCAATATGTTTGTACAAATTTTCAATACTTATACTCTCTAGCATCAAAGCCTTCGTCATCGAAGCACCCAAACCTTCGCCATGCGAAGCATCGAAGCATTCGCCCTGCGAAACACCTAAGCCTTCGCCCACACCTAAGCCTTCGCCCTGCGAGGCACCTAAGCCTTCGCCCTGCGAGGCACCTAAGCCTTCGCCCTGCGAAGCACCTAAGCCTTCGCCCTACGAATTACGCCTTCGCCCTGTGAAGCACCTACGCCTTCGCCTAGCAGAGCATCTAAGCCTTCGCCTTGCGAAGCATTCAGCCTTCGCCCTGCGAAGCATCTAAGCCTTCGCCTTGCGAAGTATTCAAATCTTCGCCCTGCGAAGCGTCTAAGCCTTCGCCATGCGAAGCACCTACGTCTTCGCCATGCGAAGCACCTACGCGTTCGCTCTGCGAAGCATCCGAGCCTTCGTTTTGCGAAGCGTCCAAGACTTCTCCATGCGAAGCAACCAAGACGTTTCCTGGCAAAGGACCCGTGCTTCCGTCATGCAATGCATCTTAACCTTCCACCAGGAAGAACTTAAAACCTTCCACTAGGAAGCACTCAAAGTCTTCCTCTTGGGAGCACTTCAAGCCTTCTAATAAGAAGCAAAAGCCCTTCCTTGAAAGCAACGCCAAAACGAACGCCAAGTTAGCTAAAACCCAAAGTTGGATGCCCATGGCTACAACAGGGGCATCTAATGCATGCATTATTTTGGAATCAATCAGTGCACACAAAAGATTTTTGCAAAGAGACTAGACGATGAGATCTCAAAATTCCTCATAAGTACTGTTTTCATTTATTTGAAGGATGGTTGGCTAATCACATATCGATTGCTCAAATAAATTATTGACTACAAGAAATGTAAATACAAATCATTGTCATAACAAAGCAAAAGCAACTAAGGATGCATGTCTTCACGACCCATCATTTTTTGAAACTCAGCACACTCTTCTACTGAAGGATCAGACTCTATCTCTAGTACAAGCTCCAACTCTTTGGTGGCGATCCCGCTCCGGCTCTACGTGCCCAGACTTTTGCACTTCGTTTTCCTTAAACCACAAAGTTGTGGGGGCATGTGATGATAGCAAGCAGTCAACTTTCAACTTCAACTTCAGTCTTCAACGTCGGATTGGGCTTCTGGAACGTCGCTTTGAGTTTGTTGGAACTTCAGTCTTCAACGAGTAGTGAGCTTTCTTAGTCTTCCCATCATGCTCAAGTTCAGGCTCAAGCTCCATGTTCAGTTCAAGTTCCAGCTCTATTGTGGTAATCCCATTCCAACTCTTCGTACCCAACTTTTGTGTTTTATCTTCCTTAAAGCACAAAGGGTTGGGGGCATGTGATGACAGCAAGCAGCCAGCTCTCAAATTTTGGATTTCAACATCTAACTGTCTGGCTTTCTCTTTGAAATCATGCAAGCGTCCACGCAGTTGAAACAGACCTCCTGCTGGGTTGTGACACTCCTCACATCAAGTGATAAGACTCCTCGTCTCCCTTTCTAAAAGCTTCGATGTTGGCACCACGTACACTTGAAGATGACAATTCTATAAATGCACCAAGCTTCGATGTTATGCCTTGATCCTCATGTGTCAGGCCATCTATCTTCCAAGCATCACATGCATGATCATTGGGAGCCCTTCTATGTTCCAAGCGCCACATGCATGGTCCACCTCCAGGTTTTCTTCCTTCAATTATGCAATGGTGTACACCATCTGGAGTTTCGCAGGGGGCATAATCGGTCCTCCGTCTTTATGCTCCACTTTGCAGCCACCCCACTTGAAGTTCAACAGGGCCTCGAATGTCAAGTTTCTAGAAGGTCATCCGCTAGCCAAACAACTCCTTGAGAAGCTTTATTCACTTCATGGCTCTGCATGCACTTCGCCTCGCGTCATGGGATATCTTGCCTCGCCTTACATTGTGGCACGTATCCTCTTGCATTGCGACGTGTCTAACTTCTAGTCATGGAGTGCCTCGCCTCTTGTGGATGAAAGCCTGGACAGGTCATGGTGCACCTTGCTCCTCACGTGTCGAACTCTTCTGTCCACCACGCACCAAGTGAATGGTCACTAGGAGGAACACCTCATGTCATTCGGCGCATCATCTCCTGCTCCAACCTTGTCTGGCCTTGCATTTTGGCACATCAAGCCTTGGATGTAGAATACCTCGCATCGCACTTGCAGCATGCCTCGTCTTGTAATTGTATTATGCCACGTCTCGTAGCTGTAATGCACCTCGCCTTGGATTGTGACACTCCTCACTTTGAATGATGGAACTCTTCACCTCTCCCTGTTGAAAGTCTTGATGCATCATGTCATATCACTCCCAATGTGTCGAGCTCTTTAATCCGCAAAACGCCATCACCGTGTCAATTGGATAAGCATCTTGATGTCAACTTCACCCTCTCTAGAAGTCGAAAGCTCCAACAAAGTCCAGGACACGCCGCTAGATAGTCTTACAACTTGAGCTCCCACAAAATTGAGTATTTTGAGATCTCACCGAAAGCATCCCTTCATGTATCTTGAAATGATCGTCTTGGAGAGTAGAGCACACCACCACTTGAGTTGTTACAATCGGACATTCACAGCTCACAAAATCTTCAAATGAATGAAAACTACAAAACAAATTGATATTAAGTCAATTTCTAAAAAATAATATTAATATATATATGGTTATATATACTACATATATATTACATATATATAGACAAAGCTACGCACATAATATATATATATAACAATATATATATATATATATATATTTATATACATCAAACAAGGCGCATGTTTTGGAAGAAAATCAGCTTTACATGCTTGTGGGTCCCCACCCATAGTAAAACTGCCACTAGGTGAACACCATGTGTCCTTATTGAGAAACACTTTGACAAGAATTCCTGTAGGGTCAGATTCAAATCTACTCTCCTAAAAGTGACTGCTCTCATCTTTGTTGTCATGTGAACCTATACACCATTCTTCTTGCAATTTTCAATTGGCACCACCTGAAAAACACGAAAAGAAGAAAATGAGAGCAGAAAAAAAAAAAGGTGGTACTTTTGTCTGCTCCATCCGTGCGCGCGAGAAAGAAAAAGTTGGTGCTTCATGAAGGTTGCTTTTGTCTCCTGCCCAACCAAGACCCGCTTTCTGCTCCATCGCCGAGCAAGATCTCATACAGCCTCAACCTCGCACCAGTGCCTTTATCCATCTCTTGCTGAAGGTCTTTCTCTGAAGAACTGAAGATCGATGGTTGTCGTCCCCTCTGCAAGCTTGCAATTGTTGCTTACCAACCCCACTTGGCTGTGTTTGTCCAAGCCCACCGAGCTAGCTCAGTGGCTCCTCTCTCTCATGCGGGACGGATCCACCGTCTCCCTCACAACTCCATCTACAGAGATATGAAGCCCTCAGCGACGCCACCAAAAGAAAAAGGAAAGAAATCCTCATCTTGCACAAGGAGTATTTTGTGAAGGGAGGCCTCCGTTCAACCCTTTAAATAATTATATTCTACCTAAAAAATTAACAGGGGAATTGATGGGATAATAAAACCTCCTTTCAGTTTTTGTTTCCACACCAACGTCAACACTATTGAATATTGATTTAATGGAAGTTACCAAATTCCATATTCATTATTGAAAAATCAATGGGACATTATTTTATATCAATGACAAGACAAGAAGGAGGTCTTCATGTTACAACGTCTTTTGAATAAAATTAAATTCATATGTAAATGAATTAATTTTAATGGATCATCAATCAAATCAAACAAAGGAAGCGCAACTCAACCTCATGTTAGGCTCCGGGTGCAGCAGATATATACGTGACATTTTGAATCCAGTGGAATTTATCCCGCATAAGAACAGTACAAGAGAAGACGGAGTCTTACTCCAAAAATGATTCAATGGGACTTCCGAAAATCTACTTCCCTTAGGATTCCATGAATTCCTAAGTGAAGTGGGGGCATTTGTGGAACCCAAAATCACGCAAAAATTGTGGAGCTGCCACGTGGCCCATAATTCCTGAAATGACCAAATTGCCCTTGGCAATAATACAAATGACTTGCAAACACCCACACATTAAATAATCTATTTACCAGTTAAATACATTATTTAATCGGGTTAAAAGTCTCCGTAATATTAATATTCTCCCCGAGAGTCAATTGTCATTATTCTTAATAACGGACAATTAAATATTAATATTAAATCGCAATAATTATCATTATTATCATAATAAACTACTATTATAATTATTAAATAATATATTTAATTAATAATATATTATTTATTAATTACAAATTCAACCGACCAATCAGAACGCTCCGAGGCTCCCAATGTTTTCCTATAAATAGCGGAGCTCATTTCACTTTCTAGGTAATTCTGTTCAACGCTACTTAAGCTCTTGAGATTTTTCTTTCGAAGCTGACTTAAGCATTGGAGCGTTCTTGGTCAAACACCCCCCGGGTCTCGATCATTGAACGAACGATAGCTTACTGTTTTGCTTGTTTGCAGGGATCCTTGAGTCTTTTGAGTTTAAAGGACGAATTCAACTTCAACACCCATACTCATATAAGGATCCTTTCATGACCAAACCATTAATTATATGATTGAACTAACCAAACCAAAGGGATCAGAGAACAATGAAGAGACCACTAGAAGGAATTATGTCTCCCTTGTTGATCTAGTTAAGAAAGAAAGCAATTCAGCACCGACACTACCACCTACTCCATTCCTCTTCATCGCTTCTGTGAGACTGACGTTGCTTTAAGCTTTATACGGATAAGATGTTGACCATGCTTACATTTGTTTTGAGTCAATAATTTCCGTAAGTAATTTGGGTGAGTTAGAACTTTCACATCAAATTCTCTAAATTTTTTTACCAAATTTAATATAAAATAACCAAAAAATTATTAATAGGTAATAATTTTTTAATATTATCAAAATCAATACTCATTATATCTCAAGAAAATGAAAACTCTCAAAACATCTTCAATTGACTCTACAAATTTAGATTCGGACAAATTTGACTCAAAATTTGTCCAAAAATAGTAGACTCTCCACTTTCAATGTTAAACTTAACATAATAAATAATAATGCTAGTTACATTTAACCAGTTACAGTCCATTTAGATAATTTTGAAATTAAATGTAAAGTGTCAGTTGTGTAAGATTATTTTAATACTTTTGGATAAATTTTTTGTCAAAATTAGTTACTAGTATTAGGTTTACTTATATGTCTTTTCAATATGAAATCAGATATTTAAGCAGCACCGGAGCCAAGTAGGGCCTAGGGGGAGCATGGCCCACACTTAATTTTTATTTTATTTTATTTATTATTTAATTATTTAATAATTAAATTAATTATTAAATATTTTTCATAGAGTAATAAATATATTTGGATTTTTTTATCTATTATCTATACTTTTTTATACATTTTTCTTGTAATTTTGTATTTAATTTTGGGGCAATTATATATACGTCTTTTTTTTAAGTCCAAATTATAAGTTAATCAACTACAGTAATTAGGAATTGTAAATAAGAAATAACTTGATTTTTTTTATTGTTAGTTAAAATGCAGTATTAGTTTTAGTACCTTAATTTTTTAAGAATTACATGCGTGTCATTTTATATCATTTAGTTTGATTTTATTTTACGTAATTTATCTATAGGAATTTTAATTGTACATACAAATGTAATTTACCTATGAGAATTTTAATTGTCTAATAAAGGTATATTATACGCAATATACATCTCTAAAATAGAACATAAAAATAAGAAATGCACAAATAATTATTAATTTACCTACGAAAAAATAAAACAAGTAGGTAATTAATAAATTACATAAGAAGAAATAAAAAAAATATATAAAAAAATAAAGTACCTCCGAGTTTGTAATTATTCAAAAATATATGATAATATCTTAGAAGTTTAATGAATTAAAATGATTTTCTTTCCTAAAAAAAATTAAAAAATATGAAATTTAGTTAGAATTATCTTATCAAATAATTTTCAAAAATAAATATAAAATAATAATTTCTAAATTTTGAAAGTTACTCATAAAAAGGTTATAAACGAAATTAGAAATTTTAAAAAAATAATACAATAAAAAAATATAGCAAAAATATTAATAATACAGTAAATGCACTATTTTATATGTTATCCTTAACGATTAGACTAATTTATAATTATTTCTTTAATTTTTTATGTATTTTTTTAAAAAAAAACATTATTACAAGGGAGGGGGAATTATATGATATTTTACTAATTTACCATATATTCATTTAAAATATCTTAATTTTTAACTATTTTTTTATCCTATTTTCCTATTTTGCTAATTTTTTTTATTTTCGTTCTTAACTACAAATACTCGTAAAATGTGTTATTCCATATTTCCAAATGCCTGGTTCAATTTTTAATTTCTAATTTTCTACTTATTTTGTTTCATTAATAAATGTTTATAATGACAATGAAAGTTATGAACTTTCTTAAATTATTGTTTTATTAGACTTAAGAGTATGAATATATGATTCATAATGTTGATATAAATAAATAGAACAAAAAAAATCATGAGATAATTTTTCTTTTTTGAGAAACCACCAAAAAGATCCTTGAAATTTATTAAAATGTGAAATTTTGTATAACCAATTGAAAATTTGGAATAACCAATCTAAAAATATACCAATTAATTATCAATGAAAGCTACTTTTCGATTTTTTCAAAAAAAAAATTAGTTTTTTTTATTAATATATATATATATCACACATTAAGATTATTTTGTAAAAGAAAAAAATAAGGCCCACTTTAATATTAAATCCTAACTACATCACTATATTTGAGATTCGTTTTTTGCAACAATTTAGAATCAATACTTAATGTATATATTTTTTCTTCCAATAATATTATATACCCAAAAAAAAATATTCTAATTGGTAGCTAGCCCTCAACATTAGGCCGAGTCAGGCAAGCCTAGCCCAAAATTTTTGGGCTTGAGTCGGGTTGGGTCGGGCCTATTTCATAATTTAAAAAATACTGGGCCTGGTCGGGCAGGCTTGATCATAAATATGAAAGCCCATACCCTTTGTCGGGTCGGGTTTGGGCCGGGCTTTTATCGGGTTTTATGGGTCGGGTCTACTAAGCCCACTGCTATCTACCTAATTATAAAAGTGTGAGTTAAGCTTAAATATCATTATTGAATATTGAGACAAGGTAAGTAGAGGTCCTATTGGGTTTGGAGAATTGACTTAACCTTTCGATCACAAAGTCAAGACATGGTAAGGTAGTCACTAATCACAAATCTACTTGAATTGTAGTAAGTTATATGAAGAGTTACCCGAATGGGCTAGCTCCTAAGAGATTCTTTGTAGAGGTATGCTACTTCTAACTGTCATTCAGTGTAGTAAAGGTATTAGAATCAAAGTGAGTCAGAAAGAGTGAATTTGGTGAATTCCTTATATCAAATTGCAATGACTCAAGTAACCTTTTCGGTAAACATGGAACAGTGGGATGTGGAGCTATATATAAAAACATGCACTTTTATAAAAACTAGGTTGAGCTTGGGTTGGAGTTTTGGGTTTAGGCTGAAATAGTAGTAATAAAATTTGACTAGGTATTAATTCTTAACTTATAATTATTTTATATATTCAGACTTATGGACTGGATTTATATGGGCGGATCGAGCTGGGCTTACCAGGCCTTATCGGGCTCGGGGCTATCGGATTTGAATACCCTAAGCCTAACTCCAGCCCGTCAACATGTGGGCCGGGCCAGCCCACGATCCATAGCGGGCCGAATCGGATTTTTTGTCACTGGGCTAAATAATGAGGGCTATTGGTAGCCATGTTTGAGTTAATCATCGAATAAATTATGCTTATAGCAGTATTCTCAAAATCCCCGGATAAGCGCTAGGTACCTTCTTGCCATCTACATTTTGAGAAATAACTACCTAGGTGGCAAAATATAGCCTAGGGGCCAGGACGACTATGCACGCATAAATATTCAATTAGTTTTTAATATTTTGCATTTTCATCTGTGGTGGAAAATTAGGCATTTTAAATTTAAATTTCACCTAAATTATAGGCTCCTTCATCTCAGTTTTCCATTTTGCACGTTTATATTTATATTTTAAAAAATCATATATATATATTTATGTTTCGATGATAAGTAATTTTTTTTAAGGACTTATTATTTTACAATTATTTGGAAGTACTTATTTTATTATTAACATTTTTTTTTGTTTTTAATTTTTATAAATACAAAAACACCGTCTAGTCCCATAGGCATTAGGCCCCACCGTTCTGACCAATTGTTACTTATTTTATATAAAAACAATGCAAAAAATGGCGGGGCTTTGGAGAAAGGGACAACAGTACGATCGTTGCCCAAGCATAAGGGTGGCAATTTTTGACACGACCCGATACACGACTCGAAACCCACACGAAATTTATGCGGGTCAACCCGCAAGATTAAAATTTCGGGTCATTTTCGGGTCAACCCGTTATGACCCGTTTATTAAACGGGTGGGTTTCGGGTCAACCTGTTAACCCGTTTAATAACCTGTTAACCCGTTTAATAAATGGGTAGATTTCGGGTTAACAGGCTAACCCGTATATTGGCTTATATATTGACCCATTTAATAAACGTGTCATTACTAACCCATATATCTACCCATTTACTATCTAAATATCTATTAAATTTTATAATTTAAATAGGTTAAACATGTTAAACGGGTTAAACGGGTCAAACGGGTCATAGGTTAATTGGGTTTTGAGTATGACCTGTTTATTAAATGGGTTAAACGGGTTAAACGGGTTACACGGGTCATTAACAGGTCGGGTTCGGGTTGGACATTCTTGACACGATTATTAAACGGGTCGGATTCGGGTTGGGCATAAATAGGTAAAATAGAATTCATGACACGACACGAACCCGACACGACACGACCCATTGCCACCCCTACCCAAGCATGTAAAAGTATCTTGCTCCAAACATTATCCGCAAGGATTATATGTATGAGCTAGGCAGGCCGGAATAGTTTTAGTTTGCCTTAGTTTATTTATATTATCAGTTAGAGCATGCCAAGATTAAGGATTATGAGCATAAATGGATGTTTTGTGCCTTTGCTTTGTCCATTATAGCATATGTGTCTCTCATAATTACTCAGATTATAGTGTCTTTTTTCTGGTCAACTACACACTCACACAATTACTCAGATTATAGTGTCATTTTCTAGTCGTCAACTGCACATAAAATGTTACAACAATTTACTCCCATATGAAAGATTATCTTAAAAGCTTGACATTGATCAATAAATCCTTTTAGTTTCGCCACATTTGGGAATCTTTTTAGGCAGAAGTACCCTCACAAGTAACAAGTCTGCCAAGATATTTAAGATATAAAAATAATATATGAAACCAGGCACGAGTTGTCAGGACCCGACCCTCCTCTGTTAGGTCCCGACTCATCTAGCATGATATTGTCCGCTTTGGGCCTCCTTGCCCTTGCCCTCACGGTTTTGTTTTCGGGAGCTCACGGTGCAACTTCCCAGGGGGTCACCCATCATGGAATTGCACCAGCCTCAACTCGCTTAACTTTGGGGTTCCAATTCCCCCCAAAGCCACTGAGCTCCCAAAAGGCCTCATGCTAGATAGGTGTGTGCCTACACCTTTAAGGCACACCACCATTCCCTTCCCAGACCATTCCCCCATCGCAGGAATGTGGGATTGTTCACCGTTCCCTACAGGACACGGGTCTTACAATCCACCCCCCTTAGGGCCCAGCGTCCTCGCTAGCACACTTCTCGGTCGGGGTCGGGCTCTGATACCAAATTGTCAGGACCCGACCCTCCTCTGTCAGGTCCCGACTCATCTAGCATGATATTGTCCGCTTTGGGCCTCCTTGCCCTTGCCCCCACGGTTTTGTTTTCGGGAGCTCACGGTGCAACTTCCCAGGGGTCACCCATCATGGAATTGCACCAGCCTCAACTCGCTTAACTTTGGGGTTCCAATCCCCCCCAAAGCCACTGAGCTCCCAAAAGGCATCATGCTAGATAGGTGTGTGCCTACACCTTTAAGGCACACCACCATTCCCTTCCCAGACCATTCCCCCCTCGCAGGAATATGGGATTGTTCACCGTTCCCTACAGGACACGGGTCTTACACGAGTTGCCTCTAAAGGCTGATGTAACGACCCGTTCCAAATTATTGGGATTAATTAAAATTAAACTGAGGATTAGTGAGGCTAATCGGGGATTAATCGAGTATCATCGAACGTTCGGGGTGAAATTACGATTTTGCCACTAGACAAGGGCAAAAAGCTGACTTTTGACTCATGAGGTCCAATGCACGAGAATCGAGGACCATTACGTAGATCAAGTCGATACGAGTCCGTAAAGAGGCAGCACGTCAAAATCGAACATTCAACGGGAAAGTTACGATTCACGGAAGTTCGAGGTACTATTGAACGTTTTACGAGACGAGTGTCGTTTGTCATTAAGTGGGCACATTTATTTGTAATTATGCCCAATGGATGAGTGACAAGTGTCACTCATCCATTGATTCCCATTTTGTATACATGCATCACCCTTTCCCTTAACCCATTTTGATCCAATCCGAAAACCCACCACCACAACCCTCAACCATCTTCACAGCTGCTAGAGAGAGAGGCAGAGTGAGAGAGAGTGACTGAGAGACGGTGGCTGGTCCTCCTGCCACCGTGGACGGCAAAGGAAGCCACGGGAAAAGGTAAACTCGTAACCCGTGAATTTTGAATTTTGGATTTTGAGTTTTGAATGTTTGGGGCTGAATCTAAGGATTGGGTTGTGTTTCTGGGACATGGACGAGTTCATGGGGATCTAAAGAGAGGCGTTTCGATGGCTGGACAGCCCTAGAAGGGCGGCGGAAGCTTGACCGTGGCTGGTTGTAACGACCCGTCCCGGAAGTCGGGACTAGGGAAGTGATTAGTGAACGGATTAGCTGAGTTATTCGGGGATTAGTTGGTTACTGTTGGACCTTGGGCGTAGAATGACGATTTTGCCCCTAGTTTGGGTAAAATGTTGACTTTTAGTTCGGGTGGTCAATTGGGCATTGACCGATGACTGTGACGTAGTTCGGGACGTCACGAGTCCGTAGACAGGTGGCATGCCCGATTCCGACATCCGAGGAGGAAGTTATGATGTTCGGAAGGTTGGGGGCACTTTCGTAATTTGGTTAACACGAGGGAAAATGTTGACTTTTTGTTTGACCATGAATTTTCATGCAAACCGAGGACCGTTAGCTAGGTCTCAACGTCCTGAGAATAATGACAGGCGGCATGCCTTTATCGGATATCAGATGAGTGAGATATAGGTCTAGAAAGACGAAGGGTAAAATCGTAATTTGAACAATTAGGGGTATTTTGGTCTTTTTGCACCTTCGGAAATGTGCCAATCAGCTGAGGACAAGTGTACAGGGTTTATTGGATATTTTGGGTTGGTCCACCAGGCATGTGACACCTGGCTTGTGTCTAGTGGGTTCTAGCCTACACGGGTGCAAGTGTTGGTTGTGTTTTAAACCGTGCAAATTGAGAGAACAGAGACTGAAGAACATGGAGGAGAGATCGATCGATGTCCTGTGAGAGTGTGTGTGTGTGTGTGTGTGTGTGTGTGTGTGTGTGTGTGTGTGTGTGTGTGTGTGTGTGTGTGTGTGTGAGAGTTCTGATGATCAAGTGAGCGCGAGCAGAGAGAAGTGAGAAGCTGGTGAGTGAGTCTTGAGTGAGAATTGTGTGAGGAAAGACTGAGAGGAGAGTGTGTTTTCTCAGAAAAACAGAGAAGGGTTGTGGGGGTGGTGCTGTCGTGTTCCGTTCGAACCGGTCAAATTTGGAGTAGTGAGAGTGTTCAGAGGGCAGAGGAGAGGCTCTAGGACGGGCAGGGCCACGGCGGAGCTCACGACGGCGCCTAGGACGGTAAGTTTCCTTGGATTCCTCTGTTTTCCCGCTTGAGTTCAAATCAAAAGTCGTGGACTTTGGACACTTGTTGACGCGATTTCTTGGTCCTAACAGTCTTAGGGAGTGTTTCTGGAGTTCAGGGAATCGAACTCGAGGCTGGAAGAACAGCGGTTGGCCGGAATCGAAAAAACTGGGTTTTCTGGGTTTCAGTTCAAGTTCAACAGGTGAGGATTTGGACATTAATTCGTGTTTTAGTTACTTGATTAAGTTGGTTAGCGTAGGACGAACCTATTGGAATTAAAAGGATTGAAAAACGGATCGAAATAAGTAGGAACCGTGAACACCGGTTCACGGCTGGACCGGCTGAACCGGCTGAACCGAACCGGTCGGACCGGGTTTTCCCAAGGAAGACGATGACACTGTACTGGGCGTGTGGCTCCCACGCGCAGCCCCTTTGGGCGGCGCATGAGGGCGCGTGGGGCTGAATCTTGGGAAGTGTCCAACATGGTTTTTAGTCTAATCGATGTAACGAACATTTTGGCACTGATTTCGAGTTAATCGGATATCGACTCGATATGTTTCGGGGTACCCGAAGGTTTTAGGGCTTGGTTAAAAATAGTTAAAAATACGAAAAAAATTATGGGACTTGAGTAGGATCTTTGTGAAGTAGTTAGTGACCTTAGTGTGGGTTTTGGACAGGTTCGGGAAAGCCGAGGATAGCGGAATGGCCGGAAACGGTGTAAGTGCACGCGTATCGAGACGACGTCGGAATGGTCTGTGAGTGGACTTTGCTTTCTAACTCTTGATGCATGCATATATGTTTTTATATGTTTTCTATTGACAGGACCCATCCCAATCCCCTCGGGATTAACGCAGGATGACCCTGCTCCCGTCTGACACGAAGTGTCAAACAAGGGATATTTCCGTCCTTTGCCCTCCCGGGCTATCAGAGTACGCCAGGATCCGGAGGAGGTATGTGATATCTCGGTCCCTGCTACAATCCACATCCGATGTCAACCTGAAGGGTAGTCAAAACATTAAAAGCTGTGAGTGGACAAAACAAGAGTTTATAAAAACATTTCATAAGAAGACGTTTGTACCCTTCACTAAAAAGCATGCATGCATTCGAAAACCATTTAACCGAAAGAACCATATGTGGGACTAAGCCCAAAACCAAGGTTGAAAGAACCATAATGAAAACGACCATATGGGCCACTACCCAAATCCATAAGGGACTCGGCCCAAATCATAAGAAACCAACCATACGCGCCACTGCCCAAAACCTGTGTAAACACACATCATATATCATATATAGCATACATCACATATACATATAATTCACATAACCAATCCTGTCATGGTTTCCAAAGCTACGTGCGTGCTACCCGGGGTCTCAAACCCAAGTCTTTCAGGTACCAAGTCAATGTCCGAAGACCACTGACCCGCCCTGAGGTTATAGTAACTAGCCTTCCTAAGAGTAAGGAACTAAACTGTGGCGACTCCCACTCAGTCAGTGCTCCGTGACTACTCCGGGGTCCACCCAGGCCAACGACCCTCCCCGGAGGAGATAATAGAACAAGTAAAGGAAGGTATATGAACATATATATACATAACATAAATATTCATGCCTGGTTCCCCTGAACCGTCATGATCCATAACATCCATTAACCAGGGTTCATGCCGGTTCCCATAAACTGTCATGAACCAGAATGACCTAACAAAGGTTCATGTCGGTTACCATAAACCGTCATGAACCACAATGACCTTTCCAGAGTTCATGCCAGTTCCCATAAACCGTCATGAACTTGGAAATCCATCTAGGGTCCATGACCCGAAATCATCAGTGTAAAACAACTGGGTCTCATGCCCGAACAATGACTCAACTGGGCACCGTTCCCGATATCTAAGGGTCAGTCACGACTCCGATCGCAGTGATGCGTGCAACCATCCATCCAGGACCGCCCTCAATCCTGGTATGTCGCCGTGAACGTATCAACCGACGCGACCACCACAAGATCATGGTGCACTCATCACCGATCGATATCCTGAACCGTCAGCACTCCGAAGTCGAGCCTCCCCAGGCTGCCCGACCACGAATCGTGCATCGTGACCTCTCCGGAAGGAACACATCCCAATCCAGAGGCGAGCGTCGTATCGTTGATCGCCATGCACATAGCACCCGTCGAGACCACGATTTAGACCCGAAGGTCGTAAATAGCGTCATATGCCCGAGACAAAACCAAATGGGTCTCATACCCGAGTTTATCCTTTTGGAAATCCAAAACCATTTAATTTAGACCAATAAAAGAATACAGACCCGTATAGGCACCGTATAGGGTCGAAACCTCGAAACACGTGCCTATACGTAACCACACATCCAAATGCACTCATGGCATCACAAAAAAGTATTTAAAACATATAATAAACATTTATACATGCACCAATTTAGAACACAAGGTCTACTCACAGACCGTCCTAGCTGTCGCCTCGATTTGCGTGCCATAGGCTCTCCCGAACCAATCGCTATCACCGGGACTCCCAAACCTGTCCAAATTTTAATAGAAGGTTACTAACTACTTAATTAACCTCCCATTAAAGCCCCGTAATTTTCCCGAACTTTTAACTATTTTTAAACCAATCCTAAACCTTCAGACAGCCGGAAACCTATCGAAACGATGTCCGATTGACGCGAGACCAGTCCCAAAATCTTCGTTACATATAATAGAAGATTTCATATGTTGAATACTTTCCCAGATTACTGTTCACGCGCCCGTAGAAGCCTCAGAACATTATTCATCATCACTAACCTTGGACTGGACCGATTTTACTGTTCATTGAACCGGTTTTCTCTGGTTCTTAGACCGGTTCAGGGTCCATTTTAGGTCCATTTCATCTCATTTTTATCCTAATATAATCCTAATCTCATTTCTAATCTTTTTAGCTATTAAAACGGAACCAAAATCCACCAAACCCGTAGCTTCAACTGCCGTTAATGGTGGCCGGATTTTCCCCCGCCGTTCACGGCCATTTCCGGCCATCGCAAGCCCCAAAACTAATCCTATTAGCTTCCTAGAGTCCCCGGAAATATTTCCCAATCCTTATAATCGAACAAAAACTAACAAAACCGAAATTCGAAATTTCAAATATTTTCTTACCTCACGGGTTCGCTCCGCCGTCCACCACCGTGAGCCACCACCCTCTATCCCAGTCCTTCATCATCTCAGCCCGTCCTTATTCCTCACACTCACTCACGGGTCACAAGAGGAAGGGTGGTATGTGTGTGTGTGTGTGTGTGTGTGCTTGTTCGAAGAACAAAGAAGAAAATGGAGAAGTATTAAATAGGGGGGGAGGGGGGAGGGGGGGGGGGGGGGGGGAGGGGGGGGTTCGGGTTTGTGTGTTTGGGGAAGGAGAAAATGTTGATCTGATGAGGAAAGTGAAGATTAATTGAAGGGCGAGGATTTAAAGATTAACTTGTGATGGATGGTTAGGATTTAATGTGGGGTGAGATTAATTATATAATAATAATTATAATATTATTTAATTAGTTAGATCCACAATTTAGGGGTTTGGACAAATGGGATGAGTGACACTTGTCACTCATCCATGGGACCCACCTAAAATATCTAGCCCAATCAGATTTTGCCAAATCATCACCGTCTCGAAGTACGTGCATAGTGAAACCAAACTTCCGTGACCTATAAGTCTCTCGTTCGAAGTCCGATTTCAGCGTGCCGCCTATCTATGGATTCGTATCGTCCCGATCTATGTAATAGTCTTCGGCCCTCGGCCATCGGACATCCCGATCAAAAAGTCAACTATTTGCCCCTTTTTAACTAAAACTACCAAAATGCCCCTAAACTTCCTAACGTCATAACTTCCTCCTTGAACGTCGGAATTGAACGTGCCACCTGTGTATGAACTCGTGACGTCACGAACTACGTCACGGTCATCGGTCAAAGTCCATTTGACCACCCAAACAAAAAGTCAATGTTTTGCCCACACCTAAGGGCAAAACGGTCATTTTGCATCGTTCGTCCAATTTCGCCCTACTAATCACCGATTAACCTCACTAATCTAATCTAGGAATTTGGGACGGGTCGTTACATCTATACTTGATTCTATTATTTGATTTATGATTGTGATGGTTTACGGTTTGTGCACGTTTTTCGAAGAAATAACGGAAATTCACGTTTTACGAGATTTCGCTTTCTCCTATGATTTGACGATGTTTTAATGATTTGACTTCGGGTTTTGAAATATCATTTGATTTCAAGGTTTTAAAATGGATTTCAGAAAAGTGATTTCAGGCTTGGAGCCCTGTTTTTGTGATTTCGGAAATGATGTTTTGGCTTTGGTTTTCGAGGTTTGGAAAGGAAATCTGGATTTGGGTTCGGGACAATGATTCCGGATGCCGACTTACGGAATCATTTTTGCGAATTCGGAGATAGATTTTCTGTGGTTTTCACTGTTGATTGGAAAATGGTTTTGGGTTTAAAGACCCGAAAAAAGAGAAAAAAAACTCACTGGATCTGGTTTTGAGTTTAAAGACTCGGATTGATTTACGGGGGGAGGGCCCTGAATTGATGTGTTTTGAGTTTAAAGACTCGGTATGGATTTGAGTTTAAAGACTCGGTGATAATGATACCCCCCGAGGCCTGTGATTGTGTTTTGAGTTTAAAGACTCGTTGATATCCCGGGAAGGCCTGGCTAATGCGCATTGTGTTTTGAGTTTAAAGACTCAGGCGCACTTGAGATCCAGTAAATGTGTATGATTGATGTTTTTCACTGGTTTTCTGACGTTTTGGACAGTGTCCCGGATGAATTGGATTTGATAAGTTTTGGGACTGAGTTTCCGGTGTTGAGATTGAATTGTGATTTGAGGCTGAGGCCGGGATGATATGGGTTTTCAAATGGTTTTTCAATGATGGTTTTTGATATGAGTGATTTCATGACTCGACGTGATATACATGCATTGGTTTTGCGTGGAGGGTATAAATGTAATTGTTTTATGAAATGTTTTTAATCTTATACTTTATTTTTGTCCACTCATAGTCTTTTGGTGTTTTTGATACCCTCCAGGTTGTTGCGGTGCGGGCTGTTGGTCGAGAGAAATGGAGACATCACACGCACGATCCACAGTAGACTTTGCGCACTCTGGGAAGTTCGGAAGTTTTTGGACGGTCGGATCGAGAATCCCTTGTCCGACTTACGTGTCACATGAAGGTTGGACGTCAGTTTAGCTTTCGTGTCATGCGTAAGTTAGACGGGATCGAGATTTAGCCCTTAATCCCGGGGGATTAGGGGTGGGTCCTGACACTGGTGGTCTAAGACAGGTAAATACTAGCTTGTTTTAAGCGTTTTTGAGTCCATAGATCGATTGCATAGGATTGGACGATAGTGTAGGAAGCAACGGCTTCGAAAACGGTGGTTGGAGCTGGAAGGACGGACCGGGTCGGGTCCTTGGGTCTGCGTGACCCAGTTGCAGAGATTTAGGTCGACCCGGACAAAGGATGGGAATGATGACATCATTGATGATGTCATTAGATGACGTCATCATGTCAGGTTTGACATGTCAGCTGACACGTGTCAGATGTTAGATGTCAGTGATGACGTCACTGCTGACGTCAGTGTTGACTTTGACCGTTGATCGCTCACGTCAGCGTTGAATTTTTTGTCAACGTTTAACCGCAACTTTGACTCATGCGTGGGGGCGTGTGGCACGCATTTCAAAGTCAGACTAGAACCATTTTAAAGATTTTGACGATACGAATCCAATGGTGGTGGTTTCGAGTCGATTGGAGATCGTTAGGTTGGTCAAATTGAGATTTAAATCCTAGGGAAGCGTGTCTAAGACACGTTGACTTTTCCGGGAATATTTGGGGTTCTTGATATGGACATGTATAGGTTAGTAATAGCCTTTGAGTATGTTTTGGACAGGTTTGGATGACCCGGAGAGGTCAGATTAGCCCGGAGAGACTTATAACACGCGTATCGAGGCGCAGTATGGACAATCTGTGAGTGGACTTTGTTTTATGAATATGATGCATGCATAAATGTTTTATTATGTGTTTATGAACATGATTTTGAGATGCCATGAGTGCATGTGATTTAAATATGAATGGTTTGGCATTTTTGGAGGAAAATGCGTTATGGCACGTAGTTCGAGATTTCTATTTTATATGATGTTTGGGCTTCGACCGAGTATACTACGTACTTGTGTTTTATGTGATTCTCAAGGTTTTACGGAGAGACGTGAAACTGAAGAACTGATTTACGGTTTTGGAGGATTTCACGGAGATGCTTGAAATCGAGATCGGGGCACGAGTCCTAGTTGAACGACATTGACTTGATTGAAGCCAAGGGTGATTTTGAAAGTGTTTTGAAAACGAGAAATGTTTTTCGGATTTGGAAATATTTTCCGGGCGTATGACCCAGTTGATTTGAGGTTTGACTTAGAGTACACTCAAACGTGAGATAAGCCGGGCTATGACCCAGTTATGAGTTTTATGAAAGATATTTCGAGCATGAGATCCAATTGTGGATTTATAGGATTCAAGGAATCCAGGGATATGAAGTGTTGTTGGACACTGGTTTTCGGGTTGTGACCCATTGGTGACATTTCGGGCTATGACCCATTTGGTGATGTTCCCTGATTGAGGCCCTATTGATGATGGTATTCGGGTGAGTCCCGGATGATATGACGCTCGCCTCCAGACTACGGATGCGTTCCTTCCGGAGAGGTCACGATGCACAGCCTGTTGTCGAGCAACCGCAGGAAGCAATGATCGAGGAAGGCTCGACTTAGGAGTGCTGATGTTATCCTCTGAGATCGATCGGCAATGTGTTCGCGATGATCTAGAGACGGGCGCGGTGAGTGATGTATTCACGGCGACATGTTAGGATTGTGAGCGGTCCTGAGTTATATGCACATGTGCTAGGATTAGAATCGTGACTGAAATTGAGGATGGAATGTGTTCCCACGTGTTCTATAATTTGGGCTGAGGCTTCGTTCAGATTTTCCTTGATTTGGTTTTTGGGTTGTGGCCCTGTATGATTTGATTTTGGGCTGAGACCCTATTGAGATGATGGCTTCGATTGAGAAGCATTTTTCATTGTGTTTTGCTTTGGGAAGTAATACGTCTTGCTTCATTGCTTCCGAGAAAGTATTCGAAATATTATTTTATGATGCATGCATACTTTTACATGAAGGGTATAAATGTCTTTTCGATAAATGATGTTTTTGAACTGTTTACTTTTGTCCGCTCACAGTTTTTATGGTTTTAATACCTTTCAGATTGATAGCGGATGCGGGCTATACTAGAGATCGAGACATCACATGTCACCACCGATTCTGGCGTACTCTGATGGACCCCGAGTTGGTGGCAAGTTTATCCGTGGTCTGACACGTGATGTCAGATGGGAGAAGGCACGTTCTACGATAATCCAAGGGGATTGGGACGAATCCTGCCAGCTGGGGTGTGCTCCAGCCCACCCAAAATTAATGATCCAATGTAAAATTTTATATAGCCTACTTATTAATTTATTTTACACTTAAATAAGAGAGATAGTGATATTTTTTGAAAATTAATGATGTTTTATCTACATAAAAGAGGTATTTGTTGTAATTTTAGGTGTTATTGTATTTTACTTGTATGATTATTTATTGTTTCTTTGCATAAAATATGTATTTTTTTAATCAATGAAATTCACTTAATATCATTGAAATTTGATACAAAAAAATTTACCCTAGTTAAATTTAGCCTACCTCATTTTTAATTTCTGGGTTCGGTCATGTATGAAACGGAGAAAATATAAGAAATAATTAACTTTTTCAAATTTGAATGAATGGAATCTATAGTTAAAATAACTATACGTACTCTAAATTAAATAATTAATATAACTTTGATCATGAGAAAAAAATGAAGTGAAACAAAATTCGATCAAGAAAAAAAGAATTGATTTGGCAAGCTGTACGTTCAATAAATACAATAGGCCGGTATGATCGGTATTAAACATTCCTAGATATTTGATAGAAATATTTGATCTTCCTTTACATGTCCAAATAAATATTTGAGTTTCTTATTTTCAGAAATACGATAATTAAATGAGAATTGAGAAATATAATATACAGGATAATAGGGAAGGGGATGCACCAAAACTATTGTATCAAAATTTTGTTGGGACTTCTAATCCCCTCCAAGGAAAAAAAAAACAGTCGGTAATTCTTCAAATTGGTTTATTTATAATCCATTGTCAACCTGTATACGAACAAAATTAACTACCGCAACTGACGCATGAGCCGACTAGCATCCCTTGAGCAACACAATGTGCAAACCAATTGACTAGCTGGTGAGCATGTAGAAATCTAATATGCTGGAAAGACTGCAAAATATTTGAGTTGAATTAGGAAGAGGCCGGATTTTCATGTGTTTTTTTTTTCAGCTTTCACCAAATTTTCTCCTAAGCAATTGACATTAAGGAAGGTCATAAAAGGCGACATTGATTTAAGGTTTGAGGACGAATATTACAACGCGATGGAAGTTGACAACAGCTATCGATGGACAATG
The DNA here is from genome assembly GCA_032719365.1 of Prinsepia uniflora. Lineage (NCBI taxonomy): Eukaryota > Viridiplantae > Streptophyta > Magnoliopsida > Rosales > Rosaceae > Prinsepia > Prinsepia uniflora. Next base: position 13,611,096 of record CM064864.1, on the reverse strand, counting down.
AGTTAGACGGAAGATCGAACGCGGCCAAAAGCATATATTGAACGAAATCAGCAATGGATTCAATGGTGTCATAAGCTTTGATTTCATTGTGATTTGAAAGAGATCATATCCTAACTCCTATGTATGAGATGATGCAAATGAAATCTACCAATGACGAAGGCATAAGGAGAGGAGAGATTGAATGTCTCTAGAGTCTAGAACATTGTTTTGGTAAACCACGGATATCCTCATACTATACGAACGAGGTAAAGATACTCACATTAATTTAGACTTTAGACTGAGTAATGCTGCTTTATATATAAATTTGGTTTCGAATATACATTAAAATAAAATAATATTGATAACAAATCCAGTATAATAATATCAATTTTATTTGTAATTTAGTGGAAATTTTACGTTCATTTCTTAACAATAACAATCAGATTATGAGAATAACTAAATTGAAACCACAATGGAAAATTTAATCTGGTGTGCTTTCATAGTTTTGAGTCCAAACTCGAAAAAGTACTGAACTATGCAGTTAAGTTGTTTTCATTTTTTGCGTCTAGGTTTTTTTGTTATAAATCTCTATTATTATAAGGATAATATTTACATCACACTCTAGTGGTACTTCCTCATCACCTTTCAATTTGTTGAATTGTCTTCGTACATATTTTATAATCGGAACCGTTCATTTTCTAAATTATCATATTAAGATTATTTCCGTAATAAATCAATAAACTTGGAAGTGGTTTAGTCATTCAAATATATCAACTAAATGAAATCTGAAATTTCGAATTTAAGCTGTATTTAAACTGAAAGTTTTAATTTGTTGATGCGTATGAATGAAATTTTTATGTGAATAATAAAATATTGATGTAAATAAATAAAATCTTGATAAAAATAGTGGAATTTAAAAAAATATATATGTTTTAGAAGATTTTTTTTAAGAAAATTTTATACGTAAATTGTCCAACCTAGTCCAAACCAAATCTTAATATCACATGCAAAAGGTATAATATTATACATGTGTGGAGTTTGACAAGATCATGCCTACTTATTACGTGACTAAACCTTAATTAATTCAACCGCCTTATGAGTTATGATCAATATATATATATACATATATAAACAAAAGTACGACACATGATGCCAATATGTTTTCTTGCCTATTCTCACATCTAATTAAATATTTTGTGACCAAAAAATTAAATAGTTAAAATCTAACAAAAATATACATCAGTCAATATTTTAGATTTTGACTCATTTATAATAAGACCATTTACTAAGTAAACAGCTGTTAGTACGCAAATTTACAAATAACTACTATTTGTTGGGCACAAAGTATGAATAGTTCATCTTTGACTCTAATGCTAACGTAAAATTTGAGTATTTAATAAAGAATCAATGAGGGTGAGTGAAACACACAAAATATTGGATTCATTCGAGCAATAAAAATTGTAGCATTTACAATTAAGGATGAGTATAAATCCATCAAAATCGATTCGATTCAAATTGTTATGATACTCTAGTTTGGATTTGACAGAATAAAATCAAATAGTTTGAAAATTCAAACCGTTTTCATTGGTAATTATTTGGTTTTTTATTTTTATTTTGGAAACAGATGAAATCCAAACTAAACCGTTATGATTTTTATTTATTAGTTAATATTTTTCATCAAAATAATATGTTAATTTAAGCATTTATCACTAGCCTATCTCATTTAATCTTTACTTATTTTATGTTAATTTGAAATTTAAGTTATATTTAAAAATAATCAACGCATTTGAAATATTAATGAGAGAAATGGTTGGGTTCCGTATCCCAATTGCGTGCTCACCCACCAAAAGACAAAGACAAATTCTTTAAAATGATTGAGAGGCTGACATTGAAATAAAATTATTCTTCTTTAATTTTGGTTGGGTCATGCGGGCCAGGTAATTGTTGAAAAGTATTCAATTTCTTCCTTCCTGCCTGCTTCGGCAATCGGCAGTCGGCACGGCAGTAACTTAATTCAAGTCTCCTTTAATATTCAACCACCTGCGAGATGCATTTTAGATCTTCATGACTTAAAAATAAATTAATACATACGTATGAGTATGACATATATTTGTACATCAAGTGGCATTACATGGAACTTTAAACGCACTGCGCGTATGTCAATTCGAATTTTTTTTTAATATATAAAACGTTATTATAATTTTTAATTTATATATTTTATTTTTAGAGTAACGAATATATAGGAGTTATATAAAAAAATAATACTAAATGATGTGACATATTTAATTAAGGAAATATTTAATTTATATCAAACTAATATCATAATTTATCTTTTCATTTTTGATATACCAACTCAGAACTCAGTTAGTATTGGTTTTTGATATAAATTCTTAGTAACCCAAATATTGATCTTATTTTTTTTAAAAAAAATATTAAAATAAATAAATAGAAAGTAATGCTGGTAGTTCTGTGTTTTTAAAGTTTGGTTTACTTTGGTAATTGAAAAAATGGTTTGGTTTAGAAAGGTTTTCAAATAAAAATCCAAAATCAAGCCTTACTAATGGAATAGTTTAAATTTTCAAACATTTTGACTTTTATGCGATCAAATTCAAACTGGAGTGTCAATAAATCGAATCGGTTTTTTATTTCAATGGATTTATCATTCTTTGGCTTCTTTTTTCTTCCACATACCCACCTTCATTTTTTTTTTCCAGTTAACAAAGTAAAACAAACTCCACAAACATGCAACTACATCATCTCTTCGATGTGGTTTTTTTTTTCATATCACGTCACATTACGTTTTAAACACACTTAAATTTATTATATATGCACAGGTCAATTTGAAATTGCTTAATATTAAAAACGTTATTACAATTTTTAATTTTTATATTTTATTTAAAAAAATAAAAAAAAAACAATGGAAAGAAATGTTGGTAGTTCCATGTTCGTGGAGTTAGTTTACTTTGATAACTGAAAAACAAAACGATTTGAATTTCAACGGGTTTCAAAATAAAAATTCAAAATTAAGCGTTATTAATCAAAACGTTTGAATTTCAAATTATTTGACTTTTATACTTTTAAATTCAAACCGGGGTAAACCAAACTCGTGAACATGCAATTACCAACATCTCTTTGCTATGCCTTTTTTATATGTTTAAAAAACAAAAGGCAAAAGTGAGCGTGCTGCAAATAAAAGTTTGACCAATATTTTGCTAGCTTACTTTTAATGTTAAGTCAAAGCGTGCGTCAATTCTAATTTCTATTATTCCATTCCTCGATTGCTACAAGTGACGCCCGCCGCCCGCCGCCCGCCGCCTATATATATTTGCATGTTTTCCCACCAGCTACTAATTAGTTTTCATTCTTTCCTTGCAGCTTCCCTCTTATTCGATCAATAATGCCGATACCTTGCTCTAGACTCTAGTTACTCGAGTTGAAAACAGTTATGTTGATGTGCGCCTATAGCTAAAACAGTTATATTTTGTTTTACACCCGAAAAATATATGTCTGTTGTATTATTTACACCCGGAAAATCCTATTATGGACCAAAGTAGATGGCCAAAAGAATTAAATGTCCAAATCGTAAAGTCTAGCTCAATAAGCGCCAATTTGGAACGTGCAAACGTGGAAACTTGGAGGAGAGGAGTCGGCTCTGACATGCGCAAAAGGATAAGAATGCAAAGGGAATGTTCTCGACAAGTTTACTGCAATACGGGTCTGCCAAGATCTACATGGCAGTGCAGTTCTGCATCTCACTGCCTATAAATGGAGAATAAGTCTTTTTCTCACGTGAGAACCAATCATTCAACCAAACAAGCAAATTAATCAAATTTAATCAATTTTAAAACAACAACAAACCCTCAAAAATTTATTTGTTTCAAAGGCTCGCATCAACATGTTTCTTTTGATCTAGGATAAAGAATCAGTTATCTTCTGAACCATCTCTCAGTTTTTAAATCAAGAACACCAAGCTTTCCTACATCACGACTTCCATCCCAAGTTAGTTTTGAAGACCTTCCAATACTCACCTTGTAACGACCCGTCCCGAATATCAGGATTAAATATTAATTAATTATGGTTTAGAATGACTAATCGAGGATTAATCGAGAGAAATCGGACAGACGACGCAAAATGACCGTTTTGCCCCTAGATTGGGCAAAATGTTCATTTTTTACTCAAGGAGTCAAACGTACGAGGACCGATGACTGTGATGTAGATTGGGGCGTCACGAGTCCGTAGACAAGCAGCACGTCAAAATCAGACGTCGAACGGTGAAGTTATGGTCACGGGAGTGAAATCGGGGATTTACGTCTCGGGATTCGTATTAAATATTATTTTAATTCAATTGGGCAGATAATTGTGTGGGACCCTTGGATGAGTGATAAGTGTCACTCATCCCATTGGTGGCTTGCCCTTAAATTGTGGATCTTGGATCTAATTGGTGGATTTGGATTAATTAATTAATTGATTAAAAACTTTCATTTCTCTTTCTTCTTCCCCGCAGTTCATCTCTTTCATTTCTCTCTAACAAACACGACACAACTACACACACGCAGCCTTCAAACTTCATCTTTTGCTAGCTGACCCTGAATGGAAATTGGAGAGGAGATCGAGACGAGTCGAATGGTGGCCCCGGTTCGAGCAGTCCTGGACGGTGGCCGGAGATCACAAAAACAGTACGTTTTGGGTCGAATTTTGGAAGTTGGGTTTTGATGCTTGTCGATCGATGCTAACCATTGGAACTTGTTTCTAGAGGTCTTATGAGTCGATTGGGACTGGTTGCGAGGTCTGTGGTGGCCTAGATCGAGGACACGACGGAGTTGCAGGTGGCCAGTCGTGTTTCCTCCATGAACATGTGTGTATCATCGTGATTTCCTGGTTTTGAAACCGTAGACCTCTAGGGAAAGACGAGACGAGTACATAGGAAGAAACAGGGAGGAAAATGGTGGTCGGAATTGGGAAAATTGGTCGGGTCGGTTCGGCTGAATCGGACCGAACCAATGAACCGGGTTTACCGAGGTAGGGGATGATGAACAGTACCCGGCGCGTCGCTTTGGGCTGTGCGTGGGGGCACGTGAAGGGCTTTTTGGGGAAACTTTCAACACGTGAAATCATCTATTTGATGTAACGAACATTTTGGGACTGGTTTCGTGTCGATCGGACATCGTTTCGGTATAATTCGGGACGTCCGAAGGTTTAGGATCGAGTTTAAACATAGTTAAAAATTTGGAAAAATTACGGGACTTAAATGAGAGGTTAATGAGGTAGTTAGTAGCCCTCTAGTATGATTTGGATAGGTTTGGGAGTCCCGGTGACGGTGATTAGCAGGGGAAGGCTTATGGCACGCTTATCGAGGCAATAGTGTAGGACGGTCTATGAGTGGAATTCGTTTTCTAAACTATGATTCATGCATAACTATTTTATATGTTTTACATGCGTGATTTCTATGTTGATGATTGTGGCACTGGTGGTTTACATAATTGCAAGTATTTCGAGGTAATCCCGTATTTACACGTATTTCGAGGTTTACAAGTTTATGCTATTGTTATGTGATTGTGAGTTTAACAATGGTTCTATGGCATGGTTTTTGGTTTTGGAAAGACGAACTCGGGCATGAGACCCATTTGAATTATTTGATCGGGAAAGGGGCCCAGTTGGTTTACGAAATCGGGCTGAGACCTTTTGAGTTATGTGATCGGGCCGGGGCGCAATGGTTTACAAAATCGGGCATGAGGCCCAGTTGAGTCTTATAAATGTGATTTCGGGTCTGGGACCCTATGTTTTATAAATGTGATTTCGGGTCGGGGACCCTAAATGGATTTATGATGTTTTATGGGAATTTCGGGCAGGGCCCATTGAGATGTTTTGAAATGACTTTGTAAAACTGTTTTCCATATACCATCTTCATACGAGGATATGTGATGGTCTCCTTCAGGTATCTGGGACACTGGGGAAGTCACGGTGCATTGCCTGCGAGGGGTCATTATAAGGAGCTACCAGACCTTATAGTGACTCAGGAGCAGGATTGTTATGATTAGACGTCTAGGACGTCAGACATCTAGGATGTCAGAGATATTGACTCGGAGAGACCCTGGGTAGCACACGTTGCTTATTATTGTGAGATATGATGTCTGAGACGCTAGGCATCTGGGATGCCGAGGATGGTTATGCGGTGAATATGGATTATTAGATTTATGAGATGGTATTTCGATGTTTATGGATTTTTGGTTATGGATTTGGGCAGTGGCCCACTTGGTTCTGGATTTACAGATTTTGATAATCTACAGTTTTAGGCTGAGTTCCCACACTTGGTTTTGATTTACAGTTTTGGGCTAAGGCCTTAACGGTTTAGTGCACTAAATGTTTTGATTACTGGTTTTCGATGCATGCATATTTTTTAGTGAAGGGCATAAATATCTTTATGAAATGTGTTTTTATGAACTTAGCGATTTTCGTCCACTCACAGTTCTTAATGATTTTAATACCCTTCAAGTTGGTCACGGATGCGGGCTGTAGCAGAGACCGAAACATCACACTCCTCCATCGATCCTGGTGCGCTATGGGAGCCCCGTATGGGCTGAGGTACGTATTATCCGTTGCCTGACACTTCGTGTCAGACGGGAGCATGACGCATACCACGTTAATCCCGAGGGGATTGGGATGGGTCGTGTCACACCTTCATCCCGACTTACTTCTACGGCTAGTTTTCAAGGCCACCTAACACTAATCTCATCCCAACTACTGCTCAAATTAGTATTTGAGGCATCAAAACACGCAAACTTCGATGTCTTGACGTCTCCTAAATGCTCTACTGACAGGACCCGCCCCGATCCCCCTGGGACCACCCGGGACGTGCCCTGCTCCCGTCTGACACCCGACATTAAAATACCAAAAATACCCTTATTGAAGATGAAATGCATAAAGAAAAACCAAAGTTAAGTCATACATAGCACGCCACACAAATACTCGAATACAAATAGTGTCAGACAAGGGATAGTTCCCGAATACAGTTTATTGAGCACGACTCTAGACACACTACGTGCCAACCTACCCAGCAGTAGGGTTCAGGTACGCAACGTAAACCTATGCTTCTTCCTCCTCGGGATCCTCTTCTTCCTCCTCCTCGGGATCCTCCTCCTCGATAGCACTACCTGGAGGGGTAGTAAAACAACAAAGGTGAGTGGGCCGAAACTCAAGGTTTACAAAGTAGTTTACCATTTCGAAAACATATAGCTTTTCCCCTCCGTTTTCCGAAAAGACATGCATAGTATCATAAACCACAAAACCATATAGTCATAAGCAGAATAATATCAACATAATATAATCTTAGTCACTGCACTATACATCCCAACCCTGACATCTCAGATGTCTGACGTCCCAGACGCCCAATAAGGTCACAGTCTCAAGGCTACGCGTGCCACCCGGGGTCTCAATCCCGAGTCCAAATCCCGAACCTAGTCCGAGCATGGCATTCTAGATGCCGGACGTCCCAGACGTCCAATAGTAGCAATCCTGCTCCTGAGTCACTCTACGGTCCGGTCCCTCCGTAGAATGACTCCTCACAGGCAATGCGCCGTGACCACTCCGGTGTACCTACATCCGGAGGAGATAGAATCCTAGGGTAGATCTATACAGTGCAGTACCACAGATAATATCGAGATCCATTATACATATATATGACTCCAAACCATTCATAAACAACCAGACGGGTCTCATGCCCAAACATCGTAATACGTGCCATAAATCATACACAAGATAAACAGATACTTTTACTTGAATCACATATAGATATAGTAGAAAGTAAAACAGTTATGCATGCTGAAGTTTAGTGAAATCAAAGGCCCACTCACAGTACAATCCCGCTGCAATCCCGAGCGTAAAGCCCCGTCCAAGGGTTAAAGTACAATTCCTGTCATGCCCAAAACATACGTAAAGGTCACTTTAAGCCCCTACTAAACAACTAAGAAACCCTAGACTGAAACCGGCCCGGGAAAGCCGTCCGAACACGCTTCCCAAGGCATCAAACCCTAATTTGACCAACTTAACGATCTCCGATCGACACGAAACCACCGCCATTGGATCCGTATCGTCGAAACCTTGAAAATGGCACTGGTCCCACACAAAATACTGTTCACACGCGCCCCCCACGCGCCGGTCAACTCCCTGGTCAACAGTGCTACAGTGATGCTGACGTCAGCATGACGTCATCACTGACAGTGTCAGAGGACACGTGTCAACAGCCCATTGGTCCCTGGTCTGACAATATTCTGACATGAAGATGTCATCATGACGTCACTGCTGACGTCAGCATGATGACGTCATCAGCTACAGTAACCGGGTCTGAGAACCGGGTCACCGCAGACCCACGGTTCGACCCGACCAGTTCTCATCAACCCAACCACCAAAATCGATGGGATTTGTTCCTATAAACTCGTCTAAACATGTTCTATGGTTCTGTGTAATTAAAACAGGTTTTTAAGTTGAAGGTACCACCTGAAAATCGACGGGAAACCGGCTGCCGGCTCTGGTTCGTCTTCTCCGGCGAGCCGTCAAGCTTCTAGCCACAAACTCTGGTCCAAAATGCTCGTCTAGTCCCCTAGGTTATGTCTCAAAAGCAACCAAACAATTCTAACGTTAAAAACGGAAGTTTCGAAACAGGGAAGGAAATCGGTGTCTCTCGGGTTTACAGTGTAACACCCCGGAAATTCGAGGATTCTCATTTTGTAATTTAATGTGTGATTTGACGATTTTACCCTTGAGAATGGTATGGTCAAATTATTGACTTTTTGATTGATGAACTAAATGGACTTTAACCTATGACCGTGACGTAGTTCGGGACGTCACGAGTTCATAGACAGGTGGCACGTCCAATTCGGACGATCAGGGAAAAAGTTATGACTATCGGAAGTTCAGGGGTATTACCGTAATTTGGACTTCCGGGAGGGGGAAAATGTTGACTTTTCTTTTGGCAACTAATTTTCAGTTGACTCAAGGACCGTCAGGTAGGCCTCGACGTCCTGAGTCCGTAGACAGGCGGCACGCCGAAATCGGACTTCGTACGAGGAAGTTATGGTCAGAAACGTGAAATCGGGAGGTTCGTGTCTCGGTTTTCGTGTCGAATATTTTATTCTAAAAATTCTGATTGGAGGACACCTGGTGAGTGACAAGTGTCACTCACCCATTGGCTAGATTGGATCAGATCCACTATGGGATTAAATAGCATTAAAATCCACTTTTGATCTCAGCCATTGATTTGAAGTACCCAGATCTAATCTGAACCATTGATCTCATCCTTGAGATCAAATCTGGACCGTCCATTTCCTTTCCCTCCATCCTTTATATTTCCTACCCGATATGCACATTCCGTCCATTTCGAACAAACACCCGAGCTCATCACCCATTCTCTGTGTCTGTGTGTTGCTGGACTCACGGGGAAGGACTGAGGCACGGCGAAGAGCGGCGGTGGACGACGGCGAGGTGGGAAAACCGGAAAACCCGAAACGGTTTCTAAAACTCAGATTTTGGTAACTCGAATTCCCACGTTTAGTTTTGTTTCCTATTAATCCTAATCGACTCTAGGGACTTATAGGAACCTTCTGGGCTTGAGTTCACGACCGGAGGTAGCCTGAACGGAGTGCAAACGGCGACGGGAACCCGGGTCTGTTCATCGAGGTAAGTCTTTGATTCAGCCCTTGTTTATTGATTTTAATTAGCTAGAACTGTTCCTGGGTATAAGACGAACATCTAGGAACAAACCAGAGTGAAAATGGTTGGGTGTAGAAGAAATGGTGACCGGGTCGTGATCGCGGGTCTGTTCGACCCAAGTTGCAGAGATACGGGTCAACCCGTCTGAGGACAGAGGTGATGACGTGGCACCCTGTCAGACTGTCAGGTGACGTGGACCAACCGTGAGCCGACACGTGTCACATGTCAGTGCACAGTCAGCACTGACATGTCAGTGACGTGGACCAGTCAGGGACTGCCACGTGTCACTGACATGTCAGTGACGTGGACCAGTGCCGTGCTGACACGTGGCACATGTCAGATCTGACACGTGGTCTGACAGATCAGTGAGGTGGACCAATTGGATGTTGACACGTGGCACCTGTCAGAGTCTGACACGTCAGACCTGACAGCTGTCAGATGACGTCAGCATGACGTCATGCTGACGTCAGCAGTGACGTCAGCGATGACGTCAGCAGGAACTGTTCCTGCGTTGACCGCCACGTTGACCGGCGCGTGGGGGCGCGTGTGAACAGTGTTTCTGGTGGGACCACCACCATTCTTTAGGTTTCGACGATCCGGATCCAATGGCGGTGGTTTCGGGTCGATCGGAGATCATTAAGTTGGTCAAAATAAGGTTTATTGCCTTGGGAAGCGCGTTCGGGCGGCTTTCCCGGGTCGGTTTCGACCTAGGCTTTCATGGTTGAATGTTGGGGGTTTAATTTGACCTTTACGAATACTTGGATTTGACAGGGATTGTACATTTGTACCAGGACGAGGGTATACGTTCGGTTTCTAGCAGGATTGTACTGTGAGTGGGCCATTTTCTTAAACCCTTGTGTGCATAAATGTTTTCTGGTTTTATTATACTTATTCACATGCTAAAACAATGATGGTTTTGATGATATGGAAAATATGGTTTTGGCACGTTTCACGGTATTTGGGCTTGAGACCCGTCCGATGAAACTGAATGATTGGTTCGGATTCTATCTATGTATATATATGTTTGCATCAATAAAATGTATTTGTTACTGCACTGTATAGATCCTTCCATATTATATTGTCTCCTCCGGATGAGGTACCCCGGAGAGGTCACGGACGTCTAGTACGTCCAGCGTCTATGACGCTAAGCATCGGGGATGCTGTACCCGAACGGGGTTCGGGGATTGAACTCGGAAATTGAGACCCGAGTGGCACGCGTAGCCTTGTGATTGTGACCTATTGGACGTCAGGGACGTCAGACATCAGGGATGTCGGGATTGGGGTGTATAGTGCAGCAACTAAAATTATGGTTATGGTTTTGCTATATGCCTTATGGTTCATATTCTATGGTTTATGATTTTGGAATTATGGTGCACGCATATTTGGAAAACGGAGGGGTAAATTATATGTTTTACTTATCAAACGATTTCATAAACTTGTGTTTCGGTCCACTCACCCTTACTGTTTGATAACCCCTCCAGGTCGGGAAACTGAGGTAGAGGAGGAGCCAGAGGCTGAGGCATAGATCTACTTCTGCGTACCTGAACCCCTGCTGGGCGGTGTACCCGCAGGATTACTTTAGAGTCGTGCTCGCAAATTTGTAATTTTGGATTATATCCCTTGTCTGACATTCGTTTAATTCGGATTTTATGTATGACTTTAATTTGGTTATTTATGCTTTTAAATGTTTTGAGGTTAAAATTGGTATGAATTATTGGGTGTCAGACGGGAGCAGGGCACGTCCCCTTGTGGTCCCTGTGGGATCGGGGCGGGTCCTGTCAGCTTGGTATCAGAGCACTAGGTTGTGGTCAGTACTAGGGTATTGGTCTGCATGCTAGACTAGCGATTAGTACTAGTTACTTTTCGACTTTTAAGAATATTGTTTTCTGATCTATGCCTCTTGACAGTTGGTTATGCCTCCTAGGAGAATTCCGCATACTCGAACGGACGAGGATCTAGAAAGAGAGATGGAATGCGCGAGCATCGAAAGGGCTCAACGTTTGGGAGCCACTCCTTTCTGCGGGGGATCAAACCCCGAGGATGCTCACGACTGGATCACCAAGTGGGAGAGGATCTTCTCGGTGATGCACTGCCCTCCGGGCGAACGAGTGACTCTGGCGGCCTTCTTACTGGAGGGAGGAGCCTACCAGTGGTGGCATGGACTCGAAATGTCCGGGTGGTCTGTCCATACCACTACCTGGGAAGCTTTTCGTTCCAGGTTTCTGGACCAGTACTACCCGCGATCCTTTCGCGCGGCGTGAGAGGCGGAATTCCTGCGGCTGGAGCAGGGTGACATGTCTGTTTCAGACTACGAGCAAACATTCGGGAGACTTTCCCGGTTCGCTGCCTCATTCGTAAGCACGGAGGAGGACAAATGCCAGCGGTTTGAGCTTGGACTCCGAGGGGAGATCCGGGCCAGTGTGACTGCTACCACTCATGCTTCTCTGAGGGATATGGTCGACGCAGCGGTGCGTGTCGAGGCCAGTCTGGCGGCACACCAATCACGACAACCTTCGGGGGAGGGGCGACGTCAGGATCGCCCACATCATGGGCCATCAGGCCGGAAGAACAACAGGGGAGGGAGCTACAGAGGAGCACCCTCATCCTTCAAGGGTCGTGGCTGGTCGGGTCGACGTGGAGGCTCTCAGGGCAGAGGATCTGGACACAATTCTGGGCAGCACTCATCTTGGAGTGGTGCAACTGGTGGGCATTCGGGCAGGCCAAGGCCAGTAACTTGTTTTGCTTGCGGAGAGGAAGGCCACTATGCCTGCGATTGTCCGCAGTTGTCCAAAAACAACGACGCTGGGGGCTCGAGTGTGGTGCAGAGCACGGCGTCCCACACTAACGGAGGTCGCGGTCAGGGAGGTGACCGTGGTGCTGGACGTGGCGCGCGCGGGCGCGGACGGAACGGAGGGCCGAGGGCCCAAGTGTTTGCAATGACCCAGCAGCAGGCGAGGACTGCTCCAGGCGTGGTCACAGGTACACTACATATCCTTAATTTTCTTGTACGTGTATTAATGGATGCGGGGGCTACACATTCTTTTATTTCGAGGAGTTGTGCTGGTTTGCTTGATTGTGTGGTATCAGCCTTAGATTGCGAAATGGGTGTTGGCACCCCGATGGGTACCGTGTACCTTGTGAATCAGGTGATTCGGAGGTGCCCGGTAAGAATTGAGGATGTGGATTTACCAGCAGACTTAATTATTCTGGATATCCACGACTTCGATATAATCCTAGGGATGGATTGGCTGTCGGAGCACGGATCGCTCATCGACTGCTGTAGCAAGCAAGTAATTTTGCGGAGCCCGGGTTTGCCGGAAGTTATCTTTCAGGGGGAACGTGATGGTTCGCCTCCTGAAGTGATTTCGTCACTTACTGCTACCAAACTTCTACGGAAGGGATGCCAGGGTTATCTGGCGCATGTCGTGTCGGAACGGGTCGATACTCCGGTTATCGACGAAATACCGGTGGTCTGTGAGTTTCCGGACGTATTCCCGGAAGACTTACCTGGATTGCCACCATCGCGGGAGATTGAGTTTACTATTGAACTACTCCCGGGTACCCGACCTATATCCCAGGCACCATACCGGATGGCGCCGGCCGAGTTACGGGAACTCAAGACTCAATTGCAGGAGTTGGTAGATTTGGGGTATGTCCGACCGAGCACTTCACCGTGGGGAGCACCGGTGTTGTTCGTGAAGAAGAAGGAAGGAAGTCTCCGTTTATGTATTGATTATCGACAACTCAACAAGGTGACATTGAGGAACCAGTATCCTCTACCCAGGATTGATGACCTTTTCGACCAGTTGCGGGGAGCTCAGTGCTTCTCGAAAATTGATTTGCGATCTGGGTATCACCAACTGAGGATTTCGGAGGAGGATATTCCGAAAACTGCTTTTCGAACCCGTTACGGGCACTACGAGTTCCTTGTTATGCCATTTGGTTTGACGAATGCTCCAGCAGCATTCATGGATCTGATGAACCGGGTCTTCCGACCCTACCTGGATAAGTTCGTGATTGTGTTCATCGATGATATTTTGGTATACTCGAGGAGTGCCCGTGCACATGAAGAACATCTACGGCTGGTCTTGGAGAAACTGAGACAAGAACAATTGTATGCCAAGCTGAGTAAGTGTCAGTTTTGGCTGAGCAGTATTGGTTTTCTGGGACACGTGATATCGACGGATGGGATTTGCGTGGATCCCCAGAAAACAGAAGCGGTGACCAACTGGGCTAAACCGACAACAGTGACCGAGGTGCGGAGTTTCGTCGGATTGGCAGGTTACTACCGGAGATTCGTGGAGGGTTTCTCCAAAATTGCTGCACCATTGACTCGTCTGACTCGGAAAGGAGTAAAGTTTATCTGGGACGAGCAGTGCGATCGGAGCTTTCAAGAGTTGAAGGATCGATTGACCACTGCACCTGTCCTTGCATTGCCGGACGACAGTGGAGAGTTTGTAGTTTTCAGTGATGCTTCACTGCAAGGTTTGGGCTGCGTGTTGATGCAAACTGGCAAGGTTATCGCCTATGCATCCCGGCAGCTGAAGACTCATGAGTTGAACTACCCTACCCATGATTTGGAGTTGGCGGCGGTGGTTCATGCTCTCAAGATCTGGAGACATTATCTGTTCGGCGCAACGTGTCGAATATACACCGACCACCAGAGTCTTAAATATTTATTCACTCAGAAGGAGCTCAACATGAGACAACGGAGATGGTTGGAGCTACTGAAGGACTATGACTGTACGATCGAGTACCATCCGGGTAAGGCCAATGTGGTGGCGGATGCACTCAGCAGGAAATCAGCAGGAACTATTGCACACCTTGGGGTGGTGTATCTTCCCTTGCTGGTGGAACTCCGGAAGGCGGGAGTTATTTTGGGTACTGACGAGCATGGAGCTTTGTTGGCCAGCTTCCATGTGCGACCAGTACTGATTGATCGGATCATTGAAGCACAACTGCAGGATCCGATACTCTGTATTTACAGAATTGAGGTCGATGCGGATGGGAGACAGGATTTTACCATCCGGGACGATGGAGCACTGGTGAAATTGGGCCGTTTGTGCGTACCTGCAGTGGCAGAGTTACGGGCCGAGATACTTGAAGAGGCCCACAGTTCGGCCTATGCTATGCATCCGGGAGGTACAAAGATGTACCGTATGTAACACCCCGGAAATTCGAGGATTCTCATTTTGTAATTTAATGTGTGATTTGACGATTTTACCCTTGAGAATGGTATGGTCAAATTATTGACTTTTTGATTGATGAACTAAATGGACTTTAACCTATGACCGTGACGTAGTTCGGGACGTCACGAGTTCATAGACAGGTGGCACGTCCAATTCGGACGATCAGGGAAAAAGTTATGACTATCGGAAGTTCAGGGGTATTACCGTAATTTGGACTTCCGGGAAGGGGAAAATGTTGACTTTTCTTTTGGCAACTAATTTTCAGTTGACTCAAGGACCGTCAGGTAGGCCTCGACGTCCTGAGTCCGTAGACAGGCGGCACGCCGAAATCGGACTTCGTACGAGGAAGTTATGGTCAGAAACGTGAAATCGGGAGGTTCGTGTCTCGGTTTTCGTGTCGAATATTTTATTCTAAAAATTCTGATTGGAGGACACCTGGTGAGTGACAAGTGTCACTCACCCATTGGCTAGATTGGATCAGATCCACTATGGGATTAAATAGCATTAAAATCCACTTTTGATCTCAGCCATTGATTTGAAGTACCCAGATCTAATCTGAACCATTGATCTCATCCTTGAGATCAAATCTGGACCGTCCATTTCCTTTCCCTCCATCCTTTATATTTCCTACCCGATATGCACATTCCGTCCATTTCGAACAAACACCCGAGCTCATCACCCATTCTCTGTGTCTGTGTGTTGCTGGACTCACGGGGAAGGACTGAGGCACGGCGAAGAGCGGCGGTGGACGACGGCGAGGTGGGAAAACCGGAAAACCCGAAACGGTTTCTAAAACTCAGATTTTGGTAACTCGAATTCCCACGTTTAGTTTTGTTTCCTATTAATCCTAATCGACTCTAGGGACTTATAGGAACCTTCTGGGCTTGAGTTCACGACCGGAGGTAGCCTGAACGGAGTGCAAACGGCGACGGGAACCCGGGTCTGTTCATCGAGGTAAGTCTTTGATTCAGCCCTTGTTTATTGATTTTAATTAGCTAGAACTGTTCCTGGGTATAAGACGAACATCTAGGAACAAACCAGAGTGAAAATGGTTGGGTGTAGAAGAAATGGTGACCGGGTCGTGATCGCGGGTCTGTTCGACCCAAGTTGCAGAGATACGGGTCAACCCGTCTGAGGACAGAGGTGATGACGTGGCACCCTGTCAGACTGTCAGGTGACGTGGACCAACCGTGAGCCGACACGTGTCACATGTCAGTGCACAGTCAGCACTGACATGTCAGTGACGTGGACCAGTCAGGGACTGCCACGTGTCACTGACATGTCAGTGACGTGGACCAGTGCCGTGCTGACACGTGGCACATGTCAGATCTGACACGTGGTCTGACAGATCAGTGAGGTGGACCAATTGGATGTTGACACGTGGCACCTGTCAGAGTCTGACACGTCAGACCTGACAGCTGTCAGATGACGTCAGCATGACGTCATGCTGACGTCAGCAGTGACGTCAGCGATGACGTCAGCAGGAACTGTTCCTGCGTTGACCGGCGCGTGGGGGCGCGTGTGAACAGTGTTTCTGGTGGGACCACCACCATTCTTTAGGTTTCGACGATCCGGATCCAATGGCGGTGGTTTCGGGTCGATCGGAGATCATTAAGTTGGTCAAAATAAGGTTTATTGCCTTGGGAAGCGCGTTCGGGCGGCTTTCCCGGGTCGGTTTCGACCTAGGCTTTCATGGTTGAATGTTGGGGGTTTAATTTGACCTTTACGAATACTTGGATTTGACAGGGATTGTACATTTGTACCAGGACGAGGGTATACGTTCGGTTTCTAGCAGGATTGTACTGTGAGTGGGCCATTTTCTTAAACCCTTGTGTGCATAAATGTTTTCTGGTTTTATTATACTTATTCACATGCTAAAACAATGATGGTTTTGATGATATGGAAAATATGGTTTTGGCACGTTTCACGGTATTTGGGCTTGAGACCCGTCCGATGAAACTGAATGATTGGTTCGGATTCTATCTATGTATATATATGTTTGCATCAATAAAATGTATTTGTTACTGCACTGTATAGATCCTTCCATATTATATTGTCTCCTCCGGATGAGGTACCCCGGAGAGGTCACGGACGTCTAGTACGTCCAGCGTCTATGACGCTAAGCATCGGGGATGCTGTACCCGAACGGGGTTCGGGGATTGAACTCGGAAATTGAGACCCGAGTGGCACGCGTAGCCTTGTGATTGTGACCTATTGGACGTCAGGGACGTCAGACATCAGGGATGTCGGGATTGGGGTGTATAGTGCAGCAACTAAAATTATGGTTATGGTTTTGCTATATGCCTTATGGTTCATATTCTATGGTTTATGATTTTGGAATTATGGTGCACGCATATTTGGAAAACGGAGGGGTAAATTATATGTTTTACTTATCAAACGATTTCATAAACTTGTGTTTCGGTCCACTCACCCTTACTGTTTGATAACCCCTCCAGGTCGGGAAACTGAGGTAGAGGAGGAGCCAGAGGCTGAGGCATAGATCTACTTCTGCGTACCTGAACCCCTGCTGGGCGGTGTACCCGCAGGATTACTTTAGAGTCGTGCTCGCAAATTTGTAATTTTGGATTATATCCCTTGTCTGACATTCGTTTAATTCGGATTTTATGTATGACTTTAATTTGGTTATTTATGCTTTTAAATGTTTTGAGGTTAAAATTGGTATGAATTATTGGGTGTCAGACGGGAGCAGGGCACGTCCCCTTGTGGTCCCTGTGGGATCGGGGCGGGTCCTGTCAGCTTGGTATCAGAGCACTAGGTTGTGGTCAGTACTAGGGTATTGGTCTGCATGCTAGACTAGCGATTAGTACTAGTTACTTTTCGACTTTTAAGAATATTGTTTTCTGATCTATGCCTCTTGACAGTTGGTTATGCCTCCTAGGAGAATTCCGCATACTCGAACGGACGAGGATCTAGAAAGAGAGATGGAATGCGCGAGCATCGAAAGGGCTCAACGTTTGGGAGCCACTCCTTTCTGCGGGGGATCAAACCCCGAGGATGCTCACGACTGGATCACCAAGTGGGAGAGGATCTTCTCGGTGATGCACTGCCCTCCGGGCGAACGAGTGACTCTGGCGGCCTTCTTACTGGAGGGAGGAGCCTACCAGTGGTGGCATGGACTCGAAATGTCCGGGTGGTCTGTCCATACCACTACCTGGGAAGCTTTTCGTTCCAGGTTTCTGGACCAGTACTACCCGCGATCCTTTCGCGCGGCGTGAGAGGCGGAATTCCTGCGGCTGGAGCAGGGTGACATGTCTGTTTCAGACTACGAGCAAACATTCGGGAGACTTTCCCGGTTCGCTGCCTCATTCGTAAGCACGGAGGAGGACAAATGCCAGCGGTTTGAGCTTGGACTCCGAGGGGAGATCCGGGCCAGTGTGACTGCTACCACTCATGCTTCTCTGAGGGATATGGTCGACGCAGCGGTGCGTGTCGAGGCCAGTCTGGCGGCACACCAATCACGACAACCTTCGGGGGAGGGGCGACGTCAGGATCGCCCACATCATGGGCCATCAGGCCGGAAGAACAACAGGGGAGGGAGCTACAGAGGAGCACCCTCATCCTTCAAGGGTCGTGGCTGGTCGGGTCGACGTGGAGGCTCTCAGGGCAGAGGATCTGGACACAATTCTGGGCAGCACTCATCTTGGAGTGGTGCAACTGGTGGGCATTCGGGCAGGCCAAGGCCAGTAACTTGTTTTGCTTGCGGAGAGGAAGGCCACTATGCCTGCGATTGTCCGCAGTTGTCCAAAAACAACGACGCTGGGGGCTCGAGTGTGGTGCAGAGCACGGCGTCCCACACTAACGGAGGTCGCGGTCAGGGAGGTGACCGTGGTGCTGGACGTGGCGCGCGCGGGCGCGGACGGAACGGAGGGCCGAGGGCCCAAGTGTTTGCAATGACCCAGCAGCAGGCGAGGACTGCTCCAGGCGTGGTCACAGGTACACTACATATCCTTAATTTTCTTGTACGTGTATTAATGGATGCGGGGGCTACACATTCTTTTATTTCGAGGAGTTGTGCTGGTTTGCTTGATTGTGTGGTATCAGCCTTAGATTGCGAAATGGGTGTTGGCACCCCGATGGGTACCGTGTACCTTGTGAATCAGGTGATTCGGAGGTGCCCGGTAAGAATTGAGGATGTGGATTTACCAGCAGACTTAATTATTCTGGATATCCACGACTTCGATATAATCCTAGGGATGGATTGGCTGTCGGAGCACGGATCGCTCATCGACTGCTGTAGCAAGCAAGTAATTTTGCGGAGCCCGGGTTTGCCGGAAGTTATCTTTCAGGGGGAACGTGATGGTTCGCCTCCTGAAGTGATTTCGTCACTTACTGCTACCAAACTTCTACGGAAGGGATGCCAGGGTTATCTAGCGCATGTCGTGTCGGAACGGGTCGATACTCCGGTTATCGACGAAATACCGGTGGTCTGTGAGTTTCCGGACGTATTCCCGGAAGACTTACCTGGATTGCCACCATCGCGGGAGATTGAGTTTACTATTGAACTACTCCCGGGTACCCGACCTATATCCCAGGCACCATACCGGATGGCGCCGGCCGAGTTACGGGAACTCAAGACTCAATTGCAGGAGTTGGTAGATTTGGGGTATGTCCGACCGAGCACTTCACCGTGGGGAGCACCGGTGTTGTTCGTGAAGAAGAAGGAAGGAAGTCTCCGTTTATGTATTGATTATCGACAACTCAACAAGGTGACATTGAGGAACCAGTATCCTCTACCCAGGATTGATGACCTTTTCGACCAGTTGCGGGGAGCTCAGTGCTTCTCGAAAATTGATTTGCGATCTGGGTATCACCAACTGAGGATTTCGGAGGAGGATATTCCGAAAACTGCTTTTCGAACCCGTTACGGGCACTACGAGTTCCTTGTTATGCCATTTGGTTTGACGAATGCTCCAGCAGCATTCATGGATCTGATGAACCGGGTCTTCCGACCCTACCTGGATAAGTTCGTGATTGTGTTCATCGATGATATTTTGGTATACTCGAGGAGTGCCCGTGCACATGAAGAACATCTACGGCTGGTCTTGGAGAAACTGAGACAAGAACAATTGTATGCCAAGCTGAGTAAGTGTCAGTTTTGGCTGAGCAGTATTGGTTTTCTGGGACACGTGATATCGACGGATGGGATTTGCGTGGATCCCCAGAAAACAGAAGCGGTGACCAACTGGGCTAAACCGACAACAGTGACCGAGGTGCGGAGTTTCGTCGGATTGGCAGGTTACTACCGGAGATTCGTGGAGGGTTTCTCCAAAATTGCTGCACCATTGACTCGTCTGACTCGGAAAGGAGTAAAGTTTATCTGGGACGAGCAGTGCGATCGGAGCTTTCAAGAGTTGAAGGATCGATTGACCACTGCACCTGTCCTTGCATTGCCGGACGACAGTGGAGAGTTTGTAGTTTTCAGTGATGCTTCACTGCAAGGTTTGGGCTGCGTGTTGATGCAAACTGGCAAGGTTATCGCCTATGCATCCCGGCAGCTGAAGACTCATGAGTTGAACTACCCTACCCATGATTTGGAGTTGGCGGCGGTGGTTCATGCTCTCAAGATCTGGAGACATTATCTGTTCGGCGCAACGTGTCGAATATACACCGACCACCAGAGTCTTAAATATTTATTCACTCAGAAGGAGCTCAACATGAGACAACGGAGATGGTTGGAGCTACTGAAGGACTATGACTGTACGATCGAGTACCATCCGGGTAAGGCCAATGTGGTGGCGGATGCACTCAGCAGGAAATCAGCAGGAACTATTGCACACCTTGGGGTGGTGTATCTTCCCTTGCTGGTGGAACTCCGGAAGGCGGGAGTTATTTTGGGTACTGACGAGCATGGAGCTTTGTTGGCCAGCTTCCATGTGCGACCAGTACTGATTGATCGGATCATTGAAGCACAACTGCAGGATCCGATACTCTGTATTTACAGAATTGAGGTCGATGCGGATGGGAGACAGGATTTTACCATCCGGGACGATGGAGCACTGGTGAAATTGGGCCGTTTGTGCGTACCTGCAGTGGCAGAGTTACGGGCCGAGATACTTGAAGAGGCCCACAGTTCGGCCTATGCTATGCATCCGGGAGGTACAAAGATGTACCGTACCCTCCGGAACCATTATTGGTGGCCAGGAATGAAGAAGGATATTGCTGAGTTCGTGAGCAAATGCTTAACCTGTCAGCAGGTTAAGGCGGAACGGCAGAGACCGTATGGGGCTATGCAGCCACTTCCGATTCCTGAGTGGAAGTGGGATCACATCACCATGGACTTCGTCTTTAAGTTACCGAGGACTCAGAGTGGAGTGGACGGAGTATGGGTGATCGTGGATCGGTTAACCAAATCAGCCCATTTTCTGCCAGTTCTGGAAACCTATAAACCTAACCGACTGGCTCAGCTGTTTGTGAAGGAAATCATACGACTTCATGGTACACCGGAATCAATCGTGTCCGATCGTGATCCGCGTTTCACTTCCAGGTTCTGGCGGAGTTTGCAAGCTACTTTGGGAACAAACCTACGTTTCAGTACTGCTTTCCATCCACAGACCGATGGACAGTCTGAGAGAACCATTCAAACCCTGGAGGACATGATGAGGTCATGTGTACTACAGTTTCAAGACTCTTGGGATACTCATTTGCCATTGATGGAATTCGCTTACAACAACAGCTATCAGGCAAGCATCGGGATGGCACCTTATGAGGCACTGTATGGCCGACAGTGCAGGACACCTATCTGCTGGACGGAGGTAGGGGAGCGAGCGGCTGTAGGGCCGGAGATAATGGACTTAACCATGGAAACTGTTCGCGTGATCAAGGAAAGATTGAAGGTGGCACAGGATCGCCAGAAGAGTTATGCCGACCGACGGATTCGAGACTTGGAGTTTGAAGTGGGAGATTTTGTCTTCCTGAAGTTGTCTCC
Organism: Prinsepia uniflora; assembly: GCA_032719365.1. Taxonomy (NCBI): domain Eukaryota; kingdom Viridiplantae; phylum Streptophyta; class Magnoliopsida; order Rosales; family Rosaceae; genus Prinsepia; species Prinsepia uniflora. The sequence goes on along the minus strand of CM064864.1, from coordinate 13,589,277 downwards.
GTGGAGGGGGATTATCCGTTTTGGCCGACGGGGGAAACTGAGTCCGCGTTTTATCGGACCTTATGAAATCGTGGAGAGAATTGGCAGAGTTGCATACAGATTGGCACTACCCCCAGAACTATCAAGAGTTCACGATGTTTTCCACGTATCGATGTTGCGGATGTACGTACGTGATGCTTCTCATGTACTTAGGGAACAACCTGTCGAACTACGGGAGGATTTGAGCTTTGAAGAACAACCAGTACAGATCTTGGATCGGAAGGACAAGGTACTACGTCGAAAGACGATCCCTCTCGTGAAAATTCTCTGGAGAAACCAGGATGTGGAAGAAGCCACATGGGAGCCTGAGGCTCAGATGCGAGAACAATTTCCTCATTTGTTTCTTTGAAATTTCGGGACGAAATTTCTTAAGGGGGGAAGGTTGTAACACCCCGGAAATTCGAGGATTCTCATTTTGTAATTTAATGTGTGATTTGACGATTTTACCCTTGAGAATGGTATGGTCAAATTATTGACTTTTTGATTGATGAACTAAATGGACTTTAACCTATGACCGTGACGTAGTTCGGGACGTCACGAGTTCATAGACAGGTGGCACGTCCAATTCGGACGATCAGGGAAAAAGTTATGACTATCGGAAGTTCAGGGGTATTACCGTAATTTGGACTTCCGGGAGGGGGAAAATGTTGACTTTTCTTTTGGCAACTAATTTTCAGTTGACTCAAGGACCGTCAGGTAGGCCTCGACGTCCTGAGTCCGTAGACAGGCGGCACGCCGAAATCGGACTTCGTACGAGGAAGTTATGGTCAGAAACGTGAAATCGGGAGGTTCGTGTCTCGGTTTTCGTGTCGAATATTTTATTCTAAAAATTCTGATTGGAGGACACCTGGTGAGTGACAAGTGTCACTCACCCATTGGCTAGATTGGATCAGATCCACTATGGGATTAAATAGCATTAAAATCCACTTTTGATCTCAGCCATTGATTTGAAGTACCCAGATCTAATCTGAACCATTGATCTCATCCTTGAGATCAAATCTGGACCGTCCATTTCCTTTCCCTCCATCCTTTATATTTCCTACCCGATATGCACATTCCGTCCATTTCGAACAAACACCCGAGCTCATCACCCATTCTCTGTGTCTGTGTGTTGCTGGACTCACGGGGAAGGACTGAGGCACGGCGAAGAGCGGCGGTGGACGACGGCGAGGTGGGAAAACCGGAAAACCCGAAACGGTTTCTAAAACTCAGATTTTGGTAACTCGAATTCCCACGTTTAGTTTTGTTTCCTATTAATCCTAATCGACTCTAGGGACTTATAGGAACCTTCTGGGCTTGAGTTCACGACCGGAGGTAGCCTGAACGGAGTGCAAACGGCGACGGGAACCCGGGTCTGTTCATCGAGGTAAGTCTTTGATTCAGCCCTTGTTTATTGATTTTAATTAGCTAGAACTGTTCCTGGGTATAAGACGAACATCTAGGAACAAACCAGAGTGAAAATGGTTGGGTGTAGAAGAAATGGTGACCGGGTCGTGATCGCGGGTCTGTTCGACCCAAGTTGCAGAGATACGGGTCAACCCGTCTGAGGACAGAGGTGATGACGTGGCACCCTGTCAGACTGTCAGGTGACGTGGACCAACCGTGAGCCGACACGTGTCACATGTCAGTGCACAGTCAGCACTGACATGTCAGTGACGTGGACCAGTCAGGGACTGCCACGTGTCACTGACATGTCAGTGACGTGGACCAGTGCCGTGCTGACACGTGGCACATGTCAGATCTGACACGTGGTCTGACAGATCAGTGAGGTGGACCAATTGGATGTTGACACGTGGCACCTGTCAGAGTCTGACACGTCAGACCTGACAGCTGTCAGATGACGTCAGCATGACGTCATGCTGACGTCAGCAGTGACGTCAGCGATGACGTCAGCAGGAACTGTTCCTGCGTTGACCGGCGCGTGGGGGCGCGTGTGAACAGTGTTTCTGGTGGGACCACCACCATTCTTTAGGTTTCGACGATCCGGATCCAATGGCGGTGGTTTCGGGTCGATCGGAGATCATTAAGTTGGTCAAAATAAGGTTTATTGCCTTGGGAAGCGCGTTCGGGCGGCTTTCCCGGGTCGGTTTCGACCTAGGCTTTCATGGTTGAATGTTGGGGGTTTAATTTGACCTTTACGAATACTTGGATTTGACAGGGATTGTACATTTGTACCAGGACGAGGGTATACGTTCGGTTTCTAGCAGGATTGTACTGTGAGTGGGCCATTTTCTTAAACCCTTGTGTGCATAAATGTTTTCTGGTTTTATTATACTTATTCACATGCTAAAACAATGATGGTTTTGATGATATGGAAAATATGGTTTTGGCACGTTTCACGGTATTTGGGCTTGAGACCCGTCCGATGAAACTGAATGATTGGTTCGGATTCTATCTATGTATATATATGTTTGCATCAATAAAATGTATTTGTTACTGCACTGTATAGATCCTTCCATATTATATTGTCTCCTCCGGATGAGGTACCCCGGAGAGGTCACGGACGTCTAGTACGTCCAGCGTCTATGACGCTAAGCATCGGGGATGCTGTACCCGAACGGGGTTCGGGGATTGAACTCGGAAATTGAGACCCGAGTGGCACGCGTAGCCTTGTGATTGTGACCTATTGGACGTCAGGGACGTCAGACATCAGGGATGTCGGGATTGGGGTGTATAGTGCAGCAACTAAAATTATGGTTATGGTTTTGCTATATGCCTTATGGTTCATATTCTATGGTTTATGATTTTGGAATTATGGTGCACGCATATTTGGAAAACGGAGGGGTAAATTATATGTTTTACTTATCAAACGATTTCATAAACTTGTGTTTCGGTCCACTCACCCTTACTGTTTGATAACCCCTCCAGGTCGGGAAACTGAGGTAGAGGAGGAGCCAGAGGCTGAGGCATAGATCTACTTCTGCGTACCTGAACCCCTGCTGGGCGGTGTACCCGCAGGATTACTTTAGAGTCGTGCTCGCAAATTTGTAATTTTGGATTATATCCCTTGTCTGACATTCGTTTAATTCGGATTTTATGTATGACTTTAATTTGGTTATTTATGCTTTTAAATGTTTTGAGGTTAAAATTGGTATGAATTATTGGGTGTCAGACGGGAGCAGGGCACGTCCCCTTGTGGTCCCTGTGGGATCGGGGCGGGTCCTGTCAGCTTGGTATCAGAGCACTAGGTTGTGGTCAGTACTAGGGTATTGGTCTGCATGCTAGACTAGCGATTAGTACTAGTTACTTTTCGACTTTTAAGAATATTGTTTTCTGATCTATGCCTCTTGACAGTTGGTTATGCCTCCTAGGAGAATTCCGCATACTCGAACGGACGAGGATCTAGAAAGAGAGATGGAATGCGCGAGCATCGAAAGGGCTCAACGTTTGGGAGCCACTCCTTTCTGCGGGGGATCAAACCCCGAGGATGCTCACGACTGGATCACCAAGTGGGAGAGGATCTTCTCGGTGATGCACTGCCCTCCGGGCGAACGAGTGACTCTGGCGGCCTTCTTACTGGAGGGAGGAGCCTACCAGTGGTGGCATGGACTCGAAATGTCCGGGTGGTCTGTCCATACCACTACCTGGGAAGCTTTTCGTTCCAGGTTTCTGGACCAGTACTACCCGCGATCCTTTCGCGCGGCGTGAGAGGCGGAATTCCTGCGGCTGGAGCAGGGTGACATGTCTGTTTCAGACTACGAGCAAACATTCGGGAGACTTTCCCGGTTCGCTGCCTCATTCGTAAGCACGGAGGAGGACAAATGCCAGCGGTTTGAGCTTGGACTCCGAGGGGAGATCCGGGCCAGTGTGACTGCTACCACTCATGCTTCTCTGAGGGATATGGTCGACGCAGCGGTGCGTGTCGAGGCCAGTCTGGCGGCACACCAATCACGACAACCTTCGGGGGAGGGGCGACGTCAGGATCGCCCACATCATGGGCCATCAGGCCGGAAGAACAACAGGGGAGGGAGCTACAGAGGAGCACCCTCATCCTTCAAGGGTCGTGGCTGGTCGGGTCGACGTGGAGGCTCTCAGGGCAGAGGATCTGGACACAATTCTGGGCAGCACTCATCTTGGAGTGGTGCAACTGGTGGGCATTCGGGCAGGCCAAGGCCAGTAACTTGTTTTGCTTGCGGAGAGGAAGGCCACTATGCCTGCGATTGTCCGCAGTTGTCCAAAAACAACGACGCTGGGGGCTCGAGTGTGGTGCAGAGCACGGCGTCCCACACTAACGGAGGTCGCGGTCAGGGAGGTGACCGTGGTGCTGGACGTGGCGCGCGCGGGCGCGGACGGAACGGAGGGCCGAGGGCCCAAGTGTTTGCAATGACCCAGCAGCAGGCGAGGACTGCTCCAGGCGTGGTCACAGGTACACTACATATCCTTAATTTTCTTGTACGTGTATTAATGGATGCGGGGGCTACACATTCTTTTATTTCGAGGAGTTGTGCTGGTTTGCTTGATTGTGTGGTATCAGCCTTAGATTGCGAAATGGGTGTTGGCACCCCGATGGGTACCGTGTACCTTGTGAATCAGGTGATTCGGAGGTGCCCGGTAAGAATTGAGGATGTGGATTTACCAGCAGACTTAATTATTCTGGATATCCACGACTTCGATATAATCCTAGGGATGGATTGGCTGTCGGAGCACGGATCGCTCATCGACTGCTGTAGCAAGCAAGTAATTTTGCGGAGCCCGGGTTTGCCGGAAGTTATCTTTCAGGGGGAACGTGATGGTTCGCCTCCTGAAGTGATTTCGTCACTTACTGCTACCAAACTTCTACGGAAGGGATGCCAGGGTTATCTAGCGCATGTCGTGTCGGAACGGGTCGATACTCCGGTTATCGACGAAATACCGGTGGTCTGTGAGTTTCCGGACGTATTCCCGGAAGACTTACCTGGATTGCCACCATCGCGGGAGATTGAGTTTACTATTGAACTACTCCCGGGTACCCGACCTATATCCCAGGCACCATACCGGATGGCGCCGGCCGAGTTACGGGAACTCAAGACTCAATTGCAGGAGTTGGTAGATTTGGGGTATGTCCGACCGAGCACTTCACCGTGGGGAGCACCGGTGTTGTTCGTGAAGAAGAAGGAAGGAAGTCTCCGTTTATGTATTGATTATCGACAACTCAACAAGGTGACATTGAGGAACCAGTATCCTCTACCCAGGATTGATGACCTTTTCGACCAGTTGCGGGGAGCTCAGTGCTTCTCGAAAATTGATTTGCGATCTGGGTATCACCAACTGAGGATTTTGGAGGAGGATATTCCGAAAACTGCTTTTCGAACCCGTTACGGGCACTACGAGTTCCTTGTTATGCCATTTGGTTTGACGAATGCTCCAGCAGCATTCATGGATCTGATGAACCGGGTCTTCCGACCCTACCTGGATAAGTTCGTGATTGTGTTCATCGATGATATTTTGGTATACTCGAGGAGTGCCCGTGCACATGAAGAACATCTACGGCTGGTCTTGGAGAAACTGAGACAAGAACAATTGTATGCCAAGCTGAGTAAGTGTCAGTTTTGGCTGAGCAGTATTGGTTTTCTGGGACACGTGATATCGACGGATGGGATTTGCGTGGATCCCCAGAAAACAGAAGCGGTGACCAACTGGGCTAAACCGACAACAGTGACCGAGGTGCGGAGTTTCGTCGGATTGGCAGGTTACTACCGGAGATTCGTGGAGGGTTTCTCCAAAATTGCTGCACCATTGACTCGTCTGACTCGGAAAGGAGTAAAGTTTATCTGGGACGAGCAGTGCGATCGGAGCTTTCAAGAGTTGAAGGATCGATTGACCACTGCACCTGTCCTTGCATTGCCGGACGACAGTGGAGAGTTTGTAGTTTTCAGTGATGCTTCACTGCAAGGTTTGGGCTGCGTGTTGATGCAAACTGGCAAGGTTATCGCCTATGCATCCCGGCAGCTGAAGACTCATGAGTTGAACTACCCTACCCATGATTTGGAGTTGGCGGCGGTGGTTCATGCTCTCAAGATCTGGAGACATTATCTGTTCGGCGCAACGTGTCGAATATACACCGACCACCAGAGTCTTAAATATTTATTCACTCAGAAGGAGCTCAACATGAGACAACGGAGATGGTTGGAGCTACTGAAGGACTATGACTGTACGATCGAGTACCATCCGGGTAAGGCCAATGTGGTGGCGGATGCACTCAGCAGGAAATCAGCAGGAACTATTGCACACCTTGGGGTGGTGTATCTTCCCTTGCTGGTGGAACTCCGGAAGGCGGGAGTTATTTTGGGTACTGACGAGCATGGAGCTTTGTTGGCCAGCTTCCATGTGCGACCAGTACTGATTGATCGGATCATTGAAGCACAACTGCAGGATCCGATACTCTGTATTTACAGAATTGAGGTCGATGCGGATGGGAGACAGGATTTTACCATCCGGGACGATGGAGCACTGGTGAAATTGGGCCGTTTGTGCGTACCTGCAGTGGCAGAGTTACGGGCCGAGATACTTGAAGAGGCCCACAGTTCGGCCTATGCTATGCATCCGGGAGGTACAAAGATGTACCGTACCCTCCGGAACCATTATTGGTGGCCAGGAATGAAGAAGGATATTGCTGAGTTCGTGAGCAAATGCTTAACCTGTCAGCAGGTTAAGGCGGAACGGCAGAGACCGTATGGGGCTATGCAGCCACTTCCGATTCCTGAGTGGAAGTGGGATCACATCACCATGGACTTCGTCTTTAAGTTACCGAGGACTCAGAGTGGAGTGGACGGAGTATGGGTGATCGTGGATCGGTTAACCAAATCAGCCCATTTTCTGCCAGTTCTGGAAACCTATAAACCTAACCGACTGGCTCAGCTGTTTGTGAAGGAAATCATACGACTTCATGGTACACCGGAATCAATCGTGTCCGATCGTGATCCGCGTTTCACTTCCAGGTTCTGGCGGAGTTTGCAAGCTACTTTGGGAACAAACCTACGTTTCAGTACTGCTTTCCATCCACAGACCGATGGACAGTCTGAGAGAACCATTCAAACCCTGGAGGACATGATGAGGTCATGTGTACTACAGTTTCAAGACTCTTGGGATACTCATTTGCCATTGATGGAATTCGCTTACAACAACAGCTATCAGGCAAGCATCGGGATGGCACCTTATGAGGCACTGTATGGCCGACAGTGCAGGACACCTATCTGCTGGACGGAGGTAGGGGAGCGAGCGGCTGTAGGGCCGGAGATAATGGACTTAACCATGGAAACTGTTCGCGTGATCAAGGAAAGATTGAAGGTGGCACAGGATCGCCAGAAGAGTTATGCCGACCGACGGATTCGAGACTTGGAGTTTGAAGTGGGAGATTTTGTCTTCCTGAAGTTGTCTCCGTGGAGGGGGATTATCCGTTTTGGCCGACGGGGGAAACTGAGTCCGCGTTTTATCGGACCTTATGAAATCGTGGAGAGAATTGGCAGAGTTGCATACAGATTGGCACTACCCCCAGAACTATCAAGAGTTCACGATGTTTTCCACGTATCGATGTTGCGGATGTACGTACGTGATGCTTCTCATGTACTTAGGGAACAACCTGTCGAACTACGGGAGGATTTGAGCTTTGAAGAACAACCAGTACAGATCTTGGATCGGAAGGACAAGGTACTACGTCGAAAGACGATCCCTCTCGTGAAAATTCTCTGGAGAAACTAGGATGTGGAAGAAGCCACATGGGAGCCTGAGGCTCAGATGCGAGAACAATTTCCTCATTTGTTTCTTTGAAATTTCGGGACGAAATTTCTTAAGGGGGGAAGGTTGTAACACCCCGGAAATTCGAGGATTCTCATTTTGTAATTTAATGTGTGATTTGACGATTTTACCCTTGAGAATGGTATGGTCAAATTATTGACTTTTTGATTGATGAACTAAATGGACTTTAACCTATGACCGTGACGTAGTTCGGGACGTCACGAGTTCATAGACAGGTGGCACGTCCAATTCGGACGATCAGGGAAAAAGTTATGACTATCGGAAGTTCAGGGGTATTACCGTAATTTGGACTTCCGGGAGGGGGAAAATGTTGACTTTTCTTTTGGCAACTAATTTTCAGTTGACTCAAGGACCGTCAGGTAGGCCTCGACGTCCTGAGTCCGTAGACAGGCGGCACGCCGAAATCGGACTTCGTACGAGGAAGTTATGGTCAGAAACGTGAAATCGGGAGGTTCGTGTCTCGGTTTTCGTGTCGAATATTTTATTCTAAAAATTCTGATTGGAGGACACCTGGTGAGTGACAAGTGTCACTCACCCATTGGCTAGATTGGATCAGATCCACTATGGGATTAAATAGCATTAAAATCCACTTTTGATCTCAGCCATTGATTTGAAGTACCCAGATCTAATCTGAACCATTGATCTCATCCTTGAGATCAAATCTGGACCGTCCATTTCCTTTCCCTCCATCCTTTATATTTCCTACCCGATATGCACATTCCGTCCATTTCGAACAAACACCCGAGCTCATCACCCATTCTCTGTGTCTGTGTGTTGCTGGACTCACGGGGAAGGACTGAGGCACGGCGAAGAGCGGCGGTGGACGACGGCGAGGTGGGAAAACCGGAAAACCCGAAACGGTTTCTAAAACTCAGATTTTGGTAACTCGAATTCCCACGTTTAGTTTTGTTTCCTATTAATCCTAATCGACTCTAGGGACTTATAGGAACCTTCTGGGCTTGAGTTCACGACCGGAGGTAGCCTGAACGGAGTGCAAACGGCGACGGGAACCCGGGTCTGTTCATCGAGGTAAGTCTTTGATTCAGCCCTTGTTTATTGATTTTAATTAGCTAGAACTGTTCCTGGGTATAAGACGAACATCTAGGAACAAACCAGAGTGAAAATGGTTGGGTGTAGAAGAAATGGTGACCGGGTCGTGATCGCGGGTCTGTTCGACCCAAGTTGCAGAGATACGGGTCAACCCGTCTGAGGACAGAGGTGATGACGTGGCACCCTGTCAGACTGTCAGGTGACGTGGACCAACCGTGAGCCGACACGTGTCACATGTCAGTGCACAGTCAGCACTGACATGTCAGTGACGTGGACCAGTCAGGGACTGCCACGTGTCACTGACATGTCAGTGACGTGGACCAGTGCCGTGCTGACACGTGGCACATGTCAGATCTGACACGTGGTCTGACAGATCAGTGAGGTGGACCAATTGGATGTTGACACGTGGCACCTGTCAGAGTCTGACACGTCAGACCTGACAGCTGTCAGATGACGTCAGCATGACGTCATGCTGACGTCAGCAGTGACGTCAGCGATGACGTCAGCAGGAACTGTTCCTGCGTTGACCGCCACGTTGACCGGCGCGTGGGGGCGCGTGTGAACAGTGTTTCTGGTGGGACCACCACCATTCTTTAGGTTTCGACGATCCGGATCCAATGGCGGTGGTTTCGGGTCGATCGGAGATCATTAAGTTGGTCAAAATAAGGTTTATTGCCTTGGGAAGCGCGTTCGGGCGGCTTTCCCGGGTCGGTTTCGACCTAGGATTTCATGGTTGAATGTTGGGGGTTTAATTTGACCTTTACGAATACTTGGATTTGACAGGGATTGTACATTTGTACCAGGACGAGGGTATACGTTCGGTTTCTAGCAGGATTGTACTGTGAGTGGGCCATTTTCTTAAACCCTTGTGTGCATAAATGTTTTCTGGTTTTATTATACTTATTCACATGCTAAAACAATGATGGTTTTGATGATATGGAAAATATGGTTTTGGCACATTTCACGGTATTTGGGCTTGAGACCCGTCCGATGAAACTGAATGATTGGTTCGGATTCTATCTATGTATATATATGTTTGCATCAATAAAATGTATTTGTTACTGCACTGTATAGATCCTTCCATATTATATTGTCTCCTCCGGATGAGGTACCCCGGAGAGGTCACGGACGTCTAGTACGTCCAGCGTCTATGACGCTAAGCATCGGGGATGCTGTACCCGAACGGGGTTCGGGGATTGAACTCGGAAATTGAGACCCGAGTGGCACGCGTAGCCTTGTGATTGTGACCTATTGGACGTCAGGGACGTCAGACATCAGGGATGTCGGGATTGGGGTGTATAGTGCAGCAACTAAAATTATGGTTATGGTTTTGCTATATGCCTTATGGTTCATATTCTATGGTTTATGATTTTGGAATTATGGTGCACGCATATTTGGAAAACGGAGGGGTAAATTATATGTTTTACTTATCAAACGATTTCATAAACTTGTGTTTCGGTCCACTCACCCTTACTGTTTGATAACCCCTCCAGGTCGGGAAACTGAGGTAGAGGAGGAGCCAGAGGCTGAGGCATAGATCTACTTCTGCGTACCTGAACCCCTGCTGGGCGGTGTACCCGCAGGATTACTTTAGAGTCGTGCTCGCAAATTTGTAATTTTGGATTATATCCCTTGTCTGACATTCGTTTAATTCGGATTTTATGTATGACTTTAATTTGGTTATTTATGCTTTTAAATGTTTTGAGGTTAAAATTGGTATGAATTATTGGGTGTCAGACGGGAGCAGGGCACGTCCCCTTGTGGTCCCTGTGGGATCGGGGCGGGTCCTGTCATACAGGCTTACCGCCGCCGTGTCGCCGCCGTGGGCTGCCCAGTCCGGTCCTGAGTCGTCCAGAGGTCACACTGATCCTAACCCTACGTTTTTTCGAGCCCAGAAGTCATGGTTTGGTTGATTGGACAGTTTCGGGTGGTTTGGTTTCCTTCTCTGGTTTGTGGGTTGCCCGGCCGTGCAGGGTGGCCGTGGTGGTGGTGATGGCCGTCTGGAGGTTGCTGGTGGTTGCCTGGTGCTGCCTGGTGAGGAAGGTTGGGTGGTGAGCTGCTGGTGTGATTGTTTGAAGGGTGAGAGTGCACAGTTAAGAGAATGAAAATGTGGGAGTATGGTTTGATGAGTTTAAAACAGAATAGGCATTAGAAACCAACGGCTAGGATTGAGTCTGACTTAAGGATGAAAGGTGAGGATTTAAGGAAATTAAATTAATTAATTAATGGAATGGCAAACACAGATCCTGATTGACAGGACCCGTCCCAATCCCACCTGGGACCACCCGGGGACGTGACCCGCTCCCGTCTGACAATGACTCTAAACATACCAAAAGTACCCTTAAACAAAAACCGAAGACTCACATAGATAGATAATATACAAACACAGTGTTTAAAGTGATACTGTCAGACAAGGGAAAGTAAAATACAACATGTGAGCACACTAGTCAGAGTACATTTATTCGGTGCTCAACCTACCCACAAGTGGGTGTACAGGTGCACAGCTAGGCAAACTAAACCTCTGCCTCCTCCTCCGGATCCTTCTCCTCTATGGCCGTGTCAGGGTCTGGAGGGGTCAGTAAAACAAGGGTGAGTGGGCCAAAAATAACAGTTTAGAAATCAATTTAATCATAAAATAATCACAAGGTTTTACCCCTCCGTTTTCCAAATCTTGCATGCAGTGAAAACATAATATATAAACCAATGAACCACAATAATAATCGTAAGGTGAAACTAACATATCAGTGCACTGTAAAAACCCAACCCAAATGATGTCACGGTTCTAAGGCTACGCGTTGCCACTCAGGGTCTCACACCCGAGACTCTCTAGGTACATCAGCTCCCGGTATCCCGGTCACTGCCCGAGGTATATGAACATGCCTTCCTGAGAGTAAGCAGCCCAACGGGGGTCAACTCCACTCAGTCAGAGCCCCGTGACTACTCCAGGGTCCACCCAGGCCAACGACCCTCCCTGGAGGAGACAATATACACAGGTAGGAAAGTACAGTACAATAACAGTATAGTTTACCCTATGTCCCCCGGACATCCCAAACAAAATCCACATATAATCCAGACGGGTCTCATGCCCAAAACATTGTAATAACATATATAAGCAGTTTATAAGACTCATCAGTGGAAATAGTAAAACAGTTTATGCATGCAAGCCTTTTATAAATCAAATAGCCCACTCACACTCGGTCCTTGCTGCTCAACGATCTCTATAAACCTGTATTAGTATTCCTGAGGGTTACTTAAGGACCCTACAATAACAATACCAAGACCCTAGAACAGATCCGCCTCAAAAACGCGTCCCGGGCACTAGTCCCGGTGCTTCAAACCCCCTTTTGACCAACTTAACGATCTCCGATCGACACGAAACCACCGCCATTGGATCCGTATCGTCGAAACCTTGAAAATGGTACCGGCCCCACCCAAATTACTGTTCACACGCGCCCCCACGCGCCTGGTCAACGCGTGGGTCAACGCTGCTACAGTACCGCTGACGTCAGCAGTGACGTCATGCTGACGTCAGCATGACGTCATCACTGACACTTGTCAGGTGACACGTGGCACGTTCTGATTGGTCCCTGGTCTGACAACATCTGACAGGATGACGTCATCATGACGTCAGAAGTGACGTCAGCATGATGACGTCATCATGCTACAGTACCGGGTCGACCCGTTTGATTGGAACCGGGTCGCCGTCGACCCACGGTTTGACCTGATTCCATCACACAATTCCGGCCACCATTTTCGACGGGGTTGATCCCTATGGGATCGTCTAGGTCTGTCCTACGGTTCTACAACCTCAAAACACGAAGAAAGTGGAAGAAAACTCACCAGAATATCTCTGAAACTCACGGTCACGGTCCGGTTGTCTTCTCCGGTGATCCACGGCGTCTCCGTCGTCCAACCCGGTCCCAAACGACTCGTCACTCACCCTAGGACCTGTCTAACACCTAACAATCCATTTCTAAGCATTAAACACGATCGGGTCGAACAGGGAAGGAAAACGGGCATATCGGGTTTTGGGTCTTACCGCCGCCGTCACGCCGCCGTGGCCCTCGCCGTCGTCCAGTTAGGCTCCTAGAATCCCCACGGTGCAGACTGGAGCTCCTCCCGCGTCGAGGTGAGGTGGTTATGGAGGTTTGCTTCCGGGATCGGTTTCCTTGAGGTTTTCGGGTCGAGTTTTGGACGGGATTTTCAGGGCTGGGAAGAGGGGTGGTGGCTGCCGGTGATGCTCGGGGATGATGAGTAGATGATGGTGATGCAGCTGGTGATCGGCTGGTGGTGTGAGAGGGGCTGGTTCGATCGTCTTGGTCGAGAGAAAAGGGGAAGAAAAGCACGGTTTGTGAAGGGGGATGAATGTGTGTGTTTGTGTGTTTGTAAGAAAGAGCAGAAAACAGAACGTGCATGAAGCAGAAAAACAGGGAAAATGAAGGGCCAAGATGCAGTTGAGTAGATGATCCAACGGCTAGGGTGAATTGGAGGGAAAAGAAATAATATAAAAATTGATTAAATAGTGTTAATAGCTTTATTGGAATAGTAAGCCTTTGGATGGGTGACACTTGTCACCAATCCATCGGTTCGATTTAAATATTAATTTGGCACGGATTCCCGTAATTAATTAATATTTTATTCCGTTGTTCTCGGTTCGTAAATCCCGCTAAAACGCTTCCTTGACCATAACTTCTTCATACGAACTCCGATTTCGGCGTGCCGCCTGTCTACGGATTCGTGACGTCCCGATCTACGTCTTAGTCATGGGTCAAAGTCCAAATTATTTCCCGAGAAAAAGTCAAAGTTTCCCCCCAAGGGTAAAACAGTCTTTTTACATTAAACTATTATTATTTTCGGTTCGGGTCGTTACAACCTACCCTCCTTATAGAAATTTCGTCCTCGAAATTTACTCAAACAAGTATGGGTACTGCCCTCTCATCAATTCCTCGGGTTCCCATGTCGCTTCCTCCACCTCGTGGTTCCGCCATAGTACTTTAACCAAAGAAATCGTCTTGTTCCTTAAGACCTTTTCCTTCCTATCCAGAATCTGCACTGGCCGTTCCTCGAAACTCAAATCGGTCATCAGTTCCAGTGGTTGCTCTGGCAGTGCATGAGAGTCATCCCGAAGATACTTCCGTAGCATCGATACATGAAACACGTCATGTACTCGGGAAAGCTCCGAAGGTAGTGCTAAACGGTAAGCCACCGGACCAATCCTCTCGACAATCTCATATGGTCCGATATAACGAGGACTCAATCTCCCACGTCGTCCAAATCGAAGAATCCCTTTCCACGGTGATAACTTTAAAAAGACAAAGTCACCAACCTCGAACTCTAAATCTCGGATCCGTCGATCTGCATAGCTTTTCTGACGATCCTGGGCCGCCTTCAATCTCTCCCGAATAACCCGAACTGTCTCTTGGGTCATATCCATCAGATCCGGCCCCACTGCAGTTCTTTCTCCGATCTCCATCCAGCATACCGGTGTTCTGCACTGTCGACCGTACAGTGCCTCATATGGTGCCATCCCTATACTCGCATGGTAGCTGTTATTGTAGGCAAACTCCATCAATGGCAATCGATCAGCCCACGAATCCTGGAATTGCAATACACAAGCTCTCATCATGTCTTCGAGAGTCTGTATCGTCCTTTCAGATTGCCCGTCGGTCTGAGGATGGAATGCCGTACTGAAATGCAATTTCGTGCCTAAGGCAGTTTGCAGACTTTTCCAAAATCTGGATGTGAAACGCGGATCCCGATCCGACACGATCGACTCTGGGGTACCGTGTAGTCGGATGATCTCATTAATGAATAACTGGGCCAAACGGTTGAGCTTGTACGTCTCACGTACAGGCAGAAAATGTGCTGATTTAGTCAACCGGTCCACTATTACCCAGACTCCATCAACGCCACTCCTTGTCTTCGGTAACTTGAAGACAAAGTCCATTGTAATATGATCCCACTTCCATTGTGGAATTGGAAGTGGCTGCATAGCCCCATACGGACGCTGCCGTTCTGCTTTGACCTGCTGACAGATCAAACATTTGCTGACAAACTCAGCTATCTCCCTCTTCATCCCTGGCCACCAATAATAGTCCCGGAGGGTACGGTACATCTTTGTCCCTCCTGGATGCATAGCATAGGCCGAACTGTGGGCCTCGTCTAAAATCTCTCTCCTCAACTCTGGTACCGCAGGTACACACAATCTCCCAAGCTTCACTAATGCTCCATCGCCCCTGACGGAGAAATCTTGTCTCTGTCCGGATTCAACCTCGTTCCTGTAATCACAAAGTATCTGGTCCTGTAGTTGAGCTTCGATGATCCTGTCGACCAACACGGGTCGCACATGAAAGCTAGCCAACAAGGCTCCCTGATCGTCCATCCCTAACATAACTCCGCTCTTCCGGAGTTCCACTAGCAAAGGAAGATACACTAATCGCAAATGCGCAACTGATCCCGCCGACTTCCTGCTAAGTGCATCAGCTACAACATTTGCCTTGCCAGGATGGTACTCGATGGTACAATCATAATCCTTCAACAACTCCAACCATCTCCGCTGTCTCATGTTGAGTTCCTTCTGAGTGAACAAATGTTTAAGACTCTGGTGATCAGTAAATATTCGGCATGTCACACCGAACAAATGATGTCTCCAGATCTTTAGAGCATGAACCACCGCCGCCAATTCCAAATCATGAGTAGGGTAGTTCAACTCGTGCGTCTTCAGCTGCCGGGATGCGTAAGCAATCACTTTTCCATTCTGCATCAATACACAACCCAAACCCTGCAGCGATGCATCACTATAGACCACGAACTCTCCACTGCTGTCCGGTAATGCAAGGACAGGTGCAGTGGTTAATCGGAACTTTAATTCCGGAAAACTCTGTTCACACAAATCGTCCCATACGAATTTCACCCCTTTTCGGGTTAACCGAGTCATTGGTGCGGCAATCTGGGAGAAACCCTCTACGAATCTCCGATAATAGCCTGCTAACCCAACAAAACTTCGCACTTCCGTCACCGTGGTCGGTCTTGGCCAATTTGTCACAGCCTCCGTTTTCTGAGGATCCACACTTATCCCCTCGGGTGATATAATGTGACCTAAGAATCCAATACTATTTAGCCAAAACTGACACTTGCTTAACTTAGCATACAGCTGCTCCTGTCGTAGTTTACCCAATACCCTTCGTAAGTGCTCCTCATGAGCCCTGACACTCTTGGAATACACCAAGATGTCGTCGATAAACACGATCACAAATTTATCCAAGTATGCTCGAAAGACTCGATTCATCAAGTCCATGAATGCCGCTGGTGCATTCGTCAATCCAAAGGGCATCACCAAGAACTCATAATGCCCATACCTCGTTCGAAAAGCTGTTTTCTGAACATCCCCCTCGGCTATTCTCAGTTGATGGTATCCTGACCTCAGATCTATCTTGGAGAAATATCGCGCTCCTCGTAACTGATCGAACAAATCATCGATCCTGGGTAAGGGATACTGGTTCCTTACCGTAGCCTTGTTCAACTGCCGATAATCCACACACAACCGTAGACTACCCTCCTTCTTCTTCACAAATAAGACCAGCGCTCCCCATGGTGATGTACTGGGTCGGATAAACCCTAGATCCACCAATTCCTGTAATTGGATTTTCAATTCCCGTAGCTCCGCCGGTGCCATACGGTACGGTGCTTGTGAAATCGGTCGAGTCCCGGGGAGTAACTCGATCGTAAAGTCGATCTCCCTAGGTGGTGGTAATCCAGGTAAATCCCCTGGAAAGACATCAGGAAATTCCCGCACAATCGGAATATCCTCAATACGCAAAGATGCATCCGTAGACTCTACCACATATGCAAGATAACCCTGACACCCCTTCTGTAAGAGTTTAGTAGCTGTGAGTGCAGATATTACCTTGGGTGATGCATCTCCACACTCTCCCTGAAATATTACTTCCGGTAATCCTGGACCTCTCAAAGTCAACCGCATGTTACTACAGTCGATGAGTGAATTGTACTCCGACAACCAATCGACTCCAAGTATCACATCGAAATCGTGAACATTCATCAGGATTAAGTCTGCCGGAAATTCGACTCCCTCAATCTCCACAGGACAAGCTCGTATCTCCTGGTTCACCCGGTAGGTCACACCCATCGGTGTCCCCACTCCCATCTCGTGCTCAAGTGCGGTCACCTCACGGCCCAACAAACTCGCACAACGCGGTGAAATAAAAGAATGAGTTGCCCCCGAATCCATCAATGCACGAACAACCATGCCATAAATATGTACAGTACCTGTCAACACTCCCGGAATGGATCTGGCCTGCTACTGGGTAACAGCATAAACACGAGCCATAGACTCTGCAGGTCGTCCCCGTCCTCTAGCCCCTCGATCACGGCCACGCACAACACCGCGTGTCCGGCTGCTGTCAGTCTGGGATGCTGTGCTCTGTGCTGGCGCAGTACTGCCGCGAATCAGTGGACACTCAGAAGCATAATGCCCCGGCTCCCCACAAGCGAAGCATGTGACCTCCCTAGGTCGACCCGAGTATCCTCCCGGTGAGATGCTCATCGGTGAGTAAGACCGCTGCCAAGCTCCAGAACGCTGTCCAGACCTCTGAGGACTCCTGAACTGACCAGAACGTCCTCGGCTGCCAGAAGACGAAGATCCACCAGAATGTCCTCCCTTCGAGCCACGACGGCCCGAAAATCCCAAGTGTGGGCGATCACGTCGCCGAGTCTCCCCCTCAGCTCGCTGACGAGCCAGGATACTGTTCTCAACCCTGGTCGCCGCATCAGTCAGATCCCTCATGGAAGCAAAGGGTGTTGCAGTCACCATCGCCTGAATCTCCGGTCGCAAGCCCCACTCAAATCTGCGACATCGGTCTGCCTCGGTGATCACGAAGTTCTCAGCAAAGCGAGACAACATCAGGAAGGTCTCCTCGTACTCTGCTACAGTCTGATCCCCCTGCCGGAGTTGCAGAAACTCCGCCTCACGGGCGTTGCGGAACGACCGCGGATAGAACTGGTTGAGAAACCGCTCTCGGAAGGTCTCCCATGGGATGGTGTGAACAGTCCAGCCGGCCAAAACAAGGTTGTGCCACCATCGGTAAGCGCTCCCATCCAATAGGAAAGTCGCCAGTATGACACGCTCCTCCGGAGGACAGTGCATGACCTCGAAAATCCTCTCCCAGCGGTCAATCCACTGGTGTGCTTCCTGAGGGTCGGTTCCCCCACTGAAGTGCGTAGCACCCAGGCGCTGAGCCCGCTCAATGCTCGCAGTGTCTCCATTTCCTCCATTGCCCTCGTCAACACGTGCACGGGGTTCACGTCGGGGAGGCATATCCAACTGTGAAGAGGCAAACAGGTTAAAAGACATCGAAAGCGACTATGTACAAAGTACAAACCGCTAACCTAGTACTCTGACCACTAATCCTAATGCTCTGATACCAAGCTGACAGGACCCGTCCCAATCCCACCTGGGACCACCCGGGGACGTGACCCGCTCCCGTCTGACAATGACTCTAAACATACCAAAAGTACCCTTAAACAAAAACCGAAGACTCACATAGATAGATAATATACAAACACAGTGTTTAAAGTGATACTGTCAGACAAGGGAAAGTAAAATACAACATGTGAGCACACTAGTCAGAGTACATTTATTCGGTGCTCAACCTACCCACAAGTGGGTGTACAGGTGCACAGCTAGGAAAACTAAACCTCTGCCTCCTCCTCCGGATCCTCCTCCTCTATGGCCGTGTCAGGGTCTGGAGGGGTCAGTAAAACAAGGGTGAGTGGGCCAAAAATAACAGTTTAGAAATCAATTTAATCATAAAATAATCACAAGGTTTTACCCCTCCGTTTTCCAAATCTTGCATGCAGTGAAAACATAATATATAAACCAATGAACCACAATAATAATCGTAAGGTGAAACTAACATATCAGTGCACTGTAAAAACCCAACCCAAATGATGTCACGGTTCTAAGGCTACGCGTTGCCACTCAGGGTCTCACACCCGAGACTCTCTAGGTACATCAGCTCCCAGTATCCCGGTCACTGCCCGAGGTATATGAACATGCCTTCCTGAGAGTAAGCAGCCCAACGGGGGTCAACTCCACTCAGTCAGAGCCCCGTGACTACTCCAGGGTCCACCCAGGCCAACGACCCTCCCTGGAGGAGACAATATACACAGGTAGGAAAGTACAGTACAATAACAGTATAGTTTACCCTATGTCCCCCGGACATCCCAAACAAAATCCACATATAATCCAGACGGGTCTCATGCCCAAAACATTGTAATAACATATATAAGCAGTTTATAAGACTCATCAGTGGAAATAGTAAAACAGTTTATGCATGCAAGCCTTTTATAAATCAAACAGCCCACTCACACTCGGTCCTTGCTGCTCAACGATCTCTATAAACCTGTATTAGTATTCCTGAGGGTTACTTAAGGACCCTACAATAACAATACCAAGACCCTAGAACAGATCCGCCTCAAAAACGCGTCCCGGGCACTAGTCCCGGTGCTTCAAACCCCCTTTTGACCAACTTAACGATCTCCGATCGACACGAAACCACCGCCATTGGATCCGTATCGTCGAAACCTTGAAAATGGTACCGGCCCCACCAAAATTACTGTTCACACGCGCCCCCACGCGCCTGGTCAACGCGTGGGTCAACGCTGCTACAGTACCGCTGACGTCAGCAGTGACGTCATGCTGACGTCAGCATGACGTCATCACTGACACTTGTCAGGTGACACGTGGCACGTTCTGATTGGTCCCTGGTCTGACAACATCTGACAGGATGACGTCATCATGACGTCAGAAGTGACGTCAGCATGATGACGTCATCATGCTACAGTACCGGGTCGACCCGTTTGATTGGAACCGGGTCGCCGTCGACCCACGGTTTGACCCGATTCCATCACACAATTCCGGCCACCATTTTCGACGGGGTTGATCCCTATGGGATCGTCTAGGTCTGTCCTACGGTTCTACAACCTCAAAACACGAAGAAAGTGGAAGAAAACTCACCAGAATATCTCTGAAACTCACGGTCACGGTCCGGTTGTCTTCTCCGGTGATCCACGGCGTCTCCGTCGTCCAACCCGGTCCCAAACGACTCGTCACTCACCCTAGGACCTGTCTAACACCTAACAATCCATTTCTAAGCATTAAACACGATCGGGTCGAACAGGGAAGGAAAACGGGCATATCGGGTTTTGGGTCTTACCGCCGCCGTCACGCCGCCGTGGCCCTCGCCGTCGTCCAGTTAGGCTCCTAGAATCCCCACGGTGCAGACTGGAGCTCCTCCCGCGTCGAGGTGAGGTGGTTATGGAGGTTTGCTTCCGGGATCGGTTTCCTTGAGGTTTTCGGGTCGAGTTTTGGACGGGATTTTCAGGGCTGGGAAGAGGGGTGGTGGCTGCCGGTGATGCTCGGGGATGATGAGTAGATGATGGTGATGCAGCTGGTGATCGGCTGGTGGTGTGAGAGGGGCTGATTCGATCGTCTTGGTCGAGAGAAAAGGGGAAGAAAAGCACGGTTTGTGAAGGGGGATGAATGTGTGTGTTTGTGTGTTTGTAAGAAAGAGCAGAAAACAGAACGTGCATGAAGCAGAAAAACAGGGAAAATGAAGGGCCAAGATGCAGTTGAGTAGATGATCCAACGGCTAGGGTGAATTGGAGGGAAAAGAAATAATATAAAAATTGATTAAATAGTGTTAATAGCTTTATTGGAATAGTAAGCCTTTGGATGGGTGACACTTGTCACCAATCCATCGGTTCGATTTAAATATTAATTTGGCACGGATTCCCGTAATTAATTAATATTTTATTCCGTTGTTCTCGGTTCGTAAATCCCGCTAAAACGCTTCCTTGACCATAACTTCTTCATACGAACTCCGATTTCGGCGTGCCGCCTGTCTACGGATTCGTGACGTCCCGATCTACGTCTTAGTCATGGGTCAAAGTCCAAATTATTTCCCGAGAAAAAGTCAAAGTTTCCCCCCAAGGGTAAAACAGTCTTTTTACATTAAACTATTATTATTTTCGGTTCGGGTCGTTACAACCTACCCTCCTTATAGAAATTTCGTCCTCGAAATTTACTCAAACAAGTATGGGTACTGCCCTCTCATCAATTCCTCGGGTTCCCATGTCGCTTCCTCCACCTCGTGGTTCCGCCATAGTACTTTAACCAAAGAAATCGTCTTTTTCCTTAAGACCTTTTCCTTCCTATCCAGAATCTGCACTGGCCGTTCCTCGAAACTCAAATCGGTCATCAGTTCCAGTGGTTGCTCTGGCAGTGCATGAGAGTCATCCCGAAGATACTTCCGTAGCATCGATACATGAAACACGTCATGTACTCGGGAAAGCTCCGAAGGTAGTGCTAAACGGTAAGCCACCGGACCAATCCTCTCGACAATCTCATATGGTCCGATATAACGAGGACTCAATCTCCCACGTCGTCCAAATCGAAGAATCCCTTTCCACGGTGATAACTTTAAAAAGACAAAGTCACCAACCTCGAACTCTAAATCTCGGATCCGTCGATCTGCATAGCTTTTCTGACGATCCTGGGCCGCCTTCAATCTCTCCCGAATAACCCGAACTGTCTCTTGGGTCATATCCATCAGATCCGGCCCCACTGCAGTTCTTTCTCCGATCTACATCCAGCATACCGGTGTTCTGCACTGTCGACCGTACAGTGCCTCATATGGTGCCATCCCTATACTCGCATGGTAGCTGTTATTGTAGGCAAACTCCATCAATGGCAATCGATCAGCCCACGAATCCTGGAATTGCAATACACAAGCTCTCATCATGTCTTCGAGAGTCTGTATCGTCCTTTCAGATTGCCCGTCGGTCTGAGGATGGAATGCCGTACTGAAATGCAATTTCGTGCCTAAGGCAGTTTGCAGACTTTTCCAAAATCTGGATGTGAAACGCGGATCCCGATCCGACACGATCGACTCTGGGGTACCGTGTAGTCGGATGATCTCATTAATGAATAACTGGGCCAAACGGTTGAGCTTGTACGTCTCACGTACAGGCAGAAAATGTGCTGATTTAGTCAACCGGTCCACTATTACCCAGACTCCATCAACGCCACTCCTTGTCTTCGGTAACTTGAAGACAAAGTCCATTGTAATATGATCCCACTTCCATTGTGGAATTGGAAGTGGCTGCATAGCCCCATACGGACGCTGCCGTTCTGCTTTGACCTGCTGACAGATCAAACATTTGCTGACAAACTCAGCTATCTCCCTCTTCATCCCTGGCCACCAATAATAGTCCCGGAGGGTACGGTACATCTTTGTCCCTCCTGGATGCATAGCATAGGCCGAACTGTGGGCCTCGTCTAAAATCTCTCTCCTCAACTCTGGTACCGCAGGTACACACAATCTCCCAAGCTTCACTAATGCTCCATCGCCCCTGACGGAGAAATCTTGTCTCTGTCCGGATTCAACCTCGTTCCTGTAATCACAAAGT
Organism: Prinsepia uniflora; assembly: GCA_032719365.1. Lineage (NCBI taxonomy): Eukaryota > Viridiplantae > Streptophyta > Magnoliopsida > Rosales > Rosaceae > Prinsepia > Prinsepia uniflora. Next base: position 13,566,966 of record CM064864.1, on the reverse strand, counting down.
ATCTGGTCCTGTAGTTGAGCTTCGATGATCCTGTCGACCAACACGGGTCGCACATGAAAGCTAGCCAACAAGGCTCCCTGATCGTCCATCCCTAACATAACTCCGCTCTTCCGGAGTTCCACTAGCAAAGGAAGATACACTAATCGCAAATGCGCAACTGATCCCGCCGACTTCCTGCTAAGTGCATCAGCTACAACATTTGCCTTGCCAGGATGGTACTCGATGGTACAATCATAATCCTTCAACAACTCCAACCATCTCCGCTGTCTCATGTTGAGTTCCTTCTGAGTGAACAAATGTTTAAGACTCTGGTGATCAGTAAATATTCGGCATGTCACACCGAACAAATGATGTCTCCAGATCTTTAGAGCATGAACCACCGCCGCCAATTCCAAATCATGAGTAGGGTAGTTCAACTCGTGCGTCTTCAGCTGCCGGGATGCGTAAGCAATCACTTTTCCATTCTGCATCAATACACAACCCAAACCCTGCAGCGATGCATCACTATAGACCACGAACTCTCCACTGCTGTCCGGTAATGCAAGGACAGGTGCAGTGGTTAATCGGAACTTTAATTCCTGAAAACTCTGTTCACACAAATCGTCCCATACGAATTTCACCCCTTTTCGGGTTAACCGAGTCATTGGTGCGGCAATCTGGGAGAAACCCTCTACGAATCTCCGATAATAGCCTGCTAACCCAACAAAACTTCGCACTTCCGTCACCGTGGTCGGTCTTGGCCAATTTGTCACAGCCTCCGTTTTCTGAGGATCCACACTTATCCCCTCGGGTGATATAATGTGACCTAAGAATCCAATACTATTTAGCCAAAACTGACACTTGCTTAACTTAGCATACAGCTGCTCCTGTCGTAGTTTACCCAATACCCTTCGTAAGTGCTCCTCATGAGCCCTGACACTCTTGGAATACACCAAGATGTCGTCGATAAACACGATCACAAATTTATCCAAGTATGCTCGAAAGACTCGATTCATCAAGTCCATGAATGCCGCTGGTGCATTCGTCAATCCAAAGGGCATCACCAAGAACTCATAATGCCCATACCTCGTTCGAAAAGCTGTTTTCTGAACATCCCCCTCGGCTATTCTCAGTTGATGGTATCCTGACCTCAGATCTATCTTGGAGAAATATCGCGCTCCTCGTAACTGATCGAACAAATCATCGATCCTGGGTAAGGGATACTGGTTCCTTACCGTAGCCTTGTTCAACTGCCGATAATCCACACACAACCGTAGACTACCCTCCTTCTTCTTCACAAATAAGACCAGCGCTCCCCATGGTGATGTACTGGGTCGGATAAACCCTAGATCCACCAATTCCTGTAATTGGATTTTCAATTCCCGTAGCTCCGCCGGTGCCATACGGTACGGTGCTTGTGAAATCGGTCGAGTCCCGGGGAGTAACTCGATCGTAAAGTCGATCTCCCTAGGTGGTGGTAATCCAGGTAAATCCCCTGGAAAGACATCAGGAAATTCCCGCACAATCGGAATATCCTCAATACGCAAAGATGCATCCGTAGACTCTACCACATATGCAAGATAACCCTGACACCCCTTCTGTAAGAGTTTAGTAGCTGTGAGTGCAGATATTACCTTGGGTGATGCATCTCCACACTCTCCCTGAAATATTACTTCCGGTAATCCTGGACCTCTCAAAGTCAACCGCATGTTACTACAGTCGATGAGTGAATTGTACTCCGACAACCAATCGACTCCAAGTATCACATCGAAATCGTGAACATTCATCAGGATTAAGTCTGCCGGAAATTCGACTCCCTCAATCTCCACAGGACAAGCTCGTATCTCCTGGTTCACCCGGTAGGTCACACCCATCGGTGTCCCCACTCCCATCTCGTGCTCAAGTGCGGTCACCTCACGGCCCAACAAACTCGCACAACGCGGTGAAATAAAAGAATGAGTTGCCCCCGAATCCATCAATGCACGAACAACCATGCCATAAATATGTACAGTACCTGTCAACACTCCCGGAATGGATCTGGCCTGCTGCTGGGTAACAGCATAAACACGAGCCATAGACTCTGCAGGTCGTCCCCGTCCTCTAGCCCCTCGATCACGGCCACGCACAACACCGCGTGTCCGGCTGCTGTCAGTCTGGGATGCTGTGCTCTGTGCTGGCGCAGTACTGCCGCGAATCAGTGGACACTCAGAAGCATAATGCCCCGGCTCCCCACAAGCGAAGCATGTGACCTCCCTAGGTCGACCCGAGTATCCTCCCGGTGAGATGCTCATCGGTGAGTAAGACCGCTGCCAAGCTCCAGAACGCTGTCCAGACCTCTGAGGACTCCTGAACTGACCAGAACGTCCTCGGCTGCCAGAAGACGAAGATCCACCAGAATGTCCTCCCTTCGAGCCACGACGGCCCGAAAATCCCAAGTGTGGGCGATCACGTCGCCGAGTCTCCCCCTCAGCTCGCTGACGAGCCAGGATACTGTTCTCAACCCTGGTCGCCGCATCAGTCAGATCCCTCATGGAAGCAAAGGGTGTTGCAGTCACCATCGCCTGAATCTCCGGTCGCAAGCCCCACTCAAATCTGCGACATCGGTCTGCCTCGGTGATCACGAAGTTCTCAGCAAAGCGAGACAACATCAGGAAGGTCTCCTCGTACTCTGCTACAGTCTGATCCCCCTGCCGGAGTTGCAGAAACTCCGCCTCACGGGCGTTGCGGAACGACCGCGGATAGAACTGGTTGAGAAACCGCTCTCGGAAGGTCTCCCATGGGATGGTGTGAACAGTCCAGCCGGCCAAAACAAGGTTGTGCCACCATCGGTAAGCGCTCCCATCCAATAGGAAAGTCGCCAGTATGACACGCTCCTCCGGAGGACAGTGCATGACCTCGAAAATCCTCTCCCAGCGGTCAATCCACTGGTGTGCTTCCTGAGGGTCGGTTCCCCCACTGAAGTGCGTAGCACCCAGGCGCTGAGCCCGCTCAATGCTCGCAGTGTCTCCATTTCCTCCATTGCCCTCGTCAACACGTGCACGGGGTTCACGTCGGGGAGGCATATCCAACTGTGAAGAGGCAAACAGGTTAAAAGACATCGAAAGCGACTATGTACAAAGTACAAACCGCTAACCTAGTACTCTGACCACTAATCCTAATGCTCTGATACCAAGCTGACAGGACCCGTCCCAATCCCACCTGGGACCACCCGGGGACGTGACCCGCTCCCGTCTGACAATGACTCTAAACATACCAAAAGTACCCTTAAACAAAAACCGAAGACTCACATAGATAGATAATATACAAACACAGTGTTTAAAGTGATACTGTCAGACAAGGGAAAGTAAAATACAACATGTGAGCACACTAGTCAGAGTACATTTATTCGGTGCTCAACCTACCCACAAGTGGGTGTACAGGTGCACAGCTAGGAAAACTAAACCTCTGCCTCCTCCTCCGGATCCTCCTCCTCTATGGCCGTGTCAGGGTCTGGAGGGGTCAGTAAAACAAGGGTGAGTGGGCCAAAAATAACAGTTTAGAAATCAATTTAATCATAAAATAATCACAAGGTTTTACCCCTCCGTTTTCCAAATCTTGCATGCAGTGAAAACATAATATATAAACCAATGAACCACAATAATAATCGTAAGGTGAAACTAACATATCAGTGCACTGTAAAAACCCAACCCAAATGATGTCACGGTTCTAAGGCTACGCGTTGCCACTCAGGGTCTCACACCCGAGACTCTCTAGGTACATCAGCTCCCAGTATCCCGGTCACTGCCCGAGGTATATGAACATGCCTTCCTGAGAGTAAGCAGCCCAACGGGGGTCAACTCCACTCAGTCAGAGCCCCGTGACTACTCCAGGGTCCACCCAGGCCAACGACCCTCCCTGGAGGAGACAATATACACAGGTAGGAAAGTACAGTACAATAACAGTATAGTTTACCCTATGTCCCCCGGACATCCCAAACAAAATCCACATATAATCCAGACGGGTCTCATGCCCAAAACATTGTAATAACATATATAAGCAGTTTATAAGACTCATCAGTGGAAATAGTAAAACAGTTTATGCATGCAAGCCTTTTATAAATCAAACAGCCCACTCACACTCGGTCCTTGCTGCTCAACGATCTCTATAAACCTGTATTAGTATTCCTGAGGGTTACTTAAGGACCCTACAATAACAATACCAAGACCCTAGAACAGATCCGCCTCAAAAACGCGTCCCGGGCACTAGTCCCGGTGCTTCAAACCCCCTTTTGACCAACTTAACGATCTCCGATCGACACGAAACCACCGCCATTGGATCCGTATCGTCGAAACCTTGAAAATGGTACCGGCCCCACCAAAATTACTGTTCACACGCGCCCCCACGCGCCTGGTCAACGCGTGGGTCAACGCTGCTACAGTACCGCTGACGTCAGCAGTGACGTCATGCTGACGTCAGCATGACGTCATCACTGACACTTGTCAGGTGACACGTGGCACGTTCTGATTGGTCCCTGGTCTGACAACATCTGACAGGATGACGTCATCATGACGTCAGAAGTGACGTCAGCATGATGACGTCATCATGCTACAGTACCGGGTCGACCCGTTTGATTGGAACCGGGTCGCCGTCGACCCACGGTTTGACCCGATTCCATCACACAATTCCGGCCACCATTTTCGACGGGGTTGATCCCTATGGGATCGTCTAGGTCTGTCCTACGGTTCTACAACCTCAAAACACGAAGAAAGTGGAAGAAAACTCACCAGAATATCTCTGAAACTCACGGTCACGGTCCGGTTGTCTTCTCCGGTGATCCACGGCGTCTCCGTCGTCCAACCCGGTCCCAAACGACTCGTCACTCACCCTAGGACCTGTCTAACACCTAACAATCCATTTCTAAGCATTAAACACGATCGGGTCGAACAGGGAAGGAAAACGGGCATATCGGGTTTTGGGTCTTACCGCCGCCGTCACGCCGCCGTGGCCCTCGCCGTCGTCCAGTTAGGCTCCTAGAATCCCCACGGTGCAGACTGGAGCTCCTCCCGCGTCGAGGTGAGGTGGTTATGGAGGTTTGCTTCCGGGATCGGTTTCCTTGAGGTTTTCGGGTCGAGTTTTGGACGGGATTTTCAGGGCTGGGAAGAGGGGTGGTGGCTGCCGGTGATGCTCGGGGATGATGAGTAGATGATGGTGATGCAGCTGGTGATCGGCTGGTGGTGTGAGAGGGGCTGATTCGATCGTCTTGGTCGAGAGAAAAGGGGAAGAAAAGCACGGTTTGTGAAGGGGGATGAATGTGTGTGTTTGTGTGTTTGTAAGAAAGAGCAGAAAACAGAACGTGCATGAAGCAGAAAAACAGGGAAAATGAAGGGCCAAGATGCAGTTGAGTAGATGATCCAACGGCTAGGGTGAATTGGAGGGAAAAGAAATAATATAAAAATTGATTAAATAGTGTTAATAGCTTTATTGGAATAGTAAGCCTTTGGATGGGTGACACTTGTCACCAATCCATCGGTTCGATTTAAATATTAATTTGGCACGGATTCCCGTAATTAATTAATATTTTATTCCGTTGTTCTCGGTTCGTAAATCCCGCTAAAACGCTTCCTTGACCATAACTTCTTCATACGAACTCCGATTTCGGCGTGCCGCCTGTCTACGGATTCGTGACGTCCCGATCTACGTCTTAGTCATGGGTCAAAGTCCAAATTATTTCCCGAGAAAAAGTCAAAGTTTTCCCCCAAGGGTAAAACAGTCTTTTTACATTAAACTATTATTATTTTCGGTTCGGGTCGTTACAACCTACCCTCCTTATAGAAATTTCGTCCTCGAAATTTACTCAAACAAGTATGGGTACTGCCCTCTCATCAATTCCTCGGGTTCCCATGTCGCTTCCTCCACCTCGTGGTTCCGCCATAGTACTTTAACCAAAGAAATCGTCTTGTTCCTTAAGACCTTTTCCTTCCTATCCAGAATCTGCACTGGCCGTTCCTCGAAACTCAAATCGGTCATCAGTTCCAGTGGTTGCTCTGGCAGTGCATGAGAGTCATCCCGAAGATACTTCCGTAGCATCGATACATGAAACACGTCATGTACTCGGGAAAGCTCCGAAGGTAGTGCTAAACGGTAAGCCACCGGACCAATCCTCTCGACAATCTCATATGGTCCGATATAACGAGGACTCAATCTCCCACGTCGTCCAAATTGAAGAATCCCTTTCCACGGTGATAACTTTAAAAAGACAAAGTCACCAACCTCGAACTCTAAATCTCGGATCCGTCGATCTGCATAGCTTTTCTGACGATCCTGGGCCGCCTTCAATCTCTCCCGAATAACCCGAACTGTCTCTTGGGTCATATCCATCAGATCCGGCCCCACTGCAGTTCTTTCTCCGATCTCCATCCAGCATACCGGTGTTCTGCACTGTCGACCGTACAGTGCCTCATATGGTGCCATCCCTATACTCGCATGGTAGCTGTTATTGCAGGCAAACTCCATCAATGGCAATCGATCAGCCCACGAATCCTGGAATTGCAATACACAAGCTCTCATCATGTCTTCGAGAGTCTGTATCGTCCTTTCAGATTGCCCGTCGGTCTGAGGATGGAATGCCGTACTGAAATGCAATTTCGTGCCTAAGGCAGTTTGCAGACTTTTCCAAAATCTGGATGTGAAACGCGGATCCCGATCCGACACGATCGACTCTGGGGTACCGTGTAGTCGGATGATCTCATTAATGAATAACTGGGCCAAACGGTTGAGCTTGTACGTCTCACGTACAGGCAGAAAATGTGCTGATTTAGTCAACCGGTCCACTATTACCCAGACTCCATCAACGCCACTCCTTGTCTTCGGTAACTTGAAGACAAAGTCCATTGTAATATGATCCCACTTCCATTGTGGAATTGGAAGTGGCTGCATAGCCCCATACGGACGCTGCCGTTCTGCTTTGACCTGCTGACAGATCAAACATTTGCTGACAAACTCAGATATCTCCCTCTTCATCCCTGGCCACCAATAATAGTCCCGGAGGGTACGGTACATCTTTGTCCCTCCTGGATGCATAGCATAGGCCGAACTGTGGGCCTCGTCTAAAATCTCTCTCCTCAACTCTGGTACCGCAGGTACACACAATCTCCCAAGCTTCACTAATGCTCCATCGCCCCTGACGGAGAAATCTTGTCTCTGTCCGGATTCAACCTCGTTCCTGTAATCACAAAGTATCTGGTCCTGTAGTTGAGCTTCGATGATCCTGTCGACCAACACGGGTCGCACATGAAAGCTAGCCAACAAGGCTCCCTGATCGTCCATCCCTAACATAACTCCGCTCTTCCGGAGTTCCACTAGCAAAGGAAGATACACTAATCGCAAATGCGCAACTGATCCCGCCGACTTCCTGCTAAGTGCATCAGCTACAACATTTGCCTTGCCAGGATGGTACTCGATGGTACAATCATAATCCTTCAACAACTCCAACCATCTCCGCTGTCTCATGTTGAGTTCCTTCTGAGTGAACAAATGTTTAAGACTCTGGTGATCAGTAAATATTCGGCATGTCACACCGAACAAATGATGTCTCCAGATCTTTAGAGCATGAACCACCGCCGCCAATTCCAAATCATGAGTAGGGTAGTTCAACTCGTGCGTCTTCAGCTGCCGGGATGCGTAAGCAATCACTTTTCCATTCTGCATCAATACACAACCCAAACCCTGCAGCGATGCATCACTATAGACCACGAACTCTCCACTGCTGTCCGGTAATGCAAGGACAGGTGCAGTGGTTAATCGGAACTTTAATTCCTGAAAACTCTGTTCACACAAATCGTCCCATACGAATTTCACCCCTTTTCGGGTTAACCGAGTCATTGGTGCGGCAATCTGGGAGAAACCCTCTACGAATCTCCGATAATAGCCTGCTAACCCAACAAAACTTCGCACTTCCGTCACCGTGGTCGGTCTTGGCCAATTTGTCACAGCCTCCGTTTTCTGAGGATCCACACTTATCCCCTCGGGTGATATAATGTGACCTAAGAATCCAATACTATTTAGCCAAAACTGACACTTGCTTAACTTAGCATACAGCTGCTCCTGTCGTAGTTTACCCAATACCCTTCGTAAGTGCTCCTCATGAGCCCTGACACTCTTGGAATACACCAAGATGTCGTCGATAAACACGATCACAAATTTATCCAAGTATGCTCGAAAGACTCGATTCATCAAGTCCATGAATGCCGCTGGTGCATTCGTCAATCCAAAGGGCATCACCAAGAACTCATAATGCCCATACCTCGTTCGAAAAGCTGTTTTCTGAACATCCCCCTCGGCTATTCTCAGTTGATGGTATCCTGACCTCAGATCTATCTTGGAGAAATATCGCGCTCCTCGTAACTGATCGAACAAATCATCGATCCTGGGTAAGGGATACTGGTTCCTTACCGTAGCCTTGTTCAACTGCCGATAATCCACACACAACCGTAGACTACCCTCCTTCTTCTTCACAAATAAGACCAGCGCTCCCCATGGTGATGTACTGGGTCGGATAAACCCTAGATCCACCAATTCCTGTAATTGGATTTTCAATTCCCGTAGCTCCGCCGGTGCCATACGGTACGGTGCTTGTGAAATCGGTCGAGTCCCGGGGAGTAACTCGATCGTAAAGTCGATCTCCCTAGGTGGTGGTAATCCAGGTAAATCCCCTGGAAAGACATCAGGAAATTCCCGCACAATCGGAATATCCTCAATACGCAAAGATGCATCCGTAGACTCTACCACATATGCAAGATAACCCTGACACCCCTTCTGTAAGAGTTTAGTAGCTGTGAGTGCAGATATTACCTTGGGTGATGCATCTCCACACTCTCCCTGAAATATTACTTCCGGTAATCCTGGACCTCTCAAAGTCAACCGCATGTTACTACAGTCGATGAGTGAATTGTACTCCGACAACCAATCGACTCCAAGTATCACATCGAAATCGTGAACATTCATCAGGATTAAGTCTGCCGGAAATTCGACTCCCTCAATCTCCACAGGACAAGCTCGTATCTCCTGGTTCACCCGGTAGGTCACACCCATCGGTGTCCCCACTCCCATCTCGTGCTCAAGTGCGGTCACCTCACGGCCCAACAAACTCGCACAACGCGGTGAAATAAAAGAATGAGTTGCCCCCGAATCCATCAATGCACGAACAACCATGCCATAAATATGTACAGTACCTGTCAACACTCCCGGAATGGATCTGGCCTGCTGCTGGGTAACAGCATAAACACGAGCCATAGACTCTGCAGGTCGTCCCCGTCCTCTAGCCCCTCGATCACGGCCACGCACAACACCGCGTGTCCGGCTGCTGTCAGTCTGGGATGCTGTGCTCTGTGCTGGCGCAGTACTGCCGCGAATCAGTGGACACTCAGAAGCATAATGCCCCGGCTCCCCACAAGCGAAGCATGTGACCTCCCTAGGTCGACCCGAGTATCCTCCCGGTGAGATGCTCATCGGTGAGTAAGACCGCTGCCAAGCTCCAGAACGCTGTCCAGACCTCTGAGGACTCCTGAACTGACCAGAACGTCCTCGGCTGCCAGAAGACGAAGATCCACCAGAATGTCCTCCCTTCGAGCCACGACGGCCCGAAAATCCCAAGTGTGGGCGATCACGTCGCCGAGTCTCCCCCTCAGCTCGCTGACGAGCCAGGATACTGTTCTCAACCCTGGTCGCCGCATCAGTCAGATCCCTCATGGAAGCAAAGGGTGTTGCAGTCACCATCGCCTGAATCTCCGGTCGCAAGCCCCACTCAAATCTGCGACATCGGTCTGCCTCGGTGATCACGAAGTTCTCAGCAAAGCGAGACAATATCAGGAAGGTCTCCTCGTACTCTGCTACAGTCTGATCCCCCTGCCGGAGTTGCAGAAACTCCGCCTCACGGGCGTTGCGGAACGACCGCGGATAGAACTGGTTGAGAAACCGCTCTCGGAAGGTCTCCCATGGGATGGTGTGAACAGTCCAGCCGGCCAAAACAAGGTTGTGCCACCATCGGTAAGCGCTCCCATCCAATAGGAAAGTCGCCAGTATGACACGCTCCTCCGGAGGACAGTGCATGACCTCGAAAATCCTCTCCCAGCGGTCAATCCACTGGTGTGCTTCCTGAGGGTCGGTTCCCCCACTGAAGTGCGTAGCACCCAGGCGCTGAGCCCGCTCAATGCTCGCAGTGTCTCCATTTCCTCCATTGCCCTCGTCAACACGTGCACGGGGTTCACGTCGGGGAGGCATATCCAACTGTGAAGAGGCAAACAGGTTAAAAGACATCGAAAGCGACTATGTACAAAGTACAAACCGCTAACCTAGTACTCTGACCACTAATCCTAATGCTCTGATACCAAGCTGACAGGACCCGTCCCAATCCCACCTGGGACCACCCGGGGACGTGACCCGCTCCCGTCTGACAATGACTCTAAACATACCAAAAGTACCCTTAAACAAAAACCGAAGACTCACATAGATAGATAATATACAAACACAATGTTTAAAGTGATACTGTCAGACAAGGGAAAGTAAAATACAACATGTGAGCACACTAGTCAGAGTACATTTATTCGGTGCTCAACCTACCCACAAGTGGGTGTACAGGTGCACAGCTAGGAAAACTAAACCTCTGCCTCCTCCTCCGGATCCTCCTCCTCTATGGCCGTGTCAGGGTCTGGAGGGGTCAGTAAAACAAGGGTGAGTGGGCCAAAAATAACAGTTTAGAAATCAATTTAATCATAAAATAATCACAAGGTTTTACCCCTCCGTTTTCCAAATCTTGCATGCAGTGAAAACATAATATATAAACCAATGAACCACAATAATAATCGTAAGGTGAAACTAACATATCAGTGCACTGTAAAAACCCAACCCAAATGATGTCACGGTTCTAAGGCTACGCGTTGCCACTCAGGGTCTCACACCCGAGACTCTCTAGGTACATCAGCTCCCGGTATCCCGGTCACTGCCCGAGGTATATGAACATGCCTTCCTGAGAGTAAGCAGCCCAACGGGGGTCAACTCCACTCAGTCAGAGCCCCGTGACTACTCCAGGGTCCACCCAGGCCAACGACCCTCCCTGGAGGAGACAATATACACAGGTAGGAAAGTACAGTACAATAACAGTATAGTTTACCCTATGTCCCCCGGACATCCCAAACAAAATCCACATATAATCCAGACGGGTCTCATGCCCAAAACATTGTAATAACATATATAAGCAGTTTATAAGACTCATCAGTGGAAATAGTAAAACAGTTTATGCATGCAAGCCTTTTATAAATCAAACAGCCCACTCACACTCGGTCCTTGCTGCTCAACGATCTCTATAAACCTGTATTAGTATTCCTGAGGGTTACTTAAGGACCCTACAATAACAATACCAAGACCCTAGAACAGATCCGCCTCAAAAACGCGTCCCGGGCACTAGTCCCGGTGCTTCAACCCCCTTTTGACCAACTTAACGATCTCCGATCGACACGAAACCACCGCCATTGGATCCGTATCGTCGAAACCTTGAAAATGGTACCGGCCCCACCAAAATTACTGTTCACACGCGCCCCCACGCGCCTGGTCAACGCGTGGGTCAACGCTGCTACAGTACCGCTGACGTCAGCAGTGACGTCATGCTGACGTCAGCATGACGTCATCACTGACACTTGTCAGGTGACACGTGGCACGTTCTGATTGGTCCCTGGTCTGACAACATCTGACAGGATGACGTCATCATGACGTCAGAAGTGACATCAGCATGATGACGTCATCATGCTACAGTACCGGGTCGACCCGTTTGATTGGAACCGGGTCGCCGTCGACCCACGGTTTGACCCGATTCCATCACACAATTCCGGCCACCATTTTCGACGGGGTTGATCCCTATGGGATCGTCTAGGTCTGTCCTACGGTTCTACAACCTCAAAACACGAAGAAAGTGGAAGAAAACTCACCAGAATATCTCTGAAACTCACGGTCACGGTCCGGTTGTCTTCTCCGGTGATCCACGGCGTCTCCGTCGTCCAACCCGGTCCCAAACGACTCGTCACTCACCCTAGGACCTGTCTAACACCTAACAATCCATTTCTAAGCATTAAACACGATCGGGTCGAACAGGGAAGGAAAACGGGCATATCGGGTTTTGGGTCTTACCGCCGCCGTCACGCCGCCGTGGCCCTCGCCGTCGTCCAGTTAGGCTCCTAGAATCCCCACGGTGCAGACTGGAGCTCCTCCCGCGTCGAGGTGAGGTGGTTATGGAGGTTTGCTTCCGGGATCGGTTTCCTTGAGGTTTTCGGGTCGAGTTTTGGACGGGATTTTCAGGGCTGGGAAGAGGGGTGGTGGCTGCCGGTGATGCTCGGGGATGATGAGTAGATGATGGTGATGCAGCTGGTGATCGGCTGGTGGTGTGAGAGGGGCTGGTTCGATCGTCTTGGTCGAGAGAAAAGGGGAAGAAAAGCACGGTTTGTGAAGGGGGATGAATGTGTGTGTTTGTGTGTTTGTAAGAAAGAGCAGAAAACAGAACGTGCATGAAGCAGAAAAACAGGGAAAATGAAGGGCCAAGATGCAGTTGAGTAGATGATCCAACGGCTAGGGTGAATTGGAGGGAAAAGAAATAATATAAAAATTGATTAAATAGTGTTAATAGCTTTATTGAAATAGTAAGCCTTTGGATGGGTGACACTTGTCACCAATCCATCGGTTCGATTTAAATATTAATTTGGCACGGATTCCCGTAATTAATTAATATTTTATTCCGTTGTTCTCGGTTCGTAAATCCCGCTAAAACGCTTCCTTGACCATAACTTCTTCATACGAACTCCGATTTCGGCGTGCCGCCTGTCTACGGATTCGTGACGTCCCGATCTACGTCTTAGTCATGGGTCAAAGTCCAAATTATTTCCCGAGAAAAAGTCAAAGTTTCCCCCCAAGGGTAAAACAGTCTTTTTACATTAAACTATTATTATTTTCGGTTCGGGTCGTTACACTGATTTTTGGGGATGATGTGGATGAGGTAGATGAGTGACATGTGTCACTCATCAAGGGTCCAGATTGATTGGGCTAAAGTAAATCAGATTCTAATATTTTATTATTATTTTAAGTTCCGAGTCTCGGTTAGTTCGGTTACGTTCTTGACCATAACTTTTTCGTCGTAAGTCCGATTTCGGCGTGCCGCCTGTCTACGGATTCGTATCGACGAGACCTACGTAACGGTCATTGGCCCTCGTCCGTTGGACTTCCCGGGTCAAAAGTCAACATTTGGCCCCCAAACGGCCAAATTACCAAAATGCCCCTCGACTTCCGAACGTCACAACTTCTTCCTCGAACGTCGGAATCGAACGTGCCACCTGCCTATGCACTCGTGACGTCCTAAACTACGTCACGGTCACGTGTCAAAGTCCTAAATACTTCCCGAGTTAAAAGTCAACTTTTTCCCCCCTCAGGGGCAAAACAGTCGTTTTACAATAAAATAAGAATTACGAAAGTTCGGGTCGTTACATCTACCAACCTATGATATGATTTCGATTGATATACATTCAGTTTTTGAGAAGATTATGCATGCTCAAAGCTAGATTGCGAAAGAAATAATTTACTTTTAACCTTTGTAATTTACTTTGTGCATTTCAATACTGTCGCATTTATTCTTGAGTATTTGTACTTTTTTTTATTACAATACAACTAGATTGTCAAGGAGAGATAAATATTCGAAATATACCAACTAGTGCATTTCATGGCGGCCTAAATTGTGAAACTGTCTATGTGTTTCGGTCGAATGCTATCATTATGACTTACGGAAACCCGCATAAAACCAACATACTAAATAACAAGTTGGTAACTTCAATATCATGGAAATCACATGAACTTGAACATGATAGGAACGAAAATTTATTAAAGCCCTTAGATACATTAAAGAATAAGGCATAGAAAACAAAAACACAAACTATTTGCTCGCTAGTTTTACAATTACTTGATTATAGGAAAGGTTTTTGGGCCACAAATGGAATTGATTTTCAAATTGTTTAATAACAGCCTCTACTAGTGATATGCTTACTTTGAAGGTAGCTATGGTCTATTTTGCTTCTTGGTCAACCCACCTAGAAAAAGACGGTGGCTCGAAGGCCCTTTAGTCCATTTCTTTCAAACCATCCCAATAGTCCACACAACACATCACTAAGGAACCACATGAAGCCTGCTCCTTCACTTTGCAATCAGGTTCCACGCGAATCCCCACCAAAGGTGACCTCAATCCCGTTGTCACGAAGACTTTTTGGGCATAACACTTATATATGGCAAGCATGTATCGATGTAATTATCGATTTGTTATTAAGAATCTCATTTAATTTATGTGTATATATATAGATATATCAATAATATTAGAGCATCATCAATGATAACATGTAAATTTGAAAATGTAAATGTATTTTTACAACTCTCGTAACAACTTAGTAGAATTCGTAAAACTACTTTGATTCTTTGTGAAATTGTAAAATATTGAGATGTAAAATTTACATCCTCATCTTGAAATTTAAATTTCCCCATTGGAGGAATGTATCTTAAAATGCATATGATTTTTTTTTACATAAAGCAATTACACAAAATTTAATTTTACATTTCATTAAATTAAAATAAATAAACAAGCAACAAGAATTGTCAGGACCCGTCCCAAATATCACCTCGATACCCGGAACGAACCCTCCTCCCGTCTGACAATCACACTTAAAGTACCAAAAGAACCTCAAAATAAGCATAACTATCATACAAGGGAGTAAATACAATACAACCGTAATACAGAGCATAGTGTTATACAACACAAGCACAAAAGTCCTACTAGGCTAGTCTCGCAACAGAAGAACGTCGTAAAGCTCTATGCCTCGGTTCCTGCCTCAACGTTCACCCCAGCGCTATCACCACGACCTGGAGGGTAAATTAAAAACCAGAAAGTGTGAGTGCACTGGAAGAAATAAGAGTTTCAAACACGATTTAGAAACAAATAAGGATTGAAAAAAAAACAACAAGATTTTTCCCTCCGTTTTAAAATAAAGTATGCATGCCTAATGAAGTATCAGAAAACCACAACATAAAATAGTATAACAAATACGCTAAGCTCATACCATAAAAACCAAATCCACAATTGTCAAGTCTGATCAAACCTGCTGGGTCTATCTGAGTCTTTAAACTCAAACCATGCCTCAAATGTAATTCGAGTCTTTAAACTCAATAGGCCTATTGGGGTAATATCGTAAATATCCGAGTCTTTAAACTCCCGAGTCTTTAAACTCAATCCGGGCCCGTCCCCCATCAATCACAATATCCGGGTCTTTAAACCCAATATCCAGATCCAGCAAATCCAATCCAAAACCAATTGAAAACAAATTCTAAATCCATATCCAAACCCGAATCCGAAATCACTGGTCTGATGCCCTTCCGGCATCCAGAACCGTCATTCCGAACCCAAATCCGGAATTCCACTTTTCGACTTTAAAACCAAATCTCGTTACCAAAATCCGATTTTAAAACCAAAACCTTGATTACCAAAATCATATCTCATAATCCATTTATAACCATCAGAAAACAATTATAGATTGAAAACCCAAAACTTAGCATCAAAATCAGAAATCCAGCTTTTTCTCGAAAAACGTGCAAAAACCCGAAAATGTCTCGAAAACGTGCAAGTATAGCAACCACATATAATCATAATTAAAAGCATAAAAACATATTTAAAATCATAAAACATAAATAAAATTAGTTAGACATGCTCGTAAGGAAAGAAAGAGTCCACTCACAAGTCAAAAAGTGTCAATCGCGCTCCGTGCGCTCCTCGACCGTCTCAGGCGTCTCTCGTCCTGTCAATAGGCACCAAATAGGGTCACAAATACGTCAAATACATTAACCCTAATTTCCCAAAATTTTCGGGAATTTAAACGTAATTTGAATATAAACCCTAAACCGTCCGGATCCTCGAACTAACTCGAAATAACGTCCGATTTACCCGAAACTTGTCCCAATAGATTCGTTATAACATTTAGACCAAAAACCATGTTGGAAGGTTCCTCAGAATCCTCCCCACGCGCCCTCACGTGCCGCCCAAAGTGGCTGCGCGTGGGCCTCATGCGCTGCTACAGTGTCATCGTCTTCCTCGAGTCAGCTGGTTCGACTGTACTGAACCGGCGTGACCGGTTCTTCTTCATTCCTCCACCAATCTCAACCATTCCAATCCCATTAGGTTCGTCCAGTTCCCAGCAATCCATTCCAGTCCTAAAACCTAGAAATCAAAGCCCTAAACCCATCGTCTACAACCTCGAAATATTTTGCCCGAAAGCCCTGTTTTGGTCTCCGGCCACCCAGACTTTCCCCCGTCACGGCACCAACCTCAGACGACTCCTGGGACCTTCCTGAACCTCACACTACCCACCAAAGTCCTCGACTCTAACTGTAACGACCCGTCCCGAATTCCGGGATTAGTTTAGTGACTGATCTTGATTAGTGAGGTTGAACGGTGGTTAGTAGGGCGGAATCGGACAAATTGTGCGAAATGACCGTTTTGCCCCTAGTCGTGGGCAAAATGTTGACTTTTTGTTCGGTGCGGTCAAATGGACTTTGACCGATGACCGTGACGTAGTTCGGGACGTCACGAGTTCATAGACAGGTGGCACGTTCGATTCCGACATTCGTAGAGAAAGTTATGGTGTTCGGAAGTTGAGGAGTATTTTGGTAATTTGGCTTATTAGGGGCCAAATGTTGACTTTTTGATCGGGAGGTCCGATGGGCGAGGGCCAAGGACCGTTACGTAGGTATCGTCGATACGAATCCAACGACAGGCGGCATGCCGAAATCGGAGATTCGACGACAACGTTATGGTCAAGGAAACGAACTAACGAACCGAGGCTCGGATTAAAATAATAATATAATAATGAATAGTGACCGTTGACCCTACACACCTGGATGAGTGACAAGTGTCACTCATCCCTTGAAATCAGAATCCATGTTTTTGGGGGAGACCTCATGATGATGTTTAATTAGTTTTTAATTAATTAATTAATCTTTTAATTTCCATTAATCTCCATATTTTCCTTAACCGTGTACAACCAAATCCAATACTCTCCCAACCAATTCCTCTTCCATTGCTGAACCTGAGAGTGTGAATTTGTGAGCGATTTGAGAGTGAATTCAACTGGGTAAACACGAGAGATTGACAGTGAGGAGGAACTGAGAATTCGAAAGATTAAGTTTTGGGAGGGAAAATCAAATTGGACGAATTGAGCTGCGATGATCGAATTGGAGCTTGGAAACATCTTACTGAGGTTGTGACGAGTCGATCCACGTCAAAAACGAGAAGAATTGGTGCCGTTTTGGCTCTGATCGAGCTTGGTGACAGAGGAAGAAATCGAGGATGAGTCGTGGAGTTTGGAGCTGCGATTGACTCAATTGTTGTGGGGAAATGACTCCTCATGATCCCACGATGCTTCTGGGTTCATCAATTGAAGGAAACCGATCGAGATCGATGGAACTCCATTGTTGAACAGTGACGGTGCTCGAGCTTGAGTCGTGACGATTGGGCACAGGTTTGATGCAATTGATGTGGGGGAATTGTTCCTCAGGGTCCGTTGATGCTTCTGGAATCATCAATTTGATGAAACCTGCAGCAATTGAGGGAGTTCCATGATTGCACAGTAACCGGGTGTTCTTCGTGGATCATCGTTGAATCGTGGGAATCTGGGTAAGGATTTGTGTAATTGAGTTTACAGACTTGTAATTGGACTTAAAACGAAACTAACTGAATGATTAATTGAAGGAATTAGGGCTGAATTGATGGACTTTGAACCGGGTTGTATCGCGGGTGAGTTGGACCCGTTTACCAGAGATACGGGTTAGGCTGGTGACACTGTTCACGGCGCGTGGGTTTCACGCGCAGCCACTCACGGCGGCGCGTGACGGCGCGTGGGCACGAATCTCGAGGTGAGGTCAACATGACTTCTGTCCTATTTAATGTAACGGACATTTTGGAATTGGTTTCGTGTCGATCGGACACCGTCTCGATATTGTTCGGGATGTCCGAAGGTTTTTAATTAAGTTTAAAAATAAGTAAAAATTCGGGAAAATTACGGGACTTTGATAGGATGTTAATGATGAGGTTAGTGACCCTCTAATGTGATTTGGACAGGATTGAGAGTCCCGGTGATAGTGGTGTGGCCCAGGAGGGCCGGTGGCACGCGTATCGAGGCACACGGTTAAAACGGTCTGTGAGTGGACTTTGGTTTTATAAATCCTATGCATGCTTAAATGTGTTATATGGTTTATATACATGATCTCTATGATGGTATTTGTGAGCATTGATTTCGGGTATGTTGCACGTATTTCGAGGTGTTTTCCGTATTTCACGTATATCGGGATTAACGGTTTATTTGTGATTTTGCGTGCTTGTGGTTAAATAAATAATATGATAAAACAGTTTTTATATTGGAAAGATGAACTCGGGCTTGAGGCCCACTTGTTTTGGAAATCTCGAACTTGGAGTCCATTTGAGTACGTAATCGGGCTGCGGGCCCAGTTGGTTTATAAGTCGGGCTACGGGCCCAGTTGGTTTATAAATCGGGTCGTGGGCCCAGTGGTTCATAAAGTCGGGCATGGGGCCCAGTTGGATTAAAATGACGATTTCGGGTCAGGGGCCCTATATTTAATAAATGTGGTTTCGGGTCAGGGACCCTAAATGGAAATGTGTTGTTTTATGGAAAATTCGGGCAGGGCCCATTGTGATGTTGTGAAATGAATTAATAAAAACTGTTTCCCATATACCATCTTGATACAAGGATATATCATGGTCTCCTCCAGATGTCTGGGACACTGGGGAAGTCACGGTGCATTGCCTGTGAAGGGTCACTATACGGAGCAGCCGGACCGTATGATGACTCAGGAGCAGGATTGCTATGATTGACGTCTGGGACGTCAGACATCAGGGATGTCAGATATATGGACCCGGAGAGACCCCGGGCAGCACGCGTAGCTTATGAAACCGTGAGATATGACGTCAGGGACGTCTAGCATCAGGGATGCTGGTGATGGTAATGGTAAAATACGAATTAATGAAATGGCTTTCCGGGTGGATTTATGATTGTGTGATTTTAATGAATTGATGTTCATTTATGGTCGTGGGTGGTGACCCACATGGTTGTTTATGTATAGTTATGGTATTTCACAGTTTTGGGCTGAGTTCCCACACTTGGTTTTTGGTTAACGGTTTTTGGGCTAAGGCCCTAATGGCTCGGTTGAGCAAACGTTTTGGTTACTGGTTTTCGTGGCATGCATACGTTTTTATTGGAGGGCATAAATGTCTTATAAATGTATTTGATGAACTTACTGGTTTTTGTCCACTCACAGCTTTTGGTTTTAATGCCCTTCAGGTTGATTACGGATGCGATTGCAGCAGAGACTGGGACATTGCACACCTCCTCCATCGATCCTTGCGCACTCTGGATGCCCCGTTTGGGCAGTGGCTCTTGGTTATCCCTTGTCCGACACCCCTTGTTGGACGGGAGCAGGGCACATTCCACGGTAATCCCGAGGGGATTGGGATGGGTCCTGTCACTAACCCAAAAGCCACGACTTTCAAAATGAACAAAACGGGAAAAACAGGGGATTTGGGTCTCACCTGTGATTCGTCCTCCGTCGTGTACCATGGTGTCCACTGAGTCCCCTGCAGCCGTCTTAGCCTCCTCTTAGCCTGGATTGGACCAACACACGGCGTAACCACCGCAAAGTTCCCACGGCCCTCTCTGTTTTCCCTGAAAATCCAACTCCCCGACCACCGTGTTTCTTACACGATTCCACTCCCAAACCAAGTCACCAGCTTCCCCTCTTCTCTCTGTTTCTCTCACAACTCACAAAACTCTCACACACTCACTGATTCGATCACAATCCTCACCGCCTCTCCTCTCTGTTTTCTGTTTTTCAAACCAACATACACGGTTCAATGTGGACAGTTTGTGACCGTGTATATTTTAGACAATCCTAGAAGCCTCTAGGGTTCATCCACGTGTCCCTTTCTCCATGGACATCAGCACAAAATATCCACTCCCACTCATGCCACTTGCCCTTATCTGATTGGTCCTAAGAGAAGACCAAAATGCCCATAGAATTAAAATTACCATTTTGCCCTTCAACTTTCCAGACCCATAACTATTCCGTCCGACGTCCGATGACAGCGTGCCGCTCGTCGTTGTACTCAGGACGTCGAGAGCTATCTAATGGTCATCGGTCTACGTGAAAATCAAAAGTCCACTAAAAAGTCAACATTTCCCTCTATTTAGTCAAAATCGGACATGCCACCTGTCTACGGACTCGTGACGTCCTAAACTACGTCACGGTCAATAGTCAATGCTCATTCAACCGGAAAATCAAAAAGTCAACTTTGACACACTAATCACAAGGGCAAAATCGTCCTTTTTTACAAATCTTTTACAAAATTTACATTTGTACCCTTCCTGAAGGTACGGGTTGTTACAAGAATACTACGAAACAAAGGCATAGAAATTGGTAGATATCTTGAAATATCTTTTTACATAATTTGTAGGTGAGAGATATGTGGAAGAAAATTTGAATACTACAAATTATGAACAAAGGATGCTTGATGTATATAGCAAAACTTCTTTTTTTTTTTAATTTAATTTGATTTTTTTGTAGGATTATTTAACACTGCTAAGTTTTCTTCGTATTCATTTGTTTGATCTCAATTTTTTATTCTAAATGAATCTAAATTTGGACCCTTGGATATATAATGTTGCATTAAATGCATATAGTTGTATTAAATAATAACCCACTATTTTTCATTGTATAATTTTAAAATGTAATGCAAATGTGGCCCGCAATAGAAAGTAAATTTACAATTTCTGGCAAGATTTAAATTTTACCCCTCATTTTTCCAGCCCATTAGACTACAAAATTGGATATCAGAGTTAAAAACTTCCATTCCAGTGAGTTTACATCCAACTATTTTTCATTGTATAATTTTAAAATCTAATGCAAATGTGGCCCGCAATAGAAAGTAATTTACAATTTCTGGCTTTAAATTTTACCCCTCATTTTTCCAGCCTTAGACTTCAAAATTGGATATCAGAGTTAAGAACTTCCATTCCAGTGAGTTTACATCCTAGTATTGGAGATGCTCATCTGCCTATTTTTCAAACGAATTTCGTTAGAAAAAGAAAAATTTGTCAATTCATTTGCGTTTCGCTGCTTTCGCATGACCTTTTTTTAACATAATTTGTTTTAAATAGATGAAGTGACTTATTGAAATATTAGAATAAAATTCAAAAACGTGGGATACTAATATTGAGGTATATGCACAATTACTAAAATTACTGTAAATTCAGGACGATTGCAGTCATTTACCTTATGTATATGTATATATTATTATTATTATTATTATTATTATTATTAGAGCCTCAAACATTACTTGGTGATCGAGCACCTTGGTACGATGCTAACTACTAGTTCTCATTTCACAAGTCAATGACAACATACATAGCATTATAATATCACTATATATATATTTACTCATTCAGAAATTATCCTAAAGAAAATTGGATAGCAATCTCAATCTCTAGAAGATTGCTTGAGGACCATTAAAAAACTGCAAGGGTCGATTAAAAAGTTGACATGCATGAATTCATGAACATATGCATGCACGTTTGAGATATAATTAGAACCCGGCGCCCATGAAGAAGAATAACTTTTGCAACCACAAGCATTGCAGAGATACGGTCTCCAAAGGCAAACAGTAGTAACTGAATTTCCTCTCTTTATCAATGTGAAAGAGATCAAATCCATCAATTGAAAAAAAAAGACGATCAAATATCCAACATATATTGATATATATCCACTGATGAAGAAAGCATGACGAAAGGAGAGAGTATATATATATATATATATATATATATATATGTTTCTAGAACCTTCTTTATGCTCAGCGCGCAAAATAATATTCCTACTCGCACTTATCATATAAACCACATATTTACTTTAATTCATCTTCCTTGGTAAATATATACACCCTACCAAATATTTTTGAACGAAAATAGGATAAATGGCTTCACGATATATGCATGTCTAAGTGGTACTCCCAAATCTACCACGACTCAATATTTAAGAAGACTAAAATGTTTGTTGAAATCTCAAACTCAAATTCAACCAAAAGACAAAGAAAATAATTGGTTTTTGTTTCCGCGCAACAATTGAGCACGACAAACAAAAAAGTCTGGATCGATTTGGTGTGGAGTTTAAATTCCAATTGAAAATTATAACTAAAGATCGATATTACTGGTTGCTCAAAATTTAGTTTCTTTATTATTACTCGTTCAAACATAAGAATTATATGTATGTGGTTTGTTTGGGTAATTGAATCATACAAGCCAAGGAAAATTTTAATAGTATATATATTATTTTGTGCGGTATGGTTGAATCGTACAAGCCAGGGAAAATTATTTTACTTAGTGTAATGCACGAAGAAATTGACATACTGAAGGACCTGATCTAAAATTAAAGTCCCGATCGATTAGGTTTTAGTGGACTGCACTCTTGAATTGACAGTCCCGATCAAATTTCCTAGGACATGTCAAATATGCAGGTGTAATTAGGATTAGTATCCTCTAGGGATCTGACAAGAACCCCACTATAGGGATTAATGTATATAGACGGTATTTTGACCGGAATTGTCTATATTAAAAATGATAGAACAATTCAAATCAATTTATGATTCTAGTCTGTGTAATCATCAATATTGATGCTAGTGTTGGAAATGCCGGTCAAAGTACACCGTACCATTACTATTGTTCATCACTAACATGATCTCAAGTACTATATATATAGCTATTGTTTTGAAAAGAAAAAAGACTAATACTGTGTTGATTAGTGAAATATGATTATGATTATGTATGCTAATACATGATATAATTAGGGTTAATATACATTTTCTCCCATCATGTTTCCACCAATATTAGTACATTGCCACCCTATATATATATATAGTTATAATGTATATTATCTTTAACGTTACATTTGTGTTCAATATCTAATTATTACTAGTTTATTACTAATTATTACTAATGAAGGCAATTCGTACTCATAACGTACAAAATCCCTAAATAGTGAGGGTCACGTAAAATTAGACTGAAAATTAAAAGATGTGAAATTTCTACAACGATTGATCTCTTCTAGAACCACTCAACCAAATAGCTAGGATAAAGCTAGCTGAAGGTTTTGCCTTTTGGACTGTAATTAAGTTAATTAAATAGGCTACTATGGTTTCGGACGGGGCATTTCTTTTTGTATGTTATATAATTAAAAGATGAAATCAATACCCAATATATAATGTAATTTTGGCCCTAATCCTCTTTAGTATTATATATCAATTCATTTTAAAATTGATGCTCATATATATATTTTGTATATTTACGCAATATTAGGTCACACCAAGCGGCAATCAACGTACATTTGAAAGCGTAGTAATATATTAAGCCTAGCTAGGATCTAGAAAGAGAATATTTAATACAGCCCTAAGATCGAGCTTGTGCATTCAGCCATGTTTTTGACTCAGTCTTCTAAGACTAAACATTATTGATATATATATATATATTGAATCAATTCATTTCTTCCTACCCCGACCTTTTTTCTTAAGAATTTTGTACGTAAAGAGACCTGTGAGGTCTCATATATGATGGCAAACTGCACTAACTGGAAAAAAATAATAATAACCATTGGAAATTTTGCACATTCCTAGGTATAAAGTGCCTCACCATGAATCTGATTCATGACTTTTGTAGGCGCGCTGTTTGGATCTTTTGAATACCCCAAAACTACAACTATATATATACATGTATTTGATGAGATCGATGTTGACAAAGTGTTGCCATCACATTCTCAAGCATTCCTGGTCTTCGAAGTCATAATTCAAGACTTCTTCTTTTTTTATTTTATTTTGTTGCAATAAAATAGTAATTATTTATCTCCAAGCTTGTACAATACGTACGTACGTACAAACCCTAATTCACCCTTTGCTCATATTGGTTTCGGTATCCATTGGCACAATGATTAACATTGTCAAATGAATGTGTCTGAATCAGGGTTTGTAGAATGACACACACAATTTTTCATGTGTACTGATCACCCTTGGTAGTCCAGTGATTTGGAGGAATTTGTTTCTATACATGTGTTTCATAGGTTGTGATGACTTCTGTTCTCCTAAGTTCCTAAAATATTTAAGAGGGAGACAAAACCATAGTGAGTTGTTGTGTTAGTCTTTCCGAGAGTTTACTTAATAGAAAATAAATCTAAATTGGTTTTTCAATTAAATAGTTCCCTCGTAAAATAAAAATTAACAAACATAAGCGTACGTAAAGCATGTGTCGGTCCCTACAATGAACAAATCTGGTTAAGAGAACATGAAAAAAAAATTTGATGGAGTTGCACCCCCAAAAAAAATATTAGTACTATAGGGGCAGGAATGGCTCAGTTCTAATAATCTTTGTATATTATTGATAAAACATGAAATGGTTCCTTCCAATTATAGCAATTAAGTTTGAAATTAAACACTATTAAATTAGGGTTTATACAAAAGATGAACTTCTTTTTTCTTTTCTTTTTTTGGCTGAAGATAAAAGAGGTGGCCGAATGACATCCGAACAATGCCAAGAGTGTGCTTCTGGAGAACTGCCAAAAGAATCTGTACGCTTCCATAGCTAGCAAGAATGACAGTTTTTGTTAAAGTCAACGGCCAAAAGGAAAATCCGTCTAACTAAAGGAAGCAAATGTAACATTATTCAGATTGTACGCATCTGTTGTCAAAAAGTGAATTGATATATATCATGCGCCGTATAGTTCATGTCGTTGTTCTATCTGAGATAAACATAATTAAGACGCCCACTTTTGAAAAACATCCGTTTAGATATCTATAAATTTGGATTTGGATTTGGATTTGGATTTGAGCTCTCCAAATTCTTAATCTAAATCCAAATTCTTAAGTTTGGACGAATTTTTGGGTTTCTCAAATTCATAAGAAATTTCATAAGTTCAAATCTAGAAATTTGAAATGACTTTTAAAACCAGTCAAATCTAGAAATTTCATAAGTTTAAGAGAATTTCAAATGATCATTTAAAATCCAAATCCAAATCATGGTTCCCAAATGGGCCCTAATGTATGGTCAGATGAAAAAAATTTAAGATTACAAAAAATTTATAAAATGACGGAAATTAACTTTATAGAATTTATGAAGTTTCTTGTTTAAATAATATAAAAATAGAATGAATTTTAAAACTGAAATTTAATGTTTATAACTTCCAAATTTTATGAATCTAAACAAGAGAAGTGATCATGCATATATAATAATTTCAAAATTCAAACTCTTTGTCAAATTCCTTATTATTTTCTTTCCCTCGTCCAAACACACCTTAAAAAAATTCAATGCCATTAGTATTTTATTTTGAATGACGCTAAAATTGGCTAAAAAATCTCATTATGCTCCATAAACTGTAATTTTTTCTCATCAATTCTCAAAATTAGCTAAAAATGCCAAAAAATTGTCACTTTGCCCCATTTTCATCTATTTCGTCTAAATATCGTTAAATTCATGGATAGTGTTGTCAAATGAGGTCATTAGATGGCCACACCCCATCCAACAATATGTATGTTGGCAACCGGCCGGCCACCATCAAGGTTTATTCTTCGATCAGTGGTGATTTAGTTTAAATTTCTTTTTATTTAATACAAATATCTTAAATGCTCCATACATTTTGCCACAAGATTGTACTCACATGAGGTAACATGAAATTTTTTTTTATCTTTTTTAACTAATTTTGAAGGTGGAGTGAGAAAAATTAAAAATTACAATTCATAAATCAAAGTGAAATTTCCGAGTCAATTTCAAATTTGCGTCAAAAGCAATGTTTCTACTAACTTGAATATCAAACCAATTTTTATTTATTTTTTATTTTTTTTAGCAAATTGGAAAGAAAGGTTTGTTTTTTTGCCAGTGCCAGTGCCAGTAAGATAGGCCATGAACCTGGGAAAGATGATGTTAGAGTAAAACTTATGGCGTTCCAAACTTCCACTTCAAATTATGGTAATTTTTAAAAATAAATTTCTTGGTATGAGTACTATATATAGAAATATTGAGGACAGGTGAAGGAGGACCTAAAAACGAACAGCCCCGGGTCCCTTTTTCCTTCTTTGGATGATCAGCAGACCCCAGTACGTGGTCCATTTAACAATTAACAACTCCCACATTTTCTTTGGGTTGGGGTTGGTGAACCAAGACGAAGTTAAAGGGATTAATAATTATTGGTTTGAGTTTACTCCATGATCGAAATTTTAGTGTACTGCCTATAGCTCAACTCATTAGATTACTTTGCCTCGGAAATGATTAACTCGAATCTATATATGGTATTCATATTTCATTTAATTTACCAGTTAATACGGATTAATTACAACAAACGAATTAAAAAATTAGTTTAGCACTCTAGATCGTCACCAATTTGTAAGACAGGACCCTCCATTAGATCCCCTTGATTCTTATGAGAGGATCTGCTCCCGTCTGACACAAACGTACCACAATTATCAAAGTACATTCAACTCGAAATAAATATATACCCTGTGTCAGACAAAGGATACCTCCCACATGAATGCCTTAGCCTCAATACAGCCCATGTCCCAAGCAGAATCTAGAGGGTACCAAAACCATCAAAACTGTAAGTAGACAAAAACAAAGCATTTGAAAAACCATTTTACGAAATTATCATTTAAACCCCCTGTTTTATAAAACATGCATGTATAGTCAAATAAATCATAGCTTTTAGATAACACAAACAAGTATAAACTTTGGGTCCAACCCAAGTTAAATCATATAAAACACATAAAAGCCTCTGACCTACATTTCCCTGAAATCCTCGGTTGTAAATCATTTGAAAACCTCTGAACACACCACAAGTAAATAAAAGCCAAACCTGGTCCGCTAGTTTGGCTTAAGATGTACGTTTGAAAATCATATATTTATTATCATTCAACGCTTACACCAAATTGAATATTTTTACATATCTCTCTGTTTACTGACGTTTATTTATATTAAGATGTACGTTTAATGCGCATGATTAGCATCTAATAATTTAGATCCGCAAGCCTAACTTTGAAAAGAGAATAATTTGTTTGTGCTGATTTTGCGACTGGATTGAAGGACCTTGATCAACGGCTAACCGTCTGATGATGGAATTATTGAGCCAAATATGTATCCAGACTTCACCATTCAGGAAGTGACCTCGTCATTCAGAGCTACATGATCATCATAATTACCAATTTCTCCTTTTACACGCCCAAAATAAATTGGAAAAATGAAAATAAAAAGGGGCTAAAAGGTATCACTTTTCATCTACCATTGGTGATACTAGTCACCGATCTTTGGTTTTTCCTTTGGAAAGTACGCAAATGTCTGACTTTATATATGGCTAGATGTTACCATTGATAAATAACAAATTATAGTAATAAAAATTAAAAATTCCATACACAAAAAACACGAAATTTATAGTGATTCGATAATATGCCTACGTCCAGCCATTTATCCAGAAAACATAACAATAATCATACATATGCCAAAACATGCCATAAATCCAGTAAAAACTTATAATTATGCATGCATCACATTTAACAAAGAAAATGTCCACTCATAGTATCATCGATCGCTTGAATCTCGAGCCGTAAGCCAATTCAAAGCCTCCGGGACATTCTGGTCTGTCAAAGTCACACCCGGGGATCACCAAAAGTCTATAAAATTTCAAACATAAAAACCCCCTAAACCCTAAAATCGAAAACACGTTTCGAACACGATTCCTAAGGAGAAAAACCCAAAAAATTACTACTAAATGACCTCTGATCGACCTGAAATCATCACCATTGAATTCAGGACGTGAAAACCTTTTAAACAAGACCGATCCAACCTCGAAACTCACGCCAAAGCACAACCACGCACCGGTCAAAGTTTTGGTCAACGCCCACGCGCGTGACATCAGCCCCTAAGTGGACGTAGCCTTACCACGTGTCCTTGACTGACAGGACCCGCCCCGATCCCCCTGGGACCACCCGGGACGTGCCCTGCTCCCGTCTGACACCCGACATTAAAATACCAAGATCACCCTTATTGAAAATAAAATGCATAAAGAAAACCGAAGTTAAGTCATACATAGCACACCACACAAATATCCGAATACAAATAGTGTCAGACAAGGGATAGTTCCCGAATACAGTTTATTGAGCACGACTCTAGACACACTACGTGCCAACCTACCCAGCAGTAGGGTTCAGGTACGCAACGTAAACCTATGCCTCTTCCTCCTCAGGATCCTCCTCCTCCTCCTCCTCCTCGGGATCCTCCTCCTCAACAGCACTACCTGGAGGGGTAGTAAAACAACAAAGGTGAGTGGGCCGAAACTCAAGGTTTACAAAATAGTTTACCATTTCGAAAACATATAGCTTTTTCCCCTCCGTTTGCCGAAAAGACATGCATTAGTATCATAGACCACAAAACCATATAATCATAAGCAGAATAACATCAACATAATATAATCTTAGTCACTGCACTATACATCCCAACCCTGACATCCCAGATGCCCAACGTCCCAGACGCCCAATAAGGTCACAGTCCCATGGCTACGCGTGCTACTCGGGGTCTCAATCCCGAGTCCAAATCCCGAACCCAATCCGAGCATGGCATTCTAGATGCCTGACGTCCCAGACGTTCAATAGTAGCAATCCTGCTCCTGAATCACTCTACGGTCCGGTCCCTCCGTAGAATGACTCCTCACAGGCAATGCGCCGTGACCACTCCGGTGTACCTACATCCGGAGGAGATAGAATCCTAGGGTAGATCTATACAGTGCAGTACCACAGATAATATCGAGATCCATTATACATATACATGACTCCAAACCATTCATAAACAACCAGACGGGTCTCATGCCCAAACATCGTAATATGTGCCATAAATCATACTCAAGATAAACAGATACTTTTACTTGAATCACATATAGATATAATAGAAAGTAAAACAGTTATGCATGCCGAAGTTTAGTGAAATCAAGGGCCCACTCACAGTACAATCCCGCTGCAATCCCGAGCGTAAAGCCCCGTCCAAGGGTTAAAGTACAATTCCTGTCATGTCCAAAGCATACGTAAAGGTCACTTTAAGTCCCTACTAAACAACTAAGAAACCCTAGACTGAAACCGGCCCGGGAAAGCCGTCCGAACACGCTTCCCAAGGCGTCAACCCCTAATTTGACCAACTTAACGATCTCCGATCGACACGAAACCACCGCCATTGGATCCGTATCGTCGAAACCTTGAAAATGGCACTGGTCCCACACAAAATACTGTTCACACGCGCCCCCCACGCGCCGGTCAACCCTCTGGTCAACAGTGCTACAGTGATGCTGACGTCAGCATGACGTCATCACTGACAGTGTCAGAGGACACGTGTCAACAGCCCATTGGTCCCTGGTCTGACAGTTTTCTGACATGATGACGTCATCATGACGTCACTGATGACGTCAGCATGATGACGTCATCAGCTACAGTACCGGGTCTGAGAACCGGGTCACCGCAGACCCACGGTTCAACCCGATCGGTTCTCATCAACCCGACCACCAAAATCGATGGGATTTGTTCCTATTAACTCGTCTAATCAAGTTCTATGGTTCTGTGGGATTAAAACAGGTTTTTAATTTCGAGAAACCACCTGAAAATCGACGGGAAACTGGCTGCCGGCTCTGGTTCGTCTTCTCCGGCGAGCCGTCAAGCTTTCAGCCACGAACCCTAGTCCAAAATGCTCGTCTAGTTCCCTAGGTTATGTCTCAAAAGCAAACAAACATTTCCAACGTCAAAAACGGACGTTTCGAAACAGGGAAGGAAATCAGTGTCTCTCGGGTTTATGGGCTTACTGTAACAACCCGTTCCGAGAATTGGGATTAGTAGAGTGTTTAAGGTGTGATTAGTAAGGTTAATCAGGGGTTAGGTGGTCCCGAGGGGTCCGGGAACTTAGAATGACGATTTTGCCCCTGGGTTGGGCAGAAATGTTGACTTTTAGTTCGGGTGGTCAATTGGGGATTTACCAGTGACCAGGACGTAGTTTAGGACGTCATGAACCTGTAGACATGTGGTATGTTTGATTCCGACATCCGAGGAGGAAGTTGTGATGGTCGGAAGGTCGAGGGTATTATCGTAATTTTGATAAAGTAGGGGGAATAGTTGACTTTTTGATTAATCGAGTTTTGGTAGGTTGACCTAGGATGGTTAGATAGTTCTTGTCGTCCTGAGTTCGATGACAGGCGGCACGTGTTCATCGGACTTACGAGGTGAGAGTTACGGGTCTAGGAAGTTTCGGTAAAACCGTAAAATGAGTAAAACAGGAGGGTATTTTGGTCATTGTGGCACCTTGGGATTTGTGCACAGAGGAAAGGAATGGACGGCTGGGATTAGGCCAGGTGGGAGTGTGTGGAGTGGATGGTGACACATGGCATGTGTGTAGAGGATTCTGGTGGAATCCTGTGCATTCACGGCCCAATTAATTGGGGTGCACCCGTGTTATGCATTCTGGTCCTTCGATACACAGAGAAACAGAGTGAGAGCTTGAGGGGAAATCGACCGATCTGGGTGCAAGGGTGAGTGACTGGTGAGTTGTGAGAGTGACAGTGAAGCAAGGAGGAGCTGCTGGTCGTGTTTTGGCAGTGCAATTGTGCACGGCGGCACGGCGGAGGTGAGGAGAAGAATTGGGGGAAACAGGGAGGCCGTGAACGTTTGGTGGTGGCTACGCCGTGAGGCGGTTCAAATCAAGACAAGGAGAGGCTGAGGAGGTTGCAGGGAGTCCAACGACCGCCGTGGTAGGCGGCAGTGCGCACGGCGGAGCTGCAATCGAAGGGTAAGTCTTCCTGCTCTGTTTTCCCGTGGAATTTCATTTGGGAAGTCGTGACTCTGGGCTGAGAGTCGAGAGGATTGGAGGTTAGGGTAGTGATCAGGGAGGTCCTAGGTGTCGATTTGGGTGGTCGCCGTGACGGGGCCGTACGCGGCGGAGCTCAGTCGAAGAGGGGTTTCTTTTACCCTGTTTCGGCAGTGAACTTCGAACGGTAAGTCGACGAGTTTGGGGGTGAGTCGACGGTATAGGAAGGTTGGTCTGGGTTCAGTGAGGTTCAGGGAAGCGTTTGGTGAAGCCACCGTGAAGGGTGGTGAGCTGGGTGGTCGGATCGTGAAACAGAGTTTTGGGGAGGTTTGATTTCGAGCTTGAGACGACGGGTAGGAGGCTGTGTCGAGGCGATTGGAGGATGGGGATGCTTAGAGTAAGGTTGGACGAAGCTTTAGGTGAAGAAAGAGAAGGAAATCGTGCAGGCACGGCGGAGAACCGTTGACGCCGGTTCAAGCTGTAGCCTACTGTGTTGAACCGGGTCGACGTGAGGTTGAAGGTGCACTGTAGCTGGCGCGTGGGGCCACGCGCAGCCACTTTGGGCGGCGCGTGGAGGCGCGTGCGGCGGTTCTGGGAGAAACGGTCAACATAGTTTTTGGTCTAGGAGTTGTTGTGAGTTCAATGGAGTTGGTTTCGGGTCAATCGGAAGTCGTTTGAGTTGAGTTCCGCGAGGGTGAAAGTTTAGGGTCCCGGGTTCTTACGTTTAGGATTCGGGGAATGTTGAGGGAATTCAGGTGAACCTTCGTAGACGTACTAGTAACGTAATTTGACGGTGTTTGACAGGATCGGGATTTCCCGAGGAAGCCGAGGAACGGGCTGGACGTTCGGGACGCGAGTAGGGCTCAGTACTGTGAGTGGACCTTTTTCCTTAAACTCGAGCATGCATAACTGTTTTTATATACGTATTTTATGGTTTTACTTATGAATCTATGTTTATTGAATATGAAGTGATGATTTTATGTGTTTGCACGTTTTTCGAGAAAAAGACGGTTTTGGCACGTTTTTCGAGAAAATGTTGGTTTCGGATTTTGATGACACATTTGGGGATTTCCACCGATAAAGGTTTTCTAATAATGATATATGGGTTATGAAATGTGATTTGTGATTACATGGGGTTTTGGTATGAAAATGGATATTTTCCGGATTTGGGTTCGGAATGACGGTTCTGGATGCCGGGAGAGCATCGAACCAGTGATTTCGGATTCGGGTTTGGATGAGGATTTGGTAAATGGTTTTCAAATGGTTTTGGGATTGGATTTGCTGGATCTGGATTTTGGGTTTAAAGACCCGGATATATGTGACGGGGGACCGGCCGGATTGGGTTTAAAGACCCGGATTGAGTTTAAAGACTCGGGAGTTTAAAGACTCGGATATATATTGATTTTCCCCCGTAGGCCTTGAGTTTAAAGACTCGGGAGTTTAAAGACTCGGATATGATTAAGGCCTGGATTGAGTTTAAAGACTCGGGAGTTTAAAGACTCGGATAGATCCAGCAGGTTTGATCGAGAAAATGATGATTTGGTGGTTATGGTTTTGATACGGTTTCTGATACTCATGCTGTGGTTTCTTAAGATATTTTATAGTGTTTCTGTTTCTTATGATGTTTATAATGATTATTTTATAACTGTGTTCATAACTGTTGGTTATGCATGTGGTTTCAAAACGGAGGGTTTAACTCGGTTTTCTTATAAAATGGTTTTTGAACTTTTGTACCTTCTGGTCCACTCACATTTTCTGTTTTAAATTGCCCTCCAGGTTGTGGAGCTAGCGCGGGGTCTTGACGTCGAGGCAGAGTCTGAGGCATAGAAACGACGTGAGGGATCCTAGAAGAGTTTAAAGGCTTCTGTGTGCGTGTACTTTCTCGGTTTTTATTTTCCTTGTAATGTAGTGCTATGCTCTGTAAACGATAAGGATTTTTGGGATATTTTATAATTACTCCTGCGTTTGACTGGGGTCGAGTGAGTGTTCCTTAGGTGTTGTGTCGGGGAGTCAGACGGGAGCGGGATTTACCTCGGGTTTCGGGGTGAAACCGGGGTGGGTCCTGACAATTGGTATCAGAGCATAGGTTTGTCGAGTTTGTTGGGTCTGTCGGTTTGTGAGGTTGTGTTTCAGTTGTTTGACTACTTCTATGCCTCTTTCAGCGTGCGGTTGACGATGCCTCCGAGACGTAGACCCTCTCCACAACCGGAAGAAGTAGCAAGAGAGACGGAGAGTGCCACGATTGAGCGAGCCCAGCGGCTCGGGGCTACTACTTTTAGTGGTGGGGCTGATCCTGAGGAAGCCCAGAGGTGGATTACCCGACTTGAGCGGATTTTTGCGGTGATGCATTGTCCGCCGGAGGAGCGCGTGTTGTTGGCTGCATTTTTGCTAGACGGTGCGGCGTATGAGTGGTGGTACACCCTCGAGTTGTCCGGTTGGGATGTCCACAGTGTGACCTGGGAGACGTTTAGGGAACGGTTTCTGGAGCAGTATTATCCTCGTTCTTTCCGGGATGCCAAGGAGGCAGAGTTCTTGCACCTCCAGCAGGGGAATTTGACAGTGGCAGAGTATGAACGGAAGTTCCAGATGTTGTCTCGGTTTGCTCCTGCTTTTGTGGCCACTGAAGCCGAGAAGTGCCGTAGGTTTGAGTTGGGTTTGCGAGGTGAGATTCGAGCCGTAGTGACAGCTGGATCTTTTGCTACCCTCCGAGACTTGTCGGATGCTGCGGTGCGAGTTGAGGCTAGTTTGCCGGTGCGACGCCGGGAACTATCTATTCCTGGAGCTTCGAGCCAGAGGACACCGAAAAGAGGTAACTTCGGTGGGTCGTCCTCGTCGGGCGATGATCGTTTTGGTAGGCCTGGCAGTGCCCAGAGTTCAGGATTTTGGGGTTATCGAGTACCGCCGACTCCGCAAGCGAGTGCGACGTCGGTAGCGTCCACAGGGAGACCGAGCAGTGGACCAGGCTGGAATGTGTGTTTCTACTGCGGGGAGCGAGGTCATTTCCGACGTGAGTGTCCACTGTTGCCACAGGAAGGTGGTGTAGGCAGAGGAGCAGCGGAGTCCGGACAGAGTACAGCATCAGGGACAGCGGGCACTAGAGGAGGTGGTGGCACAGCCACGAGTAGTTCGAGGGGACGTGGTAGAGCGTCAGGATCTCAGGCCCGGGTGTTCTCGATGACTCAGCAGGAAGATCAGTCGACACCAGATACGGAGACAGGTACTTGTTTTACTTTTGGTTGTCCTGTTGGTTTGGTGTTTGGATTTCGGGGTAGAGTCTAGGAGTTAAGTTCCGTAGGAGGGTGACGGAAGGTATAGGAAAGGAGTGACTATAACTGATCAATTGGAGACTGTGGAAGGAGAGAACCCACAAGCTAGAGTTTGCCTTTAGGACTTTGTGGAGTTAGTCCGACCGTGGACGGAATAGTAGCCGAGGGAGATGGGTGGTTGTATACGAGGATGTACTCTGTGATTTCTGTCGGGTATTGTGAAATGAAGTATTTTATAATACCTTGTTTTCTGTTCATAGAGTTTCCCTTGCGTACACCATGTAGTTGTTACATAGCTAGAGTTGGCTGTGGTAACAGTAGTAGGTGACGGGGACTAGTTGTGGAATTTCGGGGACGAAATTCTTTTTAGGTGGGTAGATTGTAACAACCCGTTCCGAGAATTGGGATTAGTAGAGTGTTTAAGGTGTGATTAGTAAGGTTAATCAGGGGTTAGGTGGTCCCGAGGGGTCCGGGAACTTAGAATGACGATTTTGCCCCTGGGTTGGGCAGAAAT
Source organism: Prinsepia uniflora (assembly GCA_032719365.1). NCBI lineage: Eukaryota > Viridiplantae > Streptophyta > Magnoliopsida > Rosales > Rosaceae > Prinsepia > Prinsepia uniflora. The sequence continues at coordinate 13,532,242 of CM064864.1, read as the reverse complement.
GTTGACTTTTAGTTCGGGTGGTCAATTGGGGATTTACCAGTGACCAGGACGTAGTTTAGGACGTCATGAACCTGTAGACATGTGGTATGTTTGATTCCGACATCCGAGGAGGAAGTTGTGATGGTCGGAAGGTCGAGGGTATTATCGTAATTTTGATAAAGTAGGGGGAATAGTTGACTTTTTGATTAATCGAGTTTTGGTAGGTTGACCTAGGATGGTTAGATAGTTCTTGTCGTCCTGAGTTCGATGACAGGCGGCACGTGTTCATCGGACTTACGAGGTGAGAGTTACGGGTCTAGGAAGTTTCGGTAAAACCGTAAAATGAGTAAAACAGGAGGGTATTTTGGTCATTGTGGCACCTTGGGATTTGTGCACAGAGGAAAGGAATGGACGGCTGGGATTAGGCCAGGTGGGAGTGTGTGGAGTGGATGGTGACACATGGCATGTGTGTAGAGGATTCTGGTGGAATCCTGTGCATTCACGGCCCAATTAATTGGGGTGCACCCGTGTTATGCATTCTGGTCCTTCGATACACAGAGAAACAGAGTGAGAGCTTGAGGGGAAATCGACCGATCTGGGTGCAAGGGTGAGTGACTGGTGAGTTGTGAGAGTGACAGTGAAGCAAGGAGGAGCTGCTGGTCGTGTTTTGGCAGTGCAATTGTGCACGGCGGCACGGCGGAGGTGAGGAGAAGAATTGGGGGAAACAGGGAGGCCGTGAACGTTTGGTGGTGGCTACGCCGTGAGGCGGTTCAAATCAAGACAAGGAGAGGCTGAGGAGGTTGCAGGGAGTCCAACGACCGCCGTGGTAGGCGGCAGTGCGCACGGCGGAGCTGCAATCGAAGGGTAAGTCTTCCTGCTCTGTTTTCCCGTGGAATTTCATTTGGGAAGTCGTGACTCTGGGCTGAGAGTCGAGAGGATTGGAGGTTAGGGTAGTGATCAGGGAGGTCCTAGGTGTCGATTTGGGTGGTCGCCGTGACGGGGCCGTACGCGGCGGAGCTCAGTCGAAGAGGGGTTTCTTTTACCCTGTTTCGGCAGTGAACTTCGAACGGTAAGTCGACGAGTTTGGGGGTGAGTCGACGGTATAGGAAGGTTGGTCTGGGTTCAGTGAGGTTCAGGGAAGCGTTTGGTGAAGCCACCGTGAAGGGTGGTGAGCTGGGTGGTCGGATCGTGAAACAGAGTTTTGGGGAGGTTTGATTTCGAGCTTGAGACGACGGGTAGGAGGCTGTGTCGAGGCGATTGGAGGATGGGGATGCTTAGAGTAAGGTTGGACGAAGCTTTAGGTGAAGAAAGAGAAGGAAATCGTGCAGGCACGGCGGAGAACCGTTGACGCCGGTTCAAGCTGTAGCCTACTGTGTTGAACCGGGTCGACGTGAGGTTGAAGGTGCACTGTAGCTGGCGCGTGGGGCCACGCGCAGCCACTTTGGGCGGCGCGTGGAGGCGCGTGCGGCGGTTCTGGGAGAAACGGTCAACATAGTTTTTGGTCTAGGAGTTGTTGTGAGTTCAATGGAGTTGGTTTCGGGTCAATCGGAAGTCGTTTGAGTTGAGTTCCGCGAGGGTGAAAGTTTAGGGTCCCGGGTTCTTACGTTTAGGATTCGGGGAATGTTGAGGGAATTCAGGTGAACCTTCGTAGACGTACTAGTAACGTAATTTGACGGTGTTTGACAGGATCGGGATTTCCCGAGGAAGCCGAGGAACGGGCTGGACGTTCGGGACGCGAGTAGGGCTCAGTACTGTGAGTGGACCTTTTTCCTTAAACTCGAGCATGCATAACTGTTTTTATATACGTATTTTATGGTTTTACTTATGAATCTATGTTTATTGAATATGAAGTGATGATTTTATGTGTTTGCACGTTTTTCGAGAAAAAGACGGTTTTGGCACGTTTTTCGAGAAAATGTTGGTTTCGGATTTTGATGACACATTTGGGGATTTCCACCGATAAAGGTTTTCTAATAATGATATATGGGTTATGAAATGTGATTTGTGATTACATGGGGTTTTGGTATGAAAATGGATATTTTCCGGATTTGGGTTCGGAATGACGGTTCTGGATGCCGGGAGAGCATCGAACCAGTGATTTCGGATTCGGGTTTGGATGAGGATTTGGTAAATGGTTTTCAAATGGTTTTGGGATTGGATTTGCTGGATCTGGATTTTGGGTTTAAAGACCCGGATATATGTGACGGGGGACCGGCCGGATTGGGTTTAAAGACCCGGATTGAGTTTAAAGACTCGGGAGTTTAAAGACTCGGATATATATTGATTTTCCCCCGTAGGCCTTGAGTTTAAAGACTCGGGAGTTTAAAGACTCGGATATGATTAAGGCCTGGATTGAGTTTAAAGACTCGGGAGTTTAAAGACTCGGATAGATCCAGCAGGTTTGATCGAGAAAATGATGATTTGGTGGTTATGGTTTTGATACGGTTTCTGATACTCATGCTGTGGTTTCTTAAGATATTTTATAGTGTTTCTGTTTCTTATGATGTTTATAATGATTATTTTATAACTGTGTTCATAACTGTTGGTTATGCATGTGGTTTCAAAACGGAGGGTTTAACTCGGTTTTCTTATAAAATGGTTTTTGAACTTTTGTACCTTCTGGTCCACTCACATTTTCTGTTTTAAATTGCCCTCCAGGTTGTGGAGCTAGCGCGGGGTCTTGACGTCGAGGCAGAGTCTGAGGCATAGAAACGACGTGAGGGATCCTAGAAGAGTTTAAAGGCTTCTGTGTGCGTGTACTTTCTCGGTTTTTATTTTCCTTGTAATGTAGTGCTATGCTCTGTAAACGATAAGGATTTTTGGGATATTTTATAATTACTCCTGCGTTTGACTGGGGTCGAGTGAGTGTTCCTTAGGTGTTGTGTCGGGGAGTCAGACGGGAGCGGGATTTACCTCGGGTTTCGGGGTGAAACCGGGGTGGGTCCTGACACTTACCGCCGCCGTGTCGCCGCCGTGGGCTGCCCAGTCCGGTCCTGAGTCATCCTATGGTTCCAGTTGACCCATCCCTAAGTTAGTTTGAGTGCAGGGGCGAAGGTTTGGACGGTTTGGTTAGTTTGGGCTGCACGGGTTCCTTCTCGGGTTTGTGGGGTTTCCAGGTTGCGCCGCCATCCGTGGTGGTGGTGATGGCCGTCTGGAGGTGGCTGAGAGGTAGTCTGGTGTGTGGGTTGAGGCTGAGAGGTGGTGTAATCGCTGGTGTGTTTGTGCAGAGAGTGAGAGGGTGCACGGTTTAGAGAGAAATGAAAATGTGAGAGTGTGAGTCTGATGAGTTTAAAAATAGCATAGGCATTAGAAACCAACGGCTAGGATTGAGTCTGACTTAAGGATGAAGGGTGAGGATTTAGGGAAGTTTAATTAATTAATTAATCTAAAGGCAGACATAGATCCTGGTTTTAGGGGATGATGTGGATGAGGTAGATGAGTGACATGTGTCACTCATCAAGGGTCCAGATCGATTTTGAATAAAGTAACCAGATTTCATTATTTTAATATTATTTTAATTCCGAGTCTCGGTTAGTTCGGTTACGTTCTTGACCATAACGTTTTCGTCGTAAGTCCGATTTCGGCGTGCCGCCTGTCTACGGATTCGTATCGACGAGACCTACGTAACGGTCATTGGCCCTCGTCCGTTGGACTTCCCGGGTCAAAAGTCAACATTTGGCCCCCAAATGGCCAAATTACCAAAATACCCCTCGACTTCCGAACGTCACAACTTCTTCCTCGAACGTCGGAATCGGACGTGCCACTTGCCTATGAACTCGTGACGTCCTAAACTACGTCACGGTAATGGGTAAAAGTCCTAAATATTTCCCGAGGTAAAAGTCAACTTTCCCTCCCCCCCTCAGGGGCAAAACAGTCATTTTACAATAAAATAATAATTACGAAAGTTCGGGTCGTTACATTGACCACCTGACACATCTTGCCACATGGCACCAACCACACAACCTACCACATGGCTCACTAACCACCCACCATGTGGCATCTGACAAGCCTAACAGCCTGCCACGTAGCACCTCTAACACACTACCACATGGCATTAACTAGCCCTGCCATATGGCCTAAAATTGATGATTTGGACGCCACGTGTGTAACGACCCATCCCGAATATCGGGATTAAATATGAATTAATTATGGATTAACATGAATAATCCCTTATTAGTTGGGAGAATACGGACGGACGGTGTGAAATGACCATTTAGCCCTTGAAATTGGGAAAAATATTGACTTTTGACCCGAATGGTCAAATGCACGAAGACGGATGCCCATTGCGTAGATGGAGTTGATACGAGTTCGTAGACAGGCGGCACGTCAAAATCGGATGTTCGACGGGAAAGCTACGGGTCATGGAAGTTTCGAGGTACTATTGCACGTTTTACGAGGCGGATAGACTTTTGTCTTGACAAGTGTCACTCATCCATTGCCCACCAACATACATACATGCACCCAACCTCCCCTTCTCTGTTTCATTCTCCCTAACCCGAAACCCAAACACCATGGCACACCCACCTTCCCCAAACCTCATCCTATGTGATTGGGGTGTGAAGGAAAGTGAGAGAGTGAGAGGAGACGAACTGAACAGTGGCAGCAACGAAGACCGTCGTGGACGGTGTCTGGAAACCCGAAACGGTAAGCAAGGTTTCAAAATTTGAATATGATTTTTGGGGGTTGTTAGGGGTTTTTGTTGATTGAAACCTATTCCTTGGGTCCTTGCGAGGCTGAAGGACCAAGAATGAGAGGCTGAGGTGGCCGGAATCGGTGGCACAGCGAGGTTACAAGTGGGCGGCCACTGTTCATCAGCGGAAGGTAAGTTTTAATTGGTTTCTCATGGTTTTGAGTCAATAGATCGGTTCCAGGTAGGTAGACGAAACCATAGGAATCAACGCGTTGAAAAAGGTTGAGAATTGGTGGAGAACCGATCGGGCCAGGTCGCCAGGTTGGTTGACCCGAAAAACTGGTGAACCGGGTTCGACGCGAGGTTGACGATGACACTATTCTGGCGCGTGGCTTTCACGCACAGCGCCTTTGGGGAGCGCGTGAGGGCACATGAGCTCAATTTTGTAGGCATGGTCAACACGTGTTTTCATCCTTTCGATGTAACGAACATTTTGGCATAAATTTCGAGTCGATCGGATATCGTTTCGAGGTAGTTTTGGGTGTCCGAAGGTTTAGGGTTTATTTTAAATACGTTTATAAATCCCGAAAAATTTGGAGGATTTAATGTTAGGTTATTGGAAGTAATAATGACATTCGAGTGTGATTTGGACAGGTCCGGAAGTTCCGGAGATGGTGATTTAGCCCGGGAATACTTATGGCACGCGTATCGAGGAGGTAGCTAGGACGGTCTGTAAGTGGACATTGATTTCTAAATTGATGCATGCATAACTGTTTTATATGTTTTGAATATGTGATTTATGATGGGTTTGATTGTGGTGTTGATGATTTACGTATTTGCTTGTATTTCGAGATTTATGGTTTTATACTGTGCTTATACGTGCTGGTATTTCTATGATGGTTTAATGGAATGGTTTTGGATTTGGAAATATGGATTCGGGCATGAGACCCATTTGATTTGGAAACTATCGGACTTGGAGTCCATTTGATTTAATGAGATATCGGGCTGGAGGCCTATTTGACTTACATGATCGGGCTTGAGGCCCAATTGGTTTAGGATATCGGGCATGAGTCCCATAGTGGTTTATAAATGTGATTTTGGGATCAGAGACCCTAAAATGGAATTTGAATTTGAGGAATTGGATTTGTGGATTTACGATGGTTTTATGGAAATCCCGGGCATAGGTCTTTGAACAGTTTTGAGATGATTTATGAAATGGTTTTCTGTATACCATCTTCATGAGTGGTTGCCCTCCAAACGTCTCGTAGTATCCTGAAGTGGTTGGTTGTCTCCTTCAGACGTCTCGTAGTATCCTGGAGTGGTTGGTCGTCTCCTCTAGATGTCCCGTAGTATCCTAGAGTAGTCACGGAGCATTGCCTGCGATGGGTCATTACATGGAGCGACCGATCCGTATAGTGACTCAGGCAAATCTTATTAAAAACATGGGTCATCGTATAGTCACGGAGCATTGCCTGCGATGTTTCAAAGATCCGTATGGTGTGTATGGTTTGCTGATGCCTACTTTTCACTTTGGTTTTGAGTCTTTGAGATTGATATGATATTATTTAATTGTGTGTTGTTATTATTTTTAAATTATTTTTTTTAAAGTCTAAGTTAATTGGACTAAATATTTATTATTGGATGTGCTAATCCAATAATTACCAAGGGAGACACCGTAGGTGGGAAGGGCTATAACCCTTCTAGCCTAAAGCAGCCCCTGTCTTTGGAGAAGTGCTAGACACTGGTCTCAAATGCTTAAGCTTATTAGTAGGTTATGGGAGGGTTGTTAAGACAATTTTTGTAGTATGATGTCAAGATTTTCCTGTTACGTTTTCAGAGAGGGGTTACTCTCTTAAATTTATAATATATGTTGGAAAAGATGTTCTTTCTTTTCTTTGATGTGAGATTATTTTTGGTGATTTTGAGTCGATAGGTGGTTTCAGATTGAGGATTGCACGTTAAATGGGGTTTTGGGGGTCGGGTCGCGATCGCGGGTCAATTGTAGACCCATTGGTGACTTGCGAGAGGTTGACGACGATGACGTGGCAACCACGTTGACACGACCCATCCCAATCCCCCCTACCGGGATTAACAAGGGATGTGCCATACTCCCGTCTAACCCACGTGTGACACGAAGGGTCAAACAAGGGATAACCTAAAACCTCCGCCCATTCGGGACTTTCAGAGTGCGCAAGGATCAATGGAGGAGTGTGATGTCTCGGTCTCTGCTACAACCCGCATCCGCGATCAACCTGAAGGGCATTAAAAATTATTAAAAGTTGTGAGTGGATGAAACAACTAATTTATAAAACACATTTCGTGAAAATATGTTTATGCCCTTTACTAAAAAGTATGCATGCACTCGAAAATCAGTAATCAAACCATTTACTTTATTAACTCATTAGGGCCTTAGCCCAACATCATAAATCCAAATCCATGTGGGTTATAGCCCAAAACCAAGTATATGGGAACTCGGCCCAAAACCAATCATGTGGGAACTCAGCCCAAAATCAATCATCGGCATCCCTGATACCTGACATCCCACATGTCACAATCAATACCGTCATGGTTCCAAAGCTACGCGTGCTACTCGGGGTCTCAATCCCAAGTCTCCCAAGGGTCCACCTAGGTCAATGACCTGCAGATCAATGACTCTCCCTGGGGGGAGGTTTTAACCTAGGTCTGAAGGTCATTGACCTAGGTGGACCCTTGGGAGACTTGGGATTGAGACCCCGAGTAGCACGCGTAGCTTTGGAACCATGACGGTATTGATTGTGACATGTGGGATGTCAGGTATCAGGGATGCCGATGATTGATTTTGGGCTGAGTTCCCACATGATTGGTTTTGGGCCGAGTTCCCATATACTTGGTTTTGGGCTATAACCCACATGGATTTGGATTTATGATGTTGGGCTAAGGCCCTAATGAGTTAATAAAGTAAATGGTTTGATTACTGATTTTCGAGTGCATGCATACTTTTTAGTAAAGGGCATAAACATATTTTCACGAAATGTGTTTTATAAATTAGTTGTTTCATCCACTCACAACTTTTAATAATTTTTAATGCCCTTCAGGTTGATCGCGGATGCGGGTTGTAGCAGAGACCGAGACATCACACTCCTCCATTGATCCTTGCGCACTCTGAAAGTCCCGAATGGGCGGAGGTTTTAGGTTATCCCTTGTCTGACCCTTCGTGTCACACGTGGGTTAGACGGGAGTATGGCACATCCCTTGTTAATCCCGGTAGGGGGGATTGGGATGGGTCGTGTCAACGTGGTTGCCACGTCATCGTCGTCAACCTCTCGCAAGTCACCAATGGGTCTACAATTGACCCGCGATCGCGACCCGACCCCCAAAACCCCATTTCACGTGCAATCCTCAATCTGAAACCACCTATCGACTCAAAATCACCAAAAATAATCTCACATCAAAGAAAAGAAAGAACATCTTTTCCAACATATATTATAAATTTAAGAGAGTAACCCCTCTCTGAAAACGTAACAGGAAAATCTTGACATCATACTACAAAAATTGTCTTAACAACCTTCCCATAACCTACTAATAAACTTATGCATTTGAGACAAGTGTCTAGCACTTCTCCAAAGACAGGGGCTGCTTTAGGCTAGAAGGGTTATAGCCCTTCCCACCTACGGTGTCTCCCTTGGTAATTATTGGATTAGCACATCCAATAATAAATATTTAGTCCAATTAACTTAGACTTTAGAAAAAAATAATTTAAAAATAATAACAACACACAATTAAATAATATCATATCAATCTCAAAGACTCAAAACCAAAGTGAAAAGTAGGCATCAGCAAACCATACACACCATACGGATCTTTGAAACATCGCAGGCAATGCTCCGTGACCGATCCGTATAATAAAACATGGGTCATCGCAGGCAATGCTCCGTGACACACAATTCGGGTCAAAGATTTCAAAGATTTGCAAATTCATCTCACAATTTTTTCTCCTTTATTTTCTTCCAAATTTTATTATGTTTATCTACTATCAAATCTTTGAAACATAAAGTATTACTTTCTAATATTAATTTTAAATAGAAATTGAATGAAGAGTTTTGGCTTTGAAAATTTGAGTATTAGAGGTTTGTTTTTTCTTTTTTTGAGTTATGATAATTTGAAATTTTGAAATTGAAATTGAGGTTGTTGTATAAGTAATTGAGACATAAGACTATGACTATGAGGGTTGCATTTGCTTGCTAGTTGCTATTGTGGGAAGCAAGGTTAGTAAATGCTTTGCTAATTGTTGATATTGAATGTTTGATTTAATTGGATAAAAATTCCCTCTTCTTGAGTTATGTCAAATATTGATGAAAATAACCTTAATAGATAAGTGTTGTTTAATTTATAGGCTCATTCGACATATATTGACTTTTTCAGTTTCAATAGTAATAGAAATTTTCATCTATGTGAATTATAAAGAATCGATTTCAAAATAAAATAAGTGATAGATCTCTTTATTGTATGACCCTCCACATTGGAAGAGATTTTACTTATACTAATAGTAACAAAAAGATAATAGAAGATCTTGACACTCTTAAGCTTCGAAGGGTACAATTCAAAATTGAAAAGTGATAATTTGTATTTGCAAGTTTAATTATGATTTTTTTTGTATTTTTTTTTTTTGCAGTCAAATTTTTATTTATGTATATAGATGTATTTGAGGGGTACGGCTCATTGCATACTAGATGCGTCTTTTTATATTTATTAATAAAATTCATTTATACCGTTGGATTTTTTTTTCTATCTAACGTGCAAATTAGCCCATCCGAAATTCGAATTCAGTAACCTTCCTTGCAATTCTTCATTTAATCTTGCACGGTCAAAAACCTATCGAAAAGGTGAGTGACCATGTAGATGTCAAGACAAGAACCTACTTTCAGTTAGTTCTTCTGCATCCACATACCATCAAAGGATGGCTTTGCTAGCGGCAGAGGAGCTTGGGCACGACGAGTGATAATTTGATGTAATCTTTGTATGTATGTATGTCATACATGCGTAGAGGTCATGCGAATATTATTTTTTCGCATTGTTCATTTATCACATTAATTATGCGTATTCTAATTAAAAGAGGGTTGCTATGTGTGTATCTTCATTTGTTATTGGTAGAAAAATAATGATTACGTGATATTGTTACAATTTTTTTTTAATTATAACTGATTTTAGGAAAGAAGGACCTAATTTTCTTTACTAGATTAATTCCCATTAATAATATAGCCTCTCCAATTGCATGCTCTCTTCACCAACCCAAGTCTTTTGAGTTTTGCTAGAATTCTTTGCCTCGATCTAGGTCATAGAGACAATAATATAGATAGTATAGCCACCCTTTCACCCACCCCCCCTCTTGAGTCTTGTCCAAGCTGAATATAATAAAAACTCTATTTTTATTTAAAGACAAATATGGACTCTTGTTCAACTACGAGTCTACGAATGTCGCTAGCAGTTTTCGGGTTCAACAAAAATTCACTTAAACTCTTTATGTTTATTATTATTTTTTTAAGTACAATTCTTTATGTTAAGCATCAATGTAATGAATATATTAAGAGTTACAAGTAGGCACTTGGCAGACAGCATATGGATTATGGATTAATTTCTGCATGATGGATGTATAGTTGGCCAATTTGGACTGCTGCTATTTATCCCAAAATGATCGGTATTTTGCTTCCAAGGCCAAGAAGTGTCACCATTTTAAAACCCACTTGCCTTTTGCCCTATTGCTACTGAGTACGAGTATACGACCCTTCCCGTTCTATCATTTTTATGCCCATTTCTAATTTCTATTTATGAGATGTGTTAACGTTAGTGTGTTTATGTGCACGTAATTACGTATGTACAATTATTTTAATTTATAGATAATATCACGTGATAATTAATTGTATGGACATGTGGATATAACAAAAACTCGAAATTATATTTTCATGTTGATATATTATTAACATTTTGTTTCTCACACAATTACCTTCACCTTCGCCTTCCATGTTTGGTCTTCCTTTTTTTTAAAAAAATCTTTTAATCTTGTGTCATAATAAAAATAGTTAATGTTTTCTAAGTCACCGTTAGGACTGGCAATGGGCCGTGTTATATCGAGTTTGTGTCATGTCATGAACTCTATTTTATTCAAATATATCAAATTCAACTCAGTTAATAATCATGTCAAGTAGGAATAGTACGAACTCGATCAGTTAATGAATCAGATAACTCGTATAGCCTGTTTAACCTATTTAATAAATAGGCATTTTTAGAAACTAATTAATATATGACCTCTTTAACTTATTTAGCATGCTTAAATTATATAACTATAAAAATTAATATATCTATATATATATCGGTAAATTGGTAAATATATGAGTTGATAACTAACATGTTTATTAAACAGATCATTATATAAGTTATCCAGTTGATATTTTTAGAACTATAAATTACCGGAATATTCTGGAGTTGCCATGTGGCCAACAATTCCCATAATGTCAATATTACTCTTGATAAAATTGACATCGACATGTTACGATTTCCGCATTAATTCAATATATTTACCAGCAATATATTAATTAATCAAATCAATGCCGATAATAAATAACTTCTCAGCGAATTATTTATTCATTAATAAATAAGTGATTACACTCGGTACAATAACTTATTTAATACTTTCTCCTTCAACTAATCAGACGTTTCGGTGACTCTCAAGGCTTCACTATAAATATAAGACCTCATCTTACTTCTAAAGGTAATAAAAAACTCCTATAAACACTCTGTCGATTTATTCGCTCAGAAAACTGACTTAAGCATCGGAGGGTTTACGGTTAAACCACCCCCCCTGGGATTCAACCTTAACTCCGTTTGATTTTCGTTATTGTGTGTAGGGATCAAGAAGGAATTTTACAGAACCGGACGATTTCTGCATCAACAACTGGTGCTTTCATTGAGAGACGATTTGAAAAATACTCAAAGCGTGCTCTTTAGTTTTTCCTTGAAAAAAATCCATTATCACACTTTCGACACTTACCGTTCTTCACATGGCTAGAACACGCCGATCCAAACGAGCCTCCAAGGCTGCCACATCCTCTGTTGCGATCGCTGCCGTGAGCGAACCTCTCCCAGAAATTCCAGAAGAACCACTTTCCCGTCTCCTGCACGGCCCTCGCCACACATCAATTCACCTACCGTTCAACAAACAGCGATGGGGGCAGGCGCGGATTTTTTTCAACAAACAGACGGGGTGTAACACCCCGGAAATTCGAGGATTTTAATATTGTAAGTTAATGTCTGAATTGACGCTTTTACCCTTGCGTTGGGTATGGCCAATTGTTGACTTTTTGATTTATAATTAAATGGACTTTGACCTATGGCCGTGACGTAGTTCGGGACGTCACGAGTTCATAGACAGGTGGCACGTCCATTTCGGACGATCAGAGAAAAAGTTATAACTATCGGAAGTTCAGGGGCATTACCGTAATTTGGACGGTTAGGGTGAAAATGTTGACTTTTCTCTTGGAAACTAATTTTCACTTGACTCAAGGACCGTTGGGTAGGTCTCGACGTCCTGAGTCCGTAGACAGGCGGCACGCCGAAATCGGACTTCGTACGGGGAAGTTATGGTCACGGAAGTATTTCACATTTAACCGAACCAACCGAGAACCGGATTAAAATAATATTTTATTAATGGAATCTGATTACTTTAATCAAATCAATCTAGACCCTTGGATGAGTGACAAGTGTCACTCATCCCCACACTCCCTAAAACAAGGATCTATGTTGGCCATTGGATTAAATAACTGATTTCCTCTCCTCAAATCCTCACCATTGATCCTATGCTGAGATTGAATCTCAGCCCTTCATTCCATCCAGCCAATCTGTTTATTAATTCTCAGATTTTTCACTCTCACATTTCATTCTCCCAAACCGTGAGCACGGCTACCCTTCGAACAAACACTCCAGCACATCACCTCTCAACCTCACCCTCACGGCAACACCAGGCAGCCAACTGCCACCCTCAGGCGCCGGCCACCACCCCACAGCCACATGCACGGCCGGAAATCCTCCCAGACCCGAGAAGGAAACCCGAACAGCCCAAGTCACCAAACCATCCAAACCTTCACTCTGAGGCTCGAACCAACGTACGGTTGGGTTCACTGTGACGGCAGGACGAGCCTGAGCTGGACTGGACGACGTACGGCGGTGACACGGCGGCGATAGGTTGAAAAACCCGAGAGACCCGATTTTCTTCCCTTCTTCGAAACGACCGTTTTTGACGTTGATTTTGTTTGTTTGCTTCTAAGACACACTTAAGGGACCCAGACGACCATTTTAAACCAAGGTTCGCGGCTGGAAGCTTGACGACTCGCCGGAGAAGACGAACCAGAGCCGGCAGCCGGGTTCCTGTCGATTTTCAGGTAGATTTTTGAACCTAGAAACTAGTTTTGAGTCCATAGAACCATAGAACACTTTGTGACGAGTTCATAGGAACAAATCCCATCAGAAATGGTGGTCGGGTTGATGAGAACTGATCGGGTCGAACCGTGGGTCTGCGGTGACCCGGTTCTCAGACCCGGTTACTGTAGCTGATGACGTCATCATGCTGATGTCAGCAGTGACGTCATGATGACGTCATCATGTCAGAATTCAGTCAGACCAGGGACCAATGGACTGCTGACACGTGTCCTCTGACACTGTCAGTGATGACGTCATGTTGACGTCAGCAGTACTGTAGCACCGTTGACCAGAGGGTTGACCAGGCGCGTAGGGGCGCGTGTGAACAGTAATCTTGGTGGGACCACCACCATTCTTTAGGTTTCGACGATCCGGATCCAATGGCGGTGGTTTCGGGTCGATCGGAGATCATTAAGTTGGTCAAAATGAGAGTTTTTACCTTGGAAAGCGCGTTCGGGCGGCTTTTTCGGACCGGTTTCGGTCTAGGGTTTCATGGTTGAATGTTAGGGGTTTGTATTTACCCTTACGTATACTTTGGATGTGACAGGAATTTTGTAATTGTACCAGATCGAGGGTAAACGCTCGGTTTTCAGCAGGACTGTACTGTGAGTGGGCCATTTTCTTAAACCCTTGCGTGCATAAATGTTTTCTGGTTTATTATACTTATTCACATGCTAAAAACAATGATGGTTTTGATGATATGGAAAATATGGTTATGGCACGTTTCACGGTATTTGGGCTTGAGACCCGTTTGATGAAACTTAATGATTGATTCAGATTTTATCTAGGTATATATATACCTTGCATGTGGATATCAATAAAATGTATTTGGTACTGCACTGTATAGATCCTTCCATATTATATTGTCTCCTCCGGATGAGGTACCCCGGAGAGGTCACGGACGTCTAGAACGTCCAGCGTCTATGACGCTAAGCATCAGGGATGCTGTACCCGAACAGGGTTCGGGGATTGAACTTCGAAATTGAGACCCGAGTGGCACGCGTAGCCTTGTGATTGTGACCTTATTGACGTCAGGGACGTCAGACATCAGGGATGTCGGGATTGGAGTGTATAGTGCAGCAACTAAAATTATACTTATGGTTTTATTACATGCCTTATGGTTCATATTATATGGTTTATGATTTTAAATAATGATGCATGCATGTTTGGAAAACAGAGGGGTAAAATATATGTTTTACTTATCAAATGATTTTATAAACTTGAGTTTCGGTCCACTCACCCTTAATGTTTTTGGTAACCCCTCCAGGTCGTGATACTGAGGTAGAGGAGGAACCTGAGGCTGAGGCATAGATCTACTTTCTGCGTACCTGAACCCCTGTTGGGTGGTGTACCCGCAGGTTTTTAATAGAGTCGTGCTCGCAACTTGTATTTCGGATTTTCATCCCTTGTCTGACATTCGTTTAATTCGGATTTGATGTATAACGTTTATTTGGTTATTTATGCATTTGATGATTTGAGGTTAATTTTGGTATGAATTATTGGGTGTCAGACGGGAGCAGGGCACGTCCCCTTGTGGTCCCTGAGGGATCGGGGCGGGTCCTGTCAGCTTGGTATCAGAGCACTAGGTTGTGGTCAGTACTAGGTTTTGGTCAGCATGCTAGACTAGCGATTAGTACTAGTTACTTTTCGACTTTTCAGAATATTGTTATCTGATCTATGCCTCTTGACAGTTGGTTATGCCTCCTAGGAGAATTCCTCATACGCGAACGGACGAGGATCTAGAAAGAGAGATGGAATGCGCGAGCATTGAAAGGGCTCAACGTTTGGGAGCCACTCCTTTCTGCGGGGGAGCAAACCCCGAGGATGCTCACGACTGGATCACCAAGTGGGAGAGGATCTTCTCGGTGATGCACTGCCCTCCGGGCGAACGAGTGACTCTGGCGGCCTTCTTGCTGGAAGGAGGAGCCTACCAGTGGTGGCACGGACTCGAAATGTCTGGGTGGTCTGTCCATACCACTACTTGGGAAGTTTTCCGTTCCAGGTTTCTGGACCAGTACTACCCACGATCCTTTCGCGCGGCGCGGGAGGCGGAATTCCTGCGGCTGGAGCAGGGTGACATGTCTGTTGCAGACTACGAGCAAACTTTCGGGAAACTTTCCCGGTTCGCTGCTTCATTCGTAAGCACGGAGGAGGACAAATGCCAGAGGTTCGAGCTTGGACTCCGAGGGGAGATCCGGGCCAGTGTGACTGCTACCACACATGCTTCTCTGAGAGATATGGTCGACGCAGCGGTGCGTGTCGAGGCCAGTCTGGCGGCACACCAGACACGACAGCCTTCGGGCGAGGGGCGACGTCAGGATCGCCCACATCATGGGCCATCGGGCCGTAAGAACAACAAGGGAGGGAGCTACAGGGGAGCACCCTCATCCTTCAAGGGTCGTGGCTGGTCAGGTCGACGTGGAGGCTCTCAGGGCAGAGGATCTGGATATAACTCTGGGCAGCGTTCATCTGGGAGCGGTGCTTCTGGTGGGCATTCAAACTGGCCGAGGTTTGTAACCTGTTTTGCTTGCGGAGAGGAGGGCCACTATGCCAGTGATTGCCCGCAGTTGTCCAAGAACAACGACGCTGGGGGCTCTAGTGTGGTGCAGAGCATGGCTTCCCACACTAATGGAGGTCGCGGTCAGGGAGGTGACCGTGGTGCTGGGCGTGGCGCGCGCGGGCGCGGACGGAACGGAGGGCCGAGGGCCCAAGTGTTTGCAATGACCCAGCAGCAGGCGAGGACTGCCCCAGGCGTGGTCACAGGTACACTACATATCTTTAACCTTCTTGTACGTGTATTGATGGATGCGGGGGCTACACATTCTTTTATTTCGAAAAGTTGTGCTGGTATGCTTGATTGTGTGGTATCAGCTTTAGATTGCGAAATGGGTGTTGGCACCCCGATGGGTATCGTGTACCTTGTGAATCAGGTGATTCGGAGGTGCCCGGTAAGAATTGAGGATGTGGATTTACCAGCAGACTTAATTATTCTGGATATCCACGACTTCGATATAATCCTAGGGATGGATTGGCTATCGGAGCATGGGTCGCTCATCGATTGCTGTAGCAAGCAAGTGATTCTGCGGAGCCCGGGTTTGCCGGAGGTTATCTTTCAGGGGGAACGTGATGGTTCGCCTCCTGAAATGATTTCTTCACTTACTGCTACCAAACTTCTACGGAAGGGATGCCCTTCTACGGAAGGGATGCCAGGGTTATCTGGCGCATGTCATGTCGGAGCAGGTTGGTACTCCGGGTATCGACGAGATACCGGTGGTATGTGAGTTTCCGGATGTGTTCCCCGAAGACTTACCTGGATTGCCACCATCGCGGGAGATCGAATTTACAATTGAACTACTCCCTGGTACCCGACCTATATCCCAGGCACCATACCGGATGGCGCCGGCTGAGTTACGAGAACTCAAGGCTCAATTGCAGGAGCTGGTGGATTTGGGATATGTTCGACCGAGTACTTCACCGTGGGGAGCACCGGTGTTGTTCGTGAAGAAGAAGGAAGGAAGTCTCCGTTTGTGCATTGACTATCGACAACTCAACAAGGTGACACTGAGGAACCAGTATCCTCTACCCAGGATCGATGACCTTTTTGACCAGTTGCGGGGAGCTCAGTGCTTCTCGAAAATTGATTTGCGGTCTGGGTATCACCAACTGAGGATTTCAGAGGAGGATATTCCGAAAACTGCTTTTCGAACCCGTTATGGACACTACGAGTTCCTGGTTATGCCTTTTGGGTTGACGAATGCTCCAGCAGCATTCATGGATCTGATGAACCGGGTCTTCTGACCCTACCTGGATAAGTTCGTGATTGTGTTCATCGATGATATTTTGGTGTACTCGAGGAGTGCCCGTGCACATGAGGAACATCTACGGTTGGTCTTGGAGAGGCTGAGACAAGAACAATTGTACGCCAAACTGAGCAAGTGTCAGTTTTGGCTGAGCAGTATTGGTTTTCTGGGACACGTGATATCGACGGATGGGATTTGCGTGGATCCCCAGAAAACAGAAGCGGTGACCAACTGGGCTAGACCGACAACGGTGACCGAGGTGCGGAGTTTTGTCGGATTAGCAGGTTACTACCGGAGATTCGTGGAGGGTTTCTCCAAAATTGCTGCACCATTGACTCGTTTGACTCGGAAGGGAGTAAAGTTTATCTGGGACGAGCAGTGCGATCGGAGCTTTCAAGAGTTGAAAGATCGATTGACCACTGCACCTGTCCTTGCATTGCCGGACGACAGTGGAGAGTTTGTGGTCTTCAGTGATGCATCGCTGCAGGGTCTGGGCTGCGTGTTGATGCAAACTGGCAAGGTTATCGCCTATGCATCCCGGCAGCTGAAGACTCATGAGTTGAACTACCCTACCCATGATTTGGAGTTGGCAGCGGTGGTTCATGCTCTAAAGATCTGGAGACATTATCTATTCGGCGCAACGTGTCGGATATACACCGACCACCAGAGTCTTAAGTACTTATTCACTCAGAAGGAGCTCAACATGAGACAACGGAGATGGTTGGAGCTGCTGAAGGACTATGACTGTACGATCGAGTACCATCCGGGTAAGGCCAATGTGGTGGCGGATGCACTCAGCAGAAAATCAGCGGGATCAGTTGCACACCTGGGGATGGTGTATCTTCTCTTGCTGGTGGAACTCCGGAAGGCGGGAGTTATTTTGGGTACGGACAAGCATGGAGCTTTGTTGGCCAGCTTCCATGTGCGACCAGTACTGATTGATCGGATCATCGAAGCACAACTTCAGGATCCGATACTCTGTATTTACAGAATTGAGGTCGATGCGGATGGGAGACAGGATTTTACCATCCGGGACGATGGAGCACTTGTGAAGTTGGGTCGTTTGTGTGTACCTGCAGTGGCAGAGTTACGGGCCGAGATTCTTGAGGAGGCCCATAGTTCGGCTTATGCTATGCATCCGGGAGGTACAAAGATGTACCGTACCCTCCGGAACCATTACTGGTGGCCAGGAATGAAGAAGGATATTGCTGAATTCGTGAGTAAATGCTTAACCTGTCAGCAGGTTAAGGCGGAACGGCAGAGACCTTATGGGGCTATGCAGCCACTTCCGATTCCCGAGTGGAAGTGGGATCACATCACCATGGACTTCGTCTTTAAATTACCAAGGACTCAGAGTGGAGTTGACGGAGTATGGGTGATCGTGGACCGGTTAACCAAGTCAGCTCATTTTCTGCCCGTTCAGGAGACTTATAAACCTAACCGACTGGCTCAGTTGTTTGTGAAGGAAATCATACGATTGCATGGTACGCCGGAATCGATCGTGTCCGATCGTGACCCGCGTTTCACTTCCAGGTTCTGGCGAAGTTTGCAAGCTACTCTGGGAACAACCCTACGTTTCAGTACTGCTTTCCATCCTCAGACCGATGGACAGTCTGAAAGAACTATTCAGACCCTGGAGGACATGATGAGGTCATGTGTACTACGGTTTCAGGACGCTTGGGATACTCATTTGCCATTAATGGAATTCGCCTACAACAACAGCTATCAGGCAAGCATCGGAATGGCACCCTATGAGGCACTGTATGGTCGACAGTGCAGGACACCTATCTGCTGGACGGAGGTAGGAGAGCGAGCGGCTGTAGGGCCGGAGATGATGGACTTAACCATGGAAACTGTTCGCGTGATCAAGGAGAGGTTGAAGGCGGCACAGGATCGCCAGAAGAGTTATGCTGATCGACAGATTCGAGACTTGGAATTTGAAGTAGGAGATTTTGTCTTCCTAAAGTTATCTCCGTGGAAAGGGATTATCCGTTTTGGCCGACGGGGGAAACTGAGTCCGCGTTTTATCGGACCGTATGAGATCGTGGAGAGGATTGGCAAGGTTGCTTACAGATTGGCGCTACCTCCAGAACTTTCTAGAGTTCACGATGTTTTCCACATATCGATGCTGCGGAAGTACGTACATGATGCTTCGCATGTACTTGGGGAACAACCTGTCGAACTACGGGAGGATTTGAGCTTCGAAGAACAACCAGTACAGATCTTGGATCGGAAGGACAAGGTACTACGACGGAAGACGATCCCTCTCGTGAAGATTCTCTGGAGAAACCAAAATGTGGAAGAAGCCACATGGGAGCCTGAGGCTCAGATGCGAGAACAATTTCCTTACTTGTTTCTTTGAAATTTCGGGACGAAATTTCTTAAGGGGGGAAGGTTGTAACACCCCGGAAATTCGAGGATTTTAATATTGTAAGTTAATGTCTGAATTGACGCTTTTACCCTTGCGTTAGGTATGGCCAATTGTTGACTTTTTGATTTATAAATTAAATGGACTTTGACCTATGACCGTGACGTAGTTCGGGACGTCACGAGTTCATAGACAGGTGACACGTCCATTTCGGACGATCAGGGAAAAAGTTATGACTATCGGAAGTTCAGGGGCATTACCGTAATTTGGACGGTTAGGGTGAAAATGTTGACTTTTCTCTTGGAAACTAATTTTCACTTGACTCAAGGACCGTTGGGTAGGTCTCGACGTCCTGAGTCCGTAGACAGGCGGCACGCCGAAATCGGACTTCGTACGGGGAAGTTATGGTCACGGAAGTATTTCACATTTAACCGAACCAACCGAGAACCGGATTAAAATAATATTTTATTAATGGAATCTGATTACTTTAATCAAATCAATCTGGACCCTTGGATGAGTGACAAGTGTCACTCATCCCCACACTCCCTAAAACAAGGATCTATGTTGGCCATTGGATTAAATAACTGATTTCCTCTCCTCAAATCCTCACCATTGATCCTATGCTGAGATTGAATCTCAGCCCTTCATTCCATCCAGCCAATCTGTTTATTAATTCTCAGATTTTTCACTCTCACATTTCATTCTCCCAAACCGTGAGCACGGCTACCCTTCGAACAAACACTCCAGCACATCACCTCTCAACCTCACCCTCACGGCAACACCAGGCAGCCAACTGCCACCCTCAGGCGCCGGCCACCACCCCACAGCCACCTGCACGGCCGGAAATCCTCCCAGACCCGAGAAGGAAACCCGAACAGCCCAAGTCACCAAACCATCCAAGCCTTCACTCTGAGGCCCGAACCAACGTACGGTTGGGTTCACTATGACGGCAGGACGACCCTGAGCTGGACTGGACGACGTACGGCGGTGACACGGCGGCGGTAGGTTGAAAAACCCGAGAGACCCGATTTTCTTCCCTTCTTCGAAACGACCGTTTTTGACATTGATTTTGTTTGTTTGCTTCTAAGACACACTTAAGGGACCCAGACGACCATTTTAAACCAAGGTTCGCGGCTGGAAGCTTGACGACTCGCCGGAGAAGACGAACCAGAGCCGGCAGCCGGGTTCCTGTCGATTTTCAGGTAGATTTTTGAACCTAGAAACTAGTTTTGAGTCCATAGAACCATAGAACACTTTGTGACGAGTTCATAGGAACAAATCCCATCAGAAATGGTGGTCGGGTTGATGAGAACTGATCGGGTCGAACCGTGGGTCTGCGGTGACCCGGTTCTCAGACCCGGTTACTGTAGCTGATGACGTCATCATGCTGACGTCAGCAGTGACGTCATGATGATGTCATCATGTCAGAATTCAGTCAGACCAGGGACCAATGGACTGCTGACACGTGTCCTCTGACACTGTCAGTGATGACGTCATGCTGACGTTAGCAGTACTGTAGCACCGTTGACCAGAGGGTTGACCAGGCGCGTGGGGGCGCGTGTGAACAGTAATTTTGGTGGGACCACCACCATTCTTTAGGTTTCGACGATCCGGATCCAATGGCGGTGGTTTCGGGTCGATCGGAGATCATTAAGTTGGTCAAAATGAGAGTTTTTGCCTTGGAAAGCGCGTTCGGGCGGCTTTTTCGGACCGGTTTCGGTCTAGGGTTTCATGGTTGAATGTTAGGGGTTTGTATTTACCCTTACGTATACTTTGGATGTGACAGGAATTTTGTAATTGTACCAGATCGAGGGTAAACGCTCGGTTTTCAGCAGGACTGTACTGTGAGTGGGCCATTTTCTTAAACCCTTGCGTGCATAAATGTTTTCTGGTTTATTATACTTATTCACATGCTAAAAACAATGATGGTTTTGATGATATGGAAAATATGGTTATGGCACGTTTCACGGTATTTGGGCTTGAGACCCGTTTGATGAAACTTAATGATTGATTCAGATTTTATCTAGGTATATATATACCTTGCATGTGGATATCAATAAAATGTATTTGGTACTGCACTGTATAGATCCTTCCATATTATATTGTCTCCTCCGGATGAGGTACCCCGGAGAGGTCACGGACGTCTAGAACGTCCAGCGTCTATGACGCTAAGCATCAGGGATGCTGTACCCGAACGGGGTTCGGGGATTGAACTCGGAAATTGAGACCCGAGTGGCACGCGTAGCCTTGTGATTGTGACCTTATTGACGTCAGGGACGTCAGACATCAGGGATGTCGGGATTGGAGTGTATAGTGCAGCAACTAAAATTATACTTATGGTTTTATTACATGCCTTATGGTTCATATTATATGGTTTATGATTTTAAATAATGATGCATGCATGTTTGGAAAACAGAGGGGTAAAATATATGTTTTACTTATCAAATGATTTTATAAACTTGAGTTTCGGTCCACTCACCCTTAATGTTTTTGGTAACCCCTCCAGGTCGTGATACTGAGGTAGAGGAGGAACCTGAGGCTGAGGCATAGATCTACTTTCTGCGTACCTGAACCCCTGTTGGGTGGTGTACCCGCAGGTTTTAATAGAGTCGTGCTCGCAACTTGTATTTCGGATTTTCATCCCTTGTCTGACATTCGTTTAATTCGGATTTGATGTATAACGTTTATTTGGTTATTTATGCATTTGATGATTTGAGGTTAATTTTGGTATGAATTATTGGGTGTCAGACGGGAGCAGGGCACGTCCCCTTGTGGTCCCTGAGGGATCGGGGCGGGTCCTGTCACGTGGTGCTAGCGGGAGAAACATCTCTAAAAGTCCTGAATTAGCTCCCTGCCGACTTGGACCTAAGGAGGCACTTGGACGCCCTACGCAACCCGCAAGCCAACATCCAGAAACCAGGGAGACATGGTTCGTCGCATCTGTCTGAAGGCGCGCGGCGTGCGCCCCAACGTGCTACTCGCCATGAGCAAGCACCTAGAAGGTCACCTTCGCGACTTGGACTGACACAGCAGGTCGAGCAGCTGAGCAACCAAGTTCGGGCCCAATCGGAGCTCCTACAACAGCTGTTAGGAGATATCGGGACATCCAGAACCTCCGAAAAATGCAATGAACCTCGCAAGGCATCAAGAGACGTCCCGAGACGCGCCGCAAAAGAGCATGTCCGCTGTTAGACAATGTCCCGAGACACATCGCTGAGTGACTTAGGAAAAGAAAGTTACACCCCCAGAGAAAAAGGCCAAGACCGGCCAAGGCCTCCGGCACGATAGCGACTCGGAGGACGCTCGGGAGTACTTTTGCGCATTAAGTACCCACGCAACAGTCGGTGGCAGCAAGCAGTCTCCCATGCGCCACTCAACCACTCAAATGGACAAATCTGCCATGACTCTAGAAGCACGAACGATCGCAACAAGAAGGATGAGACCTACTCACCAATACGCTCGAGTGCCATTCCCGCTACAACTTGAGGGAGTCGACACCACTTGACCCGACACGGAAATCCCCGTCACAAAGGTCCATTGCATGCTGAGGACGTCTGAAGGATGCTAGACCGACGCCTCCAAGGTGTTCGGCACGACAGAGACTTGGAGGATGACCTTTGGTGCCAGATTCAACAATATTATTTGTTCACCGTTCAAAGATCATTTCTCCTGAGAATCAATTAAATTAGACATCATTTAAATTTGAATTGAGGTATTATATATTCAACGTTTAGTAGGAAAATGTGTTTTATCCATTTATCAAATAAATTTGCATGAATAAACGCATTCAAATTTTATTAATTTCTACAAATATTTTTTAAACAAGCAGACGATTTCTATGATAATGACAAAAAGAAAATGACGTTAAATACGAGAAGTTTACAAGTATTCTCTTTTGGTTTCAGTTTGATTTATTTTTCTCCACCATATTCTTCGTGGCATGGCGTCACCAAATTACCAAACCTCACGTGCCAACCGCATGCTTGTATGGCTTGCAGGGAGGGAGACCACAAAATGACTCAACGAAAATTGGAGAGCGATGTCGTGGGTCGACTGATCACATTTGAATACTGTTCGATGCAATCCAGATTTTAACCTCCACAGTCCACGCTATTATTTCATTTTAATATTCTTCTTTTCAGACTTTTCTCCCACTTATGCATGTATAAATACCCACTAAACTTCTCTTACGAAACAGATCATTCTTAAATCTCTCTCCCTTTTGGAAAGGGAAACACACATAGATTCATTTTGATTTCCAAGAAATGGTGTGGAAAATTTCACAGAAGTGAACACATAAATTTCAAACCCCGACCAACCCATTTTAATTCTTCTGTTTCCAAAGCAGAGGATTCAAATCCATCGCCCTTGGGCCTCAGCTTGTTTGGTTGATCACAAAATTTCACAACCAAACAACCAAATATACCTTCTGCAACTCAAAATTATATTTTTCTCAGCAACCAAACAGAGCATAAAGCTAGCTTCTTTCAAGCAATTCGTACTTTTTTTTTTCCATTTTTATGATCTGGGTTTTGTTCCAGCAGAAAAATCATCAAGTAAATTAGATATTCAAAATGGAGGGTCCACCATCACACCAGAGGCGGCATAGCAGGAGCAGAAGCATAAGCAGGAGCTTGAGCAGAGCAAGTTGGAGCATGGAAGAAGTGTTTGTGAGTGCCTCGCATTCTCGAAGAAACAGCCAAATGGATGAAGATGAAGAAGCTCTGAAATGGGCAGCCATTGAGAGGCTGCCCACTTACAATCGGCTCAGAACAAGCATCATCAAGTCCCATGTGGAAAATGAGACTCAAGGATACAACAACAACAACAACAAAATGGTGCATAAGGAAGTGGATGTTCTCAAGCTCGACTTAAACGACCGGCAGAATTTCATCGACAGGACTTTTAAGGTTGCCGAGGAAGATAATGAGAAGTTCTTGAAGAAGTTCAGAAGTAGAATTGATAAGTAAGTTCTTCATACGCAGATTATTTTACATCTATTTCTTTCCTTGCTTAATAATAAATTCTAAACTTTTTTTATCATCATCATAAACGACGGAACTAATTATCACTGACTTGGTGTACTGATTTCTGGGCCATATATATCCTCTATATATATAGAACCAATTATCACAATAATTAATATATTTAATTTTGATTCATTTGGGAGGCGAGGATGATAGGATTTTGGAGTTGTTGTTGAACCATTCATTCTATATGTTTCACTTACTTACCATTTAATATGGTATACACTGACGGTGGCTTAATATTTGTCTCTTTCATTAATTTCTGAAGAGACAAGCAAACTAGGTCAAGAAAAGAACTTTTGGGCAGCTCTTTGATTATGAAGGGGAATCAAAGTTGATAGCACGATTTTTCTCTCCACTTGCGTTTTTGAAGAGTTAATATAGAATAATAGTTTGTATACGTCAAATCGTATAGGTAGATATATTAATTATTGAATTGATGATGTTTCTGATTATTGATTTCAGGGTAGGGATCAGATTACCGACAGTTGAGGTTAGGTTTGAGCATTTGAGTGTGGAAGCCGATTGCCATATCGGCAGCAGAGCTCTTCCCACCCTCCCAAACGTTGCAAGAAACATCGCGGAATCAGCTCTCGGATTAATTGGGATTAAA
The DNA here is from genome assembly GCA_032719365.1 of Prinsepia uniflora. Taxonomy (NCBI): domain Eukaryota; kingdom Viridiplantae; phylum Streptophyta; class Magnoliopsida; order Rosales; family Rosaceae; genus Prinsepia; species Prinsepia uniflora. The sequence goes on along the minus strand of CM064864.1, from coordinate 13,507,377 downwards.
TTGTCCAAGACAACAAATTTGACAATTCTCAAAGATGTCTCTGGCATTATTAAACCGTCAAGGTACGTTTCAGTAGATTCCTGTATACCTACCATAAATTAAGTCACACTCAAATCAAAATGCTCCTATGAGCAGAAAGGCTCCGTTATTGAAGTTTCCATTATATGGGTTCTCACTATTTCTTGATTTTTTTATTCAAAATATCTTATATCGTGGATTTTGTCTAATTTTCTTTTATAACCTTTTTGTTGTTTTTTGCAGAATGGCCCTTCTATTAGGTCCCCCATCCTCAGGTAAAACAACCCTCTTGCTGGCACTAGCTGGGAAGTTGGAACCAGGCCTGAAGGTGATAACAGCTTCTGCTTAATTTTGAACTTTAGCATATTGCTTCATAATAATAATAATAAAGGGTTATTAATTACAAGTATAATACTGAATTTTGTCTATTATTAATATTTTTTTGTATGAAACAGGTTAAAGGAGAAGTAACTTATAATGGGTACAGGCTGAATGAATTTGTGCCTCAGAAGACATCTGCATATATTAGCCAAAATGATGTTCATATAGGAAATATGACAGTCAAAGAAACCCTAGATTTTTCAGCAAGATGCCAAGGCGTCGGGACTCGATATGGTATGTGATTGTGACCAAAACCGAACTCTAGAGTCTAGATCATCAAAATTGAATCTCTTTATTCATATTACTATAATTCATTGATGACATTTTGACTAATCATTCATTGGTTTACAATGTAGAACTTCTTTCTGAGCTTGCTAGAAGAGAAAAGGCCGCAAGCATCTATCCAGAGCCAGAAGTAGACCTTTTTATGAAGGTATATATATATATATATATTATGTTATGCATATTCCGACTTTAGACATGATATTATAGATATTGCAAGTTATTACCAATAAAATATACCAATTTTGTAATAATGGAGCATTTGAATAACCCTTGTTAGTCCTAACGGCTGGAGGAAACTAAGTTAGCGGAAAGTTGATTATCGATTTTAATTTTTATAGAGAATTTCTGTATGTGTATTAAATTAATTTTTTTTTTTTTTCTGTTTCAGGCGACGTCAATGGGGGGAGTTGAGAGCAGTCTCATTACAGACTACACTCTCAGGGTAAGTTTGAAAAGAAATTTCCTTAACCCTAAAATGAAATATTAATCATGTTTTCTTTAACATTATGAATCACTGTAGTAGGTAACAAAAAACAAAAATAAAAATGAGTGCGCTGTCTTGATTTGCATTCACAGAATTTCCTCATTCGAACTAATTTTAAAATGATGAAAAATTGGAAAGTACAGATCATTCCAAATGTCAAATTGTCAAACTTTTCTCCTCGACACCTACTCTCTGCTGACTGCTGTCTGAACGCACATTGCTGGACATGTAGGGCCCTTAACAACATTGCACTTTGGTTGGTGACCAACCATGTTCTTCAAAGATATTTACTAAAACACCCATTCAATTCCTAGAAAAATAATGGTGATCAAGCATGACCTCATCTACCTAATTTGCTATCATCATTAATATTAACTTATTTGTAAGGAAAATTGATTCGAGTTTCATTAATCCTGAACAACACGAACTGAAATTGTTTGAAAAGAGAATTCTACGCATATAAATTGGCTTCGTTAATATTATTTAATGCCTCCTGTTATTTTTTACTGTATGAAACAGATTTTGGGGCTTGATATATGCAAGGACACAATTGTAGGAGATGAAATGCAGAGAGGGATCTCTGGTGGCCAGAAAAAACGAGTAACAACAGGTCAATTCCCAACTCTTTGTTTTTTTTTTTTTTTTTTTTGGTTTTCAAAATATGGGCTCCTCATATCTGCATGTGATAGGGTTCGTTTGGTTGGTGGTCCTCAATTTTTTTATTTACAAAGCATTCATACCCTAAGAACAAGAATGCTCGTCTTGTTTCTTAAAAAAAAATAAAATTCAAATGCCTTACTTTAAATATCATTTAAAATTTATGTATAGTCATCGGAATAAAAGTATTACTATTTATTAGCAACCTTTTAAATGTTAATGTTTGTGCTGACAAAGTAAATTGATACACAGGTGAGATGCTTGTGGGGCCTACGAAAGCGCTGTTCATGGATGAGATCTCAACGGGTCTGGATAGCTCCACGACATTCCAAATAGTCAAGTGCCTACAACAAATTGTACACATCACCGAAGGCACGATCTTGATGTCCCTACTCCAACCTGCTCCTGAGACGTTCGATCTATTCGATGACATCGTCCTTTTATCGGAAGGCCAGATCGTCTACCAGGGCCCACGTGAGAACATATTAGAGTTCTTCGAAAGCTGCGGGTTTCGTTGCCCTGAGCGAAAGGGGACCGCCGATTTCTTGCAAGAGGTAATATCATTATAGGTCTCACTTTAATATCATAGGTTATCACACATCTGATTACAAATTATAAGCATCCCCAAATGCCTTTCAAAATTAATCATATGAATCTTAGAAATTAGAAGCAAGTATTTGTCTTTGAGTTTTATACTTAATATGGACAATCATATATATATATATATATATATATGTGTGTGTAATTATCTTTGACTTGCATGTGGTAGAGGGACTTTGACTTGCATGCGGTAAAAAAAATTGACAATGGTTAATTGTATAGAATTAGTCGTATTTAAGACTTTCTTTCAACTTGAGAGGGACTTTTCAATGCCTTTGTCATAGTGTATTATGACCCGCTAATTCATTTGTATTGTGCTATCATCCTTTAGAAAGTATTTTTGATACAATCATATTATGAAGGAATGATTATACACGGTGAAAGTATTACTCATTTGCCTTCTTGTGCACAAATTTTACAACCCATAGCTTTGTTCAACATTTTCAGGTTACATCAAGGAAAGATCAGGAGCAATATTGGGTAGATAGAAGGAACCAATACAGATACGTATCAGTGACAGAATTTGCAAGAAGATTCAAGCGCTTCCATGTAGGCATGAGGATTGAAAATGAGCTCTCAATCCCTTTTGACAAGTCCAGAGCCCACAAAGCAGCTCTTGTCTTCACCAAATACTCAATACCAAAAATGCAACTTCTCAAAGCTTGTTATGACAGAGAATGGCTGCTCATGCAGAGGAACTCCTTCATTTACATCTTCAAGACAGTCCAAATCATAATCGGTGCCTTCATAGCCTCCACGGTGTTTCTGAGAACGGAAATGAACACCAGAAATGAAAATGATGGAGCAATCTATGTCGGTGCACTTATATTTTCCATGATCGTCAACATGTTCAATGGTTTTGCTGAGCTGTCATTGACCATTGCAAGGCTCCCTGTGTTTTACAAGCAAAGAGACCTTCTTTTTCACCCAGCTTGGACTTTCACTGTCCCATCTGTCCTTCTTGGCATTCCCATTTCCATTTTGGAATCAACTATCTGGTTGGCCATCACATATTACACCATTGGATTTGCCCCAGAAGCCAGCAGGTAACACATTTTTTCGTCACTCATTTTCGATTAAATTTTGATTTTACCCCTTTCGTAGGTATATTTTTCTTCACGCACACCACAATGTATTTCACATAGGTACAAATTGTTACTACTTTGATTATTAGGTACATTGTTGTTGGGATACTAATTGGGGATGCTAAAACTTTGCAGATTTTTCAAGCAACTCTTGCTGGTGTTTCTGCTCCAACAAATGGCATCGTCGATGTTTAGGCTAATTGCTGGAGTCAGCAGAACCATCATCATCTCAAACACCGGCGGGGCTCTCACTGTCCTCATTATCTTCATGCTTGGAGGCTTCATTATTCCTAAAGGTTAGTATATGAAACAGAACACCAAATGTATATAGTTTTCAAAGTAGTCAAAACCTTAAAAAAAAAAATCATAAATTTTAATTTGGTACTTTTCTGAATATGTTAATCAATGAATTTACTTCATTTTTGGCAGGTGAAATTCCAAAGTGGTGGATTTGGGGATACTGGATTTCTCCCATGACATATGGGTTCAATGCCATGACTGTAAATGAAATGTATTCTCCAAGATGGATGAACAAACTGGTAGCCAATCAATAAAAAGCTAGATATTTTTTTCTATAGAACAAGAGCTAGACGTAGTTGAAATATATGACAGCTTCGTAATTCGACTACATTTTGATGCAGGCTTCAGATGGTGTTAGCAGCTTGGGTGAGGCAGTTCTTAAAAACTTCGACGTTACCCCTGACAAAAATTGGTTTTGGATCGGCGCTGCTGCTATTCTTGGATTCGCAGTTCTCTTCAACACCCTTTATACACTTGCACTTATGTACCTAAACGGTAAGAATCAGCTTTCTTAAATTAATTTTTTTGTGATAATGAAATTTCTTGTTTCATTATTGGCTTTAAAGTGACAATAATTTTACGATTGATTTAGCTCCTGGAAAGCCACAAGCTATAATATCGGAAGAAGCAGCGAATGACATGGAGGCAGACCAAGAAGACTCAAAGGAAGAACCAAGACTTAGAAGGCCCCATTCGAAGAAAGATTCGTTTCCAAGATCACTGTCTTCAACTGATGGAAACAATTCAAGTAAGATAAACAGAAAAATATGGTTACATTGTCTTGTAATGTGAATAACATATATAGTGTTGTAAACGTGTTATCCAAGTTACTTATTGGATTAAAAATCTTGCAGGAGAAATGACAGTCCGGAGAATGAGCAGTCGGTCTAATGCCAATGGATTAAGCAGAAACGCTGATTCTTCTCTTGAAGTCGCGAGTGGTGTTGCCCCGAAGAGAGGAATGGTTCTGCCCTTCTCTCCTCTTGCAATGTCATTTGACAGCGTCAACTATTACGTGGACATGCCCCCTGTAAGCTTTCTTTCACATATTGGCTTTTTATTAGCCGGACTAATCATATCATAGCTGAACTTTAGTAGTTTGCTAACTTAATTCGTGGTTACAGGAGATGAAGGAAGAAGGGGTAGCAGAGGACAGGCTGCAACTTCTTAGTGAAGTAACAGGTGCATTTAGGCCCGGGGTTTTAACAGCTCTAATGGGAGTCAGTGGAGCTGGAAAGACAACTTTGATGGATGTGTTAGCAGGAAGAAAGACGGGGGGTTACATTGAAGGTGACATTAGGATTTCTGGGTACCCTAAGAAGCAAGAAACCTTTGCAAGAATTTCTGGGTATTGTGAACAAACTGATATCCACTCACCTCAAGTCACCGTCAAAGAATCATTGGTCTACTCTGCTTTCCTTCGTCTCCCTAAAGAAGTCAGCAATGAGGAAAAAATGGTAATTAATAAACGCCGTAGACTCTGGATTAATTTTCTTGACTTGCAATACAATGCATAGCGCGATATTTTGAATCTCATCATTCGTTGTTTTGCCATCTATGTTTATAGCTTTTTGTGGATCAAGTGATGGAATTGGTTGAGCTAGACAATCTCAAAGATGCTTTGGTGGGGCTTCCGGGGATTACAGGGCTGTCAACAGAGCAAAGAAAGAGATTAACAATTGCAGTTGAGCTTGTTGCGAACCCCTCAATCATTTTCATGGATGAACCAACATCAGGGCTTGATGCAAGAGCAGCTGCCATTGTCATGAGGACTGTTAGAAACACCGTCGACACGGGAAGAACAGTTGTGTGCACAATTCATCAGCCTAGCATTGACATCTTTGAGGCCTTTGATGAGCTCCTATTATTGAAGAGAGGAGGACAAGTGATTTACTCAGGACCATTGGGACGCAATTCTCACAAAATCGTCGAATATTTTGAGGTATACTAAATTTCTCAATGTTGTATAAACACTTCATTAACCAAATAATCCAATGCATTGTTGATTTCTAAATCCTTACTTCTTAACCTATTGAAGGCTATTCCTGGCGTGACAAAAATCAAAGAGAAGTACAATCCTGCCACGTGGATGCTAGAAGTGAGCTCAGTATCGACTGAGGTCCGGCTAGGAATGGACTTTGCTCAATACTACAAATCATCAGCCCTCCACCAGTAAGTTTCAAAACAAAAAAAAATTCGGGTACATGACATGACTTCTATTTTCAGCAAATTAAATATTTTTTGCTGTCTATGACCAGGAGAAACAAAGCTCTAGTAAAAGAGTTGAGCACACCACCACCAGGAACAAAAGACCTCTATTTTCCAACTCAATTTTCTCAGCCATCATGGCAGCAATTCAAGTCCTGCCTCTGGAAGCAATGGTGGACATATTGGAGAAGTCCAGATTATAACCTTGTCAGATTCTTCTTCACATTGGTAGCTGCGCTCCTTCTTGGAACCATTTTCTGGCAAGTTGGCAAAAAAAGGTCCGTGCTTTATCTCTACTCAGCTCTTTCAAATTTCAATCATCACTCATTCTTTTGAGCAGCCGAAAATTCATACATATTTCAATTTTTTTGGTATCCAGAGAAAGCACAGCTGATCTGTCCATGATTATTGGAGCTATGTATGCTGCTGTGTTGTTCGTTGGGATTGATAATTGCGGGACAGTGCAGCCCGTTGTCGCGATTGAAAGAACCGTGTTCTATAGAGAAAGAGCTGCTGGCATGTACTCTGCATTGCCTTATGCATTGGCACAAGTAAGGAGCCGTACTATATCTGATTCAAATCCAATTTCGTGTATAAAATAAAAAACTCTTGGAATTAACTGTTTATATGATCGATCATCAGGTGATTATTGAAATACCTTATGTGTTCATTCAAACCACATATTACACTGTGATAGTGTATGCAATGGTGAGCTTCCAATGGACAGCAGCAAAATTCTTCTGGTTCTTCTTCATCAACTTCTTCTCATTCCTTTACTTCACATACTATGGAATGATGACTGTCTCCATCACACCAAACCACCAAGTGGCAGCCATTTTCGCGGCAGCTTTTTATTCGGTCTTCAATCTCTTCTCGGGTTTCTTCATTCCAAGACCAGTAAGTAGTCACATTCACTAGTTTTTCAACTTTCTATTCAAACAATAATCAAAACTCAACGCATACTAATTAACGTGAATTCGTTTCATTTTTGAATTTTCAGAGAATTCCCAAGTGGTGGGTTTGGTATTACTGGATTTGCCCTGTGGCATGGACGGTGTATGGACTGATCGTGTCACAATATGGTGATGTTGAAGACCGCATTAGAGCACCTGGGATTTCACCAGACCCAACCGTGAAATGGTACATAGAAAACCATTATGGATATGATCCAAACTTCATGGGGCCAGTGGCTGGAGTTCTTGTTGGCTTCACACTCTTCTTTGCCCTCATGTTTGCTTACTGCATAAAGGCACTCAACTTCCAAGTTAGATAGGCCGAGTTCTGGATATACTACACGCGACCGTATTATATGTATACATGTGTGTTACGAAAATGAGTCATGTAAATATATGTAAGAATATTATTGTACTACCTGAAGCATTAAACTAATTAAGGAGGCAATTCAAATAAGCATGAATTGTTCCCTTGAGAAAGTAATATAGTAGTGATATTCACCTTTTGGTTTAAAGAGGGTGATTTTTATTTTTATTTTTATTTTTTATAATTAGTTGATTGACTCCTATATAGAGATTGTATTTGAAATGTTCAAGGGTACCTGTCTTGTACTTTGTTTGTATATCAAAGATGATGATTTTGCTTTTCATTCCTAATATAATTCTTCTTCAATGAAGATCGATGAGCACAAATATGAAGAATTGTTATTGTTTATTTGCAAAAACTCAATCTTAATTAAAATCCCCTTTGGAGTTTGGATTCTCCCATCATATGTCGAACATGAGACATCACGAGTCAATAAGCTAATATAACCTTAATTTGATTTAGAGGCCACAACAACGAACTAATTGTGAGAAGATCCTGATTAATCTTGCTCTTATTTGTACTTATATATTTAGAGAATATTTGTAAAAATAAATAATTCCGGAAGGCATCTGATTTCCACCTACTTACCATTTAATAAATGGACTCCAGGGATTCTAGGGACTCCTAGGAACTCTAATAAACTCGACAAGTTGAATTTGTAAATTTGCCACATTGCGGCCATGCAGCAAGAGCTTATTATAGATGTGATGGAACCCATGGAATTAAGGCTCATGCATGGGCTCTCCCACATCGTGCATACATACATAGTATGTAGCATGCATGATGCATCCATGTATGTAGCATGACACATTATACGCTGGTTAATTTCAAATGTAATTTGTAGAGTAAATAAGTTGGCAATGTTTTCATCAATTTCTTGGCCATAGAACTTCTTTCTGAGCTTGCTAGAAGAGAAAAGGAAGCTGGAATTATTCCAGAGGCAGAAACAGACCTTTTCATAAAGGTATATATATTTGTAACATGTCAATCTTGCCTCCTTAAGTCCATGTAAACTTCAATTGACATAATGAAGTTTGGATTTATTCCAGGCTACTTCAATGCGAGGAGTTGAGAGTAGTCTTATTACTGACTATACTCTCAGAGTAAGTAGTAAATCCAAACCTAATATTTGAACATTGATCTATTATAGCCCGGTTCCTTAAGCCAAAATTTACTACTCTGTACAAAGTCTTCATATGGTTGCTGATTTCCTTTGTTTACTGTCTCATTGTATTTTCTATTGAATGGAACAGATTTTGGGGCTTGATATATGCAAGGATACCATTGTAGGAGATGTGATGCAGTGAGGAATATCTGGTGGGCAGAGAAAACGAGTTACAACAGGTCAATCTGCTATCTATTCTGATTTTGTTAACAGAAATCAGTCCTCATATCTTTCTAAAACATAAGTACCTGTGCTTTGAGTCTGAACTTGACATGTGAGAATGTTGTTTTGTGTCAACTTGATATGCTTTGAATATAGGTGAGATGATTGTTGGACCTACTAAAACATTGTTCATGGATGAGATAGCCACCGGTCTAGATAGCTCCACAACACATCAGATCGTGAAATGCTTGCAGCAGATTGTGCACATCACCGAAGCAACGATATTCACGTCTCTACTCCAACCTGCTGCTGAGACATTTGATCTCTTTGATGATATCATCTTATTGTCAGAGGGAAATATTGTGTACCAGGGGCCATGCGAGCACATATTGGAGTTCTTTGAGACTAGTGGATTTCGATGCCCTGAGCGAAAGGGAACAGCTGATTTCTTGCAAGAGGTAAATTAACTATCGTCATACTGGTGTCACTTTACTATGTGTTGCATCAGATTCTGTTAACTTGTATCAGAAAGTATAAGGCCTATGTAAATTTGTTCAACCTTAATTTTCAGGTTACCTCAAGGAAAGAGCAAGAGCAATATTGGTTTGACAGAAGCAAGCCATACCATTACATATCAGTCAATGAATTTGAAAACAGATTCAAGTGCTTCCATGCGTCATGAATCTTTTGAACGAGCTCTCTAGCCCTTACAATAAGGCCCAGGGCCATAAAGCAGCCCTTGTATTCACAAGATATTCGATCTCCAAAATAAAGCTTCTCAAGGCTTGTTTTGACAAGGAGTGTCAGATGATAAAAAGGAACTCTTTTGTTTACATTTTCAAGGCAACCCAAAGTATCACAGCAGCAATTGTAACCATGAGTATGTTCTTCAGGACGCAAATGCACACTAGGGATGAAAATGATGGTGCATTGTATATTGGTGCACTTATATTTTCCATGATCACCAATATGTTCAATGGTTATGCTGAGCTTGCATTGATCATCGAAAGACTCTGGTGTTTTACAAGCATAGAGACATTCTTTTCCACCCTGCTTGGACTTACACTCTCCCATGTCTCCTTCGCCGAATTCCTATTTCCCTTATTGAATCCATTATTTGGGTCGCCATTACATATTACACCATTGAATTTGCACCTGAAGTTACCAGGTAATATTACATTTTTTTAGTCAGAAGTCCTAACCTTCAATTTTATTTTTATGTTAATGTCAAAAATGGTATATACTTAATTATTCAGATACTAATTACAGAACGCTGCAAAAATATGCAGGTTTTTCAAGCACCTATTGCTTATATTTTCGGCTCAACAAATGGCTGCCGGGATGTTTAGGCTTATTGCTGCAGTCTGTAGAAGTGAGACCGTATCCAGCACTGGCGGGTCTCTCGCTCTACTCATTGTTTTCATGCTTGGGGGCTTCATACTTCCTCGAGGTTGGTATGATACTGAATGATAAACCTAGTACTTTCAAAGTAACCAAAAAACCAACCAAAATTGAGCAATTTTTTAGTTTTAGTATATTAGTGAATAATTATAAAAGAGTTGCGTCGTTTATGACAGGTCTAATTCCAATGTGGTGGCAGTGGGGCTACTGGGCTTCACCCCTGACATATGTTTTTAATGCTATTCTATAAGCAAAATGTTTTCTCTGAGGTGGATGAACAAACTGGTATGATATGGTACTTGATTGTGATGCAGGCATCAGATCACGTTACAAAATTGGGCGTAGCAGTGCTTAATATCTATAATATCTTCCCCGGTGAAAACTGGTTTTGGATTGGCTCCGCAGCTCTTTTTGGATTTGTTGTTGTCTTCAACATCCTTTTCACACGCACTTATGTACCTAAATCGTAAGAATCAAAATTCTTTTTTATGTCTAACAAAGAATTTCATGTTATATTTTTCTTTTCGGGTGACAAGTGACGGGGCTATGCCCTTGACCGAGTGTACTATAGCCCATTCAAGTTTCCAATAGAAAAATTAATTACTAGTTAAAATGTAGTAAAACTTTAATGCATAGAAATTAGTATCTTGCACAAAGCAAAATGCAAGAGAAGAAATATTTCGCTCTCCATTCTCCAAATTATTGAAGTTAGTGGAGGATTTTACACTCTCAATGACTCGTTGGACACAACAAAAATTAGATAATGATATTTTTCGTGTGTATTGAATGTTTACTTGTGTTTTTTGTTATATTCCTTTCACGTTTTTTTTTTATATACAAAAAATGAAATTAGGGTGTAAAACTGATTATAATTTTCTATTATATGAATTCCGTTTATATATAGTAGTGTATTTCATTGATATCGTTTATATTTAGCTCATTTAAATTTTAGATGCAATAACCGTCATTGTGACAATATTTCATAATGTTCGTGTTTTAATGAATTAGCTATTGGAAAGCCACAAGCCATGATATCTGAACGAGTGGTGGAGGAAAAAGAAGCAGTGCAATCCAGGGAAGAACCAAGGCTCAGACGATCCAAATCAAAGTAAGATTCCCGATCATTATCATTTTCTCGGTCATTAACTTCTTTTGATGGAAACAATTTAAGTAGGGAACACAGTAAGGTTGGAAATTCTATTTCTTAGAATGTGAACAATGTTATAGTTTCATGTTGGACTTAAAAATCTTGTAGGAGAAATGGAAATGCAGCGAATGAGCAATCAGTTTAGTGCCATTGAGCTAAGTAGAAATGCTGATTCGTCTCTTGAAGGAACTGGTGGTGTTGCCCCGAAAAGAGGAATGGTTCGACGTTTCACTCCTCTTGCAATGTCCTTCGACAACATCAATTATTATGTGGACATGCCCGCGGTAATATTTACTATTGCCCTATTTCATTCATTCCCCTACGTCATTACTTCCTCCGTAGCTAACTTTGTTCATTACTATGACAGGAAATGAAGAACGAAGGAGTAGAGGACAGGCTTCAGCTCCTTTATGAAGTAACCGGTGCTTTTAGGCCTGGGGTCTTGACAGCTCTAATGGAATCAGTGGCCCTGGGAAGACACCTCTCATGGATGTCTTAGCAGGAAGAAAAACAGGCGGTTTCATTGAAGGCGATATTAGAATTTCTGGATTCCCTAAAAAGCAAGAAACTTTTGCAAGAGTTTCTGGTTACTGTGAACAAAATGATATCCATTCACCTCAAGTCACTATCAAAGAATCTTTGATTTACCCGGCTTTCCTTAGGCTCCCTAAAGAAGTCTCCAAGCAGGAAAAAATGGTTAAAAGAAAAAAGAAAAAGCTGTGGATTGTAAAGATTATATTAAAATGTTACAGCTACATTTTCTTATCTAGTTTTGTTGTTTTGTCAGTTATTTTTAGAAGAAATGATGGAACTGGTGGAGCTAGACGGTCTCAACGATGCTTTGGTAGGGATTCCGGGGATTACAGGGATGTCAACAGAACAACGAAAGAGGTTAACAATTGCAGTTGAGCTTGTTGCCAATCCCTCAATCATTTTCATGGATGAACCAACTTCAGGGCTTGATGCAAGGGCAGCCGCCATTGTTATGAGGGGTGTTAGAAATACTGTGGACAAGGGGAGAACAGTCGTCTGTACAATCCATCAGCCTAGCATTGATATCTTTGAGGCCTTTGATGAGCTGCTACTATTGAAGAGAGGAGGACAAGTCATCTATTCAGGATCATTGGGCTGCAATTCTCACAAAGTCATTGAATACCTTGAGGTATATATCGATCTGCATACAAATTTATTTTTTTCCCTTATTTTGTACAAACATAAATAACACATTTTAAAAATCCACACTCATTGACTGTTGCAGGTGATTCCAGGAGTGCCAAAAATTATAGAGAGGCATAATCCATCCACATGGATGCTAGAGGTGACCTCAGTAACAACCGAACTCAAGCTTGGATTAGGCTTTGCTCAACACTACAGATCATCTTCCTTGCATCAGTAAGTCAAAAACGAAAGTTACATGAACAAGAAATATTTTCTAAAACTACATGATTTTTTGGCGGGCTTTGAGCTAGTAAAAATTCGTACTTGTGACTATACATGACCAGGAGAAACAAAGCTTTAATAAAAGAGTTAAGCAAGCCACCAATGGGGACAAGAGACTTTTATTTTGCTACTCAATTTTCACAGTCAATATGGTAGCAATTCCAAATCTGCCTGTGGAAGCAGTGGTGGACATATTGGAGAAGTCCTGACTATAACCTTGTTAGGTACTTCTTCATCGAGGCCACGGCCCCCCTCGTTGGGTCTATGTTCTGGAAGATTGGTGTGATTTTGTGTTCATATCTACTTAAAATCAATTACAAGCACTTGAAGCAGGGTCTATTTAATTAGGACCAATTGCTTTGTTGTTTATTTGTTTGATTATCAGGGAAAGCATAGCTGATCTGACGATGATTATCGGGGCTATGTGCAATCTTGTGCTTTTTGTTGGGATTAGTAACAGCTCATCAGTGCAACCAATGGTCGCCCTTGAAAGAAGCGTGTTCTATCGAGAAAGAGCTGCTGGGATGTATTCTGTATTGCTTTATGCTCTGGCACTGGTAAGTTGAGAGGCCATATGCTTTAAATTATTTCTGCACCTGTGTCATGACAAACTTTTCTTTAACACAAAATAATACTTAAAAAAATTTCACAACCAAAGACAACACAAACTCAGAAGTTTAAAATAAGTACAAAAAGTCTGATAAACAATAAAAAATATCTCTAGCCATTAACTTTGAAATACAAACAATACCCTCAGTTGAAAATATCATGTTAATATATTATTGCTGAGGGTTTTTTTTTTTGTTCAAAGTTTTATTGCTGAGGTTTAGCTCCCAAGTTTTAGGCTCCACCTAAAGCCTAAGAGCCAAATTCTAAGTTATAAGCTCTCCCACTAGTCACCACCACCCCTACCCAAAGACCCTCTTCCCATTTTGAAATTTTTTTAAAACCCTAATCCATACAAACCCAAACAACACCCATGATTCCATCAAGGGCAAATAAGTAAAAGCACAATCCTAAGACTTTCTAAAACCCTAAATTCTAAATCGTTAAACCTAAACGATAGCCTTGATTCTGTCAAGTGCAAATAAGTAAAATTACAATCCTAAAAAATTGGGTTTGAAATTGGAACCTAAAAAGCTTGTTGCTTCGAGGAAAAATAAGTAAAAATTTATCAAATGAGTTTGTCCTTAAATGTCAAAAAATGCCGATTGTTTAGTTATAAATTATAATGGTGTTAGTAAATATAATTATATATCTATATATAGACAGCATGTCAAGAATTAATCTAGGTATATATACTATAAATCCGAGTTTCATCCTATCAAATTTTATACTCAAACAGACCATGTGACAATGCAGGTTATGATTGAAATCCCATATGTGTTTGTTCAAACAACATATTATGCGGTGATTGTGCATGCAATGGTAAGCTTTGAATGGACCCTCACAAAGTTCTTCTGGTTCTTCTTCATTAGCTTTTTCTCATTCCTCTACTTCTCATACTACGGAATGATGACCGTTGCCATAGCACCAAACCACCAAGTAGCTGCCATATTGGCATCATTTTGTTTCGCCTTCTTCAATCTCTTCTCGGGTTTCTTTGTACCAAAACCAGTAAGTATCATAACTATTTTTCGGAATTCAATTATTATTTTTAAAAAATACCACTCACATTATTACGACCTCTTGTTTTGTACCATTTGAATTTTCAGAAAATACCCAAATGGTGGATTCGGTATAACTGGATATGCCCGGTCGCGTGGACTGTTTATGGGTTGATTGTTTCGCAGTACGGTGATGTGGAGGAGACCATCAAAGCACCCAGGATTACACCCGACCCGACTGTGAAATGGTACGTTGAAAACCATTTTGGATATGATCCAAACTTCATGGGAGAAGTGGCGGCTGTTCTAGTTGCCTTCACTGTTTTCTTTGCCTTCATGTTTGCCTTTTGCCTAAGGGCACTCAACTTCCAAATTAGATAGAAGAATCCTAGTTACAATGAAAAAATTAAGTTAGGCATGTATATAGTAAAACTGTCTGTTCCCAGTATTAAGGAATTAGGGCAATATTATAAGGCCTTATTGGTTTATGAATGAAATCTCAAATCTCATTTATGAATGAATCTTCGATTAAATTTTAACGAATTCACATTGTACATTTTAAAGTTTTTTTTATTTGAATTTGAATCTTAGTAATGAATTTTGTACTCTCCTAGATGGCCTAATTTGAATCTCGTTATTGAATACTGTGCTTTTCTCAAAAGTGTTGTTAGACCTGTTATTGAATACTATGCTTTCTTTCGAAAAAAAAAAAAATACTATGCTTTCTCAAAAGTGTTGTTAGGTCTGTTGACAAGTTCGACTTGAAAATTTTGATTATGGTGGATATTAAAAATTCTATTTTGAGTTTGACTATGGGCGTTTGATGGAGAAACTGGGAGCTAGCTAGCATGTGAGAAGATATGAAATTTCTGTAATTCTGATTCAAATATTGCAATATTGTTGACATGACACCATATTGAATCAGATTCATTAGATCATATACTTAAAATCTAAATATCAAAATAAAGCTAAATGCCTGAAACAATCAAACAATTGGAAAGACAACTTGGGTCAAGTACACATAACCTAAATAATCCTAGCAATGAGTTAAATATGGACTGACATGTGGATAGATTCCCATTGTTAATTTACATGCCATATATTGACACCAAAATAGAAGTGCATTTATTTCGTATCAAAACTATTCATTAAAATCACATCAACCACTTATACAAAAGTGACGCACATTTCCCAATAAGATAATTAATATTCACTATTCACTATTTACTATTACTTTGTTAAAATTACCACTTACTATTACTTCTTTTAAACAAACTTACTAACTTGATCATCGGAGAACCTTAAGTTGGCTATACCTGACAGGACCCATCCCAATCCCCCCGGGATTACCATGGAATGTGCCCTGCTCCCGTCCAACAAGGGTGTCAGACAAAGGATGACCAAGAGCCACTGCCCAAACAGGGCATCCAGAGTGCGCAAGGATCGATGGAGGAGGTGTGCAATGTCCCAGTCTCTGCTGCAATCGCATCCGTGATCAACCTGAAGGGCATTAAAACCAAAAGCTGTGAGTGGACAAAAACCAATAAGTTTACCAAATACATTTGTAAGACATTTATGCCCTCCAATAAAAACGTATGCATGCCACCAAAAACCAGTAACCAAAACGTTTTCTCAACCGAGCCATTAGGGCCTTAGCCCAAAAACCGTTAACCAAAAACCAAGTGTGGGAACTCAGCCCAAAACAGTAGAATACCACAACCATACATATTAAAACCATGTGGGCCACCGCCCAAAGCCATAAATATAAATCCAAAACCATTTAGGGTCCCCGACCCGACATACCATTTCATAACCAATAATCCATTTTTACCAAATAACACATATCCAACCGAAAAGCCATTTCATATATCCATTAATCCATATTTTACCATTACCATCACCAGCATCCCAGATGCTTAGCGTCCAGACGCTTGACGTCCCTGACGTCATATCTCACGGTTTCATAAGCTACGCGTGCTGCCCGGTGTCTCTCCGGGTCCATATATCTGACATCCCTGATGTCTGACGTCCCTGACGTCAATCATAGCAATCCTGCTCCTGAGTCATCATACGGTCCGGCTGCTCCGTATAATGACCCCTCGCAGGCAATGCACCGTGACTTCCCCAGTGTCCCAGACATCTAGAGGAGACCATCATATATCCTTGTGTCCAGATGGTATATGGAAAACAGTTTTATTAAATCCTTTTATCACATTATTACCATTGGGCCCTGCCCGAAATTTCCATAAAACCACATAATTCCATTTAGGGTCCCTGACCCAAAATCACAATTATTAATCATAGGGTCCCTGACCCGAAATCACATTTATAATCCAACTGGGCCTCATGCCCGATTTTATGAACCACTGGGCCCACGACCCGATTTGTAAACCAACTGGGCCCGCAGCCCGACTTATAAACCCACTGGGCCCACGGCCCGAATTCGTAAATCAACTGGGCCCCTGGCCCGATAACATAACTCAAATGGGTCTCAGCCCGATTTCATACCAACTGGGCCCCTGGCCCGATTTCATTAACCAACTGGACCCCCGGCCCGATTTTCAAATGGACTCCAAGTCCGAAATTTCCAACATAATTGGGCCTCAAGCCCGAGTTCATATTTCCAATTTCAAAACCATTTCATCACATTATATCCAAGTCATAAATATGGAAAATCCATGTAAAACCGGAAAACCTCGATTTACGTGCAAGCACGTAAATCGCCTCGAAATACGTGAAACCGTACAATTTACCAACAACCAAATCAACATCACACAATCACAACCATAATCCATATAAAACATTTAAGCATGCATAGAATTTATAAAACCAAAGTCCACTCACAGACCGTTTTAACCGTGTGCCTCGATACGCGTGCCACCGGCCCTCCTGGGCCACACCACTATCACCGGGACTCCCAATCCTGTCCAAATCACATTAGAGGGTTACTAACCTCATTGTTAACATCCTATCAAAGTCCCGTAATTTTCCCGAATTTTTACTTATTTCTAAACTTAATTTAAAACCTTCGGACATCCCGAACACTATCGAGACGGTGTCCGATCGACACGAAACCAATCCCAAGATGTTCGTTACATTAAATAGGACAGAAGTCATGTTGACCACACCTCGAGATTCGTACCCACGCGCCGTCACGTGCCGCCGTGAGTGGCTGCGCGTGAAACTCACGCGCCGTGAACAGTGTCACCGTTCTGACCTGGTTGTCTGATAAACGGGTCACCGTGACCCGCGGCCCAACCTGACTGGTTCTCAGCCATTACTCGATCAATTTCAATTCTGTTTGTTCCTACAAGATCGTCTCATCAATTCCAGTTGATCCATGATTTAAAAACTGAGAAACCAATACGTTTGACTACCTGTTCGTGGAGGTGTGCAGATCGGCCACCTGCAACCGTCGTGCCTGCACGATCCCGGCCACCATTCCTTTCGAAAACGATCCCCAAAGGCTCGTCTCAACCCCTAGATCATCATCCTGGTCACTAAATCGATTGTAATACGTTAAAACCCATCCTACCATTTTTGTACCCGAAAACAAGCTCACGGGTTCGAGGCTTACCTCGCCGCCGTGGCTACCGCCGTGGCCACCAGCATGCCCAATTCGACTCCAGGAACTCCTTTCACCCCTCAAACACGATCAAAACCAGTCCACACTGATTTTCCAATTTCTAAGTTTTCGGACCTCTCTGTTTTTCCTCTCCGCCGCCAACCTCGCCGTCTCCCGTCGCCTCCCGTCGTGCCCAGTTCACAGCAGTCAACTCACAATCCTCTGCACAGCCTCATGGTTATAGTTATGGTGGTGATGTGAAATGGGGAGCCGTGTGCGGGTGTGTATGTGCACGGGTTCTGTTTTTCGGTCACCACCGCCACCCACGGTGGTCCTGCCGCCACATGCGACTCCAACTCCTCTCAGTCTCCCTCTGTTCTCTCACGGTTCCAAAAACAGAGAAGGGGTTGTGTGTGTATGTGTTTCGGGTGGGAGAAAACAGAGTGAGAGAGAGATGAGTGTGATCAGAGATAAAGGAAAGGAAGAGATGAGATCAAGGGCCCAGATTTGATCTGAGGTTTGAATGGATGGTGAGGATTTAAGGGGAGAAAATGGATTAAATAATCCAATGGCCAACAAGGATCCAGATTTTAGGGAAGGTGGGGATGAGTGACACGTGGCCTACATCCAAGGGTCCAGATTCGTCAGTTACTGTTCACCTATTTAAATATTATTATTTTATTCCGAGTCTCGGTTAATCGCGATTACGTCTGTGACCATAACTTCGTCGTCGAATCTCCGATTTCGGCATGCCGCCTGTCGTTGGATTCGTATCGACGATACCTACGTAACGGTCCTTGGCCCTCGCCCATCGGACCTCCCGATCAAAAAGTCAACATTTGGCCCCTAACATGCCAAATTACCAAAATACCCCTCAACTTTCGAACATCATAACTTTCTCTACGAATGTCGGAATCGAACGTGCCACCAGTCTATGAACTCGTGACGTCCCGAACTACGTCACGGTCATTTTGCCCATTTTGTCCGATTCCGCCCTACTAACCACCGTTCAACCTCACTAATCAAGATTAATGACTAATCTAATCCCGGAATTCGGGACGGGTCGTTACAATACCGGTGCTTATCCCTAACGGAAAACACACTGCTCGACACACTACTCTTCTTAGTCAACAGGTTCGAAGAAGGACACATGACATTCAGTATTTGAACAAGATGTAATCCTAAATTGGAACATTTTGTGCTTTAAAAGTTTGTCGTCATCTGTTGTAAATTGACTAAGTCTACCCACTACTCTACCGAGCTGAGAGCACCCACGACCAATATAGCAACCATGCTAGGTGACTAAGGGGATGTCGAGATAACACTTGGACAAGGGTCCAGTGCACATAGAGATAACTTTCCCAATTTATTACAAGTAACTAAAAAACGATAAAGTGATATGGCCGAGATGAAATCAAAGAGCACACATGCCGAGTTCAGATGACAGGCGCTCTACGAGCAATACAGTAAGCTAGCCTCCATCTAGTTGAAGGCAGGCAGCATGGGCCAAACTCACTGCTCATAGAGCAAGGGCCATGGTCGAGGAGGCTGACCGGCTCATAGCCGAATGTGCGGAACGTGCCGAGCAAATCCATCAAGCTATGGGGAAATCCACCAAACCAAACAATAAGGCCTCTTAGCTACTCATCATACCAAAAATAGGGCAGGTCAAGATAAGGATTTACCAAGACGCCCAAGAAACCTTGAGCACAGGATCTTGAAAAACTAACCTCCACTCAACCCAACGCAATTGGCCTACCCCTGGGGATGAGCATGAACACCTAAAACGTGGCCAATAAGCTATATATGTGTACAATATTTTGGGAAAGGCTTATTACTCAAAATGCTCTCTTAACTGGACATTGAATATCAATTTACTCTCCGAACCAGATTTAATTCTAATGTGCTGTTACAACTGCACTTATGTTACCTCTGTTGTTGCATCCGTTACTCCTTGTTAGTAATGTCGTCGTTGGTACTTATGTGGCACCTATGTGGCAATTAGATGGGTCGCTCGTAGTCCTCACTATATCGACGTGGATCAGAACAAACCCATTTTGCGAATTGGGAATTCTAAGACAGTCGATTTGGGCGATTTTGGAGTAAAAAGAAGAGGAAGACGACATTGAATCTCGTTAAATACATTGAATTTCAGTTTAGGGTTTGAATCAGACAAGAAGACGAAACCAACGAGATAAAAATGACAATCGTTCGAAAGCCTGGAGCATGACAGCCATGATATGGTAGGTTAGAGATTTAAATTCGAAAGTTTGAAATCAGGGTTTGAATTGGAAGTTAAGATTAAATTAGCCTAAATTTTTTTGGTGTTTGTGTGCAATGTGGAATGTTTTCCACTTCGAATTGTTTAAATTTTTTTTGTTGGTGGATGTGGCTATTGGCTGATGATGGATGTGAATAAAATAGGCCTTGAGTGTTGGCTTTGGAAAATGAGTTGTGGTTATGACAGTGTGTGAGGTTAAGGGATGGGTATTTTAGATTAGAACTAAGGCTTTTGAAATGGGCAGTGAAATATTGGGCATTTCGGATTAAAGGGTTTAAGGTTGGAATAAAGACTTTATATGAGTATTTTGGGTTATAATTGATATTGTGATAGGGCATGAGACTATGATGCTGGCTTTTGGTTTAGACTTTATGTTTATACTTTAGGTTTAGCCTGTAGTTTTAGGTTGTTCATTTAGGAATTAGGTTTAGGTAGTAGGTTTAAGTTTATGGTTTATGGTTTAGGGTTTAGGGTTTATGGTTTAGGTTTAGGCAATATGTTTAGATTTAGGTAGTAGGTTAGGCAGTAGGTTTAGGGTTTAGGTAGTAGGATTTAGGTTTAGGGTTTTGATTGTGTGTTTAAGGTTTTGATTGTGTGATATTTCATAATTTCCGTTGGATGTGGATTCTTTATGCTTGTTAAGTAATGTTTGTTTTTATATTACTTATTGAAAGGGGAATGTGATGACATTGTCTCCATCGCCATATACCGTGGTGGAACGATAGTACATAAACAAGGAGAGTGGAGATATGCAGATGAGGCATTGAAATGGTATGAATGGTGTTGTTATAAGTACTCATCATTAGTTAAATTTAATGCCCTAGTGAAGTAGTAAGGTTATATTCAGGATTTGGTGGATTTCTACATACATGATGAAGCTAATAGACCGTTTTCAAGGTATCCACAGATCAGCAGCTGTTGACACTCATTAGAAAGTTTTCAAGGAAATTTGAAAAGGCATTGCATGTGTATGCTTCCCATCTCGTGGACCGAGTGACAGATGAGGATCTAGTGTATACATTAGAGGTTGGTCCAAGCACTAGAGAGGTTGGTCCAATCATTGGAGATGTTGGCCCAAGCACTGGAGAGGTTGGTCCAAGTGATGATGTTGGTCCAAACACAACTTAGGAGGAAGATGTAGAAGATATGCTAGGTTATGCCAGTCATGAAGAAGAAAGTTGTGATTTTGATGCTGATGCTAGTGATGATGAATTGTTTGAAGTTTGAGTGGATGATGAAGAAGAAGAATTAGAAAAAAAATTGGAGGAAAATAATATTGCTGATGAACTTGAATCAAGTGGTGTAAGGAGTAGGCAGAGGAAAAGAGTGCAATAAGTGGAGGTAAATGATACTGCTGATAATAATAGTGAGCAATCCGATAATGAGCAATTTGAAGATGATGGTTATGGTGAAGGGAATGCGCAAAAAATATGTCTAAGTGGTGATTATGACATATTCCAGGCGAATGAAGACGGGGTAGTTCCTTCTCCTCCACAGGTCGAGGATGACGTTGAAGAAATAGATGTTCCCTTGTCACCTGAGATTGCTACAACTAGTGGAGATTTAGAAGATGACTTGGAATAAAAGAAAAGAAAGAAGAAACATCTGCCATAGACAAGGGATTTTATTCCCGAAATGGAGATGAAGGATTCGCAGTTTTAGCTGGGGCAGAAGTTTGAATCAGCTGCCATTTTTAGGGAAGCCATCAGAGTATTTTCAGTTAATACTAAAAAGAAAGTAACATTCAAAAGGAATTTACCAAACATAATTAGGGTGGTTTGCAGTAGGGATGGATGTGATTGGACAGTATACACATTAATCATAGGAGGCTCCAAGACTATGAAAATTAAGGAATTAAATAGTGAGCACAACTGTGTTGTAGTGACTAAGAGCATACATGCCAATATTAAATGACTGACTTTGATGTATGAAAGTCAGCTGGCTAGCAACAACTGGGATTGGGTGGAATTCCAGGAATTGGTGAGTGCAGAACATGGGATACGACCAGTGATGAAAATATTGACAATATCGTTGATATATCGATAAATTTGGTCGGCGGCACATAAGAGGGGGAGAGAAAGAAATTGAGTGAAATATTGACATTTTTCCCTATTTTAAGCTCATCAATCTCCTTATTTCATTAAAACGGTAGAGATAGGGCCAAATTTCATGAAAATTGGACGTAAAACCATTGAGTTCCAGTCGGGTCACGCCACTAGGTCAAAAAAACCTGAATCACAGACCCGCGCGAGGTTGAAGATGACTGTTACAGGTATCTGTATGTATACTTTATATATTATTTGGTTGCGTATGTTTCAATTGGGCTTGTTTAGTTGAGTTGGTTGTGGGTTGTGCATTTGTCTTATAAATGTGTAGGCACCTGGGTTCGACCTCAGGTGCATGCTGCAAATGTTTTTTTTTTTTCCGTTTTTTCTTATTTTCAACTACATTTGTCCTTTTTTCCAATTTTAAATATATCAATCCTTTCCAATTTTTGAACAAAGATTGACTCTATTTTTTCATTCTTTTTTTTTTCCAATTTCAAATATATTTACTCATTTTATAATTTTTCTTCCATTTAAATTTTTTGATGCTTATTGTTATGTTTTTAATTATATTAACATTCAATTATATGTTTATGTTTAAATTTTTATATTATTAGTTATCGGCAGAACCCTATTATATCATATTATTCATCATATATTTATTATATCAAAGTCATTTTATAGTTTTTATTAGTCTTATATAACCATCATTGAGTACTTAAGTTTTTCCTAAAGTTTCATTCCAAATTTCCAACATAGATCAAATTTCTGTCATTTTTGTTGACCGTAAACGATATCGATATTTATGGCGAGATATCCGTAAATTTGACTAGCGATATATCCGTCGATATTGATATTTCAATTCTTGGATACGACCATCTAGGACAGCCTACAAGTTATTGAAGGCAAGTACCTAAGGCAGTATAAGTTGTTAGGTGAATATTGTCTTCAAGTGTTGAAGACTAATCCCAGTTCTACGGTGATAATAAAGTCCAAATTGGAAATTGATGGTTTGCCTCGATTTGAGAGACCGTATGTGTGTTTTAAAGATTGCAAAGACGGTTGGATGAAAGGCTGCAAACCCTTCATCGGTCTTGATGCATGCCATATTAAGGGCATTCATCCTGGATAATTATTGGCAGCAGTAGAAGTGGATCCAAACAATGGAATATTTCCCATTGCCTACGCCGTATGTAAAGCTGAAAACTTCAGTACTTGGCGGTGGTTTATGGAGTTGTTGAAGAAGGATCTTCAAATTCAGAATGATAAAGGTGTAATGATAATGACCAATAAGAAAAATGGGCTTTTAGATGCAGTGTGTAAGACCCAGTCTTGGAAACAAGAATGATGAGCAAGACCTGTGAGCTTGACAAGCAAGAACGGTGAGCAAGACCCGTGAGCTTGGAAAGACAAGATCGGTGAACAATCTCACATCGCTCGGGGAGGGAAAGGTGAAGTGCCTTATATGTGTGGACACGCATCTATCTAGCACAAGGCCTTTTGGGAGCTCACTAGTTTTGGATTCCGTGGGAACTCGAAAGTTAAGCGAGTTGAGGCTGGTGCAATTCCATGATGGGTGACCCTCTGGGAAGTTGCACCGTGAGCTCCCAAAAATAAAATCGTGAGGGCGAGGAGGCCCAAAATGGACAATATTGTACTAGATGAGTCGGGTCGTGATAGAATGGTATCAAAGCCGGACCCCAACTGGAAGTGTGCTAGCAAGGACGTTGGGCCTCAAGCGGGTGGATTGTAAGACCCGGTCTTGGAAGTAAGAACGGTGAGCAAGACCCGTGAGCTTGAGAAGTAAGAACGATGAGCAAGAACGGTGAGCTTGGAAAGGCAAGATCGGTGAGCAATCCCACATCGCTTGAGGAGGGAAAGGTGAAGTGCCTTATACATGTGGGCACATATCTATCTAACACAAGGCCTTTTGGGAGCTCACTAGCTTTGGATTCTTTGGGAACTCCAAACTTAAGCGAGATTGGGCTGGTGCAATCTTAAGATGGGTGACCTACTAGGATGTTGCACGTGAGCTCCCGAAAACAAAACCGTGAGGACTGGGCCCAAAGTTGACAATATTGTGTTAGATGGGATGTGTAACGACTCGAACTTTCATAAATAATATTTTAATGCAAAATGATCATTTTGCCCCCTAGGGGAAAAAAGTTGACTTTTGACCCGAGAGACATTTAGGACTTTGGCCAATGACCGTGACATAAATCGGGACGTCACGAGTCCGTAGACAGGCAACACGTCGAAAATGGACGTTCTATCGAAAAGTTATGGTCACAGGAGCGAAATTGATTAAACTTACAAACCGAGAACTTAATTAAAATAATATTAAAATATTGAAATTTGATTTAGCTTTTAATTAAACCTGGACCCTTGGATGAGTGACAAGTATCACTCATCCCACGGTTGTTTTTTCCCTAAATTATGGATCTTGCCCCCATTGGTGGATTTCTTTATAATTTATTTCCCTCATCTCTCCTCAGCCGTCCATCTTCCTCTCAGCAATCCATCCTCACTCTTCATTCTTCCTTCATCTGATCAATATCATCAGACTCATCTATTCTCTCATCCCTTTCATTTTCCCGTGAAGAACAAACCTTTCCCCAATTTCGTACAAACTCCAAACGTCCCTCAACTTCATCTTCATCACCAGATCGACTTCATCCTCCTCCTCAGACATCATCTTCATCATCTGTCCATCATCATCGTCATTCATGTGCTGCAGAACAGTGCACCACCCTAGACCCGCGAAGAACACAACCGGACCCGAAACTCAAACCGTTCAAACCACGCGACCACACTTTGAACCAACACCAGGATAGAACCATTAGGAGGTCTAGACGCCAAAGGAGCTGACGGGAGGATTCACGGTGGCGACACGGCAGAGGTAGGCCAGAAAACCCGAGAACCCCCTATGTTTCCTCATTTTTGAAACCCTTAGTTTTGACGTGTATGGGCAGTTTCTTTGTGTTGAGTCGTGTTCTAGGGACAGTGGCGAGCTCGTGGAGGCTGGTTTTGAAGCAGGACGTGGTCTGAGGCGACGGGGAAGACGACCGAAAATTGGGCTGCAGGTTTTTGAATTAAAGGTATAGTTCTTGCCCTTTCTTCTAGTTTTTGAGTTTAGAGACTTGTAGAGGGAGCTTAGACGAACACATAGGAACGAATCCCGTCGAAAATGGTGGTCGGAGATGGAAGTTCTGATCGGGTCAGGCCGCGGGTCACGGTGGCCCGGTTGTAGGGTTTCAGACTAACCCAGCCGAATGTCAGGGATGATGACGACAACATGGGATGATGACATCATCATGTTAGACACCTGTCAGTGATGACGTCAGTAGTGACGTCATGATGACATCATCATCATTGTAGCAGCGTTGACTAGAGGATTGACTAGGCGCGTGGGGGTGTGTGTGAACAGTACTCGAGGTGGGACCACCACCATCTTCTAGGTTTTGACGATACGGATCCAATGACGGTGGTTTTGTGTCGATCGGAGATCGTTAGGCTGGTCAAAATAGGGTTTAATGCCTCAGGAAGTCTGTTCGGAAGGCTTTCTTGGGACGGTTTCATCCTAGTGTTTCATGATTGAGATGTGGGGACTTATAGTGACCTTTATGTGTACTTTGGACATGACAGGGATTGTACGTTAGCACAAGGACAGGCTTATAGGTTCGGTTTAGCGGCGGGACCGGACTGTGAGTAGGCCTTTGATTTTGTTTAACCCTTGCATACATAACTGTTTTAATTACTATATCTATATGATTGAATCAAAGTATTTGAATGCCTTGAGTTATTATTCTTGCACGTATTATGAGATTTTGTTCATGAGACCCGTCTGGTTAGTTATGCATTGTTTTGAGTTATAAATATGGATTTCGATGATTCTCTATAGTTCAGCACTGTATAGACCTACCCTAGTGATACTGTTTTCTCCGGATGTTGGTACCCTAGAGTGGTCACGGCGCATTGCCTGCGAGGCGTCATTCTACGGAGGGACCGAACCGTAGAGTGCCTCAGGAGCAGGATTGCTATGATTCGACGTCTGGGACGTCAAGCATCTGGGATGTCATACCTAGATTGGGTTCGGGATTTGGACTTTGGATTGAGACTCCGGGTGACACGCGTAACCTTGAGACTGTGACCTTTTTAGGCGTCTGGGACGTCAGACATCTGGAATGTCCGGGTTGGGATGTATAGTGCAGTAACTGATGTTATGATTATGATTATATTATCCTATTTATGCTTATATGACATATTATTATGATTTTCGATTCTTATGCATGCGTGATTTGGAAATTGGAGGGGTAAAACTGTATGTTTACTTTATGCTTAAATTGTTTTATAAACTTTTAATTTCTGGCCCACTCACCTTTTTTGTTTTACTAACCCCTCCAGGCCGTGTTACTAACGTAGACGAAGATCCTGAGGTTGAGGCATAGATTGACGTTGCGCACCTGAACCCCACTTCTGGGTAGGTTGGCACGTGGGGAGTCCTTAGAAGTCGTGCTCAATAATAGTATTTAAATTATCCCTTGTCTGACACAATTTGATTTCGGATTATTTGTATGACTTATTTATGGATACTTATGCATTTGAATCTTTTAAGGGTAAATTTGGTATTCTAAGGTTGTGTGTCAGACATGAGAAGGGCACGTCCCTGGGTGGTCCTAGGGGGATCAAGACGGGTCCTGTCAGGTCGAGTCATGACAGAATAGTATTAGAGCTGGACCCCGATCAGAAGTGTACTAGCGAGGTGCTAGGCCCCAAGGGGGTGGATTGTAAAACCCGTGTCTTGAGAAGAATGATGAACAATCCCACATAGCTCGGGGAGGGAAAAGTGAAGTACCTTATATGTGTGGGCACGTATCTATCTAGCGCGAACCCTTTTGGGAGCTCATTGGCTTTGGGTTTAGTTGGAACCCCAAAGTTAAGCGAGTTGAAGCTGGTGCAATCCCAAGATGGGTGATCCACTGGGAAGTTGTACGTGAGTTCCCAAAAAAAAACTGTGAGAGTTGGGCCTAAAGCGGACAATAACGTGCTCGATAGGTCGGGTCTGACACAGTGACCCAAATATTCCTTCATACAGAAAGTCGGCATTGCTTGAGGCATCTATACGAGAGCCTCAATACAACACATAAAAGGTTGGTTGTCAAGCTGCAGCTTGAGAAAATTGTTAGAGCCACTACTATGTCGTAGTACAATGAAAAGATGAGACAAATGGAACTCCTCAATGCATTTGCTCACAATTGGCTAAAGGAAAGGGATTCAAAACAGTGGTGCAGAAGTCATTTTGGGACAGAAGCTAAGTGCGACATTTTGCTGAATAATTTGTCTGAGGCCTTCAACAAGGCCATTCTCCCATTTAGGCCTAAGCCTATCATGTCTATTGTGGAAAAAATTAGGTAATACCTAACTGCATTCATGACCAAAAGAAGAGACGCATGTGGTAATTGGGGGAATCATCTGGTTGGTAAAAGAATCCAAGGAATTTTAGAGGTCAATACGAAGATTAGTCAAAATTCGATTCTTACTCATTGTGGTGGGAACATCTTTGAGGTGAAAGTATTCCCATAGAAGAGGATTTTCAGTTGACTTATGCTCTTACAGAAGTTATCAGCTGACTGGGATTCCTTACACACATGTTTGCAGTGCCATTAGTCGAGGGAATGGTAAACTGGAGGAGTATGTCCACGAGTGCTACTCTCATGCAGCCTACACCAGGACCTATGAAGGAATTATCAAACCTGTGCCAAGTAAGGATCAGTGGGAAAGTATTGGTGAACCAGACCTAATGCCACCAAAGTATCATATGCAGCTCGGGAGACCACACATGAAAATAAAGCGAAGTTAGAACGAGTATCCTCCTATACCTGGTACAAAGTTTCCTCGATACCACTCTACTCTAAAGTGTGGTAATTGTGGTTCTGAGGGCCATAGACGAAATGCTTGCACCCAACCCGTTAACCCTACAACTAAAGCAAAATTCAAACATCTACAAGAAATGAGGAAAGAAAAGGTTGCAACCAAAAGATCAAGGTTGGACAAGCTGCTGGTAAGTATCCTATCGTAAATCTTAGTTGATTTGCATGCTTTAACGTTCACACATGCAGAAAAGGTGCACCTGTTTATGTCCTATAATAACCAGATTAAGTATCACTTAACACCTAGAACATGTCATTATAGTCTCAGTTTGTTTCACATGTACTGTGTCAAGTGAGGCAGTCTAATTTTCAATGTGTTTCAACTAGGTTGTGAAGTGTGACTGTATTAGTTTTTGAATTGTGATTGAATTAGTTTTGGATGTATGATTAACTTCGTTTGGGATGTGTGATTGACTCAACTTGGGATGTGTAATTGACTCAGTTTGTGTGATTGACTTAGTTTGGATGTGTGATTGAAGTAGTGTGCTAAAAGTTATTGTATTTGATTAGGTTCGAAGGTAGACAAGAAGCATGGCTGACAATCTTCCAGCATCTGCTGAAATAGGGCCTGCACTAGTAGCAAGAGCATGACCAAGACGCCCAAATCCCCCACCAGCAAATGCACTTGCATCAACAGCAAGAGCACCAGTAGCAAGAGCACGACCAAGACGCCCAAATCCCATACCAGTAGCGAAGCCATTCACTGCCCCAAGACAATGCACCAACATCAAATCCTCTAGTGCAACAACTGTACCAGTAGCAGTAGTTAACTTTCAAAATATTGGCCTTTTTTTGTTAAGTCTTGCTCATATAAATCATTAGGTCACTTGTTAGTTATTTTGCTTTGATAAATTTAAACTATTGTTCTCTTTTGATTTATAAAGCACTTTGGGACTGATTTGATATATGGGATGATATATGGCGTTTCCATTCATACTAACTAGATGGAAAATTGTTTGCATCCAACGCTTACATATTTCCACAATCCACCAAACAAAAGTTCATATTTCAATACAAAACCTTAACAAAGTGCATGATACAAAGCTTTCCAAGCATACAAAGCTTACATATTCACAAATGATCATTGTTTGCATACAAAGCTTACATATTCCAAAATCATGATTGAAGATGATTGTGAAGGATTGTGGAAAACCTAATACATAACTAAAGTGAAGGCTTGAAGATGATTCCAACGACTAAGACCCAAGTTACCAAGAGTGCAATCCTAACCCTAGTCACCTTCCTCTTTAACTTCAACACTTACTCTTCTACTCTATCAAGTTTCCTTAACAATCCCGGAATTATTGTCATTGATCTCTTACACATTTTTGGATCAAACCACTCCCAAAAATCACAACTCATTGCTCTTCTTCTACCTCTACCTTGCTCAACCTGTAAAACAAAGGAAAACATACGACAAATTCACAAAATCCTGCAACAATGAACATAACTGAAAACCTACAGAAATCTTAAATCCTTATGTAGAGACATAACCCATAACTCATAACTTGTAACGACCCGTCCCGAATTCCAGGATTAGATTAGTGACTAATCATGATTAGTGAAGTTAATCGGGGATTAGTTGAGCGAAATCGGACGAACGATGCAAAATGACCGTTTTGCCCCTAGTCGTGGGCAAAACATTGACTTTTCGTTCAGGCGGTCCAATGGACTTTGGCCGATGACCGTGACGTAGTTCGGAACGTCACGAGTTCATAGACAGGTGTCACGTTTGATTCCGACGTTCGAGGAAAAAGTTATGACGTTCGGAATTTCAAGGGTATTTTGGTAATTTGGCTAAAAGAGATAAATAGTTGACTTTTGGACCGGGAGGTCCGATGACCGAGGGCCTAGAACCGTTACGTAGATCGAGACAATACGAATCCATAGGCAGGCGACACACTGAAATCAGACTTTGAACGAGGGAGTTATGGTTCACGAAAATTCGATTTTACTATTGCACGCATTACGAGACGAAGACACTTGGCATATCTATACTAATTAATTATTATTATTTCGATATGCCAATTTCCCTAAATTTAGTCAATTTCCCTAAATTTAGTCAATTTCCCTAAATTTTGGATCTATACTAATTAATTATTATTATTTTTATTACTTTATAATTTAATCTACCATCTTTCAATCCTAACCCTCAATCTCATCTAAATCTCTCATCCTCACCGTTCATCCTCTTTCCCTCTCTCACACATGAACACTAGCCATCATCTCCTTCTTTGTTTTCATTTTCCCAAAACCCGAACACCCCTTCCATACAAACACACGACCCACCACACCTCACCACCATAATCATTTTGAGTGCTCGTGTGTGACCGTGAGGGAGTGAAATGAAGGACTGAGAACGACGTTGACGGCGGCTCACGGTGGTGTACGACAGAGCTTAGTAACCCGAGAGACTTTTTTCCATTTTCAAAATTCGAAGGTTGGTTTTTAGGGTATGACGATCGATTGTGATGATATGGTTGTGTTCCTAGGACTCATACGAGTAGAGTGGGACTGGTTTCAGGAGCCATGGTGGCCGGAGATGAGGGGGAGGAGATTTTGCAGGTGGCCGGTCGTGTTCCTCAATGAAAAGGTATGAAAAGGTCCTCATTTCTTGGTTTTTAGATCGTATGAAGGTTGCTGGGAATGAGAGGATAACATAGGTTGAATTAGGGATTAAAATGGGATGAAATGGATCGAAATACGAAGGTAAGGACAATAAACCGGTCCGGTACGGTTCAGACCAGTGGACCGGGTTTAACTGAATGTTGAAGATGAACAGTGCCCGGCGCGTGGGCTTCACGCGCAGGGACTTCAGGCCGCACGTGGGCTATCTTTTGGGAAGTGTTCAACATGTGAAACACTCTATTTGATGTAACGAACATTTTGGGACTGGTTTCGTGTCGATCGGACACCGTCTCGATAATGTTCGGGGCATCAGAAGGTTTAGGTTAGAGATTTAAAATATTTAAAAATTCGAGAAAATTACGGGGTTTCAATGAGAGGTTAATAAGGTAGTTAGTAACCCTCTAGATTGATTTGGATAGGTTTGGGACTCCCGGTGACGACGATTTTCTTGGTGAGGCTTACGACATGCAAACCTAGGCGGCAGCTTAGGACGGTCTGTGAGTGGACCTTGATTTCTAAACTGTGATGCATGCATAAATGTTTTATATGGTTTATAGATATAATTCTATGATGATGATTTGGATGATTGTGATTTACATGGTTTCACGCATTTCGAGGTGGTTTACGTGCTTGCACGTAAATCAAGATTTTACGATTTTGTACTGATTATCTGTACTTATAGTTTTGGATATGATTTAATGAAATGATTTTGGATTTGAAAAGGTAAACTCGGGTTCGAGACCCATTTGTTTTGGAAACCGTCGGACTCGAAGTCCCTTTTAATTACGTTCTCGGGCCAGAGGCCCAATTAGTTCTTAGATCGATTTCGGAATTGCAAATATGGAATCGGGCACAAGACCCATTTGATTTACGAACTCTTGGACTTGAAGTCTATTTGATTTAATGAGGCATCGGGCTGGAGGCCCAATAGGTTTACGTATCGGGCCAGAGGCGCAGTTGGTTTACGAATTGGGCTCGGAGCCCAGTTGACTTACGTATCGAGAACGAGGCCCATTTGGTTTACGATATCGGGCACGAGGCCCATTTAGTTATGAAATCGGGCATAAGGCCCATTTGGTTTACGATTCGGGCACGAGGCCCATTTAGTTTACAAAATCGGGCACGAGGCCCAGTTGGTTTACTATTCGGGCTGGAGGCTCAGTTTGTATGTGGATTCGGGCTTAGGGCCCAGTTACGTTTTACGATTGTGATTTCGGGTCAGGGACCCTCAAATGGATTTACGGTTCATGACAGTTTATGGGAACTGACATGAACCCTTGAAAGGTTTTTATGGTTCATGACGGTTTATGGGAACCGGCATGAACCCCTGAAAGGATTTTTTGGTTCATGATGGCTTATGGGGGCCAGGCATGAATTCTTGAAAGGTTTAAAGAATGATTTCAAAAGGTTTTTCGTATGCCATCCTTTATATATGTATTGTCTCCTCCAGGGACGGTCGTTGGCCTGGGTGGACCCCGAAGTAGTCACGGAGCACTGACTGAGTGGAGTCACCCCCGTTGGGTGTCTTACTCTCAGAAAGGCTATTGTTTATAACCTGCAGGGAGGGTCATTGATCTACGGACATTGACCTGGGTAGACCCTGGAGAGACTTGGGTTTGAGATCGCAGGTAGCACGCTCGTAGCTCTAGATACCGTGACAGGATTGGTGATATGAAATAAATGGATGAACATGATTTCAATTGGTTTGGGAAATAGTGTTTTATGATGATAAATGGATTTGGGCTGAGATCCCACATATGTTTACTATGTTATGGTTTTCTGTAAATGGTTTTGGGCAGGTGCCCGTATGGATGTGGTTGTTTAAACATATGTGATTGGATAAATGGTTTTACTATGCATGCATGATTTTTAGTGAAGGGTATAAAGGTCTTTTATAAAATGTATTTACGAACTATTGCTTTTTGTCCATTCACAGTCTTTCTGTTTTCAATGCCCTTCAGGTTGAATATGGTACGGACTGTAGCAGAGACCGAGATATCACATACCTCCTCTGGATCCTGGCGTACTCTGGAAGCCTTCTGGCTAAAGGTTTTAATTTCCCCTCGTCTGACACTCCGTGTTAGACGGGATCAGGAGCGTTCCTCATTAATCTCGAGGGGATTAGAGACGGGTCCTAACAAGTGGTATCAGAGCGAGGTTGTCTCTATTCGAGCAACCGATTAGCTATCGAAGTGTCGTGCAAGTCGAGGATGTGATGTCTCAATGGGCTACAGTTCGTTATCAACCTGATAGTTAGGATGCCGGTATGGTAGTTAGTAGGATTGAATCATGGAATGTCTTGGTTTGGTGTTTGACGCCGGGGTTGCCATAGGTCTGTCGTGGTTGGCAGTGTGGGACCTTACAAAAGGATGAACGTAACAATACTTTAGAGTTTGATCGTGAGACAGTTAGTTGGGATCGCCTTTCACGATGTTTTAGGATTGATTTTGACGACTGGTTTGGAGTTGTGACCATTAGATGGTCGAATTTCGTTGAGTTAGATGGTTATGCTGCTGGAAGCAGCCGAGTTTGAGGAATCCTAGTTGAACTGAGGGTAGGATTGGATTGACGTCCTTACGATGTCGGGACCGCGAGGTCGGTCAGATTGTGGATTATACTGCCTTCTGCAGTTGGGTTCAGAAAGACCCTAGGTAGTGATCGTGGAACCCTAAGGTAGGGTGTATGGTTAGGAAAGGTGAGTTGGCGAGTGGTTTGACTTTGATGACTTTTCGGAGTCGAGATCGTCGGTTGGTCTAGTCATGTCAGCTTTAGTGACGGGACTGCACTCTACAGTCGGAGTTGTACTTATCGGTTAGACCTAGTTGGTTGTCGTACTACTTTAGTTGTGATGGATAGTTGGTGCAACTAAGGTCATGGACGACCTGGTAGACGATTTTGGTTGAGTCGAGTTACGACTAGTTAGAGTTGGTTGGACAAGGTACCAGGGTTAGTACTTGTCGATGGAATCCCAGAATGGGGATATGGAGTAGTTAGTACGGGCGGTTGATTCCATTGGATGCGGAGTCTCGATCGCGAGGTCTGGTGGTTAGGTCTGCACGAGTCTGTGGCAGGCACTACTACCGAGAGTGGTTGTAGTTATGGTTGTTGGGAATCGGGGACGTTCGGGGAACGTTTCCTTTTCTCATAGGAGTGGTCAGGGTGACTGTACCCAGAGTCGTTGGGTACGACGGAGACAAAGTTTCTCCAATTCGAGTGGAGGTTCGGGATTGTCGCTCGGTATGAGCGGAGATCCAGGGTTGTCAGTTTTGCACACGGTGTGCTGATACTGATGCTGGTGTTAGTGT
This sequence comes from Prinsepia uniflora, assembly GCA_032719365.1. Classification (NCBI taxonomy): domain Eukaryota; kingdom Viridiplantae; phylum Streptophyta; class Magnoliopsida; order Rosales; family Rosaceae; genus Prinsepia; species Prinsepia uniflora. Next base: position 13,473,363 of record CM064864.1, on the reverse strand, counting down.
GCTGATACTAGTGTGGATGCTTGTGTGCTGATACTAGTGTTGGTGCTGGTGCTGGTGATTGTGATGACGATGAGTCACGAGTCGCGATGGGCATATGTTCGGTATCTCTGTTCCAGCAGTGGATCACGGATAAATTAGACTGGTTACGGACAAGTGGTTGATGTCCGAGTGTGTTGGTTCCGATATGGTTGGAACTTCATAATCGAGAGAGGTTTTGTTCGAGGTGACGAGAGGAGTGCGGGTTTTTCTACATTGGTAATGAGTATTTCGAAGTCATTAAGGTGACTTCTCAGGTTCTACCATGGTAGATGATGGTTGTTGTCACCAGTACGTTGATCACGTATTGGTGGGTGGACCCACGATTATTTTGGGACATCAGGAGGAGTTCGGTATATCGAAGTTAGGTGGTTGAGATTTCTCATTTTCTGCTTGGTGGCAGACGATGTTGGATTACGTGGCGTGGTGAATACAATGAGTTTTGGTTGTATTCACGTAGAATGAATTTTGTTGTCATTGTCTTGGATCATCTTTGATTTTTCTAGGTGGAATGGCAAGGATCAATACGAGGTAATTGGAGAAAACCCACAGTCTCGGCGTGTCTCGTCGTTAACTGATCTGTTTAGATGTGGGAATTGGTTGAGGAGTGATGTGACTGACGAAGGATTCAAGAGGGTGTAAGACCCTATGATCGGATCTCAGGTGGATTGTTAGCTGAGTGAGCTTGTGTGGATCCTAGGTGGATCTAGATTGTGATTTTGAGGACGTTGGGCGTCGTGACGATCGAGGATTGTGACGTTTATGGTCGGGTGATGCAGTGATGGATCTGGATCGTGATCTTGATGATCCAGATAGGTGGAGAGTTTATTGCTCTTACTTGGATAGTTGAGTTGAGGATGATGGGACTGAACCTCTTTTCGAGGTTAATCCCGTATGGTACATTACTCGGGCGAGTAGATTTCCAATGGGGTCGGATTTGGTCAGTCCAAGATTGTGGATATTGGGATTGGCTTCCCTATGAAGTCAATTGAGTGTAATGTGTTAATCGTTTGAGCAGGTAACCGATAGGTTCGGAATTGGTGCTTCTCGGTAGACGTGAGTGAGATTGGTTGCCAGTTGGCATGAGTGGGTACGCCTTGGTGGGCGTGAGTCGAATTGGTACGTATTGGATTACGTGACTAGGAGTAGACGTTTTGTTACTGGTCAGGTGACCAAGGGACTCGAAATGGATGATGGGTTGGAGTTTTGATCTGTCTGGTACTGGATTGGACAGATGGACTCCAGAATAGAAACGTGATTGGCTACAACCTAGGTTGTTGTTGTTGTTGTCGTCGTTGTTGTTGTTGTAGTCTGGTTAATGGATGGATGTACGTACCTTGTACGTTGTTCGAGGTACGATACTGGCCAGACTTGTGTTGTTTGGTGGCGGTATATAGGTTATACCAGTAGTACGTTGCTGAGCATGTTGGTAGTCGGCATAGTTCTGATACCATTGGAGTAGTCGAGGACGTGGACTGGACATTGGATGCTGTGCACTGGGTCATAATGTTCTGATGGGCCTAGTCACACACAGGTCGAATGCTTTGTTGGTATACGTATACTCAGGTCGAGTGAGTTGGTGGTTAGTGTAACCACAAGTGGGTGTAGTGTCAGTTTTCAACTGGCAACTGTTAAGTGGGGACAGTTTGTCGGATGTTTCCAACGTGGATCGATTAGTGAGGTCTGATGACTCCAAGTGGGAGCAGACGTCAGGATAGATTGGTGATTGAGAAAGGATCCGTCAAGTTGTTCGTGTTAGCGAATTAGTAGAATTGACAAGTGGTTTTAATTCAGAACGTGTGATTACTGTCACTCGATATGGTCGAGTGTAGTCAATGCGACGTGAGTATTAGTGGTACGTTTAGGTGCAGATAAGCTTTGTGTTAACTAGTGGGTGTACTAGTGTACACGTGTCGTGAGATCGAATCATTTCTACATGGTGGATGTGGAATCAGGATAGATGGAATTTCGAGGACGAAATTAATTAAGGAGGGAAGGTTGTAACGACCCGTCTCGAATTCCAGGATTAGATTAGTGATTAATCATGATTAGTAAGGTTAATCGGTGATTAGTTGAGCGAAATCGGACTAACGATGCAAAATGATTGTTTTACCCCTGGTCGTGTGACATGACCCGTCCTCTAAGGACTTTGATAACCGTGCCTGGTTCTACTCCTGTCTGACAAGTCAACTGAGGTTCTGAAATTACCCTCAAAGACTTGCCAAACAAGGGATAACTGCACCTGTGCCCACTCATACCTCCACCTCTCGAATAGTCTTGATCATCGCGCCACGACCTGAAGGGTCAATAAAACAGAAAAGGTGTGAGTGGACAAAACAAACTTTTATAAATACGTTTGCCAAAACACAATCTTACCTTCCAGTTTTTACAAACATGCATGCATATCATAAAACATGAGTAATAGTGTGAAATCAATCAAGTATGAATAGTGGACCGATAAAATCGAAACATGTTTCTAAATTCCATGTCCACATTTTCCTTTAAACTCGTGTTCATCAAATCAATTCAAATCTCAATAAATCCACGGGACTTATTTCCATATCCAATCTCATTAGTCACGTTATCCCTGCAACGCGTGCAAATCAAATAGGCTAAAGGACCGCTCAAAATCCGAACATGTCGCTGTGAACATATCACCAGCCGACAATCCAGATCGTTGTGAACACATCATCGACCGATCTCCACATAATCCATCACATCTGATCTGAGTTGAGCCTCTCTCGGCTGCACGACAACAGACCGTGCTACGTGACCTCTCCGGGGTAAACACATTCCTTCCGGAGGCGAGCGTTATCTCCAGGGTGCACTCCGGGGAAAACACATTCCCAACCAGAAGCCCTAAATATCCAAAATACAGGGTGCACTTCAGGGAAAACACATTTCCATCCGAAAATCCTAAATATCAGCAACACATCACCATCATTAAAATCAGTGAAAAACAGTTGCGTTTAAAACTCAAATCATTATCAACACAGGGTCTCAGCCACAAAATATAGTTTCCTCAAATCTAGAAAACCAAAGTCCCGATTTATTCCATAAATCTGAAAAACCATGAATACCATCATGTAATCACATGGAAATTCAAATCCAATCAAAATCACAATTCCCTTGGGTCTCAAGCCCAAAAACTCAATTTTACGTAAATCCGTGCAACCGTAAACCCGAGTTGCCACTTTCACGTAAATCCATGAAATCAATCCCTGACTCATAATCCAAGTCGAAACATCATTTTCAATCTCTGACTCATAACCCGAGTCAAAACATCATTTTTAATCCCGGGCCTACGCCCAAAACATCAATTTCATAATTTCTCGAAAATCATGCCAAAAATAATATAATAATCCATAAAATCGAGAAATCACCGGATCGAAACATCAATCATGCCAAATCATATCAAATCATATAATAAAGCATTTAAATCATATATGCATGCATTACGGTTAGAAAACAAAGTCCACTCACACACACCGTCCAAACGGCCCGCTTCCGAGCTGCACGTTTTTTTCCGTAAATTCTGAAAAATCACAATTCCTGTCCAAAATCATTATTTAGGGTCACTAATACTTCAATATATCTCATATAATTTTCCCCAATTTATCTGGGATTTAAAAACGTATTTAACACGTAAATCAAAACTTCGGATACACAGAACTTTATCAAAACGATATCCGATTTCCTCGAAACCAGTGTCAAAATGTTCATTACACTGAGAGGATTCAAAGTCATGTTGACCTCACCTTGAAACAAGGCTTCACGCGCCCTCACGCGCCGCCGTGAGTGGCTGCGCGTGACCACCACGCTCCTGATACAGTACCATCGTCCTCACCCGTTTGTCTGTAAAACGGGTTCTACAACCCGCGAGACGACCCGATTCATTATCTGTCAATTCAACATCCTAGTCAGCACTTGAACATTCAAATAGCCTCATTTAAGTCCAATTAAAGTTCTATAAACTCAATTACATGGCAACTCACCTCAATCCAATCGATTCGAGGATGAACATTCGAAGGATATCTGGGCACTGTTCAACCTTCGAAGTTCATCAATCCCACCAGTTTTCCTTCAATTGATCCATCCAAAAGCTTCATTGGACCATGATAAACTTGTTTCCCAACTCAATTTCATCGTTTAATCCCTCCAAGATCAAGACTCAAAACTCGAATTTCTTCTCTGTCACCAGGTCCGTTCAGAGCCAAATGGACACCAATTCCTTTCAATCTTGAGGTGATCCTAATCGAGGAAATCCCAGAAAGCTCAAATCAAGCTCAGTTTGAAGTTTCAGGACCTACAAATTCAAATTCGATTTTTTGGAAGAATTTGAATTCTTTCGGTTTTGAGCTTTCAGGTTTAAAGGTTTCCTCATCTTAGCTCTCCATTTTAATTCTCTTAATTCCTTCTCAGCTATGGAAGGACTCTCAGCTATGGAAGGAAGCTCAGTGCTCTATTCTCTCATGCTCTGTTTTTGTTTTTGTTCACGGTTCAAAGAAGACACACAGAAGGTGACTGATAATGAAGGAAGACAATGATGATTAAGGATGATGATGGAGGATTAGAAAATGGATCAACGGGAAACATGATCCACAATTTAGGGCCTCAAAACATGGGATGAGTGACACTTTTCACTCATCCAAGTGTCCATAATCATTGATCACTGTTCAATATTTTATTATTATTTTAATCAAATTCCTAGGACGTAAGTTTAACCGATTACAATCCCGTGACCACAACTTTCCCGTTCGATGTCTGATTTCGACGTGCCACCTGTCTACGGACTTGTGACGTCCCGAACTACGTCACAGTCATTGGCCAAAGTCTGTTTGACCGTCCGAGTCAAAAGTCAACATTTTGCCCTTACCTTTCAAAATTACCAAAATGCCTCTCGCCTTCGTAGACCCGCAACTTTCACATCCGACCTCCGATTGACGCATGCCGCCTGTTTGCAGATTCAGCGTCCCGAGACCTACTCAACTGTCTTTTCGGAAAGTCCAAAAAGTGTTCCGTCAAAAAGTCAACTTTTGGCCCTTATAACCAGGGGCAAAATCGTCATTTCCTTCAAATTTTCCAAATTTTCTTTTTTTTTTTTGAATTTCCAAGTCGTTACATCGTGGGCAAAACATTGAATTTTTTGTTCAAGCCGTCAAATGGACTTTGGCCGATGACCGTGACGTAGTTCGGGACGTCACGAGTTCATAGACATCTGACACGTTTGATTCCGACGTTCGAGGAAAAAGTTATGACGTTCGGAAGTTCAGGAGTATATTGGTAATTTGGCTAAAAGGGGTAAATAGTTAAATTTTGGACCGGGAGGTTCGATGGCCGAGGGCCGACGACCGTTACATAGATCGGGACAATACGAATCCATAGGCAGGTGGCACGCTGAAATCGGACTTCGAACGAGGGAGTTATGGTTCACGGAAGTTCGATTTTACTATTGCACGCATTATGAGGCAAAGACACTTGGCATATCTGATTGGGCATATATTTTGGTGGGGCCCATGGATGAGTGATAAGTGTCACTCATCCCATTAGTCAATTTCCCTAAATTGTGGATCTATACTAATTAATTATTATTATTATTATTACTTTATAATTTAATCTACCTTCTTTCAATCCTAGCACTCAATCTCATCTAAATCTCTCATCCTCACCGTTCATCCTCTTTCCCTTTCTCACACATGAACACCAGCCATCATCTCCTTCTTTGTTTTCATTTTCCCAAAACCCGAACACCCCCTCCATACAAACACACGACTCACCACACCTCACCACCATAATCATTCTGAGTGCTCGTGTGTAACCGCGAGGGAGTGAAATGAAGGACTGAGAACGACGCTGACGGTGGCTCACGGTGGTGGACAACGGAGGTGAGTAACCCGAGAGCCTTTTTTCCATTTTCAAAATTCGAAGGTTGGTTTTTAGGGTATGACGATTGATTATGATGATATGGTTGTGTTCCTAGGACTCATACGAGTCGAGTGGGACTGGTTTCAAGAGCCATGGTGGCCGAAGACGAGGGGGAGGAGCTTTTGCAGGTGGCCGGTCGTGTTCCTCAATGAACAGGTATGAAAATGTCCTCATTTCTTGGTTTTTAGATCGTAGGAAGGTTGCTGGGAATAAGAGGATAACATAGGTTGAATTAGGGATTAAAATGGGATGAAATGGATCGAAAATACGAAGGTTGGGATGCTGAACCGGTCCAGACCAGTTCGGTCCAGTTTAGACTAGTGGACCGGGTTTGACTGAAGGTTGAAGATGAACAATGCCCGCGCGTGGGCTTCACGCTCAGGGACTTCAGGCCGCGCGTGGGGGTGTGTGGACCACCTTTTTGGTAAGTGTTCAACATGTGAAACACTCTATTCGATGTAACGAACATTTTGGGACTGATTTCGTGTCGATCGGACACCGTCTCGATAATGTTCGGGGCATCTGAAGGTTTAGGTTCGAGATTTAAAATAGTTAAAAATTCGAGAAAATTACGGGGCTTCAATGAGAGGTTAATAAGGTAGTTAGTAACCCTCTAGATTGATTTGGACAGGTTTGGGAGTCCCGGGGACGACGGTTTGCTTGGTGAGGCTTACGACACGCAAACCGAGGCGGCAGCTTAGGACGGTCTGTGAGTGGACCTTGATTTCTAAACTGTGATGCATGCATAAATGTTTTATATGGTTTATAGATATGATTCTATGATGATGATTTGGATGATTGTGATTTACATGGTTTCACGCATTTCGAGGCAATTTACGTGCTTACACGTAAATCGAGGTTTTACGATTTTGCACTGATTATCCGTACTTATAGTTTTGGATATGATTTCATAAAATGATTTTGGATTTGAAAAGGTAAACTCGGGTTCGAGACCCATTTGTTTTGGAAACCCTCGGACTCGAAGTCCTTTTTAGTTACGTTCTCGGGTCAGAGGCCCAATTGGTTCTTAGATCGATTTCGGAATTGCAAATATGGAATCGGACACAAGACCCATTTGATTTACGAACTCTCGGATTTGAAGTCCATTTGATTTAACGAGGCATCGGACTGGAGGCCCAGTTGGTTTACGTATCGGGCCGGAGGCCCAATTGGTTTATGAATCGGGTTCGGAGCTCAGTTGACTTACGTATCGGGTACGAGGCCCATTTGGTTTACGATATCGGGCACGAGGCCCATTTAGTTATGAAATCGGGCACAAGGCCCATTGGTTTACGATTCGGGCACGAGACCTATTTTGTTTACGAAATCGGGCACGAGGCCCAGTTGGTTTACGATTCGGGTCGGAGGCCCAGTTTGTATGTGGATTCGGGCTAAGGGCCCAGTTACGTTTTAGGATTGTGATTTCGTGTCAGGGACCCGCAAATGGATTTTGTTCATGACTGTTTATGGGAACCGACATGAACCCTTGAAAGGTTTTTATGGTTCATGACGGTTTATGGGGACCGGCATGAACCCCTAAAAGGTTTTTATGGTTCATGACGTGTCATGACCCGGAAATTCGAAAAAGGAAAATTTGGAAACTTTGGGGAAAATGACGATTTTGCCCCTGGAATTGGGCAAACGGTTGACTTTTTATTCGAGCGGTCCAACGAATTTTGACCGATGACTGTGGCGTAGTTCGGACGTCACGAATTCATAGACAGGTGGCACGTCCAATTCCGGTATTCGAGGAGAAAGTTATGACGTGCGGAAGTTGGTAAAAGGGCCGAAAATTGACTTTGTGACCGGGACCTTGTTTGGACTTTCCGGAAGTACCGTTGGATAGGTCTCGGGACGCTGAATCCGTAGACAGGCGGCATGCGTCAATCAGAGTCCGAATGAAATAGTTATGGGTCAAGAACGAGGAGGGGTATTTTGGTAATTAGTATGGCAAGGGTAAAATGGTAATTTTGCCACAGCAGGGTATATGGGACGGTTGTCCTAGCTGATTCAGCTAAATTGGATGAGGATTTATTGCTGGATGACATGTGTCACTTGATGAGGGAGATTAGTAGCACTTGAGTGCTTTGGTGTACACTTAAATTAATTAATTAATCTGTTGTATAATTAGCACTTAGTTAATACTCGACCAAGACAAACAAACAGAGAACACCATTTTCTACCCCCTTGATCGATTCTCAGCAGCAACAGAGGGGAACAAGTGAATTGAGTGACCAATTCAGTGTGTTTTAGAGAGAAAAACCGAAAGAGGAACCCAGAAATTCCTACCCGAACGGTATTGAGAACACCCGAAAATCCACCTAAATCCATAAATATCAAATTTGAAGTTGTGGGCGGTTTCAATCGAAATTGACGAGAGAGTTAGCCTCCTGGGAGTTCAACGAAGCGAACCACCTCAACTGGAACGAAAATTGGTGGAGAATCCACGAAGAACAGGCCCTGTGACATCCGCGGATTGTGGGAGTTGAGTTCAGATAATTGGAGGTATGAATTCATGAAATTGGTTTGGAATTCAAGTTTAGAATGAGTATAGGATACTTCCTGTGCAATCAATTGAATAAAACAGTGTGAAATTGGACAAAACCCGATTAGTGACCCGTCGGGTATCTATGTTGAGTCGTGGACTTTGGGGCATGGTTTCACGAAATTAAGTTGATAGACCCTTAATCCATATTAACTTGATGCTAATGATTGAAAGAAACGGTAAAATTGAGTTCGAATTGGTGAAGAACTAATCGGGTCTGATCGCGGGTCGTAGGCTCCGTTTATCAGAGAAACGGGTAAGGAAGAACACTGTTCACGGTTACTGTAGCAAGACGCGTGAACTCACGCGCAGCCGCTTGCGGCGGCGCGTGAGGGCACGTGGTGACTGTTCTGGGAAAGTGGTCAACAGGTGTTTTACTCTATACAGTGTAACGATCATTTTGGGTTTGGTTTCGAATCAATCGGATACCGTATCGATAATGTTTCGAGGGTCCGAAGGTTTAAGTTACGTATTTAATTAATATTAAATTCCCGAAAAATTATGGGAAAATTAGATGATGTAAATTGACTTGTTAGTAACCTTGAATAATGATTGTGAACAGGATTCGAGATTCCGAGCGAGTGTCGGAAATTACGGAAACGCGTGCAGCGCGGGAAACGAGCAGTTGGACGGTGTGTGAGTGGACGTTTGCTTTATAAATTGATATGCATGCATAGTTAAATGTTTTACATGATTTCTGACATGATTTGAATTGCAATGATTTGATATGATTATTTTGAGATTTAATGATTATTTTAATTGGTGCTTCGGGCACGTTTTACGAGAAAATGTGAAATGACTGTTTTGGGCGCAGACCCGGGATTTGTGATTCGTTTTGGCTTGGATTCTGAGTTGGGAAATTGATTTAATGGATTTGTGATGTTTTCGGATATGATTTTACGGATTTACGTGTATTGAATTATTTAATGATTTTACGGATTGACGAGAAATGAAATTTGGGCATATGGCCCCGTGATGATGGTTTTTGATATGGTTTTGATACTTGATTTAAAATAATGCTTTTGATTGTGTATTGATGTTTGATGACTCCAGATGCGTAATTCCTGGAGGGACTCCAGATGCGTAATTCCTGGAGGGACCGGGTGTGTAATTCCCGGTGAGGCTGGATGTGTAATTCCCAGCAATGGATGACGACTCTGGATGTGTAATTCCCAGAGGATCCTCGGATGTGTAATTCCCGAGTTATATGCTTTATTATTATGGTGAACTGATTTTATAAAATGATTTAAATAATTTATGTGCTTTTCCCTATGCATGCATGATTTGTAAAACTGGAGGGTAACAGATGTGTTTCAAATGTGTTTTACATGATATTATTTTTGTCCACTCACACCTTTGTTTTTAATGACCCTCCAGGCCGTGGCACGACACTCGGGGCGGATTACGAGGCGGAGGCATGAGCAGAAATCAGTGCAGTTATCCCTGGTCTGACAGGTGCTGAATGGTACTTTCGAGATTTCAGTGAACTTGTCAGACGGGAACAGGACCGGCACGGTTATCGAGGTCCAGTTGGGACGGGTCCTGTCATGACGGCTTATGGAGGCCGGGCATAAATCCTTGAAAGGTTTAAAGAATGATTTCAAAAGGTTTTTCGTATGCCATCCTTTATATATGTATTGTCTCCTCCGGGGAGGGTCGTTGGCTTGGGTGGACCCCGGAGTAGTCACGGAGCACTGACTGAGTGGAGTCGCCCCCGTTGGGTGCCCTACTCTCAGAAAGGCTATTGTTTATAACCTGCAGGAAGGGTCATTGATCTATGGACATTGACCTGGGTGGACCCTGGAGAGACTTGGGTTTGAGATCCCGGGTAGCACGCGCGTAGCTCTAGATACCGTGACAGGATTGGTGATATGAAATAAATGGATGAACATGATTTCAATTGGTTTAGGAAATTGTGTTTTATGATGATAAATGGATTTAGGCTGAGATCCCATATATGTTTACTATGTTATGGTTTTCTGTAAATGGTTTTGGGCAGGAGCCCGTATGGATGTGGTTGTTTAAACATATGTGATTGGATAAGTGGTTTTACTATACATGCATGCTTTTTAGTGAAGGGTATAAATGTCTTTTATAAAATGTATTTACGAACTATTGCTTTTTTTTTTCCACTCACAGTCTTTCTGTTTTCAATGTCCTTCAAGTTGAATACGGTGCGGATTGTAGCAGAGACCGAGATATCACATACCTCCTCTAGATCCTAGCGTACTCTAGAAGCCTTCGGGCTAAAGGTTTTAATTTTCCCTAGTCTGACACTCCGTGTCAAACGGGATCAGGAGCGTTCCTCGTTAATCCCGGGGGGATTGGGGACGGGTCCTGACATAACTCATAACCCATACACAAAATTCATAACCCATAACCCATAGAACGAACCTAGAAATCAACCCAAAAACGAAACAAGGAACAATGCCAGCGCCATAGCAAAATCCAGAAACAGAAAAAGGATGATCGAAAATCCATAAACAAAACCCAGAAACAGAAAAAGGATAATTGAAAATTGAAACTCGTTACCAATTACCTTAGCATCTGAACAGACGACAAACCTTATTCCTGGGTTTTCATCCGTCCATGACATTTTCATTCTCTCCATTTTTCCACAAAAACATCTTCGGGGTTGTACCTTCCACTCTCGCTATCCTCCATGCTTGATTCTTACTTCCATTCTCGCGGGTTGTAACCTCCTAGGTCACAAAAATTTATAAAGCCCCATTTGACACAATTTTGGTGGCTGATTTTGCCGCCAAATCCAACCCCAACTTCATCATATATTGTTTCCATTGAAGTGTTTCCACATAGGTGACACATAAGCATCAGTGACAGCGTTACTAACAGGAAGTAACGACAGCGTTACTAACAGGGAGTAACGTTTTGGAGCAACGGAGGTAATAGAAGTGCAGTTGTGACAACACATTGAAATTAAATCCGGTTCAGAGAGCAAAGTGATATTTAATGTCCGATTAAGGGAGGATTTTGAGTAATAAGCCTTTTGGAAAATCTTCACATGATAAATCAAGACTTCCAAAATTAATGATGATTCAATAATTAATATTAATTTTAAGTCGTAAATAATTTTCTATACCTTTCAAAACACATAAAAAAAACGTGTAATTAATTCTAACTGCATTAGGGAAGGACGGAAAATCGCATATTTTTAAGTGTATAATTGAAGATCTAATCCCATAATTAAATAAAACTATGATACAAATGATGAGGTAAAAAAAACACATTGGACAACACAAGACAACGTACACATGACAATTGTTTAAGAAAACACATGGAAAGTATGTATGCATGTGTGAAACATATGACATGAGTGAAAAGCATATGCATGGCCGTTTGCCAGTGAATCACAATATTAATATATATAGTAAATAAGACATTGGTGGAAATAAAAGAGAAGAAAAGGTCGTCATAGACTGAGTGGTTGGACTGTGGTCTCTCTCAGTGCCCCCAACATATTCAACTTTTGAACAAGACCGACTGTGGCAATTCAAAATTGCTCCAATTCAAAGCCAAGCAACCATTTGCAGCCTCCACAAGACACACCCTTCCCCCATATATTTTATTAACCAAAGGCAGGCCACATTTTTCTCTCTCAATAGGATCCACGCGTAAAGAAAAAGAAAATTGACCAGCAATGTTAGGATTTATTAATTTTTTTAAAGCTTTTTATTTCAATTATTTTCGAAATCAATCTAAATTCTCAATCTATCTTATTTAGTAAGGCGATTTAAACCGCCAGCCTCCACATTTAGTTTCTCCGTATTTGCATGCATGTTTTTTAAAATCTCAATATTTGTAGTTGTTGATGTGTCATACCCAACTTCGTATTTACGTTTTGCTTTAAAAAGGATAAAATTGAATCTTATATTTAAAAAATATATATAAATAATAATAAATTACACGCATTATTATATAAATAAAACAAAACATAATTAATTACTGAATAAAATTCAATTTTTGTAACAAATTAATTACTGAATCTTAATTACTTTTCATTAAACAAATCACCGAGACGCGGGAATTAGATGGAAAGCTACCCATATCTTAATTAGTTGGCTTGGTAAGCCTTTGAATAACACGAAAGTGATTGATGCTAAGTATTCGTACTCATCTTATTATAATATCAAAGAAAACGCAGAGTTTTTATTCAACTGTTATTAATTTTTTATTTTATTCTTGAAAAAAATTGTTGCACGGCTTCGTTTTTTTTTTCCCTTTTCTTAAAAAAAAAGATTAGCTTCTCATTATATGATGGTATATAATAGTGAATCCGGCTTAATTAACGTGATTATAATCCTGATATTTTTAATAATCTCGTTATTATATATATATGTGCCACAAATAATATTGGTATTACTGATTAATATTTTAGTAATTAGAGGTCGGTCCATAGGAAACCTTGATCACACAACTTAGACTTTGTGTTTGAAAGGGACAATAATCCAAATGTTGGCCAGTACTTGGCAATTTCTTTCTTGATATTTAAGGCCGCCGATTTAAGCAGTAGTTGATGAAGTCGTATGTGGTCGATCTCTATCTCTCCCGCCCTATACATTTTCGTGTCATTGTTTGTGGTTTGTGGCTCAATTTCATTTTGTTGCAACATCAATGATAATAACTGGTTGACCTAAAAGAAGTTATAATGGATGCACATGCAAGGTCGATCTCACACTGATAAGACCATGGTTGAACAAAAATACATGATGCCCAATTTGTGTGTATGTAGCTGGTGTGTACAATTGAAGCATTATCAAACATCCCATTAGTTATATGTATGGATAAAATTAATATCCGCAATATCCGTAAAATTTCTATTAATATATTTGTATTTGAGGATTTCAATATTAAAAAAGGAGAAAAGAAATATTTTCGTAAATATACTTGTATTTAAGAATCTTAACATAAAAATAAGAAGGGAAGAAAACTCTCCCCTCAATTTCCATGATATAGATATACTTTTGTAATATTATTGGATGTTTAAATTTTTTTTTTCTAAAATTTCATTCAAAATTTATAAGATTCGGACTAAATTTCCAATATTTTTGTTATTGAGCATAAACGATATCGATATTTCCATAAAGTAATTGTTGATATTTCCGTATAAAACGATATTTCATCATTGGTTATATGTATTCGAAATTCTTTCATATTTATATATAGTCGAATTAAGCTATCAGGAAGAAATGCTAATTTATAACAGTAATTATAGCAAAGTCGCATAGCTTTGATGACTTAGTACCCCAAACAGGTGTTTCAGTGTTTCACGTTGCTTAATCAAGCCAACAAGGGCAAATTCATGTCACTTAACACGTTAATCACAAAGGCTAATTAATAGATCAACAGTAATATTGATCATCAAAATCCTACCCGCCATATCTGGTTGTTGAGACTTGAAAGTTCGATCGGACCCTGTACGTGGCTAGCGAATAGCGTCCTTCCATTTGAGAATCCTTTGCTCTGCTCATCTTTCTTTGGTTGATTGTGTGTTTTATTTTGTTTAGAGTCTAGCTAAAGCAGTACGTGTTTGGCAACTTGGCGTTCTCTGTAATCTTGGAAGACTTTCAACCCCTCAAGTTTTATCCCCAGCCTGCCCTCGGAATGCCCACCAACCCATAACCCGGCATGCTTACCTACCCATAACCCATAACCCTATCCTAATTCATTCTTGCATCCCATGATTTGAGTACGTAAGTGAAGAGAAATATGACTCGATCATGAATGTAAAAAGCATATAATTTATGTTAATAAATTAAAAGCTAATTGGTATTTATAATTTGGAGACCGATAATATACCATTTCTTGGCAAGATTATAGAAAATTTAGATATGAGATATTTGAATTGAATTTAAGATGACTAAATTTCACCTAAATGTTTTTTAAGATGACGAAATATGATCCATAATATAAACATAGAAATAACCATATAAAATGAATTATTCTTTAATATTCTAGTTTTTATACAAATGCAAATCTTTGTCTTATTAATATTCTAATGGAGTAGTTCAAACAAGCCATTTTGACGTCAAGTAAGTCTAGTTTAATTGGTTTTAGCGTTGACTTGTATACAATTAAATTCGAACACCGATGACATATTATATGAAAATTTTCCAAAAATTCTCTCTCCCTTATAAGATCTTAGATTTGAAATTTCACATTCTAAATTAGGCCTAAAAGTTATCACCGTTGGATTATCATGACAAAAAAGCAAAATTAACTTTAAACATTAAGTAGATAAACTAATCTACGGAAAAAAAATTAATGATATTTATTAGAGTTTGAATGAGATATTCTTTGGCTCAATTTGAATCTAATATTGTATCAAAAATAAAATTAATATATAAAATAAGTGCATTTGTTCTAATTTATTTACCTATACGTCTACACACAATATTTTAGAAGATAATATAAAATTTTACAAGTTACCGACCCAAGAAAATGATGAATTTGACAAAGAAAAAGAAAAGAAAAGAATGTGATGCAAATGCAAGACCGAGACACATGAAAAGTGCACATAAAGACAAAGGGAAGCAAGGATTATCCCAACAATATTGGGCAAATTGCTTATTTTTACTCACTTATGAAAGAGAAGTCCAGGCCATTGCCTCTGCATTACAGCCATGGAAACCATCTGAATGGGAGTTCACGCGACGTGTAGTTAGTTGTTTACAATGACGACAAACCCAAAAGCACATCTCATAGAAAAATTAAAACCAAACCTACTAATATGTCACTGTCCCATGACTAAGGGCGATAATTTTTGACATTACTGAATACACAACTCGAAATCTGCATGAAATTTATTCGGATCAACATGCACGATTAAAATTTCGGGTCATTTTTGGGTCAACCCGTTATGACTCATTTATTAAACGGATGAGTTTCGAGTCAACCTGTTAACCCGTATAATGACATGTTAACCCGTTTAATAAATGAGTAAATTTTGGATTAATATGTTAACCTGTATATTGGCTTATATATTGACCTATTTAATAAACGCGTCATTACTAACCCATATATTTACCCATTTACCTACCTAAATATCTATTAAATCTTATAATTTAAATAGGTTAAACATGTTAAACGGATTAAACGGGTCAAACATGTCATATGTTAATTGGATTTTGAGTATGACCTGTTTATTAAATGAATTAAACGGGTTACACAGGTCATTAAGAGGTCGGGTTCGGATTGAACATTCTTAACACAATTATTAAACGGGTCGGATTCAGGTTGGACATAAATGAGTAAAATAGAATTCATGACACGACACGAAACGACCTATTGCCACCCCTACCCATGCCTATGTGGAACATCCAACCCCATCACAGCTTACAGTGGCCGTCGTCATATTCTACTCTTTCTCCTCTCATCATCCTCCCCTTCATGGGCCCCATCTCTTCCTATATGTAATCCTGTCCCTTGGATGCTGCATTCGCAGCCTAGGTAACATCAAATTACCATCAATGGTGAAGATCACAACCAAATCCAAACTGCGTCCATCTAACTTGGCCTACACAAATATGCAATGACCTCTGTGCCAATATACCCCTAGTGGAATTAACATACAGGAATGAAAGTGAAAGGTTGTTTTGGTAATTGTGTTGCAAATTAGTTGCTTACAATTAGTTTATGTAGAGAAGGAAGGCTCACATTTTTTAGCTGCTTCTCTCCAATTTATTGATCTCTCTGTGCGGATTTCACAAATTTCAGGTAGAGAGAGAGAGGCAGAGGGAAGGAGAAAAGCAAGGAGAGCTTCTCAAAGCGCAAGACTTTCTCTCTCTCTTGTCTCTCTATCTCATCTGTCACTGCAGTGAAACACAACAAGCGAAAGACTCTCTCTTTCACATATCAGTCGCCATGATGTCCCTCAACAGAAGCTGTTTCCTGGTAATATAAATCAAACCCATTGCTCCGATCACAATTTCAGAAACACCCACTTCCAGAAATTTAATCACAAAAACTACAGAAATTTCCAATTCAGAAGGGAAAAAGCTTTTCTGAGTTTATGGGTCTTCCATGTTCTTTCTCGCATTGAAACCCAATGAAATTTTAAATTTTTTCCGGTTTTACGATTCCCATTTACGCCGTATAAAGAAATTAAAAGTCGGTGGATAAGATTTTCATTTCTGGTCTTCACCATTTTCATCAAATTCTCAATTTTTACTGATGATTTATACGATTTGATTTCTTATTTGTTATTTTTGTACAGGGCAACCCGGCCATTGCTGTAGCTTCTAGCCCGTTTCATCAAAGCCAGAAGAGGAGGTCAGCTTCGCTGAAAGTGGTGGCTTTGGCCCCAAAAGCCCAGACAGGAGAGCGAAACGGCAGCGTTGTGATGGAGAACACACTGAAGGAAGTGAAGGACGAAACCTCGGTGGTTGAGCTGAAATCCACCGTCCATGGTGGGGTCCAAGATGTGTATGGTGAGGATACTGCCACCGAGGACCAATATGTCACACCCTGGAGTGTCTCTGTTGCAAGGTGGGAGCAAAGATGCGTATGCTTACGATTGTTATTGTTATTGATAATATCATTAATTAATTAAAGTTACTGGTCTGATGATTATTTGAGTTTTTTTTTTTCCCATGATATCTATGTTCATTTGCCTTTTCAGTTTCTTGGTAGTCACATAATTGATGCTTTTGAAAAACTCAAATCTGTACATATTGTGGGCTGGTCGCAAAATATTTTTGTGAATTTTTTAACTAAAATGTCTAAAATTTTTGTAACTATCCAACGTACACCCCCATGAGAGTCCTAGTCGCTAAGTAGTTGCGTTTATGTCTATTGGTGAAGTTATAATATACTCTATGAGATATCGTATTCATTTGTGAACAATTTTATTGAACTCGTCCTTTTTGCATCTATGATGAACAATGCATATGCTAATTTATTATTTAAGAAGAAAAACTATTAGTATTCTAGGATTTCTTATAGTTTTGTTTCACCTCCTTGATCGAGAGTCAGTATTGAGGCTTTCTGTAAGGAAATTAATGGACTAACTAATTAATTTGTCTGATTCTTGCAGATATTAGTTTTTGATGCCATTTTTATTTGCATAATAAAATTTCTGGTTCAGTTCCTTCACTATGTAGATGAATTCTGGGTATCAGACTGGTCGTATATATGACAAACTGATATTATACACAGAAACAAAGTGTTAAGGAGAATCTTAGACAAGCCACCAAAATGAAAGTCTATCGCATGCCAACGTGGTGGTGTCTTAACACTAGCCATATTCAGCTGGTGGGCCATGTGTTACACATGGCATGATAAAAGGATCTTCAAATCACGTTTGTATGAAAACGTTGAATAATATTCTGGTGAAAGGGACTTGTGTTTTTGTTCCTGCTTTTAAGTTATGCATGAATTCCACTTTTGGGGTTTCTTTCAATTTAGTGAAAGGAATAAAATTAAAAAGTATGCAAGTTTGGTCACAGCCTCAATATGTAGTTTTGTCCTATTTTTACTTCCTGCTCAACTTTGGCTGAGTTGCATTCATGGTCGGTATAACCTCCCCTGAGATGTCCATGAATTTGTTTTCTTAGTTTTTGCTTATGGATACTCTTAAGGAGACCAACTACCTTAAGTATCTACTCTGTGTAGTGTAAGATTGTCATATACTGGTTTTGCTTCTTAGACTGGCACATGCTTTTCTCGGCCAGCCCAGAGCTCAGCTATCAGATTTGTCTAAATTGAAATAAATGGATAGAAATTCTCTTTGCAATTATGTTTCTTACCACCTTTCTTATAAGTTACACTTTGTCTTGCCTTGCAGTGGATATACGTTAATACGAGACCCACACCACAATAAAGGTCTTGCCTTCACAGAGAGAGAGAGAGATGCCCACTACTTGCGCGGCCTTCTCCCCCCAGTTGTTATTTCTCAAGAACTTCAGGTTTGCGAAACAGTTTGTACATCAAATTATTTTTATGTATATTTATTTACATTATCATAATCGTATTTACACTTTACTGCCTGTACTAACAGGTGAAGAAATTGATAAATGTTATCCGCCAGTATCAAGTTCCACTACAGAAGTATATAGCCATGATGGATCTTCAGGTACCCATAATCATTTCACTGAACGTTTCGTTTATGACTCTAATTTTTAGTTGTTGAAATAGTGAGGTTTGCACTTTCATTTACAAACCATTATGCTTGCAGGAGAGAAATGAGAAGCTATTCTACAAGGTTCTTATTGAAAATGTAGAGGAATTACTCCCCGTTGTCTATACGCCTACTGTCGGTGAAGCTTGCCAGAAATATGGAAGCATCTTTTCGCGTCCACAGGGTCTTTTCATAAGTTTGAAAGAAAAGTATGTATCATTTAAAGTGTTACTTCTCTACCAAATAGTGTTGAAGCTTATTGTGTTTTTTTTTTTTTTTATATCTGTTTTCCTACTTGGCATTCCTAAGGGGCCACATTCTTGAAGTGTTGAGGAACTGGCCTGAGAAGGATATTCAAGTCATTGTTGTTACTGATGGAGAGCGGATCCTAGGGCTGGGGGATCTTGGCTGTCATGTAATCGCTATTAAACTTTGTTTTCTAATTGTGTTGATAAAAAGCAATATGGATAATTGCCTTCAAAGAGAATTTATGGCAATATATGGTCCCTCTAAGTAGTCAATTGACAACATATATGCTATTTTCTCAGGGGATGGGTATACCTGTGGGTAAACTTTCTCTCTATACGGCACTTGGAGGAGTTCGTCCTTCTGCTGTAAGTATCTACATGTCCAATGCTATTCTTTTATGACATGGCTGAGTTAAAACGCCACTATAACTCAAAATTACTCTGAAGTATTTCTTTGTTCAGTGGCCTGGAATCATTTATTTGTTATAAATTCTTACAAAATATGTTATTTTTCTTTGTCATTCTTCCAGTGCTTGCCTGTAACCATTGATGTTGGTACTAACAATGAGAAGCTGTTGAACGATGAGTTCTATATTGGGCTAAGGCAAAAGAGGGCTACTGGACAGGTTTATGATATGTTTGCTTTACTTTGGTGTTCGTTTCATTTGAAACAATTTTTTGTCTTACCAAAGTGGGTTTGGTCTTCTTTATATAGGAATATGCAGAACTTCTACAGGAATTCATGACTGCTGTCAAGCAAAACTACGGAGAGAAAATTCTTATTCAGGTATTTTGGACAAAGTATTCAATTGTTTGGCTGTGCTGCTGAACTTAGTTTTATTTCATTTGAATTTTTTCTTAATTTCATTTGAATTTTTTCTTAATTTCATTTGTCATGTTCTGTAGTTTGAAGACTTCGCGAACCACAATGCTTTTGAGCTGCTTGCAAAGTATAGTACAACTCATCTTGTTTTTAATGATGACATTCAGGTAAGTTGTGTGGATTTTTACTAGTTGTAATTATGGTACTCTAGAAAAGCAGTTCTCTAATATTTGTGTCACAAATTTATTCCAGGGGACAGCATCTGTGGTTCTTGCAGGGCTTGTTTCAGCCTTGAAGGTAGTTGGTGGATCATTATCTGACCATAAATTTCTATTCCTCGGTGCTGGAGAGGTGAGAGAATACTTTTCACTAGGTTTGAAGAGTAATATTCTATGTATGTTTCTTTTGATGTAAGTTGTGCTGTGAAGTGCTGGTACTTAGTAGTTCCCTCATGCAATGCTCACTTTTTATTTTCACATACAGGTTCCATAGGAATTCTCTTCTATGTTTTCCAACCCTAGCTCATATCCAGATGTAC
This sequence comes from Prinsepia uniflora, assembly GCA_032719365.1. Lineage (NCBI taxonomy): Eukaryota > Viridiplantae > Streptophyta > Magnoliopsida > Rosales > Rosaceae > Prinsepia > Prinsepia uniflora. The sequence goes on along the minus strand of CM064864.1, from coordinate 13,453,113 downwards.
TTTCACTTTGTTGTTGTGTGTCTCAAACTCCCACTTGTTTAATGGTTTCAGGCCGGCACTGGTATAGCAGAACTCATAGCCCTTGAAATTTCCAAACAGGTTACAAGATAATATTTGTTTCTTTTACTTTGTGCGTTAAAAGATCTTCTGTATTTGACCAAAATCTGAACGAAAATGATCCTCAGCAATCTTCTATTATAAAGAGTGGTATTCGAATAAATCTTAATACATGCGAAAATTGTACCTCATTTATTGCAGACAAATGCTCCAGTGGAAGAGACCCGCAAGAGCATTTGGCTTGTGGACTCGAAGGTAGGGAGAGCTGATATAAGTTCTTTCTGTCTGAAGTAGAGTTTTTTTCTCTTTCTCTCAGTTTTCATCTGGGAAGAAATTCATTTGCAGGGATTAATTGTCAGTTCTAGGATGGAATCACTCCAACATTTTAAAAAGCCCTGGGCACATGAACATGAACCAGTCCGGGAACTTAAAGATGCTGTAAATGTATGAAACTTCTTTCTCTCTCCCTCTCTCTCTCTCTCTCTATATATATATATATATACACACACACACACACACACACATATATATATATATATATAATGCACAAGGATGCATATATATTGACCGCTTACATACAACATAAGTGCAGATGTTTCTTATACACTGAAGTTTCTCATCTTTTTTCAATCAGGCAATCAAGCCAACAGTGTTAATTGGAACCTCTGGAGTAGGAAGACAATTCACTCAAGAAGTGGTTGAGGCTATGGCTTCCCTCAATGAGGTACCGATTTTCCTATAATTTTTCCCAAGTTTTTTGTTATGTGGGAGGAAGAATCTGTATTTGGTTTAAAATGCTCCATGGCTTCAGAAAGCTTTTTGCTTTTATGTGGGCTAGTGTATGGACATTTTACATCCTAAGCTTACCTCTCTGATAAGTTGCAATTTGTTTGCCTCATTGATAAGTTGCAATTTGTTTAATGGCCTCATTGATAAGTTGCAATTTGTTTAATGGCCTCATTGATAAGTTGCGTGTTACTCAATGACCTTACGGAGAAATTATATTTACACCCTTTTTAAGATAAGGGCTGACTGATTTTGTATGGCCTGCTAATAGAGACCTATCATTCTTGCCCTTTCCAACCCAACATCGCAATCTGAATGCACCGCGGAAGAAGCATACAGATGGACTAAGGTAATTTAACCTTGCTGCTTTGCTTTACTTGTATCATCCAATGTTTACTTGCTGGCTAGTGAATGAATTTTTCTCTTTTGGTTCTTATTCCTGTTATTATTTTCAGGGTAAGGCCATTTATTGTAGTGGAAGCCCATTCCCACCAGTTGAATATGAGGGGAAGGTTTACTATCCTGGGCAGGTATTAATTCGAGAGAATCTGATGATGTCCAATGCTGACATATATGCGACCTTTGGTATAACTTTGGCATTCATTTTCCTCTTTCATTCAGGCAAACAATGCATACATCTTTCCTGGATTTGGTCTGGGATTATTAATGTCTGGTACTATCCGTGTTCATGACGACATGCTTCTGGCAGCCTGTAAGTGCACAAAACACAATGAATATGAAGGAAAGTTCTTGGTTCTTGTTCCATAATAAACCATTTAATCTTTTCCGTGTTTGTTTCTTGGAACAGCGGAAGCTTTGGCTTCAACGGTAACCCAGGAAGACTATGACAAGGGAATGATTTTCCCTCCATTTACAAACATCAGAAAGATTTCGGCACATATCGCTGCTAAAGTAGCTGCTAAATCATATGAACTTGGTAAGTCTTTGTCCAATAAGTCTGCATTTGTAAGATTTCATGGGACTCAATAGCCCGTAAGTGTTAAATACTCTGCTATTGGTGTTTGTAGGTTTGGCTACTCGCCTCCCGGAACCAAAGGATCTGGTGAAGTATGCTGAAAGCTGTATGTACAGCCCCTCCTATCGTGGTTTCCGGTAAACTACCTGAAGATTCTTTTCGTTGTTGCGGTACTGGTGTGAACTACAGTTAAACGAATTGATCGTTTGGTTTTTCTATTATTTTTTTAGTTTCTTTTTTTCTTCTCATTTGTTCTGTTAACTTTATAGATGAGAAGTAGGATTGGGTGGGTCAGTTAGTTTAGGGGGTCAAAACATAGTTTGAAATTTGTTATGCGCTGTCAAATTTTAAATGAAATAAGTCTCAAGTTCTTCATCCTCAAATTTTTAGATAAGATTAAAATGTATAATTCCATAACTATTGAATTGCTTGTAGTTGCAGTTTAGCAGCTCCTGGTCTCTGGCCTGGTTTGGCTTGACTTACTAAGCATCTTACCATTTATTTTATTCGCGGATGAATACCATTACCCTTTTCAAAATTTTCAAGTGAGTGATTGGTAAACAAATTAGAAGATTGATATTTTTTAGAGGTTACATTATTAGAGACTATTGTAAGTTATAGCTCTAATACCTATAAGGAATCCTAGAAAATATCGATTCGAGATCCCATTCTCCCATTCTGTCTTACGCAAGCACTGTTAATCGATTCAAAAAAAAAAAAATTGGTTGAATTACCAAATTGAATTGCACAACACCAGAAAATAACCAAATTGAATTAAACCGAGCTGAAACGATGACTAGCCTTATTTTAATGAAATTATATCTTTTCTTCTTGGTTGATTAGGCGACTAGCCTTATTTTAATGAAATTATATCTTTTCTTCTTGGTTGATTAGGCTAAGTGCACTAGAAATAAGCCATTTTGTCTCAAAATGCATCAGGGACTGAAATTTGCCTCAATGTGTACTAGGAACGGTTACACTGTCAATACCGTTGTACCATCTTATTGACGTCGTTCTTGACAACGTTAATGTTTGCAGACGTGGAGTCGTTGTAACACAGTAGAGAATGACGTGTAAAATGAGGTGCACCAATAAAATCGAAACATCAAGAGAAAATCAAATTGGGGATAATTCCTCTGCTAGGATTTAAAATTTTTTGGGGGAATTGAAAAAACTGGCATCGAATTTGAGTGGGGAGTTGTGTGGGATTGCAAGATTTTTTATTGGGTGGATGAACGATTTGAAAGAGGGGGATTGTAGCGATAGTGAAGATGGCAGCAACATGGTTTTCGATCTGAGGAGATATGGAAGAGAGTTGAGGGTTGGTGAAGCATCGAAGATGCCTTTGTGGGAAGGTGACCACAATGAAGACTTCGTGGACAAATGATAACCCAGAGAGGAGGTTTCTCATTTGTCTAGATTCTCTACTAAGCAGGCTATCCATCTCAATTTGGTTTGCATTTCTGGTTTGAATTGATGGGTTTGAATTTCTGGTTTATAGATAATGTGTACAGTTTTGGAAAGAAATGAGGAATTGATGGTTAGAGATTAGGAATTGTTGGAATGAATTGATAAATTCCGGGTTTGTAGCCGTTTGAAACCAATGAATATTTTCAATTTTTGAAGAATTATTCAATCCCTTGTATGTATGCAAATGATGATGGGTTTGCTAATGCAGGTTCCGGGGGGGGGGGGGGGGGGGGGGGGCAAGAGATCTCGTGGAAAATGGTGTGACTTTTGGGAGTGGTTGGATCCAAAAATGTGCAAAAGGTCGATGAAAATAACTCCCCAGCTGCTTCGGAAGTTTAACGTTGGAGAAAAGAAATTTCTAAATGAGAAAATGAAGGTGTTTAGGCTTATGATTGCCCTTATGGTGACTTGGGTTGCAGTGATTGGCATTAACCTGGAAATTATGTATGATTAGACTTAGGATTGCCTCATGGTGACTTTGAGCTTGTAGTGAATTGTATGTATGAGGTAGATTGTTAGAGCTAGTGGATGTTATGAATGATGGAATGTAATGAAATGTGATGAACGTTCTGTGTAAGATATGAACTTTTGTGATGAATGTTTGTGAATGTTATAAATGTTTGTGATGAATGTTTGTGGGCACTGCAAATGTGATGAAATTCATTTGGAGGTTAGAACTAAATAGTTTCACCATCACGATTCTGATAGGTCCTCAAATAAGCGTTATTTTATATTATTTTATACCCTTTATACTTGATTTTTAATATTAAAATAATAAATAATTAGACAAATTAATTTATTTTGTGATATTTTTGTAGAAATAAATAAAGCTTGGAATTTGGAGCATTTTGGTGAAAGAATCGTCCCGATCGGAATTATAACGAAGAAATTATGGACGAAATATGAGAAACCACTGAAAATCGCAAGGAAATTCGGTGGGAAGCTGCTGAAATCCAGCAGCCCAAGCCAAAAATCCAGCAACCCCCAATAGTTCCCAAAATCAGCATATTTGCCCCAAAATCAGCAACTTTTCCCCAAAATCAGCCACTTTTCCCCAAAATCAGCATATTTGCCCCAAAATCAGCCACTTTTCCCCAAAATCAGCATATTTGCCCCAAAATCAGCATCTTTTCCCACCCAATCTCATCATTTCCATCACTTCTTCATGTACTATTTTATTGCTATTTTTATATTTTAATTTTGTACTTTTAATTAAACAATTGTGGCATTCCCTTTATAAATAGGGAGGTCATTTCATGTATTTGGAGAGTCCCCCATTAGCTCCATTTCTTCCATTTTGCTTAGTTTTTAGTTTTCTTCTTTTAGTTCTTTTGTTTCTCTCTTTTGAGAGACATTTTTGGGGACCATTTTAACTTTTTGTAGATTTTCTTGTTAATTAGCTTTCTTTTAATTCTTGTTCTTAATTTATGTTATTTTTATTTTTCTTAATTTCATTTCCTCTTTACTTTGTTCTTGTGATATTTCTTTGAGATCTCTTAAACACATTTTTATGCTTTCCTTAAGAAATACCTAGGCCAAGTAATTCTAAGGCAATTCAAGAGTTTTAAGACCGAATTCCTCGTATTTCTTCTTCCATCTTCACAAGTTTCCTGCCGCTGTTCGGTGATTCTTGTGAAAATCCATACTTCTCTACTTAAATTCTTGTTATTGTTATTGGTTTTACTTATAATTCAATATATGTGTTGGTATTTTCTTTCTAACATTTGTAAGTAAGAATGCAATCTCCATGTGTTTTACTTTTTGAGTTTCTTTTACTTCATATGTTTTAGTACTTAAACTCCAATTCGAAACTAAATGTTGATCCGCTGTTCGGGGCATTTAGAATAGAGTTGAAGAGATTTAATGTTTGATCGCTGTTCGGCGCATTAAATCACTTACTTAAGGTGAATCATATTGTAAGTAATAATCCGCTGTTCGATGCATTTATAATATGAAAAATGTATGCATGTATTTGAGATGATTAAGGTATGATTTCGTGATTGGTTCAATATGAGCATGATATTAGAGTGTTGGTAAAAATATGTGTTTGAAGAAAGTTCACTAGTACAAAGGTTAAAGTAGAAGTAGAATTAAGTATTTAATTATTTTACTTATTTTCTTTATTTTATATTTACAACTCTTTTTCAAAACCCCCCTTTTCAATTCTTTATTCTTTATTCTTTTATTCTTGTATTCTTTTAATTCTTGTATTCTTTTATTATTTTATTCTTTTATTCTTTTAATTCTTTTATTCTTTGATCCTTTTTTATTCTTTATTCTTTTATTCTTTGATTCTTTTTATTCTTTATTCTTTTATTCTTTTATTCTTTTAATTCTTTATTCTTTTATTTCTTTATTCTCTTATTCATCTATTCTTTAATTTATTAGTTCTTTGATGATTTAATTCTTTTATTATTTAATTCTTTTATTCATTATTCTTTTATTCATTTCCCACTAACACATTATTAATGTTCCCTAATTTCCCCGGTTAAGAACGATCCCTATTTACCAATACTACATCTACACAAAAAGGGTTTAAATTGCACAATACTCAAATTACGTGTTTAAATTAATGTGTAGTTTGGGCTTAGTCAATTTTTGGCGCCGTTGCCGGGGAAGTTGAAAATCATTTTTAATTTGTTAGTGTATGTATATAAATTATGCATATTATACTTGTTTATAAATTTTACTTTTGTTAATATTATATTTATCCATCTTATTATTGTTCTTATTATTTTTGTTTATAATGCTCATACTTTACTTATTCTTAATTTCTAATTTATACTTGGTTCATAAATGTTCATAATTTTTTTTTTGTATTTGTTCATATTAAAATTGATACTTGTTCATAATTTAATTTCATTTGTTTACTTTTACTTTTACTTGTTCATATTAAAATTGATACTTGTCATAAATGTATATTGTACATATTCACTTTTCCTTACTTTTAATTTTTTTTTCTTTACACTTTCTAATTTTTTCTTTAATCCATTAACTTTAATTTTATTCCATAAACTTTTCTTTATTCCTTTAACTTTAAATTTATTCATTAACTTTTTATTCCACTAACTTTTTATTCCATTAACTTTTTATTCCATTAACTTTTATTCCATTAACTTTATTCCATTAACCTTTTATTCCACTAACTTTTTATTTCATTAACTTTTTATTCCATTAACTTTTTATTCCATTAACTTTTTATTTCATTAACTTTTTATTCCATTAATTTTATTCCATTAACTTTTTATTTCATTAACTTTTTATTCCATTAATTTTATTCCATTAACTTTTTATTCCACTAACTTTTTATTTCATTAACTTTTTATTCCATTAACTTTTTATTTCATTAACTTTTTATTCCATTAATTTTATTCCATTAACTTTTTATTCCACTAACTTTTTATTCCATTAACTTTATTTCATTAACTTTTTATTCCATTAACTTTTTTATTACACTTATTTTATTCTTATGTAATTATTTATTTGGTTATGTCTTGATAAAATTTAAATTTAAATTTAAAATAAGAAATCAAAGTAAATAAAAAATTAAAAAAAAAAATCTTATCTTAGTTTTATGTTAGTGTTAATTCATACTTGTAAATAAATGTTGTATATATGTTAATTGTTACCTTTTATACTTGTTCATAAATTGTTCATAACTTTTATATTTTATAATATACATACATACTTGTTCATAATAGACTTTCATTTATGTTTGTTTATAATTCTCTTACTTGTTATATTATTTTTGTTCATACTTGTACATAATGTTCATTCTTTTTAAATGTTCATAAATGCTTATAGTAATTATTCACTTTTCCTTATTTTTATTTTTATATTGTTTTTGTAAATAAAAAAAAAGCATAAAATTCGTAAAAATAAAAAAAATCTTCATTTATTTTTTTTTAAATTCCGAAAAAAAACATAAATTTTAAAAAATAATAAATTTAAATTTCTTATCTTCACTTTGTGTTAGTGTAAATCTCAATGGTTAAATAAACCTTATACATATATTAGTTTGTTAATGAGAATTTTTTTTGTAAATATCATTACTTGTGAATGAAACCATACTTGTAAATAAATTGTTCATACTTATATAAATTGTTCATATGTAATTGTCATGTTATATTTGTAAATTGTGCATAAAAACATACTTGTAAATAGTTATTGCATTCATGCATTAGTCTCGGCTATATGTAGATCACTTGTGCTTCGAAGTTTAGATTTTAATTTTTAATCGGCGAAGACTCTTCTATTAACTCTCACCCACGGTAATGGTTAACACTTGAGTCATCTTAATTCCTCTGGAGTAAGAAATTTTCGAGGGTGATGTCTAGGACAAGAGACGGTACTTATAACGGGTTTTGGGTCTAAGAAATTAGCCCTGCCTCTTATGTGTATTCTTTCTAACCTGGTCACTTTTGAACTTGCCCAAACAGTTGAATTAATCCAAGATATTTACTTGGGCCGCACGGACGTATAAGTCTCCATCTAAACTTTGAAGCTATGTGAACCATATATATCTTTGACTTCCCCCGACATTTAAATATTGTTTATATCTTAATTTACATTATTTGTCATGACAAAATTAAATTGCATCTTTAGTGTAACTAACTTGCATCTTTCATTCTAACTTGCATTTCATTTTTCATTTAACTTGCATTTTCACTTAACTTGCATATGTAGTTTAACTTGCATTGCACTCTTCCTCTAACTTACATCTTTAACTCAAATTGCATCCTTAACTTCAATTTGCATATCTAATTTGCATTCTTGACTAACGTACATCTCTGACTAACTAACTTGCATCTTTGTTTAGGCTGGATGGACGTTAAACTTCAAGCGCTTGTTGGGAGGCAACCCAATGTGTTCCCGGGATGTGAAGGAGTCATCAATACAGATTTGCTATCCTCTACCCTTCACTCTCTTTTATTTTGTTTATTTAATGTTTTCCTATTATTTTCGTAAATCATCTTCCTTACTTTGATTCTATGTTTAATTACTTCGTATTTTCCTACATTGAGGACAATGTAGAATTTAAGTGTGGGGGAATGGTTTACAATTTTAATTGTTCAAAAAAAAAACAAAAAAAAATTGAAAAAAATTATAAAAAAAAGGTGAAAAAAATAAAAAAAAAAATTGTTTTCTTGAATTTTTTTTGTTTTAACTTAGTGTTTTTATGAGTCTTAAGTTGCCATTTAACTTGTCAATGATATAAATGAACAAAAATGAATATGTTATGGCCATAAAGATAATCACTACAACTTGAATTTGTTTGTTAATATTTTGTGATTAAGTGTTATAACTTGAAGATAATGCATGTAAATTGGCATATAAACGAGCATGATAAGATAAGTATGAATCATATGAACCTTATGTGAGCTTTAGAACTTTATATACATCTTTGATGAGTGATTCATAAGTTCATTGTTTAAATTGATATACATATGCCTCATAACTACTTGCCATAGCTTTTAATGAACTCTAGAGTACTAGAACTTATTCTATGTGATTTTCAAAGCTTTTAAGTCAATAAACTCTCTGATTTTGGAAATGATTAAGGCATTAGGGTTAACACCACAAATTCAAACATCCATGTTCCCTATTTTGTGCGCACGAGTTGCGACCCCCTTAGTTTTAACCCTTTTGAGCCCACATTAAGCCTTTCTTTCATCACCATGATTATCTAAACACTTGAGCTTAGTATAGACATCCTTTACCCTTGTTCCAAGAACTCGGTTGAAGATATAAAGATTGTGTAAGGAGAAAATGATGATTTTGAAAAGACTTTTATGTGAATTATTTGGATTTACCGACTCAAACTTTGTTGTATTGTTAACACATGTTATTACCTTGATCTAAAAAAAAATCAAAAAAAAAAAGTTGAGTCTCGATCAAGGTAATAAGGTTTGGTTATGTAATGTTTGAGTTAAGTCCCTTGCATTTGTAAATCCGACACAAAGAATGATTGTGAGGCCCAACATGATGGAATTAGGCCTATGTTCGAAGGGATGGATTACTGACATCATTGCACTAAGTTTGGGAAGCTATGATACGTTTTGGGAGTCTATTGAGTCTTGGAACGAATTGAGCACCACTTGTCCTATATTTTCTTTGCCTCGAAACTTAGCCCCATTACAACCTTCGTAAAGACCTTATGATCCTTAAGATGGTAAATTTTGATTAGTTGAGTTAATCACTTGAGTAAGCTTATGGTTTTGGTTCATTTGCGCAAGTATGTTTTGTTTTTATCTTGAGGTGTTTGTTTGAGATTTTGCAAAAGTACTTCATTTCGATTATGTGAGTATCTCTCACATACTTTGAGTGCAAACACAAACCCTCACAAATTGAGTGAATTTATGAGTGCATATCCTTGTGAGTTGATTCATACTTGTCTTATTCATGCAGAGATCAATTTCACCATATTTACTCATTATCTTACTTGTTGAAACATTTTGTTACCATGTATTAACTCTCGAATTCCATATGCTTAAATGTTTTAAGTGAAAATCTTTTATGTCATGATTATAATTATGAAATATTGAGACAAATGGTTAAGGGTTACCTGTTTTGAATTCGTAGTTTAATTTTAGTATTTGCTAGGGACTAGCAAAATTTAAGTGTGGGGGTATTTGATAGGTCCTCAAATAAGCGTTATTTTATATTATTTTATACCCTTTATACTTGATTTTTAATATTAAAATAATAAATAATTAGACAAATTAATTTATTTTGTGATATTTTTGTAGAAATAAATAAAGCTTGGAATTTGGAGCATTTTGGTGAAAGAATCGTCCCGATCGGAATTATAACGAAGAAATTATGGACGAAATATGAGAAACCACTGAAAATCGCAAGGAAATTCGGTGGGAAGCTGCTGAAATCCAGCAGCCCAAGCCAAAAATCCAGCAACCCCCAATAGTTCCCAAAATCAGCATATTTGCCCCAAAATCAGCAACTTTTCCCCAAAATCAGCCACTTTTCCCCAAAATCAGCATATTTGCCCCAAAATCAGCCACTTTTCCCCAAAATCAGCATATTTGCCCCAAAATCAGCATCTTTTCCCACCCAATCTCATCATTTCCATCACTTCTTCATGTACTATTTTATTGCTATTTTTATATTTTAATTTTGTACTTTTAATTAAACAATTGTGGCATTCCCTCTATAAATAGGGAGGTCATTTCATGTATTTGGAGAGTCCCCCATTAACTCCATTTCTTCCATTTTGCTTAGTTTTTAGTTTTCTTCTTTTAGTTCTTTTGTTTCTCTCTTTTGAGAGACATTTTTGGGGACCATTTTAACTTTTTGTAGATTTTCTTGTTAATTAGCTTTCTTTTAATTCTTGTTCTTAATTTATGTTATTTTTATTTTTCTTAATTTCATTTCCTCTTTACTTTGTTCTTGTGATATTTCTTTGAGATCTCTTAAACACATTTTTATGCTTTCCTTAAGAAATACCTAGGCCAAGTAATTCTAAGGCAATTCAAGAGTTTTAAGACCGAATTCCTCGTATTTCTTCTTCCATCTTCACAAGTTTCCTGCCGCTGTTCGGTGATTCTTGTGAAAATCCATACTTCTCTACTTAAATTCTTGTTATTGTTATTGGTTTTACTTATAATTCAATATATGTGTTGGTATTTTCTTTCTAACATTTGTAAGTAAGAATGCAATCTCCATGTGTTTTACTTTTTGAGTTTCTTTTACTTCATATGTTTTAGTACTTAAACTTCAATTCGAAACTAAATGTTGATCCGCTGTTCGGGGCATTTAGAATAGAGTTGAAGAGATTTAATGTTTGATCGCTGTTCGGCGCATTAAATCACTTACTTAAGGTGAATCATATTGTAAGTAATAATCCGCTGTTCGGTGCATTTATAATATGAAAAATGTATGCATGTATTTGAGATGATTAAGGTATGATTTCGTGATTGGTTCAATATGAGCATGATATTAGAGTGTTGGTAAAAATATGTGTTTGAAGAAAGTTCACTAGTACAAAGGTTAAAGTAGAAGTAGAATTAAGTATTTAATTATTTTACTTATTTTCTTTATTTTATATTTACAACTCTTTTTCAAAACCCCCTTTTCAATTCTTTATTCTTTATTCTTTTATTCTTGTATTCTTTTAATTCTTTATTCTTTTATTATTTTATTCTTTTATTCTTTTAATTCTTTTATTCTTTGATCCTTTTTTATTCTTTATTCTTTTATTCTTTGATTCTTTTTATTCTTTATTCTTTTATTCTTTTATTCTTTTAATTCTTTATTCTTTTATTTCTTTATTCTCTTATTCATCTATTCTTTAATTTATTAGTTCTTTGATGATTTAATTCTTTTATTATTTAATTCTTTTATTCATTATTCTTTTATTCATTTCCCACTAACACATTATTAATGTTCCCTAATTTCCCCGGTTAAGAACGATCCCTATTTACCAATACTACATCTACACAAAAAGGGTTTAAATTGCACAATACTCAAATTACGTGTTTAAATTAATGTGTAGTTTGGGCTTAGTCAATTTTTGGCGCCGTTGCCGGGGAAGTTGAAAATCATTTTTAATTTGTTAGTGTATGTATATAAATTGTGCATATTATACTTGTTTATAAATTTTACTTTTGTTAATATTATATTTATCCATCTTATTATTGTTCTTATTATTTTTGTTTATAATGCTCATACTTTACTTATTCTTAATTTCTAATTTATACTTGGTTCATAAATGTTCATAATTTTTTTTTTGTATTTGTTCATATTAAAATTGATACTTGTTCATAATTTAATTTCATTTGTTTACTTTTACTTTTACTTGTTCATATTAAAATTGATACTTGTCATAAATGTATATTGTACATATTCACTTTTCCTTACTTTTAATTTTTTTTTCTTTACACTTTCTAATTTTTTCTTTAATCCATTAACTTTAATTTTATTCCATAAACTTTTCTTTATTCCTTTAACTTTAAATTTATTCATTAACTTTTTATTCCACTAACTTTTTATTCCATTAACTTTTTATTCCATTAACTTTTATTCCATTAACTTTATTCCATTAACCTTTTATTCCACTAACTTTTTATTTCATTAACTTTTTATTCCATTAACTTTTTATTCCATTAACTTTTTATTTCATTAACTTTTTATTCCATTAATTTTATTCCATTAACTTTTTATTTCATTAACTTTTTATTCCATTAATTTTATTCCATTAACTTTTTATTCCACTAACTTTTTATTTCATTAACTTTTTATTCCATTAACTTTTTATTTCATTAACTTTTTATTCCATTAATTTTATTCCATTAACTTTTTATTCCACTAACTTTTTATTCCATTAACTTTATTTCATTAACTTTTTATTCCATTAACTTTTTTATTACACTTATTTTATTCTTATGTAATTATTTATTTGGTTATGTCTTGATAAAATTTAAATTTAAATTTAAAATAAGAAATCAAAGTAAATAAAAAATTAAAAAAAAAAATCTTATCTTAGTTTTATGTTAGTGTTAATTCATACTTGTAAATAAATGTTGTATATATGTTAATTGTTACCTTTTATACTTGTTCATAAATTGTTCATAACTTTTATATTTTATAATATACATACATACTTGTTCATAATAGACTTTCATTTATGTTTGTTTATAATTCTCTTACTTGTTATATTATTTTTGTTCATACTTGTACATAATGTTCATTCTTTTTAAATGTTCATAAATGCTTATAGTAATTATTCACTTTTCCTTATTTTTATTTTTATATTGTTTTTGTAAATAAAAAAAAAGCATAAAATTCGTAAAAATAAAAAAAATCTTCATTTATTTTTTTTTAAATTCCGAAAAAAAACATAAATTTTAAAAAATAATAAATTTAAATTTCTTATCTTCACTTTGTGTTAGTGTAAATCTCAATGGTTAAATAAACCTTATACATATATTAGTTTGTTAATGAGAATTTTTTTTGTAAATATCATTACTTGTGAATGAAACCATACTTGTAAATAAATTGTTCATACTTATATAAATTGTTCATATGTAATTGTCATGTTATATTTGTAAATTGTGCATAAAAACATACTTGTAAATAGTTATTGCATTCATGCATTAGTCTCGGCTATATGTAGATCACTTGTGCTTCGAAGTTTAGATTTTAATTTTTAATCGGCGAAGACTCTTCTATTAACTCTCACCCACGGTAATGGTTAACACTTGAGTCATCTTAATTCCTCTGGAGTAAGAAATTTTCGAGGGTGATGTCTAGGACAAGAGACGGTACTTATAACGGGTTTTGGGTCTAAGAAATTAGCCCTGCCTCTTATGTGTATTCTTTCTAACCTGGTCACTTTTGAACTTGCCCAAACAGTTGAATTAATCCAAGATATTTACTTGGGCCGCACGGACGTATAAGTCTCCATCTAAACTTTGAAGCTATGTGAACCATATATATCTTTGACTTCCCCCGACATTTAAATATTGTTTATATCTTAATTTACATTATTTGTCATGACAAAATTAAATTGCATCTTTAGTGTAACTAACTTGCATCTTTCATTCTAACTTGCATTTCATTTTTCATTTAACTTGCATTTTCACTTAACTTGCATATGTAGTTTAACTTGCATTGCACTCTTCCTCTAACTTACATCTTTAACTCAAATTGCATCCTTAACTTCAATTTGCATATCTAATTTGCATTCTTGACTAACGTACATCTCTGACTAACTAACTTGCATCTTTGTTTAGGCTGGATGGACGTTAAACTTCAAGCGCTTGTTGGGAGGCAACCCAATGTGTTCCCGGGATGTGAAGGAGTCATCAATACAGATTTGCTATCCTCTACCCTTCACTCTCTTTTATTTTGTTTATTTAATGTTTTCCTATTATTTTCGTAAATCATCTTCCTTACTTTGATTCTATGTTTAATTACTTCGTATTTTCCTACATTGAGGACAATGTAGAATTTAAGTGTGGGGGAATGGTTTACAATTTTAATTGTTCAAAAAAAAAACAAAAAAAAATTGAAAAAAATTATAAAAAAAAGGTGAAAAAAATAAAAAAAAAAATTGTTTTCTTGAATTTTTTTTGTTTTAACTTAGTGTTTTTATGAGTCTTAAGTTGCCATTTAACTTGTCAATGATATAAATGAACAAAAATGAATATGTTATGGCCATAAAGATAATCACTACAACTTGAATTTGTTTGTTAATATTTTGTGATTAAGTGTTATAACTTGAAGATAATGCATGTAAATTGGCATATAAACGAGCATGATAAGATAAGTATGAATCATATGAACCTTATGTGAGCTTTAGAACTTTATATACATCTTTGATGAGTGATTCATAAGTTCATTGTTTAAATTGATATACATATGCCTCATAACTACTTGCCATAGCTTTTAATGAACTCTAGAGTACTAGAACTTATTCTATGTGATTTTCAAAGCTTTTAAGTCAATAAACTCTCTGATTTTGGAAATGATTAAGGCATTAGGGTTAACACCACAAATTCAAACATCCATGTTCCCTATTTTGTGCGCACGAGTTGCGACCCCCTTAGTTTTAACCCTTTTGAGCCCACATTAAGCCTTTCTTTCATCACCATGATTATCTAAACACTTGAGCTTAGTATAGACATCCTTTACCCTTGTTCCAAGAACTCGGTTGAAGATATAAAGATTGTGTAAGGAGAAAATGATGATTTTGAAAAGACTTTTATGTGAATTATTTGGATTTACCGACTCAAACTTTGTTGTATTGTTAACACATGTTATTACCTTGATCTAAAAAAAAATCAAAAAAAAAAAGTTGAGTCTCGATCAAGGTAATAAGGTTTGGTTATGTAATGTTTGAGTTAAGTCCCTTGCATTTGTAAATCCGACACAAAGAATGATTGTGAGGCCCAACATGATGGAATTAGGCCTATGTTCGAAGGGATGGATTACTGACATCATTGCACTAAGTTTGGGAAGCTATGATACGTTTTGGGAGTCTATTGAGTCTTGGAACGAATTGAGCACCACTTGTCCTATATTTTCTTTGCCTCGAAACTTAGCCCCATTACAACCTTCGTAAAGACCTTATGATCCTTAAGATGGTAAATTTTGATTAGTTGAGTTAATCACTTGAGTAAGCTTATGGTTTTGGTTCATTTGCGCAAGTATGTTTTGTTTTTATCTTGAGGTGTTTGTTTGAGATTTTGCAAAAGTACTTCATTTCGATTATGTGAGTATCTCTCACATACTTTGAGTGCAAACACAAACCCTCACAAATTGAGTGAATTTATGAGCGCATATCCTTGTGAGTTGATTCATACTTGTCTTATTCATGCAGAGATCAATTTCACCATATTTACTCATTATCTTACTTGTTGAAACATTTTGTTACCATGTATTAACTCTCGAATTCCATATGCTTAAATGTTTTAAGTGAAAATCTTTTATGTCATGATTATAATTATGAAATATTGAGACAAATGGTTAAGGGTTACCTGTTTTGAATTCGTAGTTTAATTTTAGTATTTGCTAGGGACTAGCAAAATTTAAGTGTGGGGGTATTTGATAGGTCCTCAAATAAGCGTTATTTTATATTATTTTATACCCTTTATACTTGATTTTTAATATTAAAATAATAAATAATTAGACAAATTAATTTATTTTGTGATATTTTTGTAGAAATAAATAAAGCTTGGAATTTGGAGCATTTTGGTGAAAGAATCGTCCCGATCGGAATTATAACGAAGAAATTATGGACGAAATATGAGAAACCACTGAAAATCGCAAGGAAATTCGGTGGGAAGCTGCTGAAATCCAGCAGCCCAAGCCAAAAATCCAGCAACCCCCAATAGTTCCCAAAATCAGCATATTTGCCCCAAAATCAGCAACTTTTCCCCAAAATCAGCCACTTTTCCCCAAAATCAGCATATTTGCCCCAAAATCAGCCACTTTTCCCCAAAATCAGCATATTTGCCCCAAAATCAGCATCTTTTCCCACCCAATCTCATCATTTCCATCACTTCTTCATGTACTATTTTATTGCTATTTTTATATTTTAATTTTGTACTTTTAATTAAACAATTGTGGCATTCCCTCTATAAATAGGGAGGTCATTTCATGTATTTGGAGAGTCCCCCATTAACTCCATTTCTTCCATTTTGCTTAGTTTTTAGTTTTCTTCTTTTAGTTCTTTTGTTTCTCTCTTTTGAGAGACATTTTTGGGGACCATTTTAACTTTTTGTAGATTTTCTTGTTAATTAGCTTTCTTTTAATTCTTGTTCTTAATTTATGTTATTTTTATTTTTCTTAATTTCATTTCCTCTTTACTTTGTTCTTGTGATATTTCTTTGAGATCTCTTAAACACATTTTTATGCTTTCCTTAAGAAATACCTAGGCCAAGTAATTCTAAGGCAATTCAAGAGTTTTAAGACCGAATTCCTCGTATTTCTTCTTCCATCTTCACAAGTTTCCTGCCGCTGTTCGGTGATTCTTGTGAAAATCCATACTTCTCTACTTAAATTCTTGTTATTGTTATTGGTTTTACTTATAATTCAATATATGTGTTGGTATTTTCTTTCTAACATTTGTAAGTAAGAATGCAATCTCCATGTGTTTTACTTTTTGAGTTTCTTTTACTTCATATGTTTTAGTACTTAAACTTCAATTCGAAACTAAATGTTGATCCGCTGTTCGGGGCATTTAGAATAGAGTTGAAGAGATTTAATGTTTGATCGCTGTTCGGCGCATTAAATCACTTACTTAAGGTGAATCATATTGTAAGTAATAATCCGCTGTTCGGTGCATTTATAATATGAAAAATGTATGCATGTATTTGAGATGATTAAGGTATGATTTCGTGATTGGTTCAATATGAGCATGATATTAGAGTGTTGGTAAAAATATGTGTTTGAAGAAAGTTCACTAGTACAAAGGTTAAAGTAGAAGTAGAATTAAGTATTTAATTATTTTACTTATTTTCTTTATTTTATATTTACAACTCTTTTTCAAAACCCCCTTTTCAATTCTTTATTCTTTATTCTTTTATTCTTGTATTCTTTTAATTCTTTATTCTTTTATTATTTTATTCTTTTATTCTTTTAATTCTTTTATTCTTTGATCCTTTTTTATTCTTTATTCTTTTATTCTTTGATTCTTTTTATTCTTTATTCTTTTATTCTTTTATTCTTTTAATTCTTTATTCTTTTATTTCTTTATTCTCTTATTCATCTATTCTTTAATTTATTAGTTCTTTGATGATTTAATTCTTTTATTATTTAATTCTTTTATTCATTATTCTTTTATTCATTTCCCACTAACACATTATTAATGTTCCCTAATTTCCCCGGTTAAGAACGATCCCTATTTACCAATACTACATCTACACAAAAAGGGTTTAAATTGCACAATACTCAAATTACGTGTTTAAATTAATGTGTAGTTTGGGCTTAGTCAATTTTTGGCGCCGTTGCCGGGGAAGTTGAAAATCATTTTTAATTTGTTAGTGTATGTATATAAATTGTGCATATTATACTTGTTTATAAATTTTACTTTTGTTAATATTATATTTATCCATCTTATTATTGTTCTTATTATTTTTGTTTATAATGCTCATACTTTACTTATTCTTAATTTCTAATTTATACTTGGTTCATAAATGTTCATAATTTTTTTTTTGTATTTGTTCATATTAAAATTGATACTTGTTCATAATTTAATTTCATTTGTTTACTTTTACTTTTACTTGTTCATATTAAAATTGATACTTGTCATAAATGTATATTGTACATATTCACTTTTCCTTACTTTTAATTTTTTTTTCTTTACACTTTCTAATTTTTTCTTTAATCCATTAACTTTAATTTTATTCCATAAACTTTTCTTTATTCCTTTAACTTTAAATTTATTCATTAACTTTTTATTCCACTAACTTTTTATTCCATTAACTTTTTATTCCATTAACTTTTATTCCATTAACTTTATTCCATTAACCTTTTATTCCACTAACTTTTTATTTCATTAACTTTTTATTCCATTAACTTTTTATTCCATTAACTTTTTATTTCATTAACTTTTTATTCCATTAATTTTATTCCATTAACTTTTTATTTCATTAACTTTTTATTCCATTAATTTTATTCCATTAACTTTTTATTCCACTAACTTTTTATTTCATTAACTTTTTATTCCATTAACTTTTTATTTCATTAACTTTTTATTCCATTAATTTTATTCCATTAACTTTTTATTCCACTAACTTTTTATTCCATTAACTTTATTTCATTAACTTTTTATTCCATTAACTTTTTTATTACACTTATTTTATTCTTATGTAATTATTTATTTGGTTATGTCTTGATAAAATTTAAATTTAAATTTAAAATAAGAAATCAAAGTAAATAAAAAATTTAAAAAAAAAATCTTATCTTAGTTTTATGTTAGTGTTAATTCATACTTGTAAATAAATGTTGTATATATGTTAATTGTTACCTTTTATACTTGTTCATAAATTGTTCATAACTTTTATATTTTATAATATACATACATACTTGTTCATAATAGACTTTCATTTATGTTTGTTTATAATTCTCTTACTTGTTATATTATTTTTGTTCATACTTGTACATAATGTTCATTCTTTTTAAATGTTCATAAATGCTTATAGTAATTATTCACTTTTCCTTATTTTTATTTTTATATTGTTTTTGTAAATAAAAAAAAAGCATAAAATTCGTAAAAATAAAAAAAATCTTCATTTATTTTTTTTTAAATTCCGAAAAAAAACATAAATTTTAAAAAATAATAAATTTAAATTTCTTATCTTCACTTTGTGTTAGTGTAAATCTCAATGGTTAAATAAACCTTATACATATATTAGTTTGTTAATGAGAATTTTTTTTGTAAATATCATTACTTGTGAATGAAACCATACTTGTAAATAAATTGTTCATACTTATATAAATTGTTCATATGTAATTGTCATGTTATATTTGTAAATTGTGCATAAAAACATACTTGTAAATAGTTATTGCATTCATGCATTAGTCTCGGCTATATGTAGATCACTTGTGCTTCGAAGTTTAGATTTTAATTTTTAATCGGCGAAGACTCTTCTATTAACTCTCACCCACGGTAATGGTTAACACTTGAGTCATCTTAATTCCTCTGGAGTAAGAAATTTTCGAGGGTGATGTCTAGGACAAGAGACGGTACTTATAACGGGTTTTGGGTCTAAGAAATTAGCCCTGCCTCTTATGTGTATTCTTTCTAACCTGGTCACTTTTGAACTTGCCCAAACAGTTGAATTAATCCAAGATATTTACTTGGGCCGCACGGACGTATAAGTCTCCATCTAAACTTTGAAGCTATGTGAACCATATATATCTTTGACTTCCCCCGACATTTAAATATTGTTTATATCTTAATTTACATTATTTGTCATGACAAAATTAAATTGCATCTTTAGTGTAACTAACTTGCATCTTTCATTCTAACTTGCATTTCATTTTTCATTTAACTTGCATTTTCACTTAACTTGCATATGTAGTTTAACTTGCATTGCACTCTTCCTCTAACTTACATCTTTAACTCAAATTGCATCCTTAACTTCAATTTGCATATCTAATTTGCATTCTTGAC
Organism: Prinsepia uniflora; assembly: GCA_032719365.1. Taxonomy (NCBI): domain Eukaryota; kingdom Viridiplantae; phylum Streptophyta; class Magnoliopsida; order Rosales; family Rosaceae; genus Prinsepia; species Prinsepia uniflora. The sequence continues at coordinate 13,433,188 of CM064864.1, read as the reverse complement.
TAACGTACATCTCTGACTAACTAACTTGCATCTTTGTTTAGGCTGGATGGACGTTAAACTTCAAGCGCTTGTTGGGAGGCAACCCAATGTGTTCCCGGGATGTGAAGGAGTCATCAATACAGATTTGCTATCCTCTACCCTTCACTCTCTTTTATTTTGTTTATTTAATGTTTTCCTATTATTTTCGTAAATCATCTTCCTTACTTTGATTCTATGTTTAATTACTTCGTATTTTCCTACATTGAGGACAATGTAGAATTTAAGTGTGGGGGAATGGTTTACAATTTTAATTGTTCAAAAAAAAAAACAAAAAAAAATTGAAAAAAATTATAAAAAAAAGGTGAAAAAAATAAAAAAAAAATTGTTTTCTTGAATTTTTTTTGTTTTAACTTAGTGTTTTTATGAGTCTTAAGTTGCCATTTAACTTGTCAATGATATAAATGAACAAAAATGAATATGTTATGGCCATAAAGATAATCACTACAACTTGAATTTGTTTGTTAATATTTTGTGATTAAGTGTTATAACTTGAAGATAATGCATGTAAATTGGCATATAAACGAGCATGATAAGATAAGTATGAATCATATGAACCTTATGTGAGCTTTAGAACTTTATATACATCTTTGATGAGTGATTCATAAGTTCATTGTTTAAATTGATATACATATGCCTCATAACTACTTGCCATAGCTTTTAATGAACTCTAGAGTACTAGAACTTATTCTATGTGATTTTCAAAGCTTTTAAGTCAATAAACTCTCTGATTTTGGAAATGATTAAGGCATTAGGGTTAACACCACAAATTCAAACATCCATGTTCCCTATTTTGTGCGCACGAGTTGCGACCCCCTTAGTTTTAACCCTTTTGAGCCCACATTAAGCCTTTCTTTCATCACCATGATTATCTAAACACTTGAGCTTAGTATAGACATCCTTTACCCTTGTTCCAAGAACTCGGTTGAAGATATAAAGATTGTGTAAGGAGAAAATGATGATTTTGAAAAGACTTTTATGTGAATTATTTGGATTTACCGACTCAAACTTTGTTGTATTGTTAACACATGTTATTACCTTGATCTAAAAAAAAATCAAAAAAAAAAAGTTGAGTCTCGATCAAGGTAATAAGGTTTGGTTATGTAATGTTTGAGTTAAGTCCCTTGCATTTGTAAATCCGACACAAAGAATGATTGTGAGGCCCAACATGATGGAATTAGGCCTATGTTCGAAGGGATGGATTACTGACATCATTGCACTAAGTTTGGGAAGCTATGATACGTTTTGGGAGTCTATTGAGTCTTGGAACGAATTGAGCACCACTTGTCCTATATTTTCTTTGCCTCGAAACTTAGCCCCATTACAACCTTCGTAAAGACCTTATGATCCTTAAGATGGTAAATTTTGATTAGTTGAGTTAATCACTTGAGTAAGCTTATGGTTTTGGTTCATTTGCGCAAGTATGTTTTGTTTTTATCTTGAGGTGTTTGTTTGAGATTTTGCAAAAGTACTTCATTTCGATTATGTGAGTATCTCTCACATACTTTGAGTGCAAACACAAACCCTCACAAATTGAGTGAATTTATGAGCGCATATCCTTGTGAGTTGATTCATACTTGTCTTATTCATGCAGAGATCAATTTCACCATATTTACTCATTATCTTACTTGTTGAAACATTTTGTTACCATGTATTAACTCTCGAATTCCATATGCTTAAATGTTTTAAGTGAAAATCTTTTATGTCATGATTATAATTATGAAATATTGAGACAAATGGTTAAGGGTTACCTGTTTTGAATTCGTAGTTTAATTTTAGTATTTGCTAGGGACTAGCAAAATTTAAGTGTGGGGGTATTTGATAGGTCCTCAAATAAGCGTTATTTTATATTATTTTATACCCTTTATACTTGATTTTTAATATTAAAATAATAAATAATTAGACAAATTAATTTATTTTGTGATATTTTTGTAGAAATAAATAAAGCTTGGAATTTGGAGCATTTTGGTGAAAGAATCGTCCCGATCGGAATTATAACGAAGAAATTATGGACGAAATATGAGAAACCACTGAAAATCGCAAGGAAATTCGGTGGGAAGCTGCTGAAATCCAGCAGCCCAAGCCAAAAATCCAGCAACCCCAATAGTTCCCAAAATCAGCATATTTGCCCCAAAATCAGCAACTTTTCTCCAAAATCAGCCACTTTTCCCCAAAATCAGCATATTTGCCCCAAAATCAGCCACTTTTCCCCAAAATCAGCATATTTGCCCCAAAATCAGCATCTTTTCCCACCCAATCTCATCATTTCCATCACTTCTTCATGTACTATTTTATTGCTATTTTTATATTTTAATTTTGTACTTTTAATTAAACAATTGTGGCATTCCCTCTATAAATAGGGAGGTCATTTCATGTATTTGGAGAGTCCCCCATTAACTCCATTTCTTCCATTTTGCTTAGTTTTTAGTTTTCTTCTTTTAGTTCTTTTGTTTCTCTCTTTTGAGAGACATTTTTGGGGACCATTTTAACTTTTTGTAGATTTTCTTGTTAATTAGCTTTCTTTTAATTCTTGTTCTTAATTTATGTTATTTTTATTTTTCTTAATTTCATTTCCTCTTTACTTTGTTCTTGTGATATTTCTTTGAGATCTCTTAAACACATTTTTATGCTTTCCTTAAGAAATACCTAGGCCAAGTAATTCTAAGGCAATTCAAGAGTTTTAAGACCGAATTCCTCGTATTTCTTCTTCCATCTTCACAAGTTTCCTGCCGCTGTTCGGTGATTCTTGTGAAAATCCATACTTCTCTACTTAAATTCTTGTTATTGTTATTGGTTTTACTTATAATTCAATATATGTGTTGGTATTTTCTTTCTAACATTTGTAAGTAAGAATGCAATCTCCATGTGTTTTACTTTTTGAGTTTCTTTTACTTCATATGTTTTAGTACTTAAACTTCAATTCGAAACTAAATGTTGATCCGCTGTTCGGGGCATTTAGAATAGAGTTGAAGAGATTTAATGTTTGATCGCTGTTCGGCGCATTAAATCACTTACTTAAGGTGAATCATATTGTAAGTAATAATCCGCTGTTCGGTGCATTTATAATATGAAAAATGTATGCATGTATTTGAGATGATTAAGGTATGATTTCGTGATTGGTTCAATATGAGCATGATATTAGAGTGTTGGTAAAAATATGTGTTTGAAGAAAGTTCACTAGTACAAAGGTTAAAGTAGAAGTAGAATTAAGTATTTAATTATTTTACTTATTTTCTTTATTTTATATTTACAACTCTTTTTCAAAACCCCCCTTTTCAATTCTTTATTCTTTATTCTTTTATTCTTGTATTCTTTTAATTCTTTATTCTTTTATTATTTTATTCTTTTATTCTTTTAATTCTTTTATTCTTTGATCCTTTTTTATTCTTTATTCTTTTATTCTTTGATTCTTTTTATTCTTTATTCTTTTATTCTTTTATTCTTTTAATTCTTTATTCTTTTATTTCTTTATTCTCTTATTCATCTATTCTTTAATTTATTAGTTCTTTGATGATTTAATTCTTTTATTATTTAATTCTTTTATTCATTATTCTTTTATTCATTTCCCACTAACACATTATTAATGTTCCCTAATTTCCCCGGTTAAGAACGATCCATATTTACCAATACTACATCTACACAAAAAGGGTTTAAATTGCACAATACTCAAATTACGTGTTTAAATTAATGTGTAGTTTGGGCTTAGTCAATTTTTGGCGCCGTTGCCGGGGAAGTTGAAAATCATTTTTAATTTGTTAGTGTATGTATATAAATTGTGCATATTATACTTGTTTATAAATTTTACTTTTGTTAATATTATATTTATCCATCTTATTATTGTTCTTATTATTTTTGTTTATAATGCTCATACTTTACTTATTCTTAATTTCTAATTTATACTTGGTTCATAAATGTTCATAATTTTTTTTTTTGTATTTGTTCATATTAAAATTGATACTTGTTCATAATTTAATTTCATTTGTTTACTTTTACTTTTACTTGTTCATATTAAAATTGATACTTGTCATAAATGTATATTGTACATATTCACTTTTCCTTACTTTTAATTTTTTTTTCTTTACACTTTCTAATTTTTTCTTTAATCCATTAACTTTAATTTTATTCCATAAACTTTTCTTTATTCCTTTAACTTTAAATTTATTCATTAACTTTTTATTCCACTAACTTTTTATTCCATTAACTTTTTATTCCATTAACTTTTATTCCATTAACTTTATTCCATTAACCTTTTATTCCACTAACTTTTTATTTCATTAACTTTTTATTCCATTAACTTTTTATTCCATTAACTTTTTATTTCATTAACTTTTTATTCCATTAATTTTATTCCATTAACTTTTTATTTCATTAACTTTTTATTCCATTAATTTTATTCCATTAACTTTTTATTCCACTAACTTTTTATTTCATTAACTTTTTATTCCATTAACTTTTTATTTCATTAACTTTTTATTCCATTAATTTTATTCCATTAACTTTTTATTCCACTAACTTTTTATTCCATTAACTTTATTTCATTAACTTTTTATTCCATTAACTTTTTTATTACACTTATTTTATTCTTATGTAATTATTTATTTGGTTATGTCTTGATAAAATTTAAATTTAAATTTAAAATAAGAAATCAAAGTAAATAAAAAATTTAAAAAAAAAATCTTATCTTAGTTTTATGTTAGTGTTAATTCATACTTGTAAATAAATGTTGTATATATGTTAATTGTTACCTTTTATACTTGTTCATAAATTGTTCATAACTTTTATATTTTATAATATACATACATACTTGTTCATAATAGACTTTCATTTATGTTTGTTTATAATTCTCTTACTTGTTATATTATTTTTGTTCATACTTGTACATAATGTTCATTCTTTTTAAATGTTCATAAATGCTTATAGTAATTATTCACTTTTCCTTATTTTTATTTTTATATTGTTTTTGTAAATAAAAAAAAAGCATAAAATTCGTAAAAATAAAAAAAATCTTCATTTATTTTTTTTTAAATTCCGAAAAAAAACATAAATTTTAAAAAATAATAAATTTAAATTTCTTATCTTCACTTTGTGTTAGTGTAAATCTCAATGGTTAAATAAACCTTATACATATATTAGTTTGTTAATGAGAATTTTTTTTGTAAATATCATTACTTGTGAATGAAACCATACTTGTAAATAAATTGTTCATACTTATATAAATTGTTCATATGTAATTGTCATGTTATATTTGTAAATTGTGCATAAAAACATACTTGTAAATAGTTATTGCATTCATGCATTAGTCTCGGCTATATGTAGATCACTTGTGCTTCGAAGTTTAGATTTTAATTTTTAATCGGCGAAGACTCTTCTATTAACTCTCACCCACGGTAATGGTTAACACTTGAGTCATCTTAATTCCTCTGGAGTAAGAAATTTTCGAGGGTGATGTCTAGGACAAGAGACGGTACTTATAACGGGTTTTGGGTCTAAGAAATTAGCCCTGCCTCTTATGTGTATTCTTTCTAACCTGGTCACTTTTGAACTTGCCCAAACAGTTGAATTAATCCAAGATATTTACTTGGGCCGCACGGACGTATAAGTCTCCATCTAAACTTTGAAGCTATGTGAACCATATATATCTTTGACTTCCCCCGACATTTAAATATTGTTTATATCTTAATTTACATTATTTGTCATGACAAAATTAAATTGCATCTTTAGTGTAACTAACTTGCATCTTTCATTCTAACTTGCATTTCATTTTTCATTTAACTTGCATTTTCACTTAACTTGCATATGTAGTTTAACTTGCATTGCACTCTTCCTCTAACTTACATCTTTAACTCAAATTGCATCCTTAACTTCAATTTGCATATCTAATTTGCATTCTTGACTAACGTACATCTCTGACTAACTAACTTGCATCTTTGTTTAGGCTGGATGGACGTTAAACTTCAAGCGCTTGTTGGGAGGCAACCCAATGTGTTCCCGGGATGTGAAGGAGTCATCAATACAGATTTGCTATCCTCTACCCTTCACTCTCTTTTATTTTGTTTATTTAATGTTTTCCTATTATTTTCGTAAATCATCTTCCTTACTTTGATTCTATGTTTAATTACTTCGTATTTTCCTACATTGAGGACAATGTAGAATTTAAGTGTGGGGGAATGGTTTACAATTTTAATTGTTCAAAAAAAAAAACAAAAAAAAATTGAAAAAAATTATAAAAAAAAGGTGAAAAAAATAAAAAAAAAATTGTTTTCTTGAATTTTTTTTGTTTTAACTTAGTGTTTTTATGAGTCTTAAGTTGCCATTTAACTTGTCAATGATATAAATGAACAAAAATGAATATGTTATGGCCATAAAGATAATCACTACAACTTGAATTTGTTTGTTAATATTTTGTGATTAAGTGTTATAACTTGAAGATAATGCATGTAAATTGGCATATAAACGAGCATGATAAGATAAGTATGAATCATATGAACCTTATGTGAGCTTTAGAACTTTATATACATCTTTGATGAGTGATTCATAAGTTCATTGTTTAAATTGATATACATATGCCTCATAACTACTTGCCATAGCTTTTAATGAACTCTAGAGTACTAGAACTTATTCTATGTGATTTTCAAAGCTTTTAAGTCAATAAACTCTCTGATTTTGGAAATGATTAAGGCATTAGGGTTAACACCACAAATTCAAACATCCATGTTCCCTATTTTGTGCGCACGAGTTGCGACCCCCTTAGTTTTAACCCTTTTGAGCCCACATTAAGCCTTTCTTTCATCACCATGATTATCTAAACACTTGAGCTTAGTATAGACATCCTTTACCCTTGTTCCAAGAACTCGGTTGAAGATATAAAGATTGTGTAAGGAGAAAATGATGATTTTGAAAAGACTTTTATGTGAATTATTTGGATTTACCGACTCAAACTTTGTTGTATTGTTAACACATGTTATTACCTTGATCTAAAAAAAATCAAAAAAAAAAAGTTGAGTCTCGATCAAGGTAATAAGGTTTGGTTATGTAATGTTTGAGTTAAGTCCCTTGCATTTGTAAATCCGACACAAAGAATGATTGTGAGGCCCAACATGATGGAATTAGGCCTATGTTCGAAGGGATGGATTACTGACATCATTGCACTAAGTTTGGGAAGCTATGATACGTTTTGGGAGTCTATTGAGTCTTGGAACGAATTGAGCACCACTTGTCCTATATTTTCTTTGCCTCGAAACTTAGCCCCATTACAACCTTCGTAAAGACCTTATGATCCTTAAGATGGTAAATTTTGATTAGTTGAGTTAATCACTTGAGTAAGCTTATGGTTTTGGTTCATTTGCGCAAGTATGTTTTGTTTTTATCTTGAGGTGTTTGTTTGAGATTTTGCAAAAGTACTTCATTTCGATTATGTGAGTATCTCTCACATACTTTGAGTGCAAACACAAACCCTCACAAATTGAGTGAATTTATGAGTGCATATCCTTGTGAGTTGATTCATACTTGTCTTATTCATGCAGAGATCAATTTCACCATATTTACTCATTATCTTACTTGTTGAAACATTTTGTTACCATGTATTAACTCTCGAATTCCATATGCTTAAATGTTTTAAGTGAAAATCTTTTATGTCATGATTATAATTATGAAATATTGAGACAAATGGTTAAGGGTTACCTGTTTTGAATTCGTAGTTTAATTTTAGTATTTGCTAGGGACTAGCAAAATTTAAGTGTGGGGGTATTTGATAGGTCCTCAAATAAGCGTTATTTTATATTATTTTATACCCTTTATACTTGATTTTTAATATTAAAATAATAAATAATTAGACAAATTAATTTATTTTGTGATATTTTTGTAGAAATAAATAAAGCTTGGAATTTGGAGCATTTTGGTGAAAGAATCGTCCCGGTCGGAATTATAACGAAGAAATTATGGACGAAATATGAGAAACCACTGAAAATCGCAAGGAAATTCGGTGGGAAGCTGCTGAAATCCAGCAGCCCAAGCCAAAAATCCAGCAACCCCCAATAGTTCCCAAAATCAGCATATTTGCCCCAAAATCAGCAACTTTTCCCCAAAATCAGCCACTTTTCCCCAAAATCAGCATATTTGCCCCAAAATCAGCCACTTTTCCCCAAAATCAGCATATTTGCCCCAAAATCAGCATCTTTTCCCACCCAATCTCATCATTTCCATCACTTCTTCATGTACTATTTTATTGCTATTTTTATATTTTAATTTTGTACTTTTAATTAAACAATTGTGGCATTCCCTCTATAAATAGGGAGGTCATTTCATGTATTTGGAGAGTCCCCCATTAGCTCCATTTCTTTCATTTTTCTTAGTTTTTAGTTTTCTTCTTTTAGTTCTTTTGTTTCTCTCTTTTGAGAGACATTTTTGGGGACCATTTTAACTTTTTGTAGATTTTCTTGTTAATTAGCTTTCTTTTAATTCTTGTTCTTAATTTATGTTATTTTTATTTTTCTTAATTTCATTTCCTCTTTACTTTGTTCTTGTGATATTTCTTTGAGATCTCTTAAACACATTTTTATGCTTTCCTTAAGAAATACCTAGGCCAAGTAATTCTAAGGCAATTCAAGAGTTTTAAGACCGAATTCCTCGTATTTCTTCTTCCATCTTCACAAGTTTCCTGCCGCTGTTCGGTGATTCTTGTGAAAATCCATACTTCTCTACTTAAATTCTTGTTATTGTTATTGGTTTTACTTATAATTCAATATATGTGTTGGTATTTTCTTTCTAACATTTGTAAGTAAGAATGCAATCTCCATGTGTTTTACTTTTTGAGTTTCTTTTACTTCATATGTTTTAGTACTTAAACTTCAATTCGAAACTAAATGTTGATCCGCTGTTCGGGGCATTTAGAATAGAGTTGAAGAGATTTAATGTTTGATCGCTGTTCGGCGCATTAAATCACTTACTTAAGGTGAATCATATTGTAAGTAATAATCCGCTGTTCGGTGCATTTATAATATGAAAAATGTATGCATGTATTTGAGATGATTAAGGTATGATTTCGTGATTGGTTCAATATGAGCATGATATTAGAGTGTTGGTAAAAATATGTGTTTGAAGAAAGTTCACTAGTACAAAGGTTAAAGTAGAAGTAGAATTAAGTATTTAATTATTTTACTTGTTTTCTTTATTTTATATTTACAACTCTTTTTCAAAACCCTCCTTTTCAATTCTTTATTCTTTATTCTTTTATTCTTGTATTCTTTTAATTCTTTATTCTTTTATTATTTTATTCTTTTATTCTTTTAATTCTTTTATTCTTTGATCCTTTTTTATTCTTTATTCTTTTATTCTTTGATTCTTTTTATTCTTTATTCTTTTATTCTTTTATTCTTTTAATTCTTTATTCTTTTATTTCTTTATTCTCTTATTCATCTATTCTTTAATTTATTAGTTCTTTGATGATTTAATTCTTTTATTATTTAATTCTTTTATTCATTATTCTTTTATTCATTTCCCACTAACACATTATTAATGTTCCCTAATTTCCCCGGTTAAGAACGATCCCTATTTACCAATACTACATCTACACAAAAAGGGTTTAAATTGCACAATACTCAAATTACGTGTTTAAATTAATGTGTAGTTTGGGCTTAGTCAGATTCCAAACTAAAGCACTGCAAAATTTTGACCATTACATCAAATGGTTCCGATGTCTATCAATACAACACCATTATAAAATCTTGGAATGTCTAGAAAAAAATACTACAAACACCATAACTTATAATGTCTAATAATGATGTCAATGGGGTAGCAATTCCTTTACTTGCTTAAGCTAATCTTTGTTGATTTTCTTTGGCTTTGGAGGTGGCTTTGGCTTTGTCACCCCCTTTGAATTTGCAGGTGACTTGATCCTCCTTCCCTTGGAACTGGAAATTGGAATTTGTTCTAGCGGCTGGGCTTGATGCACAGGTAGGCTAACAGGGTTACTGACTTTCCTTGCATACATTTTTTGTCTTGTTCTTGTTGGGGTTGTTACAGGTGAAGATGTATGTGCAGCTAGAACTTGGCTTAACTGTGGCGCATCTGTGTGTGCAGCAGAAACTTGGCTTGCTGGAACTTGGCCTGCAGGAACTTGCTTGCTGGAACTTGACTTGTAGGAACTTGGATTGCTGGAACTTGGCTTGCTGGAACTTGGTCATACTATATATACAACCAATACATCCAATACAACACATACACCCAAAATTAGCACATATACCCAAAACTAGCACATATGCAACCAATATACAGCCAATACAGTAAATATACATGAAAATACAGCAAATATACAACCAATGTACAATCAATGTACACCCAATACTACCAATACAACCAATATACATGAAACTACTGCCAATACAACCAATATACATGAAAATACTGTCAATACAACCAAACTAGCTCTCTCTTGGTTGTTAGAGGTGTCGTTGGTTCTTCGGGCGACCTTGGCCTCCAAGCTCTTCTTAGTACGAAGGTATGCTCCGTACTGTCTCTAAATCCTTATCTTCACAGTTCTTCCTAACTCTTGGATTGTGGTTTTAAAAGTTTTGGCCATCTTAGTGGCTTATCAGGAGGAATTTCCTTTCTGTTGTTCTGTTTTTGCTGGTCGATTTCCCCCTAGTCCACTGACTAGCTGTCTTTTCTTGCTTCCCTCTGACGTCTCCTGATTTTTGAGACGCGAAGCCTTATGGAGCCTTCATTTTGGGGACACGCGGACCATGTTTCTACTAGTATATATCTAGAGGATCATTATCCCGACCTTGCTCTAAGCATCTCGACTTTTCTTTAACACTTTCATTCAAGGTCGTAGGAACACACTTTGTATTGTACTTGCTGAATAATACTCTTCCGCCTTCGATTTTGGAAAACAACGATATGGTTTGGTTGGTGTGTGGTTATTCTCCTCTGGTCCCTTTCTGAGACCATTGGAGATTGACCATGCTAAATAATGGAGCTAGGAATGGATTCGTGTCCACCCTCATCGGGGCCTTAGATATTAGTGCCAACTCGATATGTCCTTGGTTGATTAACCTCTGAATTATGTCTCTGAACTAAACACAATTGGTTGTGCCATGGTGAAATGACACATGCCATTTGCAGAATTGATTGCCTTTGAGATCCTCAAGTTTAGGCAACTCCTGCTTAGGGTTTGGTTTGATTACCTTGGACCTTACCAACTCATCATAGATTTCTTCAGCTTTGATAAGGGGAAATGAGTAAGAACCAAACACTGGTGTTTTCTTTGCGAATAGGCTACCACTTGGCATGACTAGTTTCTGCTCACAAGCAAGTTTAACTTGTAGCTTGCGGGTCACTGGTCCTATTTTTGGAGTTTGTATCTCGATTGTTGCTACCTCTAGCTTAGGTTCCTCTACCACTGTCTTTGATTCTTCTTCGGGTTCTTGGTGCTCCAGCTAGTGCATAGAGATCTTGTTCTCGTTAAAATGTGGAACTTTAGATTTATGTCTTTGCCATTGTTCTTCTTCTAGTAGTCTTTCTAATTTGGTTGCTGATACTACTATCTCTTGAAGATAATAAAATGTAGTATCACCGAATTTCTTTCTAGCTAGAGGAAAACCTCAGAGCTCGTTGTGCGATAACTACTGTCTGGGCATTGTTGATGGAAAACCTACACTTCATCTTCATCCTTTTGAACCTGGAATTGAAGTCCTTTGTTGTCTCATGTTCACTCTACCTGAGGGCAGTCAGGTCATTAATAATGACTTTGGGCTCGATCCTGTAAAACTCCTTATGGAACTTGGCTTCCATTTTCCCGCAAGTGTGAATGGATGCCTCTGGCGACGAAGTGTACCAAGAGAAAACATCCACAAACAAGGAACTACTGAACATCAATAACTTGAGGTAAGAGTTATCTTTAATAGCCACAAATTGGGTGGAGAACCTCACTATATGTTCCAAGGATAATGTGTTGACATCCTCGTTAAAGAGTGTAAATGCGGGTGGCTTAAAATTCCTGGGAAAAGGGTTTTTGTGGTCTATATAAGTCGGATAAGGATTTCTATAGGTCACAACATTAATTCTCTGAGGAGGTGCTGGTTAAGCTGTTATTAGACACCTCCAGGTCGTTCATTTCGTTCATGAGGGCCTGATGTTCTATCGCGTGGGATGGTCTTCTATTAGGGAGAAAATCCTCATATTATCCTACTTTTTTAGTATGTTTATGCTCTTTGATGGAATTGTAGGTTTGAGTTCTCCCCAGCCATTAGGTGGCTAGTTCCTAGAAAGCAACTCAGAATCAAAGTTTGAAAACTCATGGTGAACTCTTCTTATTTCGGGGATCTCAAAACCCGATCCTCTCAAGAAAGGTGGCATAAAAAATAGGGCTCCAGAACTAATGTTCTTGACTCCATATAATTCTTGCCTTGGTCAGTTTTCAAAATCTCCTGTGGTGGAACATTAGTGTTCTTACTTAAAGTTGTATCGCGGCTAGAAACCTCTTAAACCTAGCGATTTAGAGCTTCAATCTGCAAACTGATGGGAGCTAGGATACCTTTGAAGATTTCTGCGAGATCTTCCTTAGCCATGACTTGACTAGTAATATCCTCCAATGTTTCAACATATGTTAGCTCCATGTCAGTTTGTGTGGTTAGTAACTTAGGAACCATTTCTTCAGAAAGATCCTTAAAAAATCTCCCTTTTGTGTTAGGTGTCGCTGAGTATACCTAAACTTGGGCATGCACTAGAAAGAGTCCCACTGGGCATGCCAAATTATGTTCCTGTCCAAAATGTTTTTATCGTTTTAGGAGCCGAATGTCCCGTGGCAACCCTTGATGGTCCTCCGCGCAGAACCCGATCTACGGAGCAAAGGAGGCGGACCACTCGTAGGGTCTCTTTTCATTGGTGAGGTGTAGAGAGTGTTTTTGGATGGGCTACGTGACAGGACCCCCCGATTACAGAAGAATAGTACACTCGGGCCCTGCTCCCGTCTAATAGAAAATCTTATCAGACAAGGGATACACATAAGTTTCTCTAGTTCATGCCTCCACCTTCCAAGTCTTGATTTCCGTGTAGCGGTTCTGGAGGGTTACAAAATAAGAAAACGTGTGAGTGGACAAAAAGAAACGTTTTAAAAATATAATTTGAAAACATCCAACTTTTATCCCTTTTTTTCCAAACCATGTATGCATACAAAAATCATTTTATTTTGATTAAAACAAAACACAATTATAAACTCGAAAATACGTGAAACACTCATGAAGTATTTAATCAGAAACGACCACTAGTCATCAGACCAACTCAATATGGAAATATCAACACATCACAGACATAACAACCAGTCACATCAATATCACATATCTGAACCATAACAGGTATCATATAAATCCACACATGTCACAATAACCATTTCTCGATGCACTATAACAAACACAAACAACTACCCCACGAGAAAGCACACCACAAACTCACATACAACCAGTTCATCATCAATACACAAGCACCACATTAATCGACACATCATAAGTGAAATACCGGTAGGCCATCACATACGCACTCGGGATACAGAGCCCAACTCGACGTCCGAGTGAAAACCGACTCAGGATACAGAGCCCCCAACTCAACGTCTGAGTCGCCATCACACACTAGTATCAGGATACAGAGTTATGCTCGACGCCTGAGATTACTCATCAAAATACTAGAACATATCCACATATAACCACATCATAACCCATAGTCATAACCACACATAATACCTGTCTTAGGATTCGGAGCCCCGGGCTCGACGCCTGAGACGAATCAATCAAAAATCATCACAACATCAATACCAATAATACATACTCATGTCATGTGTGACGCCCCGGAAATTCGAAACACGGAAATTTGGAAAATTTGAGGAAAATGACGATTTTGCCCCTAGAATTGGGCGAACGGTTGACTTTTTATTTGAGCGGTCAAACGAACTTTGACCGATGCCTGTGACGTAGTTTGAGACGTCACGAGTTCATAGACAGGTGGCACGCCCAATTCCGACATTCGAGGAGAAAGTTATGACGTTCGGAAGTTTAAGGGCAGTTTGGTAAATTGGTCAAAGGGGGCCGAAAGTTGACTTTTTGATCGGGACATTGTTTGGACTTTCCGGGAAGACCGTTGGATGGGTCTCGGGATGCTGAATCCGTAGACAGGCGGCATGCGTCAATCGGAGTCCGAATGAAGAAGTTATGGGTCTGGAAGGTTCACGGGCAATATGGTAATTTGTTTTAACAAGGGTAAAATGGTAATTTTATGTGAATTTCAAGGTGACGGTGGAAAGATGATTATCACTTGATTTCCATTGCTGATTCAGCTCTTTTATGAATCATGTATTTCACTAAGTGACAAGTGTCACCTGTTAACAAAGATTAGTGGCTTAGGTTTGGCTTAGTGGCACATGGAGAATAATTAATTAAATGAGGTTAGCACATAAGTGTTTGATAATTGATGAACAACCAAACCCGACCAAGAACAATACACCCGAATATGGTTTTCCCCACTTTGATCAATTCTCAATCAACCTATTCGAAATTAGTATTCTGTAGTGATTAACTAGCTTGAATTGGAGAGAAAAGTCGAATGAGGAACAAAACAAACCTGGATAGAACCCTACTGTGAAACCCGAAAATAGTCCTTAAGCAATTAATATCGAATTTGACGTTCTAAACGGTTTCGATTGAATTGGACGTGATCTTTAGCTTCCTGGGAGCTGGACGACTCGAACCAGGTCGATTGGAAGGTCAATTGAGGGTGGAATGACGTTGAACGGACTCTGTGACCGTTCTGGAAATTGGAGCTTGAGTTGGATTACCTAGAGGTATAAATTCTTGAAATTGATTTTAGTTTCATGCTTAGAATGAACATACGATGCTTCCTGTGTGTTTAATTGAACGATACAGGTTGATTTTGGGGTAGAACCCGATTAGGGACCCGTCGGGTTTTGATGTTGAGTCGTGAGTTTCATGACCTAATTCCATTAAATTGAGGTTACAGATTCACAGTAGACATAGAATTGATGTTATTGAATGAAATAACTGGAGAAATTGAATTGAATTGATGAAGTTTAGAACGGGTTGCACCGCGGGTCAAATGACCCGTTTACCACGCAACCGGGTCAAGAAGACGACTGTGCAGGTACTGTAGCACGGCGCGTGGACTCACGCGCAGCCGCTTGCGGCGGCGTGTGAGGGCGCGTGGTGGGTTTTCTGAGGAAGGCTTCAACAGATGTTTTACTCGTTGTAATGTAACAGACATTTTAAAATCGGTTTCGAGTCGATCGGACACCGTCTCGATAATGTTTTGCGGGTCCGACGGTTTATGTTCTATTTTAAATTAATATTTAAATCCCAGAAAATTATGGGAAATTGATATGAGGTAAATTATCTTGTTAGTAACCCTACATAATGATTTTGGACAGGATTCGAGATTCCTGACAAGTGTCGGAAATTACAGAAACGCGTGCAGCTCAGGAAGCGAACGGTTTGGATGGTGTGTGAGTGGACTTTTGTTTTCTACCCTGAAGGCATGCATATATGTTTTAAATGCTTTATAATATGATTTGACATGATTTGGTATGATTGATGTTCCGATATGGTGAATTCCAGATTTTAGGGAATATTATATTATTTTAATCGGTGTTTTGGCACGTTTTTCGAGGAAATGTGCAAATGGTGTTTTGGGCTAGGTCCGGAGTTAAAAAGGTTTCCAAAAGAATATTTTGACTTAATTGGTGAGTCAGGGATGATTTTTGGGTTATTATAATGTTTTCTATGTGCGGATTTACGTATAAATGCTATTTGGGCTTGAGTCCTGGTTGGTAACGATTTTGACTTGGTTTGAAGTCAAGGATTTGATTGAGATATTTTGGGATATGATTCCGAGATGATTTTCATTATAAATATGGATACCCAGACGGTCGAAGCTAGGGGTGTTCCCAGACGACCGAAGCTCGGGGATATGATTGTGATCGTTCCCAAGCAGCCGGAGCTCGGGGTGTTCCCAGACGGCTGGTACTCGGGGTGAGATATATTCCCAGATAGCTGAGGCTTGGGGTGTTCCCAGACGGCTAATGCTCGGGGTTATGGCCTACACGTAGTGCAGATGGGACAATGTGATGGTTTGTGTACTTGTGAATAGTGCGGATTGATTGATTGATTTCTTGAGTAATTGCTTGTGAACTTGTGCATAGTATTATTTGATGTTGATTGTAATTACGTACTGGTATTGAGTACGCGTTCTGGTATGTATAACCAGGTGCTTATGTTTTGGTATGTTTGGCCTGAGAGCCAGGAATTTAATTTGTTATGTGGTATGACTGGAAGGCCAGGGTTGGTGTTTCATATGTTTTTCCCTATGCATGCAGGTTTGATAAACTGGAGGGTAAATGATGTCTTTTAAAATGTGTTTTAACGAATATATTTTTGTCCACTCACACTTTTCTGTTTTGATAACCCTCCAGGCCGTGACACGACATTCGGGGCTAACCGAGAGGCGGAGGCATAAGCGGAGAAAATCCCTTGTCTGATAGGTGCTGAAGGATAGTTTCGGGACTTCAGTTGACTTGTCAGACAGGAGCAGGATCGGGCACGGTTATCGAGGTCCAGTTGGGACGGGTCTTGTCATCACGTTTCAAACCACACAATCGAATCACAATAAGAAGTTTGGGCCTAAGCCTTAAACACAGCTTAAACACCCATTCGCGTAAAACGTGCCATTAAGTTTACTTTCGTAAAAAAACCTTTCAAAACCATAGGAAAACACCAAAATTCCAACGTTATCACCTTTAAAATCATATTTCATACAAAATCCCAACAACCACATTCGAATCGGGAATCAAAACAAAATTTACAAAAATCCTCAAAAAACGCGTAATAAAATATTAATAAAATATTCATAAATCACCAAAAATCCGATAAAATTCCCAATCACTCAATATCATCAAAATTAGCTAGAAAATCATTTAAATGATGTAAATATGCATGCATAATAGTTTAGGGAAAGAAAGTCCACTCACACACACACCCCTCTGAATTGTCGAATTCACCTTTGCATGCACATCCATAATTTTCGGGAATCTCAACACCTCTGAATCCTCGAATTCACACACTTCCGTAATTTCTGAGAATCTAAACCCAACCTCATCATCCGATCCTCCCATCACAGTCGTCCTGCACCCCTCCATTTCTGGGTGATCCTGGTGTCAAACTCCTCACTTGAGCAGCTTGTTAAGGTTTTAAGAACATCAAGAGGACGATAACGAGTTCGTTTCCAGAGTTTCTAATAAAAAACTGGTTGTGTGATTCAAACGTGAAAGCTCCCTTTGCGGGTTATCTCTGGTCCTACGGGTCTGAGATTTCAGTCTCACGTTTTTTTTCTTCTTCTTTTTCCTCCCTCTCTCCCTTTCTTTCTTCCTTCTTCTTCTCTAGCTTCACTCATGGCCGTGTAATAACACCCACACACGCACATGGGCATATACGACCGTTCCTCACATATTTGAGGCGGTGCACCAAGCCCAAAGAGGAAAAAAAAAACCAAATTTAGAAGGCCGATTACCACATAAAAAATTTGCATGCAAAATGACCAAATTGCCCTTAAGGGGAAAATGACCAAAATGCCTTTATAACCCCTAAACTTGTATCTTAACTTTTCAACTTCCGTTTCTTTTATGTCACCCGTCGACATACTCAGGATGCCGAGACCTTTCTAACGACATGTTTGGAATCGCCAAAAATGATCCCTGTTCAAAAAGTCAACTATTTGACTTTGACCAAAAAAGTCAACTTTTGACTTTCATGAGCAAAATGGTCAATGTCATATATATTTTCTGATTTTACCCTCGTTGAATGTCTGGGTCGTTACATTACTTGTGATGGGCTTTTAGCCACGATTGATTCTTGAATGAGTAGATCAGGAAGCAAATAGGCTTTTTAACTCAAGTGCAGACATGCCACTAGTGGAGGTTGTTACTAGACAATTTAAATGGGTTCCGTTGTCGGCCAAAAACCTCTCTTCTGATTAAAATTATTGTGAGGCAGGTGGACAATAATTAGTCTGCGTTGTTCTTTTCTATGCCTTTTTCAAGGACTTCAAACTATATATTTTTCCAGCGTCGTCCAAGTTTAAAAGTTATTTCGCCATGATATTCAAGTTGGCGATCTTGTTAGTTCAGTAGTTAGGGAGCCAATGGTTTCAGGTTCCTTTAAGTTGGAATTGAAGTATTCGGACCAATGCACAAAGATGACATTCCGTCTTTATTTTTTAGGTCGAAAGAAGCCGTTTTTACCACAATGGCCAACCTTTGTTAAACCATAACACCTTGGCTAAAGGTGTTCTTAGGTTCAGAAATTGTTGGAGATCAATTTGCTTAGTTTTATTGGTTTCTTTTCGGTCCTTTGAAAAGTTGGGTTCTTTTTTTTGTATAGGCTATGAGGAAGTTATCAATTTGTCAAGTTGGGTCCCGCGTGAATCCAATGTTGCCATTTTTTCTAGGGTTGGGCACGATTCAATATAGTACTATATTTGGTGATACCGAAACCATACTATTTAATTTTAATCGGTTCGGTGTTCCACAATTTAAAATTGATAACAGATCGTATCGTACCTATTAAATTCGGTATGGTTTCAGTTTTGAGCCAAAATTTTGTGAATTTAGGATTTAGGTGAATGATAATAATGAATTATGGTTTCTAGTATAACAAATACTCTATAACAACCCGTCCCTGATCTTAGGGGTTAATTAAGACTAATTACGGATTAGTGGGGCTAATTGGGGATTAGCCGAGGATTAACGGACGTTCAGGGCGAAATTACAATTTTGCCCCTAAATGAGGGTAAAAAGTTTACTTTTGACCCGGGAGGTCCAATGTTCGAGGGCCGAGGACCGTTACGTAGATTGGGTTGATACGAGTCCGTAGACAGGTGGTACGTCGAAATCGGACGTTCGACGGGAAAATTACGGTTCACAGAAGTTTAAGGTAACTATTGCACGTTTTACGAAATAGGGGACTTTTGTCATTCAGTGGGCCCCAAATATTTCCCTAAGGTCCAATGGATGAGTGACAAGTGTCACTCATCCATTGCTCCCATTACACAGACACATGCACCCCCTTGTCTGTGTTCGTCCAAACCAAACCCGAAACCCAACCCCCATTTTGTACAACCCACACTCCACACCCCTAAATCTAATCCGATGCTGGTGGCACGTGAATGAAACAGAGAGGATGAGGTGAGATGGTGATGATGGGGTTGACGGCTTCGACCATCATGGGCGGTGGTCAGAGACCCGACAAGGTAAGGTTTTGATTTCAAATTCAAAATTTCGTGTTTAGACGTTAGGGGTGTTTTCTGGTGTTTGGATGATGTCTAGTGGGTTTGTAGGAAGGTCTAGGGGTGGTTTTGGTTGGTGGGAAGTGGCTGAGCCACCTTGGGAATGGATGGAAAAATTGGGTCGTGAGAAGGGATTCGAACCAAAGGGGTTTTATAGGGTTTTTCTTTGTTCTAATCATATGTTTAGGTTCCTAAGACTGAGACAAAGATATTAGGATTGAAAGGATGGAAAAGGATAAAAAAATGGGAGAGAAAACAACCTGAATTGGGTCCGCCGGTTTGGCTGGATCGGGTTGCAGAGAAGAACCGGATCAGCTGACAGGACCCATCCCAATCCCCCCGGGATTAGTGCGGGATGACCCTGCTCCCGTCTGACACAAAGTGTCAGACAAGAGATATTTCCGACCTTTACCCTCCCGGACTATCAGAGTACGCCAGGATCCGGAGGAGGCATGTGATATCTCGATCTCTGCTACAGTCCACACCCGCCGTCAACCTGAAGGGCAGTCAAAACATTAAAAACTGTGAGTGGACAAAACAATAGTTTATAAAAACATTTAATAAGAAGACATTTGTACCCTTCACTAAAAAGCATGCATGCATTCGAAAACCATTTAACCAAAGAAATCATATGTGGGAACTAAGCCCAAATCAGAAATAAACCAAGGTCGAAAGGACCACAATGAAATCGACCAGACGGGCCACTGCCCAAATCCATACGAAACCAACAAGGGCCTCAGCCCAAAACCATGATCAATCAAATATACGGGTCACTGCCCAAAACCTGTGTAACTACACATCATATCCATATATCATATATACATATAAGTCATACAACCAATCCTATCACGGTATCCAAAGCTACGCGCGTGCTACTCAGGTCTCAATCCGAGTCTTCTCAAAGTCAAGATCAATGTCCGCAGACCACTGACCCTTCCCGAGGTAATATTAATCATAACCTTCCTGAGAGTAAAGAACCCAACTGGGGGTGACTCCACTCAGTCAGTGCTCCGTGACTACTCCGGGGTCCACCCAGGCCAGCTGACAGGACCCGCCCCGATCCTCTCTGGGACCACATGGGGACGTGCCCTGCTCCCATCTGACACCCAAAATAATGTTCCAATTTTAACCTTGAACGTTCAAATACATAAAAACCATATTAAAGTTTTACATCAAATCCGAAATAAACAGATGTCAGACAAGGGATGAAATCCAAACTACAAGTTGCGAGCACGACTCTAACATAAACCTGCGGGTACACCACCCAACAGGGATTCAGGTACGCAGAAGTGGATCTATGCCTCAGCCTCAGGTTCCTCCTCTACCTCATTAGCACGACCTGGAGGGGTTACCAAAACGTTAAGGGTGAGTGGACCGAAACTCAAGTTTATAAAATCATTTGATAAGTAAAACATATAATTTACCCCTCCGTTTTCCAAACATGCATGCAGCCGAATTTAAATCCATCAATCATATAATATAAACCATAAGGCATATAGTAAAACCGCAAACATAATTTTAGCCACTGCACTATACACTCCAATCCTGACATCCCTGATGTCTGACGTCCCTGACGTCCAATAAGGTCACAATCACAAGGCTACGCGTGCCACTCGGGTCTCAATTCCGAGTTCAATCCCCGAACCCTGTTCGGTTACAGCATCCCCGATGCCTAGCGTCATAGACGCTGAACGTACTAGACGTCCGTGACCTCTCCGGGGTACCTCATCCGGAGGAGACAATATAATATGGAAGGATCTATACAGTGCAGTACCAAATACATTTTATTGATATCCACATGCAAAACGTATATGTATACATAGGTAAAATCTGAACCGATCGTTACGTTTCATCAAACGGGTCTCATGCCCAGATACCGTGAAACGTGCCATAACCGAAATTTCAATATCATCAAAACCATTTATTGATTCCAGCATGTGAACATATAAGTAAATAAGAAAACATTTAAGCGTGCAAGGGTTTAATGAAATCGGGCCCACTCACAGTACAATCCTGCTAGGAACCGAACGTATACCCTCGTCCTGGTACAAATGTATAATCCCTGTCAAGTCCAAAGTATTCGTAAAGGTCAATTTAAACCCCTAACATTCAACCATGAAATCCTAGGCTGAAACCGGCTGGGAAAAGCCATCCGAACGCGCTTCCCAAGGTAATAAACCTCATGTTGACCAACTTAATGATCTCCGATCGACCCGAAACCACCGCCATTGGATCCGGATCGTCAAAACCTAAAGAATGGTGGTGGTCCCACCAAAAACACTGTTCACACGCGCCCCCACGCGCCGGTCAGCGCGTCGGTCAACGCAGGAACAGTCCCTGCTGACGTCATCGCTGACGTCACTGCTGACGTCAGCATGACGTCATGCTGACGTCATCTAACAGGTGCCACGTGTCAACACCCGATTGGTTCTGCCACGTGTCAGCACAGCACTGGTCCACGTCACTGACATGTCAGTGACACGTGGCAGTCCCTGACTGGGCCACATCACTGACATGTCAGTGCTGACTGTGCACTGACATGTGACACGTGTAGGCTCACGGTTGGTCCATGTCACCTGACAATCTGATAGGGTGCCACGTCACCACCTCTGTCCTCAGACGGGTTGACCCGTATCTCTGCAACTCGGGTCGAACAGACCCGCGATCATGACCCGGTCACCATTTGTTCAATTCTCAATCATTTTCACTCTAGTTTGTTCCTACATACTCGCCTCAATCCCAGAAATAGTTATATGGAATCAAAATCGAGAAACAAGGACCCAATCGAAGACTTACCTCGATACACAGTCCCGATTCTCCTGTCGCCGTTTAGCCACCGTCCTGATCACGAACTCGAGCCCAGAAGGTTCCTATAAGTTCCTAGAGTTGATTAGGGTTAATAGAAAACAAAACCAAACGTGGGAATTCGAGTTACCAAAATCTGAGTTTTAAAACCGTTTTGGGTTTTCCAGTTTTCCTACCTCGCCGCCGTCCACCGCCGCTCACCGCCGTGCCTCAGTCCTTCCCCGTGAGTCCAGCAACACACAGACGCAGAGACTAGGTGTAGTGCGCAAGGGTTGGATCAATGAGCAGTGAGTGAGGGTGTCGGGTGAGAAATATATAGAAATGGAGGGAAATGGATGGACGGCCCAGATTGAATCTCAAAAATGAGATCAAGGGCTGAGATGAAATCTGAGGGTTTTGAGATGAAGGGCTGAGATCAAAAGGAAGATTAAATCCTATTAAAATGCTTAGTGGAGGTTGATCCAATCTAGCCAATGGGTGAGTGACACTTGTCACTCCCCAGGTGTCCTTCAATAAGAAATTTCAGAATAAAATATTCGACACGAAAATCGAGACACGAACCTCCCGATTTCACGTTTCTGACCATAACTTCCTTGTACGAAGTCCGATTTCGGCGTGCCGCCTGTCTACGGACTCAGGACGTCGACATCTACCTAACGGTCCTTGAGTCATGTGAAACTTAGTTTCCCAACGAAAAGTCAACATTTTCCCCCCAAAAGTCCAAATTACGGTAATGCCCCTGAACTTCCGATAGTCATAACTTTTTCCCCGATCATCCGAATTGGACGTGCCACCTGTCTATGAATTCGTGACGTCCCGAACTACGTCACGGTCACTGGTCAAAGTCCATTTGACCCATATATCAAAAAGTCAACAATTTGGCCATCCATTCACAAGGGTAAAAATGTCAATTCATACATTAAATCGCAATATTCAAATCCTCGAATTTCCGGGGTGTTACACCAACGACCCTCCCCGGAGGAGATAATAGAAGTAAAGGAAGGTAGATGAATACATATATATACATAACATAAACATTCATGCCCGGTTCCCTTGAACCGTTATGATCCATAAAATCCATAACAAGGGTTCATGCCGGTTCCCATAAACCGTCATGAACCAGAATGACCTGACAAAGGTTCATGCCGGTTCCCATAAACCGTCATGAACCACAATGACCTTTCCAGAGTTCATGCCGGTTCCCATAAACCGGCATGAACTTGGAAATCCATCTAGGGTCCCTAACCCGAAATCATCAGTGTAAAACAACTACGTCTCGTGCCCGAACATATGACTCAACTGGGCACCGTGCCCGATATCTAAGGGCCAGTCACGACTTCGATCATAGTGATGCGTGCAGCCATCCATCCAGGACCGCTCTCAATCCTGGTATGTAACCGTGAACGAATCAACCGATGCGACAACCACAAGATCATGGTGCACTTATCACCTATCGCTATCCTGAACCGTCAGCACTTCGAAGTCGAGCCTCCCCAGGCTGCCCGACAACGAATCGTGCATCGTGACCTCTCCTGAAGGAACACATCCCAATCCGGAGGCGAGCGTCATATCGTCGATCGCCGTGCACATAGCACCCGTCGCGACCACGATTTAGACCCGAAGGTCGTAAATAGCGTCATATGCCCGAGACAAAACCAAATGGGTCTCATACCCGAGTTTATCCTTTTAGAAATCCAAAACCATTTCATTAAAACCAATAAAGACATACAGACCCGTATAGGCACCGTATAGGGCCGAAACCTCGAAATACGTGCTTATACGTAACCACATACAAATGCACCCATGGCATTACAGACAAGCATTTAAAACATATAATAAACATTTATGCATGCACCAATTTAGAAAACAAGGTCCACTCACAGACCGTCCGAGCTGCCGCCTCGATTTGCGTGCCATTCGGCTCCCCGAGCCGATCACCATCACCGGGACTCCCAAACCTGTCCAAATTTTAATAGAAGGTTAATAACTTCCTAATTAACCTCCTATCAAAGCCCCGAAATTTTCCCAAACTTTTAACTATTTTTAAGACCGAACCTAAACCTTCCGATGCCCCGAAACATATCGAGACGGTGTCCGATCGACACGAAACCAGTCCCAAAATGTTCGTTACATCGAATAGAAGATTTCACATGTTGGAACTTTCCCCAAATTCCTCCCCACGCGCCTGCACGCGCCGCCTGAAGTGGCTGCGCGTGGGCCTCACGCGCCGCCTGAAGTGGCTGCGCGTGGGCCTCACGCGCCTGCTACAGTACCCGTCTCCTTCCTCGCACAGCCGGTCCGGGCCGGCCGGTCTGGTCCAACCCCTGCAACTGGACCGGCGTAGACCTCCTTCTCCCTCATTTTTCATCCGTTTTCTTCCATTTCAATTCCTAAATTCCTATTTTTGTGTTTCCTATCTAACCTAATTAACAAAACAACCTAAAACCCTCTAAATCGATCCCTAAAAAATAACCCCCACGACCCCTGTTTTTCCGGGCCACCTTCCAGCCTTCCTCCGCCGTGAACCACCCTCCAAACCCTCCTAAAACTATCCTAGCAACCTATTTAGTTCAATGAAACCATCCAAATTGGCCCATAACAATTAAAATGGAAAATGAACAAAATCGGGTGAAACCGATTACCTCGATCGCCTCCTCCTCCGCCGTTCACGGCGGTGCGTCTTGGGCCAACCACCAGGTCCTCTGGTCCTCTCTTCCTTCTCTAGTGTCTCGCAAATGGTCATGGATAAAGGGTTTGGATTGTGGAGAAGAAAATGGTGGATCGGGTTTGTGTTTGGGAACAAAGAAAAGAAATGGTCGATGGTGTGGGTTATGCATGAATGTGGGCTAGTGACTAGTGGATGAGTGACACTTGTCACTCATCCATTGGTTGCTGAAAAGTAACTGGGCCCACTAAAGACAAAACTCTCCTGTTTGTCTCGTAAACAGTGTCGCTGGGAATAGTATCCCGAAACTTCCGTGAACCGTTACTTCGCCGTCGAACGTCCGAATTCGACGTGCCACCTGTCTACGGATTCGTATCGTCCTTATCTACGTAACGGTCTTTGGCCCTCGGCCATTGGACCTCCCGGTCAAAAAGTCAACATTTTGACCCTTTTAACCAAAATTACCAAAATGCCCCTAAACTTTCGAACGTCATAACTTCCTCCTCGAATGTCGGAATTGAACGTGCCACCTGTCTATGAACTCGTGACGTCACGAACTACGTCACGGTCATCGGTCAAAGCCCATTTGACCGCCCGTTAAAAATTCAACGTTTTGCCACCACTGGGGCAAAACGGTCATTTCGCACCGTTCGTCCGATTTCGCCCAACTAATCACCGATTAACCTCACTAATAGTGATTAGTCACTAATCTAATCCACTAATAGTGTGTAGTGGACAAGGACTCATGAGGGTGTAGGACCCTACGATCGGATTCCAGGTGGATTCCTAGCCACGTGAGCGTGTATGGATCCGAGACGGATCTGGATTGTAATAGACATTAGACATGGTGACGATCTGGGATCGTAATGGTACCCGTCTGGGGATGTGGTGATTGTAACAACCCATACCTTCGGGAAGGGTAAAAAGGTAATTTTATAAAATTTTGTGTAAATGGACGATTTTGCCCTTGTGAATAGTAGATGAAAAGTTGACTTTTTGTACTATCGATTGGATGAGTGTTAGCCCTTGACTGTGACGTAGTTTAGGACGTCACGAGTCCGTAGACAGGTGGCAGGTTCGATTCGGACAACCGGAGGAAAAGTTATGATGTTCGGAAGGTTGAGGGCATAACCGTAAATTGACTAAATTAGGGGGGAAAGAGTTGACTTTTCCTACTATCGAGTTTTGACATGTTGACCTTGGACCGTTGGGTAGATCTCGTCGTCCTGAATTCAACGACAGGCGGCACGTGTTTATCGGAGTTAGGACGGGCAAGTTACGGGTCTAAAACGGTAAGGGTAAAATGGTAATTTTGAAGTTAAGAAGGGTATTTTGGTCTTTTGGCTGGGGGGCATGGTGCAATCGGATTGGGACACTTGTCCAAGGCAGAGAGGAGATTTTGTGTGAGAAGGGAGAAGATTGTGACATGTGGCAGGGCTCTAGTGGGTTCTAGGCCGTGCATGAGGGTGTTTAAAATTGTGTCGTGTGTGTGTGTGTTGAACTTAGCCGAAGGGGGGAAGAAAAACAGAGGTGAGCTGAGGGAGGAATTGATCGAACCGGGAGAGTGTTGTGAGGCTCTGTGATGTTCAAAGGAGAGCTAGGAGAGGGAGTGATTGTATCTGTGAGGATTTGGGTGTGACGATGAGGGTGTGAGGTGTGTGAGAAGTGAGGAAAAACCAGAGAACAGGGCAGGGGTTTTGTGCACGGTTGTGCACCCCGATCGATCAATCTCCAGAATTGGACGGGTGGAAGTGTTCAGGGACCTGAGCGGAGCTTTGTGAACCGAGAGGAGCACAGCGGCGTGCACGGCGGAGGTCAGAACACAGGTAATTGTCCACGGTCCTCTGTTTTCCCAGTTTGGTTCAATCCAATAGTTGTGGGTTTTCGGTACGAGTCGAGGCTTTTGGTGGGTGTTATGAGACTCAGGAGGTCCCTAGGAGTCGAATAAGTTGTTGCCGCGATGGGGGGGAATGTTGGATTAGCTGGGAACCGAAACAGGGGTTTCGGGTAAAAGTTTTCAAATTCGAAGTCGACGAGCTAAGGACTTCGATGTTGGGTTTTCTGGTGGGGAATGGATTAAGGAGGTTAGGACGAAACTAAGGGATTCAACGGGATTAAAAATGGATGAAAATGGGATGAAAACCGTGAACGCCGGTTCACGGCTGGACCGGACCGGTTCAAACCAGGTGAACCGGGTTCACCTGAGGTTGCTGGTGACACTGTTCACGCGCGTGGATTTCACGCGCAGAACCTTCTGGACGCGCGTGGGGGCGCGTGAGGGGTAATTCGGGAAATTAGTCAACATGACTTTTAAAGTATTTGTTGTAACGAACATTTTGGCGTTGGTTTCGAGTCGATCGGACATCGTCTCGATATGTTTCGGATTGTCCGAAGGTTTTAGGGCTGGGTTAAAAATAGTTAAAAAATCCGGGAAAATTATGGGGCTTTAGTATGACCTTTATGAAGTAGGTAGTGATCTCTTTATGGGATTTGGACAGGTTCGGGACAGCTGAGGATAATGGTTTGGCAGGGAATGACATAGGTGCGCGCGTATCGAGGCGACGTCGAAATGGTCTGTGAGTGGACTTTGCTTTCTAACTCTTGATGCATGCATATATGTTTTTATATGATTTCTATACTAGCTTCTATGATTTGATTTATAGTTGTGATGGTTTGTGGTTTGTGCACGTTTGTCGAGGAAAATGACGGTTTTCACGTTTTACGAGGTTTTGATACCTATTGTAATTTGAACCTGGTTTTAATGGTTGATTTCGGGATTTGAAATACGGTCGGATTTCAAGGAAAGTAAAAAGGATTTTGAAAAGTATTTTCGGGCCTGAGGCCCAGTTCAAAGGTGTTTTCAGAAATGAGATCTCGAGTTCGGAATCGAAATTCCGGGTGACGATTCGGGATTCGATTCGGGACTTGAAGCGGATTTCGGGTTTGGGTTCGGAATGGTTATTCCGGATGCTAGCTTACGGAATGATGGTTGCGGACTCGGACCGGGAAATGAGAAGGGAATGAGTTCTGGGTCTGGATTCGGAATGACGGTTATGGATGCCGGAATGGCATCAGACTAGTGATTTCGGATTCGGGTTTGGATGAGGATTTGGTAAATGGTTTTCAAATGGTTTTGGGATTGGATTTGCTGGATCTGGATATTGGGTTTAAAGACCCGGATATATGTGACGGGGGACCGGCCGGATTGGGTTTAAAGACCCGGATTGAGTTTAAAGACTCGGGAGTTTAAAGACTCGGATATATTGATTTTCCCCCGTAGGCCTTGAGTTTAAAGACTCGGGAGTTTAAAGACTCGGATATGATTAAGGCCTGGATTGAGTTTAAAGACTCGGGAGTTTAAAGACTCGGATAGATCCAGCAGGTTCGATGGATGAGAACGTGGCTTTAAATGTGTTTTGGGTTTCACTAGCTTTGATGATGATGTTTTGGGCAGTGGCCCGGATTTGATGGTTTTCGGTGATTTTGGGCTGAGGCCCGGGATTGGAAAAAGAAAAATGTGTTTGGTTTTCGTATATTGTTTTATGACGTAATTGATATGCATGCATTGATTTTTAATACGGAGGGTATAACTGTTTATGTTTTCTGATAACTGTTTTGAATTTAAACTTTATTTTGTCCACTCACAGTCTTTTCGTGTTTTCGATACCCTCCAGGTTGCTGCAGTGCGGGCTGTTGGTAGAGAGAGAGATGGAGACATCACACATACGATCCACAGTAGACTCTGCGCACTCTGAGAAGTTTGAGGTTGTTGAGGTGGTTGGTTTGGAACTCCCTTGTCCGACTTACGTGTCACATGGAGGTTAGGCAGTTGTTTAGCCTCGTGTCATGCGTACGTTAGACGGGAGCGGGGTTTAGCCTCTAATCCCGGGGGATTAGGGGTGGGCTCTGACAATTGGTATCAGAGCGAGGTTTTGAGTGGTCTGCGTATGGGTTAGTTCCTAGAGTCGTTGGTATGTCGACTGGGGTGGTGTGGAACTACTGTGGATGTGAGGTCTCGATGTGGAACAGCCCGTCAGCAACCTGGATACTATAGTAATAGTAGTGTAGAAGTAACCTGGAACGTAGCCGGTGAGCTATGGACGAGTAGGCTGGTCGGCCCGAGGGGCCTGAGAGTAGCTCGTGGAGTTAGTAAGATACGGGACCAAGGAGGTTGATTGTGGGTGGCCGGTTGGGCCAGGTGGTTTTGGCCCGGTGACCTTTGATCAGTAAGGTTGAGTAGTCATTGCGGGTTTGGGTAACCCGAACGACAAGGATGGTTTGAGGTACCCTATGGACTTACTGGATCGTAGTCCTTGTGGTTTGGGCCGATTTACGGCCAGATTGGAAATGGTGATGCTAGGTGCAGCCGAGGTGGTGGTTGTTTGGGTAGGATGTCGTTGAGTGATTAGAGTAGAGCAGCTAACGCTCGATGAACCTAGGCTTCGTAACGGTATGGACAGGTTGACCATCGGTGGGATTAAGGTCGCAGGGATGGTCAGGGACCCTCGTGAGTTCCGTGGAAGGAATTGGAAAGGAGTGACTATAACTGAACGATATGAGGTTATTGAAGGAGAGAACCCACAAGCTAGAGTTTGCCTTTAGGACTTTGTAGATTTATTCCGTTAGTGGCCGACGTAGCAGCCGAGGGAGGTGCGGTGGTTGTACGCGCGGATGTGCTCTGTGAATTTTATCGGGTACTCCATATGAGGTATTGTAAAATACCTTTGTTTCCTGTTCATAGAGTTTCCCTTGCGTACACCAGACAGTTGTCACTAAGAGAGGGTTGACCATGGTAACAGTAGTTGGGGATGGTGTGAAATACCCAAGGTGGAGATGATAGACAGGGAACCTAGGAAAAGTTGTTGTTGACTTAGTGTTGATTACCCGGTAGGAGACCCTAGGTGTCGGGAACTAGCTGTGGAATTTCGGGGACGAAATTCTTTTTAGGGGGGTAGATTGTAACAACCCATACCTTCGGGAAGGGTAAAAAGGTAATTTTATAAAATTTTGTGTAAATGGACGATTTTGCCCTTGTGAATAGTAGACGAAAAGTTGACTTTTTGTACTATCGATTGGATGAGTGTTAGCCCTTGACTGTGACGTAGTTTAGGACGTCACGAGTCCGTAGACAGGTGGCAGGTTCGATTCGGACAACCGGAGGAAAAGTTATGATGTTCGGAAGGTTGAGGGCATAACCGTAAATTGACTAAATTAGGGGGGAAAGAGTTGACTTTTCCTACTATCGAGTTTTGACATGTTGACCTTGGACCGTTGGGTAGATCTCGTCGTCCTGAATTCAACGACAGGCGGCACGTGTTTATCGGAGTTAGGACGGGCAAGTTACGGGTCTAAAACGGTAAG
The DNA here is from genome assembly GCA_032719365.1 of Prinsepia uniflora. Taxonomy (NCBI): domain Eukaryota; kingdom Viridiplantae; phylum Streptophyta; class Magnoliopsida; order Rosales; family Rosaceae; genus Prinsepia; species Prinsepia uniflora. Next base: position 13,402,986 of record CM064864.1, on the reverse strand, counting down.
GGTAAAATGGTAATTTTGAAGTTAAGAAGGGTATTTTGGTCTTTTGGCTGGGGGGCATGGTGCAATCGGATTGGGACACTTGTCCAAGGCAGAGAGGAGATTTTGTGTGAGAAGGGAGAAGATTGTGACATGTGGCAGGGCTCTAGTGGGTTCTAGGCCGTGCATGAGGGTGTTTAAAATTGTGTCGTGTGTGTGTGTGTTGAACTTAGCCGAAGGGGGGAAGAAAAACAGAGGTGAGCTGAGGGAGGAATTGATCGAACCGGGAGAGTGTTGTGAGGCTCTGTGATGTTCAAAGGAGAGCTAGGAGAGGGAGTGATTGTATCTGTGAGGATTTGGGTGTGACGATGAGGGTGTGAGGTGTGTGAGAAGTGAGGAAAAACCAGAGAACAGGGCAGGGGTTTTGTGCACGGTTGTGCACCCCGATCGATCAATCTCCAGAATTGGACGGGTGGAAGTGTTCAGGGACCTGAGCGGAGCTTTGTGAACCGAGAGGAGCACAGCGGCGTGCACGGCGGAGGTCAGAACACAGGTAATTGTCCACGGTCCTCTGTTTTCCCAGTTTGGTTCAATCCAATAGTTGTGGGTTTTCGGTACGAGTCGAGGCTTTTGGTGGGTGTTATGAGACTCAGGAGGTCCCTAGGAGTCGAATAAGTTGTTGCCGCGATGGGGGGGAATGTTGGATTAGCTGGGAACCGAAACAGGGGTTTCGGGTAAAAGTTTTCAAATTCGAAGTCGACGAGCTAAGGACTTCGATGTTGGGTTTTCTGGTGGGGAATGGATTAAGGAGGTTAGGACGAAACTAAGGGATTCAACGGGATTAAAAATGGATGAAAATGGGATGAAAACCGTGAACGCCGGTTCACGGCTGGACCAGACCGGTTCAAACCAGGTGAACCGGGTTCACCTGAGGTTGCTGGTGACACTGTTCACGCGCGTGGATTTCACGCGCAGAACCTTCTGGACGCGCGTGGGGGCGCGTGAGGGGTAATTCGGGAAATTAGTCAACATGACTTTTAAAGTATTTGTTGTAACGAACATTTTGGCGTTGGTTTCGAGTCGATCGGACATCGTCTCGATATGTTTCGGATTGTCCGAAGGTTTTAGGGCTGGGTTAAAAATAGTTAAAAAATCCGGGAAAATTATGGGGCTTTAGTATGACCTTTATGAAGTAGGTAGTGATCTCTTTATGGGATTTGGACAGGTTCGGGACAGCTGAGGATAATGGTTTGGCAGGGAATGACATAGGTGCGCGCGTATCGAGGCGACGTCGAAATGGTCTGTGAGTGGACTTTGCTTTCTAACTCTTGATGCATGCATATATGTTTTTATATGATTTCTATACTAGCTTCTATGATTTGATTTATAGTTGTGATGGTTTGTGGTTTGTGCACGTTTGTCGAGGAAAATGACGGTTTTCACGTTTTACGAGGTTTTGATACCTATTGTAATTTGAACCTGGTTTTAATGGTTGATTTCGGGATTTGAAATACGGTCGGATTTCAAGGAAAGTAAAAAGGATTTTGAAAAGTATTTTCGGGCCTGAGGCCCAGTTCAAAGGTGTTTTCAGAAATGAGATCTCGAGTTCGGAATCGAAATTCCGGGTGACGATTCGGGATTCGATTCGGGACTTGAAGCGGATTTCGGGTTTGGGTTCGGAATGGTTATTCCGGATGCTAGCTTACGGAATGATGGTTGCGGACTCGGACCGGGAAATGAGAAGGGAATGAGTTCTGGGTCTGGATTCGGAATGACGGTTATGGATGCCGGAATGGCATCAGACTAGTGATTTCGGATTCGGGTTTGGATGAGGATTTGGTAAATGGTTTTCAAATGGTTTTGGGATTGGATTTGCTGGATCTGGATATTGGGTTTAAAGACCCGGATATATGTGACGGGGGACCGGCCGGATTGGGTTTAAAGACCCGGATTGAGTTTAAAGACTCGGGAGTTTAAAGACTCGGATATATTGATTTTCCCCCGTAGGCCTTGAGTTTAAAGACTCGGGAGTTTAAAGACTCGGATATGATTAAGGCCTGGATTGAGTTTAAAGACTCGGGAGTTTAAAGACTCGGATAGATCCAGCAGGTTCGATGGATGAGAACGTGGCTTTAAATGTGTTTTGGGTTTCACTAGCTTTGATGATGATGTTTTGGGCAGTGGCCCGGATTTGATGGTTTTCGGTGATTTTGGGCTGAGGCCCGGGATTGGAAAAAGAAAAATGTGTTTGGTTTTCGTATATTGTTTTATGACGTAATTGATATGCATGCATTGATTTTTAATACGGAGGGTATAACTGTTTATGTTTTCTGATAACTGTTTTGAATTTAAACTTTATTTTGTCCACTCACAGTCTTTTCGTGTTTTCGATACCCTCCAGGTTGCTGCAGTGCGGGCTGTTGGTAGAGAGAGAGATGGAGACATCACACATACGATCCACAGTAGACTCTGCGCACTCTGAGAAGTTTGAGGTTGTTGAGGTGGTTGGTTTGGAACTCCCTTGTCCGACTTACGTGTCACATGGAGGTTAGGCAGTTGTTTAGCCTCGTGTCATGCGTACGTTAGACGGGAGCGGGGTTTAGCCTCTAATCCCGGGGGATTAGGGGTGGGCTCTGACAGTGATGGATTGGAATTGTGACCGTTTGGGTAAGGTTAGGTGAAGAGTTTATCGCTCTGTCACATGTTTGGATACGGGAATAATTGGACTGAACTTCTTCTCGAAGTTAATCAGTACTCGAGTGTGTTGGAATGCTTACGCATTGACTCGAGGATTTGACCTGTGAGTGTGTGGTTTTTTCCACGAGGTCTAGTTGGTCAGTTTTGAGATATGTGGATGTTGGGATTGGCTTCCTTATGGAGTCAATCGAATGGATTGAACAGGTAACCGATAGGTTCGGTTTTGGTGCGACTGGGTAGACGTGGTTGAGATTTTGGGTTTTGGAATCGGATTTCTGGGTGACGATTCAGGATTCGATTTCGGAACTTGAAACTGGATTTCTGGATTTGGGTACCGAATGATTATTCCAGATGCTAGCTTACGGAATAATGATTTCGGATTCGGATTCGGAAATGGGTTAAGGTATGATGTTTGGGTTTGGATCCGGGATTTCTTATGAAATTGTGGATTCGAACTCGGGTTTGGTTTTGGGACTGGGTATTGAGTTGAGTTGAACGATTTGTCTCGTCTAGGACTGGACAAGAGAACCCCCAATATCGGATTACGATTGACTGTGGGCCATGTAGTGGGCTTATTGGCGGATGGACGTACGTATCCTATACGGTGTATGAGGATCGGTACTGGACGGACCGAGTGGTATCTTGTGACGGTACATGTGAGGTACCAGTGGTGTGTGGTTATACGTGTGGTGGCCGGCTTAGTTTCGATACCATTGGATTTGGTGGTGGGTGTGAACTGGACATTGAATACTATGCACTGGGCAGAGTTATTTTTGTTGGGTTCAGTAATTTTGTGAGCAGGCGCTCTTAGCCACGGATGGCTAGTGGACCCCAGTGTGGAGATGTACGATCACTGATTGGCTAGTATGCAATGTGTGTCAGTTACACCACCCGATTGAGTATGATGACGGTATACGTACACTCAGGATGAGTGAGTTGGTGACTGCGTCACTACGTGTGGCCTTGCGTGATGTTATCACGCCGAGATAATTCTAGCGTTATGATCCACTGAGGGAATTGACAGTTATGGACTTGAGATGGATATATGTCGCAGGATGGGGTTGCCCTGCGAGATGAGATCATAGGGTTGATCTTACGCTACTTGAGCGAGTGGCAGTATGAGGTGTCGTCACCGTTTGACTGATGGTTGGAGCGTTATCGGAGTGGTAAAGCTTAGTGGTGACAGTTTGACTGGTCGCGTCAGCATGGACTGACATGTGTTTTTTGGTGACTCCCAGGGGGGAGCAGACGTCAGATATATTAATGATTGGGAATGAACCGACAAGCTGAAAGAGTCAGATAAATGGTGAAATTGACAAGCAATATTCACAGGGATCAGGTGACCTATTTCACTCTCGGTGGTCGAGTGTGGTCGGTACGGTGAGAAACCGTGATGGGACGTCTGAGTACAGACAAGTTTGGTGGGTGTACAAGTGTACACAAGTGTGAGATCGAAATGTTTTCCTCGAGCTGGATATGGAATAAGGATATTTGGTAATTTCGAGGACGGAATTATTTAGGGGGGGGGGGGGGGGGAAGGTTGTAACGACCCGTCCCGGAATTCGGGATTAGATTACGGACTAATCATGATTAGCAGGGTTAATCGGTGATTGGTTGGGCGAACTCGGACGAACGGTGCAAAATGACCGTTTTGCCCTTGGTCGTGGGCAAAACGTTGACTTTTTATTCGGACGGTCAAATGGACTTTGACCAATGCCCGTGACGTAGTTTGGGACGTCACGAGTTCATAGACAGGTGGCACGTTCGATTCCGACGTTCGTGGTGGAAGTTATGATGTACGGAAGTTCAAGGGCACTTTCGTAATTTGGACGAAATAAGGGGAAATGTTGACTTTTTGATCGGGTGGTCCGATGGCCGAGGACGTTAGGAAGGTCTCGATGCCCTGAGTTCGTAGACAGGCGGCACGCATCAATCGGAGTCCGTATGACCGAGTTAGGGGTCTGGATGCGGGAGGGGCATTTTGGTAATTTTCTGCACAAGGGCAGAATGATAATTTCACGGGGGCTGCTGCACGGGCACTGTAGCACCGTGAATGGGGAAACACGACCAGTGCACGGGGGGCATTGTTTAAGCTTGTTATCAGTCCAAGGGATTGTTTAATTGTGTTAGTGACATTGGGGGGAGCTGTTAACCGTGTTAGAGGCTGAGTGGGAGCATGGCATGCTCTGGACTGGGAGAAACTCAGAGCACGGGCAACCGTTTTGTTCCCGTTTTGGTCCAGTCGTGGGGGACAATTCACAGAGGCACTGAGGGGTTTTTCCACGGGCTGTTTGCTTATAGGGACTGAGAGTGAGCTGAGTGAATGATTTTGGAGAGAAAACGGGCTGAGGAGACTTGAAGGATTATGGAACCGTGAAAATCAAAAATGGGGGGAAAATTCATAGTTTAATCTCTGAGGGTTGTTGGACCAAATGAAGGACGATTTGAGTGCCTCTGAGACGAGGAGTCCATAGGGTTTCAGTTGGAAGCTAAGAGATTGAGGGAAACGGTGAGGGAACCCGTTTCTGGAAATTGGAGGGAAAAATTGGTTTTCAATTTTTGGGGTGTTTTGGGCTGAACTGAGGGCCGTATTAGACTACTGGGTGCACTACGAACTCAACCACGAAGGAATTGAGGGGAGTCGATCGCTGTCTGTCCAGGAACCCAGGTTCCAGATTCTGGAAAATCGCAGAGCTGTGGACGATCACTCCCAGGTAATGTCGTGTCCAATTGATCTTGCATTTTAGTTCCTTTTAGGCCTAGAATCCTTACTGTGAAGTTAATTTGAGTTTGATTGAGAAAACACAGAGTTTGGGTGATCGACCCGTTTGGGTGATCACGGGTCGTGGGTCTAATTTTGGGACTTTCTTGGTGAATCAGGGACATGGAACTTCGATTAGATAGTTGAAGAATGATTTAGAATCAAAAACGGAAGGAATCGAGGTCGAATTGATGGCTATCTAATCGGGTTGGAATCGCGGGTATCAGACCCGAATTACAGAGAAACGGGCGAGGACGGTGACTGTAGCAATCACTGTAGCAGGCGCGTGGCTTTCACGCGCAGCCACTCACGGCGGCGCGTGACGGCGCGTGGGCACGAATTCCGAGGTACGGTCAACACGAATTTTGTCCTATACGTTATAACGAACATTTTAGCGTTGGTTCCATGTCATTCGGATCCCGTTCGGATACTTTTCGGGATGTCCGAAGGTTTTAAGTCGTGTTTAAAAATACTTAAAAATTCGGAAAAATTACGGGACTTGATTAGGATGTTATTGTGGAGGTTAGTAACCCTTTAATGTGATATGAACAGGTTAGGGAGTCCCGGGAAGGCCGGTGGCACGCGTATCGAGGCGCTCGGTTAAATGGTCTGTGAGTGGACATTGGTTTTGATAAATTCTATGCATGCATAACTGTTTCATGATTGTGGTAATTGCTTTTATATGCTTTGATTTGGATATCGGTGAATTTATGTGGTTTCACGCATTTCGAGGCGATTTACGGGTTTACGCGTAAATCGAGATTTTCCGGATTTGCACTGATTTCCATGATTGTGGTTTGAATATGATTTTATAAAACAGTTACGGATTTGATAAAGTAAATTCGGGCCAGGGGCCCAGTTGATTTAAGAAATCGGGCCAGGGGCCCAGTTAATTTATATATGTGATTTCGGGTGAGGGACCCTAAAATGGAATTGAATAAATGATTTCGGATTTAATAATCAAATAATTGGACTTATGACGGTTTTATGGGAATTCGGGGCAGGGCCCTTGTGATATTTTGAAAACGAATAATAAAATGTGTTCCATAAAACCATCTCGATACGAGGATATATATTGGTCTCCTCCAGGTGTCTGGGACACTGGGGAAGTCACAGTGCATTGCCTGCGAGGGGTCATTGTACGGAGCGGCCGGACCGTATAGTGACTCAGGAGCAGGATTGCTATGATTAGACGTCTGGGACGTCAGACATCTGGGATGTCAGAGATATGGACCCGGTGAGACCCCGGGCAGCACGCGTTGCTTAATACCGTGAGATACGACGTCTGGGACGCTAGGCATCTGGGATGCCGGAGATGGTAAAGTAATAAACATGTGCCACTGGATTTTATGAACTAACTTTTGGATTGATTTTTTGGATTGAAACTATGTTTGCGGTTTCCGGGCTAAGGCCCTAAGGGTTATTTCAAATAAATGTTTGATTATTGGTTTTTGATGCATGCATATGTTTTTACTGTGGGGCATAAATGTCTTATAAAATGTATTTTACGAACTTGTTTATTTTCGTCCACTCAAAGCTTTTGGTTTTTTTTTAATGCCCTTTAGGTTGAGCGCGGATGCGACTGCAGCAGGGGACCGGGACATTGTATGCCTCCTCCATCGATCCTTGCGCACTCTGGATGCCTGTAGGGGCAGCGGCGTTGGGTTATCCCTTGTCCGGCACTTCGTGTCAGATGGGAGCACGTCACATCCTGTGGTAATCCCGGGGGGATTGGGATGGGTCGTGTCAGCTTGGTATCAGAGCAGGGTTGCTCTTTTTGTGCTCGCAGGTCGAGGATGTGGTGTCCCTTGTTTGCTGCAGTTCGTCATCAACCTGATAGTTAGGGTAGTCGGATGGATGGTTGGCGGAATTGGATCCCGCTCAGTGGATAGTGTGCGGTTGGCCTGGTACGCCGTGCGTTAATGCGATTTAACCCAAGCGGGGTTGTGTACGATGAACTCGTAATGTGGGACCGTAGGTTCGGTCATGTGGTAATGGATTGTGGTGCTGCTGGGCACAACTGGGTTCGAGAAACCCTATTTGAGTGGTAATTTTGGGAAATGTGAAACTCGGTTATGTAATGGTCTAAATTATGGACCCTGGTAGTTTTGGCTAGTGTACAGGGTGTTGGTGCATCGGAATTGGCCGATGACCTTCGTGGGGGAACCCACGATGAATTGACGATTGGGTTGGATTTGACGTCTATCGATGTCAGGACCGCGGGGTCGGTCATGTTGTGGATTTTACTGCAAAAGGCAGTTGGGTTCGGTGGAACCCTAGGGAGTGACTGTGAAACCCTAAGTTATAATTGATGGACTTGAAAAGGGGAACTTTAAATGAGAACTTCTGCTACGATGAGCGGCTGAGGTCATGGATGACCATGTGGATGACTCTAATGAGTCTAGTCGGGATTTTGGGATTCGATCCACGGGTACAGTTACGGGATACGATGTGGAATTACGTGTTGGATCGAATAATAGTGTGAGGTGTTGATACGAATCTCGACAAGCGATGACTGTTCGTCGACAGTTGTGTCGAGATGACTAGCTATCGAGGGTGTTTAGTGTGGTTTTAACACTTGAGGATCGGGGGACGTTCAGGGAACGTTCATTATACTGATGTGCGGATGGTCAAATTGGGGGTACCCATAGTTGGGAGGTACGAGTGTTGATACGGGATCGTCGTTCGGTATGAACGGAGATCCAGGGTATCAACTTTGCACATCTTTACTAGTGTGGGTGTTCGTGTGTGAGTGTGAATGTTAGGATGCCTGTGTGTTGAGGCAAGTGTTGATGATACTAGCATTGGTGCTGGTGTTGGTGATTGAGATTGTGGTGAGCCACGAGATGGGATGTGACTCTGTCCTGATGGACATATGATCGGTAACTGCGACTCAATGGTGGTTGAGTCATGGACTGGATAGGATCTAGTGCAGGTTGTGAGGTGTTGGGATAGGGTCCCAACAGTGTCGAGACGACAAATGATTGGTGGATATAACGGTATGTTGAGACAAGAGTAATCTAGGGATGATGTTCCCTATGCCATGAGAATTGGTGGATTTGGGGGGTTGTTGTCAACTCCGAGATTGGTATGTTTGGGTGTTGTTGATATCCTCAGAAAGTACAAGGAAATGACTGGAATTGAAAAAGACGAGGAAAACCATTGGTGGTATGGATGTGAGGTGAAGGCAGTAATGTATGCACGTTCAAAAGAGTGGAGTAATTCCCGTTCGGAATCGGGATGTGTGCATAAATGGTTATTATCGGACGTGAGGACTGGGTATTGGATTGATTGCGGACACGTGGTTGTCCAAGTGAGTTGAGGACGTTGTGGGTCCAGTGGTTGGACTTGACATCTCATTGGGAGTATGTCTGTTCCCAACATGGTTGGAACGTTGGTTTCGAGAAGAGTTGTGATTGCGGACGAGAGGAGTGCTCGTTTTCGCATTGGTAATAGGTACTTTGAAGTCATTAGGTATGACTTCTTATGTTCTGCCCTGGCAGACGCTGTTGTGGTTATCGGTATGTTGAGTGTGTATTGGTTGGTGGACCCATGTGTGGTTTGGGTCACCAGGTGGAGTTGCATAATTCGAAGTAGGGTAAATGAGATTTCTCATGTTCCGCGTGGTAGTAGACGGTGTTGGACCACTTGGTATGGTGAGTGCTGTGAGTTGTGTTTGCACTCACATAGGACGGATGATGATTCCATGTATTTGGACTATCCTTGATCTTCCTAGGTGGAACGACAAGGATCGAGACGAAGTAATTGGATGTGACCCCCAATGTTGATGTGTCCCATTGTAAATGTATGATTGTATGTGGAAAAAAATTGGAGAAGTGTTGTGTAGTGGACAAGGACTCATGAGGGTGTAGGACCCTACGATCGGATTCCAGGTGGATTCCTAGCCACGTGAGCGTGTATGGATCCGAGACGGATCTGGATTGTAATAGACATTAGACATGGTGACGATCTGGGATCGTAATGGTACCCGTCTGGGGATGTGGTGATGGATTGGAATTGTGACCGTTTGGGTAAGGTTAGGTGAAGAGCTTATCGCTCTGTCACATGTTTGGATACGGGAATAATTGGACTGAACTTCTTCTCGAAGTTAATCAGTACTCGAGTGTGTTGGAATGCTTACGCATTGACTCGAGGATTTGACCTGTGAGTGTGTGGTTTTTTCCACGAGGTCTAGTTGGTCAGTTTTGAGATATGTGGATGTTGGGATTGGCTTCCTTATGGAGTCAATCGAATGGATTGAACAGGTAACCGATAGGTTCGGTTTTGGTGCGTCTGGGTAGACGTGGTTGAGATTTCGGGTTTTGGAATCGGATTTCTGGGTGACGATTCAGGATTCGATTTCGGAACTTGAAACTGGATTTCTGGATTTGGGTACGGAATGATTATTCCAGATGCTAGCTTACGGAATAATGATTTCGGATTCGGATTCGGAAATGGGTTAAGGTATGATGTTTGGGTTTGGATCCGGGATTTCTTATGAAATTGTGGATTCGAACTCGGGTTTGGTTTTGGGACTGGGTGTTGAGTTGAGTTGAAAGATTTGTCTCGTCTAGGACTGGACAAGAGAACCCCAATATCGGATTACGATTGACTGTGGGCCATGTAGTGGGCTTATTGGCGGATGGACGTACGTATCCTATACGGTGTATGAGGATCGATACTGGACGAACCGAGTGGTATCTGGTGACGGTACATGTGAGGTACCAGTGGTGTGTGGTTATACGTGTGGTGGCCAGCTTAGTTCCGACACCATTGGATTTGGTGGTGGGTGTGAACTGGACATTGAATACTATGCACTGGGCAGAGTTATTTTTGTTGGGTTCAGTAATTTTGTGAGCAGGCGCTCTTAGCCACGGATGGCTAGTGGACCCCAGTGTGGAGATGTACGATCACTGATTGGCTAGCATGCAATGTGTGTCAGTTACACCACCCGATTGAGTATGATGACGGTATACGTACACTCAGGATGAGTGAGTTGGTGACTGCGTCACTACGTGTGGCCTTGCGTGATGTTATCACGCTGAGATAATTCCAGCGTTATGATCCATTGAGGGAATTGACAGTTATGGACTTGAGATGGATATATGTCGCAGGATGGGGTTGCCCTGCGAGATGAGATCATAGGGTTGATCTTACGCTACTTGAGCGAGTGGCAGTATGAGGTGTCGTCACCGTTTGACTGATGGTTGGAGCGTTATCGGAGTGGTAAAGCTTAGTGGTGACAGTTTGACTGGTCGCGTCAGCATGGACTGACATGTGTGTTTTGGTGACTCCCAAGGGGGAGCAGACGTCAGATATATTAATGATTGGGAATGAACCGACAAGCTGAAAGAGTCAGATAAATGGTGAAATTGACAAGAAATATTCACAGGGATCAGGTGACCTATTTCACTCGCGGTGGTCGAGTGTGGTCGGTACGGTGAGAAACCGTGATGGGACGTCTGAGTACAGACAAGTTTGGTGGGTGTACAAGTGTACACAGGTGTGAGATCGAAATGTTTTCCACGAGCTAGATATGGAATAAGGATATTTGGTAATTTCGACGACGAAATAATTTAAGGGGGGGAAGGTTGTAATGACCCGTCCCGGAATTCGGGATTAGATTACGGACTAATCATGATTAGCAGGGTTAATCGGTGATTGGTTGGGCGAACTCGGACGAACGGTGCAAAATGACCGTTTTGCCCTTGGTCGTGGGCAAAACGTTGACTTTTTATTCGGACGGTTAAATGGACTTTGACCAATGCCCGTGACGTAGTTTGGGACGTCACGAGTTCATAGACAGGTGGCACGTTCGATTCCGACGTTCGTGGTGGAAGTTATGATGTACGGAAGTTCAAGGGCACTTTCGTAATTTGGACGAAATAAGGGGAAATGTTGACTTTTTGATCGGGTGGTCCGATGGCCGAGGACCGAGGACCGTTAGGAAGGTCTCGATGCCCTGAGTTCGTAGACAGGCGGTACGCATCAATCGGAGTCCGTATGACCGAGTTACGGGTCTGGATGCGGGAGGGGCATTTTGGTAATTTTCTGCATAAGGGCAGAATGGTAATTTCACGGGGGCTGCTGCACGGGCACTGTAGCACCGTGAATGGGGAAACACGACCAGTGCACGGGGGGCATTGTTTAAGCTTGTTATCAGTCCAAGGGATTGTTTAATTGTGTTAGTGACATTGGGGGGAGCTGTTAACCGTGTTGGAGGCTGAGTGGGAGCATGGCATGCTCTGGACTGGGAGAAACTCAGAGCACGGGCAACCGTTTTGTTCCCGTTTTGGTCCAGTCGTGGGGGACAATTCACAGAGGCACTGAGGGGTTTTTCCACGGGCTGTTTGCTTATAGGGACTGAGAGTGAGCTGAGTGAATGATTTTGGAGAGAAAACGGGCTGAGGAGACTTGAAGGATTATGGAACCGTGAAAATCAAAAATGGGGGGAAAGTTCATAGTTTAATCTCTGAGGGTTGTTGGACCAAATGAAGGACGATTTGAGTGCCTCTGAGACGAGGAGTCCATAGGGTTTCAGTTGGAAGCTGAGAGATTGAGGGAAACGGTGAGGAAACCCGTTTCTGGAAATTGGAGGGAAAAATTGGTTTTCAATTTTTGGGGTGTTTTGGGCTGAACTGAGGGCCGTATTAGACTATTGGGTGCACTACGAACTCAACCACGAAGGAATTGAGGGGAGTCGATCGCTGTCTGTCCAGGAACCCAGGTTCCAGATTCTGGAAAATCGCAGAGCTGTGGACGATCACTCCCAGGTAATGTCGTGTCCAATTGATCTTGCATTTTAGTTCCTTTTAGGCCTAGAATCCTTACTGTGAAGTTAATTTGAGTTTGATTGAGAAAACACAGAGTTTGGGTGATCGACCCGTTTGGGTGATCACGGGTCGTGGGTCTAATTTTGGGACTTTCTTGGTGAATCAGAGACATGGAACTTCGATTAGATAGTTGAAGAATGATTTAGAATCAAAAACGGAAGGAATCGAGGTCGAATTGATGGCTATCTAATCGGGTTGGAATTGCGGGTATCAGACCCGAATTACAGAGAAACGGGCGAGGACGGTGACTGTAGCAATCACTGTAGCAGGCGCGTGGCTTTCACGCGCAGCCACTCACGGTGGCGCGTGACGGCGCGTGGGCACGAATTCCGAGGTACGGTCAACATGAATTTTGTCCTATACGTTATAACGAACATTTTAGCGTTGGTTCCATGTCATTCGGATCCCGTTCGGATACTTTTCGGGATGTCCGAAGGTTTTAAGTCGTGTCTAAAAATACTTAAAAATTCGGGAAAATTACGGGACTTGATTTGGATGTTATTGTGGAGGTTAGTAACCCTTTAATGTGATATGAACAGGTTAGGGAGTACCGGGAAGGCCGGTGGCACGCGTATCGAGGCGCTCGGTTAAATGGTCTGTGAGTGGACATTGGTTTTGATAAATTCTATGCATGCATAACTGTTTCATGATTGTGGTAATTGCTTTTATATGCTTTGATTTGGATATCTGTGAATTTATGTGGTTTCACGCATTTCGAGGCGATTTACGGGTTTGCGCGTAAATCGAGATTTTCCGGATTTGCACTGATTTCCATGATTGTGGTTTGAATATGATTTTATGAAACAATAACTGATTTGATAAAGTAAATTCGGGCCAGGTGCCCAGTTGATTTAAGAAATTGGGCCAGGGGCCCAGTTAATTTATATATGTGATTTCGGGTCAGGGACCCTAAAATGGAATTGAATAAATGATTTCGGATTTAATAATCAAATAATTGGACTTATGACGGTTTTATGGGAATTCGGGGCAGGGCCCTTGTGATATTTTGAAAACGAATAATAAAATGTGTTCCATAAAACCATCTCGATACGAGGATATATATTGGTCTCCTCCAGGTGTCTGGGACACTAGGGAAGTCACGGTGCATTGCCTGTGAGGGGTCATTGTACGGAGCGGCCGGATCGTATAGTGACTCAGGAGCAGGATTGCTATGATTAGACGTCTGGGACGTCAGACATCTGGGATGTCAGAGATATGGACCCGGTGAGACCCCGGGCAGCACGCGTTGCTTAATACCGTGAGATACGACGTCTGGGACGTCAAGCGTCTGGGACGCTAGGCATCTGGGATGCCGGAGATGGTAAAGTAATAAACATGTGCCACTGGATTTTATGAACTAACTTTTGGATTGATTTTTTGGATTGAAACTATGTTTGCGGTTTTCGGGCTAAGGCCCTAAGGGTTATTTCAAATAAATGTTTGATTATTGGTTTTTGATGCATGCATATGTTTTTACTGAGGGGCATAAATGTCTTATAAAATGTATTTTACGAACTTGTTTATTTTCGTCCACTCACAGCTTTTGGTTTTTTTTAATGCCCTTCAGGTTGAGCGCGGATGCGACTGCAGCAGGGGACCGGGACATTGCATGCCTCCTCCATCGATCCTTGCGCACTCTGAATGCCCGTAGGGGCAGCGGCGTTGGGTTATCCCTTGTCTGGCACTTCGTGTCAGACGGGAGCACGTCACATCCTGTGGTAATCCCGGGGGGATTGGGATGGGTCGTGTCAGTTTAGGAGATCAATCGGTGATGTGTGCACCATGATCTAGAAGTGGTTGCGTCGGTTGATATGTTCACGGCAACATACCAGGATTGAGAGCGGTCCTGGACGGATGGTTACACGCATCACTACGATTAGAATCGTGACTAACCCTGAGATATCGAGCTTGATGCCTAGTTGATTTTATGTTCGGGCTTGAGGCCCAGTTCATTTCCGTTTGTGTTTTCGGGTCAAGGACCCCTAAATGGATTTCTAGTTTCATGACGGTTTATGGGGATCAGGAATGAACCCTTTGAAAGGTTTTGAGAAGGATTACAAATGGTTTTTCATATACCATCTTTTTTATGGGTTGTCTCCTCCGGGGAGACTTGGGATTTGAGACCCCGGGTAGCACGCACGTAGCTTTGGAAACCGTGACAGGATTTGTTATATGTTATATGATTTATTTGGGGAACACGATTTCTTGGATTTTGATGAAATGGTGTTTTTTGAATAGTAAATGGAATTGGATAATGACCCACTTACTCGGATTTATGGTTTTGGGCTGAGTTCCCACATATCGTTATTTGAACATGTGGTTTGGTAAATGGTTTTTGAATGCATGCATGCTTTTCAGTGAAGAGTATAAATGCCTTTTGTGAAAATGTTTTTTTATAAATTCTTGTTTTGTCCACTCACAGCTTTTAATGTTTTTAATGCCCTTCAGGTTGATCGCGGATACGGGCTGTAGCAGAGACCGAGACATCACACTCCTCCTCCGGATCCCTGCAGGTCGAGGCGCATCCCGCGTTAATCCCCGGGGGGATTTGGGACGGGTCCTGACAAGTGGTATCAGAGCGGGGTTTGCTCACAGAGTGTAGCGCAGGTCGAGGATGTGATGTCTCTGCAATGGTAACAACCCGTCATCAACCTGATAGTTAGGGTAAGAGTAGAAGGATTCAGTGGAATCTAATCCTAGTCAGTTTGTTTTTAGCATGCGGTGCGATGGATTAGGGTCAGATCGGCATAGGATGCCACATTTTTCGAGGAAGTAAATCCTGAGTAGGATCGATATTCGGGCGAATCCAACGGCTTAGAGCGCATAATTACTGGAGATAGGATACAATGAAATAATGGACTCAAGATGACGACTTGAGATTCGGGATAGTTGAGTGGCCAGCGGCTGGGAACCGTAGAGTTACGAGAGAACGTGTAACGACCCGTCCCAAATTATCGGGATTAATTAAGGACTAATGACAGATTAGCGAGACTAATCGGAGGTTAGACGAGGATTAGCAGACGTTCGGTGCAAAATGATGATTTTGCCCTTGGAATGGGCAAAACGTTGACTTTTCATTCGGACGGTCAAATGGACTTTGACCGATGACCTTGACGTAGTTCCTGACGTCACGAGTTCATAGACAGGTGGTACGTTCGTTTCCGACATCCGTGGAAGAAGTTGTGATGATCGGAAGATCAAGGCGTTTTGGTAACTTTGGCGATTAGGGGCCAACGGTTGACTTTCCACCGGA
This sequence comes from Prinsepia uniflora, assembly GCA_032719365.1. Lineage (NCBI taxonomy): Eukaryota > Viridiplantae > Streptophyta > Magnoliopsida > Rosales > Rosaceae > Prinsepia > Prinsepia uniflora. The sequence continues at coordinate 13,387,466 of CM064864.1, read as the reverse complement.
GAGGTCAAATGGGTGAGGGCCAAAACTCGTTACGTAGATTACGACGATACGAATCCGTAGACAGGCGGCACGTCGAATTCGGACTTTTGAGGGCGAAGTTACGGTTCACGAAAGTTCGAGCGTACTATTGCACATTTTTCGAGACGAGAAGTTAATTGGGCTTTAGTGGGCCCCACCTTTTTCTCAGACCCAATGGATGAATGATAGACCATTCATCCTCAGTTTTCATTCATGCACCAAATCACCCCCCCGTGCATCCATTTTCCATTTTTCCCATCCAAAACCCGATCACCATTTCTCACCCAAAAAATCCAGACCCTTGAGCCCTGAACTTTGAGGAGAGGCCAGAGAGATGAAGAGGACTGGCTGGAAGTGTTGGCTGGCCAGGCAGAGCCGCCGTGCACGGCGGAGAAGAAAAACTCGAGCAAGGTATCGGTTTAATCCATTTTCAATCCATTTTCGATTTCGTGTGTTATGGGTCGATTTGGATGATTGTTGTGAATTAATTAGATTGGTAGGAGGTCAATAGGAAGGTTTTGGCAGGTGTTGGACGTCGAGACGCCCTGGGGTGATTTTTGAAAAATTCGAACCGTAAGGGGAAAATCAAACCGGTCGCGTTTTGTGGGTTTTAAGGGTTCTAATCAATTGGGTTATGTTCTTAGGATTAAATAAGGAAGAATGGGATTGATTAGGAGTGAAACGGGTGAAAATTGGACCAGTTATGGACCTGGACCTGTCACGCCGGTCCAAGTTGCAGGCGAACCAGTCGGTTTAGACCAGCTGCGCGAGGAAGAAGACGGTACTGTGCACTGGCGCGTGAGGCCCACGCGCAGCCACTTCAGGCGGCGTGTACAGGCGCGTGGGGGAGAATTTGAGGATGGTTCCAACATGTGAAATCATCTATTCGATGTAACGAACATTTTGGGACTGGTTTCGAGTCAATCAGACATCGTTTCGATAGGTTTCGGGTGTTCGAAGTTTTAGGGTTGGTTTAAAAATAGTTAAAAGTTTGGAAAAATTTCGGAGCTTTGGTAGGAGGTTAATAAGGTAGTTAGTAACCTTCTATTACGATTTGGACAGGTTCGAGAGTCCCGGTGACAGTGATCTGCTCGGGAGAGCCTATGACACGCAAATCGAGGCAACAGCACAGACCGTCTGTGAGTGGACTTTATTTCTGAAACCGATGCATGCATAAATGTTTTATATATGTTTTAATATGTGTTTTGGGATGCCTTGAGTGCATTGTGGTGTGTGTTTACATATGGGCACGTACTTCGAGGTGACACTCGGGCATGAGACCCATTTGGATTTGGTTTGACTCGGGCATGAGACCCTATTGATGACCCGTAGGTCAGAGTCGTGGTCTTGACGGGTGCTACGTGCATGGCGACGGACGACGTGACACTCACCTCCGGATTGGGATACGTTTCTTCCGGAGAGGTCACGATGCACTTCCTATTGTCGAGCAGCATCTGGAGGCTCGAATTCGGAGTGCTGACAGTTTAGAGGATCGATCGTCGACGTGTGCACCATGGTCCCTAGATGGTCGCGACAGTGATGTGTTCACGGCGACATGCCAGGATTGAGAGCGGTCCTGAATTGATGGTGGCACGCATCGCTATGATCGGAATCGTGAATGGCCCTCAGATATTGCGCTCGATGCCCAGTTGCTTACAATTCGGGTTCGATACCCAGTTATTGCGAAATCAGGCTAGAAGCCCTGTTGCGTTTTATGTTCGGGCGGAAGGCCCAGTTGATTTGTGTTCTCGAGCGTGAGTCCCGTTTTTATGGTTTTAGTATACTAGTATGTATATACCCTCCTTATGAGTGTATTGATTGGTCTCCTCCAGCGTCGACCTGGAGAGTCACGATCCACAGACCAGAGTGGGTATCTCCATAGGGATCCCGTTCCAGGAGTGGAGGTTACTTATGATGCTGTGGTCTCGGACCAGATTCTGGAGAGATATGTGGACTAGATCCAGAGAGAGAGCTCGGACTAGATCCAGAGATTGAGCCTCCCAGATGGAGATTCCTGGGAGAAGACTTGGAGTGAGACCCCGAGTAGTGTGCACACTAGTATAGACATGACATCGTGACTATATCGGGGATGTGTTCCCTAGGGGCTATGAGCCCCGAGATTAGCATCTTCTCCGGAAGTGCCTAGGATGGGTTATATATGTATATATGTTTATGTGTACGAGTTTTCATTGAGACAGCGTTGGGCTGAGACCCACGCGTATTGGTTTTGGGCTGAGACCCATATGAGATGGTTTTGGGACGAGTTCACACGTGTTTTGGTTTGGGCGGAGGTCCCATGTGTTGTTTGACGGATTTCGGGCGAAGGCCCAAATGGTTTGATGGTTCATGACGGTTTATGGGAACCGAGCATGAACCCTAGACATGGTTTTCGAATGCATGCATATGCTTTTTTTAATGAAGGGCATAAAGGTCTTTTATGAAATATTTTTATAAAATATTTGTTTTGTCCATTCACAGCTTTTATGTTTTGAATGCCCTTCAGGTTGATCGCAGATGCGGCTGTAGCAGAGACGAGACATTCACATTCCTCCTTCGGATTCTAGCGTACTCTGATAGCCCCAGTTGGGCAAAGGATGAAAATATCCCTGGTCTGACACTTCGTGTCAGACGGGAGCAAGCACGTCCCTCGCTAATCCCGAGGGATTTGGTGACATGACCCATCCCAATCCCTCCGGGATTAGTGCGGGATGACCCTGATCCCGTCTGACACGAAGTGTCAGACAAGGGATAGTTCCAACCTTTGCCCTCCCGGGCTACCAGAGTACACCAGGATCCGGAGGAGGTATGTGATATCTCGGTCTCTGCTACAGTCCACATCCAATGTCAACCTGAAGGGCAGTCAAAACATTAAAAGCTGTGAGTGGACAAAACAAAAGTTTATAAAAACATTTTAACGAGAAGACATTTGTACCCTTCACTAAAAAGTATGCATGCATTCGAAAACCATTTATCCAGAAAAACCATAATGAAATCAAGTACACGGGCCACTGCCCCAATCCATAAGGGACTCAACCCAAATCATAAGAAACTAACCATACGGGTCATTGCTCAAAACCTGTGTAAACGCACATCATACATCATATCATATATCATATTTATATCATATACACATATAATTCACACGACCAATCCTGTCACGGTTTCCAAAGCTACGCGCGTGCTACCCAGGTCTCAATCCGAGTCTTCTCAAAGTCAAAATCAATGTCCGCAGACCACTAACCCCACCCGAGTTAATAGTAATCATAGCCTTCCTGAGAGTAAGGAACCCAACTGGGGGGTGACTCCACTCAGTCGGTGCTCCGTGACTACTCCGGGGTCCACCCAAGCCAACGACCCTCCCCGGAGGAGATAATAGAAGTAAAGGAAGGTATATGAATACATATATATACATAACATAAACATTCATGCCCGGTTCCCCTGAACCGTCATGATCCATAATGACCTGACAGAGGTTCATGCCGGTTCCCATAAACCGTCATGAACCACAATGACCTTTCCAGAGTTCATGCCGGTTCCCATAAACCGTCATGAACTTGGAAATCTATCTATGGTCCCTGACCCGAAATCATAAACCGTAAAATAACTGGGTCTCATGCCCGAACATATGACTCAACTGGGCACCGTGCCCGATATCTAAGGGTCAGTCACGACTCTGATCATAGTGATTCGTGCAGCCATCCATCCAGGACCGCTCTAAATCCTGGTATGTCGCCGTGAACGAATCAACCGACGCGACCACCACAAGATCAGGGTACACTCATCACCGATCGATATCCTGAACCGTCAGCACTCCGAAGTCGAGCCTTCCCAGGCTTCCCGACAACGAATCGTGCATCGTGACCTCTCCGGAAGGAACACATCTCAATCCGGAGGCGAGCGTCGTATCGTTGATCGCCGTGCACATAGCACCCGTCGCGACCACGATTTAGACCCGAAGGTCGTAAATAGCGTCATATGCCCGAGACAAAACCAAATGGGTCTCATACCCGAGTTTATCCTTTTAGAAATCTAAAACCATTTAATTTATACCAATAAAAGAATACAGACCCGTATAGGCACCGTATAGGGCCGAAACCTCGAAATACGTGCCTATACGTAACCACACATCCAAATGCACTCATGGCATCACAAAAAAGTAATAAAATATATAATAAACATTTATGCATGCACCAATTTAGAAAACAAGGTCCACTCACAGACCGTCCGAGCTGTCGCCTCGATTTGCGTGTCATACGGCTCCCCGAGCCGATCACCATCACCGGGACTCCCAAACCTGTCCAAATTGTAATAGAAGGTTAATAACTACTTAATTAACCTCCCATCAAAGCCCCGTAATTTTCCCGAACTTTTAACTATTTTTAAAACCGAACCTAAACCTTCCGACACCCCGAAAACTATCGAAACGATGTCTGATTGACTCGAAACCAGTCCCAAAATGTTCGTTACATCGAATAGATGAAATTACATGTTGGAACCTTGCCCAAAATATCCCCCACGCGCCTGCACGTGCCGCCTGAAGTGGCTGCGTGTGGGCTTCACGCGCCTAGCTACAGTGTCACCCCTAACCTTCAGCCGACCGGTCCAGCTGGTTCGACTGTGCAGTCCGGTCCAGCTGGACCGGCGTGACCGGTCCAGCCCTCCTACTCCCTCATTTTTGGTCCGTTTTCCTCCATTTCAATCCCTAAATTCCTCTTTTCTCATTTCCTATCTAACCCAATCCCTAAAACTAAGAAAAACCACCCGAAACCCCTTGGTTCGAAATGGACCTCACGGTCCTATTTTCCCATTTCCTTCCCCACGGCTTCTCAGCAGTCAACCACCACCAAAACCGTCATAACAACCCCCCAGAAACCTAATGGACTCCTTAGAACCATTAAAAATGAACCATAACAATAAAAATGGAAAAATGGATTAAAATGGTATAACCGGGTACCTTGCAGGTTTCCTCCCTTCCAGCCGCCGTGCACGGCGGCCCTGGCCATCTAGGGCGGCCACCTCAACTCCCTCAGCCTCCTAGTCCTCTGTCCTGGTCTTGGGTGAAATTTGGATGGGTTTGGGTTGCACGGGAATGAGAGAAATGAGATCGGGTGGGTTTTTGGGTTGAATATGGGAATGATCGATGCAAAATGCAAGGGATGATATGCATGTATGTGTGAGGTTGGCTAGTGGATGGGTGACACTTGTCACTCATCCATTGGCTATCTAAAAAGATGGGCCCACTAGAGACAAAACTGCACTTTTTGTCTCGTAAAACGTGTCGTTGTGAATAGTAACTTGGAACTTCCGTGAACCGTAACTTCGCCGTCGAACGTCCGAATTCGACGTGCCGCCTGTCTACGGATTCGTATCGTCCTTATCTACGTAACGGTCTTCGGCCCTCAGCCATCGGACCTCTCGGTCAAAAAGTCAACATTTGACCCATTTTAACCAAAATTACCAAAATGCCCCTAAACTTCCGAACGTCATAACTTCCTCCTCGAACGTCGTAATTGAACGTGCCACCTGTCTATGAACTCGTGACGTCACGAACTACGTCACGGTCATCGGTCAAAGTCCATTTGATCGCCCGATTGAAAAGTCAACGTTTTGCCACCACTAGGGGCAAAACGGTCATTTCGCATCGTTCTTCCGATTTAGCCTAACTAATCACCGATTAACCTCACTAATCGTGATTAGTCACTAATCTAATCATGAAATTCGGGACGGGTCGTTACATTTGGGGTGGGTCCTGTCAGAACGAGATCCCCAAAGTGTGGTTATTGGTTGTTTGGACGCCAGTATCGGAGTATGACGACTCTTCGGAGTCGTGTGTGAGGGATCACTCGAGATGGACGTGCTACAGGGAGCAGCCGGGTTCGCAACAATCTGAGTTGGGGAGTGATTGGACGAGTACCAGGAGAGTGGTACTTATGGATTGTATTCCAAGATGGATCGATCGGTGGACGTTTTCTGTTGAGCGATTGGTACCGGCGGTGAGTTGACCACATAGATTCAGAGTCTCGGGTGTGCCACGTGGGTTGTGTCGGTATGAGTGGTGGGTACCACCATCAAGGGTGGATTTGTTAATGGTTGTTGAGAATCGAGGGACGTTCGGGGAACGTTCATCTTCTTGTATGGATTGTTGGGATAGTCATACCCAGAGTCATAGGAGTACGAGGGAGGCAGAGCCTTCCGACCAGAGCAGAGTTAAGTGACGATCGCTCGGTTTGAGCAAGACTTAGGATTGGTTTGATTCGCACTCCACGAGGCGGTGATGCGATGATGATAACATGGAAAGACGACGAGCCACGTGACAGGACCCGTCCCAGCTAGATATTGATAACCACGCCCGGTCCTGCTCCGCGAGGCTGTCCACTCCCACCTCTCGATCAGCCTTGAACGTCGTGCCACAGCCTGCAGGGTCAAAAAAACAGAAAAGGTGTGAGTGGACAAAAATAATATCATTTGAAAACACATTTCAAAATACATTATTTACCCTCTAGTTTTTGAAACCATGCATACATAGGGTCAACCACATGAATCACCAATCATTGGCTTCCAAGCCAAAACACATGAAAATCATTTCATAAAATCATTTTATCATAAAAGAAACCATATATCTCGAGAATTACACATTCGAGGTTCCTTTGGGAATTACACATCCAGAGTTTCTGGGAATTACACATCCAGAGTCTCTTCGGGAATTACACATCCAGAGTCTACCCAAGAATTACACATCTGGGGGCGCTGAACATAATTCCAATCAAAATCTTTCAAATCACCAAGCAATCATTGAAAATCAAATCATGCAATAAATCATGTAAAATAGTTAATTATGCATGCATCATAATTTAGAAAACAAACGTCCACTCACACATCGTCCAAACCGCTCGCTTTCCAAGTTGCACGCTTTTTCGTAATTCTGGTACGTTCCAGGAATCCCGAATCCTGTCAACCAACATCATTATGGGTCACTAATGAATCCACATCTAGCATATTACAACCCCCCACATTTTTTCGGGAATTAATCACGAATTAAAACGTAACCTAATCCTTCGGACCCCCAAAACAATATCGAAACGGTGTCCGATTAACTCAAAACAAACGCCAAAATGTTCTTTACATTGAATAGAATAAAATTCGTGTTGACCTCACCTTGAGAATCGTTCCCAGGTGCCCTCACGCGCCAGCTACAGTACTGTTACAGTGTCACCACCTTCACCCGTCTCCTGCAAAATGGGTTGTTCAACTTGCGTGTTAACCCAGTTGGAAACCTAGCAATTCGATGTCAATTTCATTCATACTTTCATCTAATCTCATATACTTAACCTTAATTTAAGTTCTGTAACCCTTAATTCATGAAATCAAACTTAAACCTCATCAATTCAAAATTCCAATTTCGATAGGTCGAACTTCAATTTCCTTAGTTTTCAATCTAATTCATCATTCTAATTGGACATGAAGTATATTCAGATCATTCTAAGTACACTTTTGAAACCAATTTCAAGATCCTTTACCTCAAATCACCTGAACTCAATCCCAATTTTCTCTCAATTCCGCCATGTCTGTTCGTGGCCTTCCCTGTGTCAACTCTTCTCAAACTGGTTACATTCTAATTGATCCCAGAAGACTCAATTGAGGTTCAATTTCACTCATCACAACCCACAATTCCAATTTTGCATTTTTGGAAAACATGAACTTTCACGGGTTTGGTTCTTCGGGTTTGCTTCCATGGTTCCATGTTCTCATCCTTTTCTACTTCTATGTTCTCCCTCTCTAATTCCTCTCACTGAATCGAATCGAATAACTGGCCGTGATTGTAGGAATAGGTTTTGATTCATCACTCTGTTTTTCTTGGAAGCATACCCGCGACAATGTTCGTTCAAGCATATATACATATATCCCCACTTCACCAGCCACTAATCCTTCATTCCCAGGTGACATGTGTCACTTGATTACCTAACCGACTCACCCACATGGCTGAATCAGCCATTCACCTGACCAAAAGACCATTTTGCCCTTGCAACACATAATTACCAAAATGCTCCTCGACTTTACAAACCCCTAACTTTCCCGTCTGTACTCTAATTGACGCATGACGTCTGTCTACGGACTCAGCGTTTCGAGACCTACCCAACGATCATGGCCAAAAATCCAAAAGTCATCTTGAATAAAAAGTCAACTTTCGGCCCCCAAAACCAAGGGTAAAATCATCATTTCTTTCCAATTTTTCTAAATTTTCCTTTTTCGAATTTTCAGGTTGTCACACCACGAGATGAGGGTGTCTCGTCGTGACATGCTCATGGTTAGTTCTACCACTACACGACGAGGAGGATTCGTCGGCTAGTGTAAATTCTTGGGAATTGTCAGAGGCGTGTTCAAGGCCGTTTATGTACATCCAGAAACAGTAAACGGGGGATATACAAGGTTTAACTTTGAGTCGTGTAAATCCCAAGTGGATTGAATGTACCTACATAAACGATCGGAAATGGATAGGCGATTTAGATTATTTACGGACACGTGGATGATGTCCGAGTGAGTTGAAGGCTGGATTGGTGCTAGGTACCCTAGTTCGTTGTGGACGGACGGCACGAGTGTTTGGTGCTGGAAATTTGATCCCATAAGGATTGGGACGTGCGAACTAGTATGCCGACGTGAACAGTGATGGAAGAAGCCGAATAGAATCTATGGAAGTGTTAGTTCGAAAGGAAAGGATTAAGCGTTACTGTAATTATCAGAGAATACTCCTAGTTGGACGAGGAATTCGCTTTTTCCACTAGCTCAGTAATGGACAAGTTAGGTATGCTTCCAACATGGTTGCAACGATTCTCGATTCCGAAGTTGGTAAAGGAAATGGTTGTTTTCGACTCTACATCAGTTGAGGTTTGGTGTCACCAGTACGGTGATCACTTATTGATTGGTGGACCCATGATTGGCTTTGGGTCCGTGATCTAGAAAGATTATGGTGGAGACGAGGAGAAGGGTTCGTGCTTTTGCAGATGGTATTTAGTATCACTGGATGTGACGAGTAAGTGTCCAAGGTAGTTGGACCCACAGTCGACCCACGCTGGATCGAGGTGAATTTGGATCAATGTAAGTATGGTTTGAGGTGAGTGAGATCGAGTCGTGTGGTAACGATCAGGGTGATCGAGATGATTGAGGCTGGTTCGTGACGAGCGTTTGAGTATCGAACCATAGTCGGAGTGAGAAATTATAGGTGTTGGACGTGAGATGGTGATCAGATTTGATCCGATAATGACGGTTCAACGAGGATTATGTTTAGATGTGTTCTGACATAGTGATGGGTTGACTAGACGTTGAATACTGTGTACTCGAACAGAGTGGATTGGTAGGGTTTAGTGATTATTGTGAGCGGGGGCTCAAGTCGTGGATGACTAAGGGAACCCTACAGTGTAGAATGTTTTCCCTACTAAGACAAGTATTCGATTTAGGATCCAGATACACCCCGGATGGGTGAGACGTCGATTGTGAGTCGACAGTACGAGTAGTAGGACAATTCAGACTCGAGGTGAGTCTAGATATCAACCGAGATCGCTGAGTGATGCGAGACACGATAGGAGTACTCGAGAGCGAGTCAAGATCAGAGTAGCGCAGTAGAGCCGAGCATTACCAGCTAGTCACGACCACGATCGTGGACTTAGAGAATGTTAGAGGGAAGTGGTGCTCTTCTGAACGATGGATTATGGTTGCGAACTATTTAGTGACAGGAGATGAGATATCGCTCAGTGGGAGCAATGAGGATAATTGTCGGATTGGATGCTGCGCTGGATGCCAGCTTGGATGTGATAGCCCTTACTGGAATACGTTTTTCAGCCTTATGGTTATATGATGGAACGTGTTAGAGTGGTAGACTGAAAAGCCTAATTGATGCCAACTTGGTATTGCTGACCTGTTAGAGTGCATGACACGCGAGACGTCGACATTCGGTCTCGAGTGAGATTTTCGAGCCAAAGTGTGGCTATGTCGGAAGTGTACTTTTACACGAGAGTGCCCGTGTGCAGGGACATGAATGGATCCCACAGTTTGGTTGTGGAATTGGGTCGGTTTGAATTTTGAGGACGAAATTCTTTAAGGAGGGGAGGTTGTAATGACCCGTCCCTGATCTTAGGGGTTAATTATGACTAATTACGGATTAGTGGGGCTAATCGGGGATTAGCCGAGGATTAACGGACGTTTAGGGAGAAATTACGATTTTGCTCCTGAACGAGGGTAAAAAGTTAAGTTTTGACCCGGAAGGTCCGATGGCCGAGGGCCAAGGACCGTTACGTAGATCGGGTCGATACGAGTCCGTAGGCAAGCGGCACGTCGAAATCAGACATTCGACGGGAAAATTACGGTTCATGGAAGTTTAAGCTAACTATTGCACGTTTTACGAAACGGGGGACTTTTGTCATTCAGTGTGTCAGGACCCGTCCCAATCCCCCTAGGATTAACGAGGGACGCTCATGATCCCGTCTGACTCGGAGTGTCAGACCAGGGAAAATTTGAACCTTTAGCCTGACTGGCTTCCAGAGTACGCCAGGATCCAGATGAGGTATGTGATGTCTCGGTCTCTGCTACAGTCCGCACTATATTCAACCTAAAAGGCATTGAAAACAGAAAGACTGTGAGTGGACGAAAAGCAATAGTTCATAAAACACATTTAATAAAAGACCTTTTTGTCCTTCACTAAAAAGCATGCATGCATAGTAAAACCATTTCTCAAACCACATATGTTTCAATAACCAAATCCATACGGGCCCCTGCCCAAAACCATTTACAGAAAACTTTAACATAGTTAACATATGTGGGATCTCATCCTAAATCCATTTATCATCATAAAACACAATTTCGCAAAACCAAGAAATCATGTTCATCATATATATATATATCTATATATATCATATAACCAATCGTGTCAAAGTATCTAGAGCTACGCGCGTGCTACCCGGGGTCTCAAATCCCAAGTCTCCTCAGGGTCCACCCAAATCAATGTCCGTAGATCAATAACCCTCCCTAGGGGTTATAATCCGTAGCCTTTTTTAGAGTAAGCAACCGAAAGGGGGGGACTCCACTCAGTCAGTTCTCCGTGACTATTCTGGGGTCCACCCAGGGCAACGAACCTCCCCTGAGGAGACAATCCATATATATAAGGATGGTATAGGAAAAACCATTTGAAATCGTTCTCAAAACCTTCCAAGGGTTGACAGGACCCACCCTGATTATCGCCTCGATAATCGGGAAGCATCCTACTCCAGTCTGACAATCGAACACAAAAGACCTGAAAACCAAATAACATTACATCACACCCATTATCAGACCAGGGAGATTAAGCAAATACAACCGACTGGACATCAAGTCCATAGTTTCATAGAGCATAATATTACAAAACAAATTAAAGAACAAATCCTACTCTGTGAACTAACTACTCCGCAACGGAAAACTTTATGCCTCTGCCTCTGCCTCGGCGCTACCCCCCGAACTTGTACCACGACCTGGAGGGTAATTAAAACAACAAAGTGAGAGTGGACCAAAACAAAAGTTTGCAGAAAACAATTTAATGAAATCGGGGTTCGTCCTCCAGTTTTATAACACGCATGCATAACCAGATATTCAAAAACCGCGTATTAAACATTCGAAATCCCTTTTTTTGAAACACATGGAAAACGTTACAAAAACCGTCATAACTCATGTAAAATAATATAATATTAACAAAATCCAGAAATAATCATTTCGAAACATTAATCAAACCAAATCATGTAAAACTGAATTAATAATCACAATCAAGCTGTTGGATCCATCCGAGCCTTTAAACTCAATATCAGGCCTTCACGGGATATCAACGAGTCTTTAAACTCAAAACATAATCAATAGGCCTCGGGGGTATCACAATAACCGAGTCTTTAAACTCAATCCGGGTCTTTAAACCCAATTTTCGAGCCCGCCCCCGTCATTAATTATCCAGGTCTTTAAACCGAAAACCAGATCCAACAATCAATCAGGTCTTTAAACCCAAAACCATTTATAAAACTCAATAAACCAGGATTCATCATGATCCGTTTCCCAAAAAATCATTCCGAAATCATATCTTGTCATAATAGGACTTATGTCCGAATTCACATGAAAATTCCAAAAAATTACTTCACCAATATAATCAAACATCATAAATACGTAACATGGATAATCATATCCAAATACTTCATCAAAACATCATTCATGCATGGGAGAAAAATCATAACCTCGAAATGCGTGAAATGCGATAATTATCTCGAAAAGCGTGAAATCACGAAAAACCGAAATATCATATTTATCAACATAAAATCATATGTAAAAACACAAGATAAATAAGTAAAATAGTCATGCATGCACAGTTTAGAAATCAAAAGTCCACTCACGGTTTTCGGACGCGTCAATCGTGCCCCGGGTGTTCCTCGGTAGCTTCGGAAATGTCCGGGCCTGTAAAAACGTACAGGGAGGTTTACAAACATCCCCGAATAACTCGTAAGATTTTCCCTAATTTTTTCGGATTTTCCCGCGTAATTAAACTTAAGGACTAAATCTACCGAACCCTCGAAACTATCCCGACCGACTCCCGATCGACTCGAACTCTAAAGATAAAATGTTAATTAGACTGAAATGATCATATCTCATGTTGACCGTAATCGGAAAGGACGACACACGCGCCGTCACACGCCGCCCAAAGTGGCTGCACGTGAAGGCCACACGCCTGCTACAGTGACACTGCTACAGTATCACCATCTTCACCCGACTTCTGCTATTCGGGTCCTCAACCCGTGGGTTCAACCCGTCCAATTAGCCTTCAATTCTCTATCAATTCCTTTCCTTTTTGATCCTAACTTCTTCTATAACCGTTTAATTTCATTTCTATGTCATCTATTAGCCTCGACATGGACTAAATCGATCCATCCAAACTCGGACCTCAAATTGGGTCGAAGTCCACAACTCACCCAACTTAGCCCCATTCCCAAATTAACTCAGACAGTAGCTTCCTAGGGCTAATACGAACAATTTAACACAGTCAATTGAACAAGAACTCACCTGTAAACGATCATCCAAAACTTTGAGTTTCCCCTGAAACTGGAACTCGGGTTCCCGGTCAGATAGCCTTCCTCCTCCTTCGATTTTTGCACGGTCGTGTTAGTAAGGATCCCAGAAGACTAATTCCACCCTCAGTTTGGTTCATCTCACCTCAAAACCCAACCTTCGAATTTTCCCTCCAATTGGTTTTTCCTCAACCCGTCTCAGACCTCTCACTCTCAACTCTCTCTCAGACTACCAAATGCTGGCAATGAAGTCCCAAACTCAATGACACTCAGCTAATCCCCCCAGAATGGAAGACAACCCGTGGAAATCATCAGAGGTCTTCTGTGCAGTTTTTTTTCCCGCAACGGCAGCCATGGCCAATTTTAAACTCCAGCTCGTGCCTGCCCAATGCTCCAGTCCATTCAGTTATGCTCCCACTACCTCAATTCACATAAACTACTCATCTGTCCATTCCACTAATACCATAAACAATTTGTAAGCTCAAAACATTCACGGCATGGCCGTGCAGGCCGATTTCCATTTCCATCCCTCAGGGCAATAATTACCAAAATGCCCTCCAACTTCCGTGACCCGTAACTCGGTCATCCGATGTCCATTTTCAGCGTCCCGCCTGTCGTTGTACTCGGGGCATCGAGACCTACCTAACGGTCTTCGAGTCATGTGAAAATCAATTGTATTTTGAAAAGTCAACTTTTTCCCCTATATCGTCCAAATTACTATAATGCCCCTGGGCTTCCGAACGTCATAACTTTTTCCCTGTTCGTCCGAATTGGACATGCCACCTGTCTATGAACTCGTGACGTCCCGAACTACGTCATGGTCATCCGTCAACGTCCGTTTGATTCACGAATCAAAAAGTCAACAATTGGCCATACGAATCTCAGAGGTAAAAACGTCATTTTATTCACTATTTACAAAACTACATTTTCCGAATTTCCGGGGCGTTACAAGGGTTCATGCCCGGTCCCCATAAACTGTCATGAACCATAAAAACCTTTCAAGGGTTCATGCTGGTCCCCATAAACCGTCATGAACCATAAAAACCATTTATGGGTCCCCGACCCGAAATCACAAACATAAACCATAACTGGGCCCTAAGCCCGAATTCACAAACCAACTGGGCCTCATGCTCGATTCGTAAACCAATTGGGCCTTGTGCCCGATATGTAAGTCAACTGGGCTTCGAGCCCGATTCATAAATCAACTAGGCCTCAAGCCCGATACGTAAATCAACTGGGCCTTCGGCCTGATGCCTCGTTAAATCAAATGGACTTCAATTCCGAGAGTTCGTAAATCAAAAGGGACTCGTACCCGATTCCATATTTCCAAATCCGAAATCGATTCAAGTACAAATTGGGCCTTTGGCCCTAGAACGTAACTAAATGGACTTCGAGTCTGAGGGTTTCCAAAACAAATGGGTCTCGAACCCGAGTTTACCTTTTCAAATCCAAAACCATTTCATGAAATCCTTTCCAAAACTATAAGCACAGAAAATCAGTGCAAAATCGTAAATCACCTCGAAATGCGTGAAACCATGTAATTCACAAATATCCATAATCAAAATCATAGAATCATATTCATAAGAGATATAAAACATTTATGCATGCATCACAGTTTAGAAATTAAGGTCCATTCATAGATCGTCCTAAGCTGCGGTCTCGATTTGCGTGCTGTAAGCCTCACCGGGACTCCCAAACCTGTTCAAATCAATCTAGAGGGTTACTAACTACCTTATTAACCTCTCATTGAAGCCCTATAATTATTCTGAATTTTTAACTATTTTAAAACTCGATCCTAAACCTTCGGATGTCCCGAACATTATCGAGACGGTGTCCGATCGACAAGAAACCAGTCTCAAAATGTTCGTTACATCGAATAGAGTATTTCACATGTTGAACACTACCCCAAAACACCTACCACGCGCCCACATGTGCCGTCCAAAGGGGCTGCGTGTGAAAGCCACGCGCCAAACAGTGTCACCCATAACCTCTGTCGAATCGAGTCCTCTGGTTCGAACCGGACCGGATCGGTCTGGACTTGTCTAGGGCTCTAGTTCACTCATTTCTGACCCATTTTGTTCCATTTTGATTCTTAAAGCTTCCTCTACTCAAAATCTATCTTCCTACGGTCTCAAAACACGAGAAAGGCCTCAGAAAAATACTTCTCCAATCGAAGAACACGACTCTGTTTTTCCAGCAGTCCGTCTGTGTTGTACTGCCGTCCCCAGCCACTGTTTTTTATCCCAAATAGTCCTTATGATCACCAGAAAGCCAACCCAAACATTAAAATCGACCCACAAGACCTAAAGCCTAAGTTTGAACTTTCAAACCACACTCACCTTCGCGGTTTTCGGTTCTCCTCTACCGTGGCCACCGCCGTGGATCGGCCATAACCGTCTAGTCCTCCTCGTTCCACTAGCCTCACACTCTCTCTCAGCCACACCTAAAGTAGCTCACACGAACACATGGATATGGTGGTGGGGTTGTTCATGTGGGTGTATGTATGTTTTTGAGAGAAAATTGGAGAATGGGTGCTCTGGTTAGAATGAAACAAAGAGGATGATATCTGATGATGATCAGATGAGAGAGAGAGAGAGAGAGGAACATGGACGGTGGAGATTGAGAGATTAGATGAGATGAAGGGTGGAGATGGAATGTGGGTGAGATTAAATTATAAAATAATTAGGATAATAGTATTTAATTAGGATAGATCCACTTTTTGGGGAAGTGACCAATGGGATGAGTGACACTTGTCACTCATCCATGGGTCCCACTTAAATATCTGCCCAATCAGATATCACCACATCATCCACGTCTCGTAATGCGTGCATAGTGCAATCGAACTTCCGTGAATCATAACTTTCCCATCTGACGTCTGATTTCGGCGTGCCGCCTGTCTATGGATTCGTATCGACCCGATTTACATAACGGTCCTTGGCCCTCGGCCATCGGACCTCCCGGGTCGAAAGTAAACATTTTGCCCACGATTAGAGGCAAAACGGTCATTTTATACTGTTCGTCCGATTTCGCTCAACTAATCACCGATTAACCTCACTAATCCTTTATTAGTCACTAATCTAATCCTGAAATTAAGGACGGGTCGTTACAACCTTCCCTCCTTTATTAATTTCGTCCTCGAAATTCCAACTATCCCGATTCCACATCTACCTCGTGGAAAGTAAATTTGATCTTACCTCATGTGTACACTCGTACACCAACTAACCAGAACAATACTTGTCTGCGCCCAGACGTTCCACTAATACTCACGTCGCATCAACTAACCTCGACCACATCGAGTGACAGTAGTCATACGTTCCGAGTTGATACCACCCGATAATTCTACTATTTTGTTGACACAACAAATTGACGGTTCCTTCCTCAATCATCAATCTATTCTGACGTGTGCTCCCACTAGGAGTCACCAAAACTCACTCATTAATCCATGTTGAAACATCCCGCCAAACTGTCACCACTTGACAGTCGCCAGTCGAAAACTGACACAATACTTACTTGTGGTTACCCTAACCATTGACTCATTCAACTTGAGTACACATTTACCAATATCTCACTCATCGATCCTATATGAATGCAACCAAAACTCGCTGCACTCACCACGCCATGAAAACCAACATCATCTGCCACCAAGCAGAAAATGAGAAATCTTGTTCACTTATCTTAAAAAAAAAACTCAACTCCTCCTGATGAGCCAAACAAAACGTGGGTCCACTAACCAATACACGACCAATGTACTAGTGACAACAACTATCATCTGCCATGGCAGAACCTGAGAAGTCACTCTGAAGGACTTCAAAATACTCATTACCAAAGAGGAATCAAGCACTCCCCTCGTCGCCTCAATTACAACCTCTCTCGATTCCGAAGTTCCAACCATATCGGAACCGACACACTCGGACATCAACCACGTGTCCGTAACCAGTCTAACTCGCTACCAAGTTTGCCCATCTGTTTATCCCGTTTATGCACACCCAAAGGATGTGGATTATTACTACTCGATCCTCACGTTTCAATCCCTACTGGATCTCTTCCAGTCCAACTCTATCCGTGATCCACCGTCGTACCACATATACCGAACACATGCCCATCTCGACGGAGTCACATCCTGGCGCGTGACTCAACGTCATCACAATCACCGGCACCGGACCCATTCAACACTAGTAACAGCACCATCACTAGCACACCACATGCAATCTGACAACCCTAGATCTTCGCTTATATCGAGCGACGACCCTGTACCTCTGCTCGAATTGGCGAAACTCTGTCTCCCTCGTACCCAACAACTCTGGGTATAGTCACCCTAACATCTCATACGAGAAAAGGAAACGTTCCCTGAACGTCCCCCGATTCTCAACAACCACAACTGTATCCACTCTCGATAGCAGTGCCTGCCACAACTCGTGCAGACCCAACCACCAAACGTCACTATCCAGACTCTGCATCCAACAGAATCAATCGCTCGTACTAACTACTATGTATCCTCACTCCAGAATTCCATCAACAAGTACCAACCCTGGTAACCTGTCCAACCAATCTCTAACCAATCGTAACTCTACTCAACCAATGTTGTCTACAAGGTCGTTCATGACCTTAGTTGCACCAACTATCCATCACAACTAAAGTAGTACGACAACCAACTAGGTTTAACTAATTACTACAACCTCGACTGTGGAGTGCAGTCCAATCACTAAAGCCGGCATGACATGATCGACCAACGGTCTAGACTCCGAAAAGTTATCAAAGTCAAACCACTTGCCAACTCACATTTCCGAACCATTCTTCATACCTTAGGGTTCCAATATCACACCCTAAGGTTCCTCTGAACCCAACTGTCCACAACAGTAAAATCCAAAATCTAACCGACCCCGCGGTCCTGACATCGTATGGACGTCAATCCAATCCTACCGTCAGTTCTACTATGGTTCCTCGTACCCGGCTTGACACGACCCATCCCAATCCCCCGGGGATTTCCATGGAATGTGTCATGCTCTCGTCTGACAAGAGGTGTCAGACAAAGGATAACATGTTGCCACTGCCCAACCGGGCTTCCAGAGTGCGCAAGGATCGATGGAGGAGGTGTACGATGTCCTAGTCTCTGCTGCAGTCGCATCCGGAATCTACCTGAATTGCATTAAAAACAAAAGTTGTGAGTGGACGAAAATAAACAAGTCTGATTAAAACATTTATAAAGACATTTATGCCCCTCAGTAAAAACAAATGCATGCACCAAAAACCAATAATCACATATTTATTTAGAAATAACCATTAGGGCCTTAGCCCGGAAACCAAAGCATAGTTTAAAATCCCAAAAGTCAATCCAAGAGTTATTTCATAAATCCAGTGATATACATTTATTATTTTTCCATCTCCGGCATCTCCGATGCCTAGCGTCCCCGACGCTTGACGTCCCTGACGTCATATCTCACGGTATTAAGCAACGCATGCTGCCCGGGGTCTCACCGGGTCCATATCTCTGACATCCCCGATGTCTGACGTCCTTGACGTCTAATCATAGCAATCCTGCTCCTAGATCACTATACGGTCCGGTAGCTCCGTACAATGACCCCTCGCAGGGAATGCACTGTGACTTCTCCAGTGTCCCCGACACTTGGAGGAGACCAATATATATATCCTCATATCGAGATGGTTTTATGGAACACATTTTATTATTCATTTCCAAAATATCACAAGGGCCCTGCCTCGAATTTCCATAAAACCGTCATAAGTCCAAATAGTTGATTATTAAATCCGAAATCATTTATTCAATTCCATTTTAGGGTCCCCGACCCAAAATCACATATATAAATCAACTGGGGCCCTGGCTCGATTTCATAAGTCAATTGGGCCCCTGGCCCGATTTCATAAATCAACTGGGCCCCTGGCCCGAATTTACTTTATCAGACCCGTAACCGTTTCATGAAATCATATCCAACCACAATTATGGAAATTAGTGCAAATCCAGAAAACTTTGATTTACGTGCAAACACGTAAATCGCCTCGAACTGCGTGAAATCATATAAATTCACCAATATCCAAAATAAATCATTTAATCACAATTATAAAAATCATGAAACAGTTATGCATGCATCGAATTTATAAAACCAATGTCCATTCACAGACCGTTTAACCGAGCGCCTCGATACGCGTGCCATAGGCCTTCCTGGGCCACACCACTATCACCGGGACTCCCAATCATGTTCAAATCACATTAGAGGGTCAATAACCTCTTCATTAACATCCTATTAAAGTCCCGTAATTTTCCCGAATTTTTAACTATTTTAAAACTGGATTTAAAACCTTCAGACATCCCGAACAATATCGAAACGGGGTCCGATTGGCACAAAACCAACGCTAAAATGTTCGTTACATTGTATAGGATAAAAGTCATGTTGACCTTACCTCGAGATTCGTTCTCATGCGCCGTCATGCGCCGCCGTGAGTGGATGCGCGTTAAAGTCACGCGCCTGCTACAGTGACTACTACAGTCATCATCTTCACCCGTTTCCACTAGTAAACGGGTCTGATTACCCGCGACCTGTCCCGGCTAGATTCCTCCCAATTCCAACTCCTTTCCTTCAATTGATTAATCAGATAGCACCGTTAGAGACCCAATTAAGATTCTGTAAACTTAATTACACGCATTAACCTTAAATCCAACAATTCTTCCAAGATTGAACTCACGGTTTTAACATTCAAAACTCACTCGAATCAGCATGGTTTTCAAATTAAATGACACAGTAGTTTCGTATGACCAAAACAATCATTAATCCGTAACCAATTTCATAAATCCTTACCTGTAGGTGGTCGTCCTCAAGCTCCAATTTCCCAGAAACTGGAACATGTGTCCATGGCCAAAACGTGATCGATTCCCCTGCCAATCGACACGGTTGATCTCCAAATGGTCCCAGAAGACCATCACAGCCTTTGGTATCGTCCAAAACGTCTCACATTTTAAATTCCGATTTTCCCTCTATTTTTCCAGATTTTCCCGTTTTTGATTTCTCTCCAGTTCGACAGCCACAACCTGCTCAGTATGATCCTTTCGACTTCACACTCACCCCTTTAATCCAATTCAGTCATTAAAAGTGCCCCAAAGCACCACTCAGTCCTCTGTGTAAAGCTTCCTGCACTGACCCGAAACCAATATAAAAACAGTGCCCATGTGTGTGCAATCAGTTGCCAGCTCCTCACATGTGCAACCATACCTCAAAGCTGCCCCAAAATCAGTTCTAAATGTTAAACAATCCATGGAACAGATCGCACAAAACATCCCATTTCATGGATGTTCGATCAAACAGTGCCCATGTGAAATTACCATTCTGCCTTTGTGCAGAAAATTACCAAAATGCCCCTCACGCATCCAGACCCGTAACTTGGTCATTCAAACTCCGATTGATGCGTGCCGCCTGTCTACGAACTCAGGGCATCGAGTGTAACGACCCATCCCAGAAACTAGGGTTAAGATAGTGATTAAGATGGGATTAGTAAGCTTAATCGGTGGTTAGTTGGTCTCGTTGGGGTCGTTAGTGTAGAATGACAATTTTGCCCCTGGTTTGGATAAAAAGTTGACTTTTAGTTCGGGTGGTCAAATGGACATTGACCGGTGACCAAGACGTAGTTCGGGACGTCACAAACCCGTAGGCAGGTGGCACGCCCGATTCCGACATCCGAGAAGGAAGTTATGATGTTCGGAAGGTTGAGGGCATAATCGTAATTTGGTTAACATAGGCGGAATAGTTGACTTTTTGTATGATCGGGTTTGACTTGTTGACTTAGGACCGTTAGAGAGATCTTGTCGTCCTGAATCCAACGACAGACGGCACGTATTCATCGGACTTACGATGTGGGAGTTACGGGTCTAGAAAGGTAGTGGCAAAGTTGTAATTTTGGTTAAAACAGAAGGGCATTTTTGTCTTTTGTGCTCTGGGATGTGTGCAACAGATAGGGACAGATGGAGGGCTGAGATTGAAAAAGATGTGAGGGAGAGGAGAGGATGGTGACACGTGGAAAGGGCCTAGTGGCTTCTAGGCGTGTGCACGGTCCAATTATTTGGGGGATGCCCGTGTGTTCGTGTGTTCGAAGAACATAAAACAGAGGCTGAGGAATTGGGAAATTGGACGGTGTTTTGTGTGAGTCGTGTGAATTGCTGAGGGGATGAGTGCTCAGAGAGTGAGAGGGAGGTAGTGAGGAGATTTGGAGGTGTAGTGACTGTGTGTGAGTGCAAGTTGAGCCACGAGAAAACAGTAAGGAAAATAGAGAGGAAGTGAGTGTTTGTGGGTGGTGTTGCGGCTGTGATCGATCAAGCGAGGCCAGAGGAGGTGTCCATAGGCTGGAGGTGGACGGGAGGAGCTACTGCCTCACGGCTGAGCTCACGACGGCAACATGAGGCAGGTAATTTCTTACTTTCCCTTTCGATACTCTGTTTTACCATCGAGTTTCAAGTCGAGAGTCGTGGTGTTAGGGGTTGAATCGAGGAGTCCTGTGAGGCCTAGGGAGTTTAGTAGTGACAGGACCCATCCCAATCCCCCCGGGATTACCATGGAATGTGCCCTGCTCCCGTCCAACAAGGGGTGTCAGACAAAGGATGACCAAGAGCCACTGCCCAAATAGGGCATCCAGAGTGCGCAAGGATCGATGGAGGAGATGTGCAATGTCCCAGTCACTGCTGCAATCACATCCGTGATCAACCTGAAGGGCATTAAAACCAAAAGCTGTGAGTGGACAAAAACCAGTAAGTTCATCAAATACATTTATAAGACATTTATACCCTCCAATAAAAACGTATGCATGCCACAAAAACCAGTAACCAAAACATTTGCTCAACCGAGCCCTTAGGGCCTTAGCCCAAAAACCGTTAACCAAAAACCAAGTGTGGGAACTCAGCCCAAAACCGTGGAATACCACCACCATACATATACGACCATGTGGGTCACCACCCACTACCATAAATGAACATTAATTCATTAAAATCACACAATCCTAAATCCACCCGGAAAGCCATTTCATTAATTCGTATTTTACCATTACCATCACCAGCATCCCTGATGCTAGACGTCCCTGACGTCATGTCTCACGGTTTCATAAGCTACGCGTGCTGCCCGGGGTCTCTCCGGGTCCATATATCTGACATCCCTGATGTGTAACAACCCGTCCCGAGAATCGGGATTTCTAGAGTGATTAAGTTGTGATTAGTAAGGTTAATCAGGGGTTAGGTGGTCCCGAGGGGTCCGGGAACTTAGAATGACGATTTTGCCCCTGGGTCGGGCAGAAATGTTGACTTTTATTTCGGGTGGTCAATTTGAGATTGACCAGTGACCAGGACGTAGTTGAGGACGTTACGAATCCTTAGGCAGGTGGCACGCCCGATTCCGACATCCGAGGAGGAAGTTGTGATGTTCGGAAGGTTGAGGGCATAACCAAAATAGGGGGGAAAGTTGACTTTTTGAATAATCGGGTTTTGGTAGGTTGACCTAGGATGGTTAGATAGTTCTTGTCGTCCTGAGTTCGATGACAGGCGGCACGTGTTCATCGGACTTACGAGGCGAGAGTTACGGGTCTAGGAAGTTTCGGTAAAACCGTAAAAATGTGTTAAAAAGAAGGGTATTTTGGTCATTTTGGCACATTGGGATTTGTGCACA
Organism: Prinsepia uniflora; assembly: GCA_032719365.1. Lineage (NCBI taxonomy): Eukaryota > Viridiplantae > Streptophyta > Magnoliopsida > Rosales > Rosaceae > Prinsepia > Prinsepia uniflora. The sequence goes on along the minus strand of CM064864.1, from coordinate 13,364,731 downwards.
GAAGAAAAGAATGGACGGCTGGGATGGAGCCAGTTGGTGAGAGAGAGTGGAGGATGGTGACATGTGGCAAGTGTGTAGTGGGTTCTGGGGGGTTCTCTGGTGTGTACGCGGTTCCATTATTTGGGGTGCAACCGTGTGTGCTCGTGTGTGTGTTACTCGACACAGAGAGAAACAGAGGGTAGGAATTGAGAGAATTGGAAGGCTGATTGTGGTGGCTGGTGAGGTTGTGAGTGTGTGAGGGAGATTAGAGAGTGGGAGAGAGCAGTTGAGATGGTTGGGAGGTGAGAAATCGTGGTGTGTGCGAGAGGGGAGCCACGGGAACCAGAGAGGAACTCAGGGGGGAAAACAGAGAAGATTGAGGGCTTGTGGTGGTGCGGTGGCCGTGCACGGTGCAACAAGATCGTGGTGGTGTCGTGCGGGTTGCGAGGAGTCGACCAGCCCAGGAGGAGCTCACGGCGGCAGCAGGAAACAGGTAATTCCCTCATCCCCGTTTCGGTACTCTGTTTTCCGTTGAGGTTCAACGTGGAAGTTGTGGGTCTAGGGTGAGAGTCGAGGGAATTGGAGGTCAGGGCGAGGTTCAGGAGAGTCCTAGGCGTCGATTAGGTTGGTCGCCGTGACGGGGAGGTACACGGCGGAGCTCAGTCGAAGATGGGTCTCTTTTACCCTGTTTCGGCAGTGAACTTCGAACGGTAAGTCGTGACGATTGGGGTTGAGTCGAAGGTCTAGGCGAGTTGGGTTAGGTTCAGTGAGGTTCAGGGCAGAGTTTGGTGAAGCCACCGTGAAGGGTGGTGAGCTGGGTGGCTGGATCGTGAAACAGGGGTTGTTGGCCGTCTGGTTTCGAGCTTGAGTCGACGGGATTGAGGCTGTGTCGAGGTGATTGGAGGATGGGAATGCTTAGAGTGAGGTTGGACGATGCAGTTGGTGAAGAAAGGAACCGTTTTGGTGGACGGAGGAGGAAGAACCAGGTACGCCGGTCTGAGTGCAGACCACTGTACTGAACCCGGTTCAGCACGGGTTGAAGACGGCACTGTAGCTGGCGCGTGAGGGCCACGCGCAGCCACTTTGGGCGGCGCGTGGGGGCGCGTGTGGCGGCGATGGGGAAAACGGTCAACATGACTTTTGGTCTAGGAGTCATGGTGAGTTCAATGGAGTTGGTTTCGGGTCAATCGGAAGTCGTTTGAGTGTAGTTCCGCGAGGGTGAAGGTGTAGGGTCCCGGGGTTTTAAGTCTTCGGTCCGGGGATTTTTGAGGGCATTTAGGTGAGTGTTTGTAGACGTATTAGTGACGTAATTTGACGGTGTTTGACAGGATCGGGATTTCCCGAGGAAGCCGAGGAACGGGCTGGACGTTCGGGACGCGAGTAGGGCTCAGTACTGTGAGTGGACCCTTCTCTAAACTTGAACATGCATAACTGCTTTCTATAATGGTTTTATGGTTTTAATCATGATTTTATGTTTATCGAATATGTTTGGTTGGTTTTGCATTATTACACGTTTTTCGAGAAAAATACGGTTTTGGCACGCTTTTCGAGAAAAGGGTAATTTTGGAAATGTTTTCGGGATTTCAAGGGATTTTGGAATATGCTTGTGAGAATCAAGGTTTTGGTTTTGAAATCGAAATTGACCATTGGACTTTGGTGTAAAGTTGGAAAGTGGACTCCGGATTTGGGTTCGGAATGACGGTTCTGAATGCCGGAAAGGCTTCAGACCAGTGATTTCGGATTCGGGTTTGGATATGGATTGGTAGATGGTTTTCAAATGATTTTGAGATTGGATTTGCTGGATCTGGATATTGGGTTTAAAGACCCGGATATATGTGACGGGGGACCGGCCGGATTGGGTTTAAAGACCCGGATTGAGTTTAAAGACTCGGGAGTTTAAAGACTCGGATATATATATTGATTTTCCCCCGTAGGCCTTGAGTTTAAAGACTCGGGAGTTTAAAGACTCGGATATGATAAGGCCTGGATTGAGTTTAAAGACTCGGGAGTTTAAAGACTCGGATAGGTCCAGCAGGTTTGATCGGGAAAATGATGATTTAGTGATTATGGTTTATGATACAGTTTTCATGTTGTGGTTTCTTATGATATTTTATAGTGTTTCTGTTTCTTATGATGTTTAAGCATGATTCCTTTATAAATGTGTTTATAACTGTTGGTTATGCATGTGGTTTCAAAACGGAGGGTTTAACTCGGTTTTCTTATAAAATGGTTTTGAACTTTTGTGCCTTTTGGTCCACTCACATTTTCTGTTTTAACTTGCCCTCCAGGTTGTGGAGCGAGCGCGGGGTCTTGACGTCGAGGCAGTGTCCGAGGCATAGAAGTGACGTGAGAGTTTCCAGAGTAGAGTAAAGGCTTTTGTGTGCGTGTACTTTCTCGGTTTTTATTTTCCTTGTACTGTAGTGCTATGCTCTGTAAACGATAAGGATTTTTGGATATTTTGTAATTACTCCTGCGTTTGACTGGGTTCGAGTGAGTGTTCCTTAGATGTTGTGTCGGGGAGTCAGACGGGAGCGGGATTTACCTCGGGTTTCGGGGTGAAACCGGGGTGGGTCCTGACAATTGGTATCAGAGCATAGGTTTGTCGAGTTTGTTGGGTCTGTCGGTTTGTGAGGTTGTGTTTTAGTTGTTTGACTACTTCTATGCCTCTTTCAGCGTGCGGTTGACGATGCCTCCGAGACGTAGACCCTCTCCACAACCTGAAGAAGTAGCTAGAGAGACGGAGAGTGCCACGATTGAGCGAGCCCAGCGGCTCGGGGCTACTACTTTTAGTGGTGGGGCTGATCCTGAGGAAGCCCAGAGGTGGATTACTAGACTGGAGCGGATTTTTGCGGTGATGCATTGTCCGCCGGAGGAGCGAGTATTGTTGGCTGCATTTTTACTAGATGGTGCGGCATACGAGTGGTGGTATACCCTCGAGTTGTCCGGTTGGGATGTTCACAGTGTGACCTGGGAGACGTTTAGGGAACGGTTTCTGGAGCAGTATTATCCTCGTTCTTTCCGGGATGCCAAGGAGGCGGAGTTTTTGCAGCTCCAGCAGGGGAATATGACCGTGGCAGAGTATGAACGGAAGTTCCAGATGTTGTCTCGGTTTGCTCCTGCTTTTGTGGCCACTGAAGCCGAGAAGTGCCGTAGGTTTGAGTTGGTTTTGCGAGGTGAGATTCGAGCCGTAGTGACGGCTGGATCTTTTGCTACCCTCCGAGACTTGTCGGATGCTGCGGTGCGAGTTGAGGCTAGTTTGCCGGTGCGACGCCGGGAACCTTCTATTCCTGGAGCTTCGAGCCAGCGGACACCGAAAAGAGGTAACTTTGGTGGATCGTCCTCGTCGGGCGATGATCGTTTTGGTAGACCTGGTAGTGCCCAGAGTTCAGGATTTTGGGGTTATCGAGCACCGCCGACTCCGCAAGCGAGTGCGACGTCGGTAGCGTCGACAGGGAGACCGAGTAGTGGACCAGGCTGGAATGTGTGTTTCTACTGCGGGGAGCGAGGTCATTTCCGACGTGAGTGTCCCCTGTTGCCACAGGAAGGTGGTGTAGGCAGAGGAGTAGCGGAGTCCGGGCAGAGTACAGCATCAGGGACAGCGGGTACTAGAGGAGGTGGTGGCACAGCCACGAGTAGTTCGAGGGGACGTGGTAGAGCGTCAGGATATCAGGCCCGGGTGTTCTCGATGACTCGGCAGGAAGGTCAGTCGACACCAGATACGGAGACAGGTACTTGTTTTACTTTTGGTTGTTCTGTTGGTTTGGTTTTTGGATTTCGGAGTAGAGTCTAGGAGTTTTTCTAGAGGACTTGGAGTGTACAGTAAGGTCTGTAGTAGGTTGACGGGAAGGATAGGAAAGGAGTGACTATACTTGATTGATCTGAGCCTATTGAAGGAGAGAACCCACAAGCTAGAGTTTGCCTTTAGGACTTTGTGGAGTTAGTCCGACTGTGGACGGACTAGTAGCCGAGGGAGATGGGTGGTTGTATACGAGGATGTACTCTATGACTTCTATCGCGTACTGTGACATGAGGTATTGTATACTACCTTTGTTTTCTGTTCATAGAGTTTCCCTTGCGTACACCATGTAGTTGTTACATAGCTAGGGTTGGCTGTGGTAACAGTAGCTGGGGACGGAGTGAAATACCCAAGGTGGAGATGATAGACCGGAAACCTAGAAGAGGTTGTTCCTTAGGAGACCCTAGGTGTCGAGGACTAGCTGTGAAATTTCGGGGACGAAATTCTTTTTAGGTGGGTAGATTGTAACAACCCGTCCCGAGAATCGGGATTTCTAGAGTGATTAAGGTGTGATTAGTAAGGTTAATCAGGGGTTAGGTGGTCCCGAGGGGTCCGGGAACTTAGAATGACGATTTTGCCCCTGGGTCGGGCAGAAATGTTGACTTTTATTTCGGGTGGTCAATTTGAGATTGACCAGTGACCAGGACGTAGTTGAGGACGTTACGAATCCTTAGGCAGGTGGCACGCCCGATTCCGACATCCGAGGAGGAAGTTGTGATGTTCGGAAGGTTGAGGGCATAACCAAAATAGGGGGGAAAGTTGACTTTTTGAATAATCGGGTTTTGGTAGGTTGACCTAGGATGGTTAGATAGTTCTTGTCGTCCTGAGTTCGATGACAGGCGGCACGTGTTCATCGGACTTACGAGGCGAGAGTTACGGGTCTAGGAAGTTTCGGTAAAACCGTAAAAATGTGTTAAAAAGAAGGGTATTTTGGTCATTTTGGCACATTGGGATTTGTGCACAGAAGAAAAGAATGGACGGCTGGGATGGAGCCAGTTGGTGAGAGAGAGTGGAGGATGGTGACATGTGGCAAGTGTGTAGTGGGTTCTGGGGGGTTCTCTGGTGTGTACGCGGTTCCATTATTTGGGGTGCAACCGTGTGTGCTCGTGTGTGTGTTACTCGACACAGAGAGAAACAGAGGGTAGGAATTGAGAGAATTGGAAGGCTGATTGTGGTGGCTGGTGAGGTTGTGAGTGTGTGAGGGAGATTAGAGAGTGGGAGAGAGCAGTTGAGATGGTTGGGAGGTGAGAAATCGTGGTGTGTGCGAGAGGGGAGCCACGGGAACCAGAGAGGAACTCAGGGGGGAAAACAGAGAAGATTGAGGGCTTGTGGTGGTGCGGTGGCCGTGCACGGTGCAACAAGATCGTGGTGGTGTCGTGCGGGTTGCGAGGAGTCGACCAGCCCAGGAGGAGCTCACGGCGGCAGCAGGAAACAGGTAATTCCCTCATCCCCGTTTCGGTACTCTGTTTTCCGTTGAGGTTCAACGTGGAAGTTGTGGGTCTAGGGTGAGAGTCGAGGGAATTGGAGGTCAGGGCGAGGTTCAGGAGAGTCCTAGGCGTCGATTAGGTTGGTCGCCGTGACGGGGAGGTACACGGCGGAGCTCAGTCGAAGATGGGTCTCTTTTACCCTGTTTCGGCAGTGAACTTCGAACGGTAAGTCGTGACGATTGGGGTTGAGTCGAAGGTCTAGGCGAGTTGGGTTAGGTTCAGTGAGGTTCAGGGCAGAGTTTGGTGAAGCCACCGTGAAGGGTGGTGAGCTGGGTGGCTGGATCGTGAAACAGGGGTTGTTGGCCGTCTGGTTTCGAGCTTGAGTCGACGGGATTGAGGCTGTGTCGAGGTGATTGGAGGATGGGAATGCTTAGAGTGAGGTTGGACGATGCAGTTGGTGAAGAAAGGAACCGTTTTGGTGGACGGAGGAGGAAGAACCAGGTACGCCGGTCTGAGTGCAGACCACTGTACTGAACCCGGTTCAGCACGGGTTGAAGACGGCACTGTAGCTGGCGCGTGAGGGCCACGCGCAGCCACTTTGGGCGGCGCGTGGGGGCGCGTGTGGCGGCGATGGGGAAAACGGTCAACATGACTTTTGGTCTAGGAGTCATGGTGAGTTCAATGGAGTTGGTTTCGGGTCAATCGGAAGTCGTTTGAGTGTAGTTCCGCGAGGGTGAAGGTGTAGGGTCCCGGGGTTTTAAGTCTTCGGTCCGGGGATTTTTGAGGGCATTTAGGTGAGTGTTTGTAGACGTATTAGTGACGTAATTTGACGGTGTTTGACAGGATCGGGATTTCCCGAGGAAGCCGAGGAACGGGCTGGACGTTCGGGACGCGAGTAGGGCTCAGTACTGTGAGTGGACCCTTCTCTAAACTTGAACATGCATAACTGCTTTCTATAATGGTTTTATGGTTTTAATCATGATTTTATGTTTATCGAATATGTTTGGTTGGTTTTGCATTATTACACGTTTTTCGAGAAAAATACGGTTTTGGCACGCTTTTCGAGAAAAGGGTAATTTTGGAAATGTTTTCGGGATTTCAAGGGATTTTGGAATATGCTTGTGAGAATCAAGGTTTTGGTTTTGAAATCGAAATTGACCATTGGACTTTGGTGTAAAGTTGGAAAGTGGACTCCGGATTTGGGTTCGGAATGACGGTTTTGAATGCCGGAAAGGCTTCAGACCAGTGATTTCGGATTCGGGTTTGGATATGGATTGGTAGATGGTTTTCAAATGATTTTGAGATTGGATTTGCTGGATCTGGATATTGGGTTTAAAGACCCGGATATATGTGACGGGGGACCGGCCGGATTGGGTTTAAAGACCCGGATTGAGTTTAAAGACTCGGGAGTTTAAAGACTCGGATATATATATTGATTTTCCCCCGTAGGCCTTGAGTTTAAAGACTCGGGAGTTTAAAGACTCGGATATGATAAGGCCTGGATTGAGTTTAAAGACTCGGGAGTTTAAAGACTCGGATAGGTCCAGCAGGTTTGATCGGGAAAATGATGATTTAGTGATTATGGTTTATGATACAGTTTTCATGTTGTGGTTTCTTATGATATTTTATAGTGTTTCTGTTTCTTATGATGTTTAAGCATGATTCCTTTATAAATGTGTTTATAACTGTTGGTTATGCATGTGGTTTCAAAACGGAGGGTTTAACTCGGTTTTCTTATAAAATGGTTTTGAACTTTTGTGCCTTTTGGTCCACTCACATTTTCTGTTTTAACTTGCCCTCCAGGTTGTGGAGCGAGCGCGGGGTCTTGACGTCGAGGCAGTGTCCGAGGCATAGAAGTGACGTGAGAGTTTCCAGAGTAGAGTAAAGGCTTTTGTGTGCGTGTACTTTCTCGGTTTTTATTTTCCTTGTACTGTAGTGCTATGCTCTGTAAACGATAAGGATTTTTGGATATTTTGTAATTACTCCTGCGTTTGACTGGGTTCGAGTGAGTGTTCCTTAGATGTTGTGTCGGGGAGTCAGACGGGAGCGGGATTTACCTCGGGTTTCGGGGTGAAACCGGGGTGGGTCCTGACATGATGTCTGACGTCCCAGACGTCAATCATAGCAATCCTGCTCCTGAGTCATCATACGGTCCGGCTGCTCCGTATGGTGACCCTTCACAGGCAATGCACCGTGACATCCCCAGTGTCCCAGACATCTGGAGGAGACCATCATATATCCATGTGTACAGATGGTATATGGAAAAACAGTTTTTATTAAATCATTTCACAACATCACAATGGGCCCTGCCCGAATTTCCATAAAACAACAAATTTCCATTTAGGGTCCCTGACCCGAAACCACATTTATTAAATATAGGGCCCCAGACCCGAAATCATCGTTTTAATCCAAATGGGCCCCATGCCCGACTTTATGAACCACTGGGCCCACGGCCCGATTTATAAACCAACTGGGCCCGCAGCCCGACTTATAAACCAACTGGGCCCGCAGCCCGATTACGTACTCAAATGGACTCCAAGTCCGAGATTTCCAAAACAAGTGGGCCTCAAGCCCGAATTCATCTTTCCAATATAAAAACCGTTTTATCATAATATTTATTTAACCACAAGCATGCAAAACCACAAATAAACCGTTAATCCCGATACACGTGAAATACGGAAAGCACCTCGAAATACGTGCAACATACCCAAAATCAATACTCACAAATACCATCATAGAAATCATGTATAAAAACCATATAACACATTTAAGCATGCATAGGATTTATAAAACCAAAGTCCACTCACAGACCGTTTCAACCGTGTGCCTCGATATGCGTGCCACCGGCCCTCCCGGGCCACACCACTATCACCGGGACTCCCAATCCTGTCCAAGTCACATTAGAGGGTCACTAACCTCAACATTAACATCCTATCAAAGTCCCGTAATTTTCCCGAATTTTTACTTATTTTTAAACTTAATTAAAAACCTTCGGGCATCCCGAACACTATCGAGACGGTGTCCGATCGACCCGAAACCAATTCCAAAATATCCGTTACATTAAATAGGACAGAAGTCATGTTGACCTCACCTCGAGATCCGTGCCCACGCGCCGTCACGCGCCGCCGTGAGTGGCTGCGCGTGAAACTCACGCGCCTGCTACAGTGTCACCAGCCCAACCCGTTTGTCTGGTAAACGGGTCCAATTCACCCGCGACACAACCCGGTTCCAATCCTGTCAATTCGATCCTAATTCCTTCAATTGATCAATCCATTAGCTTCATTTTAAGTCCAATTATAAGTCTGTAAACTCAATTACACAAATCCTTACCCAGATTCCCACGATTCGATGATGATCCACGAAGAACACCCGGTCACTGTTCAATCATGGGATTCCTTCAATCTCGATTGATTTCCCTAAATTAGTTCAACCAGAAGCATCAGTGGACCACGAGGAACAATTCCCCCACATCAATTTCGTCGTTTGATCAGTAAATGATCACGACTCAAGTATGAACACCGTCCACTGTGCAACCATGGAGTTTCATCGATCTCAGCCGGTTTCCTTCAATTGATGATCCCAGAAGCATCGTGGGATCATGAGAAATCATTTCCCCACAACAATTGAGTCAATCACAGCCCCAAACTCCACGACTCAGCCTCGATTTCTTCCTCTGTCACCAAGCTCGATCAGAGCCAAAACGGCACCAATCCTTCTCGTTTTTGATGTGGATCGACTCGTCACAACCTCAGGAAGATGTTTGTAACCTCCAATTCGATCATCACAGCCCAATTCCCAGTATTCGAATTTTCCCCCCAATTTTCCCGAAATCCAAAATCCAAAATTCAACATCCTCACAACCCCTCGTGTTTCCCCGTTAATTCCCTCATCCTAGTCTCCCATTTTCTCACAAGAACAGCAGAAGAAGGGAGCCAATTCTCCCTAATCCGAATCCCACATTTTGTGCACGGTTTAGGAACAAAATGGAGAAAATTAGGGGAAATGGTGGATTAGATGATGATGATGTAGTAATGATGATGTTTGGAGGGAAACAAGGAGCTGGAAACAAGGGATGGGTGACACTTGTCACTCATCCAGGTGTGTAGGGTCAACGGTCACTATTCACTATTATATTATTATTTTAATCCCGGCCTCGGTTCGTTAGTTCGTTTCCTTGACCATAACGCCGTCGTCGGATCTCCGATTTCGGCATGCCGCCTGTCGTTGGATTCGTATCGACGATACCTACGTAACGGTCCTTGGCCTTCGTCCATCGGACCTCCCGATCAAAAAGTCAACATTTGGCCCCTAATAAGCCAAAATACCAAAATGCCCCTCAACTTCCGAACACCATAACTTTCTCTATGAATATCGGAATCGAACGTGCCACCTGTCTATGAACTCGTGACGTCCCGAACTACGTCACGGTCATCGGTCAAAGTCCGTTTGACCGCCCGATCAAAAAGTTAACATTTTGCCCACGACCAGGGGCAAAACGGTCATTTTGCACAATTTTTCCGATTCCGCCCTACTAACCACCGTTCAACCTCGCTAATCAAGATTAGTGACTAATCTAATCACGGAATTCGGGACGGGTCGTTACAAGTAGAGTCCTAGGAGTCTTCTGGTTGTTCTGCCGTGACGGAGGAATGCACGGTGGAGGCTAGACGACGGAGAGTACCCTGTGTACTCTATTTTTCCCTTTTGCTTCAGACGTTAAGTCGTGGGTTTTGGGTGAGAGTCGACGGTCTTGGTGAGTTGGGTGAGGTTTAGGACAGTCCTAGGAAGAGTTTGGGGTAACCACCGTGACGAGGGAAGACTTGGGTGGCTGGAGAAGGAAACAGGGGACTGAACGGGTCTGGTTTCGAGTTAGGGACGATGACTTAGGAGCTGTGTCGAGGTGGTTGAGTAAGGGGGATGGATAGCTAGGATTTGGACGATGATGTGGGTGAAGAGAGGAGCAGTTTTGGTGCAGGTACGGCAGAGAACCCCTTACGCCGGTTCGATGTGCAGGAACTGTGCTGAACCGGGTCTGCTCGAGGTTGAAGATGCACTGTAGCAGGCGCGTGAGGGATTTTGGAACATGAATTAATGATTAAGGTTTTCGGTTTTAGAATCGGATTTCGGAAAACGGAATTGGGTTTTAAAGTTGGAAAGTGGACTTCCGGATTTGGGTTTGGAATGACGGTTCTGGATGCCGGAACGGCATCAGACCAGTGATATCGGATTCGGGTTTGGATATGGCTTTAGAAATGGTTTTCAAATGGTTTTGGATTGGATTTGCTGGATCTGGATATTGGGTTTAAAGACCCGAATATTGATTGACGGGGGACGGGCCCGGATTGGGTTTAAAGACCCGGATTGAGTTTAAAGACTCGGGAGTTTAAAGACTCGGATATATTGATATTCCCCCGTAGGCCTGTTGAGTTTAAAGACTTGGGAGTTTAAAGACTCGGATATTATTGAGGCCTGGATTGAGTTTAAAGACTCGGGAGTGTAAAGACTCGGATAGGTCCAGCAGGTTTGATCGGAAAATGATGAGTTCATTTTCACGATTTATGATACGGTTTTATGATGTTTCTGCTATGCTTTTTATAACTGTCTTATAGTGTTTCTGTTTCTTATGATATTTTATGATGATTGATTTATAACCGTTTTGATAACTGGGTTATGCAAGTGGTTTCAAAACGGAGGGCTAAAACCGGTTTTCTTATACAATGGTTTTGGAAATTCTTATTTTATTTTGGTCCACTCACACCTTCTGTTTTTAACTGCCATCCAGGTCGTGGAGCTAGCGCGGGGTTCCGGCGTCGAGGCAGCGTCTGAGGCATAGAAGTTACGAGAGGGATCCCGGAGTATTTTGTTTTAATTTCCGTGTGCGTGTATGCCATTTAATAGTTTTTTTTTTTTTTTGTATTGAGTACTATGCTCTATAAACTGTTAACTTTGGGATATGTAGTATAATTTCTCCTGCGTCTGACTGTATGTGTGTCAGGGTGTCAGACGGGAGCAGGATTTACCTCGGTTTTCGGGGTAAAACCGGGGTGGGTCCTGACAATTGGTATTAGAGCATTGGTTTGTCGAGTTTGTTGGGGTTTGTCAGTCTGTGAGGTTGTGTTTCGGTTGTTTGACTACTTCTATGCCTCTTTCAGCGTGCGAGTGACGATGCCTCCGAGACGTGGACCTTCTCCACGACCTGAAGAAGAAGCGGCGAGAGGAACCGAGAGTACTACGATTGAGCGAGCCCAGCGGCTCTGGGCTACTACTTTTAGTGGTGGGGATGATCTTGAGGAAGCCCAGAGGTGGATTACGAGACTTGAGCGGATCTTTGCAGTGATGCATTGTCCACCAGAGGAGCGAGTGTTACTGGCTACGTTCTTACTGGATGGTGCGGCGTACGAGTGGTGGTATACCCTCGAGTTGTCTGGCTGGGATGCCCACACTGTAACCTGGGAGACGTTTCGGGAGAGATTCCTAGATCAGTATTATCCTCGTTCTTTCCGAGATGCCAAGGAGGCTGAGTTTCTGCAGCTTCAACAAGGGAATCTGACAGTGGCTGAGTACGAACGAAAATTGCAGATGTTGTCTCGGTTTGCTCCTGCGTTTGTGGCTACTGAAGCCGAGAAGTGCCGTAGGTTTGAGTTGGGCCTGCGAGGTGAGATTCGTGCCATCGTGACGGCTAGATCGTTTGCTACCCTCCGAGAGTTGTCGGACGTAGCGGTAAGGGTTGAGGCTAGTTTTCCGGTGCGACGCCGGGAGCCATCTTTTTCTGGAGCTTCGAGCCAGAGGACAACGAAGAGAGGTAACTTCGGTGGAGTGTCGTCGTCGGGCGATGATCATTTCGGTAGACCTGGTAGTTTCCAGAGTTCAAGATTCTGTGGCTACCGAGCACAGCCTACTCCGCAAGTTAGTGCGACGTCTGTTGTGTCGACGGGGAGATCGAGTGGTCCTTCTGGTTGGGATGTTTGTTTCTACTGCGGAGAGCGTGGTCACATTCGACGTGAGTGTCCACTGTTGCCCTAGGAAGGTGGTGTAGACCGAGGAGTGGCGGAGCATGGACAGAGTACAGCGTTAGGGACAGCGGGCACTAGAGGAGGTGGTGGTGCCACGAGTAGTTCGAGGGGACGTGGTAGAGCGTCGGGATCTCAGGCCCGAGTGTTTTCGATGACTCAGCAGGAGGTTCAGTCGGCACCAGGTGCTGGGACAGGTACTTTGATTATCTTTGGTTGTGTTGTACCTAGTTTGTGTTGTTACGGTGAGTTCTGTTGAAGGCGGACGGAAGGAATAGGAAATGAGTGACTGTAACTGATCGATATGAGGTTATTGAAGGAAGAGAACCCACAATCTAGAGTTTACCTTTAGGACTTTGAAGATTTATTCTGAAAAGTGGTCAAAGTAGCAGCCGAGGGAGTGAGCCGGTAGGTAGGAGTCCAGTCGCTGGAAAGTGACGTGGTTGTTTGTGAGGATGCACTCTATGAATTCTATCGGGTACTCCATATGAGGTATTTTAAAATACCTTTGTTTCCTCTTCATAGAGTTTCCCTTGCGAACACCATGAAGCGTACCTTGTAGTTGGGGACGGAGTAAAATACCCAAGGTTTAGATGATAGACAGGAAACTTAAGAGAGGTGAAGCACCGGGTAGGAGACCCTAGGTGTCGGGAACTGACTGTGGAATTTCGGGGACGAAATTCTTTTTAGGTGGGTAGATTGTAACGACCCGTCCCAGAAACTAGGGTTAAGATATTGATTAATATGGGATCAGTAAGCTTAATCGGTGGTTAGTTGGTCTCGTTGGGGTCGTTAGTGTAGAATGACGATTTTGCCCTTGGTTTGGGCAAAAAGTTGACTTTTAGTTCGGGTGGTCAAATGGACTTTGCCTGGTGACCAAGACGTAGTTCGGGACATCACGAACCCGTAGGCAGGTGGCACGCCCGATTCCGACATCCGAGGAGGAAGCTATGATGTTCGGAAGGTTGAGGGCATAACCGTAATTTGGTTAACATAGGGGGAATAGTTGACTTTTTCTATGATCGGGTTTTGACTTGTTGACTTAGGACCATTAGAGAGATCTTGTCGTCCTGAATCCAACGATAGGCGGCACGTATTCATCGGACTTACGATGTGGGAGTTACGGGTCTAGAAAGGTAGTGGCAAAGTTGTAATTTTGGTTAAAACAGAAGGGCATTTTGGTCTTTTGTGCTCTGGGATGTGTGCAACAGATAGGGACAGATGGAGGGCTGAGATTGAAACAGATGTGAGGGAGAGGAGAGGATGGTGACGCGTGGCAAGGGCCTAGTGGCTTCTAGGCGTGTGCACGGTCCAATAATTTGGGGGATGCCCGTGTGTTCGTGTGTGTTCGAAGAATAGAAAACAGAGGCTGAGGAATTGGGAAATTGGACAGTGTTTTGTGTGAGTCGTGTGAATTGCTGAGGGGATGAGTGCTCAGAGAGTGAGAGGGAGGTAGTGAGGAGATTTGGAGGTGTAGTGACTGTGTGTGAGTGCAAGTTGAGCCACGGGAAAACAGTAAGGAAAACAGGGAGGAAGTGAGTGTTTGTGGGTGGTGTTGCGGCTGTGATCGATCAAGCGAGGCCAGAGGAGGTGTCCAGAGGCTGGAGGTGGACGGGAGGAGCTACTGCCTCACGGCTGAGCTCACGACGGCGACAGGAGGCAGGTTATTTCTTACTTTCCCTTTCGATACTCTGTTTTGCCGTCGAGTTTCAAGTCGAGAGTCATGGCGTTAGGGGTTGAATCGAGGAGTCCTGTGAGGCCTAGGGAGTTTAGTAGAGTCCTAGGAGTCTTCTGGTTGTGCTGCCGTGACGGAGGAGTGCACAGTAGAGGGTAGACGACGGAGAGTACCCTGTGTACTCTGTTTTTCCCTTTTGCTTCAGGCGTTAAGTCGTGGGTTTTGGGTGAGAGTCGACGGTCTTGGTGAGTTGGGTGAGGTTTAGGACAGTCCTAGGAAGAGTTTGGGGTAACCACCGTGACGGGGGAAGACTTGGGTGGCCGGAGAAGGAAACAGAGGACTGAACGGGTCTGTTTTCGAGTTAAGGACGATGACTTAGGAGCTGTGTCGAGGTGGTTGAGTAAGGGGGATGGATAGCTAGGATTTGGACGATGCTGTGGGTGAAGAGAGGAGTAGTTTTGGTGCAGGTACGGCGGAGAACCGCTGACGCCGGTTCGATGCGCAGGAACTGTGCTGAACCGGGTCTGCTCGAGGTTAAAGATGCACTGTAGCAGGCGCGTGAGGACCACGCGCAGCCACTTTGGGCGGCGCGTGAGGGCGCCTGCGGCGGCGGTTGGGGAAACGGTCAACATGGTTTTTGGTCTAGGCGCTGTGACGAGTCTAATGGAATTGGTTTCGGATTGTTCGGACGTCGATTCAATGTAGTTCTGCGAGGGTGACGGTTTAGGGTTCAAGTTCGTTACGTTTAGGATTGGGGGTTTTTTAGGGAATTTAGGTGGACCTTAGTAAAAGTGTTAGTAACGTACTTTGGTGGTTGTTGATAGGATCGGGAGTTCCTGAGGAAGCTGAGGAACGTACGAGACGTTCGGGACACGATTGAGGGCTCGGTACTGTGAGTGGACCCCTTCTCTAAACTCGAGCATGCATAACTGTTTTTCTATAATTGTTTTATGGTTTTAATCATGATTCTGTGTTTAGCAAATATGTTGGTTGATTTTACATAATTGCACGTTTTTCGAGGAAGTTCGGTTTTCAGCACGTTTTACGAGGAGTGTCGATTTCTGAGAATAATGCCATGGTTTTGGGGTTTTCAAATGCTAAATGATTTCTAATGGTTATAAAGGGATTTTGGAAAATGAATTGATGATTAAGGTTTTCGGTTTTAGAATCGAATTTCGGAAACGAAATTGGGTTTTAAAGTTGGAAAGTGGACTTCCGGATTTGGGTTCGGAATGACGGTTCTGGATGCCGGAAGGGCATCAGACAAGTGATTTCGGATTCGGGTTTGGATATGGCTTTAGAAATGGTTTTCAAATGGTTTTGGATTGGATTTTCTGGATCTGGATATTGGGTTTAAAGACCCGGATATTGATTGACGGGGGACGGGCGCGGATTGGGTTTAAAGACCCGGATTGAGTTTAAGACTCGGGAGTTTAAAAACTCGGATATATTGATATTCCCCCGTAGGCCTGTTGAGTTTAAAGACTCGGGAGTTTAAAGAATCGGATATTATTGAGGCCTGGATTGAGTTTAAAGACTCAGGAGTTTAAAGACTCGGATAGGTCCATCAGGTTTGATCGGAAAATGATGAGTTCATTTTCACGATTTATGATACGGTTTTATGATGTTTCTGCTATGCTTTTTATAACTGTCTTATAGTGTTTCTGTTTCTTATGATATTTTATGATGATTGATTTATAACCGTTTTGATAACTGGGTTATGCATGTGGTTTCAAAACGGAGGGCTAAAACTGGTTTTCTTATACAATGGTTTTGGAAATTCTTATTTTATTTTGGTCCACTCACACCTTCTGTTTTTAACTGCCATCCAGGTCATGGAGCTAGTGCGGGGTTCCGGCGTCGAGGTAGCGTCTGAGGCATAGAAGTTACGAGAGGGATCCCGGAGTATTTTGTTTTAATTTCCGTGTGCGTGTATGCCGTTTAATAGTTTTTTTTTTTGTATTGAGTACTATGCTCTGTAAACTGTTGACTTCGGGATATGTAGTATAATTTCTCCTGCGTCTGACTGTATGTGTGTCAGGGTGTCAGACGGGAGCAGGATTTACCTCGGTTTTCGGGGTAAAATCGGGGTGGGTCCTGACATCGAGACCATCCTAACGGTCCTTGGCCCTCGGCCATCGGACCTCCCGATCAAAAAGTCAACATTTTCTCCTATTTCGTCTAAATTACGAAAATGCCCTTTGGCTTCCGAACATCATAACATTCACCACGAACGTCAGAATCGAACGTGCCACCTGTCTATGAACTCCTGATGTCCCAAACTACGTCACGGTCATTGGCCAAAGTCCATTTGACCGTCCAAATTAAAAGTCAACATTCTGCCCACGCCTAGGGGGAAAACGGTCATTTTGCACAATTCGTCCGAATTCACCCAACTAACCCCCGATTAGTCATTCTAAATCATAATTAAATAATATTAAATCCCGATATTCGGGACGGGTCGTTACACGGCTGCTCCTAGCAGCATAGCCACCTAACTCAACAAGATCCGACCATCTAGTGGTCACAACTCCTAACTAGTCGTCATAACCGATCCTACAACATCGTGAGAGATGATCCCAACTAACCATCCCATGATCACAACTCTAAAGTACCATTACGTTCATCCTTTAGTTGTAACGACCCGTCCTGAATTCCGGGATTAGATTAGTGACTAATCTTGATTAATGAGGTTGATCGGTGGTTAGTAGGGCGAAATCGGACAAAATGTGCAAAATGACCGTTTTGCCCCTGATCGTGGGCAAAATGTTGACTTTTTGATCGGGTGGTCAAACGGACTTTGACCGATGACAGTGACGTAGTTCGGGACGTCACGAGTTCATAGACAGGCGGCACGTTCGATTCCGACATTCGTGGAGAAAGTTATGATGTTCGGAATATGAGGGGTATTTTGGTAATTTTGGTCAATCGAGGTCAAATGTTGATTTTTTGACCGGGAGGTCCGATGGACGAGGGCCAAGGACCGTTACGTAGGTATCGTCGATACGATTCCAACGACAGGCGGCATGCCGAAATCGGAGATTCGACGACGAAGTTATGGTCAAGGAAACGAATTAACGAACCGAGGTTTCGATTAAAATAATAATATAATAATAAATAGTAACTGATGACTGTGCACATCCGAATGAGTGACAAGTGTCACCCATCCCTTGTTTCCAGTTCCTTGTTTCCCTCCAAACACCATCATTACAACATCATCATCATCTCTAATCATCCTTGTCTTCCATTTTCTCTTCCATTTTCTTCATATTTCCTTACACCGTGAACAACACCAACTGAGTGTGTGAGCTGGGGGAATTGGCTGCCTTCTCATGGCAGAATTGAAGAAATTGAGAGACTTGAAGATTGTATTAATTGAGAGAAACACACGGGACAGAGTGAGGGAGGATGAAATCAAAATCGAAAATTAGAAAATTTGGGGGGAAAATTCGAATACTGAGAGTTAGTCTCTGAGGATCGAAATGGAGCTCAATTCGAGCTTTCTGGGAGTGCCACGATCAATTTCATCGAAAGAATGAAGGAATTTGGTGCCCAATTCACTCTGAACGAGCTTGGTGACAGAGGAAGAAAATCGAGGTTGTGTCGTGATCTTGGAGCAATCAAACGGTGTAATTGATGTGGGGAAACTGCTTCTCATGATCCAATGATGCTTCTGGGTGCAACAATTGGAAGAAACCGGTTGAGATTGACGGAACTCCATGATTGCACAGTGACGGGTGTTCTTCATTGTTCATCATGGAATCGTGGGATTGTAGGTAATGTTTTGTGTAATTAACGTTACAGAACTTTAATTTAAGTTAAAACGAAGATAACTGAATGATTAATTGGAAGGTTTAAGGCTGAATTGATAGGATTGGAACCGGGTCATCTCGCGGGCTAATTTGACCCGTTTACCAGACATACGGGTTAGGACGATGCACTGTAGCAGGCGCGTGGGTTTCACGCGCAGCCACTCACGGCGGCGCGTGACGGCACGTGGGCACGAATCTCGAGGTGAGGTCAACATGACTTCTGTCCTATTTAATGTAAAGAACATTTTGGGATTGGTTTCGTGTCGATCGGACACCGTCTCGATATTGTTCGGGACGTCCGAAGGTTTTAAAACAAGTTTAAAAATAGTTAAAAATTCAGAAAAATTACGGGACTTTGATAGGATGTTAATGATGAGGTTAGTGACCCTCTAATGTGATTTGGACAGGATTGGGAGTCCCGGTGATAGTGGTGTGGCCCGGGAGGGCCGATGGCACGCGTATCGAGGCATACCGTTAAAACGGTCTGTGAGTGGACTTTGGTTTTATAAATCCTATGCATGCTTAAATGTGTTATATTTTTTATATACGTGATTTCTATGATGGTGATTGTGAGTATTGATTTCGGGTATGTTGCACGTATTTCGAGGTATTTTCCGTATTTCACGTATATCGAGGTTAACGGTTTTATTGTGATTTTACGTGCTTATGGCTTAATGGCTTAATAAATAATGTGATAAAAAAAGGTTTTGGAATTGGAAAGATGAACTCGGGCTTGGGGCCCAATTATTTTGGAAACCTCGGACTTGGAGTCCATTTATGTTAATGAAATCGGGCCGGGGGCCCAGTTGCTTTATGAAATCGGGCCAGGGGCCCAGTTGTTTATGAAAATGGGCTAAGACCCATTCGAGTGATGTTATCGGGCCAGGGGCCCAGTTGATTTACGAAATCGGGTCGTGGGCCCAGTGGTTTACAAAATCGGGATGGGGCCTAGTTGGGTTATAAATGTGATTTCGGGTCTGGGACCCTATGTTTAATAAATATGATTTCGGGTCAGGGACCCTACATGAAATTGTGATATTTTATGGAGATTTCGGGCAAGGGCCCATTGTAATGTTGTGAAATGATTTAATAAAACTGTTTCCCATATACCATCTGGATACAAGGATATATGATGGTCTCCTCCAGATGTCTGGGACACTGGGGAAGTCACGATGCATTGCCTGCGAGGGGTCATTGTACGGAGCAACTGGACCGTATGATGACTCAGGAGCAGGATTGCTATGATTGACGTCTGGGACGTCAGACATCTGGTATGTCAGAGATATGGACCCGGAGAGACCCCGGGCAGCACGCGTAGCTTATTATACCGTGACATATGACGTCAGGGACATCAAGCGTCTGGGACGCTAAGCATCAGGGATGCTGGTGATGGTAATGGTAAATATGGATTAAAGAATCTATAAAATGGCTTATCGGTTGGATATGTGTTATATGGTAAAAATGGATTATTGGTTATGAAATGGTTTGTCGGGTCGGGGACCCTAAATGGTTTTGGATTTATGGATTTATATTTATGGCTTTGGGCGGTGGCCCACATGGTTTTAATATGTATGGTTGTGGTATTCCACAGTTTTGGGCTGAGTTCCCACACTTGGTTTTAAGTTAACGGTTTTTGGGCTAAGGCCCTAATGGCTTGGTTGGACAAACGTTTTGGTTACTAGTTTTCGTGGCATGCATACGTTTTTATTGGAGGGCATAAATGTCTTATAACTGTGTTTACTAAACTTAATGATTTTCGTCCACTCACAGCTTTTAGTTTTTAATGTCATTCAGGTTGATTACGGATGCGACTGCAGCAGAGACTGGGACATTGCACGCCTCCTCCATCGATCCTTGCGCACTCTGGAAGCCCCGTTTGAGCAGTGACTGTTGGTTATCCCTTGTCCGACACCCCTTGTTGGACGGGAGCAGGGCACATTCCACGGTAATCCCGGGGGGATTGGGATGGGTCCTGTCAACTTGGTATCAGAGCAGGGTTGCTCTTTTGTGTGCGCAGGTCAAGGGTGTGATGTCTCTTGGGGCTGCAGTTCGTTATCAACCTGATGGATAGTTTTTGGGTTTTATCGCGGATAGAGTGTGTTTGGCCCGATACGCCGTGCGTTAATGTGATTCGACCCATGTGGGGTTGATTGTGATGAACTGGTAATGTGGGACCGTTGGTTCGGTCATGTAATATTGGATTGATGTGCTGCTAGGTGCAGCTAGGTTTGAGGAACCTCATTTGAGTAATGGTCTAAAATGGGAACCCTTGTGGTGATTGCTAGTGCGAGGGATGTTGGTACATCGGGGTTGGCCGATGACCTTAGTGGTGGAACCCACATTGAGTTGATGGTAGGTTTGGATTTGACGTCTATACGATGTCTAGACCGCGGGGTCGGTCAGGTTGTGGATTTTATCTTACGGAGAGCTGTTGGGTTCAGTGGAACCATAGGGTGTGATTGTGGAACCCTAGTATTAAATAGGTAAACCTTAATTATGACTAGTGGATGAGAACTTGTGCTGCGATGAGCGGCTGAGGTCGTGGACGACCATGTGGATGACTCTAGTGAGTCTAGTCAGGACTATGGGATTCGATCTACGAATACGGTTCTGAGATAAATTATGTGATCCCGTGTTAGATCGGGTATCGGTGTGATGTGAGAATGCGGATCTCGATAGCAATGACAGTTAGTCGGAAGTCATATGGAGATGACTGGCTATCGAGGGTAATTAGTGTGGTTACAATACTTGGGGATCAGGGGACGTTCATGGAACGTTCATTTTCCTGATGTGAACGGTTAGAAAGGTGGTACCCATAGTTGTGAGGTACGGGATCGTCGTTCGGTATGAGCGGAGATCCAGGAGGTACGAGTAGAGGTGCGGGATCGTCGTTCGGTATGAACGGAGATCCAGAATTGTCATATTTGCACACGGTGTGCAAGTATGAATGTTTGTATGTTGGTACTTTTGTGTCGATACTAGTATGGATGCCTGTGTGCTGATACTAGTGTTGTCGCTAGTGTGTTGGTGCTGGTACTAGCGCCGGTGCTATTATCGGTAATGGTGATGACGACGAGCCACGAGTTGGGGTGTGACTCCGTCATGATGGACATAGGTTCGATCTTTGAGATTTGGCAGTGGTTGAGTGATGGACTGGATGGGATCCAGTTGAGATTGTGAGGTGTTGGGATAAGTCCCAATAGTGGTGAGATAACCAGCGATGAGTGGATAAAAAGGTATAATTGAGACTTGAGTAATCTTGGGATGACGTCCACTACGTCATAAGAATTATTGGATTTGGGGAGTTATTGGAAACTCCAAAATTGGTGTGAATTTATGTTTTTATTATAGATGTGGGATTTTGTAATTGAGAACTTGGAAAACCGAGTGTTGAACCTGTAAAGGTTGGGATGTGTGAACGAAACAATAACGGATTGATTTCGGACACGTGGTTGTCCAAGTGAGTTGAGGAGGTAGGAAGTCTAGTGGTTAGACTTGACATCTCGTTGGGAGCATGTCTGTTTTCAACATGGAACCTTAGTTTTGAGAAGAGTTGTAATTGTGGGACGAGATGAGTGCTAGTTTCCGCATTGGTGATAGGTATTTTGGAGTCATTGGGGTTGAATTCTTGTTTTTTGCCCTGGCAGACGTTGATTGTAGTTACCAGTACGTTGAGCGTGTATTGGTTGGTGGGCCCATGTGTGTTTTTGGGTCATTAGGAGGAGCTACGTATTCGAAATTAGGTAAACGAGATTTCTCATTTTCTACTTGGTGACAGACGATGTTGGGTTACATGGCGTGGTGAGTGCAGCGAGTTTTGTTTGCATCCACGTAGGATGAGTATTGACGTCATCATTTTGGATCATCCTTGGTTTTCCTAGGTGGAATGACAAGGATCGATACGAACTTGGGTGTGTGAGTCGTAAATGACGGGGTTGAACTGCTTTTCGAAGTGGAGCCCGTATGGTATTTTACTCGAGTGAGTAGGTTCTCGACGTGGTTAGATTTTGTCAACCTTAGACGTGTGGAGGTTGGATTGGCTTCCCTATGAAGTCAATCGAATGTATTGAGCAGGTAACCGATAGGTTCAGTTTTGGTGTGTCTTGGTAAATGTGAATGAGATTCCGGGTTTTGGAATCGAATTTATGGGTGACGATTCAGGATTCGATTTTGGAACTTGAAAATGGATTTCTGGATTTGGGTATGGAATGATTAATCCAAATGCTAGCTTACGGAATAATGATTTCGGATTCGGATTTGGAAATGAATTAAAATGTGATGTCTGGGTTTGGATTCGGGATTTCTTACGAAATTGCGGATTCGGATTTGGAATTGGAACTAAATGATGGGTGGAGTTTCGTTTTGTCTCATGCTGGATTGGGCAAATGTACTCCCTTATTGGAACGTGTTTGGCCATGACCTAGGTGGTTGTAGTCTGGTCATTAGATAGATGTGTGTACCTTGTACATGGTTCGAGGTACAATACCTTGCAGGCTTGTAGTGCCTGGTGACGGTATACGGGTTATACCCGAGGTGTGTCAGTGAGCGTGTTGGTAGTCGGATTGGTTCCGATACCACTGGATTAGTCGAGGACCGGACATTCCTATGCAATGGGTCATGGTATTTCCGATGAGTCTAATTATGCACGGTACGTGTGAAATGTCGGTAAATGTTTACTAAGTCAAGTACGTTGGTGGCATGTGTAGCCACGAGTGAGTCTAGTGTCAGTTTTCGACTGACAACTGCCAAGTGGTGATAGATTGTCGGGATGTGTCAACATAGATTGTTAAGTGAGGTCAGATGACTCCTAGTGGGAATAAATACCAGGATAGATTGGTGAGTGAGAAAGGGACTGTCGAGTTGTTGCGTCAACGAAAGGATAGATTGGACAAGTGGTGTCAGTCCGAAACAAGTAGTTTAAGTCAGTCGACGGGGTCGAATGTAGTCATTGCGTTATGAATACTAATGGTACGTTTGGGTGCCGACAAGTTTCGTCTGATTGGTTGGTGTACGGGTATACACGTGTTGCGAGGTCGATTCTACTTCCCACGGGGTGTTTGTGGAATCAGGGTAGTTGAGTTTCGAGAATGAAACTAATTAAGGAGGGAAGAACGTTGAGATTAGATCGGTTGGAATTTCGAGGACGAAATTTATTAAGGAGGGAAGGTTGTAACGACCCCGACCGAGAAGTGTGCCAGCGAGGTCGCTGCGCCCTAACGGGGGTGGATTGTAAGACTCATGTCCTGGAGGGAACTGTGAACAATCCCACATTCCTACGAGGGGGAATGGTCTGGGAGAGGATGGTGGTGTGCTTTAAAGGTGTAGGCACACACCTATCTAGCACTAGGCCTTTTGGGAGCTCAAGTGGGTTTGGGGGGGATTGGAACCCCAAAGTTAAGCGAGTTGAGGCTGGTGCAATTCCATGATGGGTGACCCCCTAGGAAGTTGCACCATGAGCTCCCGAAAACAAAACCGTGATGGCGAGGCCCAAAGCGGACAATATGGTGCTAGATGAGTCGGGTCCTGACCGAGGAGGGTCGGGTCGTAACAAAGTCTCCCCAAGGTCCACCAGGTCAATGTCCGTAGATCAATGACCCTCCCTGGGGGTTATAATCCATAGCCTTTCTGAGAGTAAGGAACCCAACGTGGGCGACTCCACTTAGTCAGTGCTACGTTACTACTTCGGGGTCCACCTAGGCTAACGACCCTCCCCGAAGGAGAAAATCCATATATATAAGGATGGTATACGAAAACCATTTGAAATCGTTCTCAAAAACTTTTGAGGGTTCATGCTCGGTCCCCATAAACCGTCATGAACCATAAAAACCTTTCAAGGGTTCATGCATGTCCCCATAAATCGTCATGAACCATAAAAACAATTTGTAGGTCCCCGACCTGAAATCACAAACGTAAACCATAACTAGGCCCTAAGCCCGAATTCACAAACCAACTGGGCCTCGTGCATGATTTCGTAAACCAATTGTGCCTTGTGCCCGATATGTAAGTCAACTGGGATCCGAGCACGATTCGTAAATCAACTGGGCCTCGAGCCCGATACTTAAATCAACTGGACTTTCAGCTCGATGCCTAGTTAAATCAAATGGACTTCAAGTCCGAGAGTTCGTAAATCGAAAAGGACTCGTGCCCGATTCCATATTTCCAAATCCGAAATCGATTCAAGAACAAATTGGGCCTCTAACCCGAGAACGTAACTAAATGGACTTCGAGTCTGAGGGTTTCCAAAACAAATGGGTCTCGAACCCGAGTTTACCTTTTCAAATCCAAAACCATTTTATGAAATCATTTCCAAAACTTTAAGCACGGAAAATAAGTGCAAAACTGTAAACCTCGATTTACGTGCAAGCACGTAAATCGTCTCGAAATGCATGAAACCATGTAATTCAAAAATATCCAAATCAACATCATAGATTCATATTTATAAAACATATAAAACATTTATGCATGCATCACAGTTTAGAAATCAAGGTCCACTCACAGACCGTCCTAAGATGCCGTCTCGATTTGCATGCTGTATGCCTCATCAGGCTAATTGCCGTCACCCGGACTCCCAAACCTGTCCAAATCAATCTAGAGGGTTACTACTACCTTATTAACCTCTCATTGAAGCCCCGTAATTTTTCCAAATTTTTAACTATTTTTAAACTCGATCCTAAACCTTCGGATGTCCCAAACATTATCGAGATGGTGTCCGATCGACACGAAACCAGTCTCAAACAGTGGGGCGCGTGAAAGCCACGCGCCAAATAGTGTCACCCCTAACCTCTGTCGAACCAGGTCCTCTGGTTTGAACTGGATCAGACCGATCTAGACCGGTCTAGGGCTCTAGTTCACTCATTTTGGACCCATTTTGTTCCATTTTGATTCTTAAAGCTTCCTCTACTCAAAATCTATCTTCCTACGGTCTCAAAACACGAGAAAGGCCTCAGAAAAATACCTCTCTGATCGAAGAACACAGCTTTGTTTTTCTAGCCGTCTGGCTGGGTTGCACTGCCCTCCCCAGCCATTGCTTTTGATTCCAAATGGTCCTTATGATCACCAGAAAGCCAACCCAAACATTAAAATCGACCCACAAGACCTAAAGCCCAAGTTCGAACTTTCAAACCAAACTCACCTTCGCGGTTTTCAGTTCTCCTCCGCCGTGGCTCAGCCATCACCGTCTCGGCCATCTCAGTCACACTCAGAGAATCTCACACGAACACATGTATATGGTGGTGGGGTTGTTCATGTAGATGGATGTTTGTTTTTGAGAGAAAAATGGAGAATAGGTGCTTGGGTTAGAATGAAACAGAGAGGATGATATCTGATGATGATCAGATAAGAGAGAGAGGAACATGGACGATGGAGATTGAGAGATTAGATGAGATGAAGGGTAGAGATGGAAAGTGGGTGAGATTAAATTATAAAATAATTAGGATACTAGTATTTAATTAGGATAGATCCACTTTTTGGGGAAGTGACCAATGTCACTCATCAATGGGTCCCACTTAAATATCTATCCAATCAGATATCGCCACATCATCCCTGTCTCGTAATGTGTGCATAGCGTAATCGAACCTCCATGAACCATAACTTTCCCGTCCGACGTCCAATTTCGACGTTCCACCTGTCTATGGACTCGTATCGACCCGATCTACGGAACGGTCCTCGACCCTTAGCCATCAAACCTTCCGAGTCAAAATTCAAGATTTTGCCCACAATAAGGGGCAAAACAACCATTTTGCACTGTTCGTTAGATTTCGCTCAACTAATCACCGATTAATCTCTCTAAATGGGCCCCAGATATTTTCCCTAAGGCCTAATGGACACATGCACCCTCCTTGTCTGTGTTCGTCCAAACCAAACCCGAAACCCAACCCCCATTTTGTACAACCCACACTCCACACCCCCTAAATCTAATTCGATGCTGGTGGCACGTGAATGAAGCAGAGAAGATGAGGTGAGACGGTGATTATAGGGCTGACGACGTCGACCGTCGTGGACGGTGGCCAGAGACCCGATAAGGTAAGGTTTCGATTTCAAATTCAAAATTTTGTGTTTAAACGTTATGGGTGTTTTCTGGTGTTTGGATGATGTCTATTGGGTTTGTAGGAAGGTCTAGGGGTGGTTTTGGTTGGTGGGAAGTGGCTGAGCCACCCTGGGAATGGATGGGAAAATTGGGTCGTGAGAAGGGATTCGAACCAAGGGGTTTTATAGGGTTTTTCTTCGTTCTAATCATATGGTTAGGTTCTTAGGACTGAGACAAAGAGATTAGTATTGAAAGGATGGAAAAAGGATGAAAAATGGGAGAGAAAACTGCCTGAACCGGTTTCGTCAGTTTGACTGGACCGGGTTGTAGAGACGGACCAGACCGGCGGGTTAGCTGGAGATCAAGGATGACCGTGCAGGGCGCGTGGCTCCCACGCACAGCCCCTTTAGGCAGCGCGTGTCGGCGCGTGGGGAGGATTCTGCGGAAGTGTCCAACATATGAAATCATCCTTTCGATGTAAAGAACATTTTGGGACTGGTTTCGAGTCGATCGGACATCGTTTCGATATAGATGGGGACGTCCGAAGGTTTAGGATTGACTTTAAAAATAGTTAAAAATTCTGGAAAATTAAGGGGCTTTAATGAGGGATTATTTAAGTAGTTAGTAACCCTATATTACGATTTGGACAAGTTTGGGAACCCCCAAGACGGTGATTAACCCGAGAGAGGCGTATGGCGCGCGTGTCGAGGCGGTAGTTAAGACGATCTGTGAGTGGACCTTGTTTTCTATATTGATGCATGCATAAATATTTTATGTGTTTATAAACATGTTTTGTGATGCCATGAGTGCATTTGTGTGTGTTTATAGATTTGCATGTATTTCGAGGTTTTTGGTTTTATACGGTGCTTATACAAGTTTGTGGTTTCGGTTTAATGAAATGGATTTGGATTTGAAAAGGGTAAACTCGGGCATGAGACCCATATGGTTTTGTCTCGAGCATATGGCCCTATTGATGACCTACGGGTCTGAGTCGGGGTCGCGACGAGTGCTATGTGCACAGCGACAGACGACACGACGCTCGCCTCCGGACTGAGGATGTGTTCCTTCCGGAGAGGTCACGATGCAAGTTCTGTTGTTGAGCAGCCACTGGAGGCTCGACTTCGGAGTTATGATGGTTTAGGAAATTGATCGGTGATGTGTGCACCATGATCTATAGGTGGTCGCGTCGGTTGATATGTTCACGGCGACATACCAGGAATGAGAGTGGTCCTAGACTGATGGTTGCATG
Source organism: Prinsepia uniflora (assembly GCA_032719365.1). Lineage (NCBI taxonomy): Eukaryota > Viridiplantae > Streptophyta > Magnoliopsida > Rosales > Rosaceae > Prinsepia > Prinsepia uniflora. The sequence continues at coordinate 13,337,757 of CM064864.1, read as the reverse complement.
CATCATTATGATTAGAATCGTGAGTGACCCTGAGATATGGGGCTCGATGCCCAGTTGATTTTGAGTTCGGGCTTGAGGCCCAGTTGATTTACGTTTGTGTTTTCGGGTCAAGGACCACTAAATGGATTTCTGGTTTCATGACGGTTTATGAGGACCGGGAATGAACCCTTTGAAAGGTTTTGAGAAGAATTACAAATGGTTTTTCATATACCATTCTTTTTTATGGATTTTCTCCTCCGGGGAGGGTCGTTGGACTGGGTGGACCCCGGAGTAGTCACGGAGCACTAACTGAGTGGAGTCGCCTTCATTGGGTACCTTACTCTCATGAAGGCTTATGAATTATAACCCACAGGGAGGGTCATTAATCTGCGGACATTGACTTGGGTGGACCCTAGGGAGACTTGGGATTTTAGACACCGGGTAGCACGCGCGTAGATTTGGAAATCATGACAGGATTGGTTATATGTTATATGATTTATTTGGTAAACATGATTTCTTGGATTTTGATGAAATGGTGTTTTATGAATAGTAAATGGAATTGGGAAATGACCCACTTACTCGGATTTATGGTTTTGGGTTGAGTTCCCACATATGGTTATTTGAACATGTGGTTTGGTAAATGGTTTTCGAATTCATGCATGCTTTTTAGTGAAGGGTTAAAATGTCTTTTGTGAAAAAGTTTTTATAAATTCTTGTTTTGTTCACTCACAGCTTTTAATGTTTTGAATACCCTTTAGGTTGATCGCGGATGCGGGTTGTAGCAGAGACCGAGACATCACACTCCTCCTTCGGATCCCGGAGCTCTCTGAAGCCCCGAGTGGGCTAAAGTCAAAATTTTCCCTTGTCTGACACTCCGTGTCAGACAGGATCAGGCGCGTCCCGCGTTAATCCCGGGGGCATTTGGGACGGGTCCTGACATACTCGGTTTGCAAACGTTTTTATTTTGTTTCTACTATTAATGAGGAATTATGATGCCAACTCCTTAGGTGACTACTAGTGTTGTTAGTATCTAGGTTAAGAAAAAGGTTTCTTATGTAGTCTAACAATACTATTTTCAAGTATGATAAATGATAGGTCGTCATATAAGCATTATTTTATATTATTTTATACCCTTTATACTTGACTTTTAATATTAAAATAATAAATAATTAGATAAAATAATTTATTTTTTGATATTTTTGTTTAAATAAATAAAGATTGTAATTTGGTGCGTTTTGGGGAAAGAATCGTCCCGATCAGAATTATAACGAATAAATTATGGACGAAATTCGATTGAATTGTATATATTAAGTATTAATTAATTTTTATTTTAATGCAGCCCAAACAGCGCTACCCAGCCCAGTCCATACGCCTTCATCCTCGCCCAGGCCCGCGTCGCGACAGCCCAATCCAAATAAAATCGCGCAGTCCGTGGCCTAGTCTGCACCCCAGCCCGCATTCAGTTCCTGCTCGGCCCGCATCTTCAGCCCACTTCCAGCTCCACCTGCTTCATCCTTGCAGCCCACTGCGCCAACCAATCCACCTACCCAGGCCCGTACAACCCACTTGCTAAATCAGCCACCTACCCACCTGCATCAGCCCATTTTCTTTCTGATCTGATTTTCCTGCACCTGCCAACAGCCCAGCCACCTACCCAACTATTTACCAGCCCACCCCATCCCATTATTTTCTGCAAACCAACCTCCCTTTCATTAGTTTTTCACCATAATTTATGCACAAATTCAGCCCAAACCATACCTAATTTCATCATTCATCATCATTTTTCATCATTTCCTTTTATACTATTTTTATATTTTATTTTGTATTTTATTTTTAGTTCTTTATGGCCTCCCTCTATAAATAGGGAGGCAAATTCACTTGTAAAGGGTCCCCATTTTCTCCCATTTTAGTTCCTTTTTTTTTGTAGCTTCTCTCTAATTCTTCTCTCCTTTAGTTCATCTTCTTTCTTTTTATTCTTTATTTTTGGGGACCATTTTAATTCTTTTAGATTATTTATTTAATTAGCTTTCTTTTAATTATTGTTCTTAATTTATATTAATTCTTAATTTCATTTCTTCTTTACTTTGTTCTTGTGATTTTTCTTTGAGATCTCTTAAATACATTTTTATGTTTTCCTTAAGAAATACCTAGGCCAAGTATTTCCAAAATAATTCTAGAATTGAAGTTCGCATTCTTATGTTTTATCCTCCATCTTCATAAGGTTCTAGCCGTTGTTCGGTGTTCCTTGTGGATAACATTCCATTGTTTCCATCCACTTTCGAAATCACAAGCTGTTCTTGGATTCCGAAAGTGTAACTTTCTTCCCTTTACTTAAATTCTTGTTATTGTTTCGATTTACTTATAATTCAATATATGTGTTGGTATTTTCTTTCTAAGATTTGTAAATGTGAATACAATCTCCATGTGTTTTACTTTTTGAATTTCATCTACTTCATATGTTTTAGTGTTTAACCTTCAATTTAACGCTAAGTGTTTATGACCGCTGTTCGGTGCACTTAGAATAAGGTTGAAGAGATTTAAATGTTTGACACACATTAAAATCAATAACATAAGGTGAATCGTATTATAAGTGTTTATGACCATTGTTCGGTGCATTTGTAATATTGAAAAACGTATGCATGTATTTGAGATGATTAAGGTATGATTTCGTGATTAATTCAATATGAGTATGATGTTAGAGTGTTGGTAAAAATATGTGTTTGAAGAAAGTTAACTTGCATAAAAGTTAAAGTAGAAGTAGAATTAAGTATTTAATTATTTTTACTCGCTTTCTTTATTATATGATTACAATATTTCAAACCCACCATCTAATTCTTTATTCTTTTATTATTTAATTCTTTATTCTTTATTTCATTAATTCATTAATTCTTTTATTCTTTATGCATTTATTCTTTAATTCTTTATTATTTAATTATTTAATTATTTAATTATTTAATTATTTAATTCATTATTCTTTGATTCATTATTCTTTGATTATTCATTATTCTTTCTCACTAACATATTATTAATATTCCCTAATTTCCCCGATTAAGAACGATCCTTATTTATCAATACTACAACTACACAAAAAAGGTTTAAATTGCATGATACTCAAATTACGTGTTTAATTTAATGCGTAGTTTGGGCTTTATCATTAGATAAGATAATTTTAATTAGATAAATTTATTATCATTAGGCCACTAAGAACTCATTGACTGGACCCTCCTCATAATTCCCCTCGATTAGTATGGGAGAACCTTCTCCCCTCTGACACGTTCATGAGAAAATTACCCAAATACCCTTGAAAATTGAATAAACATGCTAACTACATGTCAGACAAGGGATAAACCTACTTCATACCTCGGATACTCATAGTACGCAACTCCACGTGATGCCTCAGCCTGTATACAGCCCGCGTCCACGAGCAACCTGTAGGATGCCAAAACCAGTAAAAAGTGTGAGTGGACAAAAACAAATGTTTGGAAAAATCATTTTCCGAAGTTAATCATTAAATCCTCTGCTTAATAAAGCTATGCATGCATCAAATTTACGAATAAAATATCAATCTCAAAATACGTGCAATAACGAGAAAACAGTAAAGTCATAAACCTTACCAACATGAAACCATATTGAACATCACTGCATATACGACTCGACCAAAGTACATAGTCAACAAAATAGAAAGCCAGCCCTGTCAATATCTCAACAATGACATGACCACATTAGTGTAGAAGCATACCAATCACACAGCACCAGCCATATCGAAATAACCAACATACCGAACCAACAAATTATATCAACCGATGTCTGCTACTGAATCATCATATCAAGGTGCACTACCGGTAGGCTAATATCAATCGGGAAAGACGGAGTCCTGGACTCGACGTCCGAATGTGGACCGGCTCAGGAATGACGGAGTCTCAAACTCGACGTCTGAGGAACGGTTCTAGTCTCAGGAATGACAGAGCCCCAAGCTCGATGCTCGACGTATGAGACGAGTCTCGGGAATACGGAGCCCAGCTCGACGTCCGAGACTATGCATCATAATATCGGTCTTGGGAAAGATGGAGCTCAGCTCGACGTTCGAGACCATCCAACCAATCAGCATCTCGAGGAGGGTCATCAATCACATCACATCATCACAATCATCATGAATACCGAGGAACCAAATTTCTCGATCAATAACAATTCCATATCTCGGGCCTAAGCCCAAAGCCACAGTTTAATCAAACCTCGTAAAAACAGGCCATTAAAATACTTTTTAAACATTCGTAAAATTACCAAAATCCACATAAATAGCCTGTAAATAATCATCAAGTAATTCTCATTATAAATCGTATAAAAACCATATAAAAATGCATGGATAGAGTTAGGAAGATAAAGTCCACTCACCGTATCACCGCTCACTCAAAACACGAGCAGTAAGCCACTCCAAAGCCTCCGGGACGTCAAAGCCTGTCCAAATCATACCCCAAATGTCATTATCAATCTATACAAGACCATATAAGAAGCTCCCAAAAACTCCGGAACAGAATACTCGTCCCGAACACGCTTTCCGAGGAGAAAAACTTCCAAAACACCAACAAAATGATTTTTGATCGACCTGAAACCAACACCATTGGATTCAGAACATCGAAACCTTTCGAACAAGACCATTGGTCAATGTCGGTCAAAGTCGTTTGAATTGGGCTTATCTTCTACTTTGGGCCTTTAATTCCCTTCGAATCATTGACTTCGGCCCAATTATTATTTTTTTTTTCAGGTATAAACAACATTAAAAGCTTGAGTTAAAAATGTGTATTTCTATCACTATTCAAAAAATAAAAGAGAAGGACACAATGATTTTTCTTAATTTGATAATAAGTAATTTGGAAATGACGTAATATATATAATTATAGATATTTAATATCAAATTTCATATAATTGTCACGATTATATGAAACTTGATATTAAATATCTATAATTATATATATTACGTCATTTCCAAATTGTGTTACCGTGTCCAATCCGACATCGACTCAAAACTAGAGCTGAAGTCGTGATCAAGGAGTAAGAATGTCAATATGACTTAATATATCTGCGTCCACACCTACAACTCCCAACTCTTTATATAAAAGTTCAGACTCCATCAAAGGGATTCCTGCAACTTCGTGATCTCCAACACCAACTCACCAAGATAACTTTACTTTATCCATGTCCTCGCATTTTTTTCCCCGATAAATAATGTCCTCACATTCTTAATTATTCTCTTCAACTCTCAATGGGAAAAAAAGAGGACAAAGCTGACTGTTGCGTTTTCTTATCTACTTATCTTGTACCAAATTTGAAGACAAACAGACAGACTGCAAAACTTGACTTTGCCCTCATTCTTTTCATTTCTTTTTAGGTCTCTTTATATAATTTTCTGAAAAATAAACAATTTAATACTACTACTAGTACTACAATTTAATACGATTTTTTTATACTATAAAGAAAGTTTCTGCAGTGATTTTCTTGAAAAAAAAATGAAATTGATATCTAGTACATATAAACTACTTGGTCAATATGATAGCATCTAAAAGGAAATTTAACGAGCTTCTATATCAAACATGTACAAATAAAATTTGTTAATCAATAACAAGAAAATAGCCACATCCAACTTATCTAAGTAACTTTTATTTTGGGCCAAAACTATTTAAGCATTGTCGTATTAATAAAAAAAAATTAAACAAGAATGTAGAGGATGAAGCTGTCACTGCTACGGTGCTTATCCCCGCTTCACGTGGCCGTACAAATCGAATATGATAATGTTGTTAATTGCGATTGGAAAATCAAGCAATGAATGCGGCCCTTGGAATCTATGCCATTCTCCTTGTTCGGTGATCATTTTGTGAATAACATACTTACGAGGGTACCCCTATCTAGGCTTATTTTCCATTCTCTCTGTTCTATGTGTATAATAAGTGTGAATGATATCAAAATCGTTATTTTTATAATGCTGTCAATATTTATTAAAAAAATAATTTTTTTATCATCATGCATATCATATAAATAAAAATTGATGTATGAATTAATAAATACAATAATAATTCGTTTGATACACACTCATTTAATAGAGTCGATCAAGATCTAATATAGCATAAATTGATTTTTTTTTAACGATACCTACCAATTCTATAGTAACACTACCTGAAGTATTGAACCCTAAAATTACTTTTGATAACGTTGAAGTTGTTGTGGCGACCAATAATATTTGTAGATCTTTGGGAGACAGCATAATTAGGTAGGCTTTATTCCTTCGTACGTATGAATTCATATAAATGTGGAAAAGGAAAAACACATTTGTGTAACCGATACGTTAGGGCAATTGGATTCAACAAAGCTTTGCTCGATCTCTAAAGCAATGACACCAATGTGGGCTACCACCAACTCCACGTGCCACCTTTTGCATGGCCAAAAATTTATTCACGTCCAAATTGATTTGTGAAACCTCAAGATGAAGCAATAATTTGACCATAACTCATAATAACTCACAAGACATTGACCAAAAGAGACAATCATACTAATCAGTGCCGGTCCAAACGTACAGGAGCCTAGGATAAGAGTAAAAAATGGGCCTTAATTTATATACTTAATTATTAAAAATAAAAAAAATTATGAGTACATATCAACCAAATTGTTAAACAACTTCTTTTCGACTTAATTATCTTCCTTAAAATATAGGCATCAATTTACTTCCATGGATCCAGAGTAGCTTGTATTGCACAAGCACCAAGCACACTTATAAGAATTGCAGCATCAAGAATTATTGGTTCATTTTCCCTTAATTCACGTAAGAGTTCAAATACAGCTTTGCATTTATGTGATTTGATATTCAGAAAACAAAGCTACTCATATAACAGTAATCTTTTCAGTCAACGAATCAAAAAGCCTATGTGCTTTGACTAGATTACCAATCTGAACGAAATTTTAGTTCCTTCATTTTCTCTTCCGTAGGTGATCGAATGAAGAAAGGAATACCCCAATTAATTAATAGAAATTTGACCAAAAAACTCATAATTTGGAAAGGAAAAATAAAAGATCAAAGGACCGCATATGAAAGATCAAAGGAAATCAAAGGACGAAAAGGAAAAATAAAACTTAACTATAGAGTCTGAAACTTGAACTGGAGTAAGACACAAGTCAGAACAATAGTGAGAGACTACGAAGTAGAAATCGATTGAAACATTAATGGATTGAAACACAAATTGATTGAAACATTGGACTTCATGCCACCATTATGGAAGAAATCGGATTGAGAGGGCCCTTTATTGAACCGCAGTCGACATTCCGCATCTCAAATTTGATATGTTCTCATTCTTCTTCTCTTTATTTTTTTTTTCAATAAAATTGTGAAAAATTTAGACCCTTTATTTTTTTTCAATATAAAAAAATTTTGAAAATTTTGGGCCCTCCATTATTTTGGGCCCAGGGCTTACGCCCCTCTTGCCCCCTATAATGGCCGGCCCTGATACTAATGGAACATTTTCATTCGAAAATTCCAAATGGGCTATTTTGGTAATTTTGGTCAACAAGAGAAAACGTGTTTATATCCGAAGCATATGTTTCTACAGATAAACAAGCACGAAAGATATTGTTATTCATAAATTAAAACAATCACGATTTATTTTCTTATCCAAATTAAGTCTAAATATGACATTGTTGTCCCTCCTTGTTAACTATGATATTTTATTTTTCAAAATAATCATCCAAATGGTAAATATTCATTAATCAAATTCATAATGGTCATATTTTATTGACAATTTTACTATTATTATCTCTATTATTTTAAAATTAAGAGGCTAAAAAAAATTTATAGAAAAATTCTGGCAAAAATATTTATTAATAATTAAAAAGATAATAATAAATTAAATATTAAATTTATAAATTAAAAAAAATAATAATAATTAATGGAAGAAGTGGGGGTAGAAAAGGATAGTGGACACACGTAGTTACTCCTTTTATTTTTATTTAAAAAAATAATATTTTATTTTAAATTTTGAACAAAAATAAATCAGTAGATGGCATGGCATGAGTCTAATATTACGAAAATGAACTTTTGTTCTCTCATTCACCCTTTACTAATTTCATTCTAAAACTCAATACAGAATTTGCTATAAACTATAATTATAAATATTTATGAATTATAATTTTTTTAAATCATGTTTTCAGTTACTCTGATTATGAAGATTATCTTGAAATTATTCAATGAACTCTGAGTTAGGTCTTTTGGGGAAAAAAATATTTTCTACCTGGAAAAAAATCATGAATGATTTATGCAATTTAATTTTTCATAGAGGAATAGATTTGTTAAAATATATTATTTTGTCACATAATATAGTGATTTTAAGTATGACCTAAATAATAATAATTTCTCTTGATATGGTAATGATTTTTTATTTAGTATAAAAAAATAATCAATTTTTACCTTTATCTACACAAGAATATTCTACGAAGATAACAAAATCCCCATTTCTCACCAAGAGAAAAAAAAAATAACCAAAAATGAAAATCACAAAAAGGACCCCAAAATTGCAAAAAGCCAACACCAACCAAGATCCAGGAAAGAGACCCGAAAAAGTAGAGCGTTATCCTACAGAAGGATAGAACCGTAATCTCATCCGATAGACCCCGCCAACAATAGAACCACCGTGTCCTTCTAATCCTCTACTTAATTCCCTTTGTTATCAACCTCCCCAAATTACCCCTATCTGTTCCCCGATTAAACCCCCTCTCTTCTCTTTCGTCTCCCTCTTTAACGCACACAAACACAATCAACGCAATCTCTCTTCTCTTTTCTATCTCTCGCTCGCTCGCTGATCTTTGACTCACCCAACACCGATCGCTAACCCGGCCGAGTCAGGAAAAATGACTCGGCGGTGCTCACACTGCAGCAACAACGGCCACAACTCGCGCACGTGCCCGACACGTGGCGGGTCCTCCTCGTCCTCTTCGGTCGGGGGCAGCGGAGTCGTTAAGCTGTTCGGTGTGAGGCTCACCGATGGCTCGTTCATGAAGAAGAGCGCCAGCATGGGGAATTTATCCAGTGCGGGGGCGCCCTATCTCTCATCCTCTTCTCCCAATCCGGACTCCCCCAGCTCTGACCCGCTCCATGGCCCGGCTCATGTCCCCAATGGTTACTTATCCGACGACCCGGCACATGCCTCCTCCTCCACCAATCGTCGTGGAGATCGTAAAAAAGGTATTTTTCAATTTCCCGAACCCATTTCAAGTTTTTATTTAAAATTGAAATAATTCGTATTTATTCATTTGTTCAATTAATTATTGGGTTTATATAAATATTCACATGCATGAAGCTGATCATGTTTTGTTTTCGGAATCAAGTGAAGATATTTTTTGAACATTCGAAATATTGATTGAAAAATCCGTACATATGAAAAAATGACACTATTTTATACGTATGTTTTATTTATTTATGCATAACTTTGCGTAAAATTGAATGGAAATTTATCTGTGCTTTTCTCAAGGAAGATGAGCTGTTCGTTTCAATGGCTCATGTTGACTTGGTCTTCCTCTATTTATTTTTCCCTATTTCAAGATGTGTGTTTTTCGTCTTTTTATTTTATTTTTTTATTTTCTCCTTTCCTTCTCATGTGAGCTGTGCATGCATTTGGATTGCATTTTGTTTAGAAATTAGGATAGCAACAAGGTATCCTTATTGACACGTAAAATTAGTCTTCTTTCGTGTGTTTTAATTCTAACCCGAGTTTAAAGAATGGATTGATTTCAAGTCACAAACTTGATGAATATGTTTTACTTCTGACCTGAGTCCAAAGAATAGTGATTTCAAGCAATAAACTCTTTTCATTTTAATTTCTTCTTAGATATGCATTTGTTACCCCTGTTAAATTCGGCCACTTGAAAAATCGGGTATTCGATAGTTTGCTTTTTTATATTTGGTTGGTGAAGCAGTTTGTGTTTGTATCATTTTGCAGCTTAGAGTTCCATGGTCTGTTAACAAGCTCATGTTTTTAATTTATACGCCCAGAAGCTACATTCAATTTTAGGGTTTTGTAGGATCCATATTTTGAGCTAAAGGCTATATCCAAGAGAAGAAGTTTGCTTTTAGTGCCTTGACGCATCCTGTGTGTAAAACATCTTAACCTCCTCGTGGGAATACTATCAAAGTGCTTTAAAAATGAGGACATAAATTGTACACTATGAGAATGCTGGTGTACTGTTCATGTAATTGTATACAATTTAGAAGAGAAATTACTTTGGCCCTTGTGATTTATTTTATGTCTGGTGTTAATATTTTGCTAAGACGGTAACTTGTATATGTTAGAGCTCGCTGGGTATTGTATTGTTTTTTTGCTTTCTCCTGACTCGTTTATGCACGGCATTTATAAATTGTTGGAGATACTGTCAACCAGTTGGTAATATAATTCACAGCTCGATAGAAACTTTAAGATGCCAGTATTTTTTAGTTGCAAGTAGTGTTTCGTGAAGGGGTATTTGGAAGATAGTAGAAAGGCTCCTATCCTGTGATACTTATTGAACAAAACTGCCAAAATGGCCCAGGATTGTTTTAAATTCCCTTTGTTCTTTTCCTTGATCTCGAGGACTACCTTATTTTTTTCAAGTCTTCAGTTTGCTAAGTCCTCTAATTCCCACCTGTTCTGCATGCTGTCAAAGCAGTGCCTTTCCAAATTCGTATGGAACTGAATGTCATGGCTTTTCTCATAAAAAAAATTTAAGGCCTTGTGTGTGTCTAGTGAGTTCTATCTTGATATGATAGTACATGTGCCACTTTCCTCATAAACATGAATAGCTTTACCTCTACAGGACTCTCCAAGTGCCTCATTAGAAATTAACCTAGATGTTGAAAATGTACTAAAGATCTTGAAGGGTAGTGGTAATGGTGGTTAAACCTTATGTGTTGGTGGTTAAACCTTATTCATATACTGAACAATGCTCGGAAGTGAAGCCTGCTTATCAATCAGAATTCTTGTCAATTTTTCACATCTATTGGGTTTGCAATCAAAGTTTCATGAAATTTATTTATTGGCATTGGATCCATTGGCAGACATGCTGTCCATCAGAAGTATTTAACCAAATTGAGGCAACTGTTTGTCCTACTATCTGCAATCTTAGGTGATTTTGTGAATGTTTTAAAAGCTCCTTGTGAGATATTATGTAGAATAAGTACAATTATAATTTCACACTTATCTTACTAGAATCTGCCTAGATATGTTTACCCAATTCAGTTTGCTTGATTGATCTGTTACTGGGTTCCTAATTATCTTTCTTGGCTTTCTTTCTCAGGAACTCCGTGGACAGAAGAGGAGCACCGAATGTTCTTAATAGGTCTCCAGAAATTGGGGAAGGGAGACTGGCGGGGGATAGCACGAAACTACGTAACGACTAGGACACCTACCCAAGTGGCGAGCCATGCCCAGAAGCATTTTATTAGACAGAGTAATGCTTCCCGAAGAAAGAGGCGCTCCAGCCTTTTCGACATGGTTCCTGATATGGTATGTACTATTATATATATTTTTTTTCCTTCCTGCCAATTGTTCCACATACAAATGCGAGCACACTACCAGACATGATTTGGTTTCTCCGTTCTGTTCTTTCGTTCAAATTTGGTGATTTGGTTTCTCCGTTCTGTTCTTTCGTTCAAATTTGGTTTTCCATGCTACTTTATGACCATTGTCTTTCATTAAAAATATGATCGAAAGCATGGGCTTCAGTTATTGTTTGGTACTTCGTTAGTGCTGTCCTGCCTACCACTAGATAATTTAGTCAAAGAAAACACTATTAGGTTTTGTGATAAAGGTCAGTGGTGAAGGCACCAAGGGACCAGAGTGGTCCCAGGCCTTCTGCCTTTTCCATAATTTCCCAGCTCTTTCTCCGTAAATACATTGGAAATCCATGAATCCTTTAGGTTCCAGACTGTCTTAGGTTTGTGATTTTTGTTACTCCAATTTCAAAATCCAACTAAAAAGCCATATCAAAACTTCCATCTATTTTCATTGTCCTAATATCTGGAAAATACACTTTATTTAATTTTTTGCTATGAATCTTGTGAAGATTCACTTAGACAATCAAATGAGAATTTATGTATGAATGATTGCGCAGCTATACGTATATGTTTTGAAGTTACTTTTTTAAATTGTAAAGATGACGAGGTTATTGTGCAACTAGGCTAGTGTGCAACAGTGAAAAAGTCAAAACTCATTCAGACGAAGTAAATACTTATGCAATGAATAAGAAACTATATTAATCAACATGACAGATATGTGCGTACATATGATGTTGTGGAGTACTTCGGTTCGGTATATATTATGAATCTAAAATTCCGAACTACCGATAAAGGTTAAGATAATATTATTACAATTTAATTGGCTGTTTTTTGCCAGGCCATGGATCCACCTCCTGTGCCAGAAGAACAAGTCTTTCTGCCTTGTCAAGAAGAAGAATCTGAACCTGCAAATTCACAGCCTTCATTAAATCTTTCGCTCAGCTCAGAATGCAAGCCCATGGAAACCGGACATGAAGGAAAAGTAATTGAAGTTAATCATGAGCCTGTAATGGGATCAAATGGTTTACCGCCGATGGTTCCTTTCATCCCAACATATTTGCCCTACCCTTATGCAGTATGGACACCAACTGCAGGACCCCAGGCTGAGCCAAGGGTTGGGGAGGCCTCTCATCAGCATGTCCTTCGGCCGATTGCAGTCCTTCCGAATCCGAAGGAGCCTGTGAATGTGGATGCACTTGTGAACATGTCTCAGCTCAGTCTAGGAGAGAACGAGAGAGGCATTAACGAGCCATCACCTCTGACGTTAAAGCTACTAGGAGAGCCCTCAAGGCAGTCAGCATTTCACACAAATGCTCCCGCGGGTGACCCGGACTTGAGAAAGGGGAAGAGCAGTCCGATTCAAGCAGTTTGAATCGTGGTTCCGGTTCGGGCCGTTTTGTATAATTATAATGTTTCTATTATTATTGTTAGGTTTCATCCATCCTCTTCTATTTTTTCAGTGGCTCGAAGTGTTCTAAATAACCTAGGCTAGATTAAGTTGGAAAAAAAAGGTTATTCTTTCTAATTGTAAACAGCTAGAAATTTCAAATTATTGAATCAATTTGGTAACATACTATTGCGTTTCTGCCTTGTATATATATATATCTGTCAAAAAGCAGAAGCAGTTCCAGGGGCAATGCAGCTATTTTCTCTGCTTAAAAGCACGGTTCTTGACCCCAAGACAGTTAGCAATAGTCTCCCCTTGCTTTCTACATGATCAAACTGCGGTTGCCTTGCTTTTTCTTGCCGTGGTTGTCGTTGCTGTTGGCGGCGGAGGTTCGTTTAATGCCTCTTGATGATGGCGGCTGCGAAGGAAGCTCGTTTAAAATCTGAATTTGACGGCTCTGTTTTTGAAGCGCCACTTGTTGGTACCGAAGCTATAACTACTCGCCCCTTTTGATATCATCAAGATCAACATTATTGGTCTCTGTTGTTGGCCAGCAGAACTGGAACTCGAACTCTTTTGAAATTTGACGGCGGCTACTGAAGTAGCATCAGAAGAGTTGGTGACAGGCGGAATTTAGTAATGAAATTAAGATTTGATTTTGAATGAGAAGCGGAGTAGAACAGAACAGAGCAGAGGAGTTGGTGTGAAGTTTTTTTGTAGGGTCGGTGGGTAGCGGTTATTTCCTCCTAATCATGATCTCAATTGGAAATCTGATGCTTATCTTACGGTATTACCCTTGAATTTCAATTTTTCACGGAATCGCAATGACGTTTAAATAATTCTCTTAAAAAAATCACTCCCAACATGCTCTATAATTTAGATAATCGTAAGTCTGGATTGAAATGATCATTTATTTCCCTTTGATTTGCAATAAGCTCTATTTGACATTCCTTGAAATATTGTTCCACGCCTACGGGACATCTTCCAAACTCTGTCCATGTTGATATCATCGTATATTGACTTTCGGATGAAAAGAATTTGGATTTGCTCGTTTCTTCTGATGCTAGGTTGGCTTATAGATGGACACCTTCCCAAATGGCTAGTCATGCCAGCTGAGGTTTGCCTTGGATTATGTTCACGTTCAGCTGTGCGGTTTTGGTTCCACTTGATGATCTCACATTGTCGTCTAGTATTTTCATTGGGACCCTTACGGTTTGTTTGGTGTTTCTGAGGCTTGGGCTTTCAACCTCCCGCGTCAGGGTGGTAAAGCCACTTTTGTGGACTAAAATGATAAGAAACAATCTTACTTTTATATTAAACCTTTAAGATGGTAGAGAATTTTTGTTTGATAAGTAACTTAGAATTCAAGTCAAACTTGGAAGTTAGGTCAAATTTGGTGGCTAGGCTAAATAACTAGGAGTTCAAGTCAAAATTGGTGGCTACATAACTTAGGTGGCTAAGTAAATTGGAGTTCAAGTCAAACTTGGCAGCTAAGCTAGTTTGTTGCTTGATGGTTAACTTTGTAACTAAGTTTGGTGGGTTGCTTAATAGTTAAGCACCTTAATTGAAGGGGGAAACTCTTTCTATAAATAGAAGACATCTCTCTCATTTCCAAGTAATCCCAAAAATTCAAGAAGGAAAAGATCATATTTTGGGTGAAAATGAGACTTTTTAGAGAGAAAAAAGTGAGGTTTCTCCTAAATATTGTCTTTCATTTACTTAGAGAGGTGTATTTTCTTCTATTATAAGAGAGTATTGTCAATTGTGCTCTCCTTATTTTAGAGAGAAATTTTTGTAATTCTTTTATAATAGTGAAATTCTTCTACAATTTGCCCGTGGTTTTTCTCATTTATACTTCAGTTGTAATTTTGTGCCACCTACCACAACATCCTAACAGTGATATCAGAGCGCCAGGCTTATAACAGATTTTCGTGCCACGGTCAGATCCAGTTAGTGAAAAGGAGGCATCTTCAATAATGGCAACGAAGTATGGATTAAAGAAGTTGAATGTGAATAATTTTTCATTGTGGAAAATGAGAATAAAAGCAGTTTGAGGAAAGATAACTGCTTGGTGGCAATTGGAGAAAGGTCCGACGAGATCACTGACGATGGCAAGTGGAACGAGATGAATGGCAATGTTATTGCCAATCTGCACCTAGCACTAGCCAATGGAGTATTGTCAAGTGTGGCATAGAAAAAGACAGCAAAAGATATATGAGATACTCTGACAAAATTGTACGATGCCAAATCACTACACAACAAAATTTTCTTGAAAAGAAAACTTTACACCTTTCGGATGATGGAGTCAAATATGGTGACTAACCACATCAACACCCTCAACGCTTTATTTTCACAGCTCACAACAATGGGGCATAACATTGAGACAGGTGAACGTGCTTAAATTCTACTTCAAAGTCTACGTGATTCGTATGATCAAATCATCATCAACTTAACCAACAACCTTGAAGTTCTAGTCTTCGATGATATTGCAGCTACAGTTCTTGAAGAAGAAAGTCGGCGTAAGAGAAAAAAAAATAGATTGAGAGGCTCACAGTAAGTCGAAGCTTTAACAATAATGAGAGGGAGATCAGCGGAACGTGGCCCTAGTGGGAGTCAAAATTAGAGTAAATCAAAATCTAGGAGTAAGAAAAATGTCAAATGTCATCGCTGTGGCAAGAAAGGGCACTACAAAAAGGGAGTGTTGGCATCTCAAGAAGAAAGAAGAAGCCAAAAGAATAGGTCACGAGTCATCAAAAGCTCAGGGTCGTGTAGCAAGCACCTCAGATTATGGTGAAATTTTATATAGTGAGGCAACAACAGCTACTGAAGGCAGAAGAAGATTTGTTGATGTTTGGCTTATGGACTCAAGAGCAACATGGCATATGACTCCCTGGAGAGAATGGTTCCATCAATATGAACCTATCTCAGGAGGATCTGTGTTCATGGGAGACGATCATGCCTTAGAGATTACTAGTAATGGTACCATAAAATTGAAGATGTTTGATGGTACGGTTCTTGTAACAACCCGTATCTTCATGAAGGGTATAAATGTAATTGTGTAAAATATTTGTATAAAAAGGATGATTTTGCCCTTGTGAATAGTGTGTCAAAAGTTGACTTTTTGATTTTCAGGTTGAACGAGCATTGACCATTGAGTGTGACGTAGTTTAGGACGTCACGAGTCTGTAGACAGGTGGCACGTCCGATTTGGACAATCGGAGGAAAATTTATGGTGTTCGGAAGGTTAAGGGCGTTACCGTAATTTTGAGGGAAAATGTTGACTTTTATTGGACTCTTGGTTTTCACGTAGACCGAGGACCATTAGATAGGTCTCAACGTCCTGAGTACAAAGACAAACGGCACGCTGTCATCGGACGTCGGACGGTAAAGTTGTGGGTCTAGGAAGTTGAAGGGCAAAATGAGAATTTTGGACTTAGGGGCATTTTGGTCTTTTGACCATTGGGCCAGTCAGATAAGGCCATTTGGGTTTGTGGGATTGGATATTTATTTTGCTGTCCATAGAAATCTGGACACGTGGGGTAAACCTAGAGGATTCTAGGAAGTGTAGAATGTGCACGGTTACAAATTGTCCAAGTTTAAACCCGTTCAATTGTTCATTCTTCGCAGAAACAGAGAGTGAGACGGTGAGGATTTGCTGATTCAATTTTGTGTGTGTGAAGCCTTGTGACTTGGTGAGAGTGATAGAGAGAAGGGAGAAACTGGTAAGTGGCCTGTGAGTGAGACCTGTGCGCGAAATCACGGTGGGTGTGAGGTTTGAGTTCCCAGGAAAACAGAGAGGGTCGAGGTTGTGGTGCAACCACAGACGATCGAATTGATCCACACAAGTTCGAAGAAAGGCTAGGACGGCTGAGGAAAACTCGGTGGACACAGAGGAGCACGGCGGCGAGTACGGCGGAGGTGAGAAAGACGGTAAGCCCCTGTTTCCCCTGTTTTGCCGTTTTGATTCAAACGAAAAGTCGTGACTTTTGGGGCTGAGTCGAGGGATTCCATGAGTTCTGTGAGACTCAGTAGGTCCCTAGGAATCGTTTAAACTCGATGCCATGATGGGGGATTGCGTGGTTGGCCGGGAACCGAAACAAAGGTTTCGGACAGTGTTTGTTCGAGCTTGAGGACGACGGGTTAGAGGCTGTAATGTTTAGTTTTTAGGAGTGGAATCAATTAATTAGGCCAGAACGAAGCTAAAGGAATGAAAAAGGATGAAAATGGTGGAGGAATGGTGAAGAACGGCCTTCGTCGGTTCAGACCGGCCACGGCTGAGGAAGACGATGAACAGTACCCCACTGTTCAGGCGCGTGAAGCCCACGCGCAGCCCCTTTGGGCGGCGCGTGAGGGTGCGTGGGGAGGAATCTTGGGAACCTTACAACATGGTTTTGAGTCTAATTGTTGTAACGAATCTTTTGGGACAAGTTTCGTGTTAATCGGACACCGGATCGGGTTAGTTCGAGGACTCGAAAGGTTTTGGGTTTTCGTTTAAATTACGTTTAAACTTCCGAAAAAATTGGGGAAATTAGGATAAGCGTATTTGAAGTATTTGTGACCCGATTTTGTGACTTTTGACAGGACGGGACACGCCTGAGACGGCTGAGGAGCGCACGGAGCGCGATTGACGCTTTCAGACCCGTGAGTGGACTTTTTCTTTTCAACGAGCGTGCCTAACTGTTTTTATCTACATGTTTTATGATTTTACGTATTTTTTCATGCTTATTGCTTATGCTATATCTGGGTTACATACTTGCACGTTTTTCGAGACATTTACGGATATTATCACGTTTTACGAGACATGTTCTATTTCTGGTTTTAATGCCCTGCTTTTTGTTACTGATTTTATGTGATGATAAATGGGTTGAAACATGATTTGAAAATCAAGGTTTTCGGTTTTAGAATCGGGTTTCGGAAAACGGAATTTGGTTTTAAAGTTGAAAAGTGGATTTCTGGATTTGGGTTCGGAATGACGTTTCTGGACGCCGGAATGGCTTCGGGCCAGTGATTTCGAATTCGAGTTTGGATATGGATTTAGAAATGGTTTTCAAACGGTTTTGGATTGGATTTGCTGGATCTGATTAGTGGGTTTAAAGACCCGGATTATATATGACGAGGGCGGGCCCGGATTGAGTTTAAAGACTCGGATATTTACGATATTACCCCCGTAGGCCTGTTGAGTTTAAAGACTTGGGAGTTTAAAAACTCGGATTACATTGAGGCCTGGTTGAGTTTAAAGACTCGGATAGACCCAGCAAGTTTGATCGGACTTTGATATTGGTGGATCTTGTTCTTAGGATACGATTTGAGAATGATCATTATACTGCTTTATGTTGTTGTTTTTCCGATACTTAGTTAGGCATGCATGCTTCACTTTAAAACGGAGGGAAAATCCTATTGTTTTCTTAAACTGTTTGTTATTAAATCGTGTTTGAAAACTCTTATTTCTTTTTAGTCCACTCACATTTTTCCGGTTTTAACTTACCCTCCAGGTCGTGGTGGTATCGTCGGGGTGAACGTTGAGGCAGGGACAGAGGCATAGAGCTTGCGGCGTTTTCCGTTGCGTGATTAGCCTAGTAGGACTTTTGTGCCTGTTTTGTATAACACTATGCTCTGTGTTACTGTTGTATTATATTTTCTCCCTGGTCTGATAGTTATACTTATGGTTACTTTGAGGTTATTTTGGTACTTTAAGTTTGATTGTCAGACGAGAGCAGGATTCGTTCCGGTTATCGAGGTGATAATTGGGGTGGGTCCTGTCAGTTCTCACCATCGAGGAGGTACGACACGTGAAAGGCCTAAAGAAAATTCTATTGGCTTTAGGGCAATTAGATAATAGTGGGTGTAAAACCCGTATTCAAGATGGGATCATGAAAATAGTTAAAGGCGCGCTTGTAATGATGAAAGCGAAAAAGATAGCTACAAATTTGTACATGGTTAAAGGAGAAACACAAGAAGAAGAAGAAGAAGCATCCACTATATTGTCAACTTCGGCAGAAGAATTAATAATGATGTGGCATCGTACGCTTGGCCACATGTCGGAATGAGGTTTGAAGATTCTTGTTGAACAAAAGCTTCTTCCAAGGCTAAAAAATGTATCATTATCCTTTTGTGAGCATTGTGTTACTAGTAAGTAGCACATATTAAAGTTCAGTAGTTCTAATGCTAGAAGCAAAACTATCTTAGAATTGATCCATTATGATGTTTGGCAAGCACTAGTTTTGTCTCTAGGAGGAGAAAAATATTTTTTCTTTTTTATTGACGATTACTCCTAGAGATGTTGGGTGTATCCAATAAAGAGTAAGTCAGATGTATTTCCAGTTTTCAAAATATTCAAAGCACGGGTTGAGCTTGAATCTGAGAAGAAGATGAAATGTTTGAGGACATAAAATAGAGGAGAATATACCAGTGATGAATTTGATAACTTCTGTCAACAAGAAGGTATCAAAAGGTAGCTCATAGTACCATACACTCCACAAAAAAATGGAGTAATAGAGCGAAAGAATAGAACTTTGTTGGAATGGATAAGAGCAATGTTAAGAACTGCGGGGATGGCCAAGTCATTTTGGGTAGAAGTAATCAAGACTGTCTGTTATGTGATCAATCAGTCATCATCAACCACAATTGATCTGAAAACGCTGATGGTGATGTGGACTGGTAAGCCATCTAATTATTCCCATTTACATACATTCGGAAGTCCTGTTTACGTTATGTACAACACCTAAGAAACATCAAAGCTGGATCCAAAATCCAGAAAATACATTTTCTTAGGGTATGCTGATGAAGTCAAGGGGTACTACCTGTGGGATCCCAATGTCCGCAAGGTAATAATCAACAGAGATGTGATATTTACAGAAGATAAGGTACAAGGGAAAGAAAATGATAACACTTCAAAAGAGAAACCAGAGACTACTACATTTCAAGTTGAAGAAAGACAAGAACAAGAAGTTCTAGTCTCTTCTGAAGCGGCACTAGAGCATGAAGAACAAGAGCAAGCTGAGTTTGTAACTCCACAAGTTCGACGGTCAACTCGGGAGAGAAGTGAACCAGCTTGGCACTCAGAGTACATCATGGAGGGAAATGTCGCAAACTTTCTACTAACAGAGGATGGAGAGCTGTCAACTTTTCATAAGGCTACAAAAAGCCAAGAAACTTCTTTGTGGATGGAAGCAATGTAAGAAGAAATTAAAACTCTCCATAAAAACAAGACATGGAATCTTATTCCACTACCACAAGGAAGGAAGGCCACTGGGAACAAATGGGTTTAAAAGATCAAGAGAAATGGCAATGACCAAGTGGAGTGGTATCGTGCTAGATTGGTGGTGAAAGGATTCGCTCAGAAAGATGGCATAGATTTTAATGAAATATTCTCTCTTGTCGTTTGACTCACAATGGTTTGAGTAGTCTTGACGATGTGTGCTACATTTGACTTGTACTTAGAGCAATTAGACGTGAAAACTGCATTTCTTCATGAAAAACTTGAAGAAGTGATTTACATTCTCTAACCAGAAGTTTTTGAAGAAAAACGAAAAAAGAACTTGGTTTATAGGTTGAAAAAATCTCTATACGGTCTCAAACAGGCGCCGAGATGTTGGTATAAGAGATTTGATTCCTTCATCATGAGCCTTGGATACAATAGACATAGTTTAGATCCTTTTGTTTACTACAATAGATTTGGTGATGGTAATTTTATTATTTTGTTGTTGTTTGTTGACGACATGTTGGTAGTAGGCTCCAACAAAGATCGTATTACAGACTTAAAGGTACAATTGGCAAGGGAGCTTGAAATGAAGGACTCGGGACCAGAAAACAAGATTCTAGGGATGCAAATATATCGAGACAGAGATAATAGGAAGATATGGCTTTCGCAGAAAAATTATTTGAAGAAAAACTTGTGGTGCTTCAACATGCAAGATTGTAAGTACATTCCTACCCCTCTTCTTATTAATTTCAAGTTATCCTCAAGTATGAGTCCGAGAAACGAAGCAGAGAGGGTGGAAATGTCTCGAGTACCGTACGCATCAGTAGTGGGTAGCTTAATGTTCGCTATGGTTTTCACTCGATACATGGTGAATCATGGTAAAAGCATTTGAGTCCTGTGAAGAGGAGCATTTGAGTCCTGTGAAGAGGATCCTAAGATATCTCAACGGTATCTCAAATGTTGCATTATGTTATGGAGGATCATAATTTATTGTCATATGCTATGTTGATTCAGATTATGCATTTGATCTTGATAAGAGCAAGTCCACCTCAGGTTTTGTGTTTACTCTTGCTGAAGGAACTGTAAGCTGGGTTTCAAAATTATGGTCTATTGTGGCTACTTCTACTGCGAAGGTAGAATATGTCACAACTACACAAGTTAGCAAAGAGGCAATATGGTTGCAAATGCTATTGGAAGAGCTAGGACACAAACAAGAGAAGATTACTCTATTTTGTGATAGTTAGAGCGCTTTGCATCTGGCAAAGAATCGAGCATTTCATTCGAATACAAAACACATACGAATTCAATATCACTTTATTTGTGAGAAGGTGGAAGAAGGAAGTGTGGATATACATAAAATCCATACTAAAGACAACCTAGCTGATATGTTAACAAAGCCAATCAACAACGACAAGTTTACTTGGTGTTGATCCTCTATTGGCCTAACAGAAATGTAAGCAGCATGAAGATGGCAATTGTAGAAAGGATAAAAAGATTACAAAAGTGACTTTAAGTGAGAGATATGAGGCGGTAAAGCCACTTTTGTGGATCAAAAGGATAAGAAGCAATCTTTCTTCTATATTAAGTCTTTAAGATGTTGGAAAATTTTTGTTTTATAAACAATTTAGAATTCAAGTCAAACTTAGAGGTCAAGTCAAATTTGGTGGCTAGGCTAAGCAACTAGGAGTTCAAGTCAAAATTAGTAGCTACGTAACTTAGGTGGCTAAGTAACTTGGAGTTCAAGTTAAACTTAGTGGCTAAGCTAGTTTGTTGCTTGATGGTTAAGCAACTTTGTGGCTAAGTTTGGTGGGTTCCTTAATAGTTACGCACCTTAATTGGAGGGGGAAACTCTTCTATAAATAGAAGACATCTCTCTCATTTCCAAGTAATCCCAAAAATTCAAGAAGGAAAATATCCTATTTTGGATGAAAAAAAATGAGTTTTTAGAGAGGAAAAAGTGAGGTTTCTCCTAAATATTGTCTTTCATTTTATTAGAGAGAATGTATTTTCTCCTATTATAAGAGAGGGTATCGTCAATTGTCCTCTCCTTATTTTAGAGAGAAATTATTGTAATTCTTTGGCAATAGTGAAATCCTTCTACAATTTGCCCGTGATTTTTCTCATTTCTACTTAAGTTATAATTGTGTGCCCCATACCACAACATCCTAACACGTGCCTCTTCGAGTCTCTCGTTCTCCCTTCGAGCCCGACGGTATCCTTTTGAGTCCCTTTCGTGTCCCTCGGTTTCCCTTCGAACTCCTAAACTCATGTTGAGCCATGTTATGCCATGAATGTCTATGGGGCATCTTGCTTATATTATGCTATTACTCCTGCATTCCAATTTTTCACTAAATCGCAATGAGGTTTAATTAACTCTAAAAAAAAATCACTACAATCTTGCTCCATAATTTAGATTATCATAAATCTGGATTGAAATGATCATTTATTTTCATTCGCTTTGCAATAATCTCTATTTGATGTTCATTGTAATATTGTTCCAACATTTGAGGCATTGTCAATAGTTCTAGTATTATTATCCTTTCTTCATTTTGTTCTTCTCTTTATCGAATTTTAGCTTGCTCAACCATTTTCTCTTGAGTAATGATCTTTTATTGAAATTTCACTCCCTTCACCTCTAATTCTCGATTCTCTTTTATATAATTATGCCTCTAATGTTTATTGTATAATAGAATTGTGAAGTATACAAGTGGAAAGAAAAAAAAAACACAACATCAACATATAAAAGATAGAAAAAAAAAGTAGATAAGGTATAAAATATTTTTGAATTAATGAGCTAATAATACAAAAAGTATAAATATTTAATTTTCTCTTCTGCCTCCTCATATTTAGGAGCCTGGTTGGTGAAAGAGTTTTGGCCATATTCCTTAAAATTGAACTTAGGAGCTCCTTTAATTAGCCCATTAGGGATCTAATGTGTAATGTATGCTTAGAACAAAAAAAATAATACATGCATCTCATCCTAATGATATTTACTTATACTACTCTTTCGATTTATTTAATTGCCGTTATATATCATGATCAAATCATCCAACTCCTAAATTATCATTTCATGATTATTTACACAAAAATTCAATAAAATTAGAGATTATTTAGTCATTCATGTATATATCAACTAAATGGATGGATCACCATGATGATTTTAATTCTTATAAAAACCGATGATAGATGGATCGCAATGAGTATTTTAATTCTTATAAAATCATTTATTTACTTGATACATATGAATGATTAAATGACATACACTAACAGGACCCGTCCCAACTGGACTTTGATAACCTTGCTTGGTCCTGCTCCCGTCTGACAAGTCAACTGAAGTACCAACATTATCCTCAACACTTGCTAGGCAAGGGATAACCACACTGATTTCCACTCTCGATCAGCCTCGATCCTCTTGCCACGGCCTGAAAGGTCAATAAAATAATAAAAGTGTGAGTGGACAAAAATAACGTTGTTTGAAAATACATTTCAAAACGGATCATTTTCCCCTCCAGTTATAAAACATACATGCATAGAGTAAAACATATGAATAACCAGCTCTCAAGCCAAATCACATAAAAAGCATCAAACTAGTCACAAAGACCATCATCAACAGTACTCGTCGCCAATACTCACATATCAAGCACAATAATCAATAACACTACTCAAAAGTGCACAATCAATCACACCATCAAAACGACACTACGTGTAGGCCCACTTGGGAACTGCACTCACGCAACATCTGAACCATGTCCGGGAACTGCACACGCACATCTGGACGTACATATACTCGGGAACTGCACCATCGCAACATCCGAGGCACGTCCAGGAACTGCACTCGCATCATCCGGACATGTACCAGTGTCCACAATCTCAGCACACACACATACCATCACATCAGCAAAGACAACACATGTCATCATACCATCAATTACAATACATATCATCTCCTCATTAAGTACAACACACTTTTGACTCCAATCCCAAGCCAAATATCATCATCAAATTGGCCTACACCTAAATCATTAGTTTCGACTTAACTTTGACTTAAAACCAAGTCAAAACCATTTTGAAATACTAGGCCTATGCCCAAATCATTATTTTCACAATTTATCGTAAAAAGTGCTCAAAACGATTAAATAATCCATAAAATCAAAAAACTAACATATTGAATCAGCATGCAATCATTGCAACTTAAATCATGTAATCAATCATGTAAAATATTTAACTATGCATGCATAACAGTTTATAAAACAAACGTTCACTCACACGCCGTCCAAACTGCTCAATTCTGAGTTACGCGCTTTTCCGTAAATTTTAGGAATCGCAAATCTTGCCAAAAACCACCACTAAGGGTCACTAATGCGTCAAATAATGTCATATTAAAATCCCATAATTTTATGGGATCAAAATACATATTTAAAACGAAACATAACATTTCGGACCCTCGAAACTATATCGAAACGGTGTCTGATCGACTCAAAACCTATGCCAAAATATTTGTTACATCGAATAGATTAAAAGTCATGTTGACCGTACCTCGAAAACAGTGACCATGCGCCCTCACACGCCTGCTACAGTGACCCAATTATTGTTCATCTTCTCAGCCCGTTTCTCTGCAAAATGGGTATTCGACCCGGTTTCACGACCCATTTGGAATTCCTTCAATTCTGCATCAATTTGCACAATTCTTTTGTCTAATAGTATCGTTATAACCCTAATTAAGGTTCTACGATTTCAATTTCACGAGTTTTTACCTCGAAGTAATCCAACCCAACCTCGAAATTTTGAAGGTGTCGCAGGGTTCGTTCTGGGTAAATTTCAGTCAATTCGCTTCAATTTCTGGTTGTTCAGTTCGTACTGAACTCAGAAAGCTTACCTTAAGCTTGGTTTCCGCAATTATAATCCAAGGATTCAATTTCAAAATACCAAAATTTCGAATTTCTTGGGTGCGGGTTTCGGGTTTTTTCCTCCCTTTCTTCTCTCGTTACATCGAATAGATTAAAAGTCATGTTGACCGTACCTCGAAAACAGAGACCATGCGCCTCACGCGCCTGCTACAGTGACCCAGTTACTGTTCATATTCTCGGCTCGTTTCTCTGCAAAATGGGTATTCGACCCGGTTTCATGCCCCGTTTGGAATTCCTTTAGTTCTACATCAATTTGCACAATTCTTTCGTCTAATAGCATCGTTATAACCCTAATTAAGGTTCTACGATTTCAATTTCACGAGTTCTTACCTCGAAGTAATCCAACCCAACCTCGAAATTTCGAAGGTGTCGCAGGGTCTGTTCTGGGTAAATTTTAGTCAATTCCCTTCAATTTCTAGTTGGTTCTGTTCGTACTGAACTCAAAAATCTTACCTTCAGCTTGGTTTCCGCAATTATAATCCAAGGATTCAATTTCGAAATACCAAAATTTTGAATTTCTTGGGTGCGGGTTTCATGTTTTTTCCTCAATTTCTTCTCTCGTTTTACTTTTTGCTTGTCACTTTTTAATCTTCTCAATTGATCGAACGTCTCAATAGGCAAGGCTGGGTGGTTGTGTGTTTGATCCCCTTGATCAAGTATCTGTTTACCTTTTGTTTGTGTACAATTCGAACCTCACGTCCACATACTTACACACGACCAACATGCAACTAATCTGACATTTACAAGTGACATATGTCACTTAGAGAACTAGGTGAGTCATCAATTGGTTGAATCATCAATTCCTAACCAAATTACCATTTTACCCTTTACCCATAAAATTACCAAAATACCCCTCGCCATTTTAGACTTGACTTCGTTTTCAACATGCCGCTTGTCTACAGATTCAACATCTCGAGACCTACACAACGTTCCTCACAGAAAGTCCAAAAAGTGTCCCGAACAAAAAGTCAATTTTTTGACCACCACATTTACAAGGGAAAAAACGTCATTTTATGACAGGACCCGTCCCAACTGGACTATGATAACCGTGCCCGGTCCTGCTCCCGTCTGACAAGTCAACTGAAGTCCCAAAATTACCCCTTAGCACCTGTTAGACAAGGGATAACTGCACTGATTTCCGCTCATGCCTCCGCCTCTCGATCAACCCCGAACGTCGTGCCACGGTCTGCAGGGTCATCAAAACAGGAAAGGTGTGAGTGGACAAAAATAATATCATTTAAAAATACATTTCAAAATACATCATTTACCCTCTAGTTTATCAAACCATGCATGCATAGAATCAAACATATGAATCCTTTCATAAAACCATTTTATCATAAAATAAAGCACATAACTCGGGAATTACACATCCGATCCCTCTGCGAATTACGCGTCTGGTGTCCCTCCGGGAATTACACATCCGGAGTCACTTCGGGAATTACACATCCGAAGTCTACCCAGGAATTACACATCTGGGGGCACTGAACATAAATCCAATCAAAAGCTTTATTTCAAAATCATCATTAAAACCACGACAAAATCATTTATCACGGGGTCTCAAGCCCAAATCTCATTTCTCGTGAATCCGTAAAATCATTAAATAATTCAATGCACATAAATCAGTAAAATCATATCCGAAAATCATTCAATTCCATAAAATCATCTTTAACTCACAATCCAAGTCAAAACATCCTTTTAAATCCCGGGCCTAGCCCAAAATCATCAATTGTACTTTCTTCGTAAAACGTGCCCAAAACACCAATTAAAATAATCATTAAATCTCGTAAATAATCATATCAAATCATCTAGCAATCATTGAAAATCAAATCATGTCATAAATCATGTAAAAAATTTAACTATGCATGCATCTCAATTTATAAAACAAACGTCCATTCACACACCTTCCATATCGCTCGTTTTCCGAGCTGCATGTTTTCCATAATTTCCGAAATTTTCCAGGAATCGTGAATCTTGTCCAAAATCATCACTAAGGGTCACTAATGACTCAATGAATATCCTATAATTTTTCCATAATTTTCCGGAAATTAAATATGAATTTAAAACGTAACATAATCCTTCGGACCCTCGAAACAATATCGAAACGGTGTCCGATTCACTCGAAACCAACGCCAAAATGCTCATTACATTACATAGAATAAAAGTCATGTTGAACTCACATTGGGAATCGTGCCCACGTGCCCTCGCGCGCCTGCACAGTAATTGCTACAGTGTCACTGTCCTCGCCCGTTTACCTACAAACGGATCCCTGCAACCAGCGACACAACCCGGTTCAATCCTGTCCAATTTCACATTAATTTCTTCAATTGATTCGGCTAATCTCATCGTTGTAACTTTAATTTCAGTTCTGTCAAGTTAATTGATCGAATTAACGACTAAAACCAATCAATCTCCATTTTAGTGTTCGACGGTTTACAAATCCAATTCTCATCATTTTCGATTTAGGTTTCCATTCTGATTGACCAGGAAGCCACGGAGGGGTCCTATGAACACAATTCTGAAATCAATTACATCGATTCTTACCTCGAAGTAAGCCAACCAAACCTCAAATTTTCGAGGACTTGGGGACCTCCGTTCAAGGTCGATACGACCCCGTTTTGCTTCTTTTCTGATTAGGTTCAACTCGCTTCAATCCCAGAAAGCTGAATTCAAGATCAATTACAGCAATCGTGGTTCCTGGTTTCAAATTTGAAACTTAATCAATTAGAATTTCATGCATTTTGGGTTTCGGTTTCTCTGGTTCCTTCCCCTTTTATTCTCTTTTTCCTCACAATTTCACTCTCAATTCTGGTAGAGCCTCACGATTTCAGTTTAGGGGTTAAAGGTTTCTTTGGATCGATCATACCCATCCTCTGTTTTGGTTTGTTTTTGTTTGAGGGAAGCACACTCACACACACGGTTTAAGGTCCAATTCAATCATATAACCCCACCGTCTAACACTCAACCTGACAAGACCCATCCCGATTATCCCTCGATAGTCGTGATGAATCCTGCTCCCGTCTGACAATAACTAAAAAGTACCAATAGTAACCAAACTTATATACATACGCCACACAACAAATCCCAAAAACATTGTAAGACAAGGGATAGTTAAGTTTTACAGACCAATGACGTCACAAGTTTGACTAGTCAACGAAAATACAGAGCATAGGTACTATTACAGATAGGGATCAAATTCCTACTCTGTAGAGTGTCTGAGTGCGCAACGGTCTACTTATTCTTTTGCCTCGCTTGCCTCATTTCTTGCCCCCGTACCCGTGCACTAGCCTGGAGGGTGCATAAAACAGTAAAGGTGTGAGTGGAAAAATAAAGTTTGATAAGTACATTTACCAAAACACATTTCTTACCCTCCAGTTTTCACAAACGTGCATGCATAACATAAAACATGAGTAATAGTATGAAATCAGTTCATGATATAAAGCATCATTTTCTAAAGTATCTGGACACAAATATCAATAAATCATAATACCACCAATCCTCAATATCCAATCTCAATATCCATATAACCCGTCACGATAACAATGCAACGCGTGCAACTCGGTGTTTCACGTCCGAGTACATCCCCAAGGATCTACGCCGTCTGGGGGGATATCAGCTCTAGGATCAACGACGTCTAGAGGATATCATCATAATCCCACGCTTCTACGAGTGAGCCTCCTTGGGAGGTACTCATTTCCAGGCAGTGGTTCGTGACTACTCCAGGATCTACGACGTCTGGAGGAGACTATCAAATCACAGAGGATGGTATATGTGGAAAAGTCATCAAATCCAGTAATCTTATTTTAAAATCATTTATGTCTCAAATCGAATCAAAAACATTTCAATAGGGCCTATGCCCGAGACATAGCTTTCACAAATCAGGTTCCACAAAACCATCATAAAATAGTGTCCAGGATTTCCTTTATAAATCAAAATTATCAATTTAATCATATTCACATGTGACTCCAAATCCGAGTCAAAATCACTATTCACTTGGGTCTCAAGCCCAAAATATCATTTTCACGCAAATCTGTGCAACCGTAAACCCGCCCGAGTTGCCACGATCACGTAAATCCATGAAAATAATCCCTGACTCATATTTCGAGTCCAAATATCATTTTTAATTCCCTGACTCATAACCCGAGCCAAAACATCATTTTCAATCCGGGCCTAGCCCAAAAACATCAATTTCATCATTTCTCAAAAATCGTGCCAAAAAATAATATAATAATCATAAAATCGTGAAATCACCGGATTGAAATATCAATCCTGACAAATCATAACAAATCATATAATAAGGCATTTTAAAATCATATATGCATGCATCACGGTTAGAAAATAAAGTCCACTCACACACACCGTCCGGATTGCTCAGCCTCGAGCTGTTCGCTTTCTTCCGACGTCCCGGGAATATTCCAGCCTGTCAAACAAAGTGATTTAAGGTTACTAGACTATCATATGATCCTCATATAAGAATCCCCTAATCGTCGGAATTTTATAATATTATTTAAATATAAACTAAACGCGTCGGGTACTCGAAACTACTCTGAAACCATATCCGATTGACCCGAAACCAACGCGGATAGGTTCGTATCATCGAGAACATCAAGTTTCATGTTGACCACATCGCCAGAATCCCATCCACGCGCCCTCACGTGCCGCCGCAAGCGGCTGCGCGTGAAAGGCACGCGCGTAGCACAGTGTTGCTACAGTACGTCGTCTTCACCCGGATTGTCTGATAAATGGGTTGGAAAACCCGCGATAGAACCCGATTCAAACTCATTCAATTCGACCTCAAATCGACCCATTCTTTCAACTGATCCCATCTAATCCAACTCCATTTAAGTTCTGTAAGTTCAATTACCTCAATTAGGGTCTAAAACCTCACGACTTCACGATCAACCTTCGACGGGTCTCCTATTCGGGTTTATCGATTTCGTCCCTGATTTTGAAATTATTTCATACAGTTAGTATCGTGAGAGTGTAAGGAACGTTTTTACAAGTTCAATTTAAGAATTCCTTACCTCTAACTGGTTGAACCCAAGCTCGATTTTAAGCAGCCATGGACGCTTCTGTTCTTCCCCAATTCGACACGATTTCTCTTCGTTTTTGTTGCAGGGAGTTTCGTTTTGATCCCAGAAGTCGAATTTAATCCTCAATTTCCCTTCTCCTAGCTCACAATTTCGAATTCGAATTTCCCTTGATTTTCTGAATTTTCGAACCGTGTACACCCGTCACCTCTCAGTCTCTCGAGTTCCTTTCTTTCAATTCGGTTCCTTAAGCTCTCAATTACACAAATACACAATGAGGCTGAGACAAATGGACTTATCAGTTGTTAATTTGATAATGATTAAGACAAACCATGATTTAGGGGTAAATGTCCATATGATTATATTTTCCTTAAGACCCGATTCCATGTTCTCTGGGGCAAGAAGAAGACAAAGGACAGGTGTCATTGTCTAATCATGGTTAAAAGACCATTTTGCCCCTGGTTCGACAAATTACCATTTTGCCCCTAGACTTCCGTGACCCATAACTTGGTCACCCGAACTCCATTTTCGACGTGCCGCCTGTCGTTGTACTCAAGGCATCGAGACCTACCTAACGGTCCTCGAATCGTGTGAAAATTAGTTGTCAAACAGAAAGTCAACATTTTCCCCTTTTCGTCCAAATTACGAAAATGCCCTCGAACTTCCGAACGTCATAACTTTTTTCCTGATCGTCGGAATTGGGCGTGCCACCTGTCTATGGACTCGTGGCGTCCCGAACTACGTCACGGTCATCATGCAACGTCCGTTTGATTCACCAATCAAAAAGTCAATAAATTGACCATACTATTCACAAGGGTAAAAACGTCATTTATTCATTATTTTACAAAATTACATTTTCCGAATTTCCGGGGCGTTACAACCTTCCCCCCTTAAGAAATTTCGTCTCCGAAATTTCAATGAAACAAATACGGGTATTGCTCTCGCATCTGTGTCTCAGGTTCCCACGTAGCCTCTTCCACGTTCTGATTTCTCCAAAGAACCTTCACTAAGGGAATCGTCTTTCGTCGAAGCACTTTATCCTTTCGGTCTAAGATCTGTACAGGTTGTTCTTCAAAGCTTAGGTCTTCTCTTAGTTCAACGGGCTGTTCCTCCAACACATGGGACTCATCATACACATATTTCCGCAGCATCGACACATGGAAAACATCATGGACCCTGGAAAGCTCGGAAGGTAATGCCAATCTATAGGCAACCCGTACAATTCTTTCAACAATCTCATAAGGTCCAATGAAACGGGGGCTCAATTTTCTGCGTCTGTCGAATCGCATTATGCCTTTCCAAGGAAATAACTTCAAGAATACCCAATCTCCAACTACAAATTCAAGATCTCTGACTCGGCGGTCCGCATAACTCTTTTGTCTATCTTGGGCTGTCTTGAGTCTGTCTCGGATGAGTTTAACCTTCTCCGTCGTTAAGTCTATCAATTCGGATTTAGACAATTTCCTTTCGTCCACCTCAGTCCAACACAAAGGGGTTCTGCAGTGCCATCCATATAAGGCTTCATAAGGAGCCATCCCAATACTCGCTTGGTAACTATTGTTGTAGGTGAATTCCATCAATGGTAGATGCGACTCCCAAGTACCCTGGAATTGCAAGACGCATGCTCTCATCATGTCCTCCAAGGTCTGGATGGTCCGTTCCGATTGCCCGTCGATCTGAGGGTGTAATGCCGTACTAAAATGCAATCTCGTCCCAAAAGCTTCCTGTAAGCTTTGCCAGAATCTGGACGTAAATCGTGGATCTCGATCAGATACAATAGAGACAGGAGTGCCATGTAGTCGAATAATCTCGTCAATGAAGAGTCTGGCATACTGCGTCAACTGAAAGTCTTCCCTCACAGGTAGGAAATGTGTTGATTTAGTAAGCCTATCCACAATTACCCAGACTCCATCGTGTCCTTTAGGCGTTCTGGAAAGTTTAAACACAAAGTCCATTGTTATATGATCCCATTTCCATTCCGGGATCGGTAGTGGTTGCAGTGCTCCATAGGGTCTTTGCCTTTCAGCCTTTACTTGTTGACATACCAAGCACTTACTAACATACTCTGCAATCTCCCGTTTCATACCCGGCCACCAATAATGCTCTCGTAGCGTACGGTACATTTTCGTCCCACCTGGATGCATAGCATACGCCGAACTATGGGCCTCTTCCAAGATCTCCTTCTTTAATGTTACATCTTCGGGAAAACACAGCCGTCCATCCTTTACTAAGGCTCCATCCCTTCTAATTGCAACATCTTGTCGTTCCCCCGCATCAGCTTCAATTCGGAGGACACACAAGATAGGGTCTTCAAGTTGGGCTTTAATGACTCGATCAATCAGAATTGGTCGCACCTGGAAACTAGCCAGCAAGCCACCTAGGTTATCCAATCCTAAAGCAACTCCAGTCCTACGGAGTTCAACTAATAAGGGCAAGCGCACCATTCGTAGATGTGCCACAGTATGAACTGATTTCCGACTCAATGCATCAGCTACTACATTAGCTTTTCCAGGATGGTACTCAATCGTGCAGTCGTAATCCTTGATTAGCTCCAACCATCGTCTCTGTCTCAAATTCAATTCCTTTTGTGTGAAAAAGTACTTCAAACTTTTATGATCAGTGAAAAGTCTGCACGTCTCTCCATACAAGTAGTGTCTCCAGATCTTCAGGGCGTGTACCACCACAGCTAATTCCAAATCATGGGTAGGATAGTTACGTTCATGCGGTTTCAGTTGTCGAGAGGCATATGCAATCACCTTTCCATGTTGCATTAACACACACCCCAATCCTTGTAAGGATGCATCACTGTACACCTCAAACTCCGTGCTATCATCCGGAAGGGTTAAGATAGGAGTGGAGGTCAACCTTTTCTTCAGTTCCTGGAAACTTTGCTCGTAGTCTTCACCCAAAACGAACTTGATTCCTTTCCTAGTTAGGCGGGTCATTGGAGCAGCAATCGCAGAGAATCCTTCCACGAAACGTCTGTAGTAATCGGCCAAACCCAAAAAGCTTCTTACTTCGGTCACTGTTTTCGGCTGCTCCCAGTTTTCTATCGCTTCAATCTTCTGGGGATCAACACGAATTCCATCCACGGAAATCACATGTCCTAGAAAACCAACACTAGTTAACCAAAATTGGCACTTACTCAGTTTGGCAAAGAGCTGGTTCCTCCTTAGTGTATCAAGCACAATCCTCAAATGTTCCTCATGTGCCCTCTTACTGCTTGAATACACTAGAATGTCATCAATGAACACAATAACAAATCGGTCAAGGTACTTCCGGAATACTCGATTCATCAAATCCATGAATGCTGCAGGTGCATTAGTCAATCCAAATGGCATCACCAGAAATTCATAATGATCATATCGAGTTCGAAAAGCTGTTTTTGGAATGTCTTCCTCTCGAATCCTTAACTGGTGGTAACCAGAACGAAGATCAATCTTCGAAAAATAATTAGCTCCCCTTAATTGATCAAACAGATCATCAATCCGAGGCAAATGGTACTTATTCTTTATCGTGACTTTATTGAGTTTCCTGTAATCCATGCATAGTCTCAAACTTCCTTCCTTCTTTTTCACAAACAATACTGGGGCTCCCCATGGCGACACACTCGGTCGAATGAATCCCACATCCACGAGATCTTGCAACTGTACCTTCAATTCCCTTAACTCAGCCGGTGCCATCCGATAAGGTGTCAAGGAAATAGGTCGTGTACCAGGAATTAGTTCAATGGTGAACTAAATCTCCCGAGAAGGTGGTAATCCTGGTAAATCCTCAGGGAATACATCTGGGAATTCACACACTACTGGGATATCCTCGGCCTTGGCTGGTGCATCCCGTACATCAACAACATAAGCTAAATAACCTTGGCAGCCTTTCCTCAAAAATCTATCTGCCGAGAAGGCTGATATGACTCTAGGGGTAACACCATCCGATCTCCCTGAAATATCACTTCAGGTAATCCAGGGCTCCGAAGTACCACCCTTTTATCGAAACACTCGATAGAGGCATGATAGGTTGTCAGCCAATCCATCCCAAGGATAACTTCAAAGTCACACAGGTCTAGGAGTATCAAATCAACCTCTAGATGCACATCCCCTATCAAAATAGGGTATACTCGTATCACCTGGTTTACTACATACAACTCTCCAGTCGGTGTACCGACTCCCATCTCACACCCGATCGCAGAAATCTCTCTATCTTCTAACAGTACGTACTCCCGAGAAACAAAAGAGTGGTAGCTCCCGGGTCTATTAAAGTACGTGCATGATGACCGAAATAGTAAGCATACTTGTCACCACCTCCGGGGCTGCTCGGGCCTCCTATTGAGTCACTGCATAGACTCGAGCATGTGGTCCCGAAGTCCGACCACGTCCTTGTGATCCACCAGATCCACCACGAGTTCTGCCACCTCCTCTCCCACTTGAAGCATTTGAAGCCGAGGTTGTACTAGGGCCCTGCTCAGTAGTGCCCCAACCAGCACCACTACCACCTGATCGATAGGGGCATTCCCTTATGATGTGTCCAGGCTCTCCACAAAAATAACAAGTTATTGTACCAGCCCGGCTAGGTCTACCACTCTGGCTACCAGTAGACCCCACAGATGTCCCGCTAGCTTGTGATGTCGCCTGGGGTCTGTAACCATATCTCTGTGTACTCCCACCACCAAAGCTCGGACGAGTGCCACGAGAAGATCCAGAGCCATAATTACCTCTCTTGGAGGATCTCTGGTTTGAAGATCCCTGATACTGACGTTCTCGGCGTCGACCCGAGCCCGAGAACTGCTGTTGCACTGGCAAGGTCACCTCAACTCAAGCGGCTGCATCAGACAACTCTCGCAGGGTGGCATAAGTTCCTACAGTCACAGCTCCCCGGATGTCATTCCTCAGTCCTTGCTCAAACCTTCGACACTTGTCCTCCTCGTTGGCTACGTATAGAGGAGCAAAACTGGACAGGTTCAGGAATTTCTGCTCATAGTCTGCCACTGACAAGTCCCCCTGATGTAGTTGTAGAAATTCAACCTCCCTAGCATTACGAAATGAGCGAGGATAAAACTAATCCAGGAAACGATGGCGGAAGTCCTCCCAACTCAAGGTGCGGGCATCCATCCCTGTCAGCTGCAATCCACGCCACCATCGATAAGCTTGGCTACTCAGCATAAATGTGGCTAGTGGAACCATATCTCCTGGTGGACATTGCATAATCTCGAAGATCCGCTCAAATTGAGTAATCCACTCATAGGCCTCTTCTGGGTCGGTCTGGCCAGCGAATCCAATGGCCCCTAAACGTTAAGCTCTCTCTACGTCTGGACCCCCAAAATCATCACCAGGATATGCAAGGGGCTCGCGTCTCGGAGGCATATTATGATGTTCTGTAAGAGAAACATATCAGTATCACAACTCGTGCATACTAATGTGCAAGACTCAGACCGTAACCTAATGCTCTGATACCAATTTGACAAGACACATCCCGATTATCCCTCGATAGTCGTGATGAATCCTGCTCCCGTCTGACAATAACTAAAAAGTACCAATAGTAACCAAACTTATATACATACGCCACACAACAAATCCCAAAAACATTGTCAGAAAAAGGATAGTTAAGTTTTACAGACCAATGACGTCACAAGTTTGAC
Source organism: Prinsepia uniflora (assembly GCA_032719365.1). Classification (NCBI taxonomy): domain Eukaryota; kingdom Viridiplantae; phylum Streptophyta; class Magnoliopsida; order Rosales; family Rosaceae; genus Prinsepia; species Prinsepia uniflora. The sequence goes on along the minus strand of CM064864.1, from coordinate 13,302,058 downwards.
TAGTCAACGACAATACAGAGCATAGGTACTATTACAGATAGGGATCAAATTCCTACTCTGTAGAGTGTCTGAGTGCACAACGGTCTACTTATTCTTTGGCCTCGCTTGCCTCGTTTCTAGCCCCCGTACCTGTGCACTGGCCTGGAGGGTGCATAAAACAGTAAAGGTGTGAGCGGACAAAAATAAAGTTTGATAAGTACATTTACCAAAACACATTTCTTACCCTCCAGTTTTCACAAACGTGCATGCATAACATAAAACATGAGTAATAGTATGAAATCAGTTCATGATATAAAACATCATTTTCTAAAGTATCTGGACACAAATATCAATCAATCATAATACCACCAATCCTCAATATCCAATCTCAATATCCATATAACCCGTCACGATATAAATGCAACGCGTGCAACTCGGCGTCTCACGTCCGAGTACATCCCCAAGGATCTACGACGTCTGGGGGGATATCAACTCTAGGATCAACGACGTCTAGAGGATATCATCATAATCCCACGCTTCTGCGAGTGAGCCTCCCTCGGAGCTACTCATCTTCAGGCAGTGGTTCGTGACTACTCCAGGATCTACGACGTCTGGAGGAGACTATCAAATCACAGAGGATGGTATATGTGGAACAGTCATCAAATCCAGTAATCTTATTTTAAAATCATTTATGTCTCAAATCGAATCAAAAATATTTCAATAGGGCCTCTGCCCGAGACATAGCTTTCACAAATCAGGTTCCACAAAACCATCATAAAACAGTGTCTAGGATTTCCTTCATAAATCAAAATCATCAATTTAATCATATTCACATGTGACTCTAAATCCGAGTCAAAATTACTATTCACTTGGGTCTCAAGCCCAAAATATCATTTTCACGTAAATCCGTGCAACTGTAAACCCGCCCGAGTTGCCACGATCACGTAAATCCATGAAAACAATCCCTGACTCATATTTCGAGTCCAAATATCATTTTTAATTTCCTGACTCATAACCCGAGCCAAAACATCATTTTCAATCCGGGCCTAGCCCAAAAACATCAATTTCATCATTTCTCGAAAATCGTGCCAAAAAATAATATAATAATCATAAAATCGCGAAATCACCGGATTGAAACATCAATCATATCAAATCATAACAAATCATATAATAAGGCATTTTAAAATCATATATGCATGCATCACGGTTAGAAAATAAAGTCCACTCACACACACCGTCCGGATTGCTCAACCTCGAGCTGTTCGCTTTCTTCCGACGTCCCGGGAATATTCCAGCCTGTCAAACAACGTGATTTAAGGTTACTAGACTATCATATGATCCTCATATAAGAATCCCCTAATCGTCGGAATTTTATAATATTATTTAAATATAAACTAAACACGTCGGATACTCGAAACTACTCTGAAACCATATCTGATTGACCCGAAACCAACGCGGATAGGTTCGTATCATCGAGAAGATCAAGTTTCATGTTGACCACATCGCCGGAATCCCATCCACGCGCCCTCACGCGCCGCCGCAAGCGGCTGCGCGTGAAAGGCACGCGCGTAGCATAGTGTTGCTACAGTACATCGTCTTCACCCGGATTGTCTGATAAATGGGTTGGAAAACCCGCGATAGAACCCGATTCAAACTCATTCAATTCGACCTCAAATCGACCCATTCTTTCAACTGATGCCATCTAATCCAACTCCATTTAAGTTCTGTAAGTTCAATTACCTCAATTAGGGTCTAAAACCTCACGACTTCACGATCAACCTTCGACGGGTCTCCTATTCGGGTTTATCAATTTCGTCCCTGATTTTTCAAATTAATTCACACAGTTAGTATCGTGAGAGTGTAAGGAACAGTTTTACAAGTTCAATTTGAGAATTCCTTACCTCTAACTAGTTGAACCCAAGCTCGATTTTAAGCAGCCATGGACGCTTCTGTTCTTCCCCAATTCGACACGATTTCTATTCGTTTTTGTTGCAGGGAGTTTCGTTTTGATCCCAGAAGTCGAATTCAATCCTCAATTTCCCTTCTCCTAACTCACAATTTCGAATTCGAATTTCCCTTGATTTTCTGAATTTTCGAACCGTGTACACCCGTCACCTTTCAATCTCTCGAGTTACTTTCTTTCAATTCGGTTCCTTAAGCTCTCAATTACACAAATACACAATGAGGCCGAGACAAATGGAGTTATCAGTTGTTAATTTGATAATGATTAAGACAAACCATGATTTAGGGGTAAATGTCCATATGATTATGTTTTCCTTAAGACCCGATTCCATGTTCTCTGGGGCAAGAAGAAGACAAAGGACAGGTGTCATTGTTTGATCATGGTTAAAGACCATTTTGCCCCTGGTTCGACAAATTACCATTTTGCCCCTAGACTTCCGTGACCCATAACTTGGTCACCCGAACTCCATTTTCGACGTGCCACCTGTCGTTGTACTAAGGGAATCGGGACCTACCTAACGGTCCTCGAATCGTGTGAAAATTAGTTGTCAAACAAAAAGTCAACATTTTCCCCCTTTCCGTCCAAATTACGAAAATGCCCTCGAACTTCCGAACGTCATAACTTTTTCCATGATCGTCGGAATTAGGCGTGCCACCTGTCTATGGACTCGTGGCGTCCCGAACTACGTCACGGTCATCGGGCAACGTCCGTTTGATTCACCAATCGAAAATTCAACAAATTGACCATACTATTCACAAGGGTAAAAACGTCATTTATTCATTATTTTACAAAATTACATTTTCCGAATTTCCGGGGCGTTACACAACCGCCTCCACAATTGCCACTAAGCCCATCTACATAGTGACAGGTGTCACTCAAGGAGCTAAATGACTCACCAATGTGACTGCATCATCAAATTCCAGCCCAACCAAAATTACCATTTTACCCTTACCTTCAAAATTACCAAAATGCCCCACGCCTTTGCTGATAGGACCGTCCCCTGAGGGACATAGATAACTGTGCTTGGTCATGCTCTCGTCTGACAAGTCAACTGAAGTTCTGAAATTACCCTCAGCACTGGTCAAACAAGGGATAATTGCACATGTGCCCACTCATGCCTCCACCTCCCAATAAACCTAGATTGTCGCGCCACGACCTGGAGGGTTAATAAAAACATAAAAGGTGTGAGTGGACGAAAATAAATCAGTTTATAAAATATGTTACAAAAAAGACATTTCTACCCTCCACGTAAAACCAATGCATACATTCGAAAATCATTTCATAATCCATTTCATTTCCAACATAAGAAAACCGTGTATGAAATCTAAAATCATGTCTCTTTCTCAAATCCCGGGCCTTAGCCCTAAACCATTAAACGGGGTCTCAGCCCAAAATCCATAAAACCATATAAACCAGGCCACTGCCCAACACATCCGAAAACATCAGAAATCAACAATAAATCACAAGTCAATCAATCTGCTGGATCTCAATCACCGAGTCCTTAAACTCACACATATCAGGCCTTCTCAAGATATCAACGAGTCTTTAAACTCCAAACACAAACAATAGGCCTCGGGGGATATCACAATAACCGAGTCTTTAACCTTAAAACATATCAATCAAGGGCCTTCCCCCATCACATCAATCAACCGGGTCTTTAAACCCAAAACTAGATCCAGCAATAGTACCGGGTCTTTAAACCCAAAACCATGTATAATTCATAGCAAATCCAGAATCCATCGTAATCCAAATTCCAAAACCAAATCCCAAATCATATTTTATCGAAATGGGACTCATGCCCGAATTTCACGTTCAAATCCCAAATCATAATCAAAACATCATCAAGACATGATACGCAAAAATCATATAAAATCATCCACCAAACCATCATCAAACTATAATGTCAGGGCCCACCCCTAATCCCCCGGAATTAAGGGCTAAACCCCGCTCCCGTCTAACTTACGTATAACACGAGGGCCAAACAGACGTCAAACCACCGTATGACACGTAAGTCGGACAAGGGAGTTCCGGTCCGACAGTCTCAACAACTTTCGAACTACCCAGAGTGCGCAGAGTCTACTGTGGAACGTCCATGTGATGTCTCCCTCTCTCAACCAACAGCCCGCGCCGCAACAACCTGGAGGGTATTGAATACACGAAAAGACTGTGAGTGGACAAAAATAAAGTATAGGTTTTAAAAAAAAAATTAATAAAACAAAGACATGTATACCCTCCGTTTTGAAAACCAATGCATGCATATCAATTTCATATCACACAACGAGGTACGAAAAATCAAACATATTTTTCCTTTTCTCAAATCCCGGGCCTCAACCCCAAACGACCGAAAACCGTTATAACCAACGAAAACCATTTCATCCGGGCCACTGCTCAAAAAATCAGAAAACCTTTATTCCAAAACCATCATTTTCATCCATCGAACCTACTGGATCTATCCGAGTCTTTAAACTCCCGAGTCTTTAAACTCAATAACCAGGCCTCAATAATCCGAGTCTTTAAACTCCCGAGTCTTTAAACTCAACAGGCCTACGGGGGAAATATCAATATATATATCCGAGTCTTTAAACTCAATCCAAGTCTTTAAACCCAATCCGGGTCCGTCCCCCGTCAATCATAATATCCGGGTCTTTAAACCCAATAACCAGATCCAGCAAATCCAATCCAAAACCTTTTGAAAGCCATTTCCAAATCCACATCCAAACCCGAATCCGAAATCACTGGCCCGATGCCCTTCCGGCATCCCGAACCGTAATTCCGAACCCAAATCCAGAACCATATCCACCTCATTTCCATATCCGAGTCCGCAACCATCATTTCGTAAGCTGGCATCCGGAATAACCATTCTGAACCCAAACCCGGAAATCCATTTCAAGTCCCAAATCGAATCCCTAATCGTCACCCGGAATTCCGATTCCAAAACCCGAAATCACATTTCCGAAAACCACTTTGAACTGGGCCTTAAGCTCGAAAACCCTTTTCCGAAAACAGTTTTCCAAAATCCTTTTACTTTCTTTGAAATCAAATCGTATTTCAAATCCCGAAATCAACTCATTAAACCAAGTTTATCAAAACCACGTAAAACGTGAAAAACCGTCATTTTCTCGAAAAACGTGCAAAAACCATAAACCATCACAATCATAAATCGAATCATAGAATCAAGTATAGAAAACATATAAAAACATATATGCATGCATCAATAGTTAGAAAGCAAAGTCCACTCACAGACCATTCTGAAGTCGCCTCGATACACGTGCACTTACTCCGTTCCCGGCCATTCCGCTACCCTCGGCCTTCCCGAACCTGTCCAAAGTCCATAACGAGGTTACTAACTACTTCACAAAAGTCCTACTCAAATCCCATAACTTTCCCGGACTTCTAAGCGTACTTTAAAAGGACCCTAGACCTTCGATTCCGCAGAATTAACCCGAAACAACGTCCGAATAACCCGAAACCTAACCATTGGATTCGTTATGACATTGAGAACAAAAAATCAGTTGAACTCTTCATCGGAATCCGCCGCACGTGCCCCCACGCGCCGCCCAAAGTGGCTGCGCGTGGGCCTCAAGCGCCTACACCCAGACACTGTTCATCGTCGTCTTCCTTGGGCGAACCGGTCTGAACCGGCACACCCGGTTCTCTGCCAAACCTCCACCATTTTCCTCCCTTTCTTCACCAATCTCCTCGTCCAGTCCTAAGCAACCCATTCCCCTCACTCTAACACTTCAACACAGCCCCTAAGTCATCGTCCCAAACTCGAACTAAAATAGTCCGAACTCCCCTGTTCCACAATCCGGCCATCCAGGTCACCCCCCATCACGGCTCCGCTACTAACAGGTTCCTAAGGACCTAAAAAGTCGACTAGAACCAACCAGAACCCTCGACTCGTACTCAAAACCCACGACTCAACATTTGAACTTTCGCAGCAAAACAGAGCAATTACACGGGGATGAAAAATTACATGCCTGTCGATCGCCGCCGTGCTCGTCGCCGCACTCCCTGAAGTCCACAGAGTCGTCCCAGCTTCCCTTCGAGTCCAATTGGTTTAACACACGGCCGCACCACCACCAAGGCCCCTCAGCTCTCTCTGTTCTCTGGTTTCTCCTGAGACCTCACCCCGCACACACACCAGTTTCCTCACGACTCACTCACCATGTAACAACCCGTACCTTCGGGAAGGGTAACAATTGTAATTTTGTAGAAGTTTTGTATCTAAAGGACGATTTTGCCCTTGTGAATAGTAGGCTAAAAGTTGACTTTTTGAATTACAGGTTGGATGAGTGTTGACCCTTGACCGTGACGTAGTTAGGGACGTCACGAGTCTGTAGACAGGTGGCAGGTTCGATTCGGACAATCAGAGGAAAAGTTATGACGTTCGGAAGGTTGAGGGCGTTACCGTAAATTTGACTAAATGAGGAAAATGTTGACTTTTTGGAGGACTTGTGATTTTCACGTAGACCGAGGACCGTTAGATAGGTCTCGATGTCCTGAGTACAACGACAGGTAGCACGCTGTCATCGGACGTCGGACGTAATAGTTACGGGTCTAAGAAGTGTGAGGGTAAAATGGCAATTTGTACATGAGGGGTATTTTGGTCTTTTTCCTCAACCCAATCAGATAAGGGCAAGTGGCAGGGATATTTTGTGCTTAACCAAGGAATGGTGGACACGTGGGGGACACTAGATGGTTACAGGGATTACTAAAGTGTGCACGGCCACACTTTGCACGATTTCAAACCGTGCACTTGGCTTTGAACACACAGAAAACAGAGAGAAGAAATTAGAGAGAGTTCGATCGATTCAGTGCAAGGGTGAGTGAAGAGTGAATTGAGAGAGTGACAGAGAGACACGGCTGAGGTTGTGATCGTGATTTGGTGGAGGAATCGTGCGCGGGGACACGGCGGTGGTGCGGCGGAGTTCTGAGGAAAACAGGGAGGTTGTTAGACAGGGGTAGTAGTTGTGCCGTGTGGTGGCTCAAACCAAGACCGTGGGAGGTTCAAGTGGCTGCAGGGAGTCCAACGAACACCGTGGCACGTGGCGGTGCACACGGCGGAGACTAAATCGAAAGGTAAGTTTCATTCCTCTGTTTTTCCCGTGAATTTCAATTCGAAAGTCGTGGAGTTGGGCTTAGAGTCGAGGGATTTGGAGGCCAGGGTGAGACTCCTGGAGGTCCCAGGAGTCGTTTGGTTGTGGTGTCGTGCCGGGGGAGGACCTGGGCGGCCGGCGGCCAAAACAGGGGCCACGGGCCGTCTGTTTCGAGGCTATGAACGGTGGGTTTTAGGCCGTGGTTCTTCGATGTTAGGACTGGGTTAGATTGCTTAGGATGGGACGAAGCTCCTGGGATTGTTTTGGACTGAAACGGTGGAGGAACGGAGGAGAGCCGGTCACGCCGGTTCAACTGTGTTGAACCGGGTGACTCGAGGAAGGAGAAACACTGTAGCAGGCGCGTGAGGCCCACGCGCAGCCACTTTGGGCGGCGCGTGGAGGCGCGTGGGGAGGATTCCGGCTAAGCTTTCAACATGGTTTTGGTTCTAAAGTTATGCTTATTGTGGTGTTAGGGTTATTTGGTACTTTAAGTGTGATTGTCAGACGGGAGCAGGGTTCGTCCCGGGTATCGAGGCGATATTTGGGACGGGTCCTGACACACCATCTCTCACTCAGTCTCGAGGCACCCACTCACTCGCCAAAACACACAAACACTCACGATCAATGTCCAATTTTCTCTCAATCTCACCCTCTGCTTCTCACTTGTTCGAACACACACACGGGCACACACGACACCAACCATTTAATTTGAACCGTGAAAAATCCTAAAAACCTCTAGCCCCTTGCCACATGTCACAATCCCCTCAACCCTCTCACAAATGTCCCAATCTCAGCTGTCCACTTGCCCCAACCTGTTGCACAATTCCCAATGTGCAAAAGACCAAAATGCCCCTCTTTTGAGTCAAAATTACGATTATGCCACTACCTTTCTAGACCCGTATCTCACACATCCTATCTCCGATGAACACGTGCCGCCTGTCGTTGAATTCAGGACGACGAGATCTACCTAACGGTCCTAGGTCAACGTGTCAAAACCCGATCGTACATAAAGTCAACTCTTTCCCCCTATTTTAACCAAATTACGAAAGTGCCCTCAACCTTCCGAACATCATAACTTCCTCCTCAGATCTCCGAATCGGGCGTGCCACCTGTCTACGGATTCGTGACGTCCCAAACTACATCACGGTCATCGGTCAATGCCCAATTGACCGCCCGAACTAAAAATCAACTTTTTACCCAAACTAGGGGCAAAATCGTAATTCTATGCAAAAATCCAAAAGTACCCAACTAACCACCAATTAGGCTCACTAATCCTTCACTAATCACCGTCTTAACCCTAATTTCCGGGACGGGTCGTTACATATAACATAAATCATATTCTAGAAATACGTGCAATTACGTATTGCATATCAAAATCCGAGCTGCACGTTTTTCTGTAAATTCTAAAAATCATAATTCCTCGAGATTCGGTCCCACGCGCCCCGTAAGTGGCTGCGCGTGAAGCTCACGTGCTGATACAGTACATGAACTGTTCATCGTCCTCACCTAACTGCCTGTTAAACGGGTCGTTCAGCTCAGGTGTTGACCCGGCTCAATCTCCCCAATTACACGAACACAAGCTCACGATTTCGCGAATTCCGCCATGTCTGTTCATGGCTCCAAGAGCTTCAAACCTTGAGTTTCTCGATTTGGATCGACTAATAAATGTCCCAGAAGTCATAATCTAACCTTAATTCGGCTTGGGCTGTCCTACAACTCGAATTTGAATTTAAATTATCCAAGTACAGGTTTCAGGTTTCTCTTCGGATTTTCTCTCTGTCCCTCGTGTTTTCTTTCTATCTCAGTCTCTTAATCCTCTATTTTCTCTCTCTTAATTCTTCTCCAATTCTTCTTTTCTCTCAATAGGTTGTTGGGGAGGTCGATCAAGCTAAGTTGTGGTCTTTTCTCTGGTCTCTGTTTTTCAAACACACACACACGAGGTTCAATTCTTTGAATTCACTCCACCGCCACAACACACACACACACACTCTCGTGCACTTGCCACCAATCTTCCTTAGAAAGTGACAGATGTCACTTAGTGGCATAATCCTGGCTGAATTAGCCATTCAACTGTCCAATCCAAATTACCATTTTTCCCTTGCTTTAACAAATTACCAAAATGCCCTTCACACTCCTAGGCCCGTAACTATCCCTCGGCAATGGGTCGGGTCGGGCAAGCCTGGACCAAATTTTTTGGACTTGGACCGGGTCGGGCTTATTAAATAATTTTTAAATTTACGGGCCGGGCCAGGCGGGCTTAATGACATAAAAAAGAGACCACGGGCTTTTATCGGGTCGGGTTTATATCGGGCTTTTCGGGTCGGGCCTATTAAGCCCACTTGGATTGGACTTACGTGGGATTTTGCAATAAACTATGTATCAAATTTTAAAATTACAAAAAAAAAATATATGCATGAAAAAAAATATTAATAATGAAAAAAAATACTCAAGGGTGCAAAAACGTGGACTCGTTAAAATAAAATACTCAAGGGTGCAAAAAAGTTGGGCCTATTAAGTAGGTGGAGGAGTGATTAGGGTTTGTATTGGGTATTGGGTTTTTAAAAAAAAATTAGGTGGGCTTGGGGCTGAGATTTGAGTTTGAGTTGAAATATTAGTATTAAGAATTAGTTGAATATTAATTTTTAAATAATAAGTATTTTATATTTTCGGGCTTATAGGCCTGGTTTATTATGGGTGGGTCGGGCTGGGCTTACCGGGCTTTATCGGGCTCAGACCTATTGGGCCTATCGGTTTTGAACACCATAAGCCCAAGCCCAACCCGCTAACTCTCGGGCCGGGCCGACCCACGACCCATAGCGGGTCGGGCGGGGCTTTTATCCATCGGGCTTATCGGGCCCCCATAAGCCCATGGGCTTTTGGGCCAAATGGTGAGGGCTACCCGTAACTTTGTCGTCCGAACTCCGATTGACGCGTGTCGTCTGTCTACGAATTCAGTATCTCGAGACCTACCCAACGGTCTTCGAATTATGTGAAAAGTCCATGTCGTTTGAAAAGTCAACAAATTGCCCATTTTTAATCAAATTGCCAAATTACCCTTGAATTTTCGAACATCATAACTTTCTCCTCGAATGTCAGAATCAGACGTGCCACCTGTCTATGAACTCGTGACATCCCGAACTACATCACAGTCATCGGTCAAATTCCGCTTGACCGCTCGAACCAAAAGTCAACCGTTCGCCCAATTCCAGGGGCAAAATCGTCATTTTCTTCAAATTTTCCAAATTTTCCTTTTTCGAATTTCCGGGTCGTCACAGTTGCAGATCCGCAACTTTCACATCCGACCTCCGATTGACGCATGCCGCCTATCTACGGATTCAGCGTCCCGAGACCTATCTAACCGTCCCTTCCTTCCAATTTTTCCAATTTTTCCTTTTTCAAATTTTCGGGTCGTCACATTTTACATTCCAACTTTCAAATGTACATTTCTCGAATTTCTAGGGCGTTATTTACACTCTTGCTGATTTTTTACGAAGATGATCTTGATATAATGATTTAGAAAATTAATAATTTTGATCATGATATTTGTATAAAGACAAATCGATAAATCGAAATGGTGGTATGAGGAGGTACCACTTGGATGGGATGCAAGAATTCTTAAAACAACTTTTTAGTATTTTTGGCTAAAATTTAACTTGAACTAAGGGGTGTAATTGGACATGCTTTAGAGCAGCTCTAATGCAAGCAATATGGACTAGGCAAGGGACGTTTTGACCCTTTACCCTTGTATCTTTATTTAGAGTAGCTCTAAACTAGTCTATATGAACCAGGTAAGCCTCAATATGGCCTTTTACCCTTCACTTTTTGCTTATAACCTACAAAACTTGGATCAAGCTTAGCCAAGCCTCGGGGCCAGAATTACCCCTCATCTTTTCGGGGCCGGGCTCATGGCCCACATTAAAATCAACCATTTTTTTTTCTAGCCATTGGAATGTTCAGACCTAAATTTAGTACATTTTTTTTTCTAGCCGTTGAAAAGCATAGACTTAATTATCATATGTATTTAATTATCAGACCTAAATTATCATATATATAGAATTATCATATAGTGTGCAACCTAAATCTAGTACATCTCTTTTATATCAACTTTTTTTCCCTAGCTATTGGAGTTAGTTATTTTTTTTTCTTATTTTTTTAACTAAAAAATCAGAAATCTGAAAACATGATTTTTCATTTCAAAAAGAGGTTTTTTATTTGAAATTAAAACTCTGAAATTAACATAAACCCTAGATCCATTGATTCCCTAAGATGACACAAATCACCTAAACAACTAGAGAGAATGAATGGATCACTAATTTTCCAAAAAAAAACTGAATCATTCACATTTGCTTGTTCGAACCTTGTAGATGCATCTTACACCCAAACTCAAAACGCACCGTTTTGGGTAACATAATTTAAACATTAAAAATAGAGCAAAAGACAATTTACTACCCTATACTTGACAGCTTGAAACAAGTTCATACTCAAATTTTTAAATCTATCATTTTACACCCTCAACTATTCCAAATGTAACAAATCAAAACCTTCCGTTAACCCCCCGTCTGCTGGCTGTCCGAAAAACAAATAGGAATTAGGGCTTGAGATTTTCGAACAGCCGCGAATTGTGCATCTGAACTCCCCACTTTAGATTTGATTTTGAACCAGAGTCACAAGAGCCGCGAATAAGCCACGAAGAACGACTTGCAAGCTTCAATTGAAGGACCTGGTTTTGTTTTGAATCAGAGGCACAACAGCCATACATACGTTGCATTCCGGATTCTCCCTCCTCCCTCCCTCCACCACTAGTGTTCCTCTGTTTCTCTGTTCCCCCACCGCCTTCATATCACCAACGCTCCAATTCCTTTCTCTCTCGAACCTTCTCGATCTGCGAAGGCCCAAACTTGGTAATTTCAGCTCTACTGCTCCGAACCCCTAGGCCCCAGCGGATTGGGAATCCCGCTATTTACTTCAATTCGCAGGTCAATTTCCCGCACAATCGTTTTTTTATTCTTTCGAGCTCTGTTCGTCAATCGCTCAATTGGGTTTGGAAATTTTGTATCCTCGCAGATGTTTTAGTGCCCTTGACTAGTGGGTAGGAAGAGCTGGAATTACGATTTTGTCCTCGTGATCCGTGGATTACTACTAGTTCAAGAGCAAGTCGGGATCCATGCCAGAGGTCTGCACTTCGTTTTATCCCTCTTTTATCTCTTTCCCTCTTAATTTGGTTTCAAAAGATTTGAGTTTCTGTTTGTTTCTTTGTTGTGTTGAACACTTACCCTTTGTTGGTTGACCAAAGATTTGCTCTTGGTTTATCCTTAAAGTTGCTAGATTGCATCACATACTTATAGGTAGTTTCAGTGACGATGGAGATTTATTGACTAGGGGAAGAGGGAACGGATACAGGAGAAATCTTTAAAGGATGAAGCCTAGTTCTGTACAAAAATATTAGCATTTTATATTAGGGTGGCTAAATTATGGAAATGAAATTTGCGTCATTTTGTAGCGAAATTGAAACATCATCACATACTTAGTTTCTTCCCTACGGCTTGCAGAATATGTCAATCCAATTTGTCTCTTTGGTTTTTTTAGTTACTGTTGCTTTCGAATCTGTAGTAGGAATTAATAAGCTAATGTTTTGTTGAATTATTAAGGGAGTCCCTACAGTGTACAGAATATGTTAATCCAGTTTCTCTTTGGTTTTTGTAGATACCGCTGCTTTCGATTCTGTAGTAGGAATTAATATGCTAATGTTTTGTTGAATTATTAAGGGAGTATTGTGAGTTCTTTTGCAGTCACTCGGTTGTTTTGTGTGATAGTCAACACTAATTTATACTATGATTTCGTTTGAGTTTTGGAAATGATCCCTTTCATTAATTACTGGCCCTCTTTTACTTGGGGTCACTTTGGTAGAACAATAAGCATAGGAAACATATATATTTTCTTTGGCTTGGTTATGAGTTATGACATATAAGGTTTAGTTTGTGGTGCATGTTTCCCCTACCATTTGTGGTATAAGTTATGTGAGAGTCTCCAATAGAAGTTGAAGGGCTAGGTATGTTCTGAACTACGCAGGAAGAAAGATGTATCTTGTATCACATTAGGCTGGTTATGAAATGTCGGAATATACATTAAGATATTATCATGATTTAGTGGAGAAACACTTTGGATAATTTCCTTTATATATTCTGGATTTTGTTACTTATTTCTGTTTCTATGATTATAAAAAGTTCCTTATGCTGTTTTTGTCTGTAACATCACAGTTGTTGACGGTCCACCACTTAATGAGATATTGACCCATGGATCCTGAAGGACCGAAGTTTGGCCAAGGTATATCGGTTTTTTAAATATGGTGTATGTTACGGTGTCCCTTCCTATTTCCTCTTTGGTTAAATTTGCAGTCACCCTCTTAAAATGTAATGTAATCAGTTACTCCAGGTCTAGTTTGTTAAATATGGCTTGAGTTTGCGTGCTTACAAATATAGAGCCTCTGCAAATGAAAAATTCCATCTGATTTTGTTTCTCAAAAACTGCAATTTATACACAAGAAAGTAAAAATGAAGATGAATATTGAAATAGTCTCTAAAGATCACTGCAAACCATCAATCCCAACTCCAGACCATCTTAAGAGCTACAACCTGTCCATGCTAGATCAGATATCTCCTATATTTTACGTGCCCGTTGTTCTATTCTATTCAGCACCTAAAAACATTAATGACAATGCAATTTTTGAGAAGCTGAAGAAATCTTTATCAGAAACCTTAACCAGTTTCTACCCTTTGCATTGAGAGTAAGATTGGGGGCAATACATCAGTGGATTGTGAAGATGGGCAAGCTGTGTTCACCGGTTTCTTCTTCCTGAAATCTGGGGTAAGATCTTATTTTTAGATATTTTCACTTTTGCTTTATGCCCTGTTTCTTTGCGGGAGCACCTTTGTGCCTATGTCCAAGTGCAATCACATGAATGCTTATCTGCGTATGTCTAGATTTGGAGGAATTTGTGGGCTTTTCTTGTGTGCGTAATCCTCCATTAGGTGAGTAACAGTACTATTAAGACCCATTCTAACTATGTCACTGCTGAAGAACCATCATTTGCATTTCCAATTAGAAGAGGATAATCATTTTCTTTGGCATTCCATTTGAATGGAACCATGGTTAACCAGCTTAGGCATTCATTCCATGTCAGTTACAATGTGTTGTCCCCCTCCCTTGACTAATTTATCATTGTCTTTTGAATTGAGAATTGAATTTCTTGTTTGCATTTGTTTGAAGCATTGACAACACTGAATCTGATTGTATTCATACTGATCTGATTGTGATTTCATGATGTGATTGCTTTCAAGAAGGTTATTACTGAATTAACATGATCTGATTGTGATTTCATACTAATCTACATTATATAGCTTCAAAATCAAAGCTGAAATGGAGAATAAATAATGTTGGTGTGGTCAGAATGCTGTGTTGAGGATTGGTTGGAAAAAGGAAAATCCAAGGAGGCGATTTTGGACTTGTAGCAGGGTAAGATCCATCCCTAACTTTGTACAATCTGGAGTTTGCAAGGTAGTTTTTATTAGACTACGATTTTCTGCCTCTGAAATTTTCTTTGATAATATGTGAAGGTTAAAGGATGTGGGTACTTTGAATGGTTTGATCCCGAGATGTGTAGGCGTTCGAAAATGATCATCCCTGGTTTGTTGAACAGGATGAATTCGTACGAGGATGAGTTGAAACAAGTTCGATCAATGGTGAAGTGTCTCCGAGTAACTGTTGTAATTTGTGTGCTTGTGATCGTTTTTATGTATTTGAGCTGATGGAAATGTAAAAGAAGATGATGAACAAATCATGTAGGCAAGGCTGAATCTCTAGTTATTTATGAACAATTGAACTTTGGTTGTCAAGGAGTTTGAAAATCAGAACTTTCATAGCTTTATAGATTGCAACAGGGCTTCTTGTTTCCATTCTTCAGTGATTTGAATCAACCAACTTGCATTCGTAATCATCATAAAACGTTGCTTTTGTATGCCTTTTATTTCCACTATTGTAATGATCATTCTTTTGAATCAACCAACTTGCATTCGTAATCATCATAAAACGTTGCTTTTGTATTTCGTAACCAACTTTCATTCTTCATTGTTTTGAATCAAAACTTGCATTTGTAATGATCATTATTGTTCTGCCATTCCAAAATCATCATCCAATTCTACTATTCTTTGCAAGTTCGTCATCCATGAGAAAACAAAACATAAAGTTCATCATCCATAATTCTATCATAACAAAAAATAATCTTAAAACAAGATAATTCATTGAAGTAGATTCTGTCATTACAAACAAGGTCTAAGTAGCAAAGCTGATTCAGGCAAATGAATTAGTCTTAATATAAGCTAATTCATTGAAGTAGATTCTTGGGTTTGGTTGGTTTTCTTCTTCATATCTCGTCTCTCCTACAAATAAAAATAGTAAGTCTAAGAATTCATAACTCAATCCATATTCATAATGTGGGTACGTTGATAAAAGTTTTTGTACCTTCTTTTGTTTTGCCCGTTCTCGCTCCTTTTGTCTAAGTTCATTTTTTTTCTCTGGATGTCCATAGCTTCAATCTCAGCTTGGCTTAGACTACTAGTTGGCTTCTTACCCTGCATCAAACATAATAATTAAGTGTTAGCATTTTAATGCAAACAAGTTATTGTACGAATCATAACCACAATAGTCTAACATTACCCTTGAAGGACCTTCTCCACCATCCCTTTTGTTTTTTGCAGGCTTATTCTTAGGCGGAAGATGCCTATTGCAAGTCAAGAAATTGTGCCCTACTTGACCACAATGTCCACATTTTAGTGACTTTTGATTCCGTCCAAGATTCACACCCTCAACTTTTCCATTTCTCATATGTTTTTCATCAGGCCCTTTCCTTCTCGCCTTTCTTGGCCTTCCGGGTTGCCTATTGTATTGTGGTGGTAGTATTGGTGGCATATCACAAGTGTCCCAGTAAGTTGAATCAGGGATTGGATTGATGATGTTCCCATACGTCTTCAGGAACGTCTCCTTGCTATAACAGGCGTCCACGTAATTTTCCGGACTATCATTTCTTCTATAGTTTGCCACAGAGACCACATGCATACAAGGGATTCCTTACAAGTCCCATTTTCTACATGTGCAAGTCCTCTTTTCCAAATCTACCACAACAGAACCCCCATTTCCACTATCCACTTGATATTGAAAGCCTCCTGATTGGTTAGTAATTAAACTTCCCGCTCTGGACTTATCGTGCTCCAACTTGAATTTTGGTTGAGGACATATTTTCCCTTCATACTTTGCCATTAGATCTCCCCTTTTAGCAATCCTAGTCATTATCTTGAATCTAATATCTTCGAACATGCTAATGATAGGAAGACTTCGAGAATCCAAAATCCATGAATTGAAGGACTCACAATAGTTATTGATAACTGTGTCACACTTCAAATGAGTATTGAAATGTGACTTGCTCCAGTGTTTAGGTGGTTTGTCTTCACCTGTGACAAGAATATCATAATTGTGTTAATAGCTTCCTAACACTTAAGTAATAAAACAAATAGATGGATAATGAATAATACTCACTTGTAAGCCAATTATATGCTTCAAGACTAAGTGATCTAATGTCCATCATTGCTCTTCTAAATGCATACATAGTGGAAGCCTTGACAGCGGCCCAAAGAGCATCCTTTAAAGCCTTCCCCTTGAACTGGTTGTAAAAGTTGGAATAAAGATGTCTTGCACAAAACCTCAAATCGGAGTTAGGCACGACTATGTCAAAAGCTTCTCTTAATCCTTTTTGCTTGTCACTTATAAAGGTGTATGCAAATTGATTTTCTATTTCAAGGTCATTGACGAGCATATCTAAAAACCAAACCCAAGAATCCTTCGATTCCACTTCTACCATGGCATAAGAAATCACCCATGTCATGTTATTTGCATCCACTCCTATAGCACTCAAAAGCTGACCGCCATACACACATTTTAAATGGCAACCATCCAAGCCAATTAAAGGCCTGCACCCAATTTTAAAGCCTTTCTTACAAGCAGCAAGGCAAATGTACATCCTCTCAAATACTGGTCGCCGCAACTTTTCATTAAAGTTGTTTTTAATAACCACAGTCGTACCGGGGTTTGACTTCCTCAACTCATTGGCATAATCCCAAAGCCTACTATATTGATCTTTAGTTGAACCCTCAATGAGCTTCGTAGCCTTTTGTTTTGCCCTATATGCTTTCATCCTGGAGATGCCACAATTCCAATCCCTTTGAATTGTTGTCTTTAATGATGAAACAGGTATGCTAGGATTGTTTTTAATGGTATCGACGTACTCTTTCCCCAACCACCCTGATTTCACCATTGCATTCTCCCAAACCCTTCCACATGTGTGCTTCGAGACTAACTTCTTTACTTGGAGTGTGTCTTCATATTGCATTTTGAAGCATAAATCTCAAAAGGAAAACTTTCAAATCTGCAAATACCCCTCACTCTGTACCTCTCACTTTTCACCCATAGTACTTCCCACCCATGCTTAATTGCATTCTTGATCACAGCTTCTCTAAATGTCCGACATTCTGCAAACTGCTGGCCTATTTCAAACTGGGGATCATTCATGTCTGCAACTGGATTAAACTCTGGCCATTTTTTCCTTGCATCTTCGTCGTCATCGGATGATTCAACGTGATCTCCAAGAGACTCCCTGTCCAAAAAAATCATATGACAATCGTTAACAAAATTATAAGATACAACGAATAAGGATAAATTGTCAAGTACTAATATATACCTGTCAGAATTAATAAAACCTTCGAACATGTACTCATTCTCATCATTATCATCTTGCTTTTCAAAATTAACATTCACGCCTTCATTTCCCATAAGACCCGGGACTTGCTGAAAACGATTCAGGACAATTATTATGTTCAGCATGATGTACTTCACTTTCCAAGACATCATCCAAATCAATGCCATAAGCATCATTTGGATATTCTGCATTCCAATCCTCATCACTAGAGACATCAATCTGGGTATTCCTTTTCATTTTCACACCTAAATTGACTTTTTGCTTCCCCCTAGCTTTCACACTTCCAATGACATTCCAATTCTCTTCCAAATTTGAAGTATATCTCACAATAGCATATGGATTATTGTTCATATCATCTTTGTGATCCAACAAGACCTCTATTATCCGAGAATTCGAAACAGAGGTGCACATGTCTATTACATCCTGATCACAGTCAAGCTTGATCAATGGACTACTATCTTCTCCAACCCTATACCAATAATCAATCTTGCCATAATCATAGCCCAAACTTTTTCCCATGCTAACAATCTCCAATAATGACATTTTATCCTTATCTACTTGGTCAAAATAATCTATCTTCCCATCAACATAAAATGTTTCTAAGATATGTCCACCATGATACATCCGTATTGAGAACAGATCAGGATCAACTACAATCGTGGAAAAATGGGTAATTACAAGATTGAAAGCAAGTCAAAATGACAATTCCAACAAACACAACTTTAAAGAAACAAAATAATGAATAAATATATAATCTCAAATTCCTATCTAACTCTAAATTAACCTCACAAAAAGATAAGAAAAAAAAATCAAATTGTGAATTAGGTAACACATACTTAGTTAGTGGAATAGGTGGGACCATGATGAATTCTTTTTTTTGTTAAATAGACCATGATGAATTCGATAAATAGACCATGATGAACCGTTTCATCAAAAATTGTTTCTCTTTTATTTTTACAGTAAATATTTATTAATCTGCCTTAGTGGATGCTTGGACTGGACACTCAATCTCTAGTATTATCTGAACATATATTCAGGTAGCAGCTATTTCAGGAGATGCCCTTCGTGCATTGGAGATTTGCAGACGTGCTGCAGAAATCACAGAGATTGATTGTGTCTTCATTGGGGGTGGGGGGGACCATGATGAATGAATTCGATAATTGGGGTGGTGGGGGGGGGGGTGGGGGGGGGGGGGACCATGATGAATTCCTATATAATCTCAGCAAACATGGTGGTGGATTGGGGGGACCAGCCCACTTTTTCATTCCCACTTATTTGTTTCCGTTCTTATTCCCACTTTTCCATTGTTTCATAGCAAGCATGATGAATAAAATTGTCATTTCGGTTTTCACTCCCACTAGCTCTCATTACCACACTAAAATTTATAAAATAGCAAGCATGGTGGTGGTTAGGGGGGACCATCCCATTTTTTCTTCATTCTCACTTATTTGTTTCGGTTCTCATTCCCATTTTTTCTTTCTAATTAACCTTTCAACATTTCCTTATCACTGTCAACAGATATAATGATTAAGGGGGACCAACCCATTTTTTCTTTGTATTTAGCCTTCTCAACATTGCCTTAGCACTGCCCAATCAATCTCCAACTCTCCCAATTCTGAAAATTCTTCCCCCCCCCCCCTCACCCAAAACTCTCAATTCTTCTCCGAGCTCATCAGAGATTCCCAATATAATTAGCAGCCATCGCCCTGAACCCAACAAACCCACCACCATTCACCACACACCTAACAAATTCTCATTCCACCAAGCTGGTTCTCTCAACATCTCACACAATTCATCTTCAATCTCTCCCTTCATCGATTCATCCCATGGGTTTCGAAGGGCTCAGTTGTTTGAATCAACCAGTTTGCAATCTCGCCTCTCCCACAAATAATATCCCATGGGTTTCGAAGGGCTCAGGTGCCTGAATCATCCCATGGTTAGTCTCAGGTGGCTACGATGATGATGAGGAAGACAACGATGTTGACTATGAGGAAGAGGAAGAAAGACATTGAGGAGGAGGTGGGGAAATTTAGATCTAGAGGAGAAGGTGAGGAACAAGACTAAAACAGAGACAACAAGTCAGCAAAACTCTCTTCTCCCCCCCCCCCCCCCCCCCCCCCCACCCCCCCCCCCCCCCCACCCCCTCTCACCCAAGCGATCTCCAGTTTTCCAGAGCTCCCCCCCCCCCCCCCCCCCCAAAAAAAAAAATTCTCATTTCTTCCCTATTCCTTTCTTCTCTCACCATTGAACCCTCTAATGACTAAAACAGAGAAAAAATTTCAGCAACTTTCTTCTCTACCAATTCCTTTCCCTTCTCTCCCGAGAAAACTTCTTCAAACCAGAGCCCCCAACTCTCCTTTCTTCTCTCATCATCAAAATCGCTACACCCACAAAATCGGTGAAACTCTTAACATTAAACAACCATTCGACTTTCAAACTAAATGGTCTTACCCTATTTCGGAGAAATTTCACCATCACCTCGCATCACCCATTCGATTCCTTCAACTGAATCTCTCCCTTAGACGTTCTCATTGAAGACGGCCATGGCGCTGAGATCTGGTGCGACTTTGCCCTACTGCTTCACTGGAGGCTAATGTGAGGAATGAAAACTGATTGATATTAGGGACAATTATGTAATTTGACTCCCTTATTTGTTTTTCGAACAGCCAACAGACGGGGGTTAACGGAAGGTTTTGATTTGTTAGATTTGGAATAGTTGAGGGTGTAAAACGATATATTTAAAAATTTGGGTATGAACTTGTTACAAGCTGTCAAGTATAGGGTAGTAAATTGTCTTTTGCTCTTAAAAATACCATTATAACCCTGAGCACAGGACTAGTCATATAACCATCAGAAATCTTGAGAAATAATTTTCAATCAATAATAGTTATCATCCAAGAAGTCTTAATGAATTGAACAATTAATCCTCGAGTTTGAGCATGATTCAATTACATGTGGAGAGGCAAAGCCAATTACATCAATCCTAGAAATAGGAACTAACAATCTCCCCATTTGGCATTACCTCGTCAAAACTCATTCAATCAAACATAAGACTATGCTCACTCATCTTAACTCGATATACAAGAACTCTTGAGAGATTTCCTGCAATGAGTAAAGCTAACAACATAGGTAGAATAATATCATATGACATGTAAGAAATACTCTCAAGCAAGTATATTGGAAAATAAAAAATTCATAAATCATAGGTCAACCATAATCAAAAGTTAAGAAATGCATTAAAGCATCAATAATATCAACAAGACATAATACGATATCTCCCCCTTTAACAAGGAAACCCAAAAGACGAGAGGTAATCATGAAGAGATCCAGAACAAAAGCAAAGGGCAGCATCAACATCCACACTCTTAGTAGTCTTATGTGCCTTAACAACAACATTTGCAATCATGTAGCGCTTTTGCGTGTAGATCTCAAAAGCAGCAATATCAATCATTGAGACAGGAGAGGAAACACTAATTTTGATGCTTAATGACATGGATCGAGTGGTGAATGGCTCGGTGGCAGCAACAATGTCATCACTAAAGCGAGAAGTCGCACTAAAGTGGGAGCAGATGCGAGTAATGAGACAGGGAATACCAAGGGAGCCACCAGAGGACTTGGACAACACATGAGTCATCATGAGCCCAGCAAAAGGAACATGAAGCTAATTAGCCATGGCAATGGTAACCCTGCAAGCTAGCAGTGTTGGATTAGCATTGTTAATAGCATAAAGAACATTATGACGCAGAAAAATCCAAAGAGTACGATGAAGTGGAGAGAGGAGTGCTTTGCTGGGTTTTTTACCTAAGCCCGAGGACATAACAAGATCAGAGTATGCTAGAGACTTGTAGACATCGAAGGTCACATAAGCCATCTTCTTCTGAAAGAAATCCACGAGGGTAGTAGCAGAAGAGGTAGGGTCAAGGTTAAGAACAGTACTGATGAACTCAATGGTGAAGGGGACTGCAACACCACAAACAACAACTCTTATGCCCCAAGAGTGTGCCTCATAGGTATATTCTAATAGAATTCATTAACAAAATATAAATTGTAAGAATCTTGTGAAAAGACATAAGAATGAAGAGTATAACAATACACAATATCCAAAATTGTATGGTCGTCACGAAGAGGATAATCCTCAAACACAAAATTACGTTCATAGGCCATAGACTGCTTAACCGTGGTCATGGATGATGACATGATGAGAGGAAGAGAAAAAGAGAGCACACAAAGATGAAAGTAACACAACACAAAAGTAAACAGCTTTAAATAGAAGGTGGGAGTGGCAAGGAAATGATAAGGCAGAAACATATACAAGGAGGAAAGAGCCGTTTGAGACCAGAAGAATCCAAGAGTTATGATATATAATAAATGACAGGCATTTATGACTAGTCAACATAGCCCTAACCAAGGACTCTGACATACCATTTTAGTATTTGGACTATTTACCCGTGTGCATAGGACAAAAAACTAAAATTAAAAAACTTTCGAGGAATGGAAAGGCCTTAAACAACTCAATTGACACATAAAACAAAAGTGAACAGTTGACGGCACTTGTGACAAGACATGTAAGTGAAATGTAGAAAGAGTAAAGAACACTCTATCAAGTAAGCACTCCCCCTACACAGATGCATACATTAGCATGAGCACATATGGTAAAATCCTTGAGCAAAGACACAATCAAAATAAAACAAAAGAAGAAATAGCAGTAGAGATGGTGTCAAGACAATAGAGGACACATCAAACATAACATATGCATTTTTAAAAAAAGGTCCATGACAACCCTTCAGAACTTCAACCAATCTCCATTTTTTTTGTTTATTTATTTATTTTATAAAATAGATACCTTTGCTTTGAAATGGCCATAAGTACTTGGCTCTTTTTCCTAACACACCTGAGCCATCCTTGCTTCTCCTTAAGATCGTGACTTCTTTGGTCACACTTTTACAACACCCTGTTTGCCCTAGATCATTCAAATCATCCTTATAACAACCTAAGGTCGTGACTTCTTTGTCACATTTCAGATATCATGTAATAAAAGGGTTGATAGGTAGTATTGATTCGACATGCACCTCAAAAGCTAATCACTTAAGATAATTTAGGAAAAGTCCTAAAGACAAAGGGAGCATGTAGAAGATTACAAAATGTCTTCAAGATAACATATGCAAGTGTACCAAAAAAAAATAGCTAGATACTTAATTTATATATATATATATATTACATGACTAGGCATAAGAGAAGCATCAAGTTGTTCTCACAAGTCACAAAACACAAACACTAATAGACTTACGAAGATAGTCAAATTGCACATGGTCTAATATGTAAGCTAGTTGTTTGTCAGTAGAAATGAAAGACGAATGCAAAGTTTTGTTTTCAACTAGCTCATGAATGAAATGATGTCGAATGTCAATATGCTTTGTCCTAGAATGCTGCATAGTATTATTTGAGATATAAATGACACTTGTGATATCACAGTATTTGGTAAATGACTCTTGATAAATACCATAATAAAAAAAATCATTTGTTTGATCCAGAGAAGTTGAGTACATCAATTACCAGTTGCAACATACTCAGCCTCTTATGGTGGACATAGATATACAACTTTGTTTCTTACGATGCCATGCAACACGGTTGTTGCCAACCTAGAAGACACCATCAGAAGTGCTTCGTCGATCCATAGTACGACTTGCCAAATCAGCATCACAAAACCATACCAAGTCAGTTGTTGTGCTGTGTATGTACCATAATCCAAATAAGGAAGTTCCCTAAACATATTTGATTATATGTTTAACTGCAAGTAAGTGTGATTCCTTACGAGCATTTTAAATACAAGCACATACATCTACACTATAAGAAATGTTAGTTCGACTTTCTATGAGGTACAAAAAACTACCGATCATACTTCGATATAAAGTTGGATTGATAGATTTTCCTGCAGGGTCAAGATCAAGCTTTGTGCTCTTGCACATTGGAGTAAGGTCAGATTTGACAGAATCTATGCCAAACTTGTGAATCAAGTTCTTTGAAAATTTGGATTCTGAGATGAAGGTTCCATCAGAATCCTGTCGAATTTGAACACAAGGAAATAAAACAGTTCCTTTACAAGACTCATTTCAAATTCACTCGTCATAACATGAATGAATATTTAAACTAGGGAATCAGAAGTTAAGCCAACAACAATATCATCAGCATTTACCTGAGCAACTAAGACATCTATGTTAGTATGCTTGACAAACAGTGTTTTGCCGACAGGCCCTCTAGAATATCCATTACACAAGAGATGTGCGGATAACTTGTCGTACCAAGCACATGGTACTTGTTTCAATCAATAAAGAGGTTTATGAAGTTCATACACATAGTCAGAGTAAAAAGGATCTTCAAAACCCTTTGGTTGAGCAACATAAACTTCCTCATTAAGGTAACCAATCAAAAAAACTATTTTGACATCCATCTGAAATATTTTAAATTTGAGATGACAAGCAACAGCACACACAAGTCTAATAGATTCCATTCTAGCAATTGGAGAAAATGTCTCATGTAACGACCCATCCCAATTTTATGGGATTAATTAAGAATTAATTGAGAATTAGTGAGACTAATTGGGACTTAGTAGAGGACTATTGGACCTTCGGGGTGAAATTACGATTATGACCCTAGACGAGGATAAAAAGTTGACTTTTGACAGAGAGGTCAAATGCACGAGGACCGAAGTCCGTTAGGTAGATCAAGTCGATACGAGTCCATAGACAGGCAGTACGTCAAAATCAAACATTCGACGGAAAGTTACAGATCACAGACATTTTTGGTACTATTTAAGATGACACATTTTACGAGACAAGTTGTCATTTTTCCTATAGTATGAGCCCATATATTTTGAGCAGGCCCAATGGATGAGTGCCAAGTGTTACTCATCCATTTCCCACAAGCACACATACATCCATACCTTCATCTTCTGTGTTTTTTAAGCTGAAACCCCTCAAACCCGTACAACCCAATCCTCCCCACCAGCCTATCCTCTTGTGTTGTGATGACTGAGGAACTGAGATAGACGGCATGGAAGCGGCAGGACCGCCGTGGGCGACTGACGAGGTCACGGGAATAGGTAAACCGTAACCCTGTTTGTAGTTCAAAATTGGAATTTTAGATTTAGACATTTATTGATCGATCTAATGGACCCTAATACTTCCTAGAGTTCACGACGAGTTCATTGGGCTGGTTTTCGAGGCAGGAGGTGGCTGTAATTGAAAGATATCGACGAAGGAAAAACAGGGCCACTGTTCATCGATTAGAACATGTACTTCCAGTTCGATTTTCTCAATTTTGATTAGAGGGATCTATTCTTGCGGATTGGGTGATCATGTAGGAATCAACGAGATCGATTTTGGTTGAGAAATGGAGGAGTTTGGACCGGGTTGGGTCACGGGTCTACACGACCCGCTACAGTGGAGCGGGCTGACCCGGACAGAGGAAGAAGACGAGATTACATGATCATGTCAAACTGACACGTGTCAAATGTCAGCGATGATGACAGGACCCATCCCAATCCCCCCAGGATTAGTGCGGGATGACCCTGCTCCCGTCTGACACGAAGTGTCAGACAAGGGATATTTCCGACCTTTGCCCTCCAAGGCTATCAGAGTACGCCAGGATCCGGAGGAGGTATGTGATATCTCGATCTCTGCTACAGTCCACACCGTATCCAACCTGAAGGGTATTAAAAACAGAAAGACTATGAGTGGACAAAAATAAAGAATTTATAAAAACATTTCATCAAAGACCTTTATACCCTCCACTAAAAAGCATGCATGCATAGTAAAACCATTTATTCAAACACATATGTTTAAACAACCAGAAATAGGGTCACAGCCCCAAATTTCGTAAATACAAGTCACACGAGCTCCTGCCCAAAACCATTTACAGAAAACCATAACACATTGAACATATGTGGGATCTCAGCCCAAATCCATTTATCATTATAAACACAATTTCCCAAAACCAATTGAAATCATGTTTATCCATTATATTTCATATCCAGAACCTGTCACGGCAAGATAAAGCTACACGTGTGCTAACCGGGGTCTCAAACCCAAGTCTCTCCAGGGTCCACCCAGGTCAATGTCCGTAGATCAATGACCCTCCCTGAAGGTAACGAACCATGCCCATCCTGAGAGTAAGGAACCCAACTGGGGGGCGACTCCACTCAGTCAGTGCTCCGTGACTACTCCGGGGTCCACCCAGGCCAACGACCCTCCCCGGAGGAGACAATCATATATAAAGGATGGAATATGAAAAACCGTTTGAAATCATTCTTTAAATCTTTCAAGGATTCATGTCCGGCCCCCATAAGCCGTCATGAACCATAAAATCCTTTTCAAGGGTTCATGCCGGTTCCCATAAACCGTCATGACCCGTAAATCCATTTCAAGGGTTCATGCCGGTCCCCATAAACCGTCATGAACCATAAAAACCATTTGTAACACATAGCTGGGCCCTAAGCCCGAAACCACATACAAACTGGACCTCAAGTCCGATTCGTAAACCAACAGGGCCTCGTGCCCGATTTCGTAGATCAAATGGGTTTCGAACCCGAGTTTACCTTTTCAATTCCAAAACCATTTCATTAAATCATATCCAAAACCACAAGTACGGAAAATCAGAGTAAAACCGGAAAACCTCGATTTACGTGCAAGCACGTAAATCGCCTCGTAATGCGTGAAATCATATAATTCACAATCATTCAAATCAACATCATAAAATCATATTCATAATCCATTTGGAAATCCAAAACCATTTCATTTAGACCAATAAAGACATACATCCCCGTATAGGCACCATATAGGGCCGAAACCTCGAAATACGTGCCTATAAGTAACCACACATCCAAATGCACTCATGGCATCACAAACAAGTATTTAAAACATATAATAAACATTTATGCATGCACCAATTTAGAAAACAAGGTCCACTCGCAGACCGTCCGAGCTGCCACCTCGATTTGCGTGCCATTCGGCTCCCCTAGCCGATCACCATTACTAGGACTCCCAAACCTGTCCAAATTTTAATATAAGGTTAATATCTACTTAATTAACCTCCCATCAAAGCCCCGTAATTTTCCCGAACTTTTAACTATTTTTAAGCCAACCCTAAACCTTCCAAGACCCCGAAAACTATCGAAACGATGTCTGATTGACGCGAGACCAGTCCCAAAATCTTCGTTACATTGAATAGAAGATTTCCCATGTTGAACACTTTACCAACTTATGGCCCACGCGTCCTCACGAGCCCCTAGAAAGTCGAAAATACTGTTCATCAGCACTAACCTCCAGCAGACCGGTTTTACTGTTCATGGCCGGTTCACCTAGTTTGGCCGGTCCAACTGGACCGGAGTGACCGGTTCAAATCCCTAAACACCCTATTTTTCATTCTAGTTCTTCCTTTTTGGTTCCTTTCATCCTATTTTGATGTTTTCTATCCATTCCAATCCTTAAACGCAACCGAAAACGTCTAAATCCTATGGTTCGATTTTGAACCAAACGGTTCAAGTTTCCAAAACTGCACCCATGGCTGCCCAGCCATCCCAAGCTTCCTTAAACCTTCCTAACATGTCCCTAGCAACCTAATGGACTCATTAAAACCATTAAAAACCAACCATAACAACAAAAATGGAAAAATGGGTCAAAATGGACTAACCGTGAACCTCACGGGTTCCTCCTCCTCTCGCCGCCGTGGACGGCGGTTCTGGCCGCCCAGCAACCTCCTCAGTCTCCCTGGTCCTCTGCCTGGTCATGGGTGAAGAGTGGATGGGTTTTGGGTTGCACGGATGGGAGGAAAATGGGTGAGATCGGGTTGTGTTTTGTGTGTGTTTGAAATGGAGAAAATGGAATGGTTTGCACGGTGCATGAATCAATATAGGTGGCCTGTGGATGGGTGACACTTGTCACTCATCCATTGGGCCTCTCTAAAATATCTGGGCCCCACTAGAGTCCAAAAGTTAGTTCGTCTCGTAATTCGTGCAATAGTGCTCTCGAACTTCCGTGAACCGTAACTTCGCCGTCGAACGTCCGAATTCGACGTGCCGCCTGTCTACGGATTCGTATCGTCCTTATCTACGTAACGGTCTTTGGCCCTCGGCCATCGGACCTCTCGGTCAAAAAGTCAACCTTTGACTCCTCTTTAACCAAAATTACCAAAATGCCCATAAACTTCCGAACGTCATAACTTCCTCCTCGAACGTCGGAATTGAACGTGCCACATGTCTATGAATTTGTGACATCACGAACTACATCACGGTCATCGGTCAAAGTCCATTTGACCACCCGATTGAAAAGTCAACGTTTTGCCACGCCCAGGGGCAAAACGGTCATTTCGCATCGTTCGTCCGATTTCGCTCTACTAATCACGGATTAGCCTCACTAATTGTGATTAGTCAATAATCTAATCATGGAATTTGGGACGGGTCGTTACAACCTTCCCTCCTTAATTAATTTCGTCCTCGAAATTCCAACCGACCTAATTCCAACCGTTCTTCCCTCCTTAATTTAGTTTCATTCTCGAAACTCCAACTATTTTGATTCCACATCCTCCTCGTGGAAAGTAAAATTAACCTCGAAACACGTGTTCACTCGTACACCCACTAACCAGAACAGTACTCGTCTGCAACCGGACGTACCATTAACACTCACGTCACATCGACTACACTCGACCACGTCGAATGACCGTAATCATACGTTCCGAATTGACACTACTTGTCAAATCTACCAAGTCACTGACACAAACACTCGAAGGTTCCTTCCTCAATCACCAAACAATCCTGATGTCTACTCCCACCGGGAGTCATCAGACCTCACTCAACGATCCTTGTTGACACCTCCGACAAACCGTCACCACTTAATAGTCGCTAGTCGAAAACTAACACTATACCCATTTGTGGCTACACTAACCAGCAACTCACTCAACCTGAGTATACGTTTACCAACAAAATACTCGACCTGTGTGTAACTGGACCCATCAGAAACACCATGACCCAATGCACAGTATCCAATGTCCAGTCCACAACCTCAACTAATCCAATGGTATCGGAACTAATCTGACTACCAACACGCTCACCAACACACCACTGGTATAACCTATATACCGTCACCAGGAAAGACAAGTCTACCTGGTATTGTACCTCGAACTACGTACAAGGTACGTACATCTACCCATCAATCAGCCTACAACCACCTAGGTTGTAGCCAATTACGTTTCAATAATGGAGTCCATCTGTCCAATCCCGTACCAGACAGATCAAAACTCCGACCCATTATCAGTTTCTAAATCTGAATCTGAATCCGCAATTTCGTAAGAAATCCCGAATCCAAACCCAGAAATCACATCCATAGCCATATCCAAATCTGGATCCAAAATCATTATTCCGTAAGCTAGCATGAGGAATAACCATTCCGAACCCAAATCCAGAAATCCTCTTTCAAGTTCCAAAATCAAATCCTGAATCGTCATCCAGCAATCTGATTCCAAAACCCGAAATCTCGTTCTCGTCTCCGAGACGTGTCAAAACCGAACCTTTCGGTTACCTGCTTAAACAATTACCTCGACACACATTAGATTGACTTCATAAGGAAGCCAATCCCAACATCAACACTAGTACTATGTCTGACAAAATCTGACCTCGTCAGACACTTACTCACCTGAGTAACATACCATATGGGATTTACCTCGAAAAGAAGTTCAGTCCCAACATCCTCAACTCAAACATCCAAGTAAGAGCGATATACTCTCCACCTATCTGGATCATCAAAATCACGATCCAGATCCTATCATTACATCACCCGACCATGAACGTCACGATCGAGAATCGTCACAATGTCCAAGGTCCACAACATCACAATCCCGATCCTCATCGGGATCCACATAAGCTCACTCAGCTAACCATCCACTTGATGACCCATGACAATTCACGGGTCCACCAACCAATACACGATCAGTGTACTAGTGTCAACCAACAACATCTACATCATAAACATTATCTACCATCATCAATCATGGTAGAACCTGAGAAGTCACCCAAAATGACTTCGAAATACCCAATACCAATGCGGAAAACCCGCATTCCTCTCGTCACCACAATTACAACCTCTCGATTCCGAAATTCCAATCATATCGGAACCGACACACTAGGACATCAACCATGCGACCATAACGAGTCAAACTCACTACCAAGTTCGACTGTCGGTTTACACCATTTATTTAGATACACTCATTCCGAGTGGAATTCACGCAACTCAAGGTTAAACCTTGTATATTATTTACAAATGTGCCTAAACGGCATCCAACACACGCATCTCGTATCACGAGTCCCAACTACTGTTGGATCCAATCCAGTCCGTCACTATCTGTGATCCACTCCCGAACCACAGATACTGAACATATATGTATCTCGATGGAGTCACATCCCGATTCGTAACTCACGTCATCACAATCACCGGCACAAGCACTAGTACCAGCACCAACGCACTATCATCTGCACTAGCATCAACACACAGGCATCCACACTAGTAGCAGCACATTAACACCAGCACACCGTGTGCAAAACTGACAACCCTGGATCTCCGCTCATACCGAACGACGATCCCGTACCTCTACTCGAATAGGAGAAACTCTGCCTCCCTCGTACCCAACAATTATGGGTATAGTCACCCCGACAACTCATACGAGAAAAGGAAACACTCCATGAACGTCACCGATTCCCAACAACCGTAACTACAACCATCCTCGGTAGTAGTGCCTGCCACAGACTCGTACAGACCTAAACACCAAACATCACGATCTAGACTCCGCATCCAACGGAATCAACCGCTCGTACCAACTACTCTGTATCCCCACTCCGGGATTCCATCAACAAGTACCAACCCTGATAACTTATCCAACCAAACACTAACCAGTCGTAACTCGACTCAACCGATGTCATCTACCAGGTCATCCATGACCTTAGTTGCACCAACTATCCATCGCAACTACGGTAGTACGACGACCAACTAGGTCTAATCGACTAGTACAACCCGACTGCGAAGTGCAGTCCCATCACTAAGCTGGCATGACTCGACCGACTAACGGCCTCAAATCTGAATAGTCGTCAAAGTCAAACCACTCGTCAACTCACATTTCCGAACCATACCCACCAAGGTAGGGTTCCACGATCACACCTAGAGTTCCCCTGAACCCAACTGTGAAAAGCAGTGAAATTAACAATCGGACCGACCCCGTGGTCCGACATCGTAAAGACGTCAATCCAATCCTACCGTCAATCCAACTAGGATTCCCCGAATCCGGCTACTAACTGCCAACTGCAGTAAATCCATCTAACTCCACCAAATCCGATCATCCAACTCAAGAATATTCGACCATCCGAGGATCACAATTCCCAACCAGTCGTCAGAACTGATCCTACGACATCGTGAAAGACGATCCCAACTAACCGTCTCACGATCACAACCTAACGTAAGAATACGTTCATCCTTCCATAGAGTCCCACACTATCAACCCCGATAGAATTATGGCAACCCTGGCATCAAGTGTCGAACCAGGACATTTGACTAAGCCCAAACTACGCATTAAATTAAACACGTAATTTGAGTGTTGTGCAATTTAAACCCTTTTTGTGTAGATGTAGTATTGGTAAATAGGGATCGTTCTTAACCGGGGAAATTAGGGAACATTAATAATGTGTTAGTGGGAGATGAATAAAAGAATAATGAATTAAAGAATTAAATAATAAAAGAATTAAAGAATTAAAGAATTAAAGAATAAAGAATAAAGAATAAAAAGGAATCAAAGAATAAAAGAATTAAAAGAATAAAAGAAGAATAAAAAGGAATCAAAGAATAAAAGAATTAAAAGAATAAAAGAATAAAAGAATAAAAGAATAAAGAATAAAAAGGGGGGGTTTTGAAAAGATTTGTAATTTAAGCTAAAGACAACACTAACTAAAAATTAAGATGCAAATGTTCATGCTAATTAGAACTTACAAACCATAGAGTAGTTTCATAGACAAAACCCACACTTTTACGTAAGTAATTTCGAATTAACAATCACATTAATTCTAACATTTTGCTCATAATAAACCAATCACGAAATCCTACCTTCATCATCTCAAATACTTACATACATCTTTCAATATTATAAATGCATCAACCATTAATGTGCGTCAAACATCAATATGCTTCAAACATTTACAACATGATTTACCTTAAGTTTATAATTAAATGCGCCGACAGCGATCAACATTTAATCTCTTCAATTCTACTCTAAGTGCACCGACAGCGGATAAAACACTTAACATCAAATTGAAGTTTAAGCACTAAAACATATGAAGTAAAAGAAATTCAAAAAGTAAAACACATGGAGATTGCATTCTTACTTACAAATGTTAGAAAGAAAATACCAAGAACAATAGTAAAGAAGAAATGAAAATAACATAAAAATAACATAAATTACGAATAAGAATTAAAAGAAAACTAATTAATAAGAAAATCTACAAGAAGTAAAAATGGTCCCCAAAATTGTCTCTCAAAAGAGAGAAACAAAAGAACTAAACTAAGAACTAAGAACTAAGAACTAAGAAAAATGAAAGAAATGGAAGAATGAAACTAATGGGGGACTCCCCAAATACATGAAATGACCTCCCTATTTATAGAGGGAATGCCACAATTGTTTAATTAAAAGTACAAAATTAAAATATAAAAATAGCAATAAAATAGTACATGAAGAAGTGATGGAAATGATGAGATTGGGTGGGAAAAGATGCTGATTTTGGGGCAAATATGCTGATTTTGGGGAAAAGTGGCTGATTTTGGGGAAAAGTTGCTGATTTTGGGGCAAATATGCTGATTTTGGGAACTATTGGGAGGCTGCTGGATTTTTGGCTTGGGCTGCTGGATTTCAGCAGCTTCCCACCGGATTCCCTTGCGATTTTCGGTGGTTTCTCATATTTCGTCCATAATTTCTTCGTTATAATTCCGATCGGGACGATTCTTTCACCAAAATGCTCCAAATTCCAAGCTTTATTTATTTCTACAAAAATATCACAAAATAAATTAATTTGTCTAATTATTTATTATTTTAATATTAAAAGTCAAGTATAAAGGGTATAAAATAATATAAAATAACGCTTATTTGAGGACCTATCAAATACCCCCACACTTAAACTTTGCTAGTCCCTAGCAAATACTAAAATTAAACTACGAATTCAAAACAAGTAACCTTTAACCATTTGTCTCAATATTTCATAATTATAATCATGACATAAAAGATTTTCACTTAAAACATTTAAGCATATGGAATTCGAGAGTTAATACATGGTAACAAAATGTTTCAACAAGTAAGATATTGAGTAAATATGGTGAATGGATCTCTGCATGAATAAGACAAGTATGAATCAACTCACAAGGATATGCACTCATAAATTCACTCAATTTTGTAAGGGTTTGTGTTTACACTCAAAATATGTGAGAAAAATGCTCACATAATAGAATTGAAGTACTTTTGTAAAATCTCAAACAAACACCTCAAGATAAAAACAACACATACTTGCGCAAATGAACCAAAACCATAAGCTTACTCAAGTGATTAACTCAACTAATCAAAATTTACCATCTTAAGGATCATAAGGTCTTTACGAAGGTTGTAATGGGGCTAAGTTTCGAGGCAAGGAAAATATAGGACAAGTGGTGCTCAATTCGTTCCAAGACTCAATAGACTCCCAAAACGTATCATAGCTTCCCAACCTTAGTGCAATGATGTTGGTAATCCATCCCTTCGAACATAGGCCTAATTCCATCATGTTGGGCCTCACAATCATTCTTCGTGTCGGATTTACAAATGTAAGGGACTTAACTCAAACATTACATAACCAAACCTTATTACCTTGATCGAGACTCAACTTTTTTTTTCTTTTTTTTTTCTTTTTTTTTTGATTTTTTTGATTTTTTTTTTTGAATATATTTTTTTTATATCAAGGTAATAACATGTGTCAACGATACAACAAAGCATGAGTCGGTAAATCCAAATAATTCACATAAAAGTCTTTCCAACATCATTATTTTCTCTTTACACAATCATTATGTCTTTAACCGAGTTCTTGGAACAAGGGTAAAGGATGTCTATACTAAGCTCAAGTGTTTAGATAATCATGGTGATGAAAGAAAGGCTTAATGTGGGCTCAAAAGGGTTAAAACTAAGGGGGTCGCAACTTGTGCGCACAAAATAGGGAACATGGATGTTTGAATTTGTGGTGTTAACCCTAATGCCTTAATCATTTCCAAAATCAGAGAGTTTATTGACTCAAAAGCTTTGAAAATCACATAAAATAAGTTCTAGTACTCTATAGTTCATTAAAAGCTATGGCAAGCAGTTATGAGGCATATGTATATCAATTTAAACAAAAAACTTATGAATCACTCATCAAAGATGTATATAAAGTTCTAAAGCTCACATAAGGTTCATATGATTCATACTTATCTTATCATGCTCGTTTATGTGCCAATTTACATGCATTATCTTCAAGTTATAACACTTAATCACAAAATATTAACAAACAAATTCAAGTTGTAGTGATTATCTTTATGGCCATAACATATTCCTTTCTGTTCATTTATGTCATTGACAAGTTAAATGGCAACTTAAGACTCATAAAAACACTAAGTTAAAACAAAAAGATTAAAAAAAAACAATAATATTTTTTTTCATTTTTTTTTCACCCTTTTTTTTATAATTTTTTTTCAATTTTTTTTGTTTTTTTTTTGAACAATTAAAATTGTAAACCATTCCCCCACACTTAAATTCTACATTGTCCTCAATGTAGGAAAATACGAAGTAATTAAACATAGAATCAAAGTAAGGAAGATGATTTACGAAAATAATAGGAAAACATTAAATAAACAAAATAAAAGAGAGTGGAGGGTATAGGATAGCAAATCTGTATTGATGACTCCTTCACATCCCGGGAACACATTGGGTTGCCTCCCAACAAGCGCTTGAAGTTTAACGTCCATCCAGCCTAGACAGAGATGCAAGTTAGTTAGTCAGAGATGTACGTTAATTAAGAATGCAAGTTAGATATGCAAATTAAAGTTAATGATGCAATGTGAGTTAAAGATGTAAGTTAGAGGAAGAGTGCAATGCAAGTTAAACTAAATATGCAAGTGAAGTTAAAAATGCAAGTTAAATGAAAGATGAAATGCAAGTTAGAATGAAAGATGCAAGTTAGTTAAACGAAAGATGCAAGTTAACTTTGTCATGACAAATAATGTAAATTAAGATATAAACAATATTTACATGTCGGGGGAAGTCAAAGATATATATGGTTCACATAGCCTCAAAGTTTAAATGGAGACTTATACGTCCGTGCGGCCCAAGTAAATATCTTGGATTAATTCAACTGTTTGGGCAACTTCAAAAGTGACCAGGTTAGAAAGAATACACATAAGAGGCAGGGCTATTTTCTTAGACCCAAAACCCGTTATGAGTACCGTCTCTTGTCCTAGACATCACCCTCGAAAATTTCTTACTCCAGAGGAATTAAGATGACTCAAGTGTTAACAATTACCGTGGGTGAGAGTTAACAAAAGAGTCATCGCCGATAAAGATCAAAATCTAAACTTCGAAGCACAAGTGATCTACATATAGCTGAGACTAATGCATGAATGCAATAACTATTTACAAGTATGTTTTTTTTTATGCACAATTTACAAATATAACATGACAATTTACGTATGAACAATTTATACAAGTATGAACAATTTATTTACAAGTATGGTTTTATTCACAAGTAATGATATTTACAAAACAATTTCTCATTAACAAACTAACATAAGTATAAGATTTATTTAACAATTTAGATTTACACTAACACAAAGTGAAGATAAATGAATATTTTTACGAATAAATGAAGAAAAATAAATTTTTTATTTTTTATTAATTAATTTTTTTTCTGAATTTAAAAATTAAATAAATGAAGAAAAAGAAATTTTTTTTAATTTTTAATTTTTTTTTACGAATTTTATGTTTTTTTTTTAATTACAAATAAAAATAAAAATAAGGAAAAGTGAATATTTACCATAAGCATTTATGAACAATTAAAAAGAATGAACATTATGTACAAGTATGAACAAGAATAATATAACAAGTAAGAGAATTATAAACAAATATAAATGAAAATCTATTATGAACAAGTATGCATGTATACTATGAAATATAAAAGTTATGAACAAGTATAAAAGGTAACAAGTAACATATATACAACATTTATTTACAAGTATGAATTAACACTAACATAAAGCTAAGATAAGATTTTTTTTTTTTTATTATTTTCAAATTTTTTATTTATTTCGAATTTTTTTTTAAAATTTAAATTTAAATTTTATCAAGACATAACCAAATAAATAATTACATAAGAATAAAATAAGTGTAATCAAAAAGTTAATGGAATAAAAAGTTAGTGGAATAAAAAGTTAATGGAATAAAATTAATGGAATAAAAGTTAATGGAATAAAAAGTTAGTGGAATAAAACGTTAGTGGAATAAAAAGTTAATGAATAAAATTAAAGGAATAAAAGTTAATGGAATAAAAAGTTAGTGGAATAAAAAGTTAGTGGAATAAAAAGTTAATGAAATAAATTAATGGAATAAAAGTTAATGGAATAAAAAGTTAGTGAAATAAAAAGTTAATGAATAAAATTAATGGAATAAAAGTTAATGGAATAAAAAGTTAGTGGAATAAAAAGTTAATGAATAAAATTAATGGAATAAAAGTTAATGGAATAAAAAGTTAGTGGAATAAAAAGTTAATGAATAAAATTAATGGAATAAAAGTTAATGGAATAAAAAGTTAGTGGAATAAAAAGTTAGTGGAATAAAAAGTTAATGAAATAAATTTAAAGTTAAACGAATAAAGAAAAAGTTTATGGAATAAAATTAAAGTTAATGGATTAAAGAAAAAGTTAGAAAGTGTAAAGAAAAATAAAATAAATTAAAAGTAAGGAAAAATGAATATGTACAATATGCATTTATAACAAGTACAAATTAAATTAAATTATGAACAAGTATGATAGAATTTTAAATTTACATAAACAATTTGAATATGAACAAATATATAAAAAAAAAAATTATGAACATTTATGAACAAGTATAAATTAGAAACTAAGAATAAGTAAAGTATGAGCATTATAACAAAAATAATAAGAACAATAATAAGATGGATAAATATAATATTAACAACAGTAAAATTTATAAACAAGTATAATATGCACAATTTATATACATACACTAACAAATTAAAAATGATTTTCAATTTCCCCGGCAACGGCGCCAAAAATTGACTAAGCCCAAACTACGCATTAAATTAAACACGTAATTTGAGTGTTGTGCAATTTAAACCCTTTTTGTGTAGATGTAGTATTGGTAAATAGGGATCGTTCTTAACCGGGGAAATTAGGGAACATTAATAATGTGTTAGTGGGAGATGAATAAAAGAATAATGAATTAAAGAATTAAATAATTAAAGAATTAAAGAATTAAAGAATTAAAGAATAAAGAATAAAGAATAAAAAGGAATCAAAGAATAAAAGAATTAAAAGAATAAAAGAAGAATAAAAAGGAATCAAAGAATAAAAGAATTAAAAGAATAAAAGAATAAAAGAATAAAAGAATAAAGAATAAAAAGGGGGGGTTTTGAAAAGATTTGTAATTTAAGCTAAAGACAACACTAACTAAAAATTAAGATGCAAATGTTCATGCTAATTAGAACTTACAAACCATAGAGTAGTTTCATAGACAAAACCCACACTTTTACGTAAGTAATTTCGAATTAACAATCACATTAATTCTAACATTTTGCTCATAATAAACCAATCACGAAATCCTACCTTCATCATCTCAAATACTTACATACATCTTTCAATATTATAAATGCATCAACCATTAATGTGCGTCAAACATCAATATGCTTCAAACATTTACAACATGATTTACCTTAAGTTTATAATTAAATGCGCCGACAGCGATCAACATTTAATCTCTTCAATTCTACTCTAAGTGCACCGACAGCGGATAAAACACTTAACATCAAATTGAAGTTTAAGCACTAAAACATATGAAGTAAAAGAAATTCAAAAAGTAAAACACATGGAGATTGCATTCTTACTTACAAATGTTAGAAAGAAAATACCAAGAACAATAGTAAAGAAGAAATGAAAATAACATAAAAATAACATAAATTACGAATAAGAATTAAAAGAAAACTAATTAATAAGAAAATCTACAAGAAGTAAAAATGGTCCCCAAAATTGTCTCTCAAAAGAGAGAAACAAAAGAACTAAACTAAGAACTAAGAACTAAGAACTAAGAAAAATGAAAGAAATGGAAGAATGAAACTAATGGGGGACTCCCCAAATACATGAAATGACCTCCCTATTTATAGAGGGAATGCCACAATTGTTTAATTAAAAGTACAAAATTAAAATATAAAAATAGCAATAAAATAGTACATGAAGAAGTGATGGAAATGATGAGATTGGGTGGGAAAAGATGCTGATTTTGGGGCAAATATGCTGATTTTGGGGAAAAGTGGCTGATTTTGGGGAAAAGTTGCTGATTTTGGGGCAAATATGCTGATTTTGGGAACTATTGGGAGGCTGCTGGATTTTTGGCTTGGGCTGCTGGATTTCAGCAGCTTCCCACCGGATTCCCTTGCGATTTTCGGTGGTTTCTCATATTTCGTCCATAATTTCTTCGTTATAATTCCGATCGGGACGATTCTTTCACCAAAATGCTCCAAATTCCAAGCTTTATTTATTTCTACAAAAATATCACAAAATAAATTAATTTGTCTAATTATTTATTATTTTAATATTAAAAGTCAAGTATAAAGGGTATAAAATAATATAAAATAACGCTTATTTGAGGACCTATCAACATTCCACGATACAGTCCTACTAACTATCGTATCGGCATCCCAACAATCAGGTTGACCACGAACTGTAGCCCCTTAAGATATCACATCCTCGACCTGCGTACATTCCAAGAGCTCCGCGGTTGCTCGAATAGAGACAACCCCGCTCTGTTAAGCATCCTACGAGCAATCCTATGCTCTGATACCACGTTGACAAGACCCATCCCAATCCCCCCGGGATTAGTGTGGGATGACCCTGCTCCCGTCTGACACGAAGTGTCAGACAAGGGATATTTCTGACCTTTGACCTCCCGGGCTATCAGAGTACGCCAGGATCCGGAGGAGGTATGTGATATCTCGATCTCTGCTACAGTCCACACCGTATCCAACCTGAAGGGTATTAAAAACAGAAAGACTATGAGTGGACAAAAATAAAGAATTTATAAAAACATTTCATCAAAGACCTTTATACCCTCCACTAAAAAGCATGCATGCATAGTAAAACCATTTATTCAAACACATATGTTTAAACAACCAGAAATAGGGTCACAGCCCCAAATTTCGTAAATACAAGTCACACGAGCTCCTGCCCAAAACCATTTACAGAAAACCATAACACATTGAACATATGTGGGATCTCAGCCCAAATCCATTTATCATTATAAACACAATTTCCCAAAACCAATTGAAATCATGTTTATCCATTATATTTCATATCCAGAACCTGTCACGGCAAGATAAAGCTATACGTGTGCTAACCGGGGTCTCAAACCCAAGTCTCTCCAGGGTCCACCCAGGTCAATGTCCGTAGATCAATGACCCTCCCTGAAGGTAACGAACCATGCCCATCCTGAGAGTAAGGAACCCAACTGGGGGGCGACTCCACTCAGTCAGTGCTCCGTGACTACTCCGGGGTCCACCCAGGCCAACGACCCTCCCCGGAGGAGACAATCATATATAAAGGATGGAATATGAAAAACCGTTTGAAATCATTCTTTAAATCTTTCAAGGATTCATGCCCGGCCCCCATAAGCCGTCATGAACCATAAAATCCTTTTCAAGGGTTCATGCCGGTTCCCATAAACCGTCATGACCTGTAAATCCATTTCAAGGGTTCATGCCGGTCCCCATAAACCGTCATGAACCATAAAAACCATTTGTAACACATAGCTGGGCCCTAAGCCCGAAACCACATGCAAACTGGACCTCAAGTCCGATTCGTAAACCAACAGGGCCTCGTGCCCGATTTCGTAGATCAAATGGGTTTCGAACCCGAGTTTACCTTTTCAATTCCAAAACCATTTCATTAAATCATATCCAAAACCACAAGTACGGAAAATCAGAGTAAAACCGAAAAACCTCGATTTACGTGCAAGCACGTAAATCGCCTCGTAATGCGTGAAACCATATAATTCACAATCATCCAAATCAACATCATAAAATCATATTCATAATCCATTTGGAAATCCAAAACCATTTCATTTAGACCAATAAAGACATACAGCCCCATATAGGCACCGTATAGGGCCGAAACCTCGAAATATGTGCCTATAAGTAACCACACATCCAAATGCACTCATGGCATCACAAACAAGTATTTAAAACATATAATAAACATTTATGCATGCACCAATTTAGAAAACAAGGTCCACTCACAGACCGTCCGAGCTGCCGCCTCGATTTGCGTGCCATTCGGCTCCCCGAGCCGATCACCATTACCGGGACTCCCAAACCTGTCCAAATTTTAATAGAAGGTTAATATCTACTTAATTAACCTCCCATCAAAGCCCCGTAATTTTCCCGAACTTTTAACTATTTTTAAGCCGACCCTAAACCTTCCAACACCCCCGAA
This sequence comes from Prinsepia uniflora, assembly GCA_032719365.1. Taxonomy (NCBI): domain Eukaryota; kingdom Viridiplantae; phylum Streptophyta; class Magnoliopsida; order Rosales; family Rosaceae; genus Prinsepia; species Prinsepia uniflora. The sequence continues at coordinate 13,261,420 of CM064864.1, read as the reverse complement.
AACTATCGAAACGATGTCCGATTGACGCGAGACCAGTCCCAAAATCTTCGTTACATCGAATAGAAGATTTCCCGTGTTGAACACTTTCCGCAATTATGGCCCACGCGTCCTCACGAGCCCCTAGAAAGTCGAAAACACTGTTCATCAGCACTAACCTCCAGCAGACCGATTTTACTGTTCATGGCCGGTTCACCTAGTTTGGCCGGTCCAACTGGACCGGCGTGACCGGTTCAAAGCCCTAGACACCCTATTTTTCATCCTAGTTCTTCCTTTTTGGTTCCTTTCATCCTATTTGTATGTTTTCTATCCATTCCAATCCTTAAACGCAACCGAAAACGTTTAAATCCTATGGTTCGATTTTGAACCAAACGGTTCAAGTTTCCAAAACTGCACCCATGGCTGCCCAGCCATCCCAAGCTTCCTTAAACCTTCCTAACATGTCCCTAGCAACCTAATGGACTCATTAAAACCATTAAAAACCAACCATAACAACAAAAATGGAAAAATGGGTCAAAATGGACTAACCGTGAACCTCACGGGTTCCTCCTCCTCTCGCCGCCGTGGACGGCGGTTCTGGCCGCCCAGCAACCTCCTCAGTCTCCCTGGTCCTCTGCCTGGTCATGGGTGAAGAGTGGATGGGTTTTGGGTTGCACGGATGGGAGGAAAATAGGTGAGATCGGGTTGTGTTTTGTGTGTGTTTGAAATGGAGAAAATGGAATGGTTTGCACGGTGCATGAATCAATATAGGTGGCCTGTGGATGGGTGACACTTGTCACTCATCCATTGGGCCTCCCTAAAATATCTGGGCCCCACTAGAGTCCAAAAGTTAGTTCGTCTCGTAATTCGTGCAATAGTGCTCTCGAACTTCCGTGAACCGTAACTTCGCCGTCGAACGTCCGAATTCGACGTGCCGCCTGTCTACGGATTCGTATCGTCCTTATCTACGTAACGGTCTTTGGCCCTCGGCCATCGGACCTCTCGGTCAAAAAGTCAACCTTTGACTCCTCTTTAACCAAAATTACCAAAATGCCCATAAACTTCCGAACGTCATAACTTCTTCCTCGAACGTCGGAATTGAACGTGCCACATGTCTGAATTCGTGACATCACGAACTACATCACGGTCATCGGTCAAGTCCATTTGACCGCCCGATTGAAAAGTCAACGTTTTGCCACGCCTAGGGGCAAAACGGTCATTTCGCATCGTTCGTCCGATTTCGCTCTACTAATCACGGATTAGCCTCACTAATTGTGATTAGTCAATAATCTAATCATGGAATTTGGGACGGGTCGTTACAGATGATGTAATGACCTGTCCCGAATATCGGGATTAAATATTAATTAATTATGATTTAGAATGACTAATCGGGGATTAGTTGAGTGAAATCGGACGAAATGTGCGAAATGACCATTTTGCCCCTAGCGTGGGCAAAATGTTGACTTTTAGTTCGGGCGGTCAAACGGACTTTGACCAATGACTGTGACGTAGTTTGGGACGTCACGAGTTCATAGACAGGTGGCACGTTCGATTCCGACATTCGAGGAGAAAGTTATGGCGTTCGGAAGTTGAGGGGTATTTTGGTAATTTGGCTAAAAAGGGGGCCAAATGTTGACTTTTGACCCGGGAAGTCCAATGGACGAGGGTCAAGGACCGTTACGTAGGTCTCGTCGATACGAATCCAACGACAGGCGGCATGCCGAAATCGGAGATTCGACGACGAAGTTATGGTCACGAGAACGGACTCAATTAACCGGACGAACCAGGATTAAAATATTATTTTAATATGAACAGTACCTGATGATTGAACACACCTGGATGAGTGACAAGTATCACTCATCCCTTAAATTAAGGCTTAAACACAGATCCATGTTTTGGGGTAAACATCATTATGATGTTTTATTATTTTTAATTAATTGTTAAATCCTTTATTTCCATTAATCCCTTCTGTGATCCTAACCCGTGTACAACCAAACTTCAATTTTCTTCCCCCCTTAATCTCCTCCCTATCTACTGAACTAAAGAGTGAAAATTGGAGAGAATTCAGAGACTGAATTAGTGAGGGAAACACGAGGGATTGAGGGAAACTGAGGAATTGGAATTCGGATTTTAGAAAATTTGGGGGGAAATTCGAATGTGGAGAATTGAGCCGTGAGGATCGAAATGGTGCTTGGAAGTAGCTTCCTGAGGTTGTGACGAGTCGATCCAGATAAAAAACGAAGGCAATTGAGGCCCAATTGGCTCTGAACGGGTCTGGTAACAGGAGCACGGTTCGAGCTTGAGTCGTAGGATTTGAGGCTTGGATTGATGCAATTGAGATGGGGAAAGAGTTTACATGAGTCCAGTGAAGCTTCTGGATGCATCAATTGAAGGAAATCGGTTGAGATTGATGAACTTCGAAGTGGGAACAGTACCCAGATGTTCTTCGAAAGTTCAGCCTTGATTTGAAGGTTTGAGGTCAGATTGATTGTAATTAAGTTCACAGATCCCTAATTGAAACTAATTCGATACTAATGGACATTTGAATTAATGAAAACGGTGTCGAATTGATAGGAATTGAATCGGGTTGACACGCGGGTTGCATGACCTGTTTGCAGAGGAAACGGGTGAGGACCACGACACTGTAGCAGGCGCGTGGGTTTCACGCGCAGCCACTTTGGGCGGCGCGTGAGGACGCGTACGGCCTAGTTTCAAGGTGAGGTCAACATGACTTTGAATCCTCTCATTGTAACGAACATTTTGACGCTGGTTTCGAGGAAATTGGATATCGTTTCGTTAATGTTCCGCGTATCCGAAGTTTTGTTTTACATTTAAAATACGTATTTAAATTCCGAAAAAATTGGGGAAAATTATATGAAGTATTTTGAGATGTTAGTAACCGTCTATAATGATTTTGGACAGGAGTTGTGATTTCCAGAATTTACGAAAAAACGTGTAGCTCGGAAACGGACCGTTTTGGACGGTGTGTGTGAGTGAACTTTGTTTTCTAACCGTGATGCATGCATATATGATTTAAAATGCCTTATTATATGATTTTATATGCTTTGGCATGATTGATATTTCAATCTGGTGATTTCCCGATTTTATGGATTATTATATTATTTTTGGGCACAATTTTCGAGAAATTATGAATTTGGTTAAAAGTGATGTTTGGACTCGAGTTATGAGTCCTGTATTGAATTTGATTGAAAATGATGTTTGGACTCGAGTTATGAGTCATGGATTGAAAAATGATGTTGTGACTCGGGAATGAGTCAAAGGTCAATTTCGTGGATTTACGTGAAAATGGCAACGGAGGTTGCAACGCATGGATTTGCATGAAAATGATATTTTGGGCGTGAGAACCCAAGTGAATAGTGATTTTGACTCGGATTTGGAGTCACTTGTGAATTTGATGAAATTAATGATTTCTTGTGATTTTATGATTATTTTAATCAGTCTTTCGGGCACGTTTTACGAGGAACATGCAAATGATGTTTTGGGCTAGGCCCGGAGTCTAAATGATTTCTAAAATGATATTTTGACTTAGTTGGTGAGTCAACGATGATTTCTGGATTATTTTATTGTTTTAAAATGTGATTTTAAAGGTTTATGTGTAAATGGTATTTTGGGGCTTGAGACCTAGTCGGGAATGATCTTGACTTTGTTTGAAGACAAGATTTGATTGCAATGTTTTGGGATGTAATTCCCGAGATGGTTTTCATTGTGATTGTGAAATGCCCAGACGGTCGGAGCTTGGGGGGATTACCCAGACGACCAGAGCTTGGGGGATGTGATTGTAGGATCGGGAGTTGATCCTATGGTAGTCAGCTTCTCGGATGTGACTGAGCCTGGATGTACCACTCGGATGGGTCTGAGCCTAGGGATGTGTTCGCCCAGATGTGACTGAGCCCGAGGGTTGAGCCCAGAGGTGTCTGATCCCGAGAGTGTGGCTGGATATTGGCCTACGCGTAGTGCAGCACTTGTGAGCAGTGCAGTTGATGGTTTGATTGTGCACTTGTGAGTAGTGCAGATGTGATTGTGATAGTTTGTGCACTCGTGAGTAGTGCGGATTGATTGGATTGATATATTTATTGTGCACTTGTGGATAGTACTTATTGATGTTGTTTGTGATGACGTACCGGTATTGAGTACGGGTTTTTGGTCTTTGTGGCCAGTGATTATGTTTTCACATGTTTTGGCCTGAGAGCCGGGATTTGATGTTTTATAACATGAACTGATTTGGTGAACATGAGTTTTACGGACCATGGGAAAATATGTTTTGATTTTATCGGTCCGCTGTTCATACTTGAATGATTTCATACTATTACTCATGTTTTATGATATGCATGCAAGTTTGTGAAAACTGGAGGGTAAGAATGTATATTGGCAAACGTTTTTTTTATAAGAGGTCATTTTTGTCCACTCACACTTTTTCTGTTTTGTGACCCTCCAGGCCGTGGTACGACGTTCGGGACTGATCGTGAGGCAGTGGCAGCAGCAGAAATCAGCGCAAATATCCCTTGTCTGGCAAGCACTGAAGGGTAATTTCGGGCCTTTGGTTGACTTGTCAGACGGGAGCAGGACCGGGCACGGTTTTTGACGTCCAGTTGGGACGAGGTCCTGTCAAAGTGGTATCAGAGCATTTGGTTATTGATTTCTGTTGTTACGTCATGCCTCCGAGTCGTGTGTCCCATACACAGTCTGAAGATGGGAGGGACGAGAATAGTGTTAGAGAAGGTCCAGATATTCAGAGAGCTCGACGGTTAGGAGCCACTGTGTTTCGTGGTGATTCGGTCCCAAATGGTGCCGATGATTGGATTACTCGATTGGAAAGGATTTTTGAGGTCATGATATGTCCCCCGGAGGACATGGTGCCCTTAGCCACTTTTCTTTTGGATAGCTATGCATACAGGTGGTGGCATAGTTTACAGTTGACTGGTTGGGATGCCCGTACGTTGGCATGGGATGCATTCCGAGAGCGATTTTTAGATCAGTTTTACCCTCGCTCATTTCGGAACGCTAAAGAGGTTGAGTTTCTCCAATTACAACAAGGGAATCTGTCAGTGGTCGATTATGAATAGTAATTTTTGCACTTATCTGGTTTCGCTCCTCTGTATGTGGCTACTGAGGAGGATAAGTGTCGAAGGTTTGAGCAGGGATTGAGGAATGAGATACGAGGTGCTGTAACTGTGGGCTCGTATTCTACCCTGAGGGACTTATCAGATGCTGCTATCCTAGTGGAGGCTACTATTTTACCTGTGCTAGAACAATCTTTGAGCTCTGGACGACGCCAAGGGCGTCAGGATACTGAACAGATAAGTCAGGAAACATCGAAACGAGTTAGCCTTCATTCTCTTGTGTCGCGACCCCCGGTGAGTGTTCATCCGAGTGGAACTTCAACTCAGTCGACAGGTAAGCGGCGTGGTGGAGCTAGTCGCCTTAGCACTGCCCCCTGTCACTTCTGTAGGAAACTTGGACATTTGCGAAGGAATTGCCCCTATCTACTTGACAGTAGTTCAAAATAAATGTATTGATACTTGGTTTCGTGCTACTTTGTAAATAGTTTGTGTTGTACACTTGTGTTGTAATATTGTATCATGTGTTTTGGTTGTGTCGGACTAGTGTTGGTCCGGATAGTTATTTTTTATAACGGTTTGGCTTGTAGATGGGCATGTTGGGCCCAGAATAAACTTGACCCGAGGTTGGGTTTGGATACTGAATTGGACTCAGAGGGAGTCCGGAACTAGTTTTATATTTTGGAAAGGATGTGGTTTACCTAGGGGTATTTGCTAGGTGACCGGATATGCCAGTGGTGGCATTGACGTCAGTCAAGTTTGGACTTGGACTCAGTAGGAGTCAGGAGTTGGTTTAGAATTCGGGATGAGTCCTGATGTGATTTGAGGGCTCCGGATGAGCCGGTTTTGACGGTGAGTTGATGAGGCAGGTTTTCTGACCACAGTTGGTTCGACCATGATAACGTGTTATTGTGCCTTCATCTACGGATGGGCATGTGATGTGCTTGATGGATGTGTGGCATAAGTGTTAGTAGTGGCCGGGGTTAGTGTGAATCCCGGGAGAACTAGACTTTCTTTCCTGTGGACACGTTGATGTGTTATTTTGAGAGTTGTGATTTGGTGAGGTGTTTTGGGCAGCATAGGACAGGGATTGTCGATGCTAACTAAACCCTCAGGAGTTTTACTTTTTCCCTACCTGGTTTGGGATCGACCATATTGATCTATGGGTCGAGTATGCTGAGGTCATACTTCTGGAAAGGGCGACTAACAGGAATAGTAATGGGTGATAAACAGGAATACTTCTGTATAGGTTAGTAGTAAACTTTGAGTATGATTTGGACAGGTCCGGACGTCCTGGAGAGTATGATTTAGCCTCGAAGAGGCGTATGACACGTGTATCGAGGTGTAGCTTGGACGTTCTGTGAGTGGCCTTTGTTTTATGAAATGATGTGTGCATAACTGTTTTATATGTTTGATGAGCATGATTTGAGGTGCCATGAGTGCATGTGATTTAAATATGAATTGTTTGGCATTTTCATAGAAAATGTGTTAATGCACGTAGTTCGAGATTTCTATTTTTATGTGATATTCGGGCTTCGGCCAAGTATTCTACGTGCATATGTTTACATGATTTTATATGATTTTGGGAGTTTCACGGAGAAGCGTGAAATCGAGGATTTGAGAAACAGTTTTAAAGGATTTCATAGAGATGTGTGAAATCGAGATTCAGGCACGAGATCCAATTGAAAGACCTTGACTTGGCGTGAAATCAATGATGATTTGGAAAGTGTTTTGAAAATGTGAAATGGTTTTCGAATTTGGAAATATCTTTCCAACATATGACCTAGTTGATTTGAGGTTTGACTTAGAATATAGTCAAACGTGAGATAAGTCGGGTTGTGACCCATTTATGAGTTTTATGAAAGATATTTTGGGCATGAGATCTAGTTATGAATTTGACAGAATTCGAGGAATCCTGGATTATATTTCGGGCATGAGACTCAGTTGTGAATTTGATAGGATTCGAGGAATCCTGGGATATGAAGTGTCATTGGACACTAGTTTTTGGGCTATGGCCCATTTGGTGATATTTCGGGATGTGACTCATTTGGTGATATTTTGGGCTTGTGTCCCTATTGATGATTTTCGGGTTTGAGTCGCGGGTGATATGACGCTCGCCTCCAGACTGCGAATGTGTTCCTTCCAGAGAGGTCACGATGCACTGCATGTTGTCAAGTAGCCACTGCAGGCTACAGCCAAGGGAGGCTCGACTCATGAGTGTCGATGTTATTTGAGATCGATCGGTGATGTGATCACAATGATCTCAAGATGGTCACAGAAGGTGATGTGTTCACAGCGACATGCCAGGACTGGGAGCGGTCTTGAGCTTATATCTGCACACGTGCTAGGATTGGAATCGTGACTGACATTGAGGATGATGATAATGAGCAGAGATCCCACATGGGTTTTGATTTGGGCTGAAACCCCATACTTGTTTACTATGATTTAAGGGTTGAGGCCCTGTACGTGTTTTTTGTTTCGGGCTGAGACCCTATTAGATTTGGTTTTGGGCTGAGACCCTGTTTGATTTGGTTTTGGGCTGAGACCCTACTAAGGTAATGGTTTCAATTGAGAAGCATTTTTCACTGGATTTGAGTTGAAAAGTGTTGATGCACGAAATGTGCCAACTTGGGGAGCAAATGTTGCTCTGCCACGTGCCCTGTGTGAACCTAAAAGAGGAAGGAAACTGGTCGGTTGGTGAGAGTATAGGCACCGGTGTGGTACTGGCCCAAAGGTACTCCGACGCCCAAGTCAGTGGTCGGTATAAGGTGTACGGGGTAGCAGAAAGTATACTGTAAGAGTAATAGTAAACAGTAAATTGCTTAGTTACCTTTGTACGACAAGTGGACCCCTTTTGTATGGGTGCGGCGAATATAATATTTGTATTTTCTCGATGTGGGACAAATATCAATTCGCTGTGGGACGGACATGTGGAGGTGCCATCCAGACCGAGTGGGACTTGTCCGTGTGAGTGGGCCTGGGGCCCTTGGGCTTGTGGTAGGTGGTGGCACTGGGCCGACCGGTCGGTCTGGGCCTACGCACCGACCGACATGAGCTGGTCCTCTAGAGTCGGCCGGTGGCATGGTTTCTGGAAGAGGGCTGGGCCTCTAGGTCGGTCTGGGCCGACGCGCGGAGCCAGGTAGAGGTCTGGGCCTCCAAGATTGGTCCGAACTGGTGTTACTTCAGCGTTGGGCTGGGCCTGTAGTCAATGTGGGCTTCAAGCTAGGTCTGGGCCAATATGGTATGAATAGAAGTCCCCCAAGTTCGTGACCGAGGTGGAATTTCTCGGTTGGGGACTTGAAAAAAGAGAGCCCCAGACCGGACGTACATGCCCTCAGTCCCCCAAGTCCCCCAGGCGAGGGATTGAAACGAGCGGATGCGCTGGTGATAAAGTGCGGGTGGTAGACCGAGGCACCATGATGCAGTCGATGTGGGTGGGAGAAGACGCCAGTAGGTGAGGTAGTCAAGGAGCCACCTACACCACGGGTCAGTGGACGTGACAGTTGAAGGAATCGAGGAGCCGTCTGTGTTGCGTGTCAGTCGGTGGATGGTTGGTATTCCCGACCGTTGGTGTCAGCGACATTTATGGTCACACGTGCTGCGTTGGGGACAGCTGTCCAGGGCAATAAATGTCACGCAAAACAAGGGGACGCTTCGACTACCGACCCGGGCCTATAAATAGTGGGTGAAAAAAGCATTTTTACCCTTTTTACCTTCGTGCAAATTGGTGGTGCGTGTGTTGTCTTTGGTGTAGGCGATTTCCAGCGAGGATTCCGATAACCTGTCACAGTAGTACAAGCTCCGGCGAGGACATTGTGTCTGCGAAGCATAAGGTAAGCCGTTCTTCTCCCTCATTGGCTTGTTCTTTGCGGTTTTGCTTGTTTTATTTCTGGGGAATGAACTGTGGATGAATGGGGGTTCGGACACGGGTCAATCCTAGTAAAACACGGGTCGGTGTTCAAGAGTACTTTTTGTCTGTATTCCCTGCTCGCAGTGGTGCGATGTCTGAGAGGGATAGCCAATCAAATGAAGTGCAGGACTACGACGAGGGGGAGAAACAGAGCTCCTCGGTGGACGGAGGCGTTGCAGTGGAGGGTACACCGTCAAGGCGTGGGGCCCAAAATGCTGCCAGGGGTGATCAGACCGGGGTGTCGCCATCCAGTCAGTCGAGGGTGGAGAGAACCCCGACCAGAGGGGGACGGCCGGTGCGAGCACGGCTCGGGCCGCTGAAAACCCTACCGAGGAGGCTGGCACGGTGGTGTGGTCGATTGACGCCTATGAGAGTCGCGAGACTGAGGTGTCAGTGAAGAAATTTTGGTCGGCGTGGGGCGTACCGGAGGACGTGGAGATGCGGGTGGTCGGTCCCACCGAGTTTCCCAGTGAGGCCCTAGAGGGATGGGCCTTGCTCTATACCGAGTTGTTCAGCCACGGCGTCCGGCTGCCCATGCACCCATGGCTGAGGAGGATGGTCTGAGGGCTGGGCGTGGCGCTTGGCCAGCTGAACCCGAATGTCTGGATCATTCTGGTCAGCCTATATGCGGCCTTCCCCATAGCTGGGGAGAGTACACCCAGGTCGTCCATTTGTACGAGTTTGCGCAGCAGCAGCAGAGCACAGGTTGGGTGCATGCTCGGTGTAAGGATAAGATGGCGCGGGGGGAGTTCATCTACGGCATACCATCCTCCCAGAAGACGTACAAGAACAAGTTTATCTTCACTGGTGGGAAATGGGGAGGACGAGGCATACCGTCGTCTTTCCAGGATCTGGGTGCCGAGGGTCGGTGGTTACCTTAAAAATTGAACTACCGTTGTTTCAGGTCGGTGGACATGGCTGACCGACGTGTGTTTTTGTACAGATACTCTTCCCGAGGTGATCCCTACCGCTGAAGAGATGAAGGCCTGTGAGCGGGTCATGGAAACTTGTACCGCCCCGTGGCGCCACGGAGATGTGCTTCGGGTACCCCGACTGTTGCACGAGGTCGGTCTGATCCCCAATCTTGGTAAGTAACCCTCTTCGCCATACTTCACATTTCTGTATGCCCTTTGTTTTTCGTTTTTTTTTTTACCCTTGGTGTTTGGTGCAAGTCATCCCCAAAGACGTGAAGAGGAGGATTGACCGAGCGGCTAAGGAGGCAAGGACAGAGCAGAAAATGTCCGGGTCGGAAGAGTAGAGGAAGGTGGCTGGGTCGGCTAGTTCTGCTCATAAGAGAAAGCAGGCGCCAGATGCCAGCTCGGGATCCCAGCAGTCGCCTGGCTTCAACCCAAGGGCGGCCGAGCAGCTTGGCAAGCTGTTCGGTGTTGAAGGGGGGAATAAAAGAAGGAAGAGCCAGCGGAAGAATCCGATGAGCCCGTCGGTGGTCGCCCATGTTGCAACGAAACAGTTGGAGAGTCCGAGGCCGGAGTCGGGGGCCGAACACACCGAGCCGGAGGTTGCTGCTCTGGTCATTAATCTGGAGGACCCCGAGCCCGTGCTCCTGGCTAACGCCCTGGTCAGCATCGTGGTTACGGAGAACGAGGCCGATCGGGAAAGGCAGGCCTGGAACTCCCTCGCCAAGACTGCGGAGGAGGTGAGGACACGGGTCGCCATTCCTGATCCCACCGAGATGGCCTTCGCCGAGCCACCATATGCCTTCCGAGGAGTTCCGCCGCCGATCGGCCCTCAGCCAAAGGGCGCACTTCTGCAGCAGGCAGTGTGTCCGAAGAAGTTCGAACCGTCGCGGTCGGTCCAGGCGCGCCCTTCTGAGGCTGCTCTCCTTGCTAAGCAGTTGGCTCAACAGCACCCGAGTCGGGGCGGACCGCTTGCTGGAGGAGATCGGTCGAAGGATACCCCTGCCTCGGTCCGTGATCGGATGCAGCCGGTTGTGGACAACATGGCTGCGGGCGCCTCCAAGGAGCTGCGCGGTCTGAGTACCTGTCCCCGGGACACGGTCCCCGAGCGGTTGTACATGTATATGGCTGCTACCTCTCATGTAAGTAGCTCGGTCGACCCTAACTTGTGTTTTTTTTCTTTACCTTGGTATTTTTACTGACTTGTCTGTTGCTGTAGTCCCTCGGTCGGCTCTTTGTCAGCTACTCCGATGCCCTGGACCGAGCGGCTTCCGCGGAGGAGGAAAGCAAGCAGATGAGGGAGCAGGCTGCTACGGCTGCTCGGGAGTCGTTGGAGACTGAACAGATGCTGAAGGCGGAGGCCGAGTCGGCTCGGGAAGCTATGGTGGAGATAGAGCGGAGGCTTCAGGGCCAGGTGCATGCGCTGACAGAGATGGAGGCTCGGCTCAGCATGTACGCCGAGGAGGTCAGTGTTGGGCAGCGGGCGGCTTAGGAGGCAGATCGACTGAGGTCCGAGCTGGGGATGGTCAGTGAGGAAAGGGACCGCTTTAGGTAGGAGGCGGAGCAGGGGAAAGCTCTGGTCAGTCAATCCCACGCGAATGTGTTCCTTCCAGAGAGGTCACGATGCACTGCATGTTGTCAAGCAGCCACTGCAGGCTACAGCCAAGGGAGGCTCGACTCATGAATGTCGATGTTATTTGAGATCGATCGGTGATGTGTTCACAATGATCTCAAGATGGTCACAGAAGGTGATGTGTTCACAGCGACATGCCAGGACTGGGAGCGGTCTTGAGCTTATATCTGCACACGTGCTAGGATTGGAATCGTGACTGACATTGAGGATGATGATAATGAGCAGAGATCCCCACATGGGTTTTGATTTGGGTTGAAACCTCATACTTGTTTACTATGATTTAAGGGCTGAGGCCCTGTACGTGTTTTCTGTTTCGGGCTGAGACCCTATTAGATTTGGTTTTGGGCTGAGACCCTGTTTGATTTGGTTTTGGGCTGAGACCCTACTGAGGTAATAACTTCAATTGAGAAGCATTTTTCACTGGATTTGAGTTGAAAAGTGTTGACACACGAAATGTGCCAACTTGGGGAGCAAATGCTGCTCTGCCACGTGCCCTGTGTGAACCTGAAAGAGGAAGGAAACTGGTCTGTCGGTGAGAGTATAGGCACCGGTGTGGTACTGGCCCAAAGGTACTCCGACGCCCAAGTCAGTGGTCGGTATAAGGTGTGGGGGGTAGTAGAAAGTATACTGTAAGAGTAATAGTAAACAGTAAATTGTTTAGTTACCTTTGTACGACAAGTGGACCCCTTTTGTATGGGTGCGGCGAATATAATATTTGTATTTTCTCGATGTGGGACAAATATCAATTCGCTATGGGACGGACATGTGGAGGTGCCATCCAGACCGAGTGGGACTTGTCCGTGTGAGTGGGCCTGGGCCCCTTGGGCTTGTGATAGGTGGTGGCACTGGGCCGACCGGTCGGTCTGGGCCGACGCACCGACTGACAGGAGCTGATCCTCTAGAGTCGGCCGGTGGCATGGTTTCTGGAAGAGGGCTGGGCCTCTAGGTCGATCTGGGCCGACGCACGGAGCCAGGTAGAGGGCTGGGCCTCCAAGATTGGTCCGAACTGGTGTTACTTCAGCGTTGGGCTGGGCCTGTAGTCAATGTGGGCTTCAAGCTCGGTCTGGGCCGATATGTTATGAACAAAAAGCAATACATCTTTCTTTTCGGAAATTTCTTTTTGAAATACTATTTTATGATGCATGCATGTTTTTACATGAAGAGTATAAATGAATTTTCGTTAAACCTGTTTTTATAAACTGTTGTTTTGTCCACTCACAGCTTTTATGGTTTTTAATACCCTTCAGTTTGATCGCTGATACGGGTTGTAGCAGAGATTGAGACATCACATGCCACCACCGATCCTGGCGTACTCTGGATAACCCCGAGCGGGTGACGAGTTTATCCCTGGTCTGACACGAGGTGTCAGACGAGAGCAGGCACATCCCACGATAATCCAGGGGGATTGGGATAGGTCATGTCTTCTCATCCACATCAAGAACTTCTATCTGTGTATATCCTTGAGCTACAAGTTGTGTCTTATTCCTAATCACATCCCCATTATCATCTGACTTGTTTTTGAACTGTCACTTAGTTCATATAACATTAACTCCCTGTGGTCTGGTGACTAGTTCCCAGATCTAATTCTTCTAAATTTGACAAGTTTCTCTTGCATAGCAAGAATCCAATCATCGTGTTTTAAGGCTTCATTGATATTTTTGGTTCAAGTTGTGAGAGGTAACAAACAATTGTTTGGACACTTGTTGCCTAGTGTACCCACCCTGATTCATGGAGCTCATTATTCCAAAATCTGGATGATTTACCATCCATTTTGGTTTAACTATCACTGAGGCATCTACACCTGGTCTATCAAGATCCGATTATGGAGATTGTGATGTAATACATTAGCTAGAGTTTCCGCAGAAGACTCGTTGGGAAACAAGTTATCATCACTAGTTTCTTGTTCTATAGTAGCACCTAGATCATCTATTTTGACATTTATAGACTCCATTTGATGAGGGGTTCTGAAGGGGGGAAAGATGAATAGTTTCAAACATGATGGTTTGAAGTCTTACATAAATTTCATCTGTATACTAGGCCCTTTCAACTCTGTCATGCAATAACCAATTCCAGACATCTCACCATGATATTTTCCCATATTTATCATTTTATCCACTTTTTGAGCACCAATGGTTAACTTAATTCTCTTTTCATTAGCTTCAATGACCTGATTATGTAGAATCTTATTTGAATTTTGAAATAAAGTCACTTTTTTTTAACTCATGAATTTGGATGACAAGTCTTTCATTTTCATCAAGTTTAACCTTCAATTTCTCCTATGTTGACCTAATTGAATTTAGACACTTAGTTCTACCATCTTTCAATTCACAAACTTCCCATGTCAAATATGTCACTTTCTCTTCCATAATGAGATTTTTCTTTTGTGTCTCACAAATTTCTTCAAATAATATTCATATTTCCTATAGAACAAGTCATGACATTTCATCTGAGTCAGTTCTTCAGATGAACTCATATCTTTCTTTGACTCAATCACATCACCACACATTGAAGCAACCAAAGCAATAGTTTGTTGATCATCATCTAAGTCAGAATCAGAATGTGAGGAGCATTATGATTCAGTGTCACTCTATGTGGCCTTCATAGCCCTATACATTTGTTTGCACAGTCTGCAGTAATATGACCAATCCCTCCACAAGTAAAACACTTGATTGATTTTCAAAATCCTTTCTTATCTTTAAAGCCTAACCTATGGTTGTTTTGTTCATTTTGAGTCTCAAATTTTCTTTTTTTCTTTCGAAGTTTATAGAATCTGATTTCCACTTGTTTTCAAAATCCTTAGGTTGACTTCCACTAGCCCTAGCATCTTTACTCTTGTCTTTAAGTATTCTCCTGAATTTTTTAGCTAATAATGTGTGGAACCATGAATTACCAGAATATTTTGGAGCTACCACGTGGCCAACAATTCCCATAATGCCAATATTACCCCTGGTAAAATTAACATCGACATGTTACGATCTCCGCATTAATTCAATATATTTACCAGCTAAATATATTAATTAATCAGATCAATGCCGATAATAAATAACTTCTCAGCGAATTATTTATTCATTAATAAATAAATGATTACACTCGGTACGATCACTTATTTAATACTTTCTCCTTCAACCAATCAGACGCTCCGGTGACTTTCAAGGCTTCACTATAAATAGAAGGTCTCATCTCACTTCTAAAGGTAATCAAAAACTTCTGCAAACACTCTGTCGGTTTATTCTCTCAGAAAACTGATTTAAGCATCGGAGCGTTTACGGTTGAACCACCCCCCCCCCCCCCCCCCCCCCCCCCCCCCCCGCGGATTCAACCTTAACCCCGTTTGATTTTCATTCTTATGTGTAGGGATTGAGAAGGAATTTCACAGAGTCAGACGATTTCTGCATCAACATAATACCATTTGATTGTCTAAACTTTGTGAGGAGTCTAACAATACCTCACCCTATTTTGAGCTGATTGAAGTGCAATATTGTTTCCTCTTTTAGATTATATTGTCTTCATGTCCATTTCCATTTCAAACGTCATTAGTTTACTTCAAGTTTACCCAACCTAATGTCTTTCAAGTTTTGAACTTCCATAATGACAATTTTCTTAAGTCAAAACTTACTTGGTAACATATGAAGAATCTTTTGGACAATGGTCATTTCAGAAATTGGTTCTCTTAGGCTGGCACATTCATTTGTGATTGACTCAAGATGTTTATAGAACTCTCTGAATGATTCAAACTAACTCATCCTTATCTATTCAAATTTGGCCAAGGAAATTTGAAGCCTCAAGTCACGGACTTGAGCATCCCTTTCATGGACAACTCTAAGTCTATCCCAAGACTACTTTGTAGTAGTGTAGTTTCGAATGAGTAAGAACTGTGACGTAGACAATGTAGTTACAATGGCATTCATAACCTTCTTATTTGACGATGAAGAAAATGCTTCACCTTGAGTCCACTCAGACCTAGGCTTGTCTACTAACTCTCCTCCTAGAGTTTTCATTGGACATCTTCACTCAACAGAGAGATATTCGTAGGCTACCTCATCATAGGTGATAGGACCCACTCCAAAAACACTTTGATAATCATATTAATTCCTGCTCCCGTCTGACAAATAATAGAAATTCTAAAACTACCCTTTACACTTGTCAGACCAGGTATAACGATACTAATATCATGGCTCCGATGTTTGTGCACTCTAGTCAACAAAAATATGGGACAGAAAAGAGACAATTTGGTAGTTTGTTTAATGGAGGGCATTTTTGTAATTTTACTTGTGAGATCTTTTGGGGCTGAATAGGGGTGTGACACATGTCCTTATCCCTTATGTTTTTGTGCCACGGACTTGTGTGTGTGTTATGTGTTTGTTTTAGTGTTTGGGTATGTAGGTTTTGTGTTGGACCGAGATGGGTGAAATGAAAAATTGGAAAGGAGAATAAAACTGAGAAGCAGAGAAGAGAGGAAGGAAATCCAGAGAAATAAGGGAAGAGAGTGAGAAAATGAGACGAGAGAGAGAAAATGAAATAGAAAGGAAGAGGAGTCGAGGTGGGTGACAGTGTGGGATGAACCCAGAACCTGACCCATGAAGGCCAAATCGATTTTGGGTTGTGAAATAGTTTTGGAAGCCCTCTAGTGTCCAACCAAGGGCATTAGGGTACTGGATGAGATGCTAAAGTCATTATGAGACTTAAAGATGGAGCTCTGGATGTGGTGGTGGTGTTGGACCGTTCGCGGCTGCCATTTCCGAGAAGCTGGAACTTGGACTACGACCTTGAGGTAAATGTTTCGAGGTTTTGACGCCATGGATCTTCTCTTGGGCACATTTAGATGAAGATAGGTGGTTAAAACAAGAAAATCGAACGTGGGAAATGGAATATATGACCGAGTCGTGGTCACTGGGTTAGGCGGCCCGTTTTACAGGAAAAACAGGTTTGATGCCCTGAAGAATGAGATGAACAGTGGCTGCACGTGAGGTCCACGTGTAGCCACTTCTGGTGGAGCGTGGGGGCACGTGTGCCACATCATCTTGAAAAGTGGTTGACACAAAAATTTATCCTTTCGATGTTACGAGTCTAACGGTACATTTTTCGAGACGATTGGACATCGTCTCGGGGCAGTTTTAACTGTTTGAATATTTAGGCATTTTTTTAAATTCGTTTAAAAATCCCAAAAAATATGGGATTAAAATAGAAGATATATGGGATGGTTAATGACCTTTAGATGTGATTTATGATAAGTTTTAAGATTCTTGAAAATTACAAAAATGCCTGTAAAGCGGGATTCGATTATACGAACAGTGTGTGAGTGGACTATATATTCCCTAAACATTTATGCATGTATATTTACATGATTTAAATGTGTTTCTATGTGATTTTAATGATATTGAAGTGATTGAGATTTTATATGAATATTGGTGATTTTATGAATATTTAATTGATTTTTTTGTTACGCATTTTTCGAGGTTTTTCGTAAACTATGTTTCGAACACCATTTCGAATGTGGTTTTCAATTGAATGCGAATTATGAGATGAAATATCGTGATTTGAAATATTTATGATTTTCATATGATTTCTAAACGATTTTTACGGAAGGAACGTTAATGGCATGTTTTACGAGAATGATGTTGATTATGTTTTGGACTTAGGTCTGAGGTTCTGATTGTGACTTTGATGTGTGTTAGTGAGACATGATATGAGTATGAGTTTCTTGGTACTCGTGATATGTGAAATGTTGTTGTGATTGTGTTGATTGGATGTGAGTCTCAAACGTCGAGCCAGGGCTCCGAATCCTGAGATTAATACTGTGTGAGATTGTGATTGTGATACTTGATGTGGATGTGTTCTAGTATTGTGATTTGGTAGTCTTAGACATCGAGCAAGGCTTCGGTTCCTGAGAGTGTGTTGTGGTGACTCAGACGTTGAGCTTAGGGCTCTAATTCCTGAGCGAGTATGTGGTATGCCTACTGGTAGTGCACTTGTGATATTATGATTGATGTGGATCTTGTGTATTGATGATAAGTTGGTTGTATGTGAGTTTGTGGTGTGCCTTCCTGTGGGGCAGTGGTTTATTGTTTATTATTTTGCATCGAGGATGGGTGATTGTGGCATATGTGGATTTATGTGATACTGGATATTGTTCGGTTATGTAGTATTGATGTGAATGACTATTATGCTTGTGACGTGTTGGTGCTTCAGGTTTGAGTTGTTCAGATGGTAACTATTTGTTTTCTGGTTAACTACTTTACGATTGTTTCACGTGTTGTGAGGTTGTGATTATCTTATGTTCCACTGAGTTTTATAACTTGTATGCATACACGGGTTTCCAAAAGAGAGGGTAAAAGCTAAATGTTTTCAAATTATATTTTTAAAATGTTTATTTTTGTCCACTCACACGTTTTCTTGGTTTTATAACCCTCTAGGGCCGCTGCATGATTGAGGCTCGAGAGGCGCGGGCATGAACGGGCGAAACTTACATGTATCCCTTGTTTGACAAAGTTCAAGGGTAATGGCACTTTAGGTTACTTCTCAGACGGGAGCAGGGCCCGGATACGCCTTACCAGGTGTTTTCGGGGTTGGGTCTTGTCATGCTTCACAGGTTGAAGGCTTGGCTGCTTTACAAGGCAAGGGCTTGAATGTTTCACATAGCGAAGGTTTGGATGTTTCACAAGGCGAGGCTTGGATGCTTTGCATGGCAAAGGCTTGGATGCTTTGCATGGAGAAGGCTTGGATGCTTCACATGGTGAAGGCTTGGATGCTTTCGAGAGAAAGGCTCGAAGTGTTGCCTAGTGGGATGCTTTAGTGCTTCCCATAGGAAGGTTCATGATGCTTCTCGGAGTAAGCCTTCGATTTTTTTTTGAATACTTCTTGGAAGAAGTTTTGAAAATTGCATATGATGTGCAAGTATGTTTGTATGAATTCATAACAAATTGTCAATCTTAATGATAATTCGAATGCATGGTACTTGGATTTAGAAGGCAACATAAAAATCAAGTTGATTTCATAGACTTCTATGTTTCTTGAATTTTCACATGCAGCTTGTGGCAAGCGATGGCAGGATCAATTCCATTGACGTGTAGCTAGTTGATTCCGATCATCTTTCATGCATGCTCTTGGGTTCTTTATTCTCCATATGATCTGCAGTTTTTTTTTATGTAGACCAAGCATTGTCCTTCCTTCAAGAGATTCTGGAGATAACTTCTGAAATATATGCATGTGTTTATATTATGCCCATAGAATTCATGATAGGCGCACCATTTGGTTTTATCAGTTTTCTCTGAATCGCCTTTGATAGGTCCCGATTTTTTGAACCGAGCCTTATCCTTGATCTCATTGTGAATTTGGTGGACTAGTATTGAGAATTTCATATTAGGCTTCCTGATGGTTGAGGCATTGGGAGTTTGGCTCGCCTTGCATTTTTTGAATTCCCCATATGAAAATTTACTGCCATCTTCTTTGTGTGGTGATGACGGTTTGGAGGCTTTCTTGCTCATCCGCGCATATTCAGCATTCTTTTCATCCTCCCAACATGCATGTAACTTTGCTAAGGAGAGCATCTTGGTGAGGCTACAAACATTGTTCATTACTATGTCTCCGTAAAGCTGGTTATCCTAGGGAAGCTCTTGATTAAATGTCATTATCGCGACCAGATCACTACATCCGACTATCCGAGATTTTTTCTCATAGTACCTCCGGATGTATTGTCGTGGGGTCTCTTTTGATCTCTTTCTAATAGAAAAGGGATGATCTTCCTTCACTTCGATTGTGCGAAGTTTGTGAGTATTCTTTTCCAAATTCCTAAGCTAGCTCTTCAAAAGAAGCGATAGACATCTGAGGAAAATGGCTGAACCATGTCATTACTTAGCCTTGCGAGGAAGCTTGGAACACTTTTCATATGAATGCATCATTGTGTCTATGAGGAACCATGACTCCTCGATAATAGTCAACATGCTTCATCGGGTTGGAAGTTCTTTTGAACTGATCAAAACTTGGAGTTGCAAACCTTTGAGGGAATGATTCATCTTTGAAGTCTCTCACAAAAGGTAAGGATAATTGGATTCAGCGATGTAGATCGTCTTCCAGATCGCCATCATGTTGGATACGGAGGTGCCGATCCAACATTGTTTAGATATCACCAGCTTGCAGCTTGCAGCGCGCCTTAGTGAGGTTGTGAGAAATTACGTGCCAACCATCGTTGTCCATCACGAATCTTAGCTTTTGATTTCTGAGGACATGTGGGTGGGTATGACTCGTCCCATTCCTCGCCTTGATGGCTAGCGCGTCCTAGAGTGTTTTTGGAAGCTGTGTGTTGCCTCCCACTCCCATGTGTGTGTTCTACTCGAGATGATGCCTCCATTCGCTTTCCAAACTGCTCATGCACAAATGGCCTTGGGAGTTGTGGGCTCTTTCCTCTACAGGTGTGACTTTCTTCTCTGGAGTCACTTAGCAAGGTCTCTCGAGACATCGTTCATCATTGGACCGTTTCCTTTCCTGGATGCCTTGGAACGTCCTATTGCCTTCCACGTGAAGAGGAGTATCTCTCAGGTTCTTGGGATGTTCACTCTTCTAAATGTCGTGGCAAAAGCTCTGACTTTAGTTGAACTTGGTTGCTCAACCTTTCGACTTGTTGAGACAAGTTGTCTTGAGGAGGTTGGCGTCAAGGTGTTTGCGACTGGCGCGTATCACGTCGAGACCTTTGCCTTAGGAGTTGTTGGTCTGTATCAAGTCTAGTTTTTACTCTATTCTCCCCTGAGATGTCATGATGCCCATCTAGAAAAATTGCGCAGATCCATGTTTGCATAAGGTTGACTTTACCTTGATACTTCTCCCATCATCCGCCCGCCAGCTTGTTATAAGACTGATGTTCCTTCACCTAGCGCATGTACTTGAGTTGTTGGAGAGGGGAAGGTTCTGAAACTGAAAGTTGGAATATATGTATGCGTCTCCATGGGCACCTCGATGGACACACGTCTGGGACGACTTGGGCGCTCCTCCAGAGTCTCTATGTGAGCTCCATTCTCCGTCTGTTCCGTTGAGGCTGAAACACCATCCCCGTATGATCGAATGGATCGATGAAACTTAGCCATGTTGAATCGCGAGGATTTATTTTTAACGAAAAGTTTTTGTTGGATGATGAACAACGTTCAAGATCTTCGAACAATGTCGATGAACGATAAATAAAATAAGATGAACGATGAATAAAGTCTGAAGAACGATGAATAACGTTGAAGAACAATGAACGATCATGAGAGCTCCTATTAAATATTTCTCAATTGGCTCTTAATGAAAACACCAATTGTTGAAGCAGAATTCGTCTGTACTCGCAGAAGTGTCCTTGATCCCTGCAAACAGCAAACAATAAACTATTGTTCGCCCTGATCGAGACCCCAAGGGGTTGTTCGATTAAGAACGCTTCAATAATTACATTAGCTTGGAGAGAGAAATCACAAAAGTTT
Source organism: Prinsepia uniflora (assembly GCA_032719365.1). Classification (NCBI taxonomy): domain Eukaryota; kingdom Viridiplantae; phylum Streptophyta; class Magnoliopsida; order Rosales; family Rosaceae; genus Prinsepia; species Prinsepia uniflora. The sequence goes on along the minus strand of CM064864.1, from coordinate 13,240,463 downwards.
AAGCAGCGTTGAATCGAATTACCTTGAAAGTGGAATGAATCCTTATGAGTCATGGAGCGTTCTGATTGGTCGGTTGATTTTATAATTAATAAATAATATATGTTTTAATAAAAGATATTATTTAATAATTGTAATAATAACTCACTATGATGATAATTATAGAAATTTAATATTAATAATAATGGTTCATTATTAAGGATAATGACAATTAATTCGCAGGGAGAATATTAATATTTTTGAGGTTTAAATCCGATTAAATAATATATTTAGCTAGAAATATATTATCTAATGTTTGAGTGTTTCTGAGCCGTTAATATCATTACCATGGACAATTTGAATTTTTGAAAATTACAGGTCACGTAACAGCTCCACAATTTTTCAGTGATTCATGGTTCCACACCGACATTCTAGCTACATCACATCACAAACGAGGGTGACACATTTTAGCTATATGTGTACATGTACTTCACAAAACACTGAATTTTGTGAGTTAATTCAATCTGCTTCAATACGTACAAAATATCAAACATAGCCTATATGTTTATATAATATCAAATAACATGGATTAATTCTTCTGATATGGCATAATTAATGCTGCAAAAAAAAAAACATCTGCTATGGTTTAGCTTCAATGCTAAACAACTTAATAATTAGCATAATTAGCGGCAAATCTTGTTTTTGTTTCTCTAGATGGTCATGTCTTAATAGGGTAGGAGCCTAAATTCCCAATATACGTTACTGTATCTTTCCGGTTACTAAATTTATTCATTAATTTTTCTTAAATTTGTATCGGTTGCAACCCGACTGATTCTGTGCGTTATGCCCTTAAGCTTCTAATTAATGTGATTTGTTTATTTGAAAATACCTTATCTTTCATGCTTAAGCAAAGTGATCATGTTTCAAGCTGGGATTCTTATATCAACATAGGAGATCGAAAGTGATTGGCAAAAAAGAATCACAAATCTTTGCCAACAAAAAATAACAAATATAATTCTGATTCCACCACCCAACCCGTATTAACTTTCCGATAATCAACAACTCCTTTTTATAAAGTAGGCACAAAGCAGCAGTTGCAATAAGATCAGTATTTACCAATTCATGTGATTCTTTTAAGTTTTAATTAATACATACATACAATTAAGTAATGATTATAAATAATGCATTAATTGAATCTATTCACTATTTGCACCTTTGAATAGTAAATTTCGACAAGAGGTAGAATCCCTATTGCATATAATAATACTATGGAACAAGCTATAAGACGGAAAAAATTGAAAGTTTCAAGGAAATAACCCAAAATATAAGTTTAAAATTAAGGGGGAGAACTATGTGGGTTGATGAGAATATTAACTATATCCAAATTTAAATCATTAAAATCTTAAAAGTTCAATACAATTTAAATTTTCAAAAATTAAAAATATAATTATTTGAAACAAAACCGTTAATAACGGTTTGTTCTGTATTGATACGAACAATTTAGACATAATAGAAAATATGTAATATATAGATCATATATATGGATTCAAATAATCACATTCCTAACTAAAACATCTTAAAATTTCTCCATCCAAACATTCACAATGATCATTATTGGTGGGCATCATACTTTCAAATAAGTTTACTTTATCCATATATTCACAATCTTAAAGCTTTTTTATTCATACATTCTAATAAAAATATAAAAACTAAAGCATAAATAAAGTCTAGCACGTCCCATTTAAAACATTCCTAAAGTTCCATTCATTTAAGATTCAAGGGGAGCAAGCAAGCAATAGCAAATAAAAACCATTAAGCAACCACCAACGACATTTACCAAAAAGCCATCAAGCAACAACCAACGACATTTGGTAATGGACCCAAGAATAAATAATAATAAAAATGGGTTGTACTTATGTATACACAAGAATTGAAATATCGATATCGATAAAAATATCGCTAGTCAAATTTACAGATATCTCAACGGACATATCGATATTGTTTACGATCAACAAAGATAACGGAAATTTAGTCTAAAAGTTGAAAATTTAAATGAAACTGTGGGAAAAATTTAAGTACACAATAATGGTTATATAGGACTAATAAAAAATTTAAAATGACTTTAATATAATAAATATATGATGAATAATATGATAAAATATGATTATGACAATACCTAATAATATAAAATTTTAAAAATAAACATAAATTAAAGTGAATTACTATTGTTTATGCATAAAATGTTAGAACTTAGAAGTAGGAAGACCGCACTCACTTAAGAACACAAGCATGTACATGGTTCAACCAGAATAGGCTACGTCCACGGCGGTATACTCCATTCTCATTATATAAATATATTTGTTTGTACATGATACAATAGGCTTAGAACCTTTTAGATAGAGAAAGGGAAGTGTAGAGAGAAGAGAGAGCTCTCACAGTTGGAGAGAGAGTGGTTTCTCTACTGAGAGAAAAGGGTTCTCTCAAATGAGGGAGGAACTCCCTATTTATAGGAAAGAGCTAGGGTTCAAGACATGTGCTTAGTAATGGGCTTGTAAGGCATGGGTGACAGGACCCACCCCCAATCCCCTAGGATTAAGGGCTAAGTCCTGCTCCCGTCAAACATACGCATGACACGAAGGCTAAACCGACGTCCAACCTCCATGTGACACGTAAGTCGGATAAGGGATTTCTAAAACGAATCGTTTAATAGTACCAGACTTCCCAGAGTGTGCAGACTCTACTGTGGATCGCGTGTGTGATGTCTCCGTCTCTCTAAACCAACAGCCTGCACCGCAACAACCTGGAGGGTATCGAAAACACAAAAGACTGTGAGTGGACAAAAAAAATAAGTAATAAGTTCAGAAAACAGTTTAGAAGAAATTACGATTTTACCCTCCGCCCAAAAACCAATGCATGCATATCAATACATGTTATGAAACCATTCATATCAAAACCATCAATGAAAACCATTTGAAAACCCGAATCAAATCCGCTATTCAAATCCAGGAACTCAGTCCCAAAACTCATCAAATCCATATCATTCGGGTCACTGCCCAAAACATATGAAAATCAGTGAAAAACCAGTGAAAAACATCAATCATACGAGTTGCTAGATCTCAAGTGCGTCCGAGTCTTTAAACTCAAAACCATGCGCATAATCAGGCCTTCCCGGGATATCAATGAGTCTTTAAACTCAAAACACAATCACAGGCCTCGGGGTTATCATATCCGAGTCTTTAAACTCAAAACATATACCGAGTCTTTAAACTCAAAACACATCAATCCAGGGCCATCCCCCCGTCAATCAACCAGTCTTTAAACTCAAAACCAGATCCAGCGGTTTTTCTTTTCTTTTTCCAGGTCTTTAAACCCAAAACCATTTTTCCAATCAACAGTGAAAACCATAGAAAATCCTTTTCCAAATTTGCAACAATGATTCCGTAAGCTGGCATCCCGAACCATCATCCCGAACCCAAATCCAGATTTCCTTTCCAAGTCTCAAAAACAAATCCGAAATCTCATTTCCGAAATCACATGAATAGGGCTCCAAGCCCGAAATCACTTTTCCGAAATCCATTTCAAATCCTTGAAATCAAATCATATTTCAAATTTCGAAATCAAATCATTAAAACCATGATCAAATCACAAGATAAATCGAAATCTCGTAAAACGTGCAAATACGTCAATTTCTCGAAATACGTGCAAAATCATAAACCATCAAGATCATAAATCAAATCATAGAATCACGTATAGAAAACATATAAAAACATATATGCATGCATCATAAGTTAGAAAGCAAAGTCCACTCACAGACCATTCCGCCGCTACCTCGATACGCGTGCACCTACGCCGTTCCCGGTCAATCCACTATCACCGGCTTTCCCGAACCTATCCAAATCCCATAATAAGGTCACTAACTACTTCACAATGGTACTAATTAAGCCCCGTAATTTTCCTGAATTTTTAACTATTTTTAACCTAGGCCTAAAACCTTCAGACATCCCGAAACATATCGAGACGATGTCCAATCGACTCGAAACCAGTGCCAAAATGTTCGTTACAACTAATACTTTAAAATTCGTGTTGGAAGATTCCCCGAACTACCCTTCACAGGCCCCCACGCGCGTCTGGAACTTCCTACGCAAGAAACTCACGCGCGTGAACAGTGTCACCATCAGCCTCTGGTCGACCCGGTTCAGACCGAGTCAACCCGATCTCTGCAACTCGAACCAGCGTGGCCGATTTCCGTCTAATTCTCAACCATTTTCAGTCCTTTCAATCCCATTACCTTCTTCCTATGCTAAGCAGTCGATATACCTAAGAAATTTTGAGAATTAAGTAGAAACTTTTACCTCCCAAGCTTCGAACCCAAAACTCAGAAATCTCAGTTTCTGTTTTCGGCCACCACGGTGCTCTCCAGTCACGGTTTCACGTCCTTGAGTTCAACAATAACTTCCTACGTCTGCAAGAGTCACCATAATCACTCAACAATTCTCCAAAACCATCAATTCCACTTTGAACGATTCCTGGAAAAACAGGGGACCCGAAAACTTACCTATTCTCTGACCTCCACCGTGGCCTCCATCGTGGTTCTTAGGGTCCAAGAAGCAATCCTCAACCCTCTAATCACCCCCACAGACCAAATTAAACTGGTTTGATCGATTGAAGTTTCACAACAGTCCACGATTCTTTCTCTGTTTCTCTGGTATTTCTCACCTCTCACAGTCCCTCTTCATTTAGTCCTTCCACTAAACACTCTCACACACATCACAACACATCTCTATTCACTCACTCACCCTGCCTCTAAGCTCACACCCGACTCACTCTAATGGAAAAATGATCAATCTGCTCTCAGTCTCTGTTTTTCCTTCCATAGATAGTAAACATGTTTAAAATGTAACCGTGTGTGAGAATTTGGTATAAGCCACTAGAGGCTAACCAGGTGTCTTCAATCCTATGGTTTCAACCCAAAAATATCCAATCCATTCTGCCCAGGTGTCCTCACCGGATGGTTCACAGAAAACAAAACGCCAAAAGACCATTTTGCCCTTCTAAGTCCAAATTACCATTTTACCCTTCACATTATTAGACCCGTAATTTAACCGTCCGACGTCCGATGACGGCGTGCCGCCTGTCGTTGTACTCAAGGAATCGGGACCCTATCCAACGGTCATTTAATTGCGTGAAAAATGTTTGCCGCGTAAAAAGTCAACAAATTCCCTTTTTTTAACCTAATTACGAAAATACCCTCGAACTTCCAATCGTCATAACTTCTTCCTCGTTGGTTGGAATCGGACGTTCCACTTGTCTACGGATTCGTGACGTCCCAAACTACATCACAGTCATCGGCCAATGTCCATTCAGCCTATCAAACAAAAAGTCAACATTTTTACGCATTCCAATGGAAAAATCGTCATTTTGCACCGTCCGTCCGAACGTACCCAACTAATCACCGGTTAACCTCACTAATCCGTCATTAATCACTAATCTAATCCCGATTTCTGGAATGGATCGTTATAATGGGCCTTAGGAATAGACCTTGATGGAGAGTTTTGTGTGATCTTTGAAGTCTTTTGGATGAGCTTACTTTGTGGTCCAATATAGTGTTTTAGCAAGCCTGTTTCTTGGTCAAATGTAGTGTCAACAAGTCCCCAAGTTCTTGACTGAGGTGGACTACCTCGATTGAGGACTTTTAAGTAAAGTTCACCAACTGAGCAACTCTTCGCTTTTGCACTACTCGGTGCACTATCATTGGTTCCCCAAGTCCTCAGTCGAGGTGATGCGAAGAGAAGACACCTTGTAATGTGTTGTATGTCTGAGTGGATTGATATTGTAGCGATTACGCTCTGGTAGTCCCTCGGTGAGTATGACTCCATGTATGAGTCTGAACACTTGTGGGTGATTCTCTGTTGTATATGTGTGCTAGTCGGCATGTAACTTGCAAAATGGACTTGGTAGTTGAGTGGCTCGGTAATGTACTGAGAATAGATCGAGTGTTAAGTATAGGTTAAATATTCATGTACTCCGACTCTAAAGTTCGAGCCGAGTCTAAGTGTTGAGTAGCTCGATAATGTGTTGAGCGAGTGTTTACTTAATAATGTGTCGAGTAGCTCGGTAATGTGTTAAGCGTTGAGTGTAGGCTGGGTGCGTCTATACTCTGACTCTAATGTTCGAGTCGTGTGTATACTTGTAATGTGTCGAGTAGCTCGGTAATGTGTCGAGTGTTGAGTGGAAGCTGGGTGCACTTGTACTCTGACTCTAATGTTCGAGTTGTGTGTATACTCGGTAATGAGTTGATCAGCTCGGTATGTGTTAAACGGTCGGTATGTGTTGAGCTTAAGTGTGCTCGGTAGTGTATTGAGCAGCTCGGTATGTGTTGAGCTAATGTATGAGTTTATGTATGCTCGACATGTATGAGCGCATGTATAGGTGTCATGTATGTGTGACGTGTATGGGTGCATGTATGAGTGTCATGTATGCTTGACATGTATAGATGCATGTATGTCAATATGTATGGTTTCATGTATGCTTGACATGTATGTGTGCATGTATGTCAACATGTATGCTTGACATGTATGACTATAATGCTCACAAGTTTAGGTTTTGAAATATTTACCTAATTTTGTAGAGGTGTATAGCATAACTTATGATGGTGGTCATACCGAGGTAGAATTTTTGGTGGATGAGTACCAATGGTTGGTTGAGTGTGGTTGGCTGCTCATTGATTTCTTTATGATAGAGTTAAAGTGCATCCATAATGTGGTGGTAGAGCATAGCCCACCTAATCGTGGGTGATGAACATCATGCCATGGTTAGGCCTTGTTTGGAGACCGAGATCCGAAGTGGTACACAATCTTAGTAGCACTCGGTGATATCGACTGTGAACCGAGTTGAGTTGATTACTTGGTGGAAGGATTTTGAAGCCAGGGTGTAAGGGCCCAAAAGAAAAAGAAAAAGTGCCATTTTCGAGTGATGGAGGGCCGCCATGAGGGAGATAGAAGGTCAGTATGATTGCTGTTGTGGATTGGCCCCCCCAGGAACTTGATGAATATTGGGCCTTCAGTAGTGTGATGAATGTTGGGCTCTGAGCAATGTGATGAACATTCAGCGGTAGCCTATGCATCATCCCTTCACGCCTTCCCTTCGGTCTGAAAGTGACCATGTGGGCCCTTCGGTGTGAATTTGGTCCACGCCGTTCGTAGAGAAAATACGTGGTAGTCTGCCAAATGAGTTTCATCGGGTCTGAGGGACATAGTTGCCCTACTTGAAACATATCAGGTCTGCTCAATGTATCCTTCATGGCCCACTGAGCGTGTGTTGGTGGTTTGAGAGTGCTTTGGCAGAGAGAAAAAAATTCCTCAATGGCCAGAGTTGACCTATAGTGGGTGCTTGGTGCCCTTAGATTTGTGGGTTTTCGTAGGTGTGAGGAAGAAAAGAGAACCAACACAGATTTTTTTTGCGATTCCCACAGACGGCGCCAAACTGTAGAGGTACCAACTTAAAAGTAAGAAGACCTCATTCACCTAAGAACACAAGCATGTACGTGGTTCACCCAGAATAGGCTACGTCCATGGTGGTATACTTCATTCTCATTATATAAATATATTTGTTTGTATATGATACAATAGGCTTAGAGCCTTTTAGAGAGAGAAATGGAAGTGTAGAGAAAATAGAGAGCTCTTAAAGTTGGAGAGAAAGTGGTTTCTCTAGTGAGAGAATGAGGTTCTCTCAAATGAGGGAGGAACTCCTTATTTATAGGCAAGATCTAGGATTTAGGTCATGGGCTTAGTGACAAATTTTTAAGGCATGGACCTTGATGATGAGTTTTGTGTGATCTTTGAAGCCTTGTGGATAGGTTGACTTCGTGATCCAATGTAGTATTTTGGCAAGCTCGTTTCTTGGTCAGATATAGCGTCGACAACTATAATTAAATGTTAGTATAGTTAAAAATATAACAATAAGCATAACATTTATTCAATGGAAGAAAATTATAAAGTAAGTCCAAATATATTTAAAATTGGAAAAAAAAAGATGAAAAATAGGGTCAAACTTTGTTCAAAAATTGGAAGGAATGGATAAAAAAGAAAATCAATCAATAACTGCCAACTTGCGGCTTTGAACTTGGGTGCACATGAAAGAAAGCTAACTACAAAGCCAACTCGGCTAAACCAAACTTGTTGCAAGTTTAAGCTCGTATAATATATAAGTCATAAAAACCAACAATCATCTTCTTCCTCCAGCAGGTTTGCAACTCGGGTTTCCAGACCTGATGACTTGACCCGGCTTAAACACCTTCGTTTTATATTCAATTTTCAGTAATTAACATCCTATCTCGATCATTTTGATCTCATAAAGAGATCTGTGGGTTCAGAACAATAAAATTTGGCGAAATATTGGTCAATTTCCTTCACCCCTTTAGGTTTCACGCCCCCCCCCCCCCCCCCCCCCCCCCAAATTCCTATATTTTCGAGAAATATCGAGCGAAATGTTCAATGTATTTGATAATGGTCCAGATCGGATTAAACATATTTCCAAAATGAAAATTCATTACCAAATTGTTACTAACTGAGCGGTTTCGATTCTCAAACCGTTTAACTTTTATCCAGCCAAACTTAAATTTTTAGATAAATAACGGTTCCGAGCAGATCGACTAATGATTTTAACCGATTTATACCCTCCCTTCTTAAAATTGCATGTCTTGTGTCTTTGGGTTGAATTCTTTTGCCTTCGTCATTTTGGCTATATTTGATTAAAACTCATGATGTGTAATAGTAATGCAAGTTTTTTCATCTGCATTTGATCGATTTCCAACTTACTTAAAAAGGAAAAAACAATATTCACATCTTATTCAAATATTACAGTAAATTTTGCAGAAATTGTAAGGAGTAAGAACAAGTTGAGAAAGCCACATGTCATCATGAGTACACAACCCGACCCATGTATCTATAGTGTTCTGGAAACTCCCTAGATGTAATAATAATACGCTACAAAGTTCAAATGTGTGTCTAAAATTAACATCACTAAAACAACTTAACGAATAGAAAACTACCCAAGCCAAAGACCACCACCACACCCAAACCGTTGAAAGTGACCCGCATAGCAGAACAGACCACCACACAACTACAGAAGAGGGGGCGCCACCAAGCCCAACGAGCGTTTGAGGTTGGACTTTGTGGTTCCCCTTCTTCTATGGTCGTTGGTGGTTTGCTTCGCTATGCGAGTCTTTGTCAGCGGTTCGATGTGGTGGTGGTCTTTGGCTTAGGTAATTTTCTATTTTTTAAGTTTGTTTTAGCTTGTAGTTAGGGTTTTTTTTCCTTAAAAATTCAGTAACTCTATGAATTTACTTGGTAATCCCCCTTGTGGTGGTATGTTGTGGAATTTTGGTTCTTTGATGTGGAAAATTTGAGTGAAAATTACCCTTTTATTTATTAGTATTTTGATTCTACATCAACCAAAATTCCTAGTTATTTTTCAGTTGTTGGTGGCGGTTTTTGTAACGACCTGTCCCGAATTCCGAGATTAGATTAGTGACTAATCAAGATTAGTGAGGTTAATCGGTGATTAGTTGAGCGAAATCGAACGAATGATACAAAATAACCATTTTGCCCATAGTCGTGGGCAAAATTTTGACTTTTTGACCAGGAGGTTTGATGGCCGAGGGCGAGGACCGTTACGTAGATCAGGACGATACGAATCCGTAGACAGGTGGCACGCCGAAATCGGACGTCGAACGGGGAAGTTAAGGTTCACGGAAGTTTCGGGTCACTATTGCACGTTTTACGAAACGACTTGGCTTTTGTCCTCAAGTGGGCCCAGATACTTTAGGAAGGCCCAATGGATGAGTGACAAGTGTCACTCATCCATTGCCCACTGAGATTGTATTCATGCATCTCCTTCCTTTTTATTTTGTTCGACCATTTTCCCATCTACCACACCCAAAACCGATCGACCCTTCACCCCATCCAAACCCTTACCCCTATGATCATGGTTGTGAGACCCAGAGAATGATGAGAAGACATGAGGATGTGGTGACTGGCCAGGCAGCGCCGCCGGAGGCCAACTCGAACAAAGGCATCGGTTTTTGCCCGATTCCCTTTATTTTTGATTCCTTACGTTATGGCTCATTTTAGTCAATTAGAATGGACTTATTAGGATGCTAGGAAGATGTTAGGAAGGTTTTTTATGCTGATTAGTGGCTATGAAGCCTGGGAACAATTCTGGGAAAGTGAACCGTGGGAAGGAAATGTGGACCGGGTTGATTTTGTAGGTTTTAGGTGATTTGGTTCATAGGTTTAGGTTCCTAGGATCAAAACATGAAGAATATGATTGATTAGGAAGAAAAAGGACGAGGAATAGAGCTGGACCCGTCACGCCGGTCCAGGAGAATCGAAATTGCAGGAAAAAGCCGGACCGACCAGTTCGGACTGGTCTGGTCGAAGAGGAAGATAAACAGTGCACCGGCGTGGCTCCCACGCACATGGGCTTTGGCCGGCTCGTATGGGCATATGACCCACTTTTTGGGGAAACTTCCAACACACGAAATCATCCTTTCGATGTAACGAACATTTTGGGACTGGTTTCGTGTCGATCAGACATCGTTTCGATAGGTTTCGGGGTGTCCGAAGGTTTAGGATCGGGTTTAAAAATATTTAAAAATTCGAGAAAATTACGGGGCTTTAGTGAGAGGTTACTAAGGTAGTTCGTAACTCTCTAAAGTGATTTGGACAGGTTTGGAGGTCCCGGTGACAGTGTTTGGCCCGGGAAAGCCGTATGGCACGCGTATCGAGGCGACAGCTCAGACGATCTGTGAGTGGACCTTGTTTTCTAAATTGATGCATGCATAAATGTTTATTATATGTTTTAATACTTGTTTTGTGATGCTATGAGTGTATTTGTGTGTGGTTACGTATTGGCACGTATTTCGAGGTTTCAGCCTTATACGGTGCCTATACGGGTTTGTATTTCTACGATGGTTTAAATGAAATGATTTCGGATTTAAAAAGGATAAACTCGGGCATGAGTCCCATTTGGTTTTGTCTCGGGCATTTAGCCCTATTGATGACCTACAGGTCTAAGTCGTGGTCGTGGTCGTGGCGAGTGATATGTGCATGGCGACGGACGATAGAACGCTCACCTCCGGACTGGGATGCGTTCCTTCCAGAGAGGTCACGATGTACATACTGTCGTCGAGCAGCCACTGGAGGCCCGACTTCGGAGTGCTGACGGTTCAGGATATCGGCCGGTGATGGGTGCACCATGATCTAGAGGTGGTCGCGTCAGTTGATAGGTTCACGGTGACATACCGGGATTGAGAGCGGTCCTGTATGGATGGTTGCACACATCACTAGGATCGGAATCGTGACTGACCCTGAGATATCGGGCACGGTGCCCAGTTGAGTCATGTGTTCGGGCACGAAACCCAGTTACTTTACGTTTATGATTTGGGGTCAAGGACCCTAAATGGATTTCTAATTTCATAACGGTTTATGGGGACCGGGCATGAATGTTTTCGTTATATATATATTCATATACCTTCCTTATTTGGAATGTCTCCTCCGAGGAGGGTCGTTGGCCTAGGTGGACTCCGGAGTAGTCACGGAGCACTAACTGAGTGGAGTCGCCTCTGTTGGGTACCTTACTCTCAGGAAGGCTTGGATTATAACCTCAGGGAGGGTCATTGATCTACGGACATTGACCTGAGTGGACCCTGGGAGACTTGGGCTTTGAGACTCCGGATAGCACGCGTGTAGCTCTAGATACCGTGACAGGATGGTTATGTGATTTATATGTATATGCTATATGATATGTGATGTATACAAGTTTTGGGCTGAGTCCCACATGGATTTGGGCAGTGGCCCGTGTATTTGGTTTCATTTACGATTTTGGGCTAAGCCCCTGATGGTTTGGTAAATGGTTTTCGAATGCATGCATGTTTTTTAGTGAAGGGTACAAATCTTATGAAATGTTTTTATAACTCTTTATTTTGTCCACTCACAGCTTTTAATGTCTTGACTGTCCTTTAGGTTGACGGCGGATGCGGGCTGTAGCAGAGACCCAGACATCACATACCTCATCCGGATCCTAACGTACTCTGTAGCCCGATAGGGCTAAGGTTGGAATTTCCCTTGTCTTACACTCTGTGTCAGACGGGATCAGGAGCGTCCCGCGTTAATCCTGGGGGGATTGGGACGGGTCCTGACAGTTTTGTTGTTGCCTGGTGCTAGATTTAAATATATTCTTGGACATGTTGATTGTCAAGTGGTGATATTTGGAATGTGGAACCTCTGTCTTGGATGGAGTCTATTGAAACTAAAATTTTAATTGTTTGCAATTGTGATTAATGAACGTTATAGTGCTTAATCCAATAAAAAAAAATCTCGGTTGTCAAAATATCATATGCTACAAAAATTTGTCAAAGTTTCTAACGTAACCATTTTATAGGTAGAGTGTAGTGTGTGTAATTTTGTCCATGCTCTAATTTTTCGTTGTTGGGTGAAATGTGGCCGGTTTCCACTAGTTAGGTTTCACCTGATCTCCTCAAAACGTAACGTTTTAAATTAAATGACTTTCGTCATTTGGACGTGTCGGCCAGCACGCCTCGATTTCTCTGTCCCTACGGACTTTTCGGATCGGGTGTGTTATTGATGGTATTTTGTAGTACATATATTGAATATTTACTGTGAATAATATAAATTCATAAAGTTAGAAGAGCAAATAGTTTAAATAGGTTATAGATTAATTAAATTTCAACACGACATGTTTATTAAATGAGTTATGCAAATTATCTGTTTCATTAATATGTCAAGTTTAGGTTGATCATCCTTGATATAATTATTAGAAATGTCAAGTTCAAATTAAGTATATTTGGATAAAACATGATTCATGATACGACACAAACTCAACACAATGTGATCTATTTTCAGCCCTAATTTATAATATACTTATCTCCCATCATAAATACATCACTTTCTAAGTATGACCCATATTCAATATCCCGAAATGTCATGTCTCGTATTGTGACCAAACATACCAAAGTAATCATCAATACATAAATATGTACATTGAAATATAGATAAGTCATCAATTTTGTTTAGTTCTTATATGAATTAGACATCTTCATTTAATACTATGGTCCATGTTATTCCTCTTCAAATTTTGGAAATCTGACTCTTGTAAAAAGTGAAACCATTATCCAATGCGCATAATACAATCTTTCACTCCATATCATTATATTAAAAAAAAAACAAACAAACAAACTAGCCACTTGCATTACTTACACGTTTGCTAATTTTTTTATTTTTAATTTAATTTTTTAATTTAAAAATAAGGAGAAATAAAAATAAATTTAAAATTACTCAAAAAATTAAAAAGAAATGAGGGGAACTAATTACTCACTTCCTCCACTAAAATGTTAATTCCTTAATTATTAATTAAAATATATGGTTTTACTATGAAAACATTTCCATGAAAACCCGATGATAAAAACACCCCAAATAATAATTTTTCTTATTGATAAAAGCGTAAAACCAATCACCAAAGAAACAAACGCTTAAAACCCACGATAAAAGCTTGTCTGTACCCAAAAGCAGCAGAGCAGCGTGACGTGGTGGGAAAACATTCCAAGGGCTCACCAAACACTGTGCCTCGTTGCATCGTATATAAGTATCAAGACGAGCAGCGTCTCCTGCCCTCCGATCTGTCCTCCGGTCACTCATTTTAGGGAGCTGCTAATTTAGGGTTTTGGAGCTAAAGCCTGGGTCACTATATCTCCCAGGATTCACATGCACATCTGGTTCAGCTATACAAACTCTCTATCTCCTTCATTTTCAAAGTTTTCTATCTTCTAGATTCTGGTATTTTATCTGTTCTGATTCCCCAGCTATTCGATATATAATTTTCGGATATAGCTTATAATTGGGAGCTCTAATTCGGTTTTTGGAGATTTAGAGATTGAGATAGATTTGCTGCTTTAGGGCTTTGATCAGTTGGTAGAAGGAATTTGAAGGAGAGGTTTGTGGTTGTGGTGAGGTAAATTGTTTGGTGCGCTTGAGAAAGTAGCTCAACTATGGCTTCATACAGGCCGTTCCCACCCCAATCGTCATTCGCTCCTCCGCAGAATCAAAACCCTCTAACTCCAACGCCACCGCCACCACAGCAGCGAGGAAATCAATATAATCAGAACTGGGGATATAATGCTAGTAGTGGTGGCGGTGATGGCGCTGTGCCTGCAGCTACTTCATATCCTCAAAATTACAATTACCACCAAGGCAATTACGGCCCTCCAAGAACTCAGCATCCTCCTCATCCACCACAATACAATTATCCACCTCCACCTCCGCCACCTGAATCTTCATACCCACCACCGCCTCCTCCTCAAGCTCCTCCAGTGGCGCAAAATAAAGTACCCTTGCAGCCACCACAAGCCCCCATGTACTACCAGAATTCTCAATATTCACAGTATGGCCACCCGCCAAACCCATCTTTGCAGCAGCCACCACCTCCTCCACCACCACCGTTGTCCCCGAACTCTTCTATCCCACCGCCACCACCTCCCCCTGGTTCACCTCCACCACCCCCTCCCCAAAGCAAGGATGGTGGGCTGGACAGGGGATCCCATGACAAAGGGGGTTCTAGAGAGGCATCGGTGTCTGGGAGGCGTGAACATGGGCATTTGAATCATGGAGTTCCTCAAAAACAGCAGAAGCCCCTTGTTCCGGTGCCAGTGAAGAGAGCGAATGGGCCACCAGGGAGAGCGGAAACAGATGAAGAGAGGAGCTTAAGGAAGAAAAAGGAGTTTGAGAAGCATAGGCAAGAAGAGAAGCACCGGCAGCAGCTGAAGGATTCCCAAAATTCGGTTTTGCAAAAGCCCCAGATGTCTTCTGGAAAGGGGCATGGGTCAATTGTGGGGTCACGAATGGGGGAAAGGAGGGCTACTCCGTTCTTGAGCGGTGAGAGAACTGAAAATAGGCTAAAGAAGCCAACAACATTCGTATGCAAGTTGAAGTGAGTATGTTAAGGACGACTTAACTTTTTTTTTTTTTTTGAACGAACATAATTTTTCTACGTTCTAATTAGAACCAATTTGTCTAGCTTTATTGGAAACTGACCACATGATATATCAATAACAGTTTGATTGTACGTTGTTGATTTATTCCCTAGCAGTGTAGGTTTAGTACCTCTTAGACTTCCTAATGTTCAGTAGAACATAATGATCTAAAAGTGAATTTTTATTTTTTTAGTAATATAACATATTTCGAATTGGCCTAAAACTACTGGTGGTATGCTGTACTAAGAATAGGTGAATAAGACTCTAAAGTTTTCTATTAAGCACTTTATTGGTTTATCGGTTTGTTCACTGCCATTTGAGATGGATCTTATATATTCTAGGAGGATAAAAATGTTCTTTTATTTCAGGCAAAAAATAATAATAATGTAAATTTAGTTAGACATAGTGTTCATTCAGCTCTCCTGCTTGGCTAATACTTTTAATGTTTACTCCTGTAATGACTCTAATTTAACTTAATGCTCTTTGAAGATTTCGAAATGAACTTCCAGATCCAAGTGCACAGCCAAAGCTTATGTCTTTGAAGAAAGAAAAAGATCAGTAAGTCATCTCTATTGTTGTTGAATCCCTTAAATCATCATGCAATTAGGGCTTGTCTGTGTATGAAAAGTGTGTTTATTATTGTGCACGAGCCTTTATCATTTAGGATGTATGAATGAGTAATTGACATTATATGATTGCAAGCAATCATCACAGTGGTTTCACACAGAGGAATTAATATGAGCAGTTATTAAAAACTTGTTTAGGAAAGAAGCAGAGTTTCTACTGCACTTTTATGAAAGATTTAATAGAAATAATTTTTTGATACTATTTTCTACATGTTGGGAGGTATTAGTTTCAGTAACTGTGGTAAGTGGTGGAAAAGCTTAAGGGGAATGAAAAAGAACAGAAAGGAAAAGGAGGAATGATTTTCTGAAGAGCCAGGTAGCATCAATCTTATGGGGCTTATGGAAGATTAGAAATAAGCGTTAATCTTGTGAAGCTTTAAATCAGTCTATATTTATGGAGTACTGGATACAAGGTGAAACTTGATGTTACTTTGAAGTTGAACTGAATGCAACAAGGTCTAGATGGACGATCAGGAAAATATGAACAAGCAGATGATTCACATGTCATTCTTGAAGATTTAGAATATAAAACCCGGAAAATATGGGGCTGGTATTGGACATTGACTCTCATGGTTAACCACTTCATTTTATGTTTTGGAGGGAAAAGGATATGTGTAGGGGTGAGCATGTTCATGCTTTAATACGTACTATGGTTTAAGTCTCATTGGGAGGCTGGGACTCGGTATATATGTTTGGTTTTTGATGAAGCTCATACTTATGGAAATCAAACCTGATTGTTCAAATAATGTCTTTATTACACTTGATTCGGAGTATAATTATTTTCCATGTTATCCTATAATCAAATCTGACAATCAAATCAGTATTTGGTGTTAACTTTTGCGATCTTCCCTCCTCCCCCAGGTATACAAAATACACAATAACATCATTGGAGAAAACATACAAGCCCAAGCTCTTTGTTGAGCCAGATCTTGGGATACCTCTTGACCTGCTCGACCTTAGTGTATACAAGTATAGTTACTCTACAGCTCTATTCTTTCTAAGCCACTAGTAGTTTCCTATGCATGAAAATTCTGAATATGTTATTTTACTGGTTCAATCAGTCCTCCGAGTATTAGACCACCCCTTGCTTTTGAAGATGAGGAATTATTGCGGGATGACGTAGCAGCGATTCCTGTGAAAAAGGATGGCATCAGAAGAAAAGAGCGGCCTACAGATAAAGGGGTTGCATGGCTGGTTAAAACACAATATATATCTCCTCTTAGCACGGACTCTGCGAGACAGGTAGCTGATTGATGCTCCTGGGAGATGAGCAAATATTTCTTGAAATATATTGGTAATGTATGTTATAAGTACGTACTTTTTCATCTGCAGTCTCTAACTGAAAAACAAGCAAAAGAACTGCGGGAAATGAAGGGAGGCCGCAACATTTTGGAGAACCTTAATGATAGGTTTGTTCTGTGCCTCCTACCTTAATAATCATAAAACTAATGACCACTATTCATTTTAATCAATTTTCATAAATCATTTCTCAGGGAAAGACAAATCAAAGAAATTGAGGCATCATTTGAGGCCTGCAAGTCACGCCCTGTTCATGCAACTAATAAGAATTTATATCCTGTTGAGGTTTTACCTCTGTTGCCTGATTTTGAGCGGTACGGAATCTTTTGTTTTCTGTTGCATTCGATTAAAATTTCTTACTTAAGGCATACAAAGGCTCTTTATATGCCCTGATCTTGATTAATAAATTTTCTATACGTAGTATCGATGGCTTATCGTTTTAGTCAAGCTTGAGCTGTTCATGAACACCTTTTTATTTCACAGTCCAGACGTTTTGAAATAAAAAACATCTATATTCTTGCATGAACATGCATACACTCAGGGTTTAGATGTCTGTTCAATGGAGCCAATTCTGAAAATGAGCAATTAGGCTGGTGGCTGAGTAATGGCCTAAAACATTTATTTATGGCAATCATATTGCCGCATCAAAAATTGACATTGAGAGGGATATTTTATGTTCTTGTAACAGGGATGAGGACCAATTTGTCCTTGCAGCATTTGATGGAGCTCCTACTGCTGATTCAGAAATCTACAGCAAGTTGGATCAGTCTGGTCATGATGCTTATGAATCAAGAGTGAGTTCCGGTTATGATGCATTTTGCTCTTAAATTTAGATCATCAACCCTTCATTTTTCTCTAAATGTTCAAAGCTCTAGGATTCTGCACTCTGCATTACATTTTAATAACAAGTGAATTCCCCATAACCCATGAAGTAGAATTGAATCCGAGCAACTAGTAGAAGACCATCAAAATTGCAAGGATCACTTAGGTGTGGGTTTGGCATACAAACTAGAAAAACTACTATAACATTTGGGTTGGGAAATGAATTATGAATTGCCTTTGTAGGACGTATTCCTGTCAACCCATGACATAATCTTCCTTAGTTTGCATGAACTTGAACCTTTCTTATCTGTGTTTTTATCTTAATTCTTGCTTGTCCTCACCCTCTAATTGAATGTATAGAGTGGTTGTCTGTTTTAGCTGAATCAACCTTGCATATTGCTGCTTTTTCCTTTTGTACCATCTATATGCATCCTAAGATATTGTATATGTTTTTGTTTTTTAAACACAAAAAGGAAGCCAGGTTTTGGAAGAAAATGTCATTTTACAGTAATTATTATTTGCAGAAAATGCATATGGCCTTGAACACAGAAGCTTGAATATGGAATGGTTTTGGTTATT